>OZ012619.1:2368348-3793429 GCA_963942555.1 Aleiodes leptofemur | reverse complement strand
TCCGCTTGGAATGTGTTTGATAGTAGTAAATGGCTGCAGCACTGGGCTGAGCGATTGGGTAGATACATTCCCAGATGGTATGCTGAAGAATGGAGTTCAGCAGCTAATATTATTACAGTGGATTACTATCAAACATCGGGGATCGTAGATATTGCTATACAATTAAATGAAAAACGAGCTGAGGAATTTCAATCATCTCAATCACTACCTGATACTGATACTGATGAAAATTGAAACCATTGTAGTAATGAAATAATTTCAATTTGGGGATGTGAGGTATCTCGGTAGCTTAATGGTAAAGCAGCCATCCGGATAGTGGAAAGTTGTTGGCTTCGACACTGACTCGAGATCGAAACCGAATATCTCCACATTTTTAAATTTGTGCATCTTAATTAATTTAATTTATTTATTTTTCTGAAGAATAATTAATTGATTTAATTCTTTGATTTCCATCAATTCACGCGATAATATGAATTTAATTAAATACTGAGTAAGGTTAAAAGTATAAGACTCAAAGATATTGAGACGTCTCTCCATTAGTTCGGTGAAAATCATGAACTAACGCGTTAGTGACCGATATGCCATGAAAAAGTCATGTCACGAAAATAATAAAAATTAATTTCAATTAATCATTATTTTTGTTTTTCTTCCGACCATGAGTATTTAAATTATTTTGTTAGTAATCGGCCATAGTGGTCACTCCAGAATGACCAATTTCTAGAGTGACCACTATGGCCGATTACCAACAGAATCAATTAATTATTTCCTTATGTTATGTTGAATTTAAAGAAGTCTTCTCTGATTAATTGAAGACTTAGGAATAAGAAGAAAATTTGATGAATCATATTTTTTTTTTCCCACTAACTAAAAACTGTTAATGACTCTCGCAACAGAATCCTCACACCTTTATAAAACTAATAACTTAGTGACCCTCAATAGAACATTTTCAAGCTCAGCCCTTGATTGGTTATCAAACCGGACTTAACGACTTTAGATCGTAAGAGACTTATCGCAATGGTATTTGTGAGTAAAACACCGATATTATGCTATTCTCTCATCATTCTTGTATCCAGATTTTAATGATTCTGTTCATTTTTCAAAGTAAGAACTGATAGACTTTAATGAATGTTCGTCACTTGGAACTACCAGCAGTAATGCTCAGTCTGTAACGCTCCGCGGATTCACTCATATACTGCAACCATTACAGATGAAAGAGTAGGGGAAGTCAACAGCGTCGTAGAGAAATAACACCCAATAACTCTGGTCCCCTTGTGAAAAAAACGTTGAAATTGCGATGGTTTCTCCGCTAATCATGATTGTACTCAGACCTCATCGTTCCTATCCAGCGCATTTTTTCCAAGTGCCGTCATGTATCAGATGTTCTTTAATCGCAATTTATTACTTATTTTTGAAAGAGCTCTTCACACTTGATGCTACTAAAATCTGTCCCAAGTGCTCCTCGGGGGAATGGGAAACCTTCCAACACCTAGTGTCCTACGTCCTACCCTGGTTTCAGCCAGGCCTTACACAATCCGAAAACCTACTAGCAATGATGAACTCTAACGATTTGGGTTGTCTGCAGGATTTTTATATGTTTTCTCGTACACCTATTCAAATCGTGCTCATTTATATCCAGTTAATGTTAAATATTCAAAACTGTTCTGTAGACAATTCCAATCAACAGTCTATTTAATTAACTTAACCTGTTTTGAATGCAGAACTCTCGCATTTTTGAATATTATATTCGCATACAGTAAATAAATGAAGAAAAAAAAATATTACTTATTTTTCTTATCAGTTCTTCATGACCTCAACGTTTTTTTCAAAAAAAAATTAGTCATTTCTCTTATTTTATTTAAATTAATGAGATTTTATGAATATTTATCAGTTGAACTAAATCATGACTCATTCACATTTGGCTCCAGACAGATATTGACTCCGAATAGGAACATTTTTTTGAATATTAATCATTATCATATTTAATTAGATACATTTTCGTCTCGAAAAATGCAAGAAAATTCGCAACTTCAGATCTGATCAGATTCCGTCCTATCAAATTACAGATCTGTCGAGATCTGAATATATATAAGTATACCTGATGCAGATCTCGGCCATTCCGTTGTGGTGTTCTCGAATCTGGTCAGATCTACTACCATATATGTCTATATCTCCACAGCTATAACTGCAGATCTAAATATATCTGATTCTATCCAATTAGACATAATTAGATCAAATCATATAAACAGAAAAAATTCCCAGGTCATTTGAGTTTGATGGTGCATATTTTTATGCTACTTGAACATATGCAAGGTGAACATGTAAATACATGAGTATTAACATATTGATATGAAAATAAGGAAAAATAATCGTGCTCATCCTATGCTTCGAAGAAGAAAGAAATAGCTAAGAACCATTTTTGACGTCTATTATCAGGAAAAAAAATAAGGTCTTCTACTTTTTATGGATTGAAATTTGGTGAAGAATCACGATGAATTCAATATATTTTTGAATTCAGAAATTATCACTATTCCCAATTGAGGTATCTGAATATTTCGTATACACGACGTACATATATACGTATATATGTACGTCGAGCAGCTGTACCGTAAGCTGCTACTTATCAGACAGAGTTGAGTAACTTATCTATGTAGATATCATAAATTTTTTTATCATGACACCTTCACTAAACACGTAATGAATCCAGGCATTTGCTATAAATATTGGATGAGATCTTTTTTTATTCAGTAAATCTGAGAATAATGGATTTCATCACATCTCTATCTTTGATTCTCACACTCATAGGTTCGATTCCTCGTGTATTTCCACACAATAGCAATCTAGTAACTGCGGTAACTCAGGGAGTTATTGAAAAAGAGGGTTTCTTGCCAATTTCTATTTTTTGGTATGAACCAAACTTTACTGAAGGAAATTGGCTCATAGTTCGTTACTTAAGTAATAAAATAAAATATACGGACTACTTTCAAATCGACGAATATACTGGATTTCATGAATTACCACTTGTAGCCTTAGAGCATGGTGCCGGCCCAGGTAATCATCTTTAGCACCAATTATTCATTCTAAATTGAAATTATTTGTCAATAGAGAGCATTTCCCGAATAGCGAAATAGCGGGACGAATAAATTGACCATGGTAGAGGATTTAGCAAAGTACAAATAATGTCTAATAAATTGAAATAGAATCTGGAGCATGTAGCATTTTTAAGTTTTCATTAACGTGTATTGTCACCACGATGTACGATTATTTACAAAGCTTATATCTAGAACTAAGACGCTGGAGACTTTAACGCATACCCGAGATAAAATTTTAGAGTCTCGCTGAGACGATTGAGTCTTCAGGAGACTCTTCAGCGTCTTTTGGAGATTCGATGCGTCTTCGGGAGATTCGTTGAAATTTTGATGCAGTACATTGAGCGGAGACGCAAGTCTCTCAAAGTCTCTTATTGCGAATATTTCAGTAGAGAGACTTCCAAATACTCCACGTCTCTGCATCAGAGACTTGAACTTAGAATTTTTTCATCGAATTGAAAAATTTTATAAGTTTTTTCATTAACATTTATAATTTTTAATTGTAAATATTCAATGGAATTCATTTTTTATTAACAATTTCGTTTAGTTGATTGAGATTTAGAAGACATGGCGTCCAAAAAAAATTATGCTTTAAATCAAAAAAATATTCTTTTATGTGAAAAATTCATGAATTTATTCATTAATAAAAATATCAGGTGTATAGGGGGGACCGGGGCAAAATGGGGTACAGGGTTACGTGCTTTAAAGTACCCCATTTTGCCCCGGTCTCCCCTAATTATTCATTTATTTTTTACTTTTTCATTCGTTTTATTATGTTTCCAATTTTCAATATTAAAAAATTATTTTGTCGATTATTCTCCATTTCTATATCAGATTCAGGTTACTATTCATTGAAAAATTCAATTGCATCGATTACAAATGCAATTTATTCACAATAAATTATTGTGAATGAAAGAACGGTTAAAAACGAGAATAGGGAGTAACACTTTCAAGTGTTTCAGAATAGCCGTGACGTCTAAATCAACATCAAGGGAAGCAGAGCATCACAGGACTCCGGGTTCGAATCCCGCCTACGGGAAAAAAAAACATTAATATCTCGGGAACGGTGTGACCGATTCACTTTTTTTTTTTTTGACATGTTCTGCATCAGAAACTGAAAATTATAGATATAATTTCCGCTCCAAACAATATATTAATTGCATTAATGAGTGAATTATGCAATTAAATATAGATTGGGTGCGGAAATTCACTGAGCGTCTCTGAAGTAGGAACGCGGAAGCTCTCGCGGAGGAGTCTCTGAAAAGTCTCTCTGGTGGCGCGAATAGAGACTCGTCTCCGCCACAGAGATGAGTCTCTTTCACGTTTGGGAGACTCTCATTTTTCATCTCGGGTATAATCATAGTGAAGTTTCATTGTTTATTCTATCTCAATTGTCTGTCTCTCAAGAAAATTTAAGATGAGGAAAAATCTTCAAAAAGAAATAAATCCCTATGACAAGAATCTAAAAACGTTGAAAAAATGCTCCAAAATGTCTATCCTTTTGGTTGGTTAGAAAGAAAATTTGGAACCTTTATGCCGAAGAAAAAAATTCTGGTCTCGTAGAACAATTCCGCACGATTTCCCTCAGTAAAATTTAACTCAAATGAAATCGATGTTATAGATAAATATTGTGCAGCTATTCAATCCAGAGAAGGAGATTTGAATGAGAGCCCTAGCTGTAAATCGAAAATTCAATGGATGTATGATCTACGAGATGTCTTGAAATCCTTTACTCTGAGAGACTTGATCATTCCTGGCACCCATGACTCAGCAGCTTATACACTGTTGAATCATGAGTTACTGCATGATCGTAACTTTCCTTCACACTGGATACTCAGTCAGGTTTTATTAGTTCTGATGATGAAGAAAAAATTTTACCAAAGAAAAAAAATTCACGAATATGTTTCATCAAACAAACATCATTACGTAATCTGTTTCTCATTTCACAGACGAAATCCATAAAGACTCAACTGATGGATGGCATACGATATCTGGATTTAAGACCAAAACTCATGATTTTAGGTATTAATACAGTGTATTCCATAAGTCATGATGGAGAGAGTTTGGTTCCGATGGCTGACGTAGTGAAACAAATTCAAGAATTCATGGAATTGTCAAAAGATATTGTCATTGTATCTCTCCAAGGACCTTTCGAAGGTATGTAAAATGCGTGTTTTGTAACAGGATTTTTCTTATCCTGCCACTCTTCCAGCGGTCTGAGGCTGCACAAACTTTGCGATAACGGGTGCCAGTAATTTTTTTATCAGAAAAATGATAAAACTCATTGCGTGCTGATTTTCCCTGGGCTCACCATACTGAATCTCTCAGGGCGGTTTTGAATCGACCTACTGAACCCTCTGTAGGAATTTTTCAAGGAATTACTAACCTTAATGGACAGTATAATTGATTCTCGGTAACTAAGTGTGTAGGGTATGGTAGAGGTGTGCAGGACATTAAACAGTCTCTCTAGCTAGAGTTAATCGGAATTGGGGATTCCTCAATAGTCTCTGGACCAGTCCGTCTGTCATAGTCCTCTGATCTATCATCATCCAGAGAATATTAGAAGATTCTCCAGCCAAGAAACGCCACGAAGTTATGCTATGGGCACCTAACGACAAGGAATTTCGTAGACCGAGCGGAAGAGGATGCAGTGATTACTCACTGAGAATATGCCCCAGGCAGAATCCTCTGGATCCTGTGAAGTGATTCCGTGAACCTGCCCTAAGCAGAATCGCGGTTCGGCACGAAACTGTCTTCTTCTTCTTCTTCTTTTTCCTTGTGGCTAGACTCCCTGTTGGGAGTATGTGCCATCTTCTTCTTCTCTATTGTGCTGCATGTGGCGCAGCTGGCCTTTAGTCCACTGACTATACAGCCACCTTGATCACGAAACAGTCGAAAGCGGATCTTGTCGATTCGTCAGTATCATCGTACACAGATGGCGCCACGGCATGACGTTGAGCTGTCTGTGTTGAGCCGTTCCATGCTTCACATTCACATAGCTTTAATTCAACGGAAGGTGGCGTTATCCATCGCAATAGCGGTAACGAAAGAAATTTCGTTGCAGTTATGATAATTAATCATGTAAAAATACATGATCATTAATAATATAGAAGTTACAAACATAAATATAATTAATGAGATGATTTTGAAAAAAACTTCAAGTTTATCCAATTCAAACAGATTATCTAGCAATCTCCAACTGAGATCCGATGTGATTTTTATTATTATAACACTGACATAGCTTATGAAAATCTGTTAAATGATTATCTTAAGAAATAATATTCCTCCAATCTTTGAAATTGTCTCGAAGAATGTTTATATACACTTTGAAATTACAGGATTCACATCAGATGAAGATCATTTGGATTTCATAAGCTATCTTTCAATGTCCTTCGAAAGCTGCATCCATTCACGCAGAAACTGGACATATACATTAAATCAATTCTGGACCACAGACCGGAGACTTATTCTGAGTTACAATCACGACATGTACCGTTCATCTTCTTATATGTGGCCTCCAATTTCTCAATACTGGGGTGATGTTCAAACAATCAATCAATTACATTCTCATTTAGATGAATTACATCAGAATCATGCCAGGTTAAAATTCTCGAATAATTTAATTTTTATATATACCACCAGATATTTAGGTGTGGAAACAATCATTTTTAATTTCTTGTCATTCTTTCCCAGTGATGTCACGCCTTATGCAGCTATGGTGGCATTCACTCATTCCATGAGTGATAGGAATGATGATAGGAGTAATGATAGCGGAAGCTTGCGGCACTGGGCTGAACGATTAGGCAGATATATTCCACGATGGTACGCTGCAGAATGGAGTTCAAAAGCTAATATTATTGTGGTGGATCACTATCAAACATCGGGGATCGTAGATATTGCTATACAATCTAATGAGCGACGAGCCAAAAAAATCTGAATCACCTTAATAACTACAGTACACTCTGCCCAAGCGTCGTAGACATAAGTGTCAGTTAGGCTATCGTAGGAACCCCCCCCCCCCCCCCCCCGCCTCCTTCCGCTGATTCCACTAAAGTTGATCCCAGAATTGCAGTTAGTAGCGTGCTACTATCTGGTATCTACTTCCATACATTTCAGCCAATACTACAGTAGCTCGTAAATGTTCATACCATTCAAATTTCCAATGGATTCAATGCATTCAGGCTCCTATTCTCTTCAAATTATCAATATTATATACTCAATTATTGCAAAATGAAATAGCCCTAACTCGCTTAGTTTCCGAGATATTTCAATCAAAATGATCGCAAAGATGAATTGATTTGTCCTGTTCCACCTCTTTGTTTCTGCATGATTTTTTATTGGTAGTAAAGAGAAGCAAAAATTAGATGGTCTGCAGCGTCATGTTAACACGACAATTTCAATTTGATCCGAATAAATTGAGGTCTAGCTGATAAGGTGGTTTATTAGAATTAAGCAGATTCGCTGGTGGTAGATTCACCATTTAACAATGATAACAATATTAATAATAATTATGGTTTTGAGAAACTTCCATGTATATCAAACTGTTCAGTCTTAACTAAAGCTCTGAATGCACTAAGAAATGTCGATCTGTAAGTAATAAATCTCACTTAATTCTATATCTGTTCCATTTGTTTCCTAAAAAGTATACTATATATTCCAATTTTGAATTTATTCATATTTCATATTGAAGCAAAATGATACTGTTGTGAAGTCTGAATATTGAGTCTTCTTCCCGATTATGTTTGAACCATTTCGATAGGTTCGCTGAGGTCGTTCGAGGAAAATGGCCGATTAAGGGGAAGACGCTATTAATTAAAGGTCTGTTGAGGTTGTTTAGAAGAAAACCGTCTGCAATGAAAAATTTCTCAAAATTTGACAGTTCATCATTTAAATGATAAGGAATGTTCTGCCAAAATTTGGGCTGATTTTGGGGCTTATTTTCCAAGGAAAAAAACTTTCAAGTTACGATTTTCACACGTAGAGATATAGGAAGTCGGTAAGAGTAGTATGGAATTTTTCTTAGCGCTCACGTGGTTAGATAGATTTCATGTGATCCTTATCGGCTTCCCATATCTCTACGTGTAAAGCTCGTGATTCAGAATTTTTTTTTCTTAGAAAATAAGCCCCAAAATCATCTCAAATTTTGACAGGACATTTCTTATCATTTAAATGATGAACTGTCAAATTTTGGAAAATTTCTCATTGCAGATGGTTTTTTTCTCAAAAACCTCAACGGGTAATCGACTGTACTCATGAGGTACGGCCTCCTGCAGACGTTTGGTTCTTGTTTTTAGCGTCAGCTCTTGTCACGCGGTATGCAGCGAAACATCTGAAAAATTTGAACTTGGTCGCCGGGAAATGTGAACTTTAAAGTTTAATATATACCAGAGAGAAGATTTCGTTCCGCGTATACTAGATACGTGTAGTAAAATTTGTGCGATGAATTGATGCAAATCATAGCTTCAGACGGAGTAAACATATCAAACGCTTGAATTTATTAGTAAATGATAAAAACATAGGTTTCAATGATAATTTGATTTCTCAATTATACAGTTTATTTTAACGAGGTTATGATGTTGCAGCTAATGTTTGACACGGCGACTTGACGCTGCATATTTTCAGTACCAGAAGATTCAAAATAGTGTTACATGACTTGATTTTGTCGCTGGAAACAAGCGTCGAACATCTGTATGAAACCGTACCTATGGATTTTCTTTAGTGTTCATCAGTTTTCCAAACTATCGAACTAATTCTATTGAAAACACTGAACAACACTACGAAAAAAAACTAGTAAACATTATTAGGCAACAAATGAACACTAAACAGATTCCACTGATATTCATTGGTACTTTTTCATGCCTGTAATTCTCATTTTTTTTTGTTTATTCGTGTAGTCTTATTTCCATATTTTTAGGAGGAAAAAAATTAAAGTTAAATTCATAATGTCCCCATGCCATTCAAGTACAAATAATTTTTATCATGAATAGAATTAAAATTTTCGTAATTTATTGTAAAATTTATGAGATTTGATGAAGATTTATCAACCAGTTTGAATGATGTTTTATTTATTTTCGGCTCCAGACATATATTCGCTATGCATAAAATTTTATTTTTTCTCTCCCTAAGAAGATTTCAGTTTATGTAATCTTTCCTCACTAATTATAATTTTAATTCCATTTTTTGAGAAAATATGAATATTAATCATACTTGTATCAATAAGAAATATATTGGCTAATTAGCTTCTATCTGAGTTTGATGATGAATATTTTTCTGCTACTTTTCAATGAGAACAAGCGAATACATAAGTATTAACATATCGGTATGTGAATAATGAATAGTCATTGTTCCCATCTCATGCTTTCGAGGAAGAAAAAAATATCTCAAATTTTTTTTCTACGTCTGTTACCATGGAAAAAATTATAAGGCTTCTACTTTCTCGGATTAAAATTTGATGGATATTGATCGCGGTGAACTAAATATATTCTCGAATTTAGAAATTATTTTCACTCACAATTTGGGTCTTTAAAACTTCTTTAACAGAGGTAATGCTAATAATTAGCACCAAAAAAAATTATCATAATTCTTATGCAAATAACATAAATTTTGTTATCACGACACCTTCACCAACACACGCAATAAATTCATCATGTGTGTCTAGTGTGTTTATTTAAAGCAAAATTGATTTGCTATAAATATTGGGTGACATTTTCTTTTATCCAGTAAGTCTAAGAATAATGGATTCCTTCACATCTCTATCCTTGATTCTTTCACTCATAATTTTCATTCCTCATGTATTTTCATACAATAACAACCCAGTAGTTGTGGTAAGGCAGGGAGTTACCGAAAAAAGGGGTTTCCTACCAATTTCCGTTTTTTGGTATCATCCAAACATCACAGAAGGGGATCGGCTTGTGGTTAGTCTCTCAAGTGATAAAAAGAGCTACACAGATTACTCTCGAATCGGCGAATATACTGGATTTCATGAATTACCACTTGCAGCTCTACAGCATGGTGCTGGCCCAGGTAGTCATATTTAATACCAATAATTCATTCTTGATTAAAGATATTCATCAATATAGAGGATTCTTCGAATAGAATAAACCATATGACAAGATCTCGATAGAAATTATTGCAAAGCACAAATAAAATCTATTGAATTGACCCTCGGAGTACAATGGGGGTCATTGTGACCTCAAAAAAAATTTTGCTCTAAAATATGATGAAAGGAATAAAAATATTTGAAATACTCGGCTCCGACGCTTTTCATTCAGATTAGCCAACTTTAGAAGAAAGGTCCGTTTTCGATTAATTTTTTCAACATCAAAAAATCGTTAAATCAAACCAATGATGATTGCATTCAAAAGTACATTGTTTTACCTACAAAAAACTTAATAACATAAATTCCGAAAAAATGCATAGTTTTTGAGATGTAGCACGCAGAAAATAGAATGGGCTCAATTTGACCCCGTGTATGCTCCAAAGTTCTGTTCAGAAGTGTGTACTCCTAGGGTTAACATATTCTCGAAATGAAATTCTTCAGAAAAGGATCTGACAAAATTTGATAAGGTCTTCTAATGTCTATCTTGTTATAGTGAAATTGAACTCTTATAAAATTGATATTATAGATAAATACTGTGCAGTTATACAGTCCAAAGAAGGAGACTTCTATGAGAACTCTTCTTGTGAGTCGAAAATTCAGTGGATGTATGATCTACGAGATGTCTTGAAGTCCTTCACTCTGAGAGACTTGGTTATTCCAGGATCCCATGACTCAGCAGCTTATGCAATGTTAAATGATGAATCATTGCATGATCAAAGCTCTCTTTCACGCTGGATACTCAGTCAGGTTTTATTAGTTCTGATAGTCGTTCAAAAATTTTCACAAACAGGATAAAGCTTAGAAAAATTTGAAGAAGAAAAAATTATAATGTCATCTCTTTCTCACTTCACAGACGAACTCCATAAAGACTCAATTGATGGATGGTATACGGTATTTAGATTTAAGACCAGGTATCAAGTATACAAACGGACGAAAAGTGTATTTCCTAATTCATAATCAGTTGGATCTGATTTTATTGGATGACGTACTGAAAGAAGTTATTGAATTTATGGATTTTTCAAGGGATATAGTGATTATATCTTTCAAAGGTTTTCACAAAGGTTAGTGCTTGTGTATTTGTCATTTTTTGAAGTGAAATTTCTTTTCTGTGGGTGCTATAATTTTTGAGTGTTCCGAAAATTTTGATCAGGTGAGGGAAATAGTTAGGTATGTGGTGGGAGAACCAGCAGAGGAGGAGAAGGCGTCAGTGGCAATTCTTCTTTTTTTTAATTACGACCATTCGAATTTTGAAAAAAAAAGCTGTAGGTGGTCATTTCTCTCCAGCTTCAAATGCTTGTATCTCATTCAATATTAGATCTATCTGATATCGCTCCAAAAATCCATATTGTTCCAATCTCCGCTACATGCTCAGTCTAGTCATCACTAATATGCTTCTATTCTAATATCCATGGTTTCTAAATAGAAATTAAAAAATTTCTAGATATGTTGAATGAACCGCTGAATACACATATACCAATTTTGAAATTCCAGGATTCAATTCAGATCAGGATCATTTGGATTTTATGAACTATCTCGAATTTTCGTTCCGAAATCACGCTCATGAACGCACTCATTGGACGTGTACATTGAATGAATTTTGGACTGCAGACAGAAGACTTATCCTCAGTTACGATCATAGATTGCATGCATCATCTCATTATATGTGGCCTCCAATTACTCACTACTGGGGTGATGTCCAAACAATCAATCAACTACATCATCACCTAGCGGTTATACATCAGGATCATGCAAAGTTAGTACTCTCAAATAATATTCCAAACTAGTATTCCCAATAATTCGTCTAATTCATGTATGCTGCTAAATATTTAGATATTTAAGTAACAGTTCGGAATTTTACAATTTTTTTTTAGTGACAGTGTACCCTATGCAGCCATCGTGGACTTCGCCTATTCTGCAGAGTCTATTTCTGAGGATTCATTCAATCAAGACATGAGTCTTCGGGAGTGGACTGAACGATTGAGTACATATATTCCTCCATGGTACACTACAGAGTGGAGCGAAATGGCTAATATTGTCGTGGTGAATTTCTATCAAACCTCAGGAATCGTAGATATAGCTATACAACTGAATGAAAAACGAGCCAATTATCCCATAGGACTAGAGTAAACTTCTAACAAAGGTCCACCCATTAGACTTCCTCATTCGATCAAGTTCTTAAGATTCTTCCATTAAAGTTCATCGTTCCCCTACTCTGATTCTTTTGTGAGCCAATTAGAAGTAAGCTGGACAGTGCATAAGAGACTGTTCTACGTGAAGGTAGGGAACGGAACTCTGACGAAAGATCCTGGACGGACGGGAAAGCTTATTTGGAAGTCTACCGTACACAAGATTTTTCCCAAGTTGACATGTCTATCCATGATCATTTCTTAAAGTTACCCATAGTCCTTGACCCTACTTTTCACGTAAGATATTTTTTCCTGCGCAGTTTATTGCAGAGTGGAGTATCCTAGTATGCGCAGTTCGATCTGCAAAATATTAAAATATGTACCAAACTATATTTGAAATGTCGCATTCACAAAACTTATTTCTTATTTGCCAAGGCATTCAACTTTACGAAATGCATCCTGACAATTCGAAGGTGCCATCAACTTTACGAAGAGTCTACTGTACCTATTACTAAAACTAGGAAAAGCTAATATCGTCATAATTAATTAATTCCAATAGCCCTAAATGTTTTCATGGTCCAATGATGATGATAGTGATTTACCGATAATGAGGCAGTCCATACATTGAGGGTGATCTTAAAAATTGCGATGTCATAAAAGTCCAATCTAAAAAATGAAAATAACTTCCAATATATTTTTTAGATTTCAAGTTATGATTTTAGTCAAAGATATGTGTTACGAGAAAATCTAGACAAAAAAATAGCAAGCAAACAATTATTGGCAAAAAGACATGATTTTTTTCTTATATAATTAAGAATTCATTCTCTAAAAATATTTCATTGAATTTATTTGTTGATAACTCTTCTGTGTTAGACTATTTGACCTGTTATCCTTCTTCCATTTTATTAAATTCACATTAATATATAACTACAATTGTTAAATTATAGGGTATCAAAGGGGCAGTGTAATGTCACAATGGAGAGGGAACCTCAATGAAAATGCAGAAAATGCCTCAATGAAAATGACAGAATCTGACATAGGGGAGAGGGGGTCTAGAAATCTTGAAACTGGTGTGACATGAGATGAGTTGGCCAGTGATCGAACAATTTAACGTATTTATCCTCGAAAAGATTGATAATCCAGCAAAATATAATTTTTTTTAAACTTCGAAACACAATACAATGTTCATCAACTCAAATAAGAGCCTATAAAGCTGTTAAATATAACAGTAATTATCGAATTTTTTATGTTCGATCACTGGTGCCTAGCGAGTTTTATCTCAGCATAATTTATGAACGGCCCCTAATGAATTCTTTGTTCAATATATCTTGAACGAAAAGACGAGTATTCTCCTTATGTTCTAGACCCATAAATAAAAAAAAATCTTTTGCTTCAGATAATCACTAAAATAATTATTAAGTCCCTCCTTTTCTTTTCACAATAATATTTTGAAATTTCGCTAATAAATCGTCTCTATAGATTTCAATATGTATTCGATTGAATAAAAAAAATATATTTGACATTTAAGAAAACGCGAAATAAAGTGGACATTGACAATAAAATAGAGATATTGTAGACGCGTAGTTGTGATCAGAAGACTTATATCGTTATCACTATTAATATTACCATTTTGTCTCCTTTGTGAACGGCAAAACCGGATTATGACTAATTTTCTGACAGTGACAGTACAGAGTTCCGCTCTATGAATTAACACAGTAGACTGCATTGATATGGAGTCTATTTGTGTTACAGTTAACCAGAGAAAAAGTGTAATGATTTAGATCTTGAAAAAATTTGTATAAAAGCAATACAAATTTGAAAGGGAATACGGAACTTTCGAAACACATGTGGGAATTATTCTCTAATTACTCTCTTGGTGAATTTTAAAATTCGATACAATAATTGATAATGGACAAGAGAATAATGATAAATTATATTTGAGATTTGATGTAGCTTTCTAATTCGCCAAAGGGGAAAAATTGACAAATGCTTCCGTTAAAAACGCTTATTTCTTAAAATTCTATCTCAAGCAAAAAAAATTTCTAAAAAAACTCTTTAATTTTTTTCAAATCCGATTTTGTGAATACGAAGTTGAAAGCAATGTTCAACTTGCGGGAAAATTTTCAATGTTCAACTTGCGGGAAAATTTTACAACGATTTACCATCTAGAAATTGAGATATTTCATTTCAAAACAAACGTTCTATTCTATAGGTTGAACATTATGTTTTATGGCGTTAGGGATCAATTTTAAAATTAAATATCTTAACTTCTGGATGGTAAATCGTCATCAAATTCCTCCACACGCAGAACACTGCTTTGAATTTCTGGTGATGCTGGGTGGTGAGCCCAGGGAAAACCAGTACACAGTGAGTTTTGTTTATTTCTCCGGTAAAGAATAAAATGGCATCCAAGCTATCGAATCGTATGTGCGGATAGAGGCGGTAGGAAGTGTGGCAGAATTAGCCAAATCCCAATACTGTGTTCACAAAATTCTATGTGAAAAAATTGAAAAATAATTTTGACGTGGCTCCAAAGCGAAGCTACGTGCGGAAACTAAGCGAGATAGAGTGATTTTATTCTAATGTTTTTTTTGTAAAGAATTTCAAGAGCCTCAACAAAGGATTGAAGCAGAATCGCTCTATCTCCTTTAGTTTCTGAAATATTTTCCAAAAATCAACGAATTATTGTAGTAGAAAAAATCGAGCCACGCATGAACCTCCTCAATAAAAATGGGGCAATCATGATAAGTCTTCCGATGCAAGAATCAATATGGTTATATCCTCAGATTTATTTTGTAGATGGTCAATGTGGTTACTCTCGTCCAATTATACTCGTCTGTTTGCCACAGAGAAAATACATACGGATACGAAGATATAAAGAGGACTGTTATCCCACATATATAAAGTCACATTGCCATAGCCGAGTTTACGGTTGAACGAACACGTGTACTATGTTATCCCATCGCACTGGCAAACCTACGTAATCCATACAGTTATTACGTAACACTTTTATCCGAACATTTAACCAAACCCTTGTGGATAATGTCTCGAGGAAACAGTTGGCACGCTGACTATTTCGATTCAATTTATTCGTTGCTTCCTATTCATTGTAATGAAAATCATTAATGCTTGAAAATTTAATTGTTTCTTGGTTGAATATGTTTCTGACTGGGAAGAAGAAGGAGGGGGGATCAATTGGATCCATTGAGATGGAATTTTCACTATTATTTCATCCGATAGGACCTTTCAAAAACTTCACATTATTATTTAATTTTTTTTTCTAATCTTGAAAAATTTGAAAAAATGTGAAAAATAATGAAAATTTTTCAGTTTTCCATTAATTTTTTGTTTTCAGAGCTTATTTTATTCCTCATTACATTCCTTACAGATTTACTGAATCAAATTTGAGAATTTCATCGTGTATAAATTGTTATTAACGATTTTAGACAAAAATTTAACCTTTTTCCCGATTATACTTCACAATCATTCTTATATTCAAATTTTCATTCAAAACACTTAAATTTAAGGAAAGAATCCATTCTCACGTGCTTTCCATCAGGAATTTTCACGGATTCTCAATGAAACTATCCAATCAAACTTAACCCATTCTACCCCACATTCCGCAAGATGAACTGGCTTCAATAAGCTCGAAAATTTCTACCTAATTCCATCAATAACTTTTTGCAATTTTTTTTTTCTTCTTGCCTCACGGATATTAAGAGAGAAACCTTACATTGCGTCAGAACGTGGGTGTTGTATTATTCACTAAACGTCTTTTTTCTTTCCTTCTTATCTATCAGGCAATGTCTCACCGTAATGTTATGACTGCACCGTATTTAGAAACCCTAGCTGCATACAAAAACTGAATCAACACACCCATATGTACAATGTAATGTGAATTGAATTGAACTGTCTGGTTGAGTTGAGCTTCCTCTTCCTACTTGACTTCGAGATATCATCAAGTGTTTAATATCGCTGGATTTTCATCATATTAATTAAAACTACAGGTAGTTGAATGAAATGAAAAAAGAGAGGCTATTAATTCATGGTGAACTAGTGAAATCTATGGAATTGGATCAGATAGGTAATGATTTTTTGAAATTAGAAACTTGGAAATTTTCGCTGACTTTCGATAGACTAGGAGAATTTACACAGTCGATGTACACAGAGAAAGAAAAAGAAGTGGTAAAAAGAATCAAATATTGGTGTCATTGGTTCTTAGCAAAAAATTTTTTGAAACTATCAAAAAAGCTGTTGAATTTACTGAATTTAGTTTATTCAAACAGTTTAACTAGTGGAATTGACTTGATTTAGTTAATTCAATAGCTTTTTCAATTGTTTCAAAAAAAAATTGGCTGAGGACCGATTACATCAATATTTGATTGTTTCCACAGCTATTCTTTTTCTCAGTGTCATAACGAAAATATTGACAAAATTGCTATTGTGATGATAGGCATAATGATGGTACAAAAAAAATTTATGATTGTAGACTTCATAACCGTTTCCCGGAAAACTGGTTTATATTGTTGCGTATCCTCCCTTTAAATCTCGTGTTCCACGGGAAAAGAAGGAAGACAGACGAATGAGAACCCAGCAACGATCGTCTTTTGGAAACAATAAGAAGAAGGATTCATTCTTTTGGGAAACGTCAAGATCAATACATCTGTATCGCCCTGAAAATAAACTGTCATTTTAATTGATAATTGTGTTGCGTGTCTCTCATTTGCAACAATATTCATTAAATATTTTTATAGTGAAGGGGCAGAATGCACCAGCTAGTCAAAAAGATGTAGAATTTTTTTTTCGAGAGTGAAGACGTCTAAGAAAAAATATGAAAAAATTCATCAACAATGTCCACATTTCACAGCATCTTCTCAATTTTTTGATTTTTTTGTGGAGTTCTTCCGAAAAAAAATTCTAGATTGTGTCGTCTCTGAGGTCCATTTTGGCCCACTCTTTCAGTATATATGGAATGTATAGAAAAAAAAAATCTTCGATAGAGTATAATAGAATCATCTGTATACATGACCATATATATTATTTCATTCAATTTTATTAACTAGAATTGGGACGCTCGCGCCGTGCTCGTGTCGAGCTATATTGGGTGTTAGTGATCGATTATGAATATTCATAATTAGATTTTTGGAAAATTGATTTTTCCTTTATCAAATAATATTATATACGCTTTGGAAAGAACATTTTTTTATATCCATCGAGAAACATTTTTATTTCTCAATACTGTTAAAGATGTCCCTTTTTTTGTTGATATACTTATACATAGCATTTACGCCCCTTTGTTTCTAAGACGACGTAATATAAGAGAGTAAAGTTTAATAAATTTTATTTTCATTTATTTTTTCATTTATCTGTCACTTTTTTTAACATTCATTTAATCTTTCATTTCACTCAATTCTCCGACATATCTTCACTGAAATCGTTTTCTTCTATCGATATTTCATCTTTTTCATTAATTCACAGAATTTTTGTTTGGAATTCTTCACATTGTATTATCTGTGGAATCTGTCACTGTCGGATCTATTGAAATGAGTACTTCAAATAGTTGCGTATATAGGGACGATTTTTTTTTTGAAAGAGAAGTGCTGTAACGATCCCTACCATAAAATAAAATATCTTATGTTTATAATATATTCATATTGTTATTATTTGTTGTAATACTGAATCAACTATAGTTCAGAATGCAGAATTTGGACTAAATTGCGGAAAATGAAAAAATTTCCCTATTCTATACTATACTATAATATAGTATGACTATACTCTAGCTGGGCTTAGAGAAAATAAAACGGTGACAAGAAACGTTTCATGCTTATTTTTAGAAGGGCTTTTACTGTCAAAATAGGGTCACACGACCAATAGATGGACACTGACCAAAAAATGGACGGTTTCTATTATCGAGGATTTTTATAAATAAATGAATGATTCTTATACTTTTCACGGCAATTCCTGATTATTACATTCATATAGATTTATAAACCTATTTGTTACATACCGATTGATTGAAATTTAAAATCATACCACAGCAAATATGCAACTGTCCATCTATTGGGAGTTTGAGTTATTTTCCAGTTTTTCCTTGATTTTCTTTAATTATTTCTACATTATTTCAGTTTAATTGATTTTTAGTCGATTCACTGTATATTTTTCTGTACACCATTCTTTTCTGCAACTTTTCAACGTGATTTGCCTATTTCATATGAATTAATAAAGTCTAATATTTCCTTAACCGTCCATCTATTGGTCATGTTACCCTAGTTGATCTTCATATTTTATGTATATAGTTATATAGATATATATTCAGCGTCTATTAAAGATGTGTTTCTTTACTTATATTCGAGATACATTTTAATATTCATTCAATGTATGACTGAGATACATATAATATATACGAAAAACAGCTAAAAATTCTATAATCGAGAAGTATTTATCACATTGAGAAAAAAAATCAAATTCATAAAAGATCAAATTTCTGGCAAATATCTTTTTGAAATAATTCGAAAAGTTATTGAATTTACTGCATTTAGTTAATTCAAACAGATTAACCAGCTAAATTGACCAAATTCCGTAAATTCAACAGGTTTTTTAATTACTCCAAAAAAATATTTGCCTCTGGACCAATGAAACAAATATTTGATAGTTTTCACCGCTATTTTTTTTCTCAGTTCATATACTCGGATATATTTTTTGATGTATTGTCCCCATGATTGAATCTTAATTGGCATTAAGGTTGATTAATGTTAGAGTGATCATCTCTATCAAAAAAATTATATAGTTGCAAGGAATTCCTAGAAAAGAATTTGAGATGGCGAAAAAAAAATTCAAAATAAAAATTCGTAATGAGACAATTTTTATTCAATCACGTCCTCTATTCGAATACTCATTCGATCCCAATCAATAAATAAAGCATCTAATTGATACTTGAGTAACGTTGATAAAATAATCCATAATTAATTGACTATTAATGAGAAGTTTCGTAATTCAAAAGATCATGACATAATTCTTCTTACCTACTTCACTTTTCTACTCTCATATTAATGAAGTAACTCAATTTACAAAACATTTTCATCACAATCTAGAGGGCGTGGAAAAATTAATTTTTTTGCTTCAAGATCTTTTTCCACAATGATCGGAAATCAATTGAAACCTGACTGGTTGTTCGAGACAACGACCTACATTAATGCAATTCATGTGAAAATTATGTTATTACATCAGACAGTATAGACTAGTACCTCTTGCACTGATAACCTACATTATCCAATTGTGCTCAATAGACAATATCCTTGGGAGAGTGGGGGAGACTGGGGTAAAATGGACCAGCAGGATAAAATGAATCGATGTCTTTTGGAGCTAAAGGTTCGTCACAAAAAATTGGAAAACTTTTTTTTTCTTTTTTTTGTTGGAAAGCTCCTCACACTGGAAGAAAACCTGATTTGAAACATTATGAGTTTAAAAAAATCCTGATTCAAAAATGAAAACCTGATTTCTCAATAAAATCCTGATTTTCCGATTAAAGCTCCATTTTTCCATTAAAAACCTAATTTTTCAATGGAATCCTGAGTTTTCAACGAAATACTGATTTTTTCATCAAGACCTGATTTTTCAATAAAATCCTGATTATTTTCATGAAAACCCAATTTTTATAATGAAATCCTGATTTAAAAATGAAATCCTGATTTTTCAATAAAATCCTGATTTTAATAAAAGTTCGATTTTTCCATAAAAACCTAATTTTTCATTGAAATCCTGATTTTACGATAAAAATCTGATTCTTCAAGAAAATCCTGATTATTTTCATGAAAACCTAATTTTTTAAATGGAATCCTGATTCAAAAATGAAATCCTGATTTTTCAATAAAAGCTTGATTTTTCCATAAAAACCTAATTTTTCATTGAAATTCTGATTTTCCAAAAAAAAGTTCGATTTTTCATTGAAATCCTGATTTTCCCATAAAAGTTCGATTTTTCCAGAAAAACCTAATTTTTCATTGAAATCCTAATTTTTCCATAAAAACCTGATTCTTCAAGGAAATCCTGATTATTTTTATGAAAACCTAATTTTTTAAATGGAATCCTGATTCAAAAATGAAATCCTGATTTTTCAATAAAATCCTGATTTTCCAATGAAAGCTCGATTTTTCCATAAAAGCCTAATTTTCCATTGGAATCCTGATTTTTTAATGAAATCCTCATAGTAAAAGAAATCTTATAAAAATGCTCCGGCATTTTATTCTTTCATCGATTTTTTTTTCCAGTGATGAAAGAAGATAAAAATTCCATTGTAAAATTGAATTTCCAATCAAATTCTAATAGAAATTCAATAATTAAATCGAAAAATCAATTGATGCAGAATTAATTTTCCGAAAGAATAAATTAATTCTCAAGCCCAAGATAGTTCATTGTCTGGAAAATTAATTCTCATTGAGATAGAGGAGAGAGATAAAAATGCAGTGACCTACAAGGCATTCTCTGTCATGGCCATTTACAAGTGAAATGATATTTATTTTTCTCAATTCAACCTTGCTATTGTTAATCATCATGCTAACGGGTTCTCGTGTAAGCACAATAGAACAATATATATGAATACATGCCAACAGTTTACATCACACATGGCATGGAGATTTTTCATTCAATTTCTCAAAACCCAACACGTGCCAGTAGAAATTTAATTTAATTATGTAGTCAGGTATTGAGAGATAAATAGATAGATAAGCTGTTTATTTAGTCTTGGACTTCAAAGTCCATCAAACTTTTAAATACAAATTTGATGATTTAACGACCTCTGTAGATTTATCAAACTGATTAACGTGATTTATGATGATGAATAAAATAAAAATATAAAGAAAAATTTAAAAAAAAAAGTTTCGATATTGTAAAGTGGATATTGCAGAGAAGTGATTTGAGATTGAATTTTCTCGATGATTTTAATGAGACATTGGCGATATTTCTGATGAAAAAAAAAATTATTAAACTTTTTTTTCTTCAATTTTCTTACCTTAAAGTAATCTTAGTTATTACGGCAATCTATTTTTCCTTTTCAACGTTGGTCAAAAAAATTTCGGAAAAAAATTAAATTAATCCATAAGCGAGGTTCAGTTTCAGTTTCAATGCGACAATTCATGGTGACAGACCTATCCTTTCCTTATATGACCATACATATTCTTGTTCGTCAGAATGTCTATTAATTTTGGAAATCATGAAAAATGCATGTTACCGGACCATGGAAGGATAGAAGAGATATCTACTCTATGTGATTTTTTAAAAATTCTACAGTGAGTTTACCCCTTAAGCCTAAGCCCTTCTTGAATTTTCGAAATTTTTCAATTTTTTTCTGAATTTCTTATAGCTAATTCAATTTGATTTTTTTTTCTTTCATTTTCATTTCATTAAATAATCAAATTTCAAGTGAAATCTGATGTGACCATTTTTATCTTCCCCCCCCCCCCCCCTCAATCTCACTTATTACCTCACAATTTCCATTAAAAGTAGAAGCCAAAGTGCCCTCTCTCATCCACTCCTTTTCTCTCTCAATGAAACATAATATTTCATTTGTATTATATACAAGTTAGTACATGCACTCAGCCTACAGTATTAATTCTCACGATCCACTGGATTATTCATCGATCAGGCCAATGAATGTGCAGCGCCAGTTAATTCTCCTCGTAATACGATTGTTCATGAGAAAAAACACATTTGACTTCAGAATTTCAAAAGGAAAAGTAATCATGGCTTAAACTTTTTCCAATTGACAATTTTTTTTTTAATCTTCCAATTTTCTTTTTTTTCCCATCAATTAATGAATTTTAAAAAATATCAAATGAGACGTGCATGGAAATTTTTTGCATTGAAAAGCGAAAGTATTTCGCAAATCGAGAGTAATATATTTTAATAAACAGAGAAAGAACTTTGGAGTGATCGATTTGCAGAGATAATTGATCGAAAAATCCTTTAGTACGTAATGAATCCATTAATTCTGATCGAATTGACAGCTACCATTTTCGAAGGAACCATGCGTTCGTGCTGATGATTGACAATTTGTTAATTAATATCAATATTATTATGAATAAAAATGGAATTTGAAGGAGAGAAAATCGTGGGGCATTCACTGAAAATTTTTATAGAAATTCCCGAAGGGGTAATGACTTCCAAAATCTTTAATAGAAATTGAGAACTAAGGATGTTTCTTGATGGATATAAAGAAATATGCATATAATGCAACACCATCTTCACATTGTTTCTTTTTTTTTTCTTGGAAAGTTTCTCACACCAGAAAAAAACGGATTTTAAATAAAGTCCTAATTTTTGGAAAAATTCCTGACATGAATAAAAATCCTGATATTGCAATAAAATCCTGATTTTTCAATAAAATCCTGATTTCTTAATAGAATCCTGATTTTTCGATAAAATCCTGATTTTTCGATAAAATCCTGATTTTTTAATGAAATCCTGATTTTTCAATAAAATCCTGATTCTTCAATAAGATCCTTATTTTTCAATAAAACCCTGATTTGAAAATAAAATCCTGACTTTTCAATAAAATTCTGATAATTTTAGGGCATTCACTGAAATTTTTTATAGAAGTCCCCTAAAATCACTCCTCAAATCTTTAACGGTATTGAGAAACAAAGATGTTTCTTGATGAATATGAGAAAATATGCTTATAATCCCATATATCGCATAGAAAAAATCGATATTCCCTGGAAATCACAGAGATTCTTAAGAATAACAAAAATTCAAAGATTCTCAAATTCTCAGCAGATTTCACGAAAATCGATGAGATTTCTTGAAATCTATGAAAATTGTATGGATTTCTGAAGATTTCATAGATTTCGATGAGAATTCAAGAGATTTCAAGGAATGCTGTGAGATTCCAAGATTCTATGGCAGAAGCAAAGATGTTTAAAAAATAGAAATTTGATTGAAATAATGTTCAACAAAATTCAAAATTCTGATGAACATTATATTGATGATCGAAATTCTTTTTTTCTCAGTTGAAAATCTCAAATATGAGATATTCTATAGGAAAACCAATGGATTTCTATTTTTATGCAATTTATTATACTGCATTTTTTTTCTATAGAAATTGCATTTTTCATGTTTTTTTCCCCATTTTATTTCAAATCTCATCAAAGGAAACCTGTAGAAAATTGCAAAAAAAATTATAGAAAAAATAGAAATTTTCTGCTCTTTTCTGTTGAATATTTCGATCAAAAATGCAAGAAAACCGCAAAATTTTCAGTAGAATCGAGAAGAAAAACTAATAGATTCCTCTACAGAATTTTCCAGTAAATGTGCTAAGATTTTCTCTTGAATGCATTTATTGTCTTGAATCAATGCTCATACACAATAACAATTAATAAAAATTAATAACAATTAATTTTTGTTCTTAACTCGTATTTTTTCAACTAAAAAAACCCAAATACACTCTACTTCACCTGATATCAAGCGTTTGCAGCAAAAAAAAATCAGTAAAAAAACAAGTTTATGCATTGAAACCTTCGTATCATTTCTATACCTATAGAATTATATCAACAGAGTCCTTGTGAGGAATGTGCGATACATGAATCATTGCATCAGTCAAAGAAACAAATCAGCATTAAAGAGAGAGAGACACGGCTAAAGATGAATATTACATATGGAAATAAAAGAAAAAGAGAGTATAAGTGAGCGTGTGCACATTATTTAGCTGTACGACACGCACATGAATGGCTATATAGCTGCATATGCAATCCAGTTGCAAATGTGTTGTTGCATAAGATACTCGGTGAGACGGCCAAAGAACAAGAGAGTAACGTACGCAGAGAGTCGTTACAGTTTTCACTGTCGCCAATGTGAAATCGCAATGAAAGATGAAGATTTTGTGGAAAGCTGCTTATTTTTGAAGGAGAGTCAAAAAATTTCGAATATATATTTTCAAATATGTTCCCATGAAAATAATATATTTTTCAAAATATGAAAAAATATATTTGATGATATATTTTGAATAGATTTATATTTTATATAAAATAGATGTAAAAAAATAATTTTGATTCGATGATTTTCAAGCGAATTTCAGATATAACTTGTAATCTTAATTTTTTTAAATAAATATCAAATAGTGTAATGATAATTACTTCTGAATGATAACGAAATATTGCAAAAAGAAATATTCTTAATATTTTGATTATATTCATTCTATATTTTAAAGACTCATTCATATTTTATGATTATCTTCTTTTAATATAAAAAAGAGATCTAAGTCATATTGTCGACTTAGAAACAAAAGGGCGTAAGTGCCATACTTATACATAGGACTTACACCCCTTTGCTTCTAAGGTAACGATATCATTGAATTTTTTTTTATTTTTATTTTTGATTTTTATTTTTGTTCTATAAGCAACATAATTCGGAATTGAAATAATTCGGGATTTTTTCAAGGATGAAGGCCTGTCCAGAAAAATTTGAAAAAATTCACCAGCAATCTAGTTTTTTTTTAGCATCTTCTTGAATTTTTTCAGAATTTTTCATGGAGTCCTTCCCTCCAAAAAAAATTCCGATTCATTTTGCCCTGAAGATCCATTTTGCCCCAGTCTCCTCTATATACCTATATATTATCTTTACGAAATGAAGGGGGGGGGGGATTTATTTCATGAATATATTATTTTTATTTTTTTGCATTTTCGAAAAAATTTGATAAAGCCATTTTAACAGATGACATTCAAATTACTGTTGCACTGAAATTTCGGAAATTACACAAACAATAATTTCCATTTACATGTATATCATTAATTACAACTGGTAAAGTCAGTCCATCCGGTGAGATAAATGTTTTTAACACGTAAACACATGGACTTATTGTGTAACCAGTTTATCAGAGTAGGATACAATTTGTTGGTACAGTAAATTAATTTAAAAAAAAAATCCTCAAAACTGCGTTTTTAAATAGGTCACAAAATTTTCTCGATGAATCATCAAATTTAATGTGATATTAATGAGAATTGTATGATTTAGTGTAGCCTGGATGATTTAGAGCTGTCGTTAATAATGTGAGAAATATTTCATATCACCTCCATTAATATTTTCTACTCATAACTATTTAACTTCGTTCTCCGCCAGATAATTTATGGTTTTTAAATTAATTTAATACTGTTTCATTTAATTATTACGATGAATTTGTCAATTTCAGAATAAAAGTCATTTTTTATAATGAAAAAAAAGTGATACCAGTGGTCTTTAGCAAATATTTCTTTCAAAATAATTTAGAAAATTGTTGAATTTACTGAATTTACGGAATTTAAAACTCATTAAATTGAGTAAATTCCACAACTTTTTTAATTAAAAAAAAAAAAAATTGCTAAAGACCAATAATATCAATATTTGATCATTTTTACCCTTTTTTCCCTCTCAGTGTATAAATATCTTGGAAACTAAACGAGATAGGGTGATTGTGATTTTTTGAGCGAGTGAAGAGGATTTTTAGGTATCAACAAGTTATTATACAGACTATGTTTGTCGATTGCCTTTTAATGATATTAAAACTATGTAATTTACGTATCGACATCTTTACAGAGAAGAAGGGATGATTTCGGAGTGGCCACTCAATAACAATAATGATATTAATACTAGGTTTTCATGAACCATTGCAAGTAAACCTTAATATTTTAAATGTATCTTTTTATACATCACAGCGATATTTTCTTTCAAAAATGACAAAAAAAATGACCAATTCATAAAAAAATTTCGAAAATCAGAAAAAAAAGTTCTATTCAATTAAGAATCCGAGAAGTTATTAGCGTTTTAGAATCAGTTTACTCAATCATAGAACATGCTGAAACATTATACTGTGAATGTGCATGCGATATTGAGAGAGAGAGAGAAAAAAAAATGGTATTTGAATTAAACGGATAACGACTATTAGGCAGAATTCCGTAATAATCGCCGCTTTCGTTAACGATTATGTCCCAACTCTCTGTGTGAACCGAGAAACACACGAAACTGAAATTAACAAAAAAAATTTTTTACATAGTCTGAGAAAAAAAAAATTTTCGCTAGAAAATTCACTTAGTTGAAGACAATTTACTTTACTCCAGAAAATTCTAATATATGTAGATATAAAAATTGTGAAGGAAAATTTTGTTAAAAGGCAATTTTCCTGCTACAAGAATTCATTTTTTCCCAGTGTAATAAAGAAATACTTACAGAATAAACTGTTAAAAATTTCCGTCTGAATTTTCCGTGTAAAATCCCGGAAATTTCTAACAAGTCACATTTCTACTGAAATTTCAAATAATTGCGTCATTGAAAAATTAACACATCATCGATTTTTAAATCATTTCACGCCTGGATATTAATGAAATTTGTGAATTTCGGTTTAATTGTTTCTTGAAAATTTGATAAAAATGTGAAAATTCAAGTAAGTTGTAGAATTTCCGTCTCAATTCTACTTAAAACTCATAGATTCCATTGAATTTCCTCTGAAACTCAAAGATTTTATAACCATTTTCTCATTAAAAAAAATTCAATATCACGTTTATGAAAATTCTAATCCAATTGTCTATGAAATTTCCATTTTTTTCGAACAGTGTAAAATAATCAAATAAATGCATTTATTTGAGACACATTCTGTATCGAATTGTGCACTAAATTTTCCGAGAATGAGTGGAGGTTTAACTGACCGAGAAATCATAGCACAAACGAGAGTAGCACGACCTCCGTGGGCAAAATTCATGTACGTTATCGAATAACATAAATCAGGGGTCCAGATCCTGCTCCGCCAATTCGCACGGTCATTGTAGTTCAAATGCGAAATAGACTGTTTACTCAACCAAATATTTATTCGAATAACCAAATGAATTGCATCATATATCCTTTTAAAATAATTGCTTTAATAATTGAGAGAAATTTTTTTGATTAATTATCATTTTAAAGCAGATCAGCAGCAAATTATTTTTTTCAGAAGCAGCAAGTTCCCCAAAAAATCTGAAAAAAAATTGCGAGTGTGGTCTAGCGTGTTTCCATTATTTTTGAATTTTTTCAAATTTTTCCATCAAAGCATTCACTTCCAAAAAAATTGATTAATCAAAAAATTCAGTATTTTATTCAATTTTTTGAAATAATTATTATGAAAATATTATCAAAAAATTGAGTAAAAAATTACGTTTTTTTAAATGTATTTTATGAGAAAAAACAGTATTAATACTCTTTTTTCGTGAGAAATTTCATTCTCTTCTATTCCACCTGAAAACAATGTGAAATTCGCCAATTGTCATTTGAGATTTGTCTCTCTACATAACTGCAGTAAATAAAAGTTAAAAGAACACGATACGTATATAGAGTGAAAAGCCACAGCAATGCACGAGTACCAATCACTGAGATCCATTTACATACGGAGAAACGAACTATCGCATGGTCCTGTGTATTATACAACAACACAGTGTCACCCATATATTTTTTTTCTATTATTTCTTATTATTTATATGTGTTAGTACGTATACCTTAGTATATAGATATATAATACCAGTAGATTTGGTTTTGTGTTCAACCATGCATTGTGAATAAATGAGTGTAAGGCGTAAGGTAGGTGTGGCGTTAGAAGGATCAGACAGCTATTGGCTCTAGCTAACCGGGATGTTAGAAAGAAATGAAAGTCAATTCCCTATATAAAGGGTAGTTTTAACAGGATTTTAAGCAGAACTCATTTAGCTACATTGCTAGATACAAGTTGCTCAAAATGAAGGTTCTGGTACGTTGAATACTCAAAGAATTCACCATTAAAATTCTGTGATAAGTGATATTTTTGAGGAAAAATAAGCAAATCATTTGTTTTTTTTTTTTTGTTGTTGCAGATATGCCTGATGCTGCTTGCAGCAGCTTTTGCTGAAGATGAGAAGAACGTGAAGAAACGGGGCCTCTATGGCTTTGGTTTGGGATACGGTGATTATGGATATGGTCATGGATATGGTCATGGTGATTTGGCTTATGGACACGATGATCATCACAAGACAATTGTTCAAACTATCCACAAGACTGTAGCTGTACCACATGCAGTACCAGTTGCTGTACCAGTTGACCGTCCATACCCTGTCAAGGTGGAGAATCTTTTTGTTCTATTGAATGATGGGAAAATGGGACATGCAGAGTGGGGAACGAATGGGATTTTTTTTCGGTGTGAAGGAGTTTATGAAAAAATCTGGAAAAAATTCGGAGATTATACAGATGTGCCAGAGATACTCTGAAATTTTTTCGGATTTTTTTGTGAAGGTCTTCACTCGGAAAAAAATGTTGGTTCATTTTGAAAGATAGCGCGCCTATTGCATTGGTTTTCTTGCAGATTTCGATAATTTGTCAGTTTGATGAGACAGAATCTACTGGAAAGTGACGATTTTTGACGAAGAAGACATAACTCGACATATTTTGACGATTCTTTTTTGAGATATTTACTAGAAATTTCCTAAAAAGTCTTGAAAATAGTACATTTATTCCAGTAATTATCAGAATTTTGACATAATCTGACGTTTTATGACTAAAAATTTTTCGTCGGAAATTCAACAGGACATTTTTAAGAATTCTCACATAATCTGACAATTCGATATATCGCTTCCTTGGAAAAAAAGTGACGTAAGTGCCATTCTTGTACATGGCACTTACGCCCCTTTATTCCTAAGGTAAGGATGTCACTTTCTCACTGAATACGACAGAATATCACAAAATTTATAGTTTTCATCAGATTTTCTGATTTTTTGATGAACTCTAATGAATCTATTCTAATCAAGATATCTGTTTAATGATTGTCTCATTAGGTTCCAGTCGACAGGCCATACCCAGTTCCAGTAAAGGTACCAGTTCCACAGCCCTATCCAGTTGTTCAGACCAAAACTGTTCACGTACCAGTTGACAGGCCATACCCAGTTCCAGTTAAGGTACCAGTTCCACAGCCGTACCCAGTTAAGGTACCAGTTCCACAGCCCTACCCCGTCAAGGTCGCTGTTCCACAACCCTACCCCGTCAAAGTAGGAGTACCACAACCTTACCCAGTCAAGGTAAGCTAATCATCAATCATTATCAAAGAAGTAAACCTGGAAAACTCCATTCTATTTCAATCATTATTCAAGAATCTCTCGGAAACTAAGCGAGATAGCGCGATTTTATCCGAATCCTTTTTTTTAGCTCTTGCAATTCTCTGCAAAAAGGGTCATAATGAAGATTGCGCTATCTCGCTTAGTTTCTGAGATCTCTTCAAGATAGTTACCTCCCAAATGACAAAGCTCAAGACTTGCTCAAAAATTGGATTATATTTCGTTGTCCTAGAGTCAAAGAGGCGTAAGTCCTGTGTATAAGCCTAGCACTTACGCCCATTTAATTTTAAGGCAACGATATAATGAGATGCACCATGCGTATAATAATCAAATTTGAGAAAAATGGTCCACAACAAACATGAGATAATTGCAATTGAAAATTAACTTTTTACACATGCAGCATAGAAGACTACGAATTTATTTTTTCTCAAATTGGAAAAAAATACCATCGTTATGAAAAAATAACACCCATCCGAACTATAAATCTAGAATTTTAGAGTTTTGCTGAGTAATTAAAAATAAAATCGTATTTTAACGAATATTGCCAGTAAATGAGGTATCGAAATGAACCGCGTGAGAACAATTCTTATTCATGTTTTTATTCCTCTACAAATCCTAGAAGCATTTTTTTTACTGATTCACAGATTTATTACCGCATTAATGCGGTAATAATGCCGTAAATGTGCATATTTACAGTAAAAATATGGTAATTATACTGTATAACTACAGAATTCTTACTGCATTTTCAAAACCGTTAGGACAGGATTTTTTTTACCTGCCGAATGCGGTAATAATGTCGTAAATATGCTGCATATTTACAGTTAAAAAAAATGGCTAAAATAACTGAAATAATGCGGTAAAACTATCGGAATTATACGGTATAATTACGGAATTTTTGCAGTATTCTCAAAACCGCTGGGAGCTACTGTGTGAGTGTACAGTCAGGTCGAAAATATATGGGTTTATCTTAGTAAATTGTTAATATATAGGATGGGGGCTCAGAACCGAGACTTTTTCACTGGCAAAACATGACAGCATGTTAAAAAAAACCGGCATTGCTATTTACACCATTCACAAAAAAATCACATAAACACAGTCTACCAAAAAAAAATTTCAATTTAATTTAATTGCTACATGATGGGCAACGAAATTGGGATACGGCTGTGTAAATGGGATTTCAAAATGATTCGAATGGAAATTTGTTATAGAACTGGATAACTCAATCGGTAGAGCACCAACGAAAAAAAAAAATTCTGGATAAATCAGATCAGTAATTTCAGAGTTTTTATTTTACTGACCGTGTAAAGATTAATTATTTTATTTAATTGATTTATTTATTAATTTGTATTCCATCTTAACGCTATAATATGAGATTTCGACTACTATAACCTGAATAGATTAGAAGTTTAAATACTCAAACACATTGTGCCTTCTCTTCATTTAAATTCAGATAGAATTCTCATGAACAAATGCCCTAAATATGACCGAAAGTGATGTCACGAAATAATAAAAACAGATCAATAATTCGTATTTTTTTTGGGGTTAATTCAACAGGTCGCTGTACCACACCCAGTCTACATCAAGGAGAAGGTACCAGTTTTGGTTAAGGGTCACGATTATGGACACGATTCTTATGGATATGGTGGCCTTCACGGATATGGTGGTCTTCACGGATACAGTGGCCTCCACGGATACGATGGTCTCTACTAATGAAACCATTTAGTATTTGGATCTAGCCTGCAAATCACCAAACTGTTATTATACACTTTTTCTTATCTTCTCTCTTTCTAATCACTTCCCTACCTTCTCCATTGTAATACTAAAAGTGTCACCAAATCACCCCACTCTCACCCCACCCCCCCCCCCCCCCTCTCATGAAATAAAAGTGCAAAAAAAAAGGGAAATCCTTACCGTCAAACATCCTCGAAACATCGCGACAATCAACCAAAACACACTTTATTTGTTAAACTATTTTTTTTTTAGATAAAAAAAACGATGTGAAGTCTTAGACATTTTATAATTGATAAAATAAATTGATTTTGTAATGTTTTCGTAAGAAATCGTTAAACTATCATGTCCATTTGATAAAAAAAAAAAAAATCCTAGTTTCTTATTTATTTCAATTATATATATATCGTATGTGAGGAAATATATTCAATGATACGTAGAATGTTTTATTCTAACGTTGCATTGAATTACGAAATTGAAAATACTGTGATTCAATATTCCTTCACAAATCGGAAGAGACAAGTTTGCTAGTGTGTTCTCTGTAGAGTAGGCGAAAGTTACGGGACGACTCTGGATTATTCTCGTAATATATGTAGATCTTTAACCAATACATATATACGTTTATCGTTTAATGTAACACGATCGAGTGAACAGAGAGACGAAAGGGAATTTAATGCAACAGTGATTATCAATCACCATGTAATTTACATACTATGAGAATTTTTTGAATTACGTTTGTAATGGAATTTTTCGGCCGAATTTTTTCATTGATTAGATTTTTAATGGAAATTCTGCCCAAATTTTTGCAGTGAAATTGGCGGCAATGCACATAAATGATTGATCTTTCGACATTTTGCGTTATTGTTTGCTCTTACAGGAGAGATGCATTGCGTCAAATTCTTCGGAAAAAACATGTTGGAAGCCAATTCTCTTTTGAATTGAATTTTCTCATCCACTGAAAAAAAAAAATAGTAGTAATGATGGAATGAATTATGTCAATAGTCAAATATTTCTTTCAACTCATTGAAAATTGATTAAGGGGGGACCACGGTGAAATTTAAAAGTCTTTGATTGATGGAGGGATTCATCGAGTGACATTTGGCAAACGATGGGGTGTATCAAAAACCTAAAAAAATTTGAACGCAAACCATTTTGCCCCGTATTTCATTATTCGGCTTCATCTTAATAATGCCCCATGGACCACAAATTTGATCCGATTCAGATTTTTTTCTTTTACAAATATTTGTTAGCCTTTCGAGAATGAAATTGGGTATCCATTCTATATTACAGATCATAGATCACTAGAAAATGAGTTTTTCTCAATTCGACGAATTTTTTTCAATTGAAAAAATTTCGAGCAAAGAATGAGTGAATGGAAAAAATTCATTTTCTCGTGATCTATAATCTGTAATGTAGAACGGATACCCAATTTTATCCTCGAAAGGCTAACGAATATTTGAAAAAAAAGAAAATCTGAATCGGATCAAATTTGTGGTCCATGGGGCATTATTAAGATGAAGCCGTATAATGACGTTTTGTTTTGAAATACGGAGCAAAATGGATTGTGTTCAACATTTTTTAGCTTTCTTGACACATCCCATCGTGTGCCAAATGTCACTCGATGGATCCCTCCATCAACCAAAGACTTTTGAATTTTACCGTGGTCCCCCCTTAAAATCAACAAATTTTTTGATTATTGAAAAGACAATTTCTTTTTTGGAACTAATGAAACAAATAGTGAATTTGGTAAATTTCGTTGAAATAAAAAAAAAACAATTAATTATTGGAAAAAAATATTCGTTAAGGATTATTGAAACAATTCATTTCCTTTTTTTCTCAATGTTCTGGGGTCTAAAAAATTGTTGGAGTAATATTTTAATGTGCTAATAAACCCATGATTGGGTTTCTAACGCAATTAAAAAAAAAAAAAAAAAAATATTTTAATGGTTAATTTGATAAAACCCAATTTTAAATTCTCAGAGAAACAATATTTTCAGTCAAGTGCCTTCTTTTCGTTGAAATCAATCGCCTGTTATGTGATCTCGAAGTTACCTTGAAAAATCCATTACGTCTTATGGCTATTACGGTATAAGCAATTCTATGAGCCATCAAGTGTCTCGTATGGCTCAATTTCTCTTCTCTACATCATCATTAAGATCCCAGATGTCAATCCTCATTCTTTACTAATCTGAAACGAAGAAGAATCGTGTTAAAATGAGTTTTAGAAGATTTTGAAATATCAAATTGACATTTTTACGATGAATTTTGAACTAGTCGATTACGTATCATGTATTTACACAAGTTTCAGAGAAACAGCAGTGTGGAGAAATTAGAAAAGAAATAGATTTTATTACATTCTAATTTAATTTTCAATTTTATTATTGTTTCTCAAACGAAAAAATTAGTAGAAAGATCATTCAAAAAATGTCTTGAAGATTAAAAATGATATCTAACTGTCTACGAATAATTCTAATTTTGCGGATAAATACTTTTTCTCCACCTTTTCCCAGGAAAACTATGAGAGATAGGAGAAAAAGTAATGGGACTTTTTTTCATAGTGCATTTCATACTGCAGTTGAATGTCAGTGCCAGTGTTTTTCTAACTTTAATATTTAATATTTTTCAATCACCAAATAATGACGATGAATTTCTTCCTTTTTGTTCGGATGCCTCTCATAGGTAAAATATTGAAGTTAGAAAAATCCAGTCATTGACTTTTTCGTAGAGAATTTGAGGAGATTCAACACCCAATAATGAAGACATGGATGAAAATAGTTCATCGATTCTTGAATCGATTTTGAAGTAAACTGCAAATTTCTTAGGCAACCTGATTCTGACAATTTTGTATAGTTAATTACAAGGCTCATCCTCTAGCATGGAATCTTATGGCTTCAATGTTCACACTTACTTAAAGTAACTTGATCATGTCGCACTATTCTTTAAGTGTATCGTAAGAAACGAACGGAAAAAAACACAAAAATTAATGATTATGATTAAAAAACTATTTCTTGGTATTAAAAGCGAATTCGTAGAAGAATTGGTCAATTAAATTAATTATTTGTCGTTTTTATTACTTAACTACACGGAGAGAAATTTCTTTGAAAAATCATGATGCTCAGCGACATAATGTGGATGCAAAATACAGGCCGGGGGTATTTTAGTACAGGTAATAGAGAAGCGGGTTACTCTTGTCCATAATGCATAATTCTACCTAAGTTATTTTTCTTCACAAATAGGTGCAGTATGACATAATGAATCTAAAAACACAAAATACTTACAAATGAGGCGGGTGCAAATGCCGCCAATTTGTGAAAAACCGTTTGGGCCTGTATCTCCGCAACCGTGCACTTGAGGCCCACAATGGTAATGACCTTTATTGTAGATAATTAAATTACCTATCTTTTTTGTTTCATAATTTTTTTTCGTATCATTCATCATTTACGACTTATAAGACTTACTTTACTAGCATTTTATTGTTTAAACAATGATCAGAAGAGATGTCGGTCAGAGAGTCAATAAACGAATAGTCATAGTCTTATAAGTCGTGAATGGTCAATGATACGAAAAAAATTATGAAACAAAAAAGATAGGAAATTTAATTATTTACAATAAAGGTCATGACCATTATGGGCCTCAAGTGCACGGTTACGGAGATACAGGCCCAAACGGTTTTTCACAAAATGGCGGCATTTGCACCCGCCTTATTTATAAGTATTTTGTGGTTTTAGGTTCATTATATCATACTGCACCTATTTGTGAAAAAAAATAACTTAGGTAGAATTATGCAGGACCAAATCCTCTATTACCTGTAGTATTTCATGAGTTTACTAATGGAGAAAAGGTCCTTTTGTCAGGAATTAATGCATGGGCCGATTCACTTTTTAGGAAAAAGTCTCACATTAATTGTGAAGTGGCATCATGAAAATATTAGCCAATGCCTTTCTCCTTGGCAATTGAAGAAAAATTCTCCATCCATCCAATGACAATTTCTCCTGGCACTTAGAAGTTTTAGGTAGCCACTCAGAATTTTTATATGTTTACTTCCGAATTTTTCCCATGCCAGTCTCATAATGTGGTAGACGAAAGGGCATAGTCGGGTACCTTCGACGGTTTTCGGTACATGAGCCATTGGTCATTTTACACTTGGCTTTGGATTGAAATATCTCGAAAACTATGCAAAATTTATCGAGACATGCTGTGAATGAAATTTAGTAGGAAGATTAACGAAGAAAATAAGCAAAATACCGTTTTTCTACGACGAGTAGTTTCCGGGATATTAATTTTTTAATGAGTAGTTTAGGAACAATGGACGAGGCCCGATAGCAAATGAATGGGCGCTCGGGCATCCTCTCCGAATTTTTTATTAAAAAATTAATATCTTAATAACTACGAGTCGTAGAAAAACAGAGTTCTGCTTATTTTATTCGTTAATCGTTCCTCTAAATTTCATTCACAGCATGTCTCGATAACTTTCGAGTAGTTTCCGAGATATTTCAATCCAAAGCCAAGTATAAAATGGCTTTTTTTTCAAAGAAATAAACAGCAAAAATTATGATGCGGAGCATGGGAGTTTTTCGGCTCAGAAGCAAATTGCACCCCATTTATGGAACGGTATGGTAATTTTTTAAAAAATCGTTAGAAATTCCTATATTTTTCTCTTCGTGTACTAGTATGCCATTTAACTAGCGTATTCACGTTCTTCCTCATGCAGCAGCAGCAGAAATCATTTATTAAAGTTATCAGATAATCAAAAATTTTAATATTGGATGGTACTTTTTTTTTCCTTTTTTTTCATGAAATTTTTTAGATTTTAATGTTTTGCCTGCACTGAGAGAAAAAAAAAATTTCTAGGAATATTATATAGTTCCTGTCAATCGGGAAATGGTTTGCCAGTGGATTTTTTCCGTTCAAACAATTTATGTTTTGGACGAATCCTCGTATCTATTTAGGATGAATTTGAATACATTTACATCAATCAATAAGATAAACCTTTTAGAGAATAGTTGACGAAAAATACATTCAGGTTTTGAGCCAAATTGGGGTATGTTTGGACTGAAATTTCCTATTTCGTGCAAATACATTATTATTTGATAAAAATTCCACGTGAAAATATTAATGGCAAATATGATCGAGATTGAATCCATGCAGGAGGAGATTTGGACAAATAATCGTTTATTTATCATCATCAGTTAGCAAATTTCAATAACAAAAAATGGGTATGGATCTGGTGCAATTTCGAACTAAAAGTAATTAATATTTAGAGAAATAGGTATTGATCCCTTTCAATTAAATCCTCTACTTTTCTTACATTGTTCATCGCAAATAAGAAAAAAAGTTTTGTCTCAAAATTATTTCCATTTCTAGAGAATATTTTTTTCTCTCAGTGTAATCTAAAAGTACAAAATGTTACTTTCATTCATTTTTTTTATTTATTATACTATTGACCATACGAAATGATCAATTGATCAGAAATTTCATGAGCTCGTTCAGATTCATATAAGCTTTCATTGAAAATTTAGTTCAGATTTTAATCTTTAAATTCGTGTAGTGATAAAACTACCGTAATTCACATGAATCGATGTGCCGAATTTGATTGAATTTGATTCTGCCGTTCATTGGTAAACTGAGAAAAAAAAAAAAGTGGTGAAAACTATCAAATAGTTGTTCCCTTGATACTTAACAAATATTTTTTCGAAATAACTAAAAAAAAAAGATTGAATTTACTAATTTTTGTTAATTCAAATAAATTAATTTGTTGAATGGACAAAATCCAGTAAATTCAACAACTTTTTTTAATTATTCCAAAAAAATATCTGCTAAGGACCCATGAAACAAATATCTGATACTTTTTACTACTTTTTTTTTTCAGTGTAATTGGAATAAAAATAATAAAATTATTTCTATTGGATATCCATGAAGTTATTACACTCGAACACTTGAGACGTGCACTCTTCGTCTCTGTGCCTCACTGCCCCTCTTATCATCTTCCTCTCATAGAGGTATCGATCTTTCCCAAGGAATAACAGAAGACTCAGTAAATTTCAAATTTTCAAATCTATTGTTTAGCAATAATTACGATTTTTGTCATGAAATAAAAAAAGCAACGATTTTCCAATTCCTTTTCCCAGTCACTGACGCTTTTCTACGATGAAAATTCAATAAATATGAGGCGTTCCGTTACCCCTTGAAGGTTCTACAAAAAGGGCCCTATGACTTTTTTTCCCCATCTCTAATGAAGAAGTCAAAATGATAAAAAAAAAAGTCTCCACCCGGGAAGAACCGAAGAAGTCAAAATTTTTCCTAAACTTCTATTCCAACTTATTGTCAACCGTATTCGAAGAAAGGAATCCCTATATACGAGTATGAAAATTCATCTAAAAGTTGCGACAACAAAATGCTTATCGTTTGCTCTTACGTTAATCGAAACAGAGAACCTATGTCATGAGAATTAATCATGAGTATTTATTATCCGAAATGAAACACCTTGGAGTAGAGATAGATACGAAATATCGGGAAATATTTCGTTTCAAATTTCCGAAATCTCTAGTCCTTGAACGACACGTGGATGATACTCGTACGTCACTCTGATTTTAAATGAAAATGCCTACAAATTCCTGTGATTTTAGGAACCAGTCGAAACTATATTTCAAAAAAAAACGAGCGAAATTAAATTAAAGAGAAAAAAAAAAGAATTTCATGAAAAATAAAGTATTCGAGTTTACGTGGGTGTGATGTGCATTTTACGTATCTCTGTAATGCCATAATCCGAGAAAATGTAACATGTTAATGTCTTTATATCGCAGCTGTCAGAAGTAAATGGACGAAAGCGAGCCAAAATATTTCAGCTTTCTTCGACCTCGACGTGTTAATGTAAACATGTGCAATGGATTAATGTCTATAATGAAGAGAAATACATGAAAATTGAACAAAAAAACTAACTTTCATTCTTATTTCCCTAACAATGGACACGTCCTGATGAGGTCTATGGCAATTTCGTGACAAAAATTGCGAGGCAAAAAAAAATAATGGACTCTTCTCATGAAATTGATGTCTCCCAGTGAAACATTCTGAATTTCAACGTTATGAAATTCAAAATCATTCGAGAGTATAACTGATAAAACACACTTCACCATGTACAGAGGGAAGACCTGGATAAAATGGATCTGCAGACCAAAATGAATCAAGAATTTTCCTTAAGTCAAGGCCTTGACGAAAAAAATTGATAAAATTAGACGACAAGTTGAAGATACTAGAGCATCTTCTAAAAAATTTTCAGATTTTTTCGCAAAGGCCTTCATATTGAGAAAAAGCAGATTCATAGTGAAGCCGTTATGTGTGCATTGATTTTTCTACCATTTTTATTTGAATAATATCTTGTAACCGAAGCGAGATATCGCGAATTTTGTAAGGACCTTCTCTATAGCTCTGAATTTTCGCGACGTATGTGAGAGAAATGAGTATGCGATAATACCGCCTAATTTTTTTGCGAAAAAAGTACATATTTTATTTAATTATTTTTCGCAAAGTTTAACAACACCAGCTAAATCGAGATGTGTAACCTAAAAAATTGAATAATTTTTTGAGAAATTAAAAAAAATTCTCGATCTAAAAAAATTGAATATGCAGCAGTGCCACCTAATTTTTTACAAAAAAAAATATTTCTTGATTAGTTTTAGGGAAAGAATTCAATATCAAGTAAAATTATACGATCGTCCTCGAGTGAAAAGGGCGTAAATGATACACATTTTCTATTTCGTTACGCCCTTTTCATTTTAGTTGGACGATATGTACCCTGAGGACTGGAATAAGCTTTATGAAGAAAAATTTTTGTCGCGAGAGGTACCTATGAAAAATACGCTATCTCATTTAGTTTCCAACATATTTACTTTAAAATGATCATGAGATAACGAGGGCCGAATAGAGATTTGACTTGGTTCATGAAAATTGAGTCTATCGAACACCCTAAAAACAGTTAGGGATTAGCAAACGATATATCCACGTAACCGGGGCCCATGATAGTTTGTTTTATTGCATATGTTTGTTACTGTTTACATCATTCACTGCGCAAGAAAGTGAGAAGCTCGTTTTCATCGTCGGCTGTTGTCCCGCCACTGATGTTTACTCTTCTTTTTCGGGGCCCCGGTATGGGAGTAAACACGTGCCCGAAATTCACCACCACTCACGCAGAAGTTCCACGATAAACATATAAAAGAAGAGTTCCTCAACGTTTTCATCACAGTCTTCATCACAAAGTTCGTGAAATCATCAGCATGCAGTCAAAAGTAATAATTATTTCTATTATTTTTTTTCCTGTCCAAGTTTACAGGATCATTAACAAATTATATTCTTTCAGGTGATAATTTTTTTTGCCCTAGTGGCAATTGTTCTCGCTGAGGAGAAAAAAACAGATGATACGAAGAAAGATAAACGTGGACTATTTGATCTCGGCTATGGGGGATACGGAAGTGGTTTAGGAAGCTTCTCCTCATTCTCGTCGTATCCAGAATTATCGTACGCTTCACCGATTTTCACCAAGGAAGTACCGGTTCCATATGCTGTTCCATACGAGAAACATGTTGCTGTTCCAGTTAAGGTAATTTAATTTTGCAATTCGATAGATTTGCAGAAAATTTGCAGATCATTATTGTTCATTCGTTGAAAAATTCTATTGAGAATACAGCCCTTTAAATTTTTTTTTTTTCAAATAAAAATATTCAATTCAGAAAAAAATCAAGTATTATTCTTCTACAGAATTTAATCAGTTGAATTAATTTTTCTATAAAAATTATCCAGTCTAAAATTTCTGAGACTTCTGGTCAATTATCTCAACAGGAAACAGAAAAAAATGAAAGAAACAAACAAATTATTCCTGAGAATTTTCATAAAGACATAGAATGAAAATAAATCGATTCATTCTCCATCTATCAAATATCGAAATAGTAAAAAAAAAGAGAATTTTTCTGCCCGTGATTGACTTTTTATCTCAATAATTACATGAATTGAGTTTAGAATGATAAAAATAAGCTCAAGGCAGTCTGCACTTTTCACTATTATAGATTTCAATTATGGAAATTACTCTTCATGCTTGGCTGATCGCGCTCGGATGAGGCTTATTGACTGTGAAATGATACTGATTGACTAATCATACCTCTTTATTCATTTTTTCTGAAACAGGTGCCATATGCAGTGCCAGTCGATCGTCCATACCCAGTGCATGTTCCTAAACCATACCCAGTAGAGGTAACTAAGCACGTGCCATATCCCGTTGATCGTCCAGTTCCAGTTCCATACGCTGTAAAAGTACCACAGCCGTATCCAGTGCCAGTTGTAAAGCACGTGGGTGTACCAATTTCTGAGCCTTCTTATGATAAATACAGTTTCAACCATGGATACTCATCTTGGTGAATGAATTGAAAAAGTTTTGGAGAACTGTTGAGAGACAACTGCTTAGCTTAATATTCAATTGGCAGAGATCTCAATCTCTGACAGTATTTTCCACATTAGAGTCGACAATAGCTTTAAGTATTTTAAATATTATGTAGTTGAGTTACGATCTTGTTTTCTGTAAAATAAATCTCTATTCTTCTTAACTCATGCGTAATTGATATAAAAACCTGACCTGAAGGTAGTATCCCAGAGTACCATTGATAAAAATGGAAAAAAAAGGATTTGTCAGTTTGTTTCCAACTAATTTCTGATGATTTGGGACAACATGCTTCATCCTAAAAAGTAATTAGATAATTCGAAAGTCATATCTCCAGCTTGTGAATATAATTTTTTTTTCGAATTTTTTTACATTACTAATTTTCTATCACATGCATGAGATAGAGGGAAAGGCAACTAGTTATCACTACCTTATAATTAGTATTTCCCAATAACTATACGAAGAATGAATATTTTTTTCTTCTATTATTGGGTTGAAATGTTGTTCTCTTCGTCAATAGTTTTTAAATAATGGGCCAAATTTGTGGTTTTTCAGTAATTTCGAAATCGTTATTTAATAGTAGTTAATTAATTACGATCGTTATTTCTGTCCGATTCAGTAATTCATATCTGATGAGCTACACGGACAAAAATTCAGAAAAATGTAAAAAAATGTTAGCTTTGGTACAGCATCAAAAAAGAAAAGGTTTAACTGCACACGTGTTTTTTTTTGAAGTTTATTTATTATAAAAACATCTTTTTATGTACAGTATTTACAGATTTACAAATAAACGCATTCAAGAAAAAAAAACATATTATCAGGCAACTATCGGAATTAGCTTTCATGAGACCATAGTATGCAACGCGTAATCTCATGCCTCGAATGTTATTGTGATTTTTAGGGAATTACAATATGCGCTTGTTTAATGGTCACATGCTATTTGTCATATTTTTGTTGATTCTCTATCATGTTATTTTAATTAAACGAGACCGATCGCGCGCTCTATCGCACGGGAAATTATCTGATAATTTTTTTGTGCAAATTTACTCTGTCAATTTTCTTAATGATCATTCCTCAAGTGAAATAGAAAACTATTGCCAATGATCGATAATTACTTCAAAAATTGTTTTATCCTCCATTACTATTTTGTTTTTTGGATCGAGCGTGCAATTTCGGTCAACCAATGAGAAATGAGAAATAGACGTGACAGTTTTAGAGTTACATTCGACGTGTATGAACTCTTTAGAATAGGATGATTGTGGAAATCATCCGCAGTTTTGCAGTGAATGGAAGGGAAAGAAAAACACCATAGCACTGCACTCGAATTCGCTGGGATACTAACTTCAGATATAACTTCTTTTATAAATATCTCTGAAATCAGTAGATTCATAAAAAAATGATAGCGGTCCTTTTCTGTAGAGGATTTCAATAGCTTTAAAAAAGGTCTTTTGATATTTTTCTCTAACAAGAAGGCGGCAAGGGTGTAGAGTATTCAAATCAAAGGGAGTTTTTTTGTGTAATCTGTACTCAATAAGAGTACTTATTTGCTAAAGGGCGTCACGTATCGTACACTACCCAGCCATTGTCGAAAAAAAAACTTCGAAGATGAAAATAAAATGTTTTTTTCATTACAATTTGATATTAAATACAATGAATATATGTGACGTAATGGTTATAGCATTAAAAATTATGATTCTAATCATCTACCTTCAAGAATACGAGAGCCTGAATGATAATTACCATAAAAAGAAGAAAAACGGCAATTTTTACGACAATTTGCACAACAAAGAAATGCAGTTTTTTTTTTGCAAAGAGCAAGTCTCAACACTTTCTTTTGAAAACCGACTTCATTTACATTCATAAACATTTTTTGATGCTCAGACAGTTTGACGCATACCAGGCATACTTGATCGTTTCTGAAAAAATTAAAAAAGAGAACTGCTGATGAACGATTGATTGAATTTTAATGCAATCCTCACGAGAGCTAATTTCTCAATTTTCTTCAATCAATTGCAACCGATTTCATATCTTCATTTAAATTCTATATCTTCAATCGTATTGTTAATTAAATTTTTTAATTGTCTGGAAAAGTAAACTCCACAAGGTTGTATTAATGGAATACACTTTGTAGATATTACTGTCACAGTACAAGTAAACATTTTCTCATAATTTTGAGAAATTTCAATGAAACTATGTAAAATTCCATATACCCTAAGGAATTTAATAAACTTTATGAAAAAAAAATTCTTATCGAAGAGGGCATACCCGAAAAAATTGTCTTATCTTATTTAGTTTCTAACATATTTACTTGAAAATAATCATAAGATAGTGAAGACCAAATGGAGATTTGACTTTGTTGATGAAATTTGATTCTATCGAGCATCCCAAGAACCGTTAGGGATGATACGTCTATAACTCGAAAAGCACGTCAATTCAAATGTTTTAATGAAGAAAATCGTCGAAAATTCGTACTAATCACGGTTGCAGTTGTAGCGATGTCTGAAGGACAGAGGTTTTCAAACAAAATAAATTTATTCAAAATTAGAGGCTTAGAATTTGTATATTTCCAACTGACACCAATTAGTTTATTGGAGGATAAATCAAACGTCTAATTTGAGTCAACACGATTAACGGAAAAAATGATCGCTTCACCGTGAAATTGAACTTACAGTAGGAATTGAAAGAAACTAACAACGGTTTATAGTTCAAGCTGAGTTGTTGGAATTCTGATGAATGCTTCTGGCAATGTAGATGACTTTTTGTTTGCACAATTAGCCTGATGCAAGATACTCGATCCCAGGAGATGAAATTCAGAGTGCTCAAACGATGGTTGCTGGTTCATCGTAGAAAAAGCTTGAACTTTATTCACATTCGCTATTCATACCCAAATTTTTGAGGGAAAAGACAAAATAGTGCCATGAATGTGTCCAAGAATAAAGTCATTTCCGATAGAAATGTAAAATGTAAAATAATTTGCCGAAGGAAGGTCGGTCTGGGTCGGGTTTATTTGATTCCCCCCGAGTCAAAAAATAAGTCGTCGTAAGATGTAGTTTTGACTGCTTCGAGTGTCATTTCTTTTGTTCTCCGACCTTTTTCCATGTCTTCATTTAACGTTTTTCAATATCAAAGACTTCAACAATTTTGGAGAGAGTCAAAAAACTTCAATTTGACGTCCGCTATCGTCGTTTTACCTTTTACTGCAACATCATACGACACTAAAATGAAGATTCGGAACGACAACCGGAGGAAAACTTCATAAGTAGTCGAATTGGTGTTATGGATCTTCAAAAAAATTTGACCCGCGCCGGGAACGGAGGGTCACAGGTATAATAATCATAAAAATTTTATTGTCCCCCCTGAAATTTCCAAGAGAAGGATGGGTTATCATTTGGGCAGGCTGATTAACTTAAGTTTCCCTTCATTCAGGAACTTAGGAAATTTTCAAACTCCATTGGACTTTGAAAAATTTTAGTTTTCGTTGAAATTAAAATTTGTTTATCTTACTGTGGGCTCAAAATTTTTGATGCACTTTCAGAGGCTGAATTTAATGAAATATCAAGTAAAGAAAAAATTGTTGAAAATTTTGATTTTTTAAATTGACCGATATTTTATGCGTTTCTCAGGTAACAAAACCCGCAACCGTCAAAGGGCTGCCGGTATGCCGTACTGGGTACAGCTATGGCTCGTACATATGGTCCTTTTTTTCATCAGGTTTTTCCCATTTTTATGACGAGAGGGTGGTAAAATAAAATATACCGAAAAATACGAAGGTTCGAGGTATTTTCTCGCCATTTCCGGAGAATTAAAAGACCAGAGGCATCGAAAATTCAGTCTTAAACCAACCCTTGTGAGGAGTGCATCGTTCAAGGCAGTCTAAGTGAATTTATGTGTAAAGTGTTGTGCTGTTCAGTTTGTCGCAATTTCTGCATTGATTTTTTGGATAGGAAAAAACAAAAGTGATATTCTGCCTGTTAATTCAATTCAAGACACAACTTTTTTGGATTAGGATTGAAGACGCTATTACCATGGTAGACCCAGTTACCGGACATACCCCAGTTTACGGATGTAGCGGCAAGATATACTAATAATCAATATTCGCGTGAGAAAACCAGATTTTTCAATACTTGCAAAGTGTCAATATAAAAATCAATTGAATTGTTTGATTCACTGAAATGAAATCTTTTACCATTTTTATAAGTTAATTCTCACTGTCCAGATACTAGTGCCATTCCCTTAACTTTCCGATAACTGGTGCTTCCATGGTATCTTTGAAATATGTAAAATATAATTTATATGATATGTTAGATGCATAGACGTATTAGATTAGAAGGCGACGGAGAAAGAAGTTCAGAACTCTAAGATTTTTATCATTCTTCATTGGAATAGCCTGCCTTTAGTGATCTGTATGTTTATATTTTTCCCAATTCAAGCGTAAATAAATAAACTAAATTTTAAATTTTTTTTTTTTTTTTTTTTTAATAAAAAAAAAAAAAAATTTCAATTTTTAATGAGTGGTTTTAATAGCGCAAAAAATGGGGAAACCCCCATTTTTATACTTGTAATCCCAGCCTCCCTCAAGCCATAAAAGGATTAGAGAGAGATAGACATATCCTTCAAGGGTCATAAAAATGAAACTATCCAGCGTCAACTCGAAGCCAAAAGATGTGCTACCCTCATTAAATATTGACGTCGAACGAAGTTTTTTGATGTTTTGAGTCGTCCTTTTTGAGTAACGACGATACAAAACGATATTTTGACACCAAATGATTTCAATACTTTTATGACTTCTACCGAAATGGGCGTCGTTTAACTCCACGTTGATGTTGGAAATCTTCAAAATACCTCCGAAAACGAGGACACTTTTGATGTCAAAACTACATCTTATGAAGACTTATTTTTCGACTCGGGCCACCATATAAATATATATGTATAGATATAATACATAATGAAAAAAAATGTTATTTTTTTTTTGGCCCTGCGTTTTTCTCTTTCGTGCGGCATTAACTTTTGCGTGCTGTCTCATTAACCCGATCTTTTCGTGTTTGTACTACGAGATAATGATAAAATTTCACAATGCTGCCTATTGTAAAATGCAGAACTTCCCTTCCTCATTTAATTCCTCATTAATCCCACTGTCACTCATTTTCATTCCTGTTTCCCTGTTTGTCTTTTCATAGAGAAATGATAGTAAGAATCTCACTGCACTCTGAACACTGAACTAGCATTTTTCGTGTGTTTTCACAGTGCAGTAAGCTGCTGCACTCGATGTGCGTCAATTTCTAAACCAAGAATTCCATAATGCTCTAAAATATCGGGCTCGCAACAGGGATGAGCAAACGATATATCCACGTAACCGGGCCCATGATAGTTTCATTGCATATGTTCATCACTGTTTACGTCATTGACTGCGTAAGAAAGTGAGAAGCTCGTTTTCATCGTCGGTTGTTGTCCGGCCACTGATGTTTACTCTTTTTCTTCGGGGCCCTGGTATGGGAGTAAACACGTGCCCGAAATCCACCGCCACTCACGCAGAAGTTCCACGATAAACATATAAAAGGAGAGTTCCTCAACGTTTTCATCACAGTCTTCATCACAAAGTTCGTGAAATCATCAGCATGCAGTCAAAAGTAATAATTATTTCTATTATTCTTTTTCCTGTCCAAGTTTACAGGATCATTAACAAATTATATTCTTTCAGGTGATAATTTTTTTTGCCCTAGTGGCAATTGTTCTCGCTGAGGAGAAAAAAGCAGATGATACGAAGAAAGATAAACGTGGACTATTTGATCTTGGCTATGGGGGATACGGAAGTGGTTTAGGAAGCTTCTCCTCATTCTCGTCGTATCCAGAATTATCGTACGCTTCACCGATTTTCACCAAGGAAGTACCGGTTCCATATGCTGTTCCATACGAGAAACATGTTGCTGTTCCAGTTAAGGTAATTTAATTTTGCAATTCGATAGATTTGCAGAAAATTTGCAGATCATTATTGTTCATTCGTTGAAAAATTCTATTGAGAATACAGCCCTTCAGAATTTTTTTTTTTAAATAAAAATATTCAATTTAGGAAAAAATCAAGTTTTATTCTTCTATAGAATTTATTCTCTTGAATTAATTTTTCTATAAGAATTATCCAGTCTAAAATTTCTGAGACTTCTGAAAAAATTATTCCTGAGAATTTTCATAAAGACATAGAATGAAAATAAATCTATTCATTCTCCATCTATCAAATGTCGGAATAGTAAAAAAAAAAAGAGGATTTTTCTGCCCGTGATTGACTTTTTATCTCAATAATTACATGAATTGAGTTCAGAATGATGAAAATAAGCTCAAGGCAATCTGCACTTTTCACTATTATAGATTTCAATTATGGAAATTACTTTTCATGCTTGGCTGATCGCGCTCGGATGAGGCTTATTGACTGTGAAATGATACTGATTGACTAATCATACCTCTCCATTCATTTTTTCTGAAACAGGTGCCATATGCAGTGCTAGTCGATCGTCCATACCCAGTGCATGTTCCTAAACCATACCCAGTAGAGGTAACTAAGCACGTGCCATATCCCGTTGATCGTCCAGTTCCAGTTCCATACGCTGTAAAAGTACCACAGCCGTATCCAGTGCCAGTTGTGAAGCACGTAGGTGTACCAATTTCTGAGCCTTCTTATGATAAATACAGTTTCAACCATGGATACTCATCTTGGTGAATGAATTGAAAAAGTTTTGGAGAACTGTTGAGGGACAACTGCTTAGCTTAATATTCAATTGGCAGAGATCTCAATCTTTGACAGTATTTTTCACGTTAGAGTCGACAATAGCTTTAAGTATTTTAAATATTATGTAGTTGAGTTACGGTCTTGTTTTCTGTAAAATAAATCTCTATTCTTCTTAACTCATGCGTAATTGATATAAAAACCTGACCTGAAAGTAGTATCCCAGACTACCATTGATAAAAGTGGAAAAAAGAGGATTGGTCGGTTTGTTTCGAATTAATTTCTGATGATTTAGAGAAACGTGCTTTACCCCAAAAATTGATTGAACAATTCGGAAGTCATATCTTCAGCTTGCGAATATTATTTTTTTTTTTCGAGTTTTCCTACATTTCTAATCTCCTATGACATGTATGAGATAGAGAGAAAGGCAAATAGTTATCACCAACTTATAATTAAAATTTCTCAATAACTATGCGGAGAATGTATATTTCCTTCTTCTATCATCGAGTTAAAATGTTGTTCTCTTCGTCAATAGTTTTTAAATAATGAGCTAACTTCGTGGTTTTTCAGTAAATTCGTTATTTCTGTCCAATCCAGGGCGTTTCATTCCCACCACCGTTATTTTCACTAACTTCAATAATTCATATCTGATGAGCTACACGAATAAAATTTCAGAGAAATGTAAAAAAATGTTAGCTTTGATACAGCATCAAAAAAGAAAAGGTTTAACTGTGCTCGATTTTTTTTTTAAAGTTTATTTATTACAAAAACATTTTTTATGTACAGTATTTACAGATCCACGAATAAACTTACTTGAAAAAAAAAGATTATTACGGAGCTATTGAAATTAGCTTTTATGAGAACATGATCTCATGCCTCGAATGTTATTGTGACATTAGAGTATTCAAATCAAAGGGAGTTTTTTTTGTGGAATCTGTACTCAAGAAGAGTACTTATTTCCTAAAGGGCGCTACGTATCGTACACTACACAGCCATTGTCAAAAAAAAATTCAAAGTTGACAGAAAAATGTTTTTTTCATTACAACTTTCAAATACAATGAATATATTTGACGCAATGGTTATAGCATTAAAAATTATGATTCTAATCATCTACCTCCCAGAATACGAGAGCCTGAATGATAATTACCATAAAAAAAAAAAAAACGGCAATTCTTGCACGTACATAAACTTGGTCATAAAAAATGGCAGAATGGAATGATTCATTATGGATAATTTGAAGCTCATTCAAAGTTTATTTTATACGTTGAGAATTGATTATCTGCTTTTATTCATTTTTAATAAAATCTCTATTCTGCTTGGTTTTGGCCAACCTGACTGAAAAGATGAGCAGAATTGGATGATCGACGATAGATCATTGAAAATTCATTGAAAGCTACTCTTATACAGTGAAATTTGATTTATTGAATTTATATTTCCCCGTAAAGACGCTTTTTAGCTTGAATTCGTAAAACAAAACACATTTCTCGATTCTTTTAAATGAATAGCATCGCCTCCATCCAAGTTACTGATTATCCCTATTCCACTGCTGCTGATTGATTTTCACGGAGATAATGAAAGCTGTTCCGACCAGTTTTAGAGGTACTCTCGGTATCTTTCCTGACAAAAAAAGGAAACAGAGCAGGAAAATTATGAGATAGTAATATTGAATAGTAATATTATGGAGCTCATGGTACTATCAGCCATATGCTCTGTTGGAGCTCCTAGTCCTGTTAAGAGCTCATTAATTTCTACCAATCGCATTTAGTGCGGAGCACTGAACTCTGAGGCCCAAGACGTCGTTATTCTGTGTGGTTTGTGCTAAGAAAACAAAACCTGGCAGGAAATGACAGATATAATCAAGAAAAATTTCTCCAGTCTCACCGGAAATATCAATAGCTCATTGAATGCTGCTGATTACTGATCGCAAAAAGCATCGGGAGTGGGTGCGCTGACATCTGAGTTTCTGTCTGCATTTCTTCTGCTAAGTAAATGAAGAATAGCAGAAAAGCTATAAAATTGAATAAAAAACAAGCAGGAGACCCACTACTTGTGCATAATTTGAAAATCGTTCATTTAAGGGGCCATTCTAGTGTGACGGCCGGAAAAAGTCCACATTTTTAAGATTTTCTTTTTTTACAGTTAGGATGCTCCGATCAGGCTCATTTTTTTTATCACGAATGAAAGGACTCATAAAGAATAGGAAAAAATTTCTTTTACTTGATTTTTATTAATTTTTTACACACTTCTTGGACATTGAAAATTGAAAAGAAAAAAAAAGTTTCAAAACGGTGTGCACTTTCAAGTGCAGAGTTTTTGAGTTATTGGTCTGAAATTTTTACATAACATTCTTTATGCATTTTTCTGTCGACTGATGGAAGCTTTTTTCTTTTTTCCAGAAATTTCCTATTTTTTTTAACGAAAAACTATCCGAAAACAGGGTCTAATTTCAGGTTTTTTGTTTAAACCGCCGCCATTTTTCGAATTTTGAGAAAAAAAAAGCCTCCATCAGTCGATCGCTTTATCCATGAGGATTAATAATCTTTTTGGAAAAAAATTTTCAGACAAGAATTACGACGCGGAGAGTGCACACCATTCAGAAACTTTTTTTTCGTTTTCAATTTTCAATGTCCAAGAAGTGTGTAAAAAATTAATAAAAAAAAAGTAAAAAAATTTTTTTCCTATTCTTTATGAGTCCTCCCATTCGTGATAAAAAAATGAGCCTGATCGGAGCATCCTAACTGTAAAAAACAAAAATCTTAAAAATGGGGACTTTTTCCGGCCGTCACACTAGAATGGCCCCTTAATATTCTGCCAATGCGATTTGCAGAAAGCTTCCGAATGGATTATTCGATTTTAAATCTACCATCATCGATCTGTGCGTGGAGTGGGGAAACCAAAATAGGCCTCAGAGGGTTAAGTTCGTCCCAAATATAATCAATTGAATAGTTTTGAAGATATGGCTTGCTTTTTCGGATGTTTCTACGCTAATATCTATTCTAACGGTTTTGGAAATGCAGAAAAAATGCCGTAGTTATATCGTAAAATTACCGCATTTGCACCGCATTATTTCAGTTATTTTGGTCACTTTTTTTTTACCAAATACTCACGGTAGCAAAGCGGCATTGTTACGGTAAAAAAACGGAATATGTATGGTACTTTAACAGCATAATCACGGAATTGAAACCGAAATGATACCGTTGATATGCAGCATATTTACCACATTTCCATCGCATCATCACCGTAGAATTCCTGAATCTTATTACTAGAAGAATGCGCAAATATTACTCAAATTATACAGTATCAATGGGTTTCTCTTAATTATTCAAAAATTAACTAGTTTATGCCGCTTTTCTTCACCAACAATAGAATATTATTATCATTATAGTAGCTCCGATTGTTTTTTCTATTCAATTTCATCATTTTTCTGCTGAGTTTGATTTTCTTAGCAGAAAAAATGCCGAGCACAGCTCGGATGTCAGCACGGTCATTTCTGATGCTTTTTGCAAAGGATAATCAGCAGCATTCAATGAGCTATGATTTCGAGATGAGACTGGAGCAATTTTGTTCAATTATGTATATCATTTTCTGCCAAGTGTCATTTTCCTAGCAGAGAGTACACATAATAGATGAATTCGTGACCTCCATAATTGCAATTAAATTCAAGCGATTTTATTGAGCTATAATACAATACTGGATAACAAATTATATTTACAGTTACAGTTAGACAAGTATTCACATAGTTTCAGCCCATAGGCTTTTACTTATATTTAAGTGATTCTGAGGTTTTTTGTGAGACTAGCGTGGGGTTTAAGAAGCAGGGAATTTGGAATAGGGAAAAGTTTAAGAAAGAAAAAAACCCTATGATTAACGGTAAAGGTAAGAGTAGTTGTTGAGGGACTTGGAGTTAATGTGGCCGGTTTGACCATTCGGACATTATGTAGGAATTTTTTTATGCCCGAGCTCGGGCAGTTCCTTGTGCCCGAGCTCGGGCAGTTTCTTGTGTCCAAGTTCGGCCTGTTCCTTATATCCCGAGTCGAAAAATTTCGTTAGTTTTTAGTCTGAAACACGTGAAAATGATCGGGAAAAGGTCTAAAAGTTGCATTCTACGAACTAAAACCAACCAACCGAAAATGACCAAGTCGGTTTCAAGTCCATTCCTTTTTTTCGATGAGTTCGTCGTCTCCACTGACTTTCAAGGGAAGACGAAATACCGACGAACACAAGAGTCTCTGGGTGCTGAAATCAGGCTTAGCCCAAGACTGAGACAAGCCTCGAATGAGGCTCAATGAAATATTCCAAAAATCACACAAAAAAATGGAATTTACCTATTAACACTAATATTGTTATTGTTATTGCAATAATAATGGGGAAATTCCTATCTAATGAGTGAAGGCTGGCCCAAGACTCGTCCACCCTTCAGAATAAAGCCTTTGTAGAGGAAGCCTCAATCGAGGCAGACTCAAGCCTAGGTTGAAATTTGAAAATGAAGGAATGAAAACTCATAATCTCAGCCTAATATTGACGACAAGAACAAGCCTGGCAGAGGCTTGGTTCCCCAAGCCTCCCCGAGTCGAAGATTTCAGCCTTATTTCGGCCTCATACTGAGGTTTAGGCTGAGGTTGATGAGACTAAAATGAGGCTCTTGGCATAGGAAAAATGTATTGCATCTACGGTCTCATATCACCCTCAGATTGCTCAGTATTTCCCTTTTAGACGTCCAGAGGCTGATATGAGGCGCCAAGGTTAGTAAGGGGCTGTACTTGTCGTCAGCCTCGGCGCTTCCTACCTGGGGTATGTCGATAATAAAAGAGAATGGATGATGTATATCTAATGCATATGGAAATTTCATTAGCACGAATGAAATTTCACACTATAAAATAATGGGAAATTTCATGAAATGTTCTTTTATTTTTCAGCTCATTATTCATTCATTTATTTTTATTTCACTTCTTCACAAAAATATTGTTTGTTTATTAGAATATTCACAGAACATCGTGCAGTTTCTCAAATATATACTACATTGAGAATGATATTATTCCACCAATTCAATGGATAATAAGAGTAATTAATTGAACATATTAGATCGAAAAATCAGTAAATTTCTAAACTTTTCAGAGTAATCGTTAAAGAAATTACATTTCAACCGGTTTTATCGCAAAGTTGATTCAATCTCAGTGTTTTTAATTTCATTTTTCTACATTCGCTCCATTTTCCCACTATTAATTCAATGAAAAATACAATAGTGCTGATTGACATTCCGAATCCTAACAGTTGAAAAGCGAAAGTTAAATCATTGAGTTTGAGAGGTTTGTACTGTAGCGAGGACCGCTCAGATTTTCGCGCCTGATATGCGAGCCTTGCCTTTTCAGTTCCAGCAGTCATCCAAACATTAAGTACGCCAGACTCGAAGATTCTTAAAAAACGTTTCATGAAACAATTTCGTAATGGCCAATTTTCACGATTTGCGTAAAAGCGATGCTCACTGTCCATTGGTTCTTTAATAACGTCCAAATTGTGTGCATCTGCCACTTCCCAATATGCATATTGTGCAAGTAAGCATGCATGATGAGGTTTATTCCGCGCAGACATGATGCAATTGATTATGGTTGTCCCTTCTATGTTATATTTTGGATATAATTCTCTAAGTAGGTCCACATGTGAAGGATGAGCATACATTTTATAGCCCAATTCTCCTAATTCATCAAATGCTGGTGGAGGACTGACCCTCTTTGGTTTAATCAAAAATGTCACAATGAATCCCTGAAAAACTCCATTGATGATGACGATGAAGATGAGCATAGTTGTAAAATAGATTCTGAATTTATGACTCCTATTATTCGCAGAAATGGATGTATAAGTGAGTAGCCTTATAAGATTCAATACTGCTGTCACAAAATTATGATTCTGTATCGTCAGTATTATCAATAAAATGCCCAGTGTTATAGCTGCTGCGATCGACACTGAGGAACTCCATAATTGACAAATCTTTGTTAATGTGGATTGTTCTTGGTGCCATTCCCCTAGAGCAATCACCTCAAGCCAATAATAAGTGGGAATGAGCCTTTTTGCGGTCCGGGTGCTTGAAAATGATCTCAATGACATATCGGCTGTCCTTTTTTCAAAATGATCGAGCAGGTCGATGAGACTTCCGACTCTTTTTATGCGGGCAGTCACATCCCATGATGTGAATAAGCCCCATAACAGTACATACTCCTTAGAAAATCTCAAATATTTATTAAATTCCCTAAAATCGATCCTAGGAATTTCAGGTGCGAAATCTTCATCAACTATAACTGTAATTTCATATCCATCGAGAATTTTCGTTTTATCGTAATGTAAATTCTCACAGGCAATATCTGGAAATTATTCGATTAGGTGAACTTTTGTGAGACAAAATTATTGTGTATTGAAAAGAAATGGTAACAAACCTATAACAACAATTTTACATTGAGAGGGGAAGGGTAAGATGGACCAGGTGGGGCAAGATGGATCAGGTGGGGCAAGACGGACCACCTCAAAAATTTTATCAAATTTTTTTTTCGATGAATTATGATACTTTTGATGTATCCAGTCATTTTTACGCTGATCCGTGAAACTCGGAGCATAATGGACGTCCATAATGAAGTCCATTGTCATAACGACAATCGTCATTGTTTGAAAATCACTGAATGCGTCAAAAGTATTATGATTTAATACGATTGGTGGAGAAACGATTGGTTTTTTATTAAATTTCTGAGGGGGCCATCATGCCACACCCTCTCTTATTCCTCTTGAAGTATGTGCTCCACTCGATGATAAGACCCATTCTGTCCCTTTTCATTCGTTTTAATTCGTCCGATGTATCGGATGACAACAAACGATAGAATTCACTTAAAAGAGAATTTTTCGGAGATTACTGGCGATATTCCGTTCTTGCGTTCATACTTTCTTTGAGTTAATGTTAACTCCTCAAGTACGGGGTCCATACGTCGTATCGACCCTCTTCTTTAACATTGAAAAATCATTTTCTCAAATACTATCATAAATGGAGAAATTAAAAAAATTGATTTGGGTAGATAATGGAACTGTCTCCGAAGTGGTAAATTATTTTTTCCTTTTTTTCGATATTTTTACCACTTTTTTTTGATAAACAAAAGTTGTGGGCTGAAATTCCACGCTTGATTCATTCAATTGTCTCGTTTATCGGAAAAATTTTCTTTAAAAATTCCGAAATTTTTAATCAAATTACTCTGAAGGTTTGTCTATCAAATGGAGCAATGCAAATTTCAATCGGATTGATAATTTGTTTGTTATAAATAAATTTAGCGTGCAAGACTAGTTCGGCAAATAATCATCTGATAGGATTAAAATTAAGCTCAAAAATTCACTAAATATTTCTATAACGCAAAATCTGAGAAAAATTGATATTTCTATAGTATTTTGTAACGAGGTTTCTCGTTACAGCTATCGCATCGGCTTATGCCACCTTTGGGTGAAGCTATTCAAATGTAGAACTCGAGAAGACTCACACATGAACAGCTAGACAATTCATACCGTGGTGACATCTGCGTAAGATGACACCTTAAAGTTACCGTAAACTAACTGTCCCGTCCGTGGGATTTATATGCGGCTGAGGATAAGGCAGAAGCCCAGCTGAAATGCTGGCGCTCCACTAAAGATGTCAGAGTTATCTCCGGGCCTGGCCGTGGTGTGAGAGGAAGAACCACGCAGGCACGCGGAAAGAGCTCTAGACGAGGAGAAGCAGCCTCAGCCGATATAAATAGACCCAACGACACGGTGAGCAGTTAGTCTGCCTTGGGCGGCAGACTCAAGAGGATCGGGAGTAGTCCCTGGAACCCCTACCGCTTGCTTCGGCGAGAGTTACCGTTGGTTGCCCGTAGCGTGGCTACGTGGCGTTTCTCGTGTGGATGGAGACGTCCGGTATTCTCTGGGTGACGATAGATCAGAGGAATACTGCGGACGGGCTCATCCAGAGGTTATCGCGGAATACCTAATTCCGACTTGTTCTCGCTAGAGAGACTGTGACTAGATCCACGCCCCTCTACCATAACCAGGACACTGGGTTACCGGGAATGGATTGCCCATGCCATCCATTGGGGTCAGTAATTCCCCGAGTCATTACTACCGAAGGTTCAGCAGGTTAGCCCGAAACCACCCTAAGAGGTTAAGCGTGGTGAGCCCAGGGAAAACCAGCACACAGTGAGTTTTGTTTAATCCTCCGGTAAAGAATAAACTGGCGCCCATGCTATCAAACCGTGTGTGCGGAAAGGGATGGCCGGAAGTGTGACGGGATTGGAAGAATTCCCGTTACAATTTCTATGGAAAACCAATGCAATCAATGGAAGTTTTTCCATAATTTTTGGATGAAGCGTTCACGAGACGTTGCGTATTGAGCAGCGTAGTCTGATCGTCAGATAGCTCCCGGCCGATGGGACAGGCCGCAGCGTATGAGTCCCGTACTTGAAGGGTTAAGAGATACAAAAAAGGATTGCAGCAAAGTGGGTGTATAGCCATTGGTTTTCGAGATTTTTTCAAGAAATGATAGGAAATATTTTTTCTTGTTTTTCGCCGTTTTTGTGGATATCTCTGAGTCTAATCATCACAGTGATATGGAGTTTATTGCAAATGAAATATGATATTATCTTATCCCAATTTTGTATATAATATAATCGATTTTGGGCTCCAAATGTCGATTATTCCGAGATATTCTAAAAAAATGATAGAAAAAATTTGATTTTTTTTACCGATCTGTTTTCAGAATATCCCGGAAACTGAGGGAGATAGAACAATTCTGCCTCAATCCTTTTTCGTAGAAAATTGAAGAGCTACTGGAAAGGTTGAAGGTATAGAGGACGTATCTACAGTAGTTGCTAAGATATTTGAGAAGAAATTACAGGAAAAATCTTTTTTCTTTGCTGGAGGAAAAGAACCAGTTTATATCAGCTTTAAAAAAAAATAAAATAAAATTGGAGTAAATCGAGTAATTGAGATAAAGAGAAACATTTTCAACGTTAAAAACCATTTTTGAAGAGCAAAAAAGAAAATTTCAACATTTTTTAACGGCCGTCTTGCCCCACGAATAACAAAGGTTGTTTTTCGGAATTTTCGCGAAATGTCGGTGGATCCGTTCAAGATGAAACAAAAGTAGACTGTTTTGATGGTTGGAAGCTACAAAGTAGCCGGCTTAGGTGGTCCGTCTTGCACCACCCCTCTCTATTCATTTCTTTGATTGGTGAAAATCCGCGAATAATTTATTACTCACGTGAATCAAAAATTTGATGGAACATAGCCAGATGTTCTGGTCGTACTTCTCTCCTCTTCCATGGTGATGGTGCATAATTTGCTATTGGGTTAAATGTATACAATGCTGCTTCATTGTTTGACTCGGAACATATGTATATGGAGTTAAGAATATCCATTTTCCAAGTGGTTAAAAGCATGTCCTTAAAATTGTCGCATGTTTTTGCATTTTTTTCAATGATGAAGAATAAAGCCATGTTATCCCACCATCTGGTGGCTTGCAAAAGCTCCAGATCAGATTCCAATTTTTTTGGTGAATCTTCGATTAATATAATTTTACTTGCCACATGGCTTACTTTTCCAGGGAGTGTACTGTATTGAGCCTCTTCATCGAAGTTATATAATTCATTCAATTTAATAACAGATGATTTATCAATCAATTCACTGAAATCTCCAATAATGACAATTGGAGTTGACAGACTTTCACCTTCGTAACATGACTCGAGTATTGATTTCTGAAACATAAAAAATAATAATCAGAACATTGATTCGATTTGCTTCACATGAAAATCGCATTGACATACGGCTTGAAAGAATAATACCCGTTTGTTAGCCTCCTTAGTGGAGTGTTGAATTATGATATAATTTTCTGTCGGAAAATTAGACAAAATATGATGATGCCCCAATTGATGGTGAGATATTTTCACATTTTGGCAACAAAAGTCGATACACCATCGTGAAATTATGCTACTAATTAGTATACAAAAAAACGTCAAAGTATGACTTTTTATGATGGATTCTGTGGAAATATTTCACATCATGGCATAATTCCTTTGAAAATTTGATCAGAATATGACATTTTTTGACAGATTTGCCATCCTTAATTCCACCCGAGTTATGACAGATCATGGCAGATTCTTCGATAATTTGTCGAATTATGAGATTTCTTTTCTGAATAAATATGATGATATCTGACCTGTTTGTTCCAATTTACGGATAGAAATCGTCAATTTTTGATCAAAGGTTTCAAATATGATCAATATATGTCCGATTCTGACCGAATTTTGACGAAATCTGACATAAATTGTCTGCCAGTTTTCATGAATTTCTACAGAATTCGGCAGCTTTTGTCATTTTTCTACAGAATCTGATGACTCCATTTCCACGAGGGAAGTGGAATGGTATTAAAATATGAAAGGGTACACATAAAAAATATATTGAGGGCCCATAAGCTTAAAGTTGTATGCACCAAAATGGGTCTTTCTATGGCAAAAGGTCGTATGTGTAGGACATACGACCTTCTGCTTTTGGTGCAGAATTGAATAATCCTTCAATTCATCCTCAAGCCACATTCCAGAAGTGGAGAGGCAAATGGGAAAGTTCTAGTTCTTTCATCATTCGTTTTTCAAAAATATCTCGAAAATGGAGGGAGATACCCCATTGCTGCTCTCATTCTTTTTTTGTAGCTCGTTAAATTTTCTACAAAAGAGCGTTGAATGAAATCGTTGTATCTTGCTCCATCTCCGCGACATTCTTCAGAAATGATCTTCAAAAATCTATCTCGCATAATTTTATTTTCCTGTCACTTATATTTACTCAATATTTCAGCTGACGTAGCGTAATGTCCTTTCGATTCTTTCTTATGATCAATATTAAGAGCTACAAAAAAGTATGAAAGCAACAATGGCGTATGTTCCTTCATTTCCGAGATATTCTTGAAAAACGAATCATGAAAAAACTAGAATTGTCCCATTTACCTCTCCGTTTCTGGAATGTGATTTGAGAATTAAGGGGTTACATGGGTTTTGAAATTTCGAAAAATCCATTTGAATTTTTTTTTCTCATAATTTCATTTGTCCAGAATATTCTCCTAAAATTTGAAATCAATCAGGGACAAACTATGGGATATAGAGCTTTTGGAAGCTCCCCCCAATCGGTCCGATCTAGAACAGACCTGGGCAAATCGAGATCTTTGGGCTGCCGGTGCTCTCGACCTTCATTAGTACGGACAATGCCGGACGGTAATCCTGTTACTTGGGCCAGTCCGATTCTCCCCTCTCCTTCAGTAATGAGCAGGGACCGTCGATTTTTCACTTTTCCGTCATTTTTTTTTGCATTGGAAATACCAATGCTGGAACTAGAGCCGAGAACATCTTTTTCTTTCTGCGAAAAACCGTTTCTTAACCGACTTTAAATAAGTGAATTTGATTACCATTTTTCTGCGAGAACATGGCCGAATCTGAGTGCAGTAGCGCAATTAATTCATCCAATTCAATCATCAAATAAGAAAACCGAATACTTCTTTTCCGCAGTTTTTCCTCACAATATTTCTTCGATTTTGAAAAATTAGGAGGAATTGCTGAATATATTTTCTTTTCTTCTTTCCTAAAGATTTATGTAAGACAGAGACAAAGATTGCGGAAGAGATGCTTCTTTTTCAATTATTAGAAAGAGTTACCTCCCCTATTTAACTAAAAATCCTGAAAATTGTAATTGCTCATCCCCAAATCAGTGCTTGCGGACCAATGACGAGCTTCGGTTAATGAAGTTTGTGATTGGGGGAGGTGGGAGGGGGGAGGAAGAATTTTGCATATGTGGTTTCCATTGAATAGCATTGATAAAATGTTAGCCAAGAGTAGGCAAAATTATAATTAGAAAATAACATCTTTAAATTTGAAAAAAGTTGCATAATTCCTTGCCACCATTTCTCGGAGGATATCTTCTGAATTCAGCGAGATAGCACAACTATCACGAGTTTCTTACGCGTGTTGAATGGAAATATATCTAAAAAACTTGAAATTATGCGCGTACTCGCACTCAGCTCCCTTTCCAAAATATCGTCGCACCGAAATATTTTCAATTGAAGAATTGAAGGGGGTTACGGTTTATGACCGGATTAGGCTTCAGGCAGAAAGAGTGGTAATGGGATTAAAGCAGGCCTGGGCAGATTTCAGGTAGTCAAGAGTAACTTGCGATAATCCCATTACCACTCCTTGTACCCGAGGACTAATCCGGTCATAAACTGCCCCCCCTCAATTATTTCATCATGAATTTTCGGGCATATCGTCATTTCTTTGAAAAAATTCAGCACGACTACATGCATGATTCTGTTTTTTGAAGAGGATAAGTCCCATGGAACAACGCTAACGGGAGATCAGATCGTTTAATTAAAATTTTGCCTACTCTTGGCTAGCTACTTTTGTCGATGCTACTCAATCTAAACTACGGGAAGGTGGTAGGCGTCTCCCATTAGGAGAGGGAAGGAAAAAGGTTGAGGGAATCAAAGGTGAAATGTGAAAACGTACTTTTTGAATTAATTTTAAAAAAATTATAAAATCATCTATTTTGTTATATGAGATCGCACGTTTGCTGCTAAGGTTTCTAGATCTAGCTTGCAATTACTTAGAGATATCAACATAGACTCTGAATTCCCCTGAAAATGTATGAGTTCTTGCATCAATTGAATTTGATCCAATCTTTTCTCCAAATGTCCAAGAATTTTCTCAGTGAAATCGCTGAAATATTTCGAATTGAATTTTTTTTTGATTGGTTACCTCTACTATTCTGTCTAATCTCAAAAATGACAATGGAACTAAATTATTGCTAAAATCTTTTGCCGCGTCTCAAACTTATCTAATTCCGACCGTCCTCTTCCACTCCCTTGATGGTGATTGGTTCGCAGCCACTGATTTAATTATGTCTAATTAATTACGTGGATGTTTCACTCATATCGTGGTGGGGAGCCCTTTTGAGGAGTTCAATTTCCATTTTATTTTCTTCTTATTTCATTTAAGTTGAATTCTAGTAATTACAACGCAATTCAATTAACGAAAATTCTTGAATATATTTTTTTCTAAATCAAGATAGTCAAAATTTTTGACTGAAAAATACACTTTTTTACGCGAAAGTGTAAAATCGAGAGTCCTTAATAATTATCGGGGGGGAATCGGACGGACCCAGGTAATAGGATTACCATTCGGCATTGTCCGCACTAATAAAGGTCGGGAGTACGCTGAGTAAGAAGAGTAACGTTTGCCCGGGCCTGGATTAAAGCGCGGAGCTCCCGACTACCTGAAATATGCCCAGGTCTGCTTCAAGGGTCATAAAAATGAAACTATCCAACGTCAACTTGTAGCCAAAAGACGTGCTACCCTCATTAAATATTGATGTCGAACGATGTTTTTTGATGTTATGAGTCGTCCTTTTTGAGTAACGAGGATACAAAACGATATTTTGACACCAAATGATTTCAATACTTTTATTACTTCTACCGAAATAGGCATCGTTTGACTTCACGTTGATGTTGGAAATCTTCAAAATACCTCCGAAAATGAGGACACTTTTGATGTCAAAACTACATCTTATGAAGCCTTATTTTTCGACTCGGGCTGGGACAGAAGTGAGCTTACACCCGAGCGCAGCGAGGGCCGAAAGTCTCAATTTCGTCCCAGTGTACAGAAAATGATTTTTTCTTACACTAAAATGAACTAGAAGAGTTTTGTGAGGCATACCAAAAATCCCCGGTCATTTTTCTGCATTTTTTAGAGTATTTTCTTATACCCTGAAAAAAGTGTGAGGGAATCGCTCATAGCCCGACCGCTGACGGGTTACCAATTAATTAAATGGTTAAAGGAATCAATCGCCATTAGCTACGGTCACCTAGGATAAATTCACTATCTTATAAGCTGCCGTTATTCACTTTTGCGACCCGAGCAGTCGCAACATGTACATAATTTATGTGCATTGGGACTAATGCGAGCTCGATTGGAGCATAATTCATCTCTATTGGGGCATAAATCACGTCCCTGGAGGGTATAATTTTAGCCCAGCTTGGGCATAATTTGAGCTTTAATGTCTTAATTTATGAACAAAATGTTCATAAAAAAAGAACAATAAAGTGAAAATTACGGTAAAAATGAGCATGAATTATACCCATGAGATATACAAAAAATATGCCTCATCGAAGCATATTTTCCGATGTACACTAACGTATTTCAAGGTTCTGTTCTTCTGTGTGTACAATCCTTCAGAGTCCGCTGCAATTATTATAATCACTCACTCGAATTTTCTATGATCCACAATCATTAATCATCAATTTCGATGATTGAGATGTCTCAAAAGTATTAGAAGAATTCGAGCAGTTGCTTTATTACTATATCGGCCGAAATATACTGATTTCTCAGTACTAAAATTAGATATCTCCAGATTATATACGAACCATTATTCTCTGATTAACAAGAGAATCATCCGGTTTCCATATCTTCTGTGACCCTCCTATCCTAGCCACCCAAGAAAAGAATAAACACCACTTGAACAATGACCTCTGCATCGTGTACTCGAAGAACTGTTTGTAGGGATGTTCTCGGCGCTAATGCTCGCAATGATACTGAAATTCTTCACAGGTTCACATCGGTTATATTGCCGGTTAAACAAATTGATCGGTATATAATATGACGTGTTTCCAGGAAAGAGCCTAGTATGAACTATGTTATTTGCTGTCCATCAGAATAGTGCAAAAAATTAGACAGATACACATCACCTTCGCCAATTGTAGACTAATGGAATTTCCCACTTTTTATCATTCGCGCTTTTCTCCCATTTATGGAAAAGAGTTTCATGCTATTTTTGTTTTTTTTCCTTGATAATTTAACAAAAATAGTCCATTCTAAATTTAATAAAGGGAGTGGAATATTATGGCCCAAGGATATGTTGTGTATACGATATAAGTCATCAGTGTCAAACTTGCCAAGTCCAGGAATTTGATGCATAGTTGATGCATCACTGCCCTGAGCGGAATTCGTTCAGCGCTGGTGATAGCCCGGGAAAAAAAGGTGTTAATATCAGTCGAGAATATTCTATTTTTAGACATCTTTACCTTGGTGTAAAATTCACAAAATGGGTTATACCACATGCCTGAAATAGCATATGTTAAATTAGTTTTTGTAAAAAAATAAAATAGTAATGAATAAAAATTTCGTGACCTGAAAAATCGAAGAGAATTATTTACAAAATTTTTCATATTTTATTGGGTCAAAGTTTAGTCACGCTGATGGAACTTCCATATGCGTTAAAATACTTATCATCCATTCTCTTTCACCATCATCATGCATAAATTGTATTTTATACTTTTTTTTAGTATTTTTCTCGAATTTTTCACTACATTTTTCATGCAATAACGCTATTCCGATGCTATTATGTCTACCACGTAGCCTCAAAGTGAAATGGGAAGGGTATGAATTAACTGGAACTCTTTTCGATTAAATTTTTCGATACATATTCCATTAGTGTAATGTGTAGTTGAATTTAGAACGTTACCACTGAAACAAGGTGGTGTGAGTGCCATTTTTTCCTTTTTTTTCTCTGTTCAAAAAAATAAAGTGGCGACTGTTTCTTTTTTGCTCTAATAGCTTTTCCTGGACATTGTATGCAATCATAATGGAAAAAAAATAATAACAGATAGGCGGAAGTACTACCCACTACGAATGAAGAAATGTATTTCCTGCACTTACCCCTTTTTGTTTGTAGTTATTTCATCAAGTTTTTCCTAGTCACCTTAAGAATAGTAATCACAAATAGGCGTATCTCCGGCACATATGTCTCTCCTTCATTTCGAATTCATAAAATCAAAGAGGTGTAAGTTCAAAAAAATAATTCTATGGAAAAACTGTCGAAATAAAGAGGTGCAAGTGCCATAATTTATATAGAAAATTCCAAAAAACTAAAAAGACGTAACACCAAGCATTCTCATATCAGATGAAGAAATTATAAAAACAACAAGGCATAATTGGTGCCAATCTGGAATTTTTTCAAATGAATATCCAAAAAATTAAATGACGTAAATGCAAAACGTAACTTGGAAAAGTTAAGTTTCACTTAACATCAGCAATTACGCCACTTTGCTATTTTGATTCACAGTTATCCAAATAACGTTCAGGGCACCATTAACAAATATTTTGGCGCGATTTTGGGAGATCCACCTCTTTTACACTAGAATTTAGCGTTTTTGGCACTTACGCCACTTTCTTAACAAAGCGACGAAGTATTCAAGTATATAAAAGGCGGATGCAAACATTTGTATTCATTGAAAACACTCTAAATCATTATCTAATGGTTCGGGGATATTTCAAAAAATCTCTTTACTGTTTGAGAAAAAGTACCCGAGTCGTCCCGAGTCGAAGATATCAGCCTCATTTCGGCCTCATACTGAGGTTTGGGCTAAGGTTGATGAGACTGAAATGAGGCTCTTGGCATAGGAAAAATGTATTGCATCTACGGTCTCATATCACCCTCAGATTGCTCAGTATTTCCCTTTTAGACGTCCAGAGGCTGATATGAGGCTTAGCTGTACAGCCGGGAAAGAGCCTCTTGGACCTCAAAATTTATTTTCGCACCGCCCCTTGCCTCTCTCCCTCCCCTTTGTATTCACTGCTTTCAAAATAAATCTTAAAAATTATGAATTAAAAAAATCATTATTATTTGTTTTTTGATGACATTTTGTATTCGGAAAAAGTATACATGTGAATGTTACATTTCATATAATTATATAATGCAAATGAGAGCAATTAAAGAACTGTATATAAGAGTCCTGGAGGAGCGCCTATCATGGCATGTTTCCTTGTCTGCTTGATCGTGATTAGGGGCTGAAATATAAATTGAAAATGGATGTTAATTTTTTGTTATTAGATTTTGGAAAACATCTCGCAAACTGCGTGAGATAGAGTGATTTAGCCTCAATCCTTTCTTGTAGTTCTTCAAATGTTCTACAAGGAAGCTTGAACGTATCGCTTAGTTTCCGAGATATTCCTAAAAACCTATTGACAGGTTATAATTAACACTTCAAGTGTTACACAAAAAAATTTCACTCCTTAATTCACCATAGAGAAAATATCTAACACCCCTCTTCTTGTCACCTCCCACGAATTCCCAAAACTGAGGGGCCGTAAACGCTACCAGGTATCTCACAAAAAAATTTCATGCCTCAATTCGCCATAGAGAAGGACTTATAACGAATAAAATACCGAAATCTATGGTGTGACGGTGAAAAAAAAACTAACACCCCCCTTCTTTTCACCTCCCGCGAATTTCAAAAACTAAGGGCTCGTAAACACCTTCAAGTGTTACACAAAAAAATTTGATGCCTTCATTCGCCATAGAGAAGGACTTATAACGAATAAGATACCGAAATCTATGGTGTGACGGTGAAAAAAAATTCTCACACCCCCCCTCCTTGTAACCTCCCCTGAATTTCCGAAACCGGGGGCTCCCAAATGCTCTCAGGTATTACACAAAAAAATTTCATGCCTTTATGCGCCATATCGCCAAAGTTATTGAATATTATCTCTTAAATATGGATAAATCGTAGCAGTCATAAGGCCCAAATTTCTGAGAATGTTTTCGACGATGTTTTCGACGCTGGCTTCAGCGACATTCTAAAAAATCATCAGAATAGAGAGTCATTTTTTTTTGGAATAAGTCTATTTCATTCAAATTGATTGGATTTTATGATCGGTTTTCTTTCAATATCTCGAGATATAACGGAAGGAGGGCAATTCTGGCTCCATTTTTTTCTGTAAAGAATTTCGAGAGCTACAAAAAACGATTAGGGCAAAATCGTATGAAGTGTCGTAATCCGTGAAACCGAAGAATGAAAATTTACAAGAGTGAACTCACCACCAAATGCGAGCACTTTTGCGTCATTCTTTATCGTTTGTCCACTTGCTTTGTCCTCCCATGGAGGAGTTCTCATATCACCCACACTTGAGTGATTCTTCCCTACGAATTTCACTGAACTAACGTCCTTTTAAGGAATATTCACCCAATAAATGAGCATTAACATTGATTTTCGTGAATTGACTGGATCTTTTTTAAATTTGCCGCACCGTCATTCAACACTTATCTATTACATAACACACTTGAAATTTGCAGTCATAGTCAAATGATATTTATAATTTTAATTTAAAACGGAATAGAAAATTGACTCGATGAAGCCTGCTAAGTAAACGATGTGTCCGAGCTGGAGTTCAACTGGCTACTGAAGGGTAAACGAAAATATTCTTTTCTCTGAAAATGGTTGACAAGTTTTGTTGAGAAAGAACAACGTTGCATTGTACGGCTTCTAGGCGCACATGTGTTTACTGCAACGGAATGCTGTTAGAAAAAAATTGAGAGAAAGTATGGAGAAGATTTACAGCCCTGCTCGATGGGCTTTCAAAAAGAGTTGACCGAGGACTGCGATGGGAACAATTGAGAAAAATAGTGTATTGAGGCTCATCTGAGGTTAACAAGATTTCGGATACCCAAAAAAGTATGGATGGCTGTAGGAAAGAGACTGCAGAGGCTCAAATATGGTTCCAAGTGCTCTTGAGTCTCACCTGAGCCTCACATCTAAGTTCTCAGCGGTCTACGAGGGCAGTTAGAGGTTGAATGAGAGTAATGAGGGCTATTTCGAGGCTGAAATCTTCGACTCGGGTAATTAATTCATGAAGCATGAAAAATCTGTTATGCGAATACTTAGTGAGCCAGCAATGAGAAACATTGAAAAATGCATGAATTCATTTGAAATCACGTAGAGAATTCAAATATTTACTTTTTATCATTGTGAAATGAGTAATCATCTTCTAAATAATCAAAATTAGCTATGCGTTGACTAGTTTCAGAAACAAAATCAAAAATTGCATGGATTCATCGGATGCTATTTGGGAAATCTGTATTTGTACTTCTTATAATTTAGGAGAAAATGAAAAAAGTTCGAACCTTGGAGGAGCTTCTGTAATCATTGTTATAGTTGACCGTTTGTAAAAACTTCTGCAAAGTCTAATTTCTGTGCCAGCCGTGAAGAAATGTTATACGAACTTTTCAATTGCTGTTAAATTATTGAAGAAATCAATTTTTAAAAATTAAGAACGAATCGATAAAAACCATCATTTCAATCTCGTGCATAGGAAGATCTATCTTTATTGAAATATATTTGAATTTGAGTAATATTATTGTATTCTGTAAGAAAAAAAATTTAATGCGTTTCATTTTAGTATAATGGTGTGTGATAAATAAAATAAATAAGAATGTTGTTCTTAAGTCATTTTTCCATATTGTAAAACTATCTATCTCATGATTGCATTGAGAGACGAAATCACGAAAACAATTGTTTTTGGAAAAATAATTCACTAGTAAGAAGACAAAACTGAATAAATAGATATTTTTCGCTTCTGAATGGAAGCATTGTAAACGTCGGATTCTCCGATTTCGAGTTTTCATCGGAATATGACTCCAAATGATTCAAAACGTTGAAAAATTATATTTTTAAAGCATGTCTGTATGTGTGCGCGCGCGCGTGTGTGTGTGTGTGTATATGTGTGTGTGTGTGTGTGTATGTGTGTGTGGTTGTGTTTGCCTGAGTGTATGACATGTACGGTCATTTTCTCTGGAACGGCTATACTAAACGCTCTTAGAATTTGACCGTATTTTTCCTCTGTGCGCAAAATGTTGTCAGCAGAATTTCAGTGGAATCGGTTGAGTAGTTTCCGAGAAGAATACAATTTTCGAAAAAGCGTCTTTTTTTATTTTCTCGATGAAAAATTGATTCGTAGCCCCCAGTCTGAGCTATGATATTCATCTCATTAAAACTCACATTGTTATTGGAATTTTTAACTCTTCATTTTTCATGAATTTGAAATGATATCAGGATGAATACGGTCTTATTTTTTAGCAAAAATTATCTTTCTAATAATGAAATAAGAAATACTAGTGTCCTTTGGAAAAAATTTGAATTTCTGAGAAAAATTTTTTAGCATTCTTGTAGAAGAATCCTTGGAAAAATGTAAAATATTCAGGATTGGCGATGCTCATCTAAATTGATCTTTTAAGATCAGCTTGGATGTAATCAGACTAGTAGTTCCGTGTACATACTCTCTTTCCATCGAAATAGTTTTTCGCAAATATCTCAGGAACTGTTGGGTCGATTTCGCTGAAATTTAATACCCAAGCTGGCACTCATAAGATGTACAAACCCGCCAAATTTGAAGTCTCTATCTCGAATATTTTTTAAGTTATCGCAATAACCGCAATTTTTCGAAAATCACAGTAAAAAAAAAATCATAAATAAACCAAAAATCGGAGCACTCGCCACCTCTTAGGTTCAATGTGCGCTCTATCAGTGCGCATCTCCTCACGGAGGACACAGGTTGTGAATTGATTTTTCGCTGAGAAAACTAAAAAAAACGATTTTTTGATAATTCACTCTTTCTTGAGAACCATTGGGCGGATTTTGCTGACATTCAATACGAAAGTTGGCACTCATAAGATGTACAAACCCACTAAATTTGAAGTCTCCAACTCCAATATTTCTTAAGTTATCGCAATAACCGCAGTTTTTCAAAAATCGCAGTAAAAAAAATATAATAAACAAAACAAAAAATCGGAGCACTGGTCACCTTTGGGATTTAATGTGCACCCTATCAGTGCGCATCTCCTCGCGGAAGATACATGCTGTAAATTGATTTTTCGCTAAGAAAACTCAGAAAAACGATTTTTTGACAATTCGCTATTTCTTGAGAACCATTCAACCGATTTAGTTGAAACTTTGCTGAGAATATTGCACTCACGTAGTCAATATACCCTCGAAATTTCATATTGATACATGCAGCCGTTTCGGAGTAAAGCGATGGAATGTGTCATCACATACATACATACCCCATGTAGGGTTTCCCGACATCCACAGGGTGGCCGATGTTCGGGCCAAATTATTTTATACGATTTTAGGCAAGTCGATCAAAGGCCAAAGTACGAAACAATATCGGGGCGTGGATATTGGTTCCGCGAATAAGTCCGATATTCTTCCCAACGTCGAGCCCTGTATATAGGGATGGTGAGTTAGTATCGTAACTCGATTCTATATCGAGTAGCTGAATATCGGGAACCCTATATCTATCCGAAATTCGGACCGAAGTCATGACACCCATATCGGCACAACAAATTCGAAACGATTATCGCACGTAATTCGCGTAACCGAAGTTCGGCTGCTCTACTTTTGACAAAAATATTTACAAGATCGCTCCCCCGAATTCCGCAGTACGAATTCCGATCGATATCAACCTTGAAATTGCCCAATAATTTTTTACAATCGTTTATTTTTTAATAATTTTTTCTTTCTGATTAATTTTTATATTTTTTATACTCTAACATAACGATTGAAAAGTCACGCCATAATTGATTTTCCTTCAATTATTCTTCTTACTAATGATTAATTCGTGAACTACATGTAAAAAAATATGAAAATAATAAATAAATGTTAAATAGAATAGATAGAAAAATTGATCAAGAAAAAATCTTCCCTTTCTGCCATCAAATGATTCGATTATCAATAGAGGAAGAAATAATACTCAAATAAAAACTTTAATTTTCAAAAATAGAAGAATTTTGTGTAGAAAAATTAATATTCCATTGTGAGAAATATGTAGTTTTGTTTCTCGGTTCTTACTTCACTTTTGTTATTATATTCCTCTCAATGAGGATATCCATATAAACAATATAAATATCGATATGAATTTGAGATCAAATGACCTTTAGATTCATATAGACAGTACGATTCTATCAATGTCGAATAGAGTGATGGTCCAGTCGGCAGCGTGCAAGTTTCATCATCCGACGATCGAGGGTTCAAAACCGCCTGTGGGAACTAAAATTTGTAATTTCTAAAATGATTTTAAAATGATTAAAATTGAAATATAAATAATAAAAATATAAAATTACGGAATCTCAGAAAAAAAAATGATAATTTTCTTTTTATTTTATGTTTAAAAATTGTTTTTATATTATTGAGCGTCTGTCGAGTTCGATATGGGATTCGATATTGGGCACATATCGAAGCGCTAAGTTGAAATTCGTCACATTGAATTTAGCCCGACGTTCGGGCCGAACTCGAAATCCTATATCGGGTCGAAATCGGATGCGATATACGCCCTATTTAGTTTTCGATTTCGTGCCGCTGTGACATGCCATTATTGGCTGGAGTTCGAACCAATATAGTTTCCCTATATCGAAACTCGGCAATTCGACATTGCGCCGAATTGCGGCCTCTTTCGGTTTCCTACATGGGACACACGCACACACATACATACATACAGACATTTGTTAAAAAAATATTATTTTCCGACATTTTAGATCATTTGCAGTCATAATACGGTGAAAACTCAAACTCGAAAAAAATGACCATTACAATTCTTCCATTCGGAAGCGAAAACGGTCCAGTCGATTGGCTTAAAAATTCAGGAGGTGTTTCAGCACCCAGTAAACTGAGGAAAAACGTGAAAACATTCGTAGTCTACACAAAATTCGCGAAATTCAGCGCAATTAAAAAAAAAAAAAAATTAATTTTTTCGTTCTTTTTTGAATCAATTTTAAAAATGAAAGAAAATTCTTTCCCGATAAAACAATACAAGAACAACACAGGAAATTTATTCAAGTTTACGAATCTCACCATTCGCTCGCTGTGCGACCAGTAGTTCTCAAGATATCGACAATTAAAGACAAAAAGATGTTTTTTGATTCAATTGACGATATCTCAGCTACAAATATCGTAGGAAAATAAAACGAAATTAAAGCTGAAAGATCAGGCTACACAGTCCTGATAAGGGTTATGTCGAAAAAAAAATTTGGAGTCCGTAGACCAATTTTAAAAAATAGAAAAAAAAACAAAAAAAAAATGTTTCACTTCTAACCCTTTTATCTCGTCATAACGGATGCTCAAAAAAAATTTCCATCTCAAGATTTCGAGAGTAGAGACTTCAAGCTTCCCAACTTTTTTTTTTATCCCGATTCGATGATTTTCGTCAAAGTTAGTGTCTTTTGAAAATCACGAAAAAATTGACAAAATTTACTGTTCCCTTAATCTTTCTGCAGGGTGTGTTTTTCTGATGGGTTATTGGTAATAAATAGTACGCAGAGTTACTGTTATATAAAATATTTATTAGCACGCGTTTGTAATAATAATATGTATATATATCAGCACGTCTGTAGCAACACTTAATCGCCGTGGCGAAGTGAAGCCGTGGGCCTTGGCACCGGCAGCTCGCTCGGTTGGCGCATGCCCATTGAGTCACACCGTCTGCGCATGCTCCTCAGTAGATAGATAGATAGATAGATAATGTTTATTTGATCTTTGACTGAAGAGTCCATCAGATCATCAAAGTTACATTTGCGGTAAATTGATCACTACTGTACATTTTGATTATAGTAATAATAGAGAGAGAGAGAGAGAGTATACGTGGATAGTAAGAGATAGAGCGTAAGCGCAGATGCACTCATTCAAACATTTCCGCAGCTTCATCAATTTAAAATGATAAATGTTATTATCACATTGAATAGAACAATTCAAACATTCACGGTCAAGTTGATTAGGATAGCTGAGAATATCTGGTTTAAAATGACTGAAACAATCGTAATATCTCCAGTTATTCCAATTCCTAGCAACGATGAGAGCTCTACTATTTTTACTATGTATCTCTAGTATTTCTGCTTGGGAAAGAGAGCCAAAAATAATTATTATTGGCTCTGGAGCTGCTGGCATTGGAGCTGCAACGGAATTATTCTTTAATGACATAACAAACTTCAAAATTTTGGAGGCAGAGGATAGAATCGGCGGACGAGTTAATAGCACGAAATTCGGTAATTAAGCTTCTGATAATCTTTTCGCCTCAGATACAAAGGGACGTGAGTGCTATGTATAAGCATAGCACTTACGCGCTTTTGTTTCTAAGATGACGATGTAAATTTCTTCGAATTAATGATGATTTCATATTATCAGGAGAATATATAATTGATCTTGGAGCACAATGGGTCCATGGAGAAAATAATGGTGTATTCCAGTTAGCTTGGCCTTTGGGGCTCTTGTCTAAGGCGCAAGGTCCTGGAAAACCTGAGATGCCTCGATTTTCAGCGAAATTCTTTTCGTCTTCTGGATCACAGCTAGCCAGTGAACTTTCAACTGATTTATTGGAATTCGTTGGGAAAAATGATGACAATCTGACTAATCTAGAAGGATTAAAGACAGGATCTCATGGTCAAACGATGGTAAAAAAGTAAGATCAATCATTTATCTTAGGGTAGTGCTACAATGGTCACAAATGTAGTGCGACGCCACTCTCGCGGGCAATGCAGTGCCAAAAAGCATGCGTGTGATATGCACTATGATTGGTGGGCGCAAGAATTTTTTGAATTGAATAAATGCTGGAATCAGATAAGTTAATTATGACAATTTTAGTAGGTTAGACTGCCATAGAATCAATCATCTTGAAGAATGCACGAGGAGAATAATAGAGAGAAATAAGTCAAAATATTTCTTTGAGACCACTATTATGATTATTTTGTGAATATTTTTAAAACTTTACATTTGTAAAGCATATATTTCTGTTCAATTTTTCAGTCAGTGTCACGCAATGAGTCCTTTGACCTTCATAGTCTCAATTTATAGGCCAAATCTATCATCTCCTTGCATTTTCAGATTCAAATATATAAAAATATTATATTCATAATTAAAATAAATTAATGTGCTGAATAAAAATATGTTAATATCAATCATTCTTGAACATCCATTTCGGACAAAAATATTGTGACAACTGTCAATGCTAGCTGAAGTACATTCAAAGGTCTTCCTTCTTCTTCTTCTTCTTCTTCTTTATGGATCTGTCTATATGAAATCATCTGGCCGTTATCCTCAGATGTGGGGACTTCATTGTTGAGTCGTTATTTGAGCGTTTAAGGATTTTTTGTGCATCACTTTGTTATTTTCCAAAGTCAATTTCTTCATTTCTAGATATTCTATCATTTTTATCTTCATTACTTTATATATGTGTATATATATATTAGGGTGTTTCAAAAAAACAAAAGATTTTTTTTTTCTCTGATGGTGTCCGAGAATTGATAGTATACTTGAAAACGAAAATTTCGGTCATAAGTAGAGCTCTTAATATTGACATTAAGGTTTGCCTCAATCCATTTTTCTATTTTCTCATTTAAATAACACAGAAAAATATTTTTTCAATTTTCTAATTTTTGTAGCTTGGAAACGGTTTATTGCAGGGAAATTTTCAATGATGAATCTTAATGGAAATTGAACGATCTACGAAAAAGGTCTCTTGCAAAAAATCCATAAAGTCAATTTTTTTCAAGTTATGAGTCTGTTAATTAGTACCTGATAAAATTTTCGAGTATTTTGTCAAATAAATTGAAGTATTAAAGTTGTTTTTCATATTAGTGCTATATATATTATAAAATTACTCAGTTTCTATTGAATTTGAAGTAGAATTATGTATCTTCGATAAAAAATTTCAATAAATTATCGCTAATAAACGATTATACGCGAATAAGAATTGTTGGAACTATCAAATGCGTAATTTATTGTTTTTTTTCAATGAAACATTTAAAATATTTCCAACTAAATATTCAATGATTTCATTAGAGGTAACATTTTAAAGCGCATTTCAACAACAGTTGACGATAAATATATTCTTCGATTATCAAGTGTTATTTAAATCATAGGAATTCAATTAAATAATTAAGTTGCTCTGGTGGATCATGCAACCGGGCAGTCAATTTTTCGATTTTTCTGGCCTTGCGGAATTCTTTATTCCAAATTCGATATTTTTTTCTGAAAGCTGAGCATTTTTTACTCAAAATATGTCTTTTCCACGATGGGCTCATTTTTTAACAGATTCTACACTACTCAAAAAAATTAAAGGAACAAAAAATTTTTCAATTTTTTTCAGTGATTTTTGGAAGACTGTTACTTCATGAAAAATGATCGGATTGAGATGAAAAAGAAGAAAAAAAAAAGAAATTGAAGCTAAAGAATTGGGCTAAATGATCCTTGAATTGGTCAAGTTGAAAAAAAATTTTTTGAGCCCATGTTCTATATTTTCAACAATGAATTTTTGTTTGATTTCTTCTTCTTCGCTTCCTTTCGTCTCTTTGCATCATAAGGAATGCTTCAGAAAATTTTTCCTTGAAAGATTCCAAAACTAGACATTTCAAGCTTCAAAACGCTCTCTTTTTTATCTCAGTCCGATCATTTTTCATGAAGTTACAGTCTTCCAAAAATCACTGAAAAAAATTGAAAAATTTTTTGTTTCTATAATTGGTTTGAGTAAAAAAAAAAAAAAAGAGAGTGCGTGGAACCCACGCGACAGAAGTGAAACTTCTTGCTCAGTGTATAGATAGCGATGAATTATTAGGATTTTTTCAAATGAACAAGTGATAATAATTGAGGAATGTGAGGATACGGGGTTAATTTCGAAGGGAAACGGCAAAAAAAGTTTTATATATATAGTATTTTGGTTATCTGTTCACTAATAAATTATCATTTTTTCACGATTATGAAATGTTCAGAGAACTACATTTTCTAAAATCAGTTTTTTGTAAATACACAGGAAATTGATCGAGATGGAGCGGTTTTGCTTCAATCTTTTTTGTAGCTCTCAAAACTCTCTGTAAAGGAGGATTCGTGCAAGCTTGCTCTATCTTGCTGAAATTCCGGGATATTCAAAGAAAACGTTTACTTCCATATTTTTCTCATGCTAGCCTCATAATATGGTAGACGAAGGGGCATAGTCGGGTACTTTTGATTGTTTTCGGTACATGAGCCATTAGTCATTTCGCACTTGGCTTTGGATTGAAACATCTCGAAAACTATGCAACATTTATCGAGACATGCTGTGAATGAAATTCAGAGGGAAGATTGACGAAGAAAATAAGCGAAACGCCGTTCTTCTACGACCAGTAGTTTCCGAGATATCAATTTTTTAATGAATAGTTCAGAAACAATGGACGAGGCCCGATAGTAAACAAATGAGCGCTCGGACATCCTTCCTGAATTTTTCATTAAAAAATTGATATCTTAATAACTACCAGTCATAGAAAAACGGAGTTTTGCTTATTTCATCCGTTAATCTTCCCTCTAAATTTCGTTCACAACATGTCTCGATAACTTTTTAATAGTTTTCGAGATATTTCAATCCAAAGCCACGTGTGAAATGGCAATTTTCTTAAGAAATAAAAAGCGAAGATTATGATGTGGAGCATAGTAATTTTCATAAAAATCTTCCAGAAAAATTCTCATATTATCCTCTCCGGGTATTGAAAAAAAAAAATTACAAAATGAAAAAACAGTATGTATGTAGCACTCTACGCGAAGATCCTACCCCCCCCCCCCTCTGCCATCTTCCCTGTCCACCGCTAAAGCATATGCTAGAGTGGCATCCCCACCAACGCACTCTCCTCTTTCTTGCTTCTACTTTTCCCCCACTACTCCACTACCACGTTCCCCTTAAAACCTTTCACTCGTTTGTGACGCGAGAAAAAAGTTGGTACCCTCCCAAAAGAAGTTTCACTTCCAAAATTTTTTTTGAGTAGTGTACAATCTGTTACAAGTACTCCATTATCTGATTGCGGTCAAACAAAAAATAAGCCCATCGTGAAAAATACATATTTTGAGTGAAAAATGCTTAGCTTTCAGAAAAAAATATCGAATTTGGAATAAAGAATTCCGCAAGGCCAGAAAAATCGTTTTTTTCACTCCGATTGCATTTTTGAGAGCTTTGCGTAGCTCAAAATGGAAAATGAACACTTTCATTGAAAAGCTGAGAATTTTCTGCGAGAGAAACTCTACAGTTTATATTTTTATGAATAATGTTCCTACTTTAAAAAAAATTAGCAAAATATTTAAGAAAAAAAAATCGTGGAAATTCAAAAAATCATTATCACGGAATTGCTCAATAGAAAAAGCGCAATTTTTCACCGAGTCATTCTTTTGATGTAGAGACTACCTCAAAAAATTTTGAACACAATCCGGGAGGGTCGCCCCGTAAAAATGATTTTATTAGGTGGAATGACCCATATGCAGTTTTTCCTGTTAAATTGTCTGACATTTTTTTTTTTTCATATATTCGGATTTTGTGCAACTAGTATTTTCCACCAGGTCTTTAGCTTCAATCGCTGGGACTTTAAATAATGAAGAGGCTTCAGAGATTATTCTGCAATTATCGTCAAATTTGAAAGCTGCAAACAGTGGCATGAGATTTTCTGAAAGTACTGACATAAATGATTGCATTATCTCAATTATTGAGTGGAGATCATCGATAGACCCATTTTTCATTGAGGATGAAGTTGCTAAATTATAATTAGAAGAAAGCAATTTTTGGGGTGTTGATTTAGTTTTGTTCATTCCTGTTGTTCCTACATACTGATTCAGATTAATAAGATTAGAATCATTTGGTGGAATTATTGTATCATTTCGAATGGATAACTTGTCCTTATATGTAATGTAGATGGTGCAGTTCTTGAACTTTCTTGACAGTTGGTGACAATTGGATTATCAAAGGGATAAAAGATTGATGATGCCTGATTCTTAGTAGTATTGGGAAGGTTAATTCTTTCAACACTTTGAGAGAAATAGTCAACATTTCGTTCGATTTGTTTCTTCATTTTATCATCTTCAATCGTGTGTTTCGTCTCCTCTACAGTACCTCCAGAAGTTGAAACGATAGAGTCATTAGATTTATTTGGATTTACATACCTGCTTCTCTATTTCATTATCGGAAAATCATATAATTTAAATTCTGGAGAATTAGGTAGTGTAGTATTCAATTGATGAGAATTACCATACAAAAATAATTTGCTTCTGAGTAAGATGTGCCATTTATCGCTGCAAATTCATGAATTTTTTTTGTCTTTCAAGTGATGGACACAATTTAGATTTTGAATCATGTCTTCCTTTACAGTTGATACAATTAGGGGGTTTATCTTCCTTAGGACATGGGATATCTGCTCCATGAAATTCTCCTGCACAAAGATCGCAAGTAGCTTTTGAATGATAATTTTTTTGCGAATGACCGAATCGGAAACAGTCAGAGCATTTCTTAACTTGTGAAATGTAGGGCAATACTTCAAGTTTCGCACCATACAATATTACATATTGTGGTAAAGATTGTCCCTCAAATGTTAATTTTATGCTTAAAGAAGGTTGCATTTTGTAGTCATTATTTATCGTTTTCTTGAATCTGTTACATCTATTTACTTCTAAAACTGGGATCATAAAGTCAATATGGGATTTAGTTTCTTCATTAGAGCATTCGATTGGAATACCTTTAATTGCACCATCACGCATTAGTTTGAATTTCGGGATGTATGCAATTAATTTGTGAAATTTCCATGCGTTATGGTTCAATACATCATTTGCTGTTTGATAATTATTGAATGAGATGAGTATTTTGTCATCAATTTTTTCTGATTCAGTAACATCATTGGGCTGGTTTATATCTTCTAGTATTAACGCAATTATTTTTCCCACTTTAATTTTTCCCACGACCTTCTTGTGAATAATCTGCAGTTATATAAATTTTGTACTTATCTTGTAATGAAGAATTCGAATAACGATGTTTTAGAATTTCAGGGTTTGAGATGTGAGGCTTGAGCGTTGAATTTTCATCTTTCTTTTCTTGTTTTGATGATTGGGATTTTTTCGGTATCTTTCTCTTTGGAGAGGATGACTCTTGAGAGAATCGTACCTCAGATGACTGCAATGGATTTGCATTTTTTCCATTTATCTCCTTCTTTTTTGCTTCCGAATGGAAGCATTGTGAACGCGATTTTTCTCGATTTCGAGATTTCATCGGAATATGACTCAGAATGTTCCGAAACGCCGAGAAATGACATTTTTAAAAAATGTCTGTATGTATGTGTGTGTGTGTGCGTGTGTGTGTGTGTGTATGTGCGCCAGATATCAGCTCATTGCTCCGGAACGGTAATACTTGGTGAGCTGAAAATTTAACAGTACTTTCCCTTCCCATGCAAATTGCTCTCAGTGAATTTGAGCGAAATCGGTTGAGAACTTTTCCAGAAGAATCAAATTTTCGAAAAATCGTTTTTTCGATTTTTCTCCGCAAAAAATTGATTCACAGCCCCCACTCTCAGCGATGAAATTCATCTCATTTGAACTCACAATTTTCACTCGGGGTAAATTTTGCTACGATTTTTCGTTTGCTGATAATTTCAATTACAGTGTTTTTTATCCTGAATTTTTCATACACAATAGCTCAAAAACTATTTGAGTTAGAGACTTCAAATTTCGTCAGTTTGTGCATCTAATGAACGGAAAGTTTGGTATTGAAATTGGGCGAAATCGCTCCAGTAGTTTCTAAGATATTGGACAAAAACCATTTTATGAAAAGAGGTTATATCTCAAAAACTATCCAAGCAATTACATCCAAGTTCAGCTTCATCTCAATGAGCCCCACAAATGGCAAGAATTTCAGATTTTTAAGAAGAAGTATCTTGTAAGAGTTTTCGATAAATTAGTTTTTTCAAAAATAACGGTTTTTCTTAGCTTTCTCCCTAGGAACACTACTATTTTTTATTTTAACATTCGAAAGGAGACAATTTTTTCTACAAAATGAGTACATTTCCATTCTGATGATAATCAGAAAGAATAGAAATCGTATTTGAAACCTGAACTTCAATTTCTAAGTTTTATCGTAGGATCTCAGTTTTCATCTGATATTGAAAGTTTATGTATCATATGACATTATTGCAATTTAATCGAGTATTGTCAGCTAGGACTGCAGGTCCTTAGATTGAATCTTGAACAGATCGAGACAGTCTGGAACAATATTCGTAGGAATGTATAAGTGCGTATTTGTCGTAAAAATGATGTTATTTTTTTGAGCAATGGAATACATGAATGGCGATTCGATGCAATATTGATGAAATTCCATTCGGAAGCATTTTGCCAATCGAATTGGTAACATATTAAATGTCGCACAAGGAGTGGGGTTTGCAAGTAACGCACAAAGAGTGGCTCTCTGCTTGTTGCTCCCGAATGGAAGCATTGTAATCGTGATTTTTTTCAAATGTGAGATTTCATTGGAATATGACTCCAAATGATCAGAAATGTCGAGAAATGATAATTTTTAATAAATGTCTGTATGCATGTCCGTATGTATTTATGTGTGTGTGTGTGATGACACATTCCATCGCTTTTCTCGATAACGGCTATATGTATCGACCTGAAAATTTTACGGTATACTCACCACGTGTGGGCCATATGCTCACTGAAATTCCAGCTCAATCGACCGAATGGTTCCCGAGAAAAAACGAATTATCGAAAAATCGTTTTTTCGAGTTTTCTCAGCGAAAAATTAATTCACAGCATCCATCCTCAGGGAGGAGATGCGCATTGATCAGGCACACATTAAACCCTGGGGGTGGTGAGCGTTCAAATTTTTGGTTTATCTGGTACGTTAACAAACATGTAATTTTTTCAAAATCCTGGGCAACACGATAACTCAAAAAATATTTGAGTTAGAAACTTCAAATTTTGTGGGTTTGTATATCTTATGAGTGAGACCTTTGGGATTGAATCTGGGCGAAATCGGTCCAGTAATTCCTGAGATATTCTTGATAAACCATTAAATGAAAAGACGCTCTATCTCTGGAACTACTGAATCGATTTCGCTCAAGTCTAGCTTAAGAAATTCGTTTAGATGAGCTTAACAAATGCTGATAATTTCAGATTTTTCCTTCGAATTGTCTCATATGAGTGCTCAAATAAATAGTTTTTTCAGAAATTTTAATTTTTCTTCACTTTTCCCCAGGAACGCTAGTATTTTTTATTCAATAATTGAAAAGTAGACAATTTTTCCTAAGAAAAGACCCCATTATCATTCTACTATGACAACGAGAAAAACTAATAGAAACCTGAAATTCAATTTTCAAATTTTTCCGTTTTATCGTATGATCTCAATTTTTATATAATATTGTTTTTTTTAATGAAATGTGATTATTTAAGGGGGACAGATTATATTGAGGCCTCTATTTTGATTTAGAAGTAGAATTCAAATATAACAAACAATGTTCTAATAGTACATTACACACCTAGGGAGGCAAGAATACATCCGGTGTGTGTTTGCTATTTTTTCCACCAAAGGGAGTCAAGAATTAGGCTTTTAGAGGATTTAGGATTGAAAAAATACGGTAGTTATTAGCGGATTATGAAATTAAGGATTTCATTCGGAAGCTGTCTGCCAATTGCATTGGCAGAACATAAAATTTAAGCATAGTACTGAAACTTTCAAGTAACGCACAAGGACCCGACACCTGCTCGTTTATGACAAAAATATTAATAAATATCCTCAAACAATTGATTTAAAAATTCGATACATATAAGTTCTTCCGCAGCTCTTTAATTGGATAATTTAAAAAAAAATCGTTTCTAGAGATAATTATTTCTTTCAGAATCAATGAGTTTTTCGATTCTTGCAAAGATGATCTGGATCCAACTCTGCAGGAATCGTTGGTGACGATGGCTTTGGACGGTGCTGGAGATAGGAGCGATGTTCCTGCCAATGGTACAATGCAGTACACAAGCGATGAGGGTTTCTCGAACAACAATTGGAAGGAACAAAGCTACAGTACTCTCTTTGACATTATGCTGGTTCGCTGAAATTTTTAAGGATTGAGATGATAATAGACAGGCAAAAGGTGATACTGCTAATTTCCATTGTGTTTCTTCCAGAAAAAAATTCCGACTCCCGCAAAGGAAATACCGATTATGGAAAAAATTTTGTTCAACAAAAAAGTCACTAAAATCAAGTATGGAGATGGACCAGTCAAGGTGACAACTGCTGATGGAGATGAATATGAAGCTGATCACGTTATTTGTACAGTATCACTAGGAGTACTGAAGGCTGATCATAAGAAGCTATTTGATCCTCCATTACCAAAGAAGAATGCGAATTCAATCAAGGTAGAGTTTCCGTGAGAATCTGAAGAAGATTAAAATATAAATTGATTTTGGGATTCTTCTCAGAATTTGGGATTTGGGCACGATGCCAAAATATTTTTGTCCTACGATGAGCCTTGGTGGTCGAGTGAAGAAAGTACGATTATGCCATTTTTCTGGACTCCAGCACATAGGAAAGAGATTGAGAATGATGTAAGTATGAAAATTCCATATTTTTATTGTCATTAAACATCTAATGATTATTATTACATTTTTCAGCCTAACAAAAGCTGGCTGTTGGGTATTTCTTATGCACTCAAAGTCGAGTGGAAGCCGAATCTTCTGTTTCTCTGGATGAGCGGACCCTATTGTGAACAGATGGAGAAAATTTCCGATGAACTCTTCAAGAATCTGACCATTCAATTCGTCGAACAATTCTTCGGTAATTCTTATAATGTCACTGAGCCGAAAGAGATCATAAGATCACGTTGGAACACCAATGAGAACTTTAGAGGCACTTACAGTTATCGTTCTCTTGCTTCTGATGCCAATAGTGCAAATGCAGAAGATCTTGGATCGCCCATTATGAGAAATAACATACCAGTTATTCTATTTGCTGGTGAAGCTACGGAACCGAGTCACTATGCTACTGTGCATGGAGCTATGGCTTCGGGTGCGCGAGAAGCTGATCGTCTCATCGATTTTCATTCAAAGATGGGAAGTCGTTGATTATGTAATTTTTATAATAAATTATGAATTTCATATTGTTCCATAATTATTGATAATATCTGAGCTTATTCTGCAAAAATAAATCGCCATACTGATGCATATTGTTGTTCAAAAATCTGCTGAATTTCCTCAACCTTTCACGTAAGGTCAAAAAAGTAATCACCAGTTGATGCACGAAAATTAATGAGTTGAATGTCTTCTAGTTGAAATCACAAAATTCAAACGTGAATTCTGAACACACTAGTAATTTTAAAAAACCGTTGAATAGCGAAACTATTGAACACAATAGAAAACCCCATTGATAAATCGAAACAATGTTTCTCTGATGACCGTTAGTTAACTAAGTCTTCACTCATTGAATTCCGAATGAATACTGACCAATCTTAATTGGAGAGGTAGCGGTAATTCGCCACGTCAGGAATCCTGGCTGAGCGGCGCAAATTTGAACGACTGCTGTTATTTTCGTGCCGATTTCCGAACGATTGCACGATACTCAATTACATTGCTCGTTGTCTTCTTCATCTTCGTAGGGAGAAAACAGAAATTTCTTACTTTCAAATATTGTCATTATTCAACAATGAAGAGATTAAATTACTGTCCCCAAACGCTTGATAATGTTTTTAGATATTCCACGTAAATAACTGATTAAACTGAAACATTTTATAAATTTTCTGCAGAGTGGTCAATTTGAAATGAAAAAAAAACTATAAACAAGCAGGAGCCCCACTACTTGTGGGTAATTTGAACATCGTAAATTTAATATTCTGCCAATGCAATTAGCAGAAAGCTTCCGAGTGCAACTTTCAATTTTAAATCTATCATCACTGATCTGTGCGTGGAGTGCGAAAACTAAAATAGGCCTCAGAGGGTTAAGTTCACCCCGAATATAATCAATTGAATAGTTTTGAAGATATAGCTTGTTTTTTCTGATGTGGAAAAATGCGTCATCACATACACACACACATATACACAGACATTTTTTAAAAACGGCGGATCTTGACGTTTTGGGTCATTTGCAGTCATATTATGATGAAATCTCAAACTCGAAAAAAATTACGATTACAAAGCTTCCATTCGGAAGCAAAAACGATTTAAAGCTTGAAGTCTTTAGTTTTAAGATCTTGAGACGCAATTTTTTTTCAAGTAATGTGTACCGCGCTATTCTCACGAGTACAGTGGAAAATTTTTTTCTCGAAATTTTTCGATTTTTTTTCTTCGTCTACAGACTTGGGAAAAATTTTCCCAGCTCAACCACTATATGGACCGGATAGGTAGTTCATTCAGCTTCAATTTGATTGTTCTTTTACCTTGATTCGACCGTTTTTCGCTGAGATATAGGACTTTGAATGAAAAAAGATCGTTTTGTCTTTGATCATCGATATCTCAGCAACCAATGATCGCACAGAAAATTCACGGTAGGTTTTGAAAAGCTGAATAAATTCTCTATAAAAACAAGGCATTTCTTTTCTGGAAACGATTTTTTTTACATCCTTTACATGAATTTGAAAAAACAAGACAAAAAAGGCTTTTAGTGAATTTTTGAAACATCAAACTATTAATCAGAAATATTGAAAGAACCACCCATGTTAAGTGTGCCTTGCACAGTTCAATATACCCACAAAAACCCTACAAAGTTTCAATTCAATCCACCCAGCCGTTTTTTTGTTTTATCCGATTGAATTTTTGAAAAAATTGAAGGGTCACATTTCTTGCACTCAACAGTTCAGGATCTTTAACGAAATGAAAGATGAGAATTTCCTCAGCTTTTTCCACATTTTCATTCTGAACAGCGTTTAAATTCATGAAAAAAAACAATAAAGAATTCGATTTTTCTCTTTCATAAATTTAAACGCTGTTCAGAATGAAAATGTGGAGAAAGCTGAGGAAATCCTTATCTTTCGTTTCGTTAAAGATCCTGAACTGTTGAGTGCAAGAAAAGTGATCCTTTAATTTTTTCAAAAATTCAATCGAATAAAACAAAAAAAACGGCTGGGTGGATTGAATTGAAACTTTGTAGGGTTTTTGTTGATATATTAAACTGTAAAAGGTACACTTAACATGGGTGGTTCTTTCAATATTTCTGATTAAAAGTTTGATGGTTCAAAAATTCACCAAAAGCCTTTTTTGTCTTGTTTTTTCAAATTCATGTAAAGGATGTAAAAAAAATTTTTTTCCGGAAAAAATTCCTTGTGCTTGTAGAGAATTTATTCAGCTTTTCAGAACCCACCGTGAATTTTTTGTTCGATCATTGGTTGCTGAGATATCGATGATCAAAGACACAACTATCTTTTTTCATTCAAAGTCCGATATCTCAGCGAAAAATGGTCGAGTCAAGGTAAAAAAAAACAAATTGAAGCTGAATAAAAAACCTATCTGGTCCATATAGTGGTTGGGCTGGGAAAATTTTTCCCAAGTCCGTAGACGAAAAAAAAAATCAAGAAATTTCTAAAAAAGTTTTTTCAACGTGCTCGTTAGGATAGCGCGGTACACATTACTTGAAAAAAATTTCGTCTCAAGATCTCAAAACTAGAGACTTCAAGCTTCAAATTATTTTTTTTTTACTCCGATACGATCATTTTTGAGAAAGATATGGCCATTTGAGAAAACCGCTAAAAATTTGGATTTTTTTTTGATCCTTCAATTTTTTCCGCTAATGTATCTTGTGTCCTGGCATATATAATGACCTACATAGAATTATATATATTTTTCGATGGGGGCAGACATCAAAACTCAAGCATGTCTATTCAACTTCTTATCTCCATTTTACGCTACCTTTCCCTTTGTATGAAATTTTTCTAAATGCCTATGGATTGGACTTTTTTTTTTGGAGTATACCTGTCAACGGTCATAACTCAAGTATTACCATTCATGTATGTGAAATGGTAGTTTTGAGGATTAATGTCCAGATTCATCGAAGTTAATATTCAAATGAAATGCAGAAAAATTCTGAAAATTTTTTTCGAATTTTTTATGAAGAAAAGAATGGTCTGTGACTGAATCGTTGCATTGAAACCCAAATTAAATCTCGCCTATGGAATTTGATGTCAATTTCATATTTTTTCAAAAATTATTTTGGCTAAGAATGTCCGGTAACTCAAGGTGAAAATATTTGAGTAAGAATCGTATTTTTTGTTTCATTCGATTTTTCCTTAAAATTACTGGAATTAGGTAAAAATTAAGAACTAATCCCAGAATCATCTCTTCAGATTGTGCATCTTGATGGCCTCTCTGCTAGACCAGTCGTCAATCTCAATTTTATTGAAGGAACTCAGAGTTATGAATAAACGATTCAGTCTAACAGTTCGATTGAAGAGATTGGTAAAAGAGGAATTTATTGAAAAAATTAATGAGGTTGCTCCAATTATTAAATCTATAGGTCTGCCGGCTATTTCAGATGCTGTTCGTACGTTAACTGTTCTCCACCTTCGGAATTTATCAATTTCGATAAGTGCAAACTTCTTCTCAAATTCTTCCAATAAAGATATTGTTCTCAAATAATGATTATATTACATAAAGCAAGTAATATTATTTTCCCATATCATAATTTCAGAAATAGGTGGGTGGCAATGGAAAAATTTTACTACTTGGGTAGACAGATTGGCCAAATCACTCAAGGTTACACGACTATAAAAGCCTGGAAAAAGCGCTTTTTGGATATTTTTTTTTGTCGAAAAACTGGCAATAAAATGATGATATTTGGGGGAGTGGTTGAGAAAATACTCGAGTCTTTAAAAGAAAAATACTAATCGAAAAATCTCAAAAAATGACGACACCAAAGTTATTCTTACGAAGCTTCTCGAATTCGAAACACTCTGCGGCACGCAGTGTAACAAGCAGTGTTCAATTTTCGACGAAACGAATCGGCAATCTTTTATTGATCAAAAAATATGCGAATAAATTTTTTGAAGATTCCTAACGTATTCCTATTTGAAATGTTGTTTCCAAGATACTATGGGAAGTTCAAATGGAAAAGATAAAAATTATTGGAGTTATGCTGCGTGCCAATTTGAAGAATTATGATTCGAGAAAAACATGAATAAAGTTTTGATTTATACTATGAATTTTATTAGAAAAAATGGTTTCAGGTGATACTTTTTCTTGCCCATACTCTGGAAGGCTCAAAGTAGTTTTTGGAGGAAAAAGAATCGATTTGTTGACAATTCTACAGTGGTATAACCCCTTAATTACCATTATGACATCATAACCCGGGTAAAAATCTGCATGCATGATCACTCATGTTCAGCCATTGATCATGCATGATCATACATGGGCAAGCATAATCATGTCTAGCTGGGCAAGAAAAAATAATCGTCCATGAATATACATAAAAAAATTGATTAAAATAAGGAAGCAGTATTGAATCATCAGTAATTTATCTTTTAACGTTTTCAACTGATAATTACTTGCGATGAGGAGTTTTTTTGATGAATTAAAATCTGACATCACTTGGGCTCAAACCCGGGTCCTCTGCATATCAGGCGCAATTTGTTCCACTCTGCTAAGTGATATGATGACTATCTAGCATGAATTGAAACGGTTATATATATTTATCCTTAAAATTTCAATAATTTCAACATGATTTGTTCTGCAACAATAATTGGATACTAATCATTATTTAAGCAATATATGTCAATAGACATAGACATACCAGGAAATCAACATGCATGATCGAGCATGCTGATTTTTTCCGAGATTAATTGAATATACTCCAAAAATTGATTTCTAGAAATCGCCCCGAGTCGAAGAGTTCAGCCTCGAAATAGACCTCATTACTCTCATTCAACCTCTAACTGCCCTCGTAGACCGCTGAGAACTCAGATGTGAGGCTCAGGTGAGACTCAAGAGCACTTGGAACCATATTTGAGCCTCTGCAGTCTCTTTCCTACAGCCATCCATACTTTTTTGGATATCCGAAATCTCGTTAACCTCAGATGAGCCTCAATACACTATTTTTCTCAATTGTTCCCATCGCAGTCCTCGGTCGACTCTTTTTGAAAGCCCATCGAGCAGGGCTGTAAATCTTCTTCATACTTTCTCCCAATTTTTTTCTAACAGCATTCCGTTGCAGTAAACACATGTGCGCCTAGAAGCCGTACATGCAACGTTGTTCTTCCTCAACAAAACTTGTCAACCATTTTCAGAGAAAAGAATATTTTCGTATATCCTTCAGTAGCCAGTTGAACTCCAGCTCGGACACATCGTTTACTTAGCAGGCTTCATCGAGTCACTTTTCTATTCCGTTTTAAATTAAAATTATAAATATCATTTGACTATGACTGCAAATTTCAAGTGTGTTATGTGATAGATAAGTGTTGAATGACGGTGCGGCAAATTTAAAAAAGATCCAGTCAATTCACGAAAATCAATGTTAATGCTCATTTATTGGGTGAATATTCCTTAAAAGGACGTTAGTTCAGTGAAATTAGTAGGGAAGAATCACTCAAGTGTGGGTGATATGAGAACTCTTCCATGAAAGGACAAAGCAAGTGGACAAACGATAAAGAATGACGCAAAAGTGCTCGCATTTGGTGGTGAGTTCACTCTTGTAAATTTTAATTCTTCGATTTCATGGATTACCACACTTCATACGATTCTGCCCTAATCGTTTTTTGTAGCTCTCCAAATTCTTTACAGAAAAAATTGAGCCAGAATTGCCCTTCCTCCGTTATATCTCGAGATATTGAAAGAAAACCGATCATAAAATCCAATCAGTTTAAATGAAATTGACTTATTCAAAAAAAAAAATGACTCTCTATTCTGATGACTTTTTAGGATGTCGCTGAAGCCAGCGTCGAAAACATCGTCGAAAACATCCTCAGAAATTTGGGCCTTATGACTGCTACGATTTATCCATATTTAAGAGATAATATCCAATAACTCGGGCGATATGGCGAATAAAGGCATGAAATTTTTTTGTGTAATACCTGAGAGCATTTGGGAGCCCCCGGTTTCGGAAATTCAGGGGAGGTTACAAGGAGGGGGGGGGTGTTAGAATTTTTTTTCACCGTCACACCATAGATTTCGGGATCTTATTCGTTATAAGTCCTTCTCTATGGCGAATTAAGGCATGAAATTTTTCTGTGTAACACTTGAAGGTGTTTACGAGCCCTTAGTTTTTGGAATTCGCGGGAGGTGACAAGAAGGGGGGTGTTAGTTTTTTTTTCACCGTCACACCATAGATTTCGGGATTTTATTCGTTATAAGTCCTTCTCTATGGCGAATTAAGGCATTAAATTTTTTTGTGAGATACCTGGTAGCGTTGACGAGCTCCCAGTTTTGGGAATTCGCGGAAGGTGACAAGAAGGGGGGTGTTAGAATTTTTTTCCACCGTCACACCATAGATTCTGCAATTTCATAAGTTATATTTTCTCTATGGTGAATTAAGGAGTGAAATTTTTTTGTGTAACACTTGGAGGTGTTTGCGAGCCCTTAGTTTTTGGAATTCACGAGAGGTGACAAGAAGGGGGGTGTTAAAATTTTTTTTCACCGTCACACCATAAATTTCGGGATTTTATTCGTTATAAGTCCCTCCAAACTGAGGGCTCGTACACACCTTTAAGTATCACATAAAAAAATTTCACGCCTCAATTCACCATAAAGGAGAAGATAAAGCTTATAAAATCGCGAAATCTATGGTGTGACGATGGAAAAAAAATTATAACACCCCCCTCTTGTCATCTCCCGCGAATTCCAAAAACTAAGGGCTCGTAAACATCTTCAAGTGTTACACAAAAAAATTTAATGCCTTAATTCGCCATAGAGAAAGACTTATAACGAATAAAATCCCGAAATCTATGGTGTGATGGTGGGAAAAAATTCTAACCCCCCCCCTCCTTGTAACCTCCCCTGACCTTCCGAAACCAGGGGCTCCCAAATGCTCTCAGGTATTACACAAAAAAATTTCATGCCTTTATTCGCCATATCGCCAAAGTTATTGAAGATTATCTCTTAAATATGGATAAATCGTAGCTGACATAAGGCCCAAATTTCTGAGGATGTTTACGACGATGTTTTCGACGCTGGCTTCAGCGATATTTTTTGAAAATATCTTGGAAACTAAGCAAGATAGGACGATTTTCTCATGATTTTTGTTTGTAGCTCTTGAAATGCTCGGCAAAAAAGGCAAGGGTGAAATCGTTTGATCTCGCTTAGTTTCCAAGATATCCTCAAAAAATTGTTGACGAAAATATTAAAAAAAAAAGGAAAGTTCATATTTATTGTCAATAGGTTTTTAGGAAACTAAGCGATACGTTCAAGCTTCCTTGTAAAACATTTGAAGAGCTACAAGAAAAGATTGAGACTAAATCACTCTGTTAAAACTTGGACATGGTTTCGGATGCTCGAGGTCAGGAATTTGAAGATTCCCGCCAAGGCATCCATCTTGCCACGTTGGCAGCTTCTACATCGGCCTCACGAAATCTCCCGAGAGGCCTCGGGAGGTTACGAACGCCCGAAGCGGTGTTCTCACTTGGCTTTCGGCTACCTCACGAGTAACGTGCGCGAATCACCGAACGGTTCAAAATTCATACAGTTTCTTTCGGAAAATTATCGCGTTTTTTGTACATCATCAAATCCGGAAATCATCAAATATTCATTGTTAAAAATCACCAGTAAATTCACCGCTAATAAACCAAATACTTAGTGTAAATAGTTAAGGTTTTATACAATAAAAGGAACGGTAGCCAAATCGGCTTAATAAACGTGCATTTCGGACTCTTTTCACCACCTCACTAATTTACAGGCTTCTCAAGAGGTTTTCCTCTGCACCACTCACGGACCTGGGCATCAACGTCGAAATATTCTTCTCTCGAAAATCACCTAGTTTTTTAACACACTCTATCTCACGCAGTTTGCGAGATGTTTTCCAAAATCTAATAACAAAAAATTAACATCCATTTTCAATTTATATTTTAGCCCATAATCACGATCAAGCGGACAAGGAAACATGCCATGATAGGCGCTCCTCCAGGACTCTTATATACAGTTTTGCAATTGCTCTCATTTTCATTATATGATTATATGAAATGTAAAATTCACATGTATACTTTTTCCGAATAGAAAATGTCATCAAAAAACAACTAATAATGATTTTTTTAATTCATCATTTTTAAGATTTATTTTGAAAGCAGTGAATACAAAGGGGAGGGAGAGAGGCAAGGGGCAGCGCGAAAATAAATTTTGAGGTCCAAGAGGCTCTTTTCCGGCTGTACAGCTGAGCCTCATATCAGCCTCTGGACGTCTAAAAGGGAAATACTGAGCAATCTGAGGGTGATATGAGACCGTAGATGCAATACATTTTTCCTATGCCAAGAGCCTCATTTTAGTGTCATCAACCTCAGCCCAAACCTCAGTATGAGGCCGAAATGAGGCTGAAATCTTGGACTCGGGGCTGTATGCATGCAGGCAAAACTGTACATGATCAAGCATGAGTTGATATAACCATGTATGACCAGAGTTAGAAATTATTCAATACAATTACATAACATTGTAAGTCTCGAATGACCATGCATTACCATACATGGTCATGCATGATCATGCAGGAATAATTCGAATGCTCTCGCATCAATCATCGGCATTCAGGCATGGATTATATGTAGTCATGCATGATGATACAGGATTAGACATGACCAGATATGATCAGAATAATAACAGTTGAATAATTTTTATGAAAGAAAATTCTCATATATGGTCATGTATGAACATAATCAGTCATTCATGGTCATACATGATTGGACATGGCCACCCATATAAATTGCATTAAAGAATATAATTTCTTCAAATTAGCCATGCATGGTCCTATCTGATCATGCATGATCCTATCTGATCATGCATGACCCTAATTGGTCATGCATGATCAGGTATGAACTATGCATGTTCATGCATGGCTCATTGATACTCAGTCATGGTGCATACATGGTCAACCCCGATCATGCTTGAAGACTTCCCTCCGGATGAAAATACTCATCATTGCTCATACATGACCATGTATGACAGTGTATGTGTCATGACTGAGCATGCATAATTCATGCACGACCATCCATGATCCAAGTAATTGAAATATTGCTGTTTATGTAGACATTCATATACGCATAAACAAAGTTATCAGTATTTAGTTTTTCTCCTAGTCATTGAAGAAACATTTTATTTTCCAGTTTCTCATATAACAAGATGTGAATCACCCAGTTGTAAATTTTGGAAAAGATTCGACGAAAATTCAAAGGTCCAAAAATACGATTTAAAGAAATCATTCTTTATGAGTAACTCAAGAACTCTTTGTTCCATCATATCCAAAATCAATCCCAGTCTTAATTTTCAGTAGGACTAGGAAGTCCCTCAATTTGGAATTTCCCCTTTGTATAGTTCAATGGCTATCGTGTTGCCATGGGATTTCGTGAAAAAAACCTTAAAACGAAAATAATCGAAAAACTAATGGTAGGAAAAATCTTAAAAAATTCACACAACTGAATGATAAGATGAGAATCATCCGCTGTGACTTTGGACGAAATCGATTAAGAACTTTTTGAAATAAAAAAAAAACAAAAAAATTGGAAATCATCGATTTTTCACAAACTACTCATCCGATTTCGATCAAATAGGGCTCAACATGAAGAGTTCAGTGATAGTAATATACTGACAAAATTTCAAGTTTCTAAGCCAAATCATTTAGGAGTAATGTAATGTAACAAATCATACAAACATTCATACGGACACACACACAGACAGACATTTTTTCTAAATATCATTTTCGGTCTTTCCAAATCATATTAGGTAGTTCCCAACAAACAACCAACATTTGGAAATTTTCACGTTTGTGAAGCTACCATTCTGAAGCAATAAGAGAACTGAAAGAAATCGGAACAGTTATATACGCATGAATGAGAAGATGCAGATAATATTTTTTCTGATCAATGAAATACTCTGTTTCATAAAGATATATCAGAGGGCGTGATTCATTTAGTGGATTAATCAGGTCCAAAAATGATGGAATCACCGGTGAAGCGAGATACAAACTGAGAAATCCGTACATGGCACCTGAAAGAATCATTCCTCTAATAATTAAGAGAAAAATTAAATTATCATGATAGCTGTTGCCCTTCAAAATTAATCTCGTTTAAATTCTCAAATATTCCATAAAAACTTGCGTTAGTACTTGCATAAAGAGCATTAGTTTTCCTTGCACGATCTGTATACTCGTGCAATAATCCAATGTCACGTTCGTTATTCAGGCTTCTCCAATTTCTCTCGATTGACACAAACAATTCTTTCAACTATAGAATTATCATATGAATTTTCTTCCTCATTCATTTAAATATTGAACCATAAATTGCACAAAACTTACAGAATTTTGATAAAATGCTCAGTTGAAGAATTTCAATAATGCTGCAGAATGAAGTGTTAGCCTGGGAAGGCTTTCGAGCACCAGACTCATATTATCCAATGATTCACAAAATTTGATTATCTAAATGAAAATTTCAATATCAATTCTTTGAGTACCCGAATAAAAGAATTTAGTGATAACGAAGTGTAATAAGATGGTTAAAAAATTTTGTCTTCCAGCTTTGGAAAATTTCTCGGAAACTAAGTAAAAAAAAAATCACGAGTCTGCTTGATTTCCGAGATATTCTCGAAAAATAAATGCCAAAAAAAATTAATTCATCCTGTGGAACCTTTTTACTTCTGAAATATTCTGACTAATAAATTCGATGACTTTGGCAGAAATATACTGCAAATAATAGCAGTCATAATAACTCTTGAAAATTCATTTTCCGCGGAGGATTGAAAGGGCCATCGTCCAATTAATTTTAATATTCGCTTATTTCCTCGATAATACGAACGATTGAAGAAACACTCCATTACAACTGAATTCTCAATCACTGCTTTGAAAGTGAAGAAAAATTGATTCATGTTGTGGACATGTAACTTCAATCGTTTGCTTCATTTTAAATTCTCCTTGAAGAATCGAAATAATTCGACGCTACCCTCGCCCCACTCGCAAGTTGTTAATAACAGCGTTGAATAACTCCCAACTCGTTGTATTCGATTCTTTGATGGAATTCAGCAAAACTGATATTAACAATTCTCATTTCAAAAAAATTGAGAATTAAAGAGAATTGTAAATACGGAGGGACACGATGAAAGTGTCCAGAGTTTTACTTCAGTTGTGCAGTAAAAAATATTGAATCAACTCATCATTTGTTCAAGTGACAATTAATATATTGTCAGAAGATAGAGAATCAAATTAATATAATGTAAAAAATCTATTACCATAACTATTTACATACTCAGTGAATGTTTACTTGGGCAATACTTGCGTTAGAAACTGGTAATGTTAGACAGGCATGAATCGACACATAAAGATAATATGTATCCTGATCAATGAAATACTCTGTTTCATACAGAAATATTTTTGGCCTTGACTCATTCAGTAGATGCACATAATCCAGAATTCTTGGTACAGCTGGTGAAGCGAGAAATAGTGTGAGAATTCCAAATAGAGCACCTGTACACAAATTTTGTCACAAATTAATGGAGGAATGAAGAAGAGTTTAATATGTTAAAAAATGTTAGTACCTGTGTAGATATTATTGATAATGTGTCCATGCTCAAAATATTCCTCCAAAATTTTAATATCTCGTTCACTTTTCAGGTTTTTCCAGTCTCTCTCAACGGCTAGTATCAATTTTTTCATCTGCAACTCATGAAAAGTCATGGATTAATTTAATTATGAATTTTATTTATAGAAATTATGAAATACAATTACATGATTCTCATTGATGGCCCAATTGAAGAATTTTAGGAGCGACCCATTGTGAAAGCTGACATTAGGGATATACTCGAGGACTTCGTTTAGATCATCAAGTGATTCCAATAATTTTATCATCTGAATTAAAATAAATATAATATAAAATAAATATACTCAGAATAATAATGAGTGTAATAGATCTCAAGCATTTATTTTTAATCGAAGGCTGAAAGGGCCATTGTCCCATGAATTGCAACACTCATTTAGTTCCACGATAATAAGTACGCTCGAATATGTCATTCATCATGAGATATGATGACGACTGAATTCTGAATCAGTTGCACGAATCGATGTATAGCTATAGTTGTCTGCTTCATTGTTAAATCCCTGTGTGAATTTTCATTCTTTGATGAAAATGCAGAAAGATGGATGTCTTGAAACGAAGTAATTGAATCGATGCTTTTGAAATGAATTAATTGAGTTTTTGCAAAGAGCTGAAGAGAAGAGAGAATTGCAAATTTATGATAGATGTAATGAGAGTCTTCTGTTATATTTTAGTGAAGGAAGACTACGAGTGAATAGGTATTGTAATGAATAAACGTGTTAATGCAAATGAAATTATTTATTGGAGATAGAAAAAGAGAATTTCATTACATTAAATATGTCAATTCTCATTCAAATCCAATCATTCCATCAGACTGATAATATAAGTGTGAGAAACGAGACCGTCGTTTTCATCGCCTGAAAATCATTTGAATTAGTTAATTCTCAGATAACTGATATTATGATAGAAAAGATTCACTCACAGCTCCAAAACTCTGCATTGACATCACATACATGGCACCAGCTGTTATTTTGCATGGTTCTAAGCTTCTCATCATTATGGGAAGAAGCATCAATTGCATATTCTTCGGTGTATTGTACCACTCGCTCAGATAGCTTCCGTTGGAATAAATAAATATTTATTTCTTATAGACATAATTCAATAGTGAAAAAATAAAACAGAAGTTAATTTTTTTGTCATTCATTTTTTGAGAATATTTCTTTAAAAATGAATAAGCAAAGAATCAATTTGTCCTATTTTACCTTATCAGTACTGAATTCTTGGAATATACTCACGCTGATCTGAATACAGTTTCGCTCTGTACAATGAGATTGTGACCGAGCCAACTGCTCCAGAAAAGATGAAAAATTGTGCCGCAATTGAAGGCTAGGAATCTTATTAGTTGACTTATGTGATCAAAACTCGTGATTACCTGAATTAGAAGGAATTCAGGAGTGAAATAGAATGAGTCAATTTTGAAAAATATCTCGGAAATTAAGTAGGATTGCGGAATCCTTGCAGGAAACTTCTTTGTAGCTCTTAAAATTTGCTAGAAAAAAAGTTCTCGCGGTGATTTTGCTTTCAATATCAAAATCACCCTGAGAACATGAGATCTAATTCATTTTCCAAGATATTCATCAAAAAAAAAGATAAAAACTGACTTATTCTCCTCAACCTCTTTACTATTAAATTGGGATCTGAAATTTAGTATTGAATTACTGGAATTATTGATTACTCACTACAACTCCAGTCAGTGCTATTATTGCCATATTCACTCCAACAAAAAGTAAAAGCGCCACCGTATACGAGGACTCCAGTTCTTTCACAAACCTGTAGATTCAACAATACTAAGCAACCAAATCAGATGTTTTTTCAGAGTAAAGACCGTCACAAAAAAATCTGAAATAATTATCCAATAATGTAACTATACTAAAGCATCTGCCATTTTTTCCAGATTTTTCTGTGGATTTCTTCATTTGAAAAAAAATCCTGGATCATTTTGCATCATAGTCCCGTTCTACCCCGGCCTCTCCTACTCAACTCAACCAACTTACTTAAGAATATCAGTCTGCAGGTGCAGACAAAATTTGAGTCGTTCGAATAAAGTCCCCGGATTTTCCGAGTTCTGCTCTAATGTCAGTGATTCCAAATGAATTCTGCAAATCAAATAAATGAATTCAATGGAAATCTTAAGGTTGTCAAGGTTGAATTCTATATTGAGACCACTAACTTCAATATCGCCAGCATTCCGCACGTGTGATTGATGAATATCGCAAATAGATTATCGAAAAAAACTATAGAGATTATGGATAACGGAACTGTCATATAGGCATGAATCAACAGGTGAACGTAATATTTCTCTTGATCGATGAAATATTCTGTTTGATAGAGGAATATCCTTGATCTCGATTCGTTCAATGGTAGAACGTAATCCATGATTTTTGGTATTACTGGTGAACAAAGATAGAGCGCGACAATCCCAAATATAGTAGCTATTCAACGAATTTATTTGGAAAAATATTGAATTATGAGAACTTTGAAGAAATTGGAAATCAGTAGTGAAGAGGTAGCGGAATATCTCAGAAACTACGCGAGATGACGGAATTTTTTTAAGAATCTTTTTTTGTGATTCTTAGAATTCTCTGCAAAAAAAAAGAGGGGGCGTGGAATCCACGCACGGCAGAAGTGAAACTCCTCACTTATGAGATATAGACAGAGATATTCATCTGTATTGAAGATTCTTCGGATTTTTTCATTGAAAAAGAGTTAATAATCGACAATAGTAAGGATATGGGTATGATCTCGAATGAAAACAGTCTAATGTACAGGTCCGCACATTTAGCGATGCAATTAACATAGGTATACTTTGAAAATCCGAATACTTGCATGTAGTATGTTGGGTTTTTGTTCAGCAGCAAATTATTTTTTCCATGATTATGACGGATTCAGACAAATTTATTTTTTAAACTCATAATTCTTTATGAATATCTTGACGATTGATCGAGGTAGAACAATTTTGTTTCAATCCTTTTTCATAGTTCTCGAAATTCTCTCCAAAAAAGCATTCGCGCAAAATCGTCTTATCTTGTTCAGATTCTGAAATATTCAAAGAAAATTGATGACAAAATGGAATCAACTTGTCTAAAAACTTTCTATTTTTTTTGCCATCCGCTTTTCTTTTATAAATATCTCGGAAACTAAGCGAGATAATTGAATTTTCCTCTCGACCTTTTTTGTAGGGAATTTCAAAAACAACAAAAGGAGCTTCAACTAGAATTGCAGTATCTCGCTTAGTTTCCGAGATAATCATCAAAATTCCATGACAAAGAACCGACTTTTAGATAAAGTCTCTGTTTCTATGGTATTTTTGGAGGATATTCCGAAATCTAATGGAAATACGCCCATTTGCCTTCATCGTTTTCTAACTTTACAGATTTTCTGCAAAAAAAAGGACTGGGGCAAACTCACGCTATTTCCCTCAATTTCGGGATATCAATAAACAATCCTACTACAAAAAATAGACTTATAGATGTAATTTTTCTTTCAATAGTTTTTCAAAGAATCTCTCGAAAACTACGCGAGATAGAGAGATTTTTTTCTAATCGATTTGCGTAGTTCTTAAAATTTTCTACAGAAAAAATAGCGCGGGAATTATCCAATTTCGCTTAGTTGCCGAGATATCAATTTTTAAAAAAATTCGATTTATTCCAGAAAAAATGGCTTTTTAGTCTGATGACCTTCTGAAAATATCTAGAAAAATAAACGAGGTAAAGCGATCTTCAACGGACCTCTCTTTGTGGCTTTTGAAATTTTAAACAAAAAAATTTCAGAGTAAAATTGGTTTATTCCCTTAATTTCCGGGTATTCTCGAAAAACTATTGACAAGAAGAAATCCGAAAGACAAAAAAAGTAGAATTTTTCTTATCAATAGTTTTTTGAACATATTTTGAGAACTTAGTCAAATAGAGAAATTTATGTGTAGATTTTCTTGTAGAGAATTCCAAAAGCTACACAAAAGGATTGAATCAAAAATGCTCCATTTCATGTAATTTAGGAGGGAAAAAATCTACTTCTTCTGTTTATTGGATTTTTTTGTCAATACAGTACAACCTCTGTATAAGGCCGCAAAAGGCTGAAAGGGGAAGCGGTATTTCTCAGAATTCAGCTTCCCCCACCAGCGACGCTTGAGTGAGCTTCCGTCGCACTAATCCCTTTCCGTTCCCGAACTCTGTACAAGGCCGCTCGAAAATTTTTCTGTTGAGAGGTGATTTTTCGTGTATTCCGATAGAAAAATTATGTGATTGTGTAAGTAATGAATTATTTTGGTACAAAAAAAAAAATTATTTTGGTACAATGATTTGAGTTGGAAGACATTCTCCAACAGATTAGAACAGCAAATGAGACCAGTGAAACTCTCAATGATTTTTCGACCGAAGATGTTGACAATCATACTGATGATTATAAAACGGTTGATTCAGATTCGATTCCAGAGAATCTCCTAGTCGACACTTTCAATATCCTCTATAACGAATGAATGAATGAATAATGATATATAAACGAAAATGACTGATATGTGAGGCCGGGGCAAAATGGATCTCTTCGGCAAGATGATTTAAGAATTTTTTTTGAAGTGAAAGACTTCGTGAAAGAATCTGAAAAAATTCGAGAAGATGCTCTAATATGCCTCCATTGTTAGTGAATTTTTTCAAATTTTTTTTATGAGCCGCTACTCTTAAAAAAAATCTCGAATTATTTTATCTCACAAGTCCATTTTACCCCGGTCTATGTAGAGAGAGAGCGAGAGAATGTAACAATTATAATCAAAAAAAGTATTATAATAATAAGAATGAAAGTAATAAAAATTATTCTGTTGAGAAATTCCTCATTTTATTCATTTCTGTACCCGGCCTTGTACAGAGTCAGCGCTTGGAAATACCTTTGGGGATTAGCGCGTTAGATGGTGGGGGTATGCGATGCGGCGTTCGTGAGGGGAAGCGGCCTTATACAGAGAAGCCTTATACAGAGGTTGTACTGTAGTTTCTTGAGAATATCGGAAACTAAACGAGATCGAGCAATTTTACACTGATACGTTTTTGTAGAAAACGTATAGAGCTACAAAATAGGAATTAAGCACTCTATCTCGCTTAGTTTCCGTGATATTTTCAAAAAACTATTGACATAAATTGATTCAATGAATTTACTGCTGCGTTATTTCTACCTGTCCCCTGTCGTCTCCCCTTTCGGCCACTACACTAGCATGGAGCATGCTATGTTGTGTAGCTATCCCCACGCCTCCCTTACCGTCTTGCCTTTCGACCGCTAGAGCATGCGTCCGAGTGGTATAGCCACTGGCGCACTTTCCTCCTTTGCCGGCTCCCGCACCACGTACCCAACTAACTATTCCCCTCACCGGATCGTATTTTCCGTGACGCTCGAAAATTGTTGCCCCCTGAGGAAAGAAGTTTCACTTCAAAAATCGATGAAAATTTTGCTACAATAAAACCTGTCTAACGGTGCTTACATCTTGGACGCTTTAAGTGCTGTAAGCGCCTCATCCTATAACTTTTAACGTATGATGTATGTTGACATATATATGCTAAAAGCGTGCCCGAGTCGAAATTTCCGAGACCATTCAACGTAGTTTTAATGTAAAAAAATATCTCTAAATACATCAGAACTACGCTGATTTTGTGTTGAAGCACTCATATGAATGCCGGTACTCTGGCGTAGTTTTGATGTATTGAATTGGAGTTACTGCCGTTTTGTGTCATTTTACAATTGAATGACGATGATTTACGTTGACCACTTTCATGTATTTGAGTGTAACTTGAACGTAATTTAGCCTCTTTGCTCCTCCCCTCGAATCGCGTTCTTACCGCAAATTTACGTTTTCAATTCATTTCTCTCTCAATTAAGTGCTCAAAAATCATCCGTCATGACCGTTATCCTAATTTCCTAAAAACGAAGTGAATCAAAAAGAGAATTCGGTTCAGTAGTTCTCGAGATAACTCCAAGCGGTCACCCATCCAAGTACTGACCAGATCCAATGCTGCTTAACTTCGGTGACCGCCTGGAGATTCCTCGTTGTCTGCTGCTAACCTGAAACATATAACTTCTGCGATTCTGATTGAGCTCAAATATGCATCGCATATTTATACTAGGATCTTCCACAGCAGTGATTAATAGTTGCTGTCAATTTATTTAAAATAACTATCGCGAATTAATTCCAAAAAATCAATGAAAAAATACGTTGACGATTTTTGTTTTTCATTCACTCCATTTCTTTTAGGTAAGATGATAATTTTTCCTCAAAACTCTCAAATTTCCTCCCCGATTTTCATTTTATCCGTTTTTTATTATTTCATTTCAATTCCGAATTTTAATCAAGGATAAGTGGGTGAAATGGACATGAGAATAAAACCGTTGGTGATAGATTTTTCTGATAATTGCATTGAAAACCTGAGGAAACATTAGGTTGAAAACAAATCCCAGAATATTTTTTTTGTTTTTTGAAACACTTCATTTTTAGAAAAGTTCACTTTTTTCCAAAATTTCCGATTCTATTGACCATAGCTTGGAAATTCCGAATGAAGGTAAAAAGTGAGACCATTTGCTATGGTTTTATCAGGTTCACCAGTGAAAAATATCTATACTTGAAGTATTTATGAGCATTTTTATGAAAATCGAGTTTTTCAGATTGATAACTCCATAAATCATTCGCGAATGATCTCACTTTCCACCTCCATTCAGAATTTTCACGTTACGCTCGATAAAACTGGTGATACTCCCAAAAAATTTTTTTTCGAATGTCGTCTTTACATCTTCACCAGAAAGTAAAAGTTTTAAACAATGACAAACAATCATTTCTGCCACATAAATTCCACCGCAAATTTCTCCGGCTTTCCAATGGTATAACGAAAAATAATAAATTCCTAATATTTTTTCTAATTGGAAATGTTTTTCATAATGGTGACATAAAAACTCAAACGTGTCTATTTTATCCCACCTTCGCCTCTAACTATCTTTCTCCCTCTTCTCTCTTTCTCCTCTATTACTTTCATCAATTTCTAAAATACAAAAAAAAATGTACGTTAAGTCCACTTCAAAATCAACCGCATTCAACTGTACGTTCAAATACGTTGAATAGACATCCAGGTTTCCGGGCCTTCTCGATGTATTCTGAAGTTAAAACAGATTTTAGGTTAGAATACCGTAAAGGTACGTTCAGCATTCGCAAAGATCGAAGAAATACGTTGAAAGTTCGTCAAATCCGTCGCAAAAATTTCGACTCGGGTGTAAGCGCCTGAGACGAATTCAGTGTCAGTACCCGACTAGAAATTTTGCCCAGCATGCCTGCTGTCACACTTGGTACTGATCCGGAATAAATACGGTTATTCTGATCCGGTATGCCATTGTTGCGCCTGATTAAATCCGGATCCGAAATGAATATGGCTACCCTAATCAGGCATGCCATGGTTACGCCTGATCAGATCCTGATTCAGAGTTGGTATGGCTATCCTGATCCGGGATAGAATAGGCATGCCTGATCCAATCCGGATCTGGAATGAATATGGCTATTCTGATCAGGCACGCCATGGTTACGTCCGATCAAATCCTGATCTGGAGTGGAGATGGCTATCCTGATCCGGTACAGCAAGGGCACGCCTGATTAAATCTGGATCCGGTATGGCGTGGGTACGCCCGATCAAAGATGGCCTTGATCAGTATTACATCAGGATAGCCTGATTAAAAAATTTCGAAGAGAATGCTAACTCCAATGAGACTGTCCTGGTCTGGCCCTGACATTTCCCGGATTTGGAGAACCTGATTGGAAATTGTGGAAAAATTCTAAGTCCGATCAATTTCTCCTGATCCGGACATGATCAGGACTATATCAGGTTCCCCGCATGTTTATTAATTTCTATCAACTTCATCATAAACAGCTAATGAATCATTCTGAGATTCCTACAGATTCATTATCTATTTTTGAAAATTATTAATATCCCTATGGAAGAAGTTTATGTAAATGATCAGAGCGACTAATGCTATAACTGAGCTTTAGTCTAGTGGTTAGCGGGTCAGCTTAGTGTGCAGAAGGTTCTCGGATCGAATCCACCCAGGTGCAAATTAATTTCCTAATTTAGAATGTCTAATTTCAGTGAAAAATGTCATCTCATGTGCTAATACAACGATGAATTAATTGAAAGTGAATGAATAAATTATTTTTCGTTATTAATTAATGTTTATAGTCTTCTGGATCATGTTTGGAACTTTTCGTCCGGCACTAATCTGGAATGCCTTATCCAGTCCTGAGTTGGAGATCCAAATCAAGTCTTGAGTTGGAGACCCAAGTCAGGCCCTGAGCTGGAGATCCAAGTCGGGCGATGACTTGACGAAGCGTTACAGTCCAAATTTGGACCGGATAAGGCATCCAAGTAAAGGCCTGACGGCCGGAGTCGGGCCAGCCTGATCAGGTCCGGATGAGACCCGGATCAAAATTTCTAGTCGGGTAGGTCTAACTGTCAGTGGGTCTGCCTAGTTTCTTTTTCTGCTTTCTTGCGTCCTCCATTCGATACGTCTAGCATTACATGTGCGCGAAGACATCTTATTTACATCCCGGCCGGGCTCTTTCTCTCTACCTCCATATATATACGCATCTCTGCCTAAACTCAACGCTCTCACTCTCTCACTAGCGGAAAAGAGATCTCGCAAAGCTGACAGCTGAACAGGTTTCATAGTGTCTCACTTAGTTCCCGAGATATTCTCTATAAGCAATGACAATGAAAATGACTTTTTTTTACTTCTTCACTAATGCATTGTTCATTGATCTTAGTACTTGCGTAGATAATATTAATCTTCTGCCCACGTCCTGTGTAACCTTCCAGTAATTGAATGTCTCGTTGGAGTTTCAGATTTTTCCAGTCTCTTTCAACAGCTAACACGAGTCTTCTCATCTGAAGAAGTCACTCATGAAATAAAAATGGAATGAAGCTTTTCGATTCAAATTAATTTGTATTTTTTTCAGATTCTTAACCGAGTAATTACATAGTCTTCATTGATGGTCCAGTTGATGAATTTTATGAGGGCTATCGTGTGGACCCCCAGCATTGGAATGCACTCGACAAATAGATCCATGTCATCGTAGGATTCAATCAGTTTTATAGCCTGGTTCACATTTTCATTGAAAATGGTGAAAAAGTTTTTTGGGAAAGGAAATCTCCTCTCCCAAAATACTTTCAACAGTAATCAAAATTTGCAGTAGCTTTCAACGTCGAAAACTGTCGACAGTCGAGAATATGGGAATGCTGATCAGAGGATTCAAAATATAATTTTTTCGAAAATTTTGTTGAAACGGGAAATGAATTAACGTTGGAAACATGTGTTGGACATGACTTTTGGGAATTTTTTGAAAATTCCATTTTTATTGACATAAATTGGAAGTTCAAACTTGAGATTGGCGGTAATTTCAGTTCTTCGGAAATGCAGGTGCAATCAGTTGCTATCGATTCATGTAGTTCTAGATTAATTCTCATCAATTTTTGAGTAAATTATAGAGAAAAAACTGATTTTGATAAAAATATAAATATCATTAAATTCATTAAAAATCACTGAAAAATAATTGAAAACCACATCAATCGGTGGAAAATAATCTCATCTTTCACCTCTAATTTACATTTTCCGAAAACTAGAACCGGAGATATCCCCAAAATACTAAAGTTTCTAAAAATTCCCAAGGAATTTTCAATAATATCCTAAAAATCACTCCCATTGTATGTTGTCAATCGGAAATTTCTTCAGCTTCCAAATGAGATCAATGGCAACGATCCATCTCATGTTACCACTAAAACCAAACAATTTATCACCTTAGGTAAGAATATGCTCCCAATAATAAAAAGAGTAAGACACCTCAAGCATCTATTCCTTATACGCGACTGAAAGGGCCACTGTCCGATGAATTTTAATACCAATTTATTACCACGATAGTACGGGCGCTCGAAGAGGTACTCCATAACAACTATAAATTTCGAGTGAACTCTCAAATCACAACTGAAAGGAATGAATTGATGGCTAATTGAAATGAGACGCCATCATGTCTGCGTCATTATGAATTCCATTGGAAGTTCAGAAATGATCATTTAATATTTTCCTTGTTATAGCACTTACCCGAGAATCTTTAATAACCGCGTCGCGCTAGTTACTCTCATCGATTTTTATGAGTCGGGTATTCATGCATCATTGAGAATTTTTCAACGGAAAGGGGTTTCGACCTGATAATTGCTCTTCTACAGAAATTGTCGAAGAAAGGGAATGGGGAATTCAAAGTGAATGGGAATAGAGTCCGTGAGAAGAGTGGTTACAGTCGTGCAGAAAGGGTATAATATTAAAAATACTCGACTTTCATTGAGGGGAGCAAACCGTTGAGACTCCCGAAAATGAGTTATTTTTTATGAATTCTCTTAAAAATGATAGAATAAGCTCATCATTTCAAAATTTTAACATTATTTTATGACAGCACAGAAGTATAGGAAAACTTCTTTTTTTTTATATATAACAAAATGATGACGCTGTTTGGTTTCTTCAGGCGTCTTCTGTGTGATATCAAAAAGTGCTACAGTCGTTATTTTTCTTTATTGATCTGAAACATTTTAAAACCAGTGTTTCTACTTATTGATAAATGTGTAGAGATCAAGACATCCTTCTCTTTTTTTTCTCATTCCAATCGCGTTTCCAACACGAAATTGGATCGGCAAGTTTTGGGACTAAAGCCAGGCCAGAAATTATTCCAACAGATTATTCGATAAAGTAAAGCGCGATGAGAATTTCGAAATAAAATAAACATTCATGAATATTATCTTAGTTATCCACGTGTACTTGTTTTATTTGATTTTGAAAGTAATGATTGCTTCTGTCATGGCATAAAATTTATAGCTATTGCAGACTATATATATCCATTTCGCATAAGTCATGGAAAAATAGCTCTAGAAGAGGCAGTACCCGACTAGAAATTTTGACCCGGGTCTAATCTGGACCTCATCAGGCTGGCCTGATTCTGGACGTCAGGCCCTCGCTTGGATGCCTTATCCGGTCCGAGTCTGGGATGTAACGCGCTCGTCAAGTCAGGGCCTGACTTGAATCGCCAACTCGAGACCGGTTGAGGCATTCCAGATCAGTGGCGGGTGGAAAATTCCATACATGATCCAAAAGACTATAATCATTAATTAATCAACTTAATAACAAAGAATATATTATCTATTCACTTTCAAATGATTCATTGTTGTATTTGCACGTGAAATGACATTTTTTACTAGAATTAGAGATTTTCAATTAGGAAATTAATTTGCACCTGGGTGGACTCGATCCTGGAACCTTCTGCACACTAAGCTGACCCGCTAACCACTAGGCTACAGCTCAGTTAGAGCATCAGTCGGTCTGATCATTAACATAAACTTCTTTCATAGGGATATTAATAATTTTCAAAGTTAGATGATAAATCTGTGGGAAACTCAAGATAATTCATGAGGTGTTTATGATAAAATTAATAAAGATTAATAAATATCCGGGGAACCGGATATGGTCCTGATCATTTCCGGATCAGGATAAATTGATCAGACTTGGATTTTTTCACAATTCTCGATCAGGTTCCCCAGATCCGGGAGATGTCAATACCGGACCAGGCCAGTCCTATTAGAGTTAGGGTTTCCTCTGAAATTCTTTATTCAGGCTATCCTGATGTAATACCGATGAAAGCCATCTTTGAACAGGCGTGCGCTTGCTATACTGGATCTGGATTTGATCAGGCGTGCCTATTTTACGCCTGATCAAAATAGCCATATTCACTGCGGATCGGGATTTAATCAGGCGTGCTCATGCTCTACAGGATCAGGATAGCCATACCCACTCCGGATCAGGATTTGATCAGGCATGCCTATCTTATGCCTCATCAGGATAGCCATATCCACTCCAGATCTGGATTTGACCAGGCGTAATAATGGCATGCCTGATCAGGAAGCCATATTCACTCCGGATCAGGATTTGATCAGGCGCACCCATGCTATACCGGATCAGGATAGCCATACTCATGCCGGATCCGGATTTGATCAGATACAACCACGGCGTGCCTGATCAGGATAACCGTATTCATTCAAGATCCGTACCAAGTGTGACAGCAGGCGTGCCGGACAAAATTTCTAGTTGCGTACAAGCAGTTCACCGGATCTTATCACATATATTCAGGATTTCGTTCATTCCATTTGACGATGCTTAAGTTTTAATAGTAAAGATCTGAATATCATACAATAGCAGTCCGAAATCAAGCAACAGAATATCCAATACAATTATTTTGTTACTTTTTTATCATCAAAAAAATTTATGGGTATGTATTGATATTTTTTTTTTTTTTTTTTCCTTTGTTTGGGTATAGGTCATTGACCAAGTCCCATTCCGCCTTCCAGGGGGCTTCCCTCTTCTCTGCTACAGTTACGTTGATCCAGGCTCTCTTTCTTGCTTGCTTCTATTTCATCTTTCTGAGCAAGGACTTATTTTTTTTTTGTTCTTCAGCGGGATTCCTCTGCTTCGCTTGGGGTAATTCGGCTTCTGGGGCTGTGGTGGAGTTGTTAGTGGTCAGGATGGTGGGTTCTCTTGCCTCTCTTCGTGGAGAAGAGAGGGGAGAACGCTATTTTCCTGTCCTCTTCACACAAGAGTCCTTTGCATACCCCTACAAACTATGCAGGCACATAGCGGGGGATGATAAGCTCTGTGTGTCCTCCTTGATCCCTGAAGTCGATGGATCCCGGCTCGTTGTCATGTTGGCGGGTAGCGGCGTCATGGGTCGTGACCCTTGTATGAGGGGGGCTGTTACACCTCACCCTATTTTTCCTTTTTTCAGCGTCATCAGCTTCTTGCTTCGTCGGTATAGTACCAAATTATTTGGATTATGTACATATGTACACTTGTATATTAGTTTTGTTTTATTAAAATCATTATTATCATTGTTTCCCATTATTTTCTAGTTTCCACTAGTTGACCGGGGATTAGACTCTTTTTCTTTTACTTTTTTTTTTTTTTTTTTTTTTGCTTTTTTGCTTAATGCTGACTAATTATAGTTACTGAGAGTACGTACCTGAGAGACTGTGTATCTGGTGAATTGAATACGTGCTAATGTTTTCTTCTTTGGCTGATAGCTTTATTATTAGAGTAATTGCTTCCTGTCTTCCGAGAAGAATCTTCCTATGGCTGTCAATATTTCTTCTTTCTCAGAAAATGCAAGTGCAGTAATTTCGTAAGGGAGGGTTACCCCTATGTGTGTTAATTCCTCTTCGAGCAGTTTCGTTGCATCTTTGTTCAAGGTACAGTTCCACGTCACATGATTTATGTCTTGGATTAGCTCCCCGCAAGGGCATTTAGAGTCAGGGACCCTTTTGAGTTTGACCAGGTGCTCTCTGCATCTAGTGTGCCCTGTTCTAATTCTATTAATTTTTTTTATCGTGTTGGCGTTCAACTTGGAGTTTCTGTACCAGGGCTTGAGAAACGTGTCCTCTTCTGTAAGGGAGAAGTAATTTCTGCCTTTTGCGTCACCTTTTGTTTTGTTTTCCAGCTTTTCTTCCTCCAGAGTTAGGTTTTTAATGTTCTTGAATATATCTTCCCAATAGATTGGCGTATTTTCTTGAGTCTCTAGGTGGAGAGATTTTTTGGCGAGTCTATCGACTCTGATTCCGTGAGTACCCCATTTTGCCGGTAACCACATTAATTTTACTTTGAACTTCTGGATCTTCAATGCGTGTAGAAGGGATTTAATTTCCCGGATCGTGGGGTGAATTTTGTTGTCTATTCCATTTTTGGAAATTTTGTTCAGAGTCATTTGTGAATCTGATAGGATAATCGCAGAGTTTATCTTTTCACTTTCTATATATTTGAGGGCTTCCAAGATTGCATAAGCTTCCGCTGATATGACCGATGTGATATTTGCAATTCTGCTTTGATGTTCAAACCCGTTATGGAGATTGGTGAGAGCTATTCCTGCTCTTACTTGGCCCTCTAATGATGCTTTTGCAGCATCTGTGAGTATGATGTTTGCGTCCGGATGCAGTATTCTAATTTCTTGTATCATTGATTCTTCTGATCCATTCAGTTTTTTCCTTTGCCCCATGGATAAGTCTATCTCGGGCTGGCTTAGCCAGGTGCTAATTTCAAGTTCATATGCTGGTTGGAGAGTCGCTTTTGCGATTTCGACACAGTAAGGACTCATTTTTTGCCAGCATACTGCTAGGGGGAATTTTTTTTTCAGAGGATTTTTTTTTGCTTTTCTGATCCTACTCAGTTCTTCTAACTTTTCTATCAATAAGTTATTTTCGATCGACATTGCTTTCAGTAGGAATTTCCTAGTGTTTAGTTCTATTCTTCTTGTTAATTTGATTTCACCTGCCAAGTCGTGAATGACGTTTGTTGGAGATGATCTCATGACTCCCAGGGCAGATTTAATTGCCGAATTTTGGACCGTTTCCATTTTCTTTAGCCATGTGGTGGAGCAACCTTGGGACAGAATACCTCCCCATTCCAAGACTGAGCGCACGAGGCCTTTATACAACATCATCATTGTCTTGGGGTGAGCGCCCCAGCTGGTGCCAGAGAGATAGTTAAGGATGGTTTGGGCTCCTTTAGCTCTCTTGACCATGTTTATGGTATGCGCTTTCCACGTAAGCTTGGAGTCTAAGTAGATTCCTAGGAATTTCGATACTGTTTCAGTTTCTATGGTAATTCCATTTATCTTGACTGGATCAGTTACTCCTAGCTTGGCTGTCTTATTGGTGAAGTAATTAATTTTTGTTTTGTGCGGAGCTAGCTCCAGTCCCACTGCTTCCAACCATCTGTGAAGATTTGAAAGAGTTGAATTTAATTGTTTGGAGACTGTCGATTTGTCTGGGTGCTGGGTGTATATAGCTATGTCATCAGCATATTGAAGGATTTTGCTTGGGGGATTGATTGTTTCTGCTATGTCTGAGACATACAGGTTGAATAGCAGAGGACTTAGGACTGATCCTTGTGGGAGTCCTTTGTCCGTACATCTTGTTGCTATTAAATCTCCATCCATATAGAAGTTCAGTTTTCTGTGCCTTACTATTTCTCCTATCAGGTTGTTTATTCTTGCCGGAGCACCGAGTCTCTCTAGTTTAGTCTGTAGGATACGAATGTTGACATTGTCATACGCACCTTTGATGTCAACGAAGGCTGCGCCAAGGATTTCATTCTTTTCTTGAGCGATTTTGATATCAGTGACCAATGAGGCTACGCTTTCTAAACATGAATGCCCTTTACGGAAGCCGTATTGAGTGTTAGGGATTTTAAGCTCACTTTCCGCCCAGTGATCTAGACGGTTCTTTAGAATTCTCTCAAGTAACTTAAGCACACAAGATGCGAGGGCTATCGGTCTGAAACCTTTGCCTGGGCCTTTTGGAATTAATATGACGTTGTATTCCTTCCAGTCCTCAGGGATTTTCCCTTCCATCAAACTTACATTGAAGATGTTTCTCAGCTTCTCCGTTGACGTTTCATCCAGTTCTTGCAGAATTTGGTTGTTAATTAGATCAGCTCCCGAGGCTGTTTTTGTCTTGAGTTCTTTGATGGCACTGGTTATCTCGAATTTGGATATTTCCTGGTTCAGAATGTGATCCTTTTCTTGGATTTCATTTTCCTTGAAGTATATAGGGAAAGACGCCGATTGAGGTGTCAGGCTATAGACACATTCCATGGCTTGTTCAATTTCTTCAACTTCTTTTGTCTTTGGAGGGTCCTTGAATCCTTTTTTCATGTTCCCTATTTTTTCCCAGACTTTTTTAATGCCAGTAGTAGGATTAACTTCCTCGGAAAATTTGAGGAAGTAGTCTTTTTTTGCCTTTCTGTATATTCTCTTGGCTTCCTCATGGCACTTGTCTTTCTCCCTTGCGTTTTCATCTGATGCATTTTCGTTGTACTTTAAGTTAATTAATTTTTTTTTTTTAAGCGCTTCTCTGCAATCCTCGTTCCACCAGGATTTCTTGGTGAAGTTCGGGCTGAGATTGATTATTTTGTTCGTTTTGATGAGTTTACCTCCTTGGTTGGTCACCGAGCTTTTTATTTTTTCTTTAAGATCGTTGAAACAATCTATGAAGTTAGTTGGGTTGATTTCTTCGGGAGAGGGGCATTTAGTCATTTCCTCTCTGAAGAGCTGCCAATTAACGTTGCCTGTCTTTATACTCGGTCTTACTTTGTATGAGTTAACGGATTTAATTTTTATCGCCATCTCAATCATGTAATGGTCACTGTCAAAGCTGTATGAAAGAGCCTTCCAGTTGCTGACTTCGGGAGCCAGATTAGTACACATTGTGACGTCTGGTGAGCTTTTTTTGCCATCAACTTTCACCTTAGTGGAGTCGCCGTTATTTTCTATTCTCAGGTTGTGAGCTGTTATTGCATCCCTTAAGTAAGATCCTTCCGGGTTTCGTAGTTCACTCCCCCAATGATTATCATGGGCATTAAGGTCGCCACAGAATATGATTTCATCGTTTCGGAGCTTGTCTTTGAGATAAGTGAAGTACTTGTCCCAGTTCGATTTTATTATGTACTTATTGGGAGGGCGGTACATGCTGATTATGTCGATTTTTTTCTCTAGCTTCGAGTGCCCCACCGTTATCCTGGCGTGAGCTGTTTCGAAACCCAAAAGATTGCAATTCAGCTGAGGGTTGGTTTCCACTTTGATGTTTTTTTTAATTGCGATCAATACGCCTCCACCTCTCTCTTCTTCTGACTCTCTGTCAGTTCTAATGATGTTATATCCAGGGATCTTGAGTTTGTCTTTTTTCTTTAGCCACGTTTCTGATAGACATACTACTTCAGCTTCGTTGATTATAGCTGTCAGTTCAAGTAGTTTATTTTTTATACTTCTGCAGTTCCATTGTCTCACTTTAATATCTACTGTTTCCTTGGGCATGATGTTTGATTGAGTTGGATGATATTTTCGTTATTGTTTATATATTTATATTTATATATATATTTATATTTTTGTTTATCTGTAAGAGTGACTGTGTTGGAACTTGGGATATTATTGGGTTGGTATATTCTTTAGTATTGTTTATCTGCTTTTTAGGGAAATATGGGTAAACTATCGTTTACTTCCTGTTACCCTTTCTTGGCTGTCTCAGAGCTGGATTAGCATTCTTATTTCCCAAGACTTTTGTTATTTGTTTTTTCTTTCCATTTTTTTCTTCATTATTTTCTTTCTCTTCGTCTTCTTTACTCGTTGGGGTAACCCCTTTCTTTTCTTGCAGCTGACTTGCTTGTTTTAGGAACTCTTTTGCCTTATTGGAAGAGTTTTGCTGGTTGAGATTGGGGGGAGGGCTGCCTTCGGAGGAAGGAATGTGGGTTAAGGAGTTAGAGGATGGAGGTTGCTTCGACCTTGAATTGCCTCTGGCTGCTGGGGAGGTTGGCTTGTGGAAGAAATAGGAGGTCTGATCAGTGCTATTGCCTTTCGGAGCTGTACTTGTGGAGGGATTATTTGATTGATTCCCTTGGGGTGATTGGATACTTTGCTGGGAATTTACTTCTTCTTCTTTTTGGATGTCTTCGATGTCCATTCCTGCTTCCACTTCTTCCGGGATCTCGAGATTTGCTGCCCTGGACCCTTGTGAGGGCAGGGAACTTGTCCTAGACTCTTCCAACCTGTCGGTTGTGGCACTACTTCTTGTTTCAGTTCTGGCTCTCTTATTTATGACTCGATGGCTATTTGAGGCTGAGAAGTGAGGAAAGTTGGCCGATGAGGATGCAGCTGTTGCTTCTGCATATGTAGCCGAGTTCACAATCCTGCTTCTTCCTAGAATCCTCATTTTTGCTTCCTTGTATCCAACGTTGCCATATACCATTTGTCTTTTAATTTCTTTTTCTAGTAAGAAAGTTTTACACTGTGATGATGAGGCTTTGTGTGCCTCTTCACAGTTGGAGCACTTGATGAATAGGCTATTACAGTCTTCTTTGTAGTGAGCTGCTGCGCAGTTTTCACATACCGGCACTGTGCTTTTGCACGCGCGAGCTAGATGTCCATAAGTCTGGCACTTTTGACATCTCGTGACATTTGGGATATACGGACGAACTTCACATTCACAGTGGCATAGTGTTATCTTCTTCGGAAGAGTATAACCTTCAAAGGTGACCTTCACATTTTCTGTTGGGACGATTTTGCCCCCTTGATTGTGATTTTTCCTGAAGATTCTTTCTAATTTCAAATATTTTGGATTGTTACTGAGGGACCATTCCTCCTCGAGATCTGTCTCGGAGAGGCCAGTCCAGACTCCTCCTACTACTCCCATCTTGCAAACTTTATGTGTTGGTATGTATGCTAGCCATTGGTCATCAGTTATTTCTTCAAAACACTCTACAGCGTCGTTAGCTTCTTGGAAAGAGTTAAAAATAATTGATACTCGGTCCTTACCTGGACGTTTGATTTTTGAAATCCCTTTCAGGTGAGAGCGAATTTTCTTATCTACTCTCATTGGGTGGAAGTATCCAAGATTGTTGGATGCGTCCTTATCCACTACCCATATCTCGAAAGGTTCGGCACTTTCTTTGCTGTATCTGTTTTGGGTTTTCAGCTGATGGGCCTCTTCAAGATAAGCTCTCTTCTGGTTTGAATCATGGTGACCCTGGGGAGTGTCTTCCCCTCTCAGTTGGGTTGACTTAGTTGAATTCAGTGACTCCCTGTCTTCCACTTTTCTTTTCCGGCTGTTCTTACCCGTGTCCTTGAAGGCTTCACTCTCATTTGTTGCTAGCTTTTCGTTTCTAGCTTTTGCTAGAACGTTTCCTATTATCTCTTCTATTCTTTGTTGGCTTAGTCTGCCGATGTCAGTAAACTCCTCTTCTGAGAGGAGGTCAGGGCTTGAATCTCTGAGAGTATTAGGCATCTTTCTGATGTTAGTCGTTACTTGATGCACAGTCACCTCGGGCCGTTATATTTCTACAGTATTTATTATCAGGACAATTGTCCCTAGTCTCACAGGTATTCCTAAGATATAAATTTAATATTATTCACTACTTAAGGGAGAGTCTTTTTGGATAATGTACTTACCCCGGTCAGTTTACTTCTAGGGATTGTTAGAAGTTTCGTTTGCTTGCTTCTTAATAATTATTTTTATATGTAATTATTTATTAAATTAATTTTTTATTTTTTTATTTTTTTTATTTTTTTTATTTTCTCTTTATTCTTCTCACTTACGTGTGTCACAGTACTTCAGTGTGTATGGAATTTTATTCAATAATTTTTTGGCGGTTATTCCAACTGATTGTTTTGGCTTTCTTTTTGAGGTTAGGGCTGCGGCCGGTGGGCACCGGTGGTTTTTTTAAGGAGATTCTCTCGGTCTTATCTCAGAGGATTCTGTGAATTATGATTTTTTTTTTTTTTTGGATTCTCTCAGACTCCTATGCTGTGTTATCTCGTATCAATTTTTTCAGTTTTTTCCAATTTTCCTGTTTTTTCTTTCGGAGCACTCCAAAAACAAACTTTTCCGTTCCGGTGTTCGTATGTATTGATATATGTGAGTTTTTTTGTATTCATTCATCACATTAAATGTTTTATTCTTTCAGATTCGGCACGAGAAGCCACAATGTTGAGGCGTCAAGTTCTTTTATTTACCATTATCCATAAAAAGAATTAGTTTGCCATTGATGCCGTGTATGATGCAAGTAATAAACTGCCAAGAATAATACATATCCATCAATTTACACGTGAATTAGTCAAATTCATAAGTTTTGTCAAGAATGCTTGATTTTCTCAGTTTTCTGCAGACTATTCGAGAAATGGCAAAAATTCATCAAATTGTCTATTTTTTAAAGACTTTAGAGTTCTTGAAAATATTTGAATATTTCTAATTTCAGGCAAAGAATTAGTGAAATTATATTTAATGCTAGATGAAATGAAATTGAGCACTACCCAAATAGCCCAAGCGTCAGAGACTCAAAATTGATGAATAGAGGAGAAAATTCGGTAATTGACTAGTTTCACTGTGCCAAAATAGTAATTTTAAATTCTTTTGGATCCTAGTTTCGCTTTTTCATGACACTTATAGATGTGCGACCTCTTAATAGACAGCCTCTAACAACTCTTTTAACGACAGAAAACGAAACCAGGAAATGCACTACTCTTAGCTGTACCCAGGACCACGGCGAGGACGTGGTAGTGCGACGGCCCCAAAAGGAAGACCTCCGCAACCATTCACCTAACCAACTGGGTAATTGCTGATGAAATAGCATGGACTCAACATGACCACCGCTCACCTTCCTTGAGCATTAAAAATTATATAAATTTATAAATTATTCATAAACCATTCACACTTGTAACGTACACATGCGTTGACAAGTAAGTTGTGATAGGTATCATGTTCGTCAAATCCACAGCAACTAATAGTAAAATTTCGAGAATCCAGATCAAGTACCGAAACTAGTTATTCATCAGGTAGTAAATCGGGATCTTCATGGAAGCTGATCAAATCAAGAAAAGCGTTCATACGTTCAGCAAGAGGATAGGTCCTGAAAAAGAGGAATTGAGCCACTCTTCCAAGGTACCCGGCCGGTTTCCTTCCGTATTTAGGAATAGCAGCCTTAGCTCTCTCCAGGTCCGATCGATTTCTTGTGTTTGCTCCATTTCTGAGATTAACATGGTGTACCTTGTGATTGACCCTGATATGGTAGTAGCTATAGCAGTACAACTTCTTGTACCCTCTCCCACAATCGGTAAGGATAACTGAACCCGATCTTATGTATTTATGGATGATTAGAATGAGTGTTTTAGGTTTCTGATTGGGAATCGGAGCGATGAGTAGTCGTCCAGTGTCCTTCTCGAGAATGCCTAGCACCCAAACCGCACCCTTGACCGGTCGGCCTCTAGCTAACTGCTTCCCACCTAATCTTGTTTCATCAACTTCTATTACTTGCCCCACACCTCCCATTTGTTCATTATTAGTTTCACTAGTCCACTGCACGAGTCTTTCGTTAATTTTTCTAACCCAAAATCGAACTGTTCTTCTTGACAATTGTGTCTCAAATCTCTGAGCTGATCCTGTGTTATTTTGTTATTATTCATGTATAAACTGATGAGCTTCAGGTTGCTCTGAAACTTCGCCTTTCGTCCAGTGAACCATGAATCATCATAAATACTCAAATATGTCGAACAACTAACCCTAACCCTACGACGTTGTTTGCCTCGTTCGTAATGCGAGCCATTACAAACGACACCTGTTAGCTGTTTATTGATGTTCATCAAACTCCCACACTTTTGGCATAAAGCTTGGGTCATTATTATATCATGCTCTCGAAGAAACATAATAGCATCAGCTCTACTTCGGTTATGGTGACAGACCTCGTCATACCTCATTTTGAGTGTTAGAATGCCGTATTCGGTAGGATAAGACGTCAACTGTCGAATAATTAAAATTCTCAGAATTTCACCAAACGAAACTCAATGCACATCCAGAAATAACCCAGAGAACCAGTCTAGTCAAAAAAACCGAACAAAAAACCTCAATTTCAATATTTTTCAGTTGGCAGAGCTACAGTACTCAATCACCGAGAATTCCTAGAGAAGGTTTTATTGTTTCTATCGTCAGTTTTATGTGTAATGAACCAAATTTCAAAAATGTACAAAGAAATTCGGTCGGGAGCATTTGTTTGAATAAATAAATCGGTAAATTTTCATGTTTTTTTTGGAAATTTTTTCCAAATATCTTTAAAAAATGGACTAAATTGAAAAAAATATAGAGTCCGAAAAGGTTCCTCATGAAATTCTCCATAAAAAAGGTCGAATCATTTATTTCGAATCACATAATAGTTTTGAAGATGGGGCCGTGCGAAGTTAGCCCACGGTGTTAGAGCTCGTGCGTGACGTCAAGAACATAGAATAACGTTTCGACCAGTTGGAGTAGAAAAGTTTGGAATGATTCCTCAGTGACATTTATTGAAAAAACTATTTATGTAACTGCCAAACAAATCAAAGTTCGAAAATATAAAAAAAAACAATTTTTTTCTTTTTTGAATATTAATTGCTATAGTATTAATGAGTAATTATGAGGAGGAATTTTCGATTCCAGAAGTAGAGGGAGTAATTGAACAATTTTCTGGCTCATCAAGATTCTGCTGCGTGAGCTTTTTTTCTTATTCACCCATTTTCCGTTTTTTCCGTTGGGGCTGGTCCCCAAGTTCAAGCTGCATTAATATTCCTGGTTTTTCACTTTCCCAGTCACTACTGAGAAGGAAGCTGCACCAGCAGCATTGCTCAGGGTGATCAAACGGCGGTTGTCGTAGACATGGACTCATGAAGTAATTGATATTAATTAATTAAACACAGTGTGTATTGTTTCACTTCACAAATAGTTCTTTTATTGAATATACAAAAGATACGAGATATAGGCAAAATGCAAACACTCAGGAAGCGCGTCTGATTGTTGCGAATGCTGTACGCAGAGTGCCGCGGGCTTCTCGTTTTGGCGCGCTACTCTTCTTGTACGTTGGTTGACCAGATCACCTGATCTCGTCTCGTGACCAGATTCAAGTTCTCGTGTTGACGCTTCACTAAGCTGTCCAATTATATGAACCAATTGTGAGGGCCAGACTTGTTTCAATGCCAAGGTGGTCGAAATAGAAATCGAAGAAGATAGAGATGAAAGCATTGACATACATTCGGAGAAGTTCCTGATCGTTCTAATGTCTGATGAGGAGAGCGAAAAATCGGGAGAACTGAAGGCCTTGAAGAAATCGAGAACAGACAGGAAAGTGAAGAACCTGAAATATCGATGCACCTTGAACTTGGGGACCAACCCCAACGGAAACGACGGAGAATGAGCGAATAAGAAAGAAAGCTCACATAGCAGAATTTTGATCAACCAAAAAATTGTTCAACTACTCCCTCTAATTCTGCAATCGGGAATTCCTCCTCAAAATTACTCGATAATATTATAGCAATTAATATTTAAAGAAGAAATAAATTGTTCATTTTTCTATTTTCGATCTTCGATTTGTTTTTCAGTTAGATAAATGGTTTACGAATTTCAAATCGAATTCATTTTGATCACAAATGTCTGAATTTGGAGGAAGAAAGACAAAATCAGAGTGCAGAACCGATAATCCAAGGATTAATTTAGAGCTTAGACACATAGTTTGAGTCATTTATTGAAATTATTCCATGAGAAATCGATAGATTTCTGTGGTATTTCAAACGAGATCTACTAAATGATCCCTGCTATTTGATGTTCTGGACCAGAATCTTAATAAGGTAAAAGGTAAGATTCTCCTAATTGGAATCCACGTAGAAAATTATAAAATTCCTAAAAATTTGTAGCTCATTTAAATTTCCATTTTTATATACTTCTGAATAAAAGAAAAAATACATGCATGTTTCGCCCGCAAGACGAGCGACACGCGCGCGAAGCGCGCGGAACAGCCTAGTATATATACACAACTGATCAATAATTGTTACACAGTGGCAATATGTAATGTACAATTAAATAACGATAGATAATCAATTCATATTGTTATAGGTATGTAATAAAGGAGCAGATTATTGATAATGAAGTACAATAATTCAATTTTTCGATTTGTAAAGACTCAATAATTGATTGAATAACATTAGATACATTTAATGGGTATTGGAATTTGGAAGAAAGGCAAGGCACAAAAATAACTTTTCCTGTACACTGGGACGAGAGTGAGACTTTCGGCCCTCGCTGCGCTCGGGCGTAAGCTCACTTCTGTCCCAGTGTGCACGCCTCGGCCAACAATTACATGTGCTCTGAGACATTTCTTACATTACTGCCCTAGGCATGTAATATACTATAAAATTGTTGAGTTGGAAACTGAGTTTTTATTTTAAATACTTGACGATACGGAGTGTCGTCAAAGACTGACTCTTTTAACGAAAAAATCTGATTGTCATGGTCCTCTTTTCTCCTATGGTTTACATGACGTCATTCGTAACATAAACAGATATTGGGGCCTATGCATCGGTGACAAAGGAGACTACTCCTGCAACCCCGATACCTTGAGTCATACATTGGAAAATAATTAAATTAATAATTTTGCTCATTCCAATAATGGGGAACGTCAGGGCTTTGCGGGAGGGACGACGAGGGGCAAAACGGGGCGCATGGACGAGGTAAACGCGAACGAAAAAGATGAGAGAGCTAATCCCTAGGATCGTCTGCGTTTGTCATTAAATCGAATACTATAAATGTCCAAAATTTCATACGAGTGCTGTATTTTGAAGCTGTTACAGGAAGCCGTAAAGATGGTAATACATAAAATGTTACGCTAAATCGCAAATTTTAATAATGAATGACTCAGAGTTGACCCGTGAAATTTCCCCGTAATTTTGCAAGTAGCTTTGAAATTGATCTGACAATATCTGAGAATTTTTTCATAATTATTTCTGTATGTCGATATGGCCTGATGTTACCCCTCACACAAAAAGAATCAGTCTTCCTGATTCCTTTTGAGAAAGCGCATTGAAACTCCCAATTCTGGATAATTTGAATATACTAGCGCCATCTTCGGATAACTGCTTCAACGTTTGTCAGCAATTGTAGTCGATACGGAAGCGTGTGGTCAATTACATGTCGAACGCTCGTATTCAATTCTCTGTGGTTCACAGTTATAATCTCCAAAACCACGCAAAACTCTGGTCAACTGCATATGTGGTCTACTTGATGTGGGCAACCGGATCCCTTCCGTCACTGTCATTAAAATTTAAATTGAAAAATTGAAATCTACACTAATCAACGGAGGCGGCCGCCCACGGCGCTAGTAGTGGAATAATTCTCGTAGCAGTACTGTCCCCATGAGCTGCAAGATCTTCTATCGGTAAAGGGGAAAATCCTACTCCACAATTTTCTACTGTTCATCCGATGGAAACATCAAACTCTTTCGACTATTAAATGAATATCGCTCGTAGATCAAAGAGGAAAAAATCTCGGTACATGAACTTGAAAAATTTATTTCTCATGAAATTAACGTATTTACAAAACAAGTATATAAAGAAAAACAAAAGATTCAATAAAATCATTCAACAACGATCGGTCGTGACGAATCAAAGTTTTTTTCCTTGTCCTCTTTTCCTTCATTTTCATCTTGAAATCGATAGCTCCGTTGGTAGACATGTGATTTGTCCTCCTTAGATTCTTCGTCACTATTTTTTAACTCATTGTAATTCGACTGCAATTGATGCGAATGGAATTGAATCGGATGAGATACTGGATAAGGCACTGGTTGTGGAAATTTGACAGCATGTGGAACTGGATATGGCTGGGGATATAGGACTGGTTTTGTCAGGACCACTGGTACCTGTTGATGCAATTCAACCGGAACATGCTTGGATACTTCGTAAGGTATGTGCTCTGGAACTTTCACAATCTGAGGAACTGGAATCATTATGGGATGTTTCACTGGTACTGGTACTGGAATGTGAACTGGAATCTGCAAGAGGAAAAAGTGATAATTAACTGTTGCAAATTGAAACATAAATTATGTAATTCATCACATGTAGGAGCAGATAGAAATAAGCACATTATGCATTAAAGTTGTTCTATATTTCGTCGCACTAGTCGTTGAGTGTCAAACAAGGAAATGAACAGAAAAATCACCCAAAAATTGATATTTATGAATAAAAACCTAGTTTTTGGTAGTTGAAGCAAATTCGAAGAAGAATTTAGGAATTATATGAATAATTTGTAATTCATTATTCAACCACTAGTATGCCATTTGACTAGCATATTCACGTATTTCCCTATGCAGAAAAACAATCATTTATCACAAAATCATGAGACGGTCAATAATTTTCATATTGGATCGTAAGTTTTAGTTTTTTTTTTTTCTTTTTTTTAAGGCATTCTCCAGATTTTAATCTTTTGCCTAATCTAAAAGTGCAAAAGCCTGCATTAACCCATGAGCCACCGTGTTATTTCTATTTCGTTTTCATTTATTATTGACCAAACAAAACGGCCAATTGATCAGAAATTTCACGAGATAGTTCGGATACATATAAGATTTCCATTGAGATTTATTTCACATTTTAATCTTCAAATTCGTGTGGGTATAGAACTACCTTAAGGTATGACTATCACCAGAGGCTTGAAATACGAAAAATCTGAAAAAATTCAGAGATATTCTTCACAGGAAACCCAACAACTTTTCCTCATGGAGAAAAATGTTCTGACCCGTAGAATCCGAGATATTGAATTTCAAAAAGTTCATTTTCCCCCTAAGAACCCGTGTAAATTGAGTCGCAATTCAATCATTATAAATTTAAAGAAAAACGGCATTTACGGGGCTTCTGAAAAAAATTGTAGCCCATAGTCACCACTTTTAAGAATTTTTTGAGACCAGAATCAGTTATTTCTGACCCCTAGTTTTGGAGAAAAAAAAATAAACGATTAATGGCAGGCCAGCACCGCTGTGTACGTACACGCGGTCGCTCTGTATGTGTGTACAACTACAGGAGTATTCTCTAGTGTGCGCGCATACGTATACGCGCACATCAGTGTGCATAGGCAGGCCCGTATCAAAATTTAAAAAAATGGTTCTTCGAAAAAAAAATATCAAAATATTAGTAGATATAATTATTTTGATTAAATTATGCTTTTATATGAAAGCAAGAAATTATTGAGGCTAAATAGCATGATAGGTTGAACAATTTCTCCCTCCTTTGGTTGTTCCAAATGATTTTTTCCTAACCTCCCTTGCCCCCACTCTTAGTGGTGACTTGAGCGATAGTCTTACCTTAAGCATTGAAAGGGACATTATGCATTGAAATGAATAGGGAAGAGGGGAGGGGGGGAACTTCGAACATTTCTTGCTTTTTCAATAATTAATTTTAACATGATAAAATAGTTATTCATCATTATTTCTTATCTCGAATTAATGATTTGGATATTTAACGTTGATAATACATCTCTGATAATTAAAAAAAAAAATTATAAATCACAATTATATATGATCATTTAAAAAAAAATCATTTTGTTTAAAGGTGCTCCAATCTTCCCTACATATGCATATATATCACACATTCTTAGTTATAGCACAATTGTAGAACATTTTCAATTAAAAATATAAGAAATTTAATGTTTTTTCATGGAATTTGAAAATTTACCTTTACAGGATATGGTACTGGCACCTTAATCGCTATAGTCTTAGTTATTCTTATAATTTTTGTAGGAATTTCCTTGAGATGAACTGACTGTGACACCAGTCTACGACCGGGATACTCCGATAAATGTTCGTACGAATAATCAGACGAATGTGCCATTCCAATTGCAATTATAAGAATTAAAAAATTGGATCTCATGATCCCTTTAATATCGTAATACATCGGTGTAGGAAGTGTACTAACAATGAGACAACTGTTTGTTGCTTATATATGAAGACCTTCACTTACCTTTTCTGATGAAAACATTCTCTTCCTGGTGCCACTGACATTCGCTATCCTAGACTTTTTCATCTTCTATCTATTGATCATTTCATACTGGGATTAAATTTTTCGTTGGATTAATTGATACTGTTGGTCGAAATAATTGAGAGTGGTAAGATAGTGCTTATTGCTTTAGTGGAAAAATCTATTGGGATTCTATAAAAAAAATTCCTATTATTTTTACGATATTGAATATCGATTTTGGTAGAGGATTTCTATAGAAAAAAAAATTGTTCTCGATTTTTCAATAGAATGTATTCTTTTGATGTGTATTTTTTCTATAGAAATGCTATAGAATATATTTTGACCTTGTTCTACTTTGAAGAAAAACAATTGAAGATTCTAGAGATTTTCTGGGAAATTTTATATAATTTCTAGGAAAATCCTATAGAATTTCTTGCAACTTCTATAGATTTTCTAGGAAATCATGAAAGATTTTTAGAAACTCCTATAGAATTCCTGGGAAATTCTATAGAATTTCTAGGCAATTCTATAGAATTTCTAGGCAATTCCATAGAATTTCTAGGCAATTCTATAGAATTTCTAAAAAAAATCTTTTTGGAATTCTATTCATTTTATTTGTTGTCCGATTTATATAAAATTCTGTCACTTCCCTAAACGTTTTTCAATAGGAATATTCAAACGAGAATATTCTATAGGCAAAAAAAATTTCTATTATTCTATAGAATCTATTCTATAACTATTTCTTAAATAAAAGCTCTTCGAAATAAACTCGCTAAATTTCCTGTTATTTTCTATAGAAATTTTCAATTCTATAGAAATATTCTATAAAAAAATAAAAATTTACTGATTGTCACAAGTATTTGCAACTGAATATTAATCCTAAAAAAAATCCACGAAAAATCTGCGGAATTTTCAATAGAATCGGCAAAAAGGCCATAGAATTTCCCGAGTTTTCCCATCAATATCCCAAAAATATCATAACTTAACGAACTTAAAGACCGGAATAGTTCCAAGATTCTCTCACAAAAAGAATAAAAACTCTTCCTCTATCATTGAACAAATATCTTTCATCTACTCCAATTTATTTTACTACAAAGTTCTTTCATTTCCGCCTGTAAATTACTTTATGATTGAATAAAAAAATAAAAAAAATTGTGGGCATGTCAATAAAAATTAAACGGTTACAAGACGGACTCGAAGATTACCAGAGAATGGTGAAAGGTTTTGTGGGATGTCTACGTGATCCATTCCCATTCCCTCGATCTCCATCGATAATCATTCATTTTCAGACTCGTTATTGACCATATTATGAGTGGCCAATTGAATTGAATGAAAAAAAAAAACAATTTACTTCCTCAATAGTGAACTGAAATGATTACTCCAAGAAGTTGAGATTAGTAAAAAGATTTCAATGTAAAGATGTAACAAGAGCGGGTGGACTTCCTCCTCAGATAGGGGAAAAGGAGGCAAAATGGACCAGTTGTTCAGAATGATTTGGGATTTTTTTTTGAGAGTGAAGGACTCTTCGAAAAGAAAAAAAAATTACCACGTAAAATCCACATATTGAAGCACTTTCTCAAATTTTTTCAGTTTTTTTCATCAAGTCTTTCACTTTGAAAAAAAATCCTGAATCATGTTGTCTTAGCGGTCCATTTTGCTCCACTCTCCCCTACTAAAATTTTCATTTCACTCGATGGAGAAAGGATTCTCATATAAATAAAACTATCAGCGTTATGGAAGTCGCTGCAGACTGTTCACAACTCTGACGGTGCTGATCTCGTAATCTATTCATAAATATACAGAAAAAAAGATTCTACTCAATGCAGATGATATCATTGGAGCACTTTACATTTGTAAACAAAGTTGAGATAGATCCTGGATCTCAAAAAACTTCTGAATCGGCAGTAAATATCAAGGACTTTGCATTTTTTTTTCTTTTTTTTTTGGGATAGAACCAATTATAATTGATGTCTATCCGAGACTAATTAAGTGCCGATCAGTTTAAATTCATTATTTTCAGTGGAATTTTTCAGGAGAAAAACATTAAGAAGATGAAATTTTTGGGAGGTCAAAATTAAATCTACATCCGCTAGCAGAAATAGGCAGGTCAATAAATAGGCACTTCTCTGATGAGTAATTACATTTTTTAATGTTTTTTTTTCATCAATTTTTTTCTTAATTTCGGAAACTAAGCGAGATAACGAAATTTTTATGAATTCCATGTTTTTAGCTCTTGAAATTTTGTTTAAAAAAAAAAGAATTCAGCAAAAATTCCGATATTTCCTTTAATTTTCAAAATAGTAAAAAAAAAATCCAAAATATTCTTTAAAAAAAATAAGGAAAAAAAAAAGAGAATTATCCGGTTTTACCTCTTTGCTACTGAATCGTTTTAATTCTCTGATTTAATTAATTCCAAAAAACGGGATTTTTTATTTTTCAAACCAATGAAAAAGAAATTGTTTGATTTTTTTTAGCTATCACATCAAAATCGTTAATTGATTAAGACAAAAAAATTTAGATTCCTAGAATTTCATGAGTGATGTTCACTACTGCATGTTTAGCATGTCTTAATCAGTCAAAAATTCAATGTAAACACCTGAAATTGAATAGCTTTTGAAATATTAAATATTACAAAATTTCTCATAACTCTTCGATTCATTAGTTTTATCTTGATGCCTTGTTTTCATCTCTCATGTAACTCTTTTATCAGTCTCTCACGTTCAAATTTTGCATCATGGCGATTCGCCCATTAGCATTAGTTATAGTCAAAATATCGAATTTAGAAAGTTCCGAAAATAACGAAAAAAAAAAATTAGATATTGATAAAAAAATATCTAAAAAATATACAAAACGATGGAATTTTTTTTATTTTTTTATTCTCGAAACTATGGAATCGATGCCTAAATCTCTACTGTAATAAATACAAGTACGTAATCCTGAAATACAGACGAATTATGGATGTCTGGTTTTCGTGAATGATTTTGAGAGTCTCTGGACGCTCAAAAATATGCGGTCATTGGTTTCTTTTCAATAAGTATTACGTAAGTTCGACTGAAATATGGGAAATGTAAATACAGGCAATAAATCGAATTTCCTTGATGAAATAGGACTTTTGATCCTCCGGTCTTAAGAAATGAACGAGTATTTTTTTTTTCTAGTGAAAAACTTCTCATAAAAATTTTGAAAAAAATTGGGGAAGGTGCTCCAGCAAGTCTCGATTATTGGCTAATTTCTTCATTTTTTTCCTGTTGTCACAGCAAATTTCTAGCGTTTGATTTTTTAAGAAATTTCTAGACACTTGAAACATCTTGAAACCATCAAAAAATTCTCAGGGACAAACCTCGATTTCTAACGTAGTTATATCGGTTATAGATAAACGTTCATAATCCTTTACAAAATCCTAAGATTTTTTTTTCGAAATTTCCTAATGTCAATTCTCATAATTCTTCAATTAAACACTATTTCTTCTGCAACTCACTTTGGCGTATTTTTTTAAGTAATTATGAAACCCTGAGAAATTCGTTAATGTGATTTTGAGAAAATTCAATTTCTCATGTTCAGAGCATATATTTAGAATAAATAGTTCATGTACACTTTTAGAAATTTCCGTCTGAATTTTCCGTACAAAATCCCGGAAATTTCAATCGAGCCTAATTTTTACTGAAATTTCGGATAGTTACGTCATTGAAAAATGAACATATCATCGATTTTCAAATAATTTCACGCCTGGATATCAATGAAATTTGTAAATTTCAGTTTAATTGTTTCTTGAAAATTTAGTAAAAATAGGAAAAATTCAAAAAAAATTTGAAAATCCAAGTCATTTTGATTCTGAATATTCATGTTCAGTTGAAAATTCAAGTAAGTTTTAGAATTTTCGTCTCAATTCAACTCAAGACTCATAGATTCCTTTGAGTTTCCTCTGAAACTCACAAATTTCATAATCATCTTCCCATTAAAAAAAATTCAATATCACGTTTATGAAAATTCCCAGAAAATTGTCTATGAATTTGCCATTTTTTTTCTAACAGTGTAATCAGGTCATTTTGAAGTAGTATGGTTACGAATCGAATTTCAAGATTAAAATATGGAATGATTTTTAAATGAAAATTTATATGAATCTGGATAAACTCGTTAAATTTCGAGTCAATTGACCGCTTTGTATGGTGAATAATAAATAAAAACAAAATAGAAATAACATGGTGTTCCCTAGTTCAATACGAGATTTTACATCCGGGTTCAGCAAAAGATTAAAACCTGAAAAGTATTTTTAAAAAAGGGGAAAAAAAAACAATTCATGACTCAACATTTGAAAATTATTGATTGTCTGATAACTTTTTAATGAATTATTGTCTTTTCTGCATTATCACAGACGTGGATACGCCAATCAAATGGCATCCTATTGTTTAAGGTATGACTATCACCAGAGGCTTGAAATACGAAAAATCTGAAAAAATTCAGAGATATTCTTCACAGGAAACCCAACAACTTTTCCTCATGGTGAAAAATTTTCTGACCCGTGGAATCCGAGATATTGAATTTCAAAAAGTGCATTTTTCCCATAAGAAAACGAGTAAATTGAGTCGCGATTCAATCATTATAAATTTAAAGAAAAACGGCATTTACGGGGCTTCTGAAAAAATTGTAGTCCATAGTCACCACTTTTAAGAATTTTTTGAGACCAAAATCAGTTATTTCTGACCCATAGTTTTGGAGAAAAAAAAATAAACGATTAATGGCAGGCCAGCACCGCTGTGTACGTACACGCGGTCGCTCTGTATGTGTGTACAACTACAGGAGTATTCTCTAGTGTGCGCGCATACGTATACGCGCACATTAATGTGCGTAGGCAGGCCCGTATCAGAATTTTAAAAAATGGTTCTTCGAAAAAAAAATCAAAATATTAGTAGATATAATTATTTTGATTAAATTATGCTTTCATATGAAAGCAAGAAATTATTGAGGCTGAATAGCATTATAGGTTGAACAATTTCTCCCTCCTTTGGTTGTTCCAAATGATTTTTTCCTAACCTCCCTTGCCCCCACGCTTAGTGGTGACGTGAGCGATACTCTTACCTTAAGTAGGATCAGCACTCAATACGCAGAAAATTTGACTTTGATGAAAAAGAATCATTCAAACTCTTGAATAGATTCTAAAGTAAAATGCAAAATTTCAAGCAAATTTAAAACTCCAAAACGATACAATTGGGAAAATTGGAAAATTGTGAAAATAATGTTTTCTTTTTGTATTAAATACATTAATGATAAAAATTAATAATATTCGTGTTATTTAATTCAACGTGAATCGATGTTCCAAATTTGCTTGAATTTGATTCTCCCGTTTGTTCGTAATTAAAACAGAAATAAAAAGAAATACTTCACTCGCACACTTGATTCGTGCATAAAGATATCGATCCTTCTCAAGTAATAATTGAAAAATAATTAATATAATTCACTAATTCTCCTTCGAATTCACTTTTAATGTCAGGAAGAACTTTAAAGGTTTACTTACGTCTCAACAAATCATGATGATCATTAATGCAGTTTCCTCAAGATCTACCATAAAAACTTGTTGAATATACAAACTGCCATAACAGTTCATCAATCATCAATGATTCTGCGAGAACAAAAAAAATCTTGAATATTCATTTAAAATTCTTGGTTCATGTTATCCCATAATTATTATTCATACCAAACTCATTGAATTTCTAAGAGACTTTCGATTTCTTTGGAAGATCCGTGTACAAAACGATATATCCCTGCTTTACATCTTGTTCGTAACAAACACATACTGAAGCAAATCCAAAAAGAAATAAAAACGTCAACACTTTGATGACAATTTAGTAAAAAAAAACAGATGAGTCATTTTTTTAAATCATTTTTTTATGGAAAATATCGAGGAAAATTTTGCTCCATGAATTCTCGTAGGATAATGGATAAAAAAATATGAAAAATACCGCTAAGAAATGGTTATTCTTCTGAAAATAAGATGAAAAACGCTGGGATTAATTAGAATATTACAGATTTTTTGATAAATTAACAAAAAGGGGAGTCGATTGACAGCTTCAGACACTATGTTTCGATTGATGTGATCGATTTTCAAATAAAACATGGCAGCCTGAAACAGTCAATCGACTCATTTTTTTGTTAATTTATTAAAAAATTTTGTTATCTTCTAATTGAACCCAGCGCATTTCATCTCATTTTCACAAAAATAAACATTTTTTTAAGGGTATTTTTCATATTTTTTTATTCATTATCCCGCAAAAATTCATGGAGCAAAGTTTTCCTTGGTTTTGTCCAATTTTTCAACCCTCCTGCCCTCTTAAATATCATAAAATATTAATTTACAGGGAAAATACCTACATTTCTACATTTCATTCAGGTATTCTTCCTGCAAATTAATATTTTATGAAATTTAACGAGAAAATAGTTGAGGATAAAAATTTTTTGATTAAAAAAAAATGGAAATATTCACTTGCAAATAGTAAATTTATTTGAGACTCGTAATTCTTTTCGTACACTGTTGGAATTCTCTGCAAAAAAGATCCCAATAAAAATCATATTATCTCATTTAATTTTCAAGATATTAAAAAAATAAGAAAAAAAAAATTAATCGACTCATCCTGTTTTACCTGTTCACTACTAACTTATCGTTCAACAAGACGTTTCTTTCTTACGATTCAAATAAATGTCATATGAATTAAATATTATAACAGAATCCATTAACACTTTCACCCAATTCCACAGGTTTTATAATAAATTTTGATAAATTAATCCAGGGCTTGTCATGCGTAAAGTGCAGCTTACGTTGAAAAAATCCATTGTCAATCAGATGAGTGATTTATTTATATATATTTGTGAAAAAAAAAAAAAAAATTGAAGAAAGAACATCTCGCTGCCGGATTGGTGAATATTTCTCAGCCGATTGTATCATTGGGCCTGATCCCAGAAATCCTATTTGGGGGACCTCGAGAGTGAAGATGAGCACGTGGGAGGGGAGGAGGTGAGGCGGGAGGCAAAAAAATCAAATAAAAATATCTAGTTCTGCCAATGCCACAGGTATTACGAAATATTTTTTTTTTTTTAACGAGGAAGGGATCATCAATTCATATAAAAAGACAGGATCACTATTCAAATTTGTTCAATTCTCTGAAAAACTTGGAGGAATAAACATGATGCTCGTCATTTCTTTGGTGGTGAGTTCTTCATTGGAGGATCATGAAGATTTTATTGGAAATTGTGATGATTTATTGTTCAACGAGTGTTTGTTTAATATCAGAAATTATTTGGATATAATCTAAGTTTCAAATTTTCATCGGTTCAATTAATTTTATAGTGAAAAAATTCATTTTTCAAAAAATATCTCGGAAACCAAATAAAATAACGCGATTTTCGTTGAATTTTTTTAGAAAATTTCAAGAATTCCATAAACGGTTTTTACTAAAAAAATTGTTTAAAAAAAGAGCAAAAAAAAGGATATCCTGTTTCACCTCTTCACTACTAAATTATCACAAATCTGTATTTATTAACAATTAGATTGCCTTTTCATAGTCATTATTTGATCATCATAATAAAATGAAATTTGATGGTTTTCCTGTTTTTTTTGCCTTCAGCTATGCCTCATCGGCACAGCTCTGACTGCACCTGCCCAAAAGGTCAAGAGAGACATTCTCCCAGGTGATCCACGATACGGAACTGATTATCATCTTCACCATCATCATCATCATCCACAGAGTGCAAATGGAGTTGAAGTATCCAGAGCAGTTGGAGGATATGCTGGAACTTATGCGGTACCTGCTATCAGCTATGGACCACCAAATCACACACCTGGAAAGCCTTTCAATAGCAACGACTATCACATTACTCACAAACAGGTTCAGGTAAATTTTTAGGCAGAATTTTTCTGTGAATTCATTAGTAGAAACCTGATTCAATCGCTGTTTCACTTCTTGAAATTTCGTAATAGGAATATTTCAATTCTTCATTTGTAATAAAATTATAATTTTTAAGAAATGACAAATCCTCTAAAATCTCACATTTTTTGGTCTTATTTTTTTTTCGATCATAAAAATTTAATATTTCTCAGGAAAAACCGGCCTTGACGCCCCCCCCCCCCCCCCCCCAAAAAAAATTAATTAAAATTTTTTTTATTTCGAAAATTGCACCAAAGTTTCGTCTGCTTCATGCAAACCTCTTCAGGGCATTAATATCTGTTCTAAAAAATAATTAAACAATTATATAATTAATACAATCACTTCACACTAAACATATATATAAATATAACATTGATTTTTTTAATTTTATTTCTCTCCACTTCCATTTCCGAAGAATATATAAATTTAAATTAAAATTTACTCTCCAGGAACAGCATCAGCACGTACCGCAACAGCATCAGCACGTACCGCAGCAGCACGATCACGTGCATGAGCAGAATCACTCCCCAGAACTCCATCATCAGGTCCAAGAGCAATATTACCACCACGTACAACAGCCAACCAGATCTTACTTGAACCCAAAAGTCGAACAGCCACAGTCATTTCCTTCACATCTAGTACAGAATCGTGATGAACAATTCCAACAATCTCAAAGAAAATACTTGACACCTGTCGGTCAGCACCAACAACTAACGTCTTATGGAACTCCAGTTGTCCATAACGAAGGGCACGTCCGTCAGGCTGCACCGTCAGGTTCTCACACCCACACCCACGTCAATTCAGCGTCTCAGGACTCGATATACCTGACCCCAGTGCCTGAAAGCGATAACTACGTGACTCCAGCCCCACAGCCTGAAACCTACTTGACTCCAGTACCTGAAACTGAGGATTATCCAGCACAACCTGATCAGGTCCGAACATATCCATCGCATCAACCCTCGATTCCCGTGCCTTCAGCAGTTCCAGAGAGCGACACCTACCTGACGCCAGTACCTGAAACCCAGAACTATCAGGATCAAGCCCCTCAGGTACAGGTCTACGAGGCACCAGCTCCTCAGCCCCTGACATTCCAAGCTCCCAATATTCAGGCACAAACTTACCAGGCACCAACGGTTCAGGGACAGAACACAGGTTTCCAAAGGGCATCATACGGAGTTCCATTCAGGACCTATGGAGCTCCAGTTCAAACTGTTTACGTACAATCAGGTTAGTACAATTCAGGTCCAACTATAGAAATGATGACCGAAGCCTGAACGCAACGGTCTTAAAATTAAAGGGGCATATTTTTAGGACTTACACCCTTTTCAGTAATTTCTTTAAACTTAGACTGGGCCCTAGGTCCCCCTATGAGGGATTTGCCGGGCTCCGCCATTTTTATTTTTTTCATAATCATTTGGCTGAACGAAAAAATCTGAAAAAAATCGGATTTATTCATTGATATGTTCAACAAACTGTAATATTTTTTAAATTACATATTCTGCAAATTTGATGAAGAAATCGAATAAATTCTGGGAGCTGGCGTAATTTTTACAATGCTAAATGAAATTGTTCAGTGAGCAATGTTGCCGAAAACTCGCTAACCGTGCTTGGGCAGGGTAGAGGGGACTTGGCAACGTTGCAGCCAAAATAACATGGTGGCAAATCCTTCATAATGGGACCGAAGTCGAAGAAGCGTATTAGATGACCTGTCTAGGGTTAATTAATTCCGTTCCTTAGAGAACTGTCACTAACAAAAAGGCGTAAGTGCCAAATTGGAATTTCTTGGTTAAAAAAAACACTTTTTTTACGTTATATATGTATATAATTCTCCCAATTTAAAGTATTTTCCCAAGAGAAAAGTATTCTATCGTTTTTTCGATAAAACTAAATTCAGTAAGATATGAGCATTCAAAATTAACGAGGAATGAGCACATGCGTCACTTTTTCAAGAATCAAAAACAAAAATGATCATAACTTTAAAAAAAAAAAAAAAATTGGTTTTTCTGGTTCGAAATGACTTTCGATAATCATTCCAACAGCATATCCAAAAATGGAAAAAATCAAAAAATATGACCCGAAAAGTGAGTGAAATAGCGTGAAATGCCTCATATCTTTTCTCTCTATGAAAAAATTCATTCCAACAGCTGGAAGAGACCCAGAAGTGACGCCAGCCCCAACTGAAGTACCTACTCAGGCACCACCTACTCAGGCACCATCACAAGGCTTCCCCAATTTCCCAAATCTATCTCAACAGTTCCCATCCATCCAGCTACCAAATTTCCCTCCCAACAATTTTGGACAACACTACCAGAACTTTGTCTCAAACTTTGGACAAGGAATCGGTTCAGCATTGCAAGGATTAGGAGCACAACATGCAGATACACTTCAGAGATTGCATCAACAGAGTCTTCAATTTCATGCTTCACTTCCTGGACAATCTGTAGCAGTTGAGAGCGCAAATCCAAATTATCAAGGTGCTTATCAAACGCAAGCAGGACACCAAGCACAAACTGTCGGATCCAATGGTGGATATGTTTATTAAGGGGTAAACCTGAAGATCTGGTAAATTTTTACATTTTCGAAGCCATTGTTTAACGATATTCATGATTTTTTTTGAAGAAATAAGAGTAGATTTTCGATTTCAAAAATATTAAAATAAATAATAAATATCGTCAAACACTTCAGTAGTAAAAGAAGTAAAACAGGATGATTGTTTTCTGTATTATTCTCCTTTGAAGAATATATCGGAAACTAAGCGAGATAACGCATTTTCAGTCAACACCTTTTTTTCTATAGTTTCAAAGTCTAAAAAAAAAGGTTTTTGATCAAATTTTGCTTTTTTTCTCAATTTTTTTTAAATATTTGGAGAAAAAAAGGCCAGAAAAAATCGAATTATCCTGTCTTACCTTTTAGCTATTAAATCGTTTTGAGAATGCAACAAAGACGAAAAATTCCGTTATTCCTCAAGATGAGTTCACTCATCTTTGAACGAAGGACATAATCAAGAGGTTTTTTTAAATTCATTCTTCAATACATTCGGTATTTTTGAAACAGGAATCAAGTTTTCAACTCAGGAATTACCATAATGACGTAATGAAATTTGAATGATAGGCAAATATAGAATAGACTTGAGAGAAAAGAATGTGGAGAAAGGTTGAATATTTTTATCTCCTTATTTTTCATGGCTAGAATTGACCAGGTACTTCTAATTGGCTATGAGTCTTGTATAGTCGATTTAGAGCGTTATTATCCTAGGTATTAATTTTTAAGTGAAGCCATTTAATTCTATAAGTATTTGTGAAATGATTTTTTTTTTTTACGTAAATAAAATTCTTTTATTAAAAACATTCTTCGATTTGTAATTCATTCGATGATTTTTGAATTGATATGAAAATTACGAGGTATCACCAAATTCTGCATTTTTTACGGGGATTCATTGGTGATCCTATGGGACACTGCCATGCCTCACTGAATTCTTTTGAATTCGTTAGTACTGCCTTTAGACGTACGTGTCCCGGCGAATGAGAATCTCGCAGCATCCATTTCAAGGATTTCGGAGTATAAGCTTCACACCACAGCTGATGAATGAAAAAAAAAAGAGATGATTGAATGAGCATTGATTAATTCTGATGATTTTTTATAGGAAATTCCACAATGTGACGCATTGGCAGAAAAAAAGTTAGAATTTTTTTAAATATTAGCTTTTGAATATCTCGGAAACTAAGCGAAATCGTGCAATTTTTCTAGAATCCTTTTTTGCAGAGAAATTGAAGAGCTACAAAGAAGAAAACTACCAACATTTCCGTTTCACTTAGTTTTCAAGATATTCTTTAAAGAAAACAATTAAGAAATGGACTCTTCGTGTTTTACCCCTTTATTATTGAATTAAAAGAATTTTTTGCACATCATTTGATGAATGCCTCCAAAACTAGTGGGCTCAGAGGAAAATGTTGAGAAATATTTTTTGAGGCCCATAAAACTTTCCCCAAAAAAGGTAACTCAAAATTTAGCTGAAACCGAGTCTATTTAAAGTTATTCATCAAGTAATGAACACGAATTTTGGTAAACATTAAAATTAAGGGAGATTGGGGCAAAATGGACCTATCTGGCAAAATGATTTGGAATTTTTTTGAGAATGAAGGCTCCTAATAAAAAAATCGATAAAATTCATGATAAAAAAATCAACATACATCTGACAATTTTTTGAATTGTTTTAAACACATAAATTATTATTTAAAAAATATTTGAAAAATCCGCACTTGTAGTTTTTTGAATTTCCTAAATTTGCATATTTTTCATTTTTTGAATATTTTTTAATAAAAAGAGCTACAAAATTGTCAGATATTGGCGATATTCAATTTCATCAAAATTCATTACCAACGTAGGCATATTAGAGCATCTTCTCAAAATTTTCCAGAAATTTTCACGAACTCCTTCCCTCCAAAGAAAATTCATCAATCATTTTCCCCTGGGATCTATTTTGTCCCAGTCTCTCCTATTAGAATTGAAGGACAATTGAGGTTCTTGCCATTGTGGAATCTCCTCAATGAATATTTTGAAAAAAAAAACATGTAAGTATCAAGTAACTAGTGAAGTGATTCTTTGAAAAGAAGGTAAACAAGTATTATAATAGTTGATGCGATTCATTACGTGAGCAAAGCCTAGAAATAACAGCTGCTCGTGCGACAGATGAGTAAAGCCTGGTAACTTAGGCTCTTGACCGTGCTTGGCCTTCCATTTCCTGTATGCAAGGACAGCCTCACGCAAACCGCCATTATCCGCAATATTCTCATCCAATGTCAACTCACCGTCAACATGCTCGTTCACCTGTTAATTATTCATTACAAACCATCACTATAGGCAATTACAACTTATCTACAATACTATCGATTATGGTCATTCACTTGCCTCCTTCTCGTAATAGCTTCCGTAATGTTCAATAAAACACTCGGCCTTGTCTTTGTACTCGAGAATTGTATCGCTACTCCACCATTGTCTGAGATTTCCATCGCCATCGTACAATCGACCGCTGTTGTCAAAGCCATGAGTCAATTCGTGACCCAAAATTGTACCAATTGCACCGTAATTCAAAGCTCTGGAATGAGGAATTTCATGAATTAATTATAGATATTCTGGATGTACGTTGTGAGAGGAAAATCTGCTAGAATTCAGTGGATAAATCGCAATAATATACACAGAGATGAAAAAGTGGTAAAAACTATTAAATATTTGTTCCATTGATCCTTAGTTAATTTTTTTTTGAAATAATTCGAAAAATTGTTGAATTTACTGAATTTGGTTCATTCAAAAAAGATCAAATGTTTAAATTTACTGAATTTTATTCATTCAAACGCATCAACTATTTAAATAAACAAAATTCAATGAATTCAACAATTTTTGTAATTATCCAAAAAAATCATTTGCTAAGAACCAATAGAACAAATATTTGATAGTTTCTACTACTCTTCTTTTCTTAGTATACACTCATAACAACTTTCTTTTCTTTATTTCAGACTTTAAAAAAAATATCCTCTTAATTCTAGAGGTTTTTCCTCTCTGTACATCAAATTATTCTCTTACTCCAAACCCAAATCGTAAAATGGAAATTGTAAAATTGCGGCAGGTATTGCTGCGTCCATAAAGAAAAAATGCCAATTACAAATCGCCTTAGAAAAAAAGTGGCGTAAGTGCTATGCATACGCATAGCACTTACGCCCCTTTAATTCCAAGGCGACGAAAGTTCTTCTTATATTAACAATCCTAATTATCAGAAACTGTTATAAATTTGTTTTTAGACTCACTTATATGATTTGCAATCACAGTATATACAGCATTCACATCTGTAGGCTCAGCTGCCCAACTGTAATAACGAAAGCCATTAAATGAATGATCTTTATCGTTATCCTTCGAATGATAAATAGATTGAGATATTGATAATGAGCGAAAAAATAATTACTATGTGCCATTCATGTAGTTTGGACTCTCGATAAACTCTATTTCTGTTTTGCTTATCAACTGCGCCAATGTCAACATGTTCTCCAGATAAGTATCACCCTTCATATCTATCTAAAAATCGAAAATAGACATTGTCACCCCAACTCTGCAGTGTATGCTTCATTTGTAATATTTGCTTATTCACCCCATCATAATAGTCATTCAGAGCTTCTTCATCGAAAAGCCAGTCTGGATATCCAATAACATACGCCATTTTTTTGGACTTCTCGAGGGTTGAAAATTTGGTTTTATGATCCATCCAGGAAATTGTTGCAACGAGAGAGGCAAATGAAGCTCTTATATGTTCCAGCATTTCCACGACCCTTGGAGCAGTATTGGTGTGGAATTCTGGATCGACGAAGAGCCATGAAGCTGCCATACCTGCAGATAAAGTGTATTGAAAGTGAAACATTATGCTCTCTATCCTATTTATCCTAGAATTCTTAAAGGGTTACACTACTGTAGAATTTTCGAAAAATCGATTTTTTTTTGTTTTAAAAATTATTTTCGGCTTTCTAGAATACGGGCAAGAAAAGTTATCACCTGAAACTCATTTTTTCACATGAAATTTTGAATTTTTCCCGAGGCATTTCTTTATATTCATAGCCTAAGTCAAAACTCTAATCATGTTTTTCTGGAAACATGATTTTTCAAATTGGCACGCAGCATAACTTCAATAATTTTCATTATTTTCATTTGAATTTCCCACAGCATCTTGAAAACAATATTTCGAACTGGAATACGTAGGGGATTTTCAAAACATTGATTTGCACATTTTTTATTGATAAAAAATTGCCGGTTTTTTGCCCAAAATTTGAATTTTTCCATTCAAATGGTCACCAATTACACAAAAAACAATATTTTTGAAATTCCTTACGTATTTCTGTAACTATGTGTATCTAGACTGAGACTATTTTTTTTTTTTTTTCAATTGAAACTCGCACCAGTTATACTGAGTGCCGCAGAGTATTTTAAATTCGAGGAGCCGCACAAGAATGGCTCTTGTGTCGTCATTTTTTGATAATTTTTGATGATTGTTTTTTCTGAAGATTCAAATATATGCTCAATCACTCCCTCAAATATCAATATTTTATTGCCTTTTTTTTCTATAGAAAAAATATATCCAAAAAGCCTTTTTTTAGGCTTTTACAGTGGTGTTACCCCTCAAGAAATTCAAATTTTATCACCTTCCCAACTTTTCCCTAGATTCTATGAAGCTTTTCACTGTAAATTCTTTTGTGTTAGATTGTTATAGCCACTTGATCGATCGACTTTGATTTTATATTTTGCCGCCAATATTGAGCCAATAAAGTTCAAGATGAGAGCATTATCGGTGGAATTTGACTTCTATATTGGACCAATATTGGCCCACTATAAATCTGATATTGAATGAACATGGATCTAATATTAAGGCATTATTCATCTTTCTAAAGGCGCGATATTAGGGCAATATTGGATTTATATAGTGAATAGAGGAGTCTGATATTTTACGAGTATGTAAACTTCCATTGGGCAAAATACGTTTCAATATTGTGTCTTAAATTGGGTCACATTGACCCAATTAAAGTCTTATTTTAAATCAATTTCGATCCTCTATGAATCTAATAGTGATGAATGTTGACTTTATCGAGTGAATGGAATGAATCTGATATTGGATCAGTATTGGTCCATCATGATTGTATACTGAGCCAATATGAGTCTTATATTCAATCAAAATTCATCGAATAAAGTGTAATGAGGGTTAATATTGTCTCTGCAGAGTGATTGAAATGAATCTGATATTGGGACAGTATTTCTCTATTATAAGTCTATCTTGTGCTTATGTAAAGCCCAATATTGACCAGAAAAAGGCTGATATTGCAGCAATATCAGCATTATGGAGTGAAGAAGATAAGTCTGATAGTGGGCCAGTATTGGTCCATTATAAATGCGTACTGACTCCATATAAGTCTTATATTGAACAAATTTTACACGAATATGAGTCCAATAGAGGTCAATATTTGCTTTAGCAGAGGAATCGAATAAATCTGATATTGAGCCAGTATTAGACTACTATGAATTCCGTAATGGCCCAATATTAAATGAATCTAACTCTGCTATTGCGATAATATTAGCGTTAAATTACGACTCCATCTCGAAAAATCTCTAAAAGCTTCACAAGGATGGTATTTCAACACTTACCCATCATGTAATTCACAACATCAGCACAGTGTATAGATCTCGGATGAGAGTCCTCAATACTAATCAGTTTATGAATGTAATCTGACCAAATTTTTCGTAGATTACTCGAAGAATGTGGAGCGACAACATCCACGACAGTCCACCAAACAATGCTCTCTGGAATAATTCAATCGAAAATCATAAGTGACGATCTCTTATTAAGATATTAGAGTTACGAGGACTTTCAGAATATATTTAGTGAAATTTTATTGTATTGTGCAGTTTTTTTAAAGATTTTTGCACGAGCCGTTCTTTTACTATACGGGAAAGAATGGGAAATTATCCGATTTTTCACGCATAATTTCTATATTCCTGCATATTTTTTCTCATATTTAAGTACGTCAAACTTAATTATTAAACACACGAAAATTCTAGAATTTTTTACACCTGTCGGTTGACTACTCATCTACGTCCTATATAAATTTCAAGACTCTTTGTCGAGAATCGTTCTATGACTGAAATACTTTGAGGTAGTTCACTCGCAAAACGACTTTTCTTAAGAATTTAATAAAATTGAAATATGAGATAAATAAAAGTGTCCTACATGTAATTTAAAAAAAAAAAATTTTTTCACAATCGATTCATTATGAAACGCCATATCAACAATGAAAATATGCATAATTAACATGCAGAAACTCAATCAAGTATAAGAAAGCTCATAAATTCTTGTATACCCGGGAAAAAATTGTCATACATGTCCATACATGATCATATATGAACGCTCCATGCATGTACATATATGCGAATTGACCGTACATGTACATATCTGAACAGATATGTGCATATATGGACATATATGCACATATATGTCGATTTTTTCCCGGGTATGGCAGTTCCGTATATGATCATATATGGGCATGTATGATCATATATGGGCATATATGATCATATATGGGTATATATGTCGATATTTTCCCAGGATGTATCATCAAAATGTTCTCAGGTATGAATATAATACATCAGTATTAATTCCCTTGATCACTCAATTCCTCATTAATAACGAATTTCAATGGAAAAAAAAAAAAAAAAAAACATTCAGCTGGGATCGAACCCGGGACCGTCACATGATGAGTCTACCATCCTACCACCTTTGCTATCCGCAATTCACATACTTGCTGAATGAATTTTAATCCTGATATAGTGATCAATGTTTTTCGGACTTAGAAAAAGTGAATTCAATTGAATTATTTCAATCATTGGAAATCATTTAGTGATACCAAAAAAAATGATTTTCGAATGCTGGCAGGATTTGAAAGTCTCAAAGTAAGCGGTAAACAACTAACAGAACGTGCATTTACTATTAATTATTCAAATTTTTCATTTTATACGTTTTTATATGGATTGAGTGAGCATTTTTTCATATGTTTCATATATGCACATATATGTTCATACATGTTCATATACGTTCCATATATGCTCATACATGTCCATATATGTCCATATATGCTCATATATGCCCATGCCTGCTCAGTTTCCACAGGATCATACGACCATACATGACCATGCATGCCCATATATGTCCAGATATGTCTCATATATGTCCATATATGTCTCATATATGTCCATATATGTTTATATATGTCCATATATGTCTCATATATGTCCATATATGTCTCATATATGTCCATATATGTTCATATATGCGCATATATGTTCCATATATCCCCATATATGCTCATATATGTCCATGTGTGTCTCATATATGCTCATACCTACTCGGGTTCCACCACATGATACGACCATATATGCCCATGTATGCTCATATATGTCCATATATGTCTCATATATGCCCATATATGCTCATATATGTTTCATGCATGTCCATATATGTTTCATGCATGTCCATGTATGTCCATATATGCCCATAGCTGTCTGATTTCTCGGAGAAACGTATGAGCATATATGTCCATATACGTACATATATGTTCATATATGGTTCATATATGTCTCATATATGTACATATATGTCACATATATGTTCATATATGTCCCATATATGTACATATATGTCACATATATGTTCATATATGTTCATATATGACGATTTTTTCCCGGGTATCTCGAAAACTGTTTTTACCATTTATTAAAAAAAAAGAATGCATTGTGAATGAAAAAATAACAAATTTTTTGGAAAAAAACCTAAATTTTTTGATCGTTTCGTTTAGAAGATATTGATTTTTAATGTAAAAAGTATCGAGGATTCCAAAAAATGCGGGAATTACCCAACTGTTCGTCTTCGGTGGTAGCAAAGGCAAGTGCCAACTCCTTGATGTACCCAAAGTTCGCTACCAAAACTTTGTCTCTTCCATCCAAATCCAATTCCACGATACCACGGCATACTTCTTCAATAAATGGTCTCCAAATTTTCCGCACGGGAAGAGAACAATTCTCCCTTTTTATGTAAATATCCGTCAGTCTTTGGAGATCATCCACGTGCATGTAATCTCTATCGCTTATGTCTTCGTCAGACAGGGTCTCATTACTCGTCTCTCGACCCATCTACAATCACAGAAAAGAAATATTTGAGGAATGAAGTTTTTTGTGATAAACAAATGAAATTGAAGTCATTTGAATAAAAATTAAAAGTAATTAAATCTTTAGAGAAATAAATCCATTACATTGACAATCGAAAAAAACTCCAAATTAATACTTGAATTGTCTGTCAAAAATTTGAAATTTCTTAAAAATTTAATCACTTTTTCTTTTAAATATTCAACAAAATTATAAAAAAAATTATTTCAAATACTCTCACTCCCATCAATTCATTATCATGTGGAGGGCAATTAGCTTTTTGGAAAAATAGCATAAACTATAAACATTCCGAAAAAGCAGACACTTATCCAGATAACAATTAACGAGAGTCTACTGTAAAATCTTCTTACGTAATAAAATATTGCACCCAATTCGTAAATTTTATCAGCAACTTCAGCAATTCGTTCTTCCTCCGTTGATGATATTGCACTTGAATCACAGGACTGCGAAGTTCCATTACTTATCAATTCTTTTAGCACCGCAGTAATATACGCAGTCTCAATAGCAATTGGATTCTCTCCCTCTTCCTTTTCTGCTTTTTCCGTCACTTTTGGCAGCTTAGCCATTCTTGTTCGTAGTGTTTTCAGTCTTTTTTCAATTTCTCTATCCCTGGAACAATAATGCATTTGTTAAACTCCAAAACTTCAATCATGAAAAGATAAAACCGAAATTCTCTTTTTTTTAGTCATCATTTTTCTCAGAAAAAACGTGAAAGTGATGTATTTTGTACAAGTTAATATAGTAAATTTCTATAGATATAGATGCTCAGTGTTTTTTTGAGACAAACTTTTCATATTTACTCACACAAAATACATTTTTTTGAGACAAGAATTTTTTTTTCTCAGTGTTACAACCTTTTTTGCAGCTCTCTTTCTCTTCCACAAAAAAAAGTTATGCAAAAATCGCAATATCTCGCTTAATTTCCGCGATATTCCTTCAAAAATTATGACGAATATAAGTCGATTTAATTGAGAATTTCGGCTATATTGGTCATTGGATAAATAGAAGTAACTAAAATAGAACTCTAAATGAATGAAACTTTAATTAAGGTAGAAGTACCAGTTTTAGCGACCTTTGCACTTTTTTCGGTCACTTCAAATTCAATTTACTAAAAAAAAAAACCTTAAATCAGAATAATATTTTTATAAAAATTTCATTTCGTTTTATATTTTATAGTATTTTTTTTTATATTTTTTTTTATTTTTATATTTTTAAATATTATACGTATCTAACTTATAATTTTATTGTACTTATAAAATGATTCAAAATGGAATTTTGATATAAAGTGGCCGAAAAAAGTACTTTTACCTTATTATGGCTGAGTGAAAATTGAAAAAAAAAAAGGAATTGACTTGTCTGGTTTCACCTCTTTGCTACTAAATCAATACTAACCCTGGCAATGGACTGATAGACGATGGTGAATCCAATATTATCACGTTTTTACTTCGATTTCTTGGATCTGGAATTACGTTGAATCCAATGAACACATCCTTGCCGAGGATTCTTCTGACTTTCGCAATTTTTTCAATTAAATTTCCGTCTTTTTTTCCTAGTAATGCAGGCACTTGTGGTAAATCGAGATCTTTGAGAAGATTTAATAACGGTGAAAGTCCAAGATTATCCATGGAAACTAAAATGTAATTCAGAAATTAGCGAAATACACTTAAAAATTTTCGTCTGAATTTTCCGCGCAAAAACCCGAAAATTTCTAACAAGTCTCATTTCTACAGAAATTTCAGATAATTACGTCATTGAAAAACGAAAAAATCATCGATTTTCAAATAATTTGAAGCCTGGATATCAATGAAATTTGTCAATTTCAGTTTAATTGTTTCTTGAAAATTTAGTAAAAATAGGAAAAATTCAAAAAAAAATTGAAAATTCAAGTAATTTGTAGTTTTTTCGTCTCAATTCTACTTAAAACTCATAGATTCCTTCAAATTTCCTCTGAAACTCACAAATTTCATCACAATCTTCCCATTAAAAAAAAAATCAATATCACGTTTATGAAAATTCCCATCAAATTTTCTATGAAATTTCCATTTCTTTTCTAACAGTGTATCTGCGAGATTCTCATTCAAATCCCATTGACCTCATGTTTTGAAATTAAATACGTTTGAATAAAAATGTGAGTGCAGGTGACTATCATATGGCTTCGGTTCTTTCTGTCGGATTAATGATAAAATATTTCAACAGTACTCACCTACATTTATACAACTATTATAGAGCATTTGAGCTTGGGAAACCGCCCAAGGTACGTCAGTCATGTTTTTTCGCAAAAGTTCCCTTACTCTCCATGTCACACTCTCTGATTTTTCACTGAACCAAGAGTACATTGTGTTTGTATCTGGCGTTGGATGATGCTCTGACCATCTTCCACATGTATATCTATAGAATTACATGAATCTCGAATTACAGAGTTTTGATTATTGGAAATTATTTTAATTATTTAATTATTAATATTAATTTTAAATTTAATTATTTTTAATTTTCGAGTTTTTAAATTCAGACGAAATTGCTCTAAAAAGTTATGTAACGAGATGATAAAAATGAATCTTAAATATTTGAGGAAAAATTTAACTAAAAATTCTAGAATTTACGGAAAATTTCTGCAGAAAAAATGGCGAATAAAATGAATTCTATAAGAAAATCTATTTTTTTAATCGAATATTTTCTTTGAAATTGGAGAAAGAGTTTTACCGGAAATTTTAGCGCCTTCATTCAAAAATTCTACTGAAATTTTGTTGAAGATTCTGTTTTTTTGTCGTTTCTATAGAAAGTTCGAAAGCTTTTCTGCGCATTTTTTTAAAGGAAATATTCTTTAGAAAACCAACAATAAATTCCGATTTTTCTATAAAGTCCTTTTTATTCCATTTTTTATAGAAATTCTTGAGTATCACTTTTCTGCGTTTTACTTGAATTCTTCAATGATTTTATGTCTAAAAAAATTCAACATAAAGTATTAATCCACTTCAGAAAATTCTATCGAAAGGCTATTCGAAATTCGACCTACTTCTTTCTGCCTTCATTGAAAAAATCCACAGCCCTTTCATGCCATTTAGAATAAATATAATTCATAAAAGATATTCGATCAATAAAAGTGGCGATAAATTATAATTTATTAATATTCCATTCTACTGTTCTATAGAAATTTGTTGCAAGAAAATTTACTTAGTTGAAGAAAATTTACTTCACTCCAAAAACTTCCAATATATATAGATATGAAAATTGTGTAGAAAAATTTTATTACAAAAAAATTTTCTTGCCACAAGAAATATATTTATTTATTTTATTTTTATTTACTTATTTATTTACGCTATCTGCATTCTACAAAATATTATTGATATATATATATGTATATTTTGCCCGAGTTTAGCGCTTGGATTTCTTTAATACGGAAATTTTACGTAAAATACCCACAAAAGTTTTGTTAAACGATTTCTATGAAAAAAATTTTTTAATAAAATAAATTCTATAGAAAAATTCTATTTCTCAATCAAGTATTTTCTTTATATTATAATAAGTCTCTACTCAAAAAAACGCGCAAAGCTGCAAAATAAAAACAAAAGAAAACGTGTTCCAATTTTCTCTTCAATTTTTTTTCCTTATACCAGAAATAATTATTCCGTAATAATTGTAACAAATCAATTCTACGAAAGCATTGATCAACCTTGAAACATCACACTGAAAAATGAAGAAAAAAAAAAAAGCCTGCTAAGTTCACTGTACTCACTCGTAAAAGTTTTCACAAGGATCTATAGACGTATCCATAGACTCTTTTAAACTGGCAGCTTGTCAAACATAAATTATATATATTAAAAAAAAAAAAGAAGTCGTTGGAAGTTCATAGTGCAAATAAAAATAGAGTAGTATTTAGAATTGTAAGAAAAAACATTAATTTATCATAAGATTTAGACAACTAACCAATTCTGACACACTCCTCTGTGTCACACAATTCGAGGGCAGCCTTCACTCTTGAATCTAAAAGTGTTAATTTTTATTATTTCAGTAGATTCATCCTTCCTATTTTCCCTCGATTAAATTATAAATGCCATTACTATACATACATAGTATTCCAAGGGTGATAACACTGACCAGCAAACCAATCATTAACACAGATAAAATCAGCAGAAGAACAACATTTTTCTTTCTCGTTCTTTTAAAACTGAAACAAGTAGATAATAGTATTGCTTTCCAACTGATATACCTCTTTTCTGCTGATACTTTAGCAATATGCTTGCGAATTAAAGTGATACAACTTTTTTCAAACCATCATCGAAAATATCAAATTTTGAAAAATTCATTAAAACGCCAATAATTCGAGAACTAATCATACAAATAAGAAATTATTTTTGTAAGCTTACAACGTGTGCAGCCACAGGAAAATATTGTAAAACTATGTAAAAAGCCCTGGGCCATACAAGTGGAAATAAATTATTATTATTATTATATAAAAAAAAAAAACATACAAATAAGCTCAAAATTCAAAAAACTCAAAATTTCATTAAAAAGTATTTTTCAAAAAATGGACATATCTCAAAAAGTAAGGATCGGATTCTCTTCAAATAAAGCTTGAAAAATAGAGTTTGTCGAGAGGAAATTTTCCACAAAATATGAAATTTTGCTATAAAACCGTTTTGCTGTAATTGAGACTTTTATGCACACACAGACATTCGCTAAAAAATATCATTTTCTCGCTATTTAGATCATTTTAAGTATCTTTTATCAAAAAAATTACAATCTAAAATTCTCATGGTTTCCATTCGGAAGGAAAATGGGAAAAAAATGCAATTTTTTTTATTTTTTTCAGACTTACTATGTGTCTCTCGATTTTACAGTAACTAAATTTGCTTTGCTGCCAATTGAGTAAATCGAACGTGATTCATCGTCTGCAATAGAACAGAGTTAAATTAAGTAATTTATGTCATCAAACTAAATTATAGTAATACAAAACACATATGTCAATACTATTAATGAGTGGTTTGAGATACTTACGTTGCTCGTTGTTCATGCTTATTGTCCCACTGACCGGATCGAACTGACGGCACGAAGGAACCGCGTGGGACAACCAGGTGTCCAGTTGTGCACAATTTCAAACGTTTGTGACGCTTCGATCGTACTTCCTACGATCGTTATCACTGTCATCTCCGATGCATCAGGAATTACTTGGAAAATTATGATTATGTTAAGGATTGGGAGATACAATCGGGGAAAAAAAGTCAATTTTTTTTTGGAATAAAATCGTTAATAACAATTTATACACTGTAAAAACAAGTTTATGAAATTAAGATACTTTTGTAGATACTTCTGAAATATTTTGGGGATGCTGTTGTTAGTGATTGGTAGTTTTAAGATATTTTTTGATTTCAAGATATTTTTTTCCAACTGATATCGTAAATTAAGATACCTGATTTTACAGTGTACAAGATAAAATTTTCAAATCTGATTCAGTAAATCAATGAAAATTGGTGAATCCGTAAATCTAATTCAATCAAAAATTTTCAATCTTTTATTATTTTTTTTTAGCGTAAATAAAAGAAAAAAGTTGGAAAATTTTCATTATTTTCTATATTTTTTTAGAAGAGTTTCTTGCAAAAAATTGAATACACTTGTATTAGGTTTGCAAGAATTGATTAAAAAAAAAGAATAAAATTTGAGTTTTGAGCGTTTATTTTATTCCTCATTACATTTTTTACAGATTTACTGAATCAGATTTGAAAATTTCATCTTGTTTAAATTGTTATTAACGAAAAATCGAATTTCGAAAAACTTGAATTTCCAATTTCTCGAGATGATAAAACTGATTTTGATTTTTTTTTTTTTATAAAAACACCAAAATTTAACTTTTTTCTCCATCGCATTTCCCAATTATTCTTAATTTGAATAAATTGAGATTAATGCTGGTGGAATTGTTTTCGATGGGAGATGGAGAGGAAATAAAGGGTTTTTGTTGGAAAATTATCGTTTGTGTTAATTGATAGATATCTATGGAGCGAGTAGGTTCAAAGGGAAATAGTAAGAGGCCTTTTTTGTGGAGAATTTCAAGTGCTACAAAACAGGTTTCTTGATAAATTCTCCTGAGTTTCATAATTCTCGAGATATCTTTGAAGTAATGCAAAAGTAGGGAAATGAGAATTTGATGAATTTAAAAAATATAATTTTAAAAAATTGATTTCATTTTGACACCAGTCTTTTAGAAAATATTAAAATGAAGCGGAATCTAAGCGAGATGGAGCGATTTTAAGATTCTTTTTTTGTAGAGAATTTCGAGAACTACGAAAAAAAAATTATCATGAAAATTGCTTTATCGCGCTTAAATTCCGGAATATTTTAGAAAAAAAACCAATGACATAATGATTTGTTTAGAAATTTAATATTCTAAAAATTAATCATCAATTCTTTTCCAAATATCTTCGAAACGAGTAGTTTTATCGAAAAATATCAAGAGATGCTTTCTGTAGAAAATTTCAGAAGCCAAAAAAACAAAGTAAAAAAGTGGGGGGGGGGATAATTTCCCCCGTAATCTCATTGTTACCAAATTATCCCAGAAAAGAAATCAAAAACTCAACACTATTACCAAAAAAAAAAACAACTGAAGACTCCTTATGCAAAGAAAAATTTTTCCTGCATTACATCGGCGTAACACCAGTCTACAATTTTCACGAGTAAAAGTACCAAGAAATTGTGGAGAAAGTCCCATTGGACTTGTCTACACTTAAAACTCACTCGAAACATTCAAATCATCCGCAAATGTTTGTATAATCGAAAAAAAAGAAGAAAAAAAAAACTACGCGAGTAAAAAAAAAGAGCTCTCTCAATCTTTCACTAATCCATTTTCTTCTCTTCTCCAGTGCATGGAGTGCGATCAGCGTTATTCCAGAGACTGCGGAAGTCTGGAAAAAAAAAAAAGGTGCCTGGTACGAAATTCTTCGCGCGTGTCAGTACACAAACTCTGTATAGAAAAGAAAAAGTCTCAATCTTATTTCTTATTTCTGTTGTAACAGTCGAGTTGAAGAGAAGCCGCTTGTATTATCGATTTTGTGGGAATCAAACTTAATATTGAGTTGATACCTTACAATGTATAAAATAGGTAACAACGTTGTTAGCTTTTCTCCTTCACTGGCTTTATTCATAATTAATTATAAACTAGTCACCATACATGACCTAACGACTTTTCTTCAGTTGATTCTTTTATTCAAATGTTTTCATCAACTCTAAGCTCTTCGATCTTTCAGAAAATTATCAATAATTTCTGATAATACTAAAAATAGCAAATATCTGAGAATTTTAGTTTTTTTTTCTTTTTCAACAGATCAATTATTTAAAAAAAGAAGGAAAAATATGCACATAAAACAAAATCAAAAAACTATAATTGTGAATTTTTTTTATATTTTTTTAATAAATTTTTTAGCAAAAATGCCAAAAATTGTCAAATGTCTACTATTTAATTATCACAATTTTTGAACTCTTCAAAGATTAAAATCAATTTTTTTTTAAATTATTTTAGTAAGTGGTTCAAGTGTAATAAAATGAAAATTAATGAAATTTTCAGAAAAATGGATTTTATTCCCTCATCAGTTTTTGTAAAAAATGTCTCGGAAACTAAGCGAGATAAAGCGATTTTCTCCTAATCCTTTTGTCTCTTGAAAGGTCTTGAAATTTCCTACAGCAAATGATTTTTGCAAAATCGCTCTATCTCGCTTAGTTTCCGAAATATTAAAAAAGACGCCTGACAAAATTAAATAAATTTGTTTGAAAATTTTACATTTTTTTTTTAATGCAAAAAAAGTTAGATTACTAATTTTTTTATTCTTCCATCAAATATGTTTTCATTACGCAGATTATCTTTGCGGTAACAATTGAATTATGAAACATCTAAACAATAGCATAATCAACGCTATCAGGTGTTACTCTTTGCCAACACTGAATTTCACTCTTTCGTAATTCTATAAAAGTGAAAAAGGAGTTTTTCCATCTCTCTCTTTTTTTTCTCTATAAAAATAACGCAGTCACCATTATCATTACTGGGTTATAAATCACAAAAATATTCTGTGAAAACGCAAGAACCTGATAAATTTGCCCAGTGGCAGTATCTAATTGCTGGCAGTCACTAATCAGTTGTGAATTTGTTATAGAACTATCATTTACTTTCTGCAAAATAATGACAGGAAATTTTCATGAATTATCAATTTTTGTTTTTATTATTAAGCGAAAATTTTCGATATCATGTAGCTCATGTAATTCACTATATTAATTTTCTATTGAACTGTTACATTAAAATCTGATCAGAAGAGGTGAAATCTGATAAATCCATTTTTTCTTCGTTCCTTCTTGAAGAATATCGTCATCTTAGAAACAAGAGGGCGTAAGTGCTGTTTATAAGCATAGCACTTACGCTCCTTTTTTTCTAAGGTGACAATATCTTAAAAACTCAACGGAATACGGAAAATTTTCATTGTAACCATTTTTTTGTAGAGCATTTCAAGAGCTACCAGAAAGGATTTAGACAAAGTTGCGCACTCTCGCTTAGTTCCCAAGATACTCTCAAAAAATGAATGATTAAAATAAACATTGTTAAAAAAGAATAAGTGTTTTTTTAAATCATTTTCTTTTACTAATATCTCAGAAACTAATGAAGATACGTCTTTTTTAGCTGAATCTTTTTTGTAAAGAATTTCAAGAGCTACAAAAAGGCTCTAGCTAAGATCGCGTTATCTCGCTTAGTTTTCTAAATATCTACAAGAAATAAACGATAAAAATAGAGTTGATTTCCCTGAAGTAAAATAAATCGATTTTCTTACCAATATTTTTTTTTGCGAATATGTCCAAAATTAATGGAGATTCATCTTTTTTACTTGAACTTATTATTTCAGAGAATTTTAAGAGCTTTGAAAAGGGATTTGGACAAAATCGCTCTATCTCGCTTAGTTTCTGCAATATATTCGAAAAAATCAATTTTAATTAAAATAGACTTGTCCTCTTAAAACAGAATAAGTTGATTTTTATTACAAATATTTTTGTGCGAATATCTCGGAAACTAATGGCGATACGTCGTTTCTACTTGAATTCTTGTTTGTAGATAAATTTAAAAGCTATAAAGAAGGATTGGGCAAAATCACGCTTTCTCACTTATTTTCCAAGACATACCGAATATCTCGGAAACTAAATGAGATAGCACAATTTCGTCCTTATATTTTTCTGCGGAAAAGGTTCAAGAGCTCCAAAAAAGAACTCAGTAAATATCGCGCTATCTCGCATAGTTTCCTATATTCACAAAGAACTATTATTTTTAAAAATCGACTTTTCTGTTTTACTGAAACTCTTCTCTACACTGCTGAAAATTTCCGTCTGAATTTTCCGTGCAAAATCTCAAAAATTTCAAATCCGTCACATTTTTACTGAAATTTCAGATAATTACGTCATTGAAAAATGAACAAATCATCGATTATCAAATAATTTTACGCCTACATATCAATGAAATTTGTAAATTTCAGTTTAATTGTATCTTGAAAATTTAGTAAAAATAGGAAAAATTAAAAAAAAATTGAAAATTCAAGTCATTTTGATTCTGAATATTCATGTTCAGTTGAAAATTCAAGTAAATTGTAGAATTTTCGTCTCAATTCTACTCAAGACTCATAGATTCCTCTGAATTTCCTCTGGAACTCATAGATTTCAGTAGTGAAGAGGTAAAACGAGATAAGTCTATTTTTTTCTCATTCACTTTTTTGGAAATACCTTAGAAAATAAGCGAGATAGGGGGATTTTGCCCCCAAATCTCTTTTGTAACTCTTGAAATTTTCTACCAAAAAAGATGAGTTATATTGCCTTATCTCGCTTAGTTTCCGAGATATTACCTTCAAAATGATCACAAAGATAAGTCGATTTATCCTGTTTTACCTCTTCACTACTGATGTCATAATCATCTTCCCATTAAAAAAAAAAAATTCAATATCACGTTTATGAAAATTTCCATCGAATTGTCTGTGAAATTTCCATTTTTCTCCAACAGTGTAGGGGAGAGGTGCTGCAGTTGTAACAAAAAATTTTCTTTTTACTATTACTTTTTTGTTTTTCGAAATTTTGAATTCTCATTCTATCAGGAAGTTACTCTATAGTGTCCTTTATAATACCGATTTAGTTAAATAATTTAAAATTAACATTAACTTATTGGAAAATGAATTTATTTGGCGGAAAACAGACATCAAGATGACGGCGTGTAAGGGGTACAATTGTAACATAATGCCCTTCGATCAATTGATAATAGAAGTCCAATTATAATAAAAAAATAAAAAAATTAATAGAAAATACTATGACATATATTATTCGCAATATGTCGATTAAAGTATTCATACAAGCACCGCATAATAATATTAAAAAACAAAATTGTTGCTGAAAAAGTTTTGAGGTGTGAAAAAAAATGTTTTCACGTGTATTTTAAAGAACTGTAAATATTAAAATATTGAAACATTATTAGAAGCTGAAACTTTTGTTCACCTCATAAATTACTATTTCAAATAAGTTACAAAAAGAAAAATAATGATTTTTAATGGCATTGTTAGTGATTTGATGAATGTTACAATTGCCCCTTGTTACAATTGCAGCACCTCTCCCCTACTGATCTACTCGTGAAAATTACACGTACTCTGTATTAATGAAGGCAAGGTACTATTAACATGACATGGGGCACATGATAAAACTGTGATAACATGTGTGCTGCTGTGCGTGGTTGTTGGATGCGAGTTGTAGATTCTATAGCAGTATAGAGAATTACCAAGTGTAGAAAGACTTGTTTGGGCTTGAGGTTACCTGGGTAACATAAAATTGATTTGTAGGTAACACGAGTTTATCTATTGGTTGATGTACAGTGGGTATAAAACCGCACTTATTCTATTTTTTTCTTTCTCGTATACGTGAGTTGTTAGCATTAAGTCTAAAAACTTGTCTGATCAAACAGAATAAACAAAGAAGTTTTCTAAGAATAATTATGTTATTACTGTTTATATTGTTTTGCAGAGTTTATGATTACGAGAAAATTACTGTTTGAAATGAAGAAAAATGGAGAAATTTGTTTTTTTTTTTTTTCAATGATTTTCGTGTTTTTTTATCACGATTATTTATTGTGCATTCCAGTAGAATATTCAATCGGCCAATCATTCGATAAGATAAAAACACGATCAACTGCTTTATTTTTTTTTTTTTTCATTCTACAGATTCATGGGAATTGACAGCAATTTATTTCAATGCAGCCGTTAAAAATGAATTTAAGTCAACTTCTGTACTCAATCATTTTGAAATGTTGAATTATTGGGAATTAGGAAATCGTGCACATATTAAAATGATAATGAGGTAAAAGTTACTGGATAGTATGAAATGACATATTTTAGAAATTGTTGAGGTTTATTTTCGTTGAATTGAGGAAAATAACGTGTTTGGTGTCATTTTTTTAGAGAAAGGGACACCGGGCATTTAAAATTTGGAAAAATATTGAATTTACCAAAAAACTCGAGAAATTTCGAAAAATCTCGAAATTTCAAAAAATCTCGAGAAATTTCAAAAAATCTCGAGAAATTTCGAAAAATCTCGAAATTTCAAAAAATCTCGAGAAATTTCAAAAAATCTCGAAATTTCAAAAAATCTCGAGAAATTTCAAAAAATCTCGAGAAATTTCGAAAAATCTCGAAATTTCAAAAAATCTCGAGAAATTTCGAAAAATTTCGAAATTTCAAAAAATCTCGATGAATTTCGAAAAATCTCGAAATTTCGAAAAATCTCGAGAAATTTCGAAAAATCTCGAAATCTCAAAAAATCTCGAAATCTACAAATTTCCAAATTTCTGGCTAATTTCAAATAATTTGGAATAAAACTGATTTTCTCTCTCATTTTTTTCGGAGGATAATTTCCATTCATTGTTTTTTACCACTTTTTTCTTTTAGTATATACTGAGAATGAAAAAAGTGGTGTAAAAAAGCAAATATTAATACTATTGATCTTGAGCAAATATTATTTTTTTAAATAAGTGGAAAAGTGGTTGAATTTACTGAATTTATTGGGTTTGAACGGATGAACTCTTCTAATTAACTTTGAATTAAATCCAATAAGTTCAACAACTTTTTCAATTATTTTGAAAATATTTGAGAATATTTGCTTAGGACCAATGATAAATCAATTAATATTTGATTTTTTCACCACTTTTTTTTGTTCTCAGTGTATGAGAGAAAATATCCTGTTTTGCTGCACCATTTCCTTTTTTTTTTTTTGTAATTCAACTCGATGTATTACAAAATAATGTTTAAGTAGTTAATCTACAAAAAATGAGCAATTTTAGAGCTCATGTTTCATTGCATAAGAGACAGTTATTGGAAAGACCAAAGTCAATCATTAGGATCAAGAAAATCAATTACTGATACATGGATTGGAAAAATTCTATTTATTTCCAGCCAATTTCGTTTAAAAATCGAGAATTTATGAATGAAAAATCAATAGATCTTAGTTTTTTTTTTTAACAATTTATTTATTTTTTTTTCCTTTTTGTTTCCTTTTTTCTCATCAAAAAAATTCAAATTCAAAAAAAAAGAGTCATTTTTGTGATTGTAAAAAAAATATAAAAATGAATAAGAATCAATTATATTTCTCCACTTGAAATTTTTGAAATTATTTTGAAAATCATTTTCGAATTGTTTTTCGATATTTTTCCGATTTTTTCCCCAAATTTAACTCCGAAAAATTGTATTTCCCTATTTGAGATTTTCCAAAATTTCCAAAAATTATTTTGAAAATATTTCTATCATTTTCCTTTTTTTAAATATGTTTTACTGAATATTTCCTGATTTTAAAAAAAATCAGGAAAAAACGTAATTTTGAAGAGAATTTTCTCTCCACTTTTTTCCACTGACAACAAGTAGTGAATTCATCACAACTCAGACATGCAAGGAAGGAAAATATGAATGGAAAAAAAAAACCACAGATTTATCACAAGACATAAAAATAAGCTTTTATTAGAAAATAAATAAAAGTCTCGAGGTCCTGGATGAGATTGTATTGTTGGGGAGAAAAAAAATATACAATGGGGGGGAAGGAAAAAATAATGAGCATACTATGTCTTCTTCGCTATCACTTGCCGCACGATAGACATTGAATATTTTCTCAATTTTTTAGTCATCTTTAAAAATTTGTTGTTTTCAGGAAAATTTTGGAGACTCAGAAAATAATTTCTTTTTTTTTTTTTTTGTTCGTGTAATGTGTGGGTGTTTTTTGAGTGTTGCCTTGGTCCTAGGTCCTCGGGTGGTCCACCATGATTTTACAATTCTGAATTAATTTAATCCTCTTCCATCAAAAACTCGAAAAAGAGAGATAATGATCCTCAAAATTCTGTCATTGATGTCTTATTGACGATGGGCTCACCAGTGGACCAGTATTTATGCTTGATTGTGTTTAGCTCGGTTGAATTATTTACCATCCATGTCCATGAGCAGAGACGTGCTTGATCTCTGGCTCGTGGTGGGCAACTTCGTATCCAATAAGATGTGGGTGTGGGATGTGTGGGTGATGGTAAGGAATATGCGAGACATGAGCATGTGCCTTCAAGTGAAGTGGGTGTGGGTGTAGTGGTGGAATAGCTGGCTGCTGTTGAACATGGATAGCATCAACATGGTGAGCATGGTGCTGAAAAAGAAAGTTGATAAAAAAAATTATCCCATTAGTCATTGAAAATAATATCATCAAAAGAAAATTTTTGCATTTTGACGTAAGAGAAAATGAATTATTGAAATAATTGAATTAATTGAGATCTTGCGATTATTAGATTGAACGTTGAGTAACTCTTGAAGTTAAATGGTTCTTGGAGAAAGTAGGAAAAAGACCAGTTTTTTCATTACGATGAAAAATACCAGATGTGTATTAGTCATCTCCATGATGACATTAATTTTATGATTTTTTTTTTTTTTCATGCTCCATGATTTATGCAGTTTTGTTTTCAATCACCTCATTTTGAGGCTTTTTTACCTGTTGCCAGCCATGATATGGCTGATGGGATGGTTGCCAACCATGTGATGGTTGCCAACCATGTGATGGCTGTGACCAACCAACTGATATGGGCTTCTGCCAACCTGATGATGGCCATGCAGAATGCCAACCTGATGACTTGACAATTGGCTGCTGCCAACCGTTCCATCCCTGCCAGGGATCCTGAATCGTTCACAAATCCAACGAGTTAAGTCTGCCTTTTTTTTAAATTCCAGATTATGTTCACCTTTGGGAACCATTGTTATCAACGATGAAGAAGATCATCCCATGAATTGTCAATCAGAAGAACTGTTTTTTTTTTATGAGTTAGGTTGTTTCATTCCATATTAGAGTCACAAGTGAATGTTTTTTCCATCAGGTAGGTCTCACTCAGTATGATTTTGAGGGTTTTTTTTTATCACAGGTTATATTCAATGACAACGATCAATGATGATGAAGAAGAGATGATGCTGCAGTTCTTGCACACATGCCAGTAGGTTTTTTTGAACGATTTTTTAGATGAAAAATGAGGTAAAACAGGCATTTTTTCATTTTTTGATGATTTTTTTTTAAAAGGATCTCGGAAAATAAGCGAGATAGCGTAATTTTCGATGAAACCTTTTTCGAAATCAATTTTCGAAGCTACAAAAAAGGTTTTTTTCACAGAAATTACGATATTTCGATCAGTTTTTGAGATCTTTTTACAAAATTGTTGGACAAAAAATGGAGTTATACTGTTTTACCTCTTCGCAACTGATTTATGAAGATTAATTCGAAAAAAAAACGAGGAAACACAATAATTAACCGTGCATTCATGACAACGGTTATTACATTAAATTTTCTTGCAAAGCGTGATAATATTTTTAATGAAAAATAGAGAAAACTGAAGACGACGAGAATTGTTACGCGATAATTGCAAGACCCAGTATTAAAAAACAATTTAAAAAATTGATTATTTCAGTATTTGAACGAGACGAATCAACTTTAGTTGATTTGTCAAGTCTTCATTTCGGAAACTAAACGAGATAGAGCAAATTCTCACTGAAACCTTTTTTGTACCGACTTTTGAAGACTATAAAAAAGATTTTCACATAATTTCTCTATCTCGCTTAATTTCCAAGATATTTCCAAAAAAAATATTTAAAAAAAAATCGACAGATTTTTTAACAAAACAAAAATTTAAAAAACGTGTTAATTATTTCCAGGAAAATTAATTAGTGAAAAAATTAATTTTTTATATTAAAAATTATAATTACCTCGTAGCCTGGGAAGGCAGCAACAGCGGCCACAAGGGCGAAAAGAATAACCTGTAGAAAAATTAAATAAATTAAATTAATAATAAAATATTAAATTAAAAAAGTAAAGTGATTAAATGTATTTTTTTCAATTATTAAAGTCAGTATTTGCGAAAAACTTACGAAGACTTGCATGTTGATTTAGTTTTTCTTGTGTTGATACACAGGTAAGTACTACATGATGTAGGGGCAGCAACGCTAGCTTTTATAGTGGTGCCCTGCCCAGAGTATCGAGAGTAACAAGAAGGAATTAGGCACAAGGGGGGAGATCGTACAGAAATTAACCGCTCCACATGGACGACTTCGACCTCACAAACAAGGGGAGGTCCCCTTTCACTATTCATTTTTAGCACCTGTAACACCCTGGCTATTGATACAACCCTCATTTGATATAATTGAATGATCAATTGAAATGAAAATTATCATATAATATGATTGGGAAAGAGAAAAGATTTTTAAAAATTGGGAGAATCGTGCTCATCAAAATCTCAGTTAATCATGTCACTTGCAGGTTTTGGAACATGCTGAAGAAGTGACAAGTATATATTATATTATATTATATTATATTATATTCTATTATAGTTTATTAACGATATACTTATATTAGTTAGTTTTAATTTATTTTGATTTTTTTAATTTTTAATTTATAAAAAATTTACCAAGAATCTCGAAAAGTCTCTAGAAATAGCGAATTTGTTTGAAATAAAACTGATTTTTTTTTTTGACGAATAAGTTGGTATCAATAAACTTTTGTAAAAATGAAAAAATACGTTTTTAATGAAATATTGATTTTTTTTAGGAAAAATTATTAGTTTAATTCAATTATCAATTAAAGCTACCACATACTCGTTTTTTTTCAAATATTTAAGTCAATACTGTAATTTTATAATTGTTTAGAATTTATATTATTAATTTTCATTTCTATAAATACTTCTTCAGATCTCGTTATTCGTGTTTGACTTGAAGCTATAAAAAATATTGCTCTTTCTGAGTTTATAATAAAAACTGCATTATTCATTCATAGGAGAGAGTCAGAACTACGAAGAAGGTCCTCCGCAGTTTTGGAAATGTTCACGAAAAAATAGGAAAAAAAAGTGTGAAACAGAAGTTTAGAAAGAAGCAACATGTGGTTTACATGTAATTTGTAATTTATTGCAATAAGAATCCAGGCAAATGTCCATCGTAGCCAAAAAAATCTGTTTCATTTTGATATTTGAGATTTTTCAGAATTTAAAAACATTTATTTTTTGAATTTATTTTAAAAAAAAATTTTAATAATTTTTTTTGAAATTTTTCCCGAAATTTTCTCAAATTAAACTCCGACAACCGTCATTTGCCAATACACATTTCAAAAATCAGTTTTATTTTAATATTTGAGACCATGTGGCTTCTTTTGCAAATATCTATGGAAAGAGTAGGTGCATCGAAAAATATTAAGAACTCTTTTTTTTAGATCTTACAGTCCACAAAAAAAGGTTTTTCGACAATTTCTCCTGAATCTCATCTTTTATGAAATATTCCTGGAATTATCATGAGGACATTATTTGCTGCTGAAAAAAAGGGATCAGGAAAAAAAGTGCAGACTCATCTCGTTATACCTCCTCATCCCCGGATCACTCCTGATCACATAAAAAATCGAATAATACAAATCATTTTATGATCATAATGTTTTTTTCCTTTTTTTTATTTTAATTAAAAATTTTTTTTTACATTTTTAGGGAATTAAGCATCAGTTTAATACATCATCTCACATGTTCCCTAGAACTTGGGAGAAGGTCGGAGGAGTTGGCTGACACCAAGATGGTGATGGTTATACCTTGGCACGGATTCTCCAACCAGTTTTTACCCATTGAACTGATACATCACCATTAGAAGAAAACCAGACTAGTTTTATCCCGTAAATTCTTTCCTCTGCCACTTACTTTCGTCTTAAATTGAAATCTTGTTTATTCAAAAATCCTCTCCAAACATCCGAGATTACAGAAGAATAAGGCTCTTGTTACTAGCAAATTTATCCTCTGGAAAAAATCTCTGTAATTTCATAATTTTTTATTTTATTAATAATTTCATAATTCGTGTAATTTTTTTTTTCCATACAATTCCATTATATTCTTCACCATGTACAGAAATTCGCTTGTCTTTATGTGATCTTAATATTTTTATCGTCATTATTAAGAAAATTTGAATAGGAAAAAGGCCATTTTGGGTATCCATTTCCCATAACTATCTGCACTTTTTTGCAATTCTTTTGTGTCTAAATCTGTTGATGGTGATCCCCTGATTCTTTGTTTGCCTCGAAAATTTTCCTGAAATATTTCTCGCCTCTTTTTTTTTTCCTTCATTATATTTGACTTATTAGCAATTACCCTGGACTAGTCCACTCACCACTCCTGTTTTCTGTCCATGTTTCGTAATAGTTTCCACCGTTCCTCGTCTTTCAACTTGAAGAAAACTATTAACTTCGGTTTGACTTGCACTTTTTAGATTTATTTTTTTTCCATGTTTTTTTTTTTTTCTTTATTTTTTATTTCTAAGCAAAGGAATTATTTGCGATGCAACCCCCACTTCTTTCGTGGATGTTAATGTGCTCTCGTTGTGTGACGTTGCGAAAATCCACGGCCTGCGAAAGTTTAACGATTCCCATTATTTTGTAACGCGTTGGAGCACCGGAACATAAGTATGCTATTATAGTTATAGATTGTATACAAAAGAAATAGTGGAAAAAAGAAGAAAAAACAATTGGAGAGTGCAAAAAGAATTAATTTTTAATGGAGACACCAGTGACTCAACCCTTACGCATAAATTATTTAATAAATTTTCAGGTATTTTTGGTTTATTTAGTAATTTTTCAGATATTTTTGGTTTATTTAATAATTTTTCAGGTAATTTTGATTTATTTAATGACTTTTCAGGTATTTTTGGTTTATTTAATAATTTTTCAGGTATTTTTGGTTTATTTGGTTTATGTAAAAAATTTTCAGGTATTTTCGGTTTACTTGGTTTTTAAATAATTTTTCAGGTAATCTTAGTTCACTTAATAATTTTTCAGGTATTTTTGGTTTATTTGATCATTTTTCAGGTATTTTGGTTTATTTAATAAATTTTCAGACATTTTTGGTTTATTCAATCATTTTTCAGGTAATTTTGGTTTATTTAATAATTTTTCAGGTATTTTTGGTTTATTTAATAATTTCTCAGGTATTTCTGGTTTATTTGGTTTATTCGAAAAATTTTCAGGTATTTTTGATTTATTTAATAATTTTTCAGGTTTTTTTGGTTTATTTGATAATTTTTCAGGTATTTTGGTTTATTTGGTTTATTTAATAAATTTTCAGATATTTTTGGTTTATTTACTAATTTTTCAGGTAATTTTGATTTATTTAATAATTTTTCAGGTATTTTTGGTCTATTTGGTTTATTTAATAATTTTTCAGGTATTTTTGGTTTATTTGGTTTATTTAATAAATTTTCAGGTATTTTTAGTTTATTTGATAATTTTTCAGGTATTTTTGGTCTATTTGGCTTATTTAATAATTTTTCAGGTATTTTTGGTTTATTTGGTTTATTTACTAATTTTTCAGGTAATTTTGGTTTATTTAATAATTTTTCAGGTTTTTTTGGTTTATTTGATAATTTTTCAGGTATTTTGGTTTATTTGGTTTATTTAATAAATTTCCAGATATTTCTGGTTTATTTACTAATTTTTCAGGTAATTTTGATTTATTTAATAATTTTTCAGGTATTTTTGGTCTATTTGGTTTATTTAATAATTTTTCAGGTATTTTTGGTTTATTTGGTTTATTTGATCAATTTTCAAGTATTTTTAGTTTATTTAATAATTTTTCAGGTATTTTTGGTCCATTCCAAAATTAAGGATCAGGTCAGTAGTAATGAGGATGAAATGAAAAACTGATTTTTTTCAATATTTTGGAAACTAAGCGAGATAGCAGGATTTTCCCTCAATTCTTTTCCTTTTTTTTACCGATTTTCAGAAGATTTTATTTCATTTTTATCTCAAATTTTTTTTCGTCAATTGAGAAAGACTCTGTAAAATTCATTAATTTTCCGTTTTTTTCGTTCTTAGTCGCAGAAACGAGACAAGCGCAAAAAAAAAAGAAGTATGACATCGGGTTTAGGTATGAAATTGTGGAACTCCTACTGCAGCTAACACGCTCCAGATACAACTCCAAGGATAGTGATTGCACGAAGATGCCCTGGGGCCCAAAGTATATTCCCATATCTGTGAATAACTGACTATCAGTGACTAGACTGAGACAGAAATTTTTTTTTTTATTTCAACTCGCTTAAACATGTACTTTGTTGCAAATTTCGTTTTTTTAAAGGTAAAAAAAAAACTTGCACTGCCTAGTTATTGTGGGTAATAATAAAAAAACATTTGCAATTCAATTATTCAATTTTTTCCTATAAAATTTTCATGCACACGCCATTTATGATGGTTATAAATTATTACCTCATGTGGAAGATTATTACGTGAATTATCCATCGTTAAAATCATGAAATGCATGGCTGGATTATTCGAATATGTCTTGGGGATAATAAAATGGAGTAAAGAAATCAGTAAAATTCATTGTTCAATGCACTTTATGAAAAAAAAAGGAAAAAAAGTATTTCGATTAATTTTCGATTTTTTTTTAAATTAATAAAAATAGAAAAAAAAGGAAAATGAAGTATTTCGATTAATTTTCGATATTTTTTTAAATTAATAAAGATAGAAAAAAAGAAAAAAAAAGGATTTCGATTTATTTTCCATTTTTTCTTTTATTAATAAAAACAGAAAAAGAATTAAAAAATAATTATTCAATTATTGAAAAAATTTATCGAAAAAAATCGATTTTTATTTTTAAAAAATCTAAATTTTTTTTTCTTTTAGAAATTTTCAGGGGAAAGTACTTTGAATAATTCATGAAAAATCGGAATGAAATTGAGTAATCGAAAAGTAGAAAAAACTAAAGAAGGACAAAGACTTTTTTCATTAATAAATGAAGTACTTGAGCTTAAACATTGGAATCATGTCATTTATTCTACTTAAAGACTTTTTTTTCCTTTTCAATCAAACGATAAAAATCCGAATATTTCAATGAAAATCAAAAAATTTGTAATAAATATTAAAATTTTATAAAATACTTTCAGAATTTTTTTTTCAGAAAATTCAAAAAATTCATAAAAATATGAAGAAAAAAAAAGGCTTGAGGCGTTTCGAGGAAATGAGTCGTGATAAGATGAATGAAAAATTATAAATATAAACTATTTAATGCAACTAATTAAACGTCACCTCGTCACAGTGTGCCAGAGCCTGAGGCAGTGACTTTGAGAATTACCAATTCAAAGCCCAATATCAGTTTACGTGAGTTGTGAATTCAATTGGTTTTATGATTAGAGGATAGTAAAAAAAAAAAAAAAGGGTAAGTACAGCATTCTGATTGCACCAATTGGCCTAGAAATGATTAAGAAACAAATAAAAACCATGAAATCTATAAAAGGTAAAAAGAGTATTTTTTTTTTAAAACAGCAATTGCAGTGATACATTTGCACTGATTCTGTCTTAATTTATACGACATTTCTATCATTCGAGGTGTAAAAGAAACAAGCGTTTGAATGAACACCTTTTTGTCAACGTCAATCCACAGCGAATTATCAATAGCCCGGAGAAATAACCCGAGGATTAAAGCAAAATTCCTGAATTCAGTCGAAAAAACAGGAAAAAAAAAATAATTAATTATTTATAATTTGAGGAAATGATTATGAAATTAGCGCACATCTGAAATTTTTTTTCTATTTTTTCTAACAGAAAAGAAATTATAAAGAGAATACTTAAAAAATTTGCACTTGGAGTTTTTTGAATTTTCTATATGTGCATACTTTTTTTTTTATAATTTATTTATTGAAAAAAAAAAACTAAATTTTTTTATATTTCTGCTTTTTTTAGTATCATTTTAGGGAAACGTTTTTACAAGTATGAGTTTTTATGGAAAAATCTCCGAAAATAATGGAGATAGAGAAATTATGGCAATTACCTCTTTTTCTGGAATATTTCAAGAGCTACAAAAAAAAGGCTTCGATTAAAATATCTCTATCTCTCTTAATTCTAAAATGATAATAAAACTAGCAGATATTAAACAATTTCGTGCATTTCTTCGAATAAATAAATTATTATAAAAAAAAATTTTAAAAAAAATTGGCACTAATAAAATTTTTATTTTTTTAAATGTGCATATTTTTCGTTTTTCAACTAACTTTTCTGTTAAAAGAAAAAAAAATCGAAAAATTGTCAGACGTTTGCTGTTTTGAACATACCGTGATGGGCCCGGTTTCTGACAGTTACCCCAGTAACTGACACTTTTTGCAAATTCCTCAGTTATATTTAAATGTACAATATATTGTTCAATATTCAATTACTGAGTTCATTCAGCGCAATAAATATGTATTAAAATAATTAAATTACATATAATGAGCAAATAGTTGTTGCCTTCGATTTATGCTGTCAGAAACTAGTTCTAAAGTGTCAGAAACCGGTACCACCACAGTATTCAAGAAATAATAGAGAAATTCATAAATTTAGTAATGCAATGGATTAAGCTTAAAAAATCACATGTAGCTCCAATTAAAGATTCTTCTAAATTGAGGAAATTCAGAGAAAAATGTCAAGAAATCTTTTTTGTAGAGAATTTCAAGAGCTACAAAAAAACTTTCTTGACAAATTCTCCTAAACCTTATCGTTTACAAGATATTCTTAAAAGAAGCTGCACGTGATTTTTCGTCTTTTCATATTTTTTCCATTCAAATACTGAAATTTTCATAAGAACATGTGTTTCTTAAAAAAAAATACTTTTTCTCTTTACGCGAAAGTAATGTAAACCGACACCTTCGCTATTATATTCCCCGGAAGAAAAACTGCAGCGATGCGGTAACGATCTCCCTGATGATGGATCGTTAAAGTTTACAATGCATAAAATCACGATTCAGCGAAAGAAAAATTTAAAAAAAAAAAGGAATCCACACATTCTAAATAACATCAAGGATACGTCCTCTATTTTCCCCCATAAAAAATCGCATTTCTCCCCACAAAATTGTCCTTTCCCTCATCGAATTGATCACTTTATTCCAGAATGACATAAACCCAATCTAAAGCATTAAAAAAAACATGAAATATAATTTTAAAAAAAAGTAAGAGAAATCATGAATTAATGAGTGCGCACGCGAGTCGTATCACCTCTTTCCTCTTCCCTGGAAAAGCAGGCTCCTGTCAAATGTTCTAAATAATTGCGCATGAATTAAGAAGTCACATTTCATTAAACTACTCCAATCCACTTTGATTTTTCTCTTGAATAAATTACATTGCATAATTCGTAATCTCCCCTTTTTCCTCAAAAAAAAAAAAAAAGCCGCAAAAAGAAATAACCAGATCGCCCACTGCGCATAAAATTACATAACAACGTATTTATTTGAAATTCAAATGAATTCAAATGAAAAATCCGTTGAATTTCACTTTTATTCAAATTTAAATTCACGAAATCTCTCTTCTCCCAGCACAAATGTGTGTCGATAAAGACGATTCGAACGGTCCCGCCAAGTGGCGCCACCTCTCATTGGCCTAGTCTTCACACGCCCCACACAAGATGGCGCCAAGCGCGCGAAACAGCCGAAATTTCGAATCAAAAAGTGTCCTGAAGAGTGCGTTACCTCACAAATCCTCGCTCACAGCATTAATTCCTGTTTTCACAAGAAAGAAAAACAATAAATCCTCCATTTGTATTTGTGTTGTTTGTTGCCACATATATATATATACATACACACACATACATATATATATACAAAAACAAACGAAGGGAGCCCGTTAAATGGGGAGTATGTACGCCGAATAGAATCGTTCCAAACACGAGGGAGTGTGTACGTTTTAAATTTTCGTGTGTTCCCGTAAATGACGTCATTCTAATCTCGTCCCTCAGGTCTCTCTCTCCTCCTTCTCCTTCTCCTCTTTCTTCTCCTTCTCCTCCATAATACAACACAGTGTGTTTGTGAAAACGTTTTACACTGTGTGTCTTCCGTCCCGGGGGATGAGTTTAGTTTTCAAGGAAGAATAAACAACAAGAAAATTACAAAAGACAAAATTCTATTATCAGTGAAAAAAGAAGAAATAAAAACTCGTGATATATTTATTGTACCTGTATTATTGCACCATCAGATTTGAAGAGTTCATCAGAGGCCGAAGATAAAAAAAAAAAAGAGAAAGAGAAAGAGAATAAAAACAAGTTCTGTTTTTTTTCATTAATTATATACATATATACATATATATATCTGTCTCTCTTTACATCTTTGAGTTCAGGAAAAAAAGGTCTCGTGTGTGTGTATTATTGGCTTCTCCTTTGTTTTCATCTGTTTATTATTATTATTATTATTATTATTATTATTATTACTTGAGACTGATACACAACAGACACACTTGTGTTCCTGTGTGTTATTGTTGACTTTATGTGTGTTTCTAAAATTCTCCGGTTACAAAATATTTAGAGAGAGAGAGAGAGAGAGGAAAGGAAGTTTTTTTTTTTTTTTTAATTAAAATACACTAAAAAGGACAACAACAACACAAGTTGGAAGAAAAAAAATGGACGCCCTGCGTGAGCAGGTGATGATCAATCAGTTTGTACTTGCTGCTGGCTGTGCTAGAGAACAGGCAAAACAATTATTACAAGCTGCACATTGGCAATTTGAGGTGAGTCATTGATTTTTCATGTTTTTTTTTCATAATTTCATTGATTTATTTGAATTTTTTATCGAATTTTTTATTGTTTTTTTTTTTTAGTCTGTCTCTTTTGCTCTTGTCTCTTGCTCAAGATAATGGCAAACATACAGTTATATATATATTATATATATATATGTATATATAAGTACCGACTGTACCTATACGTAAACAAAGCGAATTCGTAAAATGGCCGACTTCGGTTACATTAAGGCTTTTAAGTTGTATTTATTTCTAATTTAATGATTTTTTTTCTCTCTTTTATTTCAGGAATTAAAACAGTTTTTTGTTGGTTTTCTAATTGGATTGTTTGGGAGTTTAATTGATGAATTCATTGAGCATTTGAGGCACTTAATTTAATGAAAATTTACTCATTGTATCATTGTGTTTTATGTAATGTATGCGTTTGCCTCGATTTCATAATAATTACCAACATTTTTTTTTGCATTTTTTTTTGGTGATTTGTTTTTTGCCTCGTGGCTTTACTTCACTTCACTTTAATTATTAAACATTAACATTAAATTGTGGGATTTTTTTTTCATTGAATTCTCGGGGATTTTATCATTGAATTACACACATACACGTGTGTGTGTGTGTGTTGCTTTATTTGAAGCAACTGATTATGAAATAGGATAAAATGATAAGAGATTTTTTAATGATTCGTTTGGACTTCGGTTAATTTTAAAAAAAGAAGAGGGAAAGTTGTAATCAACATTTTGTGTTGAGATTATTTCCTGGTTCTGGGAGAGACTGGGGCAAAATGGACCTATACGTCATAATGATTTTTGTTTTTTTTTTTAGAGTGAATGAGTCTTCAAAAAAAATTTGAAAAAATTCGACAACAATATCAACAAATTGGAGAATCTTCTCAATTTTTTTCAAAATTTTTTTTTGAGCATGAACGAGTCTTCAGAAAAATTTGAAAAAATTCAAAAACAATATCAACGTATTGAGAAATCTTCTCAATTTTTTTCAGATTTTTTTTGAGAGTGAATGAGTCTTCAGAAAAATTTGAAAAAATTCAACAACAATATCAACATATTGGAGAATCTTCTCAATTTTTTTCAAAATTTTTTTTTGAGCATGAACGAGTCTTCAGAAAAATTTGAAAAAATTCAAAAACAATATCAACATATTGAGAAATCTTCTCAATTTTTTTTCAGATTTTTTTTTGAGAGTGAATGAGTCTTCAGAAAAATTTGAAAAAATTCAACAACAATATCAACATATTGGAGAATCTCCTCAATTTTTTTCAGATTTTTCCACAAAGTCCTTTACTCCGAAAAAAAAAATCTTAGATCATGTTGCCTGGAGGTCCATTTTGCCCCACTCTTCGCTATTTATTGAACGACTCTGTGTGTGTGTGTACTTTACTTTTCCTCTCAATTACCAACTTTTGTATCTCTTTCGTCATTGAATAATCCACTCGGCAAACGATCAATGTATGTATACGCTGTGAGCGTTAATAATCCCATCACTGGTTTTTTTTTTTTTTTTTCTGAACGCAAGGCCATTATGAAAATCATCAATTTTACTCAATGTAAACAAACATTTGTTGATGTTTTCCTTTTGCACTTGTTTTGTACATTCATTTATTGATTTTATTGGGAGTTCAGGGGTTTTTTTCGGAATATTTTAATGGCGAGTGAGTTGGAAAAATTGGATTTCATGAGATTGTGAAATTTCTTGGACGACACGTGTTAGTTCAATTCAAGGGGAAATTCTGGGGCATTGGGGAAGGGAAGTCTATTGAATATTCTAGTCATTCTAGTCATTTTTTTTTTGAGGAGACATATTCGGAAGAAAAAACAAATAGATTTTTTTTCTCCACATAAATTATTAGGATTATTATTTTACTATAGAAATTTATTTTGTATTTTTACTAGAAGAAGAATTTTTATAGGAAAATCTTGACTATTTTTTTTCTATAAAATATTTTTTTAATCGAATTTTTCTGTTATTAAAATAGGGAAGAACAGCGGAATTTTCCTAGAGAATATATATATTTTTTTTCTTTTAATTCTAGAAGATTAGGTGAAAATTCGAATAATTCAGGAAAATTCTAGAGATATATGAAAAAAATTCAAGAAAACATTCCAGCACATTTGTGAGATAATTTTATCGAAATTCTTTAGAAAATTCATTAAATTTTTTTTTCAACAAGATTATTTAATAAAAATTTTATACAGAGCCAATTTTTTTCTACAGAAATTTTTTGCTAGAATTTTTTGAATTCCTCCACTTGAATATCTCTCCTTGCAAAAAAAATATATATAGCAAATGTGCTAGAATTTCCTCTCGATTTTTTTTCACATTCAAAACCTTCCAAAGAATTAAAAAAAAATGGAAAATTTTCAGAGAATTTGGCAGAATTTCAAACATTTCAAAGGCATTAGGAAAATAATTATAGGGAAAAGCGGGGCAAAATGGGATACGTCACTAAACATATCCCATTTCACCCCAACATTTTTCAATTTTTCATTTTTTTAGAGAAAAATCAAAGCAGAAAAAAAATCCCCCATAGAGAAGACCGGGGCAAAAAGGACCTCCACAAAAAAATTATCCAGGAATTTTTTTCGGAGTAAAGGAATTTCCAAAAAAATCTGAAAAAATTACACAACACTGTAGACATATTGTAGCATCTTCTCATTTTTTTGCCATTTTTTCCGCAAATTCTTTCACTCCTAAAAAAATCCTAAATCATCTTGCCTTGAAGGTCCATTTTGCCCCAATCTCTCAATTTCCCCTCGAATCGCCAAAAAATGATTTTAAATACACGAGTCGACTTATCTCTCTCCACCTCTTTGCGACTGATTCCAATCAATCTAGAACAAAGTAAAGTAGCGAAAATAGACAAGAGCAACGAAAAAAAAAAAAAAAAAAATTTGGAACATTTCAAAGTTATCTAATAGTTAGACAATTCTTTTTTGTCGCCCCCACAGCTGTGATTATTCAATGTTATCGCTTCGCCTGACTCGACATATTTACTTTTAAAAAATTTCTGTATACGTAGAGATCCATTAACTTGGACCCTTGACAGCAGGAAGACAGTTTATGTGACCTCTCGTTTCCGTTTTTTCTCATTCAACGTTTTTCATTGATCAAATTAAATTCATTTTTCATTCAAAAAAAAAAAAAAAAAAAAAAAAAAAAATCTTACACGTGTTTGATTTTGTAATTCTCTTCAATTACGTACTTCAACAATGTAAATAAAAACCTGTAATTTCAAGTGAATGGAAAGTTGTTGAGTAGCTACGTAAACGTCGTAAAGAAAAATCGTTTTTTTTTTTTCTTTTGCCCCTCTATTTTCGTTACAATCATAAAGATGAGTCACAGTTTGAAGCGTTATGTACTAACAGAGCGGGAGAATTTTTTTTTTCTTCTTTTTTTTACAAATTATTTCCTGCTAGTGAGCTTCATCATCTGGAAAACAGAACTTTAATTGCATAATATTTGCATAATTTTAAATTGTACGTGTTCTTGACGTGTTTTCTATCTGTAAAGCAAGAAAAAAAGGGTAAATTTTTGTATAAAATTGTTAATAACAATTTATACGAGATGAAATTTTCAAATTTGATGGAGTGAATCTGTAAAGAATGTAATGAGAAATAAAACGAGTCCTAGAAACAAGAAATTTGGTGGAAAACTGTGAAATTTTTCTGTGGTTTTGAAAAATTCCTTCAAAATTTGAAAAAATGAAGGAATGTAAAAAGCACAAAAAATTTTCCAATTTTCAATTGATTCTTTGGAGAAGAAAATATTTTTTCTGATGATTTCATTGGGAAGATGAGGAAATTTCCCATGAAAATCATATGTCTAAAGTTTTTTTTTGGAATTTTTCAAAAATTTCATTTTTTGCGCAAGATTTAAAGGTTCAAATCCTTCTGTTTTTGGAAAATTTTAGTTTTTCGAGAATATCTCTGGTTCTATTGATCTTAGCGACCTGGGGCTGATCTTAAATGAAAAGTGAGCTCATTTCCCATCGATTTATGGGGTTTAAATAGAAAAATATCCATTTTTTCGAGTACTTATCGAGCAAAAACTGATTTTCAGGAAATGACCCAAAAATATTTGAAAAATCGATTTAAAAAAAAATTTGAACCACATAAATCGATGAGAAATGAGCTCACCTTTCATTTGAGATCAACCCCAGGTCGCTACGACCAACAGAACCGTAGATATCGCCAAAAAAGTGAATTTTTTCGATTTTCAAAGGAGAAACCCCTTCAAAAAATGGCCAAAAAAGAAAATTTTTCAAAAAATTGGAAAAAAAAATTTTTACACGTGTTTTCCACTTAAAATTTCGTCAGCTTTTCAATGGAATCATCAGAAAATTTCTGTCTTGAACCGTTTAATTAGAGTGTCCATTTTACCCCATTTTCCCCTAAAATTACGTTAATAAAAGTAGAATATCGTCGCCTTAGAAGCAAAGGGGCGTAAGTCCTATGCTTATACACAGGACTTACGCCCCTTTGACTCTAAGCCAACGATATCATAAAGGTGCAATTTTTTTTCTCTTTTAATCGGATATCAATATTGAAAAAAAAAAGGAAAAATGCAGAGTTTTATAGTTTTAATCAATTCAATCTGAATTCACTCAGAGTGAGAATTATCGAATGAACTTTCTGAGCGTAAAAGGTCATTCTTGGATAAATAAATAAAAAAATTAAAAAAAAACAGAGTATCCATTAATACTGCAATAATGTGAATCATGGATTTTTTATACAAAATGAAATGAAATTTTTTATTTACATGGAGAATGGAATTGATTCAATTTGTTTCACTTTTATCTAAGCTTTACTCTGTAATTTTGTAAATTAGATATTGTATATCATTGATAAAACAAAAGGTTATGCATTGGATAAACTGCGCAGACTCTTGAATTGTAGAAAAGCGGAAGTTTAATACAGTTCTATATTTTTGTTGACCTTGATACATTGGACTGAATTCAAGCGTTAAAATAATCTGGGGACAGAAAAAAAAGATTTAATAAAAATTGTTTCGTGATATTTTGAAATATAACTATTGAAGGGATTGGAGTGAAGAAGATCTCGGGAAATAATGGAGATAGAGAAATTTTGGTGATTACCTTTTTTTTAGGAAATTTCAAGGGCTACAAAAAAGGTCTCTACAAAAATTTCTCTATCTGCCTTAGTTTCGGAGATATTGGCAAAAGAATGAGAGAATTTTTGTAAGATGATGAAATGAAATTAAAAAATCGCTGGTTTCTTTCTTTCTCGGAAAAATATCTCTGAATTGCGTGGATTTAGAGGAAAATGTCAAGAGACCTTTTTTATAGAGAATTTCAAGAGCTTCAAAAAAGGTCTCTTGACAAATCCTCCTAAACCTCATCGTTCACGACATATTATCAAAATAAATAAAAAAATAAGGAATAATTTTATAACAACAATTTTCTGTCGAAAAAAAAATTCAACGCTACATAAATTTATCAAATAAAAAAAAAAATCTATCATCTTTTAATCATTTTCTTATTTCTTTCATCAACCTGCACGAAACACTGCAGGCCTCTTGTTGTTACATAGCTAGTGAATTTCCGTTTTACACCGGAAACCGGTGAAAATAAATTTTTTCTTTAACATAGCTGCATAATAAACCGCAGTAGACCGTGTGAAAAGAATTACTTTGTGCGAAACAATGTCAATTCTTTTCACATGAAGGAAGAATCGGAAGTTATAGATAAACGTTTATCCAATTTGCATTGCATGTCAAATTAATTAAAATTTTTAATTAAGTCATTGAAGAATTAATCTGGGAAAATGTCAGGTGTTTCGGTTGAAAAAGCAAGTCGAGAAATAATATAAATATTGTAATTGCAGTTTTTTTTTAACAAAATTTTCACAAAAAATGGGTAAAAATGAGGCAAAACGGTCCCATTTTTTCAGGAGGGGAGGAATCAATTTAAAAAAATTAAAAAATGTAAATATGCTCCAAAATATGTATATTAATTCCCACTTTTTTTTCGATTTCCTTTCATTTCTTTTCTATTTCTTTTCATTTCACTTGAATTGGCCTAAAAAAATGAAAAAATTTGAAAAGAAATAAAAAATGTAATTATGCTCCAAAATTTTATAGATATCAATTACAATTTTTTTTTTTTGAACTTTGCTCCGAAAAAAAATCTGAACCGTTTTGCCCCAGGGGAATGTACTAAAGGATGTGTTAATTAAAAAAAAATGGGGGGGGGGGGGTAATTGAAAGCACCCCCCCTCCTCCTCACATACATAAAAAACATTAATGTCTGTATTTAATAATCTAATTAGAATTAATTACGTTTTTTTTCTTCTTCCTTCAATCATGTAATTATTTATTTTTAAAATGCTTTCAGACTGCACTGAGTATATTTTTTCAAGAAGCAGCAATACCATCTTGTCCACAGGGACCTGGCACACACTTCGGTCAGGTGAGTTTTATTAGCATATATTGACTTTCGTAATACACCACTACATACTACAGTACTCATAAACAGAGAATAAATTTTTTTTTTAGCGAATAATAAATATAGAAGTGGACGTTTCCTAGATACTGAGTACCGGATCGAACTGTTAATTTGTGATAGATCATGATAAAATTATTATTTATAAAATTCCAAATAACTCTATCCATTGCTCTTTTAAAATCTGTAATTTCGAGAAAAAAAAATAAAAAATTTCTTCATAAATATCTCAAAAGGGAATGTAAAAGGAAACTGGTTCATTCCTACTGATTTTAATTTTGATTTAGAAAAAAAAATCTTTATCAAACGTTTCTGAAGAATTCGTAAAAAAAAAAATTCCACTCTTTTTTTTTCTCTTTTTTTGTAGATAAGAATATTTAAACAGTTTCTAATTCATTTCCTACTGATTTTGATAATGATAATATATGATTTTAAGGATGTCTTGGTGGTACAATCGAAAAAAAAAAGTTAATTATTCGTATGAAATTGTTAATAACAACTTATATAACATGAAATTCTTGGATCTGATTCAGTGAGTCTGTAAAGAATGTAATGAGAAATAATTATTAGAATTTTTATCGAAAAAAGCGGTTTCATTTCACTATTGGAGATTTTTCGAAATTTTTTCTCAAATTTTATTTGAAATTTTTTTTGAAATTTTTTTCGAAATTTCCTCAAATTTGCCAATATACAAAATAAAATAAGCTTCGAAAACTAAAAATCAATTGAAAATTGGAAGATTGGTACGATTTTTTAAATTGCTTTAAATCTTGAAAAAATTAAAGGAATAGTACGAATTTCTTAATTTTCAATTAATTTTTGTGTTTCTTCCGCTTATTTAGTTCCTTATTATTTTCTTCAAATACTTATTGAATCATTTTTGACATATTTATCTTAGTATAACATTGTTATTTACGATTTCATTCAAAATAAATTAACTTTTTTCCGATTTTACCTCTCAATTATCCTTAAGGATCATTGGGAGGTAAAATCAGCAAAAAAAAAGTTAAATTTTTGTTTAAAATCGTTGATAACAATCTCTACAAAATGAAATTTTCAAATCTGATTCAGTGAATCTTAAAAAAATATAATGAGAAATAAAATAAGCCGTAAAAAAAAAAAATTGATTAAAAATTGGAAAATTTTCATTATTTCTCATTTCTTTAAATCTTGAAAAATTAGAAAAAATATAAAAAATAATGAAAAGTTTTCAATTTTCAATTAATTCTTTGTTTCTAGGCCTTATTTTATTCCTCATTACATTCTTTGCTGATTCACTTAATCAAATTTGAGAATTTCATCTTGTATAAATTGAAAGTCTTTATTAACGATTTTTTTTTAAAATAAAAAATTTAACTTTTTTCCAATTGTACCTCTCAATCATCCTTAAGTGGCTATGTACCTTATCACCAGAATGAAAATTTTAATCCAATGTTTCTTCTGTGTAGAATGAATATTTTAGAAAAAATCAAATTATTACATGCTCCATAACAATGTTCATGTATGAATACAATAAAGCATGTATGAATTTGCTTTTTCTAAAATATTCATTCTACACAGAAAAAAAAATTGGATTAAAATTTTGACTCTGATGATAAGCTACATGGCCACTTAATTAATATGTAGCTTGTAATAAGTGACAGTGAGAACCACTGTCTGTCAGACAGACTCTAGAAGTTGGCTTACTATTCTCGGCAGTGGCATTCCGATAAGCATCGTGCCAAATCTAACGTTGACTATGCGACCGGACAGACAACTGCGTAAACTCATTCTCTTCTCTCCCTTCTCTATCTCTTGAAATCCCCCCAGAATATATAATCCATGAAGAAAAATTTTTCTTAACTCTAGCATGAAACATTAAAGAATTCATTTAAATATAGAGAATTGCCTTGAATTTTTTTTTTTCACTTCTATTTTTTTTTTAATGATTTAAAGCCAAACATTGTGGGTAATTTAAATTACTAGCTTGGAAAATTATTACAAAACTATATGTCAACCGGTTTGGTAACGCCCACTTAGTAAACGTTCAAACACGAACAGAAATTTCAATGAAAACAATTCGTTTAATGATTAAAAAAAATTTAATCTAAAATTATTGCTCAATTTACAGATCACGCCTTGTAATACACCTGCAACACCACCAAATTTTCCAGATGCTCTGTTGGCGTTTTCAAAAATGTCTGCTGGCGAAAAAACACCCTCAGGTATGTTTCAAGGCCATTTGGAAATACAGGATCTGTGTAGGAGGGATAATAGGATAAAAGGAAGATTCCAATGGAATGGCTTGAGATAGATTTTTTAAAATTATTTCTTTGAGAAATGGAGAAAATTTAAAATTTATATAGAAATAATTTAAATAGAAAATTTACGATGTAAACGTCGATTAAAATTGATTTTTGGAGCCTTAAAAAATCTTGAAATAAGAAAAAATGCTTCCAATTTAATCGAGATTGCTCCGAATCTGCTCGAATCTACTCAACTTTGGTAGGATCTGCTGGAATCCTTTGTTCTTTCTTTAGCGACTAAACTATTTCTTCTCATTTCACCTCAATTTGCCGAAATCTGCTCAAATCTGTGAAAATCTACTCGCATCTGACGAATCTACGCAAATATGATATGTTTTGCTGGAATCCTTCGTTCTCCCTTTAACGACTGAACTATTTCTTCTCATATCATTTTAATTGGTCTGAATCTATAAACGAATCTGACAAAATCTGTTCGCATCTGTGCAAATCTACTCGAATATAGTAGGATTTGCTGAAATCCTTTGCTATTCTTGCAACAACTGAACATTTTTATTCCATTCAACCCTAATTGCCTTGAATCTGCTTAAATCTGTCAAAATCTGCTCGAATATATACGAATCTATTGAAATCTATCGCTACCTCAACTATCTTTCTGTAGTTACTCACCAATTTCATGATAATTTCTTTTCATTCATCTCGAATTCGTTCGAATCCATTCAAATCTATTCAGATTTAACATCTCAAATCTATGCAGATTTGTCGGAATCTGCTCGCATTTAGCAAATGTGTCCAAATCTACTCAAATATATTAGGATTTAAATCTAAATAGTTTTTAAATCTTTTGCTCTTCTCTTAACAACTGCACATTTTTATCTCATTCAACCCTAATCCCCCCCCCCCCTACCCAAATCTGCTCAAATGTGTATCAATCTATCAAAATCTATCGCTACCTCGACTATATTCCTATAGTTTTTCATCAATTTTAAAACAATTTCTTCTCATTCACGTCGAATTCGTCTGAATATTCTCAAATCTATGCAGATTTAAAATCTCCTTGAATCTGTGAAAATTTTACTCAAATCTACTAAAATTCACCTTTTCACTGGATACTGTCAATACAATCCCAACAAACTGGAGATGAAAGGAGTTAACAACTTGTAAGAAAAAAAAAACGTAAAATCAATTTCAACAGATGCTTACCATCTTCTCCTATACAGGAGAATTCAATAACTCTATTTCTATCTCTACTCGCCCATTCATTGATTATTTACGCCCGTAAGCATTTCTATCCTCATTGTTGTATCGAGGAAAAGCAGTTACATAAGCTAGAATATTAAAGAATCTATTTCTGCTGACGAATTGGTAATATTGTCAAGAAAGAAGAAAAAGATTTTCCAATCTGTTGATTCATTTGTACAATAGTTCATTGTTCCTTACAAACACGGAAAAAGGAAAATCTGAGGGATGATACTACAGAATACCATTTTGCCCCATATGTCTATTGTTTCCGTATCACTACCAATATTCAATTATTAAGTTCAATTAATTTAGTATTAAATAATTTTTAAAAGAATGAATTTATTAATCCTGTCATTCTTTAAAGAATATCTCGGAAACTAAGCCAGATAGCGAAATTTTGGTAGAAACCTTTTTTTTACCTCTCAAAATTCTCTACAAAAAAGGTATCTACAAAAATTGCCCTATCTCGCTTAGTTTCCGAAAGCCTTTTCAAAAATGGATAAAAAAGCAATTAATGTTTTTTTTCGCTTCCGAATGGAAGCTATGTAATCATCAGAAATTCCGATTGTAATTTTTTCAATAGAGAATACTTAAAATGATCTAAATAGAGAGAAAATGATATTTTTAGCGCAATTTTGAGCTTATTTACATGATGAGTTCTCGAGTTATTGGCGTTTCAATGAATTTTTAAAAATTTGATATTTCGATGATGGTTTCGAAAAAAGTTGTATGACTTCCATTCGAAAGCATATTGCTAAAGTATCAGCAGAAAAAGCTATATCAGTTGGAAAACAATCCTATTATCCACTTGTTCCCATAAATTTTCATAATACATAAAAATTATATAATAATTTATCTAATGATATGTCTCTCTTCAATTAGGCATGTCACCGAGTCAAAATGGCCAACAGACAACCCCAATGACTATTCAACATCATGGTGTAAGGTGTAGTGTTTCGGGTAACACCCAGCAACAGACACAGAGCCAACAACAGTTTGGATTGGGCGAGCCACAAAGATAAAACAGACTGTGGCATATTGGTCATTTAGCACAGTCACAAGATCCACTTAAGGAACGATGACACTGTTAATGTGTGAAACTAAAATAATAACTAAGTAAAGAAAAAAAAAAAAAAATCATCACGTAGCAGAGTTTGAATGAATGAGAGGCTCGAGGTTCTTTTTTTCATCTCCATCGATTCTCTGATTCTGCGAGTTGAAATCAACCAGAGAGAGAAAGAGAGAGAGAGAGAGAGAGAATGAGAATTTAATGAAGTTGTGACGAATGTAATGAAGATTTTCACTTCTTTAACTTCACAATTCATTTCACCAACACAAACACACACACATACACGAGTTTTAATCGAAGAGCTGGACCTCCCACCCCCCCCCCTTTAATCCCCCAATTTATCTCGTTATTTTGTAAATGCCCAGATGCATTGACTCTTTGATAATATGGAATTGTTGTGCAAACAATTTATTTTGCATGAGTGGACGATTTATGATGGACAACGAGAGTGTAAGACACATTTGAGATACATTAATATTGAATAATTAGATTAAAATTGTCGATCTAATGTCAAAAGAGTGTAATTACTAATGTATAGAGGCAAAAGGGCATATCTCCAGTACTTGCCTCTTTTTTAGTATCAATAGTTCCGACAAATTTGCTGCAAATTAAAAAAAAAGGGGTGTAAGTGCTGGAGATACGCCCTTTTAATATCTCAATAACTTGGACATACGCCAATTTATTATTGAAAAAAGAAACACTAGAAATCATGAAGAAAAGGTGTTTTTTTTTCCTTATTTACCAACTTTTTTTGCCATTTCTGCCCTTTTGACTCTAGACCGACGAAATTTAAACAAAAAAAACATTAGGACACTTTGAAAATCTTGTTTATGAATATACGAATATATTCACCAATGAGAAATCATATTTTTTTTTATACAATTTTTTTTTTCTGTTTCCTTTTTGTTTAGTTATTCACGTGTATTTTTTTTTATCCCACTCAGGGACTTAGGTAGATTTTTTGACATCGAAATATTGACATGTTTGTATTATTATTTTCATGGAGAATTTAATGATAAATAATGATGATGAAGTACCCAATGTACGTAATTGTGATGTCATTTATCAGAGTAGTATATTTTTTATGTTAATTACGAGTAATTGCCTCCTATTGCTTTTTTTCGTGTCTACAGAATTAGTTTCTGTAAATTTTTTTTCTTCGGAATTTTCGTTTATGCTCATTCGCTTCCATTAGTGCATACGTAATGATTTTGTTAGAAGTTGAAATTTTTTTGAGGAAAAATTATTTTCGCCAATTATTCAGTAGTAAAAAGGCTAATATATATAATTCATCGATTTATATCATTTTCCCTTTTTGCTACTGAATTTAGTCTATTTGAATCAATAAAATTACTTTCGTGGAAAAAAAAAGTTCGAGTACCTTGGATTTAGCAAACATAACACATTCAATAATGATGTCACCTCCAATAGACTGCTATCAATGAAAAGATAAGAATAATATTAATGAAGATAATACGGAGATTTAAAAGCTGCCTATTTTATGTGAATGCAGTAATTATTTTTTATTCAATAGTGAAGTACGAAAAAAACGAGGGGATAGATCTTTTGCAAATTCAATTGTCATTATCTCTGAAACGAGTGGATTTAGAGAAAAACACGAAGATACCTTTTTTGTAGAGAATTTAATTGTCTATAAAAAAGATATCCTGACAAACTCATCTAAACTTCACCGCTTCCGAGATATCGAAGGTATAAATCGAAAGTATAATAAATTCTTTCAAATAAAAACAAGAGACCATTTTTGTAGCTCATAAAATTCTCTACAAAAAAAGGTTTCTCGCCAAATTCTCTTGAACCTTACAACCACTCTCCACATCTCTTTAAAACAAACAAAAAGTAATTCCATCTACTTGTGTCTTTACTACTTCACTATTGAATTCACTTCCTTTTTTGTTTTGCTGATGGAAAAAAAAATTACGACACACAGACACACAAAAGCTTTATATCATGTTCTCTCCGTTAATTGCTAATTAAAATAATTTCAAATGAAATTATAAATGAAAAAATAAGGTTTGCCATTCCTAGTGAGGTATTCTCTCATAATATGTATTTTCCCTCGTTCCTTTTAGTGTCAAAATATCAGTGTTTTTTTTTTTTCATTATTTTGAAAAATAATAATCAGTGTACATATAATTATATTATATTGAATCAAGTACATCGCAATACATACGTTACGATAATTATTATTATTTTTTAATGCGATTATTTTTATAAATATTAATAGAGCCAATGTGAAAACACAAGTAAACATCTGGAAAAAGTGCAAAAGGAAAATATGAAGAAAAAAAAAATTTGCTCTCGGATGATCTCTTACTTTCAATTAAAGGGATAGAAAAAAAAACAAATTCGTTAGGCTCATAATGACTCTAATTATGTTTACAATTAATTATTGTTTATATTATTATTAAAAGATAATATTCATGTACATAATTATTGAAAAAAAGGAAAAAAAAAATGAAAACAAAAATGTTGTCTAAAATAAATAATTAATAATGGTGCTTTCATATATTTTGCCTATTTTCAAAATAACATTTAATACTTCACAGTTTATATTGTTTATACAAATTTTATTTGGAAAATATTTATATTTTACAGACTGTACAAAGTACTGTGCATGAAAAAAAGAGAAAGAAATATTCAATAATTATTAGAGCTCCAATTTAACAGGTTTTTAGATCTGTTGAAATGAATAAATTAAATGAACAACGTTTTTTAGTGGTCATGCAAGTTGCATTAGACTCTGATGCAATGAATTACAAGGTTCTTTTTCTCTTTTTTCGTCAGTTCAACGCCCAGGATCATAATATTTGCACTTAACAGGTAGAAATCTATTGGAAAAATGGTAAAATAGAATAAATTGAAAAATCAGATGTAACTTTTTTTGTGAATATCTTTGAATTGAGTGGGTTTATCAAAAAATATCAGGAAACCTATTTTGTAGAGAATTTCAAGAGCTCCAAAAAAGGTTTCTTGACTTTTTCTCCTAAACCTAGTAGTTCACGAGTGCTCATCAAAATAAGCTCCAAGTGATTTTCACATTTATCCTATTCCTCCATTTTACTTTGGAATTAAGGAAAAAGAAGTCATAAAAAAAAAATTAAAAAATTATTTACAAAATTTACGGTGATTCTACACCACGTCCAAGTCCAGTCCATCTATCTGGTACTGGTAGAAAGTATCTGTGCATTGCTGCAATAAATCTAGCTCTGTACTCCTGCGGTGATACGATTGTTGGTAATTTACCTTGTCCACCAAGAATTCCGGACTTTTTCACCATCGTCTCTAATTTTTTGTCCCACGTGAATGTTCTTATGTAATCTGAAAGCAGTAAAAAGTTAGTTGCCCATTAGTCAAACCGAGGAAACAACTTTTTTAATTGAAAAAATTGTCATTTCATAATTTTTCATATGAAATTGCTTCTCTCGGAAATATCTCTGAATTGAGTAGGTTTATAGTAGGAAAAATCGCCGATGACCTTTTTTGTAGAGAATTTCAAGAACTACAAAGAAAGGTTTCTTGACAAATTCTGCTAAAAATTCACCATTCACCCAAGACACTCCTAAAATAAGCTAGACGTGATTGTTAAACTTTTTCAGGACGCTGTGCGAAAAGTAGGCACTTTTCGCACACTACACGTGCGATCAGTGGTACTTCCCACACGTTGTACATAAAAAAAAGTACCTCACACGTGCGGTAAAGATTTTCAGACTCTTGTGATTACAAAACTCGCCTCCGGCTCATTTTGCAACCTCACACTCGTCAGAAAAGTACTTTACCGCACTTGTTAGGGACTCTACTATTTCAGCACGCAGTGCGAAAAGTGGCTACTTCCCGCACGGCGTGCGGAAATATACTATTTTAAACTCCAACGAGCAATCTCCACAATTTCCTCACCAATAATTCCCAGAACAAGTTCCCCGGAGTTCGGTTCAAGTCCAACCAGCAGCGAGTAATCCATAACCGAATTATCCGCCAAAAACTTGGTGTCCTGTTCAATAGCCTTATTCAACACAGCCTTGGAATGCGGTCTAATATACAACGGCGAGTCACAGCTCATATTGAGCAGATTCTCATCCATCAGTACCAGCTCGCCCTCATGATCCACATCTTCGGGATTGACCAGCCGATTCCTGACCGAGCCCTTAAGATCAAACTTATCGGTAATAGTCCTATCAAAAAACAGATTCTCCATAACAAGCAAACTGGTCCTCAGCGCAGCATTAGTCGTATTGTTCTTGAAAGACACCCTATAGACCCCCACAATTTTCCCCAGCAATGTCGGCTGCTTCGCCTGCTGGCACCTCTCCATATACGCAAAGTAATTAGGCGCAAAGTCCAGGAAAATCTGCATCTCCATCCTCGACATCTCCTTGAGAATAAACCGGTCATCTCGACTCTTGCAGAAAGTGCTTCCACTCTTACCGCCTCTCGCCGCCCATTGGACGCTCCTGCACAAGCTCCTGGTGAACCCGTCCTCCCCACAAGGCAGAACATTCTCCCTCAACGCCGCGAATTGCGCAGCGAAATAGATCCTGCAGTAGAAATTCGTCGTGGCATCAGTGAACTGGACCTCGATGTAATTCTGCTGTTTGATCGCCTTTTTGTCCTCATCACTCTCGCCAACAGTCGCCCCCTGCGAGTTGGAATCAACGGATGAAACGTTTCTGTCTGTCTCCATCGGACTTGCAGGACTCGGGCTATTGCCCCTTAGGAACGAGAGTACCGAGGGCCTCTTGAACTCCCCAGACTGCGTCGATTCAGCGCTTATCTCTTTGCTGTCGATCAGCTTCCTCTTGTTGAGAGGACTCGACGTCTGATCCTTTGTGTTCCTCGGGATCTCTTGCAGCGCGTGCTTGTAGTCATGCGAGTCAAGAGCATAAGCGATTATGGAGGAAGGTTCCGACTCGTAGACCACAATGGGAACAACCGATCCGAGTGGCAACAGATGATGTTCCAGGGCTCCTAAAGGATTGACGATTGGCGTGACGATGGAAGCTGACGGCAATAGTTGGGATAGTATCGTCTTCTTCTTTTTTCTCTTTCCCGGATTGTCCGGCATGTCGTCAGACGTTATCGGAAACACATCGGAGTAAGAGCGCTGATGACTCTTGGGCGAGCCCTGGATAACAACAATTTCCGCTGGATTTGGATTCTCCGGGATATCACTGTCCGAATTCTCCATATTGTCCACTTGCACCTCATTCTGCACGGAAATCGCATCAATCGCGTTGTAATCAGCGGACATGGGGCTGAGGTCCTCCATTTGGCTTTCCGATGCAGTGTCCTCGGTTATGTAACCATCGGTATCAATGAGTCCGCTACTACCGGCAGTCATGGACCTCTCAGTGAACCTCCGAGGCTTGTCGTCTTTTTTCCGCGCCGCGATGTCGAGGATCCGGGCGTTCCAGTTGAAGACAGCGTCTGCTATAAGACGCTTTAACAGAACCAAACCGTCTTCGATCTTGAACATCAAATTCTGCACCTCCAACGCCTCTCCCACCAGCTTCTTGTTCTCAAGGGTTGGTGACGTCAGCTTCAGCTGAAGCTCCTCGATTTTGCTTTTGAAGTACGCCTGATCCTTGGAGATCTGCTGCTTCATCTGAGCCAGGCTCTCCGACTCCAGTTGGAGCGATCCCATCTTCTCACGGATATTCGAGAAAACATCGTCGCCCTTTAATGCGATCGATTTGACCTCTTCGATGACGTTAGTGTACTGTTTCGGGTCGTAAGTTATATTGATCAACGGCGGTGGCAGTGATATCTCCAGCAGCTTGATCCTCGTGTGCTTGAAAACAGCCAGCATGTTGCCGCGCGAGAAGTACTGATAATGATCGTGATGAAGCGAATGCTGACATGTTTCTGAGCTCCTATTGTTATAAACGTTTCCATGAAACCGCAGCTCAAGGTATTTAGCGAATGACAAGCTCCAGGTATCCGTTGACATCGGCACAACTGGAGAAACATTCTTGCACTCGATGCACTTGCTCCACATCAATATCTGATTGATATTCTCCTGTCCAAACGGATCTGTGCTCATCTCTTTGAGAGTTATCTGCACACAGCCAGAGTCATGTGCAAATCGGCGGCCATGTTGTGCTATCTGTGCACGACAAGATGGCGCCGGACACTTGTACTCGGTTGTGAGGCAGTAGCGTTCCAAAAAACGCCCCAACGCGATGTCATTTCTTCCGTACAGATCCATATTGACGACCCATGGATTGACGCAGAATGACGCAGGTGCGTCGTTTTTATTGTGCGAGAAACTGCAGAATAGAACGGCTAGTCTCTGGTGACTAGCCGGATCCAAACAGTCCGGCCATATCGGCGTGTCGCTAGTGTCGTTCATGTTGATCACCTCGTTATTCTCTATTATGACGCTATTGGTGCGATGGAGACGACCACCGCAAGCCCGGAAATGTGCCAGAAGCGCCTGCACTTCACGAGAATCAACCTTCGACGTGATTTTCGCTAGAGTCAACGGGTGCCGAGGCTTTAGGTTCAATCTCGAAGACGAATCATCGATCATCGGTGGCTCAACAGTAACTGAACTTATCCTCGCCCCTTCGACTTTATCTAGGAACTGAGCGGAGTAGAAAACTTCCTTCGGAAAAAATCGGCGCAGAACACAGTTTCTCCCAGGTTCCGTCTCCAAGTACGGAATCGTGAATTTCAGGTACGGTGAGAAGCTCAGAATCGTGTCGTCCAATGACTTTTTGAATTTATTGAGAAGCGGCAGATCAGCTACGCTCAAACTTTGACCAGTTGGACTCACCCGATTGAACACATCCTCGTCTTCGTTCAGGTATTGGTGCAGTGGATCACTCCTGTCGCTGATCGATTCTCCGTAGACCCGTTTCTCATCAGCCACCTTGCTGGCAATCTTCAGATTCTTGTCCTGCGTTAGAGTACCGCTAAATAATTCCAGAGTATTCTGCTCCGAGCTCGACTCGAGGATCGATACATCATCCGCGGATCCAGTGACCGATGGATTCGGGGATGACGTCTTGTCTGCGGTCTTCCCATCATCTTCGATCGACGCTCTTGACTTCGTTTTGAAGAGCTTCAGTGTATCGTAGGGATCACAGTCCTCATCGAGCAACGTCACTACACGCTTGAATGTCTCCGCACTCATGACCTCACTACCGATTTCCACCTTTTTGTCAGTCGATTCCTTCATCCGCTCCTCTTTCTGCTCATCCAGAAACGAGTTATCGTTCACAGCCGGTGGCTTCGCAAACTCGTCCATGAGAAACGACTTCTCCAGTCGCCAAGAGTAAACAGCGAAAATCATCGTAGCCGTGACCTTCTTTACCTTCCTCAGTTCCGCTGGCGGTCCCCCTCGCAGTAAAATCGTCGAGCCCAAATGCGGATTAGCGCAGCCCTCAAAATACATCAGAGTCTTGATTCCACCACTGTCGTTCGGAAAATTCCGGAGGTAGAACTTTTTGCAGGTTCCTAGTTTGTACCTAGCCGTCAAGTGCGCGTCGATAGTATTGACGATAGTGCCGCCAGTGCACCTGGCCACTCGTTCGAGGACCGAGAGCTTTACATTCAGCACGAGCGTAACACCACACTGTCTGAACCGGTCCTGCGCCAGTCTCGAAACGGACCGGTGCACCAGCACGACATCTGGACCTAAAGCAGTGATCCTATTAACAGTATGACCCAAATACTCGTTCTCCTGGAGCATAACTGGCTCCAGGCTCAACAGCTTCCCCTCCACCCTCTGATACATCAGTCCACACTGCAACAAAAGGATCTTCGGATGAGCGATCATGGCGTTCATTCCCTTGTGTGCTACGTTCTTGCTGCAGACCACCCCCGAAACGATTTCGCAGTCATTCTTGCTTCCACCCGGCGACTTCTTTATCTGCACATACTGCCTGATATCCATGTCATCAGCGTCGTGGTTAAGGTCCGGCCGAACCTGGTCGACAATTTGATGAGCCAACGGCACTACGATCCCCGACCACTTTTGCGATAGTCCCTCGGCATTCAACAGCTGTTTAACCAAGGAATCCTCGTGCTGCTTGTACGCGAGGGAAAGGCTGTTATACGCGCACATCTCGCCGAATGAATTCCGCAGGTTGTTCACCTTGTGCCAGCTGCTCCGCTCCTTTGTCTCCTGGACGTGGAGAGTGTCGTTGAGGAGCTCATCGGAGGCTGCGTTGAAGTCGCTGCTCTTTGGTCGCGTCTCGCGTTCTCGGTCTGTTTCTTGGTCGGCGATTGTGATGTCCTCGGACACTGGACGTTTTAGGGTTACGGTCGAGGCCTCGACATTTAGGTCCAGGTAGAAGCTGGAGCTCGATGATGGCAGGCGGCCGATTATTGGCTGCTTTGTCTCGCTCTCGGAGTCGGTGGTCGAGTCGTGCTGCGGAATGTTCTTGACCCAGGCTGGTTCTTGAGCGTCACAGCTCGACTGGTGCTCCTCGAGGAAGTTCGAGTTGAATTTTGAGAGGTCTATGGGGGTAAAGAGGGTGGTCGTGTCGCTGAAGGAGCTCTCGCCGTTCAAGGACTCGATGAAACCGGCTTCGAACAGCGCCTGACCAATCGCCGCGGCTTGAACTCGCGTTGCCGCTTTGTTCTGGGATATCATCCAGTCGACTAGCTCGACGCCGGTAAAACAGTTATGGTAACTTTTGAGACGCACGCGATGGGTGTGGAGGGGGATCGCTTGGGAAGACTTGAAGAGCTCCTCGTAGATCATTCGGAGGGATGCTGAGTTTTGGAGGACTATTGAACGCTCCTGGGAGGAGAGGTAACTGCCGGAGGATCTGCTCGAGGCGTATTTTTCTTCCATGTAGCCGACACTGGGCTTTCTGTACACGCGGGTCTCGTCTTCGGTGACGCTTAGGGTCTTGCGGTAGTTTGGTGGCGGGGTTTCACCGTACTTCACTTGGAGGTCTTCTTGGAGGGCTTTTAGGTCGGCAGAGAGGACGCTTCGCATGTCGGAGGATTGGAGGTAAGAGAGGACGACTTTGCAGCAATACGTGCAGACTCTCAGGTCACCTGAAAATTAGAGGATTTGGTTAATGGCTTTTTTTTTGGAAGATTATGGATGGCTTGTGTTGGGTTGATATCTTTGAATTGAGTGAGTTTAGAGAAAAACGTAGGAAGACATCTTTTGTAGAGGATTTCAAGAGCTAAGAAAGGGCATCTTGACATTCTTCGATAAGCTCACTCAATTCAAGGATATTTGTTATTATATGAAGTGATGGCATAATTTCAAAAAATTCCTTGATTTTTTTGCAAGTATCTCTTTAAAAAAGGTGGGTTCAGGAAATTTAACAAGAAATATTGTTTAAAGAAAATTTTCTGATGCATAAAAAAAGTCTCCTACCAATTTTTATAAGCTTGTTCCATTCAAAGATATTTGCAATGATATGAAATAGAATTCTCTGTAAATTCTAGAGAATATATCCCTGAAATGATTAGTTTTATCAAAATTTTGCAGAAATCTTCTCGGTGAAAAATTTTTTCAGCAACAAAAAGAGTCTCTCGATAAATTCTTAACAACTCCATAATTTCGGAAACATTTTCAAACATTTGCAATAATACCCATTTTTTTAAGTCATTTGTATTCAACACCTCCACTCCATTCACTCAAAGATATCACCACCTTAGTAACAAAGGGGCGTAAGTGCTATGTTTATACCCAGTACTTACGCCCCTTTATTTCCAAGGTGCCGATATCTTCGAATCAAGTAGGTTCATCAAAAAATGACAAAAGACGTTTTTTCATCGAAAATTCTAAGATCTACAAAAAAAAAAGGTTTTCCATAAATTTTCTTGAGTTTCACCGTTTCCAAGAAATTTCAAAAATAGAGGGTCTGTCCGATTTTCAATCAATTCACCTGTACAGCCCATGATTTTCCCAGGTATCTCATCAGAGCAACATTTCGAGCAGAAGATTTGCCCACACACTCGACAATGGTGCCTCCTCCGAAAAGTCGTGAACCTCTCACCACACTCGTAACACTGTTTTGCCACACTATCAGGCATCCAGTAGGTCCTCAATTGCGAGTCCTTATATGCCTTTAAACTGCTGCTTTTAGAAGCCACGATATTGCTGATTCGTTTGAGGACATTTGGAAGACTCCTGCCCTCAGAAGCATCGAGAGGAAATGACATTGCAGTGCACTCGTCCTCTGGCGTTTTTTCCATGCTGTCCAACTGCTTCCATGATTCCGAATCGCCAGATGAGCTCTGCTCGTCATCTTTCGGTGATGCTGGGGCTGTATCATTACCTAAAAACAAACAATAGCCTCTGACTATTTTATGCAAACAATTAGTGGATCTTTCCTTAAAATTTCATTCAAAAAGACCGAAAAATGTAAAAATGTTTTTTTCTCAACAAATAAATTATTTTTTAAGAAATTAAAATTTTTGCATATATAGAGAATTGAAAAAACTATAAATACAATTTTTTAAGATATTTTCTTTCTAATAATTTATTTGTTTAAAAAAATTAAAAAAATTGTCGAATGTGTGCTGATTTCATTATTATCCAAAAAATTGGATTTTTTTCTATTAAAAAGACTTTTTTTTAAATAAATTTTAACTGACTTTTTTTTTTTTTTTTTAATGAAGTGGAGTAATGTGCAACATACTTTTTCCAAAACCGAAGAATTTTGATAGAAGTGAGGCCACAACTGGTTGATTCTCTTCTGGACTGAGTGGAGCAAACTCAGTTAATTTTGTCGGTGAATTCATGTTTTTATTCATCATTTTGGAGCAGTTTACACTCTGGACAGCACGAGGAGGATTTTTGACAGATGGATCAGCTGATTTCTCTCATACTTGTGACACAAGTTTAATGACTTACTCGGTAGGTGGCAATAGTGAGGCTCCATGTGGTTCTTTGGTTTTTTTTGTGAACTTTTTTTGTTGTTGATTTTTTTGTTTTTTTTTGCAGTTTACGAGGAATGGATTAATTATCAGAGTGGAGAATGAAAAATAGGGGAAAATAAATATTCTCCTACTTAAAAGTAATGGTCTTTCAATAACGTAATTATTTTCATGATAAAAATTGAAGATTGTTTTTTTTTCTAATTATTGGTGATTATTTAAAAAATTACCTTTCAACTGGAAAATAACTTGCAATTTTTCCTGCTAATATCTTTGAATCGAGTAGGTTTAGAGAAAAATGTCAAGTGTCCTTTTTTGTAGAGAATTTCAAGATCTACAAAAAAGGTATCTTCAAAAAAGTTCCTATCTCTCTTAGTTTCCGAGATATTAGCAAAAAAAATAGAAAAATTCATGAAAAAGTCGAAAAGTGGGATAAATTTTAAAAAGTCCACACAACTTCTCTTTGTAAATATCTTTGAATTGAGTAGGTTTATCGAAAAATCTCAAGATACTTTTTTTGTAGAGAATTTCAAGACCTACAAAAAAGGTCTCTTGACAAATTCTCCTAAACCTCATCGTTCACAAGATATTTTCAAAAAAAAAAACTCGACGTCATTTTCAGACGAATTCTATTTTTCACCACTTCACCACAAAATTCCCTCTTTTTTCCTGTTTTATCGATTGAGTCCTAAAGCATTGCCCAATCCTCCAAAAAGTAAATTTGTTTACATTCCTAATTGACAGTAAATTAATACATTTTTTATCTTTTTCTTTCAGTTTTTAAACAAAGCGAAGAAAATCCGGAAATATTCAGTAAAGGAGAATTACTGATGATGCAAGAAAAACCGAATTTATCGAGTTTTAAGATGATTTGTCCATCCCCAGAGGAGCTCAGCATCATAATAAACAATGTGAGGTGCAATAATTGTGGTTTAGTCTTCAAAAATGAACCACGACTACGATTACACGATTTGAAGGTCCATCAGCACAAGAATCTCGATAAAATAGTCAAAGAATGCGTCAGATATCATTGTCCAGAGGTATCCTGTATTTATTCACCAGAATCATCAAGACATTTCACGACTATGAAGTACTTGAAACAGGTATTATGGTTTTTTTATCAATGAAATTGGATTTCAGTTCGAATTTCGATGTTTTGAGAAATTTATTAAGATGATAATGAAATTAAAGATTGATGCTGAAAATAGCAGACATCTGACAATTCGTATCATTTTCATTCTTTTAACAAATAAATTATTTTTAAAAAAATAAAAAATATGCACATGTAGAAAATTTGAAAAAACTACAAGTGCAAATTTTTAAAATATTTTTTTTGTAATAATTTACTTGTTTAAGAGAATGCAAAAAATTGGCAGAAGTCTGTTATCTCTCGTATTATTGAAACTAGCAGACATCTGACAATTTTGTGCATTTTCTTTTTTTAATACATTATTATAAAAAAAAAAAAAATTCAAAAATTCGCTCTTATAGATTTTTAAATTCTCTACATGTGCATATTTTTATTTTCTTTTTATAATTTATCTGCTGGAAGGAAAAAAAATCTAAAAATTGGCAGATGTCTGCTATTTTCAGTATCATAATTGAAATCGATTTTTTTGGTATATCTCTGATTCTGATTATTGTAGGAAAAAAAATGAAGAATCAGATGAAAAAAGAGCTCATTTTCCATCGATTTCAGTGATACTAATTTTTTATATCATTAATTAAAAAAAAAAATTATACGTCTTTTTTTAAAAACAATTTTTGCTCTATATTTCCCTTAAAATTTCAAAATATGACAAAAATTCGTGTCTCTTTTTTGGAATTCAAGGAATTTAAAGAATCATGTATTACATATTTTTTCCAAAATTTGATTCTCTTAAAAAATTTATTAATAAAAATTAATTTGTTAATAAATTTATTTGTTTTTTCAAATATCTCGTAAACAAATAAGTTTAGGGGTAAATTAGCAGGATTAATTTTTTGTAGCTCTTGAAGATCTCTACAAAAAAGATCTCCTCACATTTTCCCCTAAACCCACTTCATTGTGGACATTTTGGCATGAATATTTTGTCTTTAGGTATTTTGTCTTGGCTGTTTAGTCGTGCGACCCCCACTTCACCCAAAGATATCGGTGAAAGAAGCTACATCTGATTTTTCAACTTATGCTATTGTACAGTTTTACTAATGAATCTGTTAAATTCCAATTATTGTTTTTCTTGTCCCTAAAATTAATTTTTTTCTTTCAGCATTATCTTAAAGTACATGCAGTCAAGAGATATCCCTGCACTCAATGTGACAAATTATTTTCAACCGAAGCTGCAACAATTGCGCACATGAGAATCTGTGGTCTCGAATTCACGTGCATTTGTTCAAAAAAATTCAATACCTACGAAGCTCTTCTAACTCATGCCAAAAGACTCTCCCATTGTGTTGATGAAAAATACAAAAATTTACTCAAGTAAGTCCATTTAAATGTTGAAAAACGAAAAAAAATTAATTTAAATTTTCTCAATAATTTTCTAAATTCATCTTATTTTCGAAATATTTTGTAAACAACGAGATTTAGGAAAATTCATCAAGAAACCTTTTTTGTAGCTCTTGAAATTCTCTACAAATATGCTTTTTCGCCATTTTCCTTCAAAACTTTCCACTCAATTCGAAGATATTCTCAAAAAAAATTTAATAATTAAAAAAGTAAAACAATATCGTCAGCTTAGAAATAAAGGGGCGTAAGTGCTATGCTTATACATAGCACTTACTCCACTTTGTCTCTAAGTCGACGATATAATTCCATTTTTTTCCATTAATTTTTGAAAAAAGTATCCCGAAAATATCTCGAAATAGTGGATTTTTTGTTAGTACTTCTTTTATAAAAAATTACAAAAGCTACAAAAAAAAGGCTTTTTCAAAAATTCTCCTATCTCCTCTAATTTCCAGAATCTTTCCCATTAATGACCACCACTAAATTCATTTAATCCAAAAAATTCCATTTCTTCCAGGCGCACAGCTCCCCGGACCCAGCAATTCGTTCAAGTACTTCAGCTAGTGTCTCAAAAAAAGCCCATATCAATCCTCCCCCACAACGACCAATGCTCCCAATCCCACGTCCTCTCCCCCTCAAAAAGTAGCTGCAACGCAGAGACTCAAACCGACGACATAAAACGCACGAAAAAGCTCCTGAGTCCTTCAAAATCCAGTCGTCGTCGTGAGTCCCGTCAAACCCAAACGCTCATTCTCTCCAAAGACAAAAGAAACCGCCGAACAACATCAACCCAAACGATCCCCAGTATTCGTGAACTGAGCAAAAAGACCCTCCCCAAAAAATCGCGGAATCTAAAACGAAGTCTCTTAACCGACTGTCAATTTTCCAACGTCAATTTATTCCCAAGTAGTCCGTTGAACCTTCATCCAGATATTCAGGACTTTTGGGAGGAGAGGAACACCCTCGGTACGCAAACGAGTCCAGGAAAAAACTTTTTGGACGTATTTAGCAGCGACAGTGTCACCCAAACGACATTTTATCCCGAGGATGGACCAATGCAGAGTATTTTCAAAAATGGAGCAATATCCTCGACTAGTCTGCCATACACGAAGAGTTATTATCAAGAAACTCGAGGAATTTCACGATCGGATCCAATGCTGACTGAGGACACATTCAATGATCGCTACAGCAGCATCGAAACGCAGACAGAAAAACCATATCCCCAATCGATTTTTGATTCGGGACTCTTGAGCTCATCGAATACAGAGACTCAAACAACCGAACAATTCGATAATATCGAGCAACTTCTCTACAGCAACATGTGTACACAAACGTGCAACGATATTCTGTCGTCAGAGCTTGGATTATCGGACATTCAGACGCAAACTGCATGGACAGAACTTGAGGGAAATGGCGATGGGAATCATGAGACTGATGATAAATCAGATATTTCGATGGGCGCATGTCGATGGCTGAATATACAAACCAGTCATACGGAGACGCAGACTGATCTGCTCAGTATATTCGATGAACTCCAATAGCATCAGGAACTCGGGTTTTCGTTTGGGGGAGAGAGTGAGGAGCTTTAATCTCTGGGTTTTGGGGTTTTTTAGAATTTTAGAGTTTTTTATGGTTTTTATTTGTCTAATGCTAAAAAGCACCATCAAGTTATTTGACACAAAAGCAATTTCGACATCTTCTACGAGAGTGTTTGTTTTTTCTTTTAAATGGAAATTTTGATTCTTCGATATGAAGATGGAGGGTACGGAATTCGGGAGAGAAGTGGATGAGGTTTTTAGGGGAGAATCACTTGTAGCTTCTGGGGGTAACTTTGAGTTTAGTGGGTTCAACCCTTTGCTTCGTACAACTGTTCTAAAACACGTGGTATTACACGATTATTGGAGCCTTTCTTTCTTCGTTTTTTTTAAATGTACAGAGGCTTCTAAGCCGCTCGAATTTTTATTATTTCGGTCTGATGGACTCTTTAGTCCAAGACGCGATAAATTTTTATCTATCCCTTTATCTATTTTTTTGCATTAAGAAAGGGGGCTTCTGGCGATCTGGGTCGGTTGTCAACGTTTGTTTACTAAAAAAAAAGGCAAATATGCAGAACAGCGGCCTACATAAAATTTAATAATTATCAGAATCAAATTTTCGAAAATCAAATTTTCCCTCTCTGAGGCAAATTTAGATTAATTTTAAATTAATTTCATTTTTAGGACCCTATTTTGCATATTTATCAAACAAAAATATCGTAGACATACCGAAGAAAAAAAAATCCTTCACTGCTAAAACAGTTTCATCATCTATCCAAATCAATTTTTTTAGTGTCAATATCGCTGATAGTATTCGAGAAAATGATTTTTTATTGTTTACGGAAAGGGTCGATACGATGTATGGACATCTTGTACTTGAGGGATTCATATGTAGACTTCAGGTTTAAAAACCCATCGAAGGCTTTTCAAATAATATAATTTTACAATTTTAAGTCTGTCATTACAGTACAAAAAAAACGAACATAATAATCACTCCTCTAATTAATTTGAATAATTGAAAAAAATGATCAATGATGATTGGTGCCTTTTACGAAGCAAAGGGTTGAGGGAAAATGTCAAGAAAGCTTTTTTATAAAGAATTTCAAAAGCTATAAAAAAGGTCTCTTCATACTTTTTGATAAATCTACTCAATTCAGAGATTTTTGCGATAATTGGAAAAAATTAAATTAAAGTTGAAAAATTTGCTGTGGATTCTTCCGTAAAAATCTTTGAAATGAGCAAATCTAGAGGAAAATATCAAGAGACCTTTCATTTATGAAATTTTGAAAGCTACAAAAAAGATATCTTGACCAAGTCCTTTAAAAAATATCTTTTGGAAAGAAGCTACAAGTGATTTCGAGACCTCCTGTACCACTTCGCTACTGATTTCCTGTATTTTTTCAATACAGATGAGTCGATTTGTTTAATCTAGTCAATATCTTATTGTTTTATTTGTTGAAATTTTTCATTTTCTCTTTGACTAGATGTTAATGTTAACACTCAATTGGTCGCGCTATGAGTGGAGTCTCACATTTAAGTATTTTTTAAATAAAATTGCATTGAATCACAAAAAAAAATCTTCAAAAACTCAGTTTTCATTTGAAATTCATGAAAAAAACAGTATAAATTGAAAACTTTATGGAAAAATATTAGAAAAACAAAGTGAGTTCCTAAAAAACTCATAAATCTTCAAATTCTTTCCCTTTTCTCCCAATTTTTTTCCAAAAATTCCATTTATAATTTCTTTGACTTCATCAAAAATAATTTCTAAAAAATCTCAATTTTTTTTTTGAATCAGAAAACTAATTTTCAAAATAACGAAAAAAAAAATATAATTTTTAATAATTGTTTAGAATTACTTTCGAATTCTTTCAGTTTTTTCCAATAGCTTTTTCTATTAATTTCAAAAATATGACGCTCCCTCACGCGCAACCTCGGGTATTTGGGATTTTTCCGCGATTAACGCATTATTAAAGTGAATAATGTGAAAGAAAAAATTTGACACTATTGTGCCAATGGTCATATGAATTCCGATGATGTTGCATCGATTATACAAAAGTACAACAAATAATTTATAAATAATGTTACGATAAATTTAAAAAACTATTGGAATTTGATGATGATTAATGGACGTGTGTTTTTAACTGATTTGAAGCTGAGATTTTTCTTCTTTTTTTTTTCTCCTTCATTAATGCTTCAAAGGGACGGGAATGGAGGGGGTTTTTCGGTGTATTTTTTTTTGTGTATATGAAATATTGACAATTTTTGAGTTAAAGTGCCGGGCCAGCGGCATTATCCTCATCAAAATCCAGGAGAAAATCTTTGGTTCTGTCTTCTATTCTGTCTTCATTTTCCAGGGCCGATGCAATGACTTTCAAGTTCTCAACTCCTGATATCAATTGCCTGTTACAGAAAGACAATTATACAATTTTTAAAAAAAGTATATCAAATAAATTTATTCCATTTTTCAATCACTTTTATAAAATATCTCGGAAAATGAAGGAAATAGAAAAATTAGGGTGATGACCTTTTTTGTACGGAATTTCAAGAGCTACAAAAAAGGTTTCTACAAAAATTTCTCTATCTCTTTTATTTTACGAGATATTTGCAAAATATTGAAAAAATTCATTGATAAAATGGTAAAAAAAATCTTCATATAAAAAAAATACAGTTTCATTTTAAACAATTTGGGATTAACCAGAAAACTCGAAATTCGGAGATTTTCGAGATTTTTTCGTAAATTTGCTATTTTTCAAATTTTCCTCAAATTTCAGCCAAATTCATTTTCGGCAATCTCAAAATTTGGAAATTTCGCAATTTTCGAGATTTTTGATAAAATTGGAGTTGAAAATAAAATTCGTGGTTTCTTTTAAAAATATCTTTGAATCGAGGGGTTTTAGAGAAAGACATCAGGAAACCTTTTTTATAGTAAATTTAATTTCTTACAAAAAAGGTCTCTTGATGAATTGGGCTAAACCTCGTCGTTCTCGAGATATTTTTAAAATAAAGTAGACCTGAGACTAAAATTCTTAGATAAACTATTTTTTTCAATGAAAAATAATAAAAAGAAGAATGTTAACCTGAGAAGAGTATCAGCCGACGATGCTGCATCTCTCAAATCACCTGCCAATCTCTGCATCTTTTTCTCACTATTTACTGGCCGAGAATCACTGTAACTCGCACCCATTGCGTCTCTCAGCTCACGATTCTCTTCTCGTAATGCCAGCATCTCCGACTGCAAAAAGCAATATCTTTAAAAATCTATTCTTCCGTAAGAAATCAAATTTCATTAATTCAGTGAATAATTGTGATTTACCTTCAATGATTTTATCTCCTGCTTTAATACTGTCACTGTACTCTCAGCATTGACCGCTCTTCTCTGTTATCATTTATCATCATTAATTTTAGTGTAAATTCTATTGATAACACTGAAAATCGCAGATATCTGACAATTTTTGGGATTTTTTCTTCTCTCAACAAATAAATTTTTTGGAAAAATTAAAAATATTCACGTGTAGAAAATTAAAAAAACTAAAAATGCGACTTTTTTCGGAACTTTTCTTATAGTAATTTATTTTTCTTTAGAAATCTGAAAAATTGTCAAATGTGTGCTAATTTCATGATCATATTCTATTGATATTAATCAAATTTTTTGACATTGTAGAACTTACTGTACTGCGCTTCAAATTATCCTCAACTTGTTCCATTGCTTTTTCGAGATGCGCCGTCTCTTCGTGATCAACTGCTCTGCGAGATGATAGTTCAGCTTCGAGTAATTGTATCCTAGAAAAAAAAAATCAAGCATTATTTTTTAAATCACAACAGGGTAAATGGAAAAGTGAATGAATAATGCTAAAATTTTGATAATGAGTCGCATAAAAGATCATATTAATCATTATTAATTATTGAAAAAGTCAAATAGAAAAGGAGTGAACCTCACGTATAGCTTATTTTAAAAATATTTTGTAAACAAGCAAGTTTAGGCGAAATTATCAAGAGACCTTTTTTGTAGCTTTTGAGATTCTCTACAAGAAAGGTCTCTTGTGAAATTCTCTTAAGCCCACCCATTTTGAAAATATTCATAAAAGAATTCACAACAAATTTTTCGAGTTATTTTATCACTTCATAATATGAATTGATAAGATATGATATAATTCGAAGGATATTTGCAGTAATATTATTACTGCAAATATCTTCGAATTGAATAGGTTTATCAAAAAAATATCAAGAAACTGTCTTTGCAGCTCTTAGAATTGTACGTAAAAAAAGTAATTCTCAAAAAAAAATTATCTCAATTATTTTACGAGATAATCAAGAGAAATTCATGAAAAAAAAGATAAACTCATCTCATTTTACTTCTTCACTATTGAATTACTTGACCTATTTTTGGAAAAAAGCAATATTCCGTTTGCATCAAAGGACATTATGCTTCTTGGATGAACTCACCGTCTGTTCTTCTCACTATTTTGCCTACGTGCCATCTCTAGATCATGTCTGAGGAGATCAATTTCCAGGAGCAACTGCAGAATAGAAAGAAAAATTAATAATTAGAAACATAACATAAGAAAATTCTCGAGGTTCTACGAATTTTGGGGGGGAAATGTAAAAAATTTACTCTTCTGTCCAAAGGTTCGGTGGGATTTGCTGCAGCAGATGCTTCTATCTGCGGTCCAACTCTATTTCGTATCGGTCCATCGCTCAAAAAATCAGGCAAAGACTTTGGTATACTAATGTCATTAGACGGCGAAGGGATTCCCGATGGATTGGCACTTCCATTCGTTTCTTGTATCGGTAAATCCAGTGGGAAACCTGTTGTCAAAAATATTAATTATGATTTATTACTCAATTTAGTGAAGCAAAAATTAAATGTATCATAGTAATTCTAGTTTCTGACACTTAAAAGCTAGTTTTCGACAGCATAAATCGAAGGCAACAACTATTTACTCATTGAATGTAATTTAATTATTTTGATAAAAATACTTGTTGTAATTTCAAAATTCCCTGACTTTTCCATGATTTTTCCCATACTAAAAATAAAATTCCAGGACCGACAAAAAAAATATTACCTAAATATACGTCAAAATTCTTAGTTATTCCTGAAAATAATTTTTTTATTAGAATTTAACAATACTACGGAACTGCGTTAAATTTTTTAGAACTGTGATTTTCTGTTAATCTTTTTGCAGATTTCCGACTAATCAAAAAGTTTCTATTTTTTTCAATTAAATATCTATAACTTTTGAAAATATGAAGATAATGAAAAATAAACTACAAATTTTCCTGACTGAGATTGAAATTTCCTGACTTTTTCCTGACTATTCCAGAAAATTTAAATTCCCTGACCCTTCCAGGTTTTCCAGGTCAATTGCCACCCTGTAATTAACCAAGGACTTTCAAATTTCCCTGAAATCCCCCTATTAAGAGGGCAGGAGGGTGAAAAGAAATGGAGAAAATCGAGGAAAATTTTGCTTCATGATTTCTCTCTCGTGAGATAATGTATAAAAAATATGGAAAATACTTTTAAAAATTTGTTATTTTTGCAAAAAATAAAATGAAATGCGCTAGACTTAATTAGAATTCTACAGATTTTTTTTAAATAAATTAACAAAAAACCGAGTCGATCAACAGCTTCAGGCCACCACGCTTTACTTGAGTAATCGATCACTGATCGATTAAAACATTTAAAACATGGTGGCTTCAAGCTATCAATCGACTGGTTTTTTTTCTTAATTTCTTAAAAAATCGGTGGAATTCTAATTCATGAAAGTGCATTTCGTCTTATTTCTACAGAAAAATAACAATTTTTTAAAAGCCTTTTCCATATTTTTTATTTATTATCCCACGAGAATTCATGAAGCAAAGTTTTCGCTTTGCGAGGCCCCTCGAATTTAAAACACTCTGCAGCACGCAGTGTAATTGATGCAAATGTCAAATAAAAAAATTAAAAAATTGGCTCAGTCTAGATACACATAGCTACAGTGATACGTAGGGGATTTCAAAAATATTGTTTTTTGTGAGATTGGTGACCATTTGAATGAAAAAATTCGAATTTCGACCAAAAAACCGGAAATTTTTTATCAATAAAAAATGTGCAATTCAATTTTTTTTTAAATCCCCTACGTATTTCTGTTCGAAATCTTGTTTTCAAGATGCTGTGGGAAATTCAAATGAAAATAATGAAAATTATTGGAGTTATGCTGCTTGCCAATTTGAAAAACACGATTGAAGTTTTGACTCAGGCTATGAATATGAAGAAATGCCTTGGGAAAAATTCAAAATTTCATGTGAAATAATGAGTTTCAGGTGATAACGTTTCATGCCCGTATTCTGGAAGGTTCAAAGTAATTTTCAAAGCAAGAAAAAAAAATCGATTCTTCAAAAACAGAGATCGGCAAAAAAAAAATTCACATTTTTCATTTTTTTTATTTCTGTAATTTCCATCGAAAAAATTTTCATTACTTTCTTTCTGGAAAATTTGGATTTTTAAATTTTTCATTTGTTTGAAAATTAATATTTTTTTTTTCAACAATTTTAATTACTATTGTAATTAAAAATTTGACTGATGAAATTTTATAATTTGTTTATTTATTAAACTTATTGACATTTTTATCAGTTAAATTAAATTATAAATTCTTATTTGTGTTACATTTAGCTAACACTCTCAACTCAAAATTCTTGTCTACAAAGACGGTTATATTTGGGAAGATTAAACATAGGAGCGTAGCTAAACAATCGTTCCACAGCAGCTGATGATTATCGATATATTTGGAAAATAATTACGCCAATAATTTAATAAATGTAATTTACGTTTTGTGCACTCATCCAAAACATTCAAAAAATAAACATTGATTTTATTATGAAATTAATGATTCCAATCAATTAATAAGTAAGAAAGGATCAAAATTTCGAATAAAAAAAAAATTATAAAATTTCATCAGTCAAATTTTTAATTACAATAGTAATCAAAATTGTTGAAAAAAAAAAACATTAATTTCCAAACTAATCGAAAATTTAAAAATCCAAATTTTCCATTGAGAAAGTAATAAAAAAATTTTCCATGGAAATTACAGCAATAAAAAAAATGAAAAAATTAAAAATGCGAATTTTTTTTGTTGCCGATCTCTGTCCAAAAATTCTACAGTGGTGTTATCTCTCAACTCACCAATAGGTTCCAATATGCCTGATGGATCATCTCGAATTCCACCAAACTCAGCAGCATCAACACTATCAAGAGGCGATGAATTTGGCACAGTACGATCACGATTATTTCTCCTCTTTCTCCTTCCAATACTTCCAGTAAGATCAAAAGAAAAATCACCAGTTCCAAATTTTTTTTCACTCCTATTGTGACGATTTGTTCTCTGTTCCACACTGTTAATAGCAAAATCTGGCAAATTATCAACATCAGGAATCATTTGTACACTACCAACTGCATCATGATTCAAATAACACTGCTCAATAACCAAATGATCCTGCACAAAATCTGGTAATTCCGTTGGATTTCTTTGAATATTATAGACTCCATCATTGTCTGTATTTCCCTCATTCTTACGAATTGTTGGATAAATTTTTGGTCTAGCACCGGCATACTGATTTTGTCCTTGCGAATCGTTCCTCAGGAAGTGCTTGAAGCTGAATGGATTGTCATCAGATGAACGTCTTGGTCTATCTGCAAATGAAGCAAAAAAAGTCAAATTTTTTCGTTATTTGCTAATAATAATGTAATGATCATACATCTGAGGTTGTTAAAAATGAACGAATTGGTAAAGTTATGGTAAATTTTATTTGGTAAAGCTCTCACTCGAAGTCGTTGGAAATGAACGAGTAGGAAAATTATACTTATAGTACAGTTAAATTATGAAAACAGTTGATATTAATTCTGGTATGTGCCGAAAAAAAAAAAATTAATTAATTAATTTTAAAAAATGAAAAAAGTAAATTAACTAAACAAAAAAATTAAGGAAAAATGAAAGAAATTTTTAAAAAACTGAAAAAATAAAACGATATATGACTATGGATGTTTTGTGCCCAATGGAAAATGTGCATGAAGAAAATTCGGAGAATTGCTTTTTTTTTGTTAAAAAAAGATGTTGAATTCCAAAAATTGAGTTTTTCGGTAGTTTTTGACTGCTTTGGAGGAAACGATTAATCATAGAGATAAAAGTAATAAAACCTTTTTTGTGGAGTATTAAATAATCTACAAAAAAAAAACATTATCGAAGGCATCTCATCAACTCTTATTGAAGAAACCTGAAGAAACAAAAAAATTAGTATTATCTTAAACAATTTGAGATTGATCAAAAATCCAAAAATTTGGCGATTTTTTGAAATTTCTCGAGATTTTTGGTAAATTTAATTTTTTTCCAAAATTTTTCTCGAAATTTCTCTGAAAACTACCTCTAGCGACCTTTTTTTGCCCACTCGGACCATCAAAAATCATAATTCTGGTGAATAATCATATCATAATCATATTTTTAGTCAATAACTTCTAATTTTCAACTTTTAAGTTAAAAGTGCAAGGAAATGTGTCTTAAAAATTACTTCAAAGTGGAGCATGATTTACCTACGTTCATTCTAAACGATTTCGGATAAAGACATCGTGAAATTTACCAAACCTCTACCATTTCGTTCATTCTAAACTCATCTCTGACGATTTTCTGCATTTTTTTAAACAAATAAAAGACTAATACAATTTAAAAAAAAACATTTTAAAAAATTGCACTTCTAGTTTTTCGAATTTTCAACAGGTGCATATTTTTTGTTTTCCTCCAAATAATTAATTTCTCAAAAAAAAATAAAAAAAAAAACATTTGAAGTTTCTATCTTAATTGTTCTGGTTGTTATGGAAGCAACATCATTTTTCATGAAAAACTATAAAAAATCAACATAACTTAAAAACCAATTATTACAAAAATCTGAAAAAATTCACACATTTACAGAATATCATATCAAATGTTATAAATTGATCTACAATGAAATCAGTTGAAAATTTTTTGAGAAATTAATTTTTTTTTCAAAAATCGAAAATTCATATCTCAAAAAATACTGAATGAAATCCAAGCAACAAGGTCTCAAAAGAAACCATTCATCACGACAAATATACAGTAAAAATATGAGATTTTTAGGTTGAAATTTTATAGTTTTTAAGTAAAAACAAAAAATCCACACAGACAGACACATACACACACACACACACACAGACTTTCTTTCTAAATATCATTTTCTACTCTCCACATCATTTAAAGTGATTTGCAACAAAAAAAATTTCAAATCCAAAATTTTCACGATTGTTGAGCTTCCATTCAAAACCAAAAACATTAAGAAAAAAAAATAAAAAACATTTAAAAAAATTGCATTTCTAGTTTTTCGAATTTTCAACAGGTGCATATTTTTTGTGTTTTCCTTCAAACAATTAATTTCTGAAAAAATGAAAAAAAAAAATTAAAAATCGTCATATTTCTGTTATTTTCAGTATCATAAATTGCCGAATAAGTTCAGAATAAAATATTTAAAGGAGAAAAGTGCAGGAGGACACAGTGAAGGTTAAAAAAAAAAGCGAGGAGGCTAGAGGTACAGAGGGGCCTTTAATAAATTCATTGAATTCTCTAATAATAATAATATTAGTGTCTTTAAGTGTCATTTAAGTGTACATAGAGTGTAAGTAATTTAACATATACTCAAAAATCATGTTAAATACACGAAAAAGGCACTTTTGTACCTCCAGCCTTATCGAAAAAAAAGCTAGTACCTTGATTATCATCGTCATTACGAATTCTAAAAGTATTTTCACGCGATGAATTACCAGAACGATCCCTCGTGGCTTGTGCCAATTCCTCCAGTGATGAGGACGAAGATGAGGACGATCTACGTCCTCGTCTGGTCGCCATCACTCAGCTGATTCACTTGTCCTGTGTATTTTTAACCTCTGTTCTCTGGAGAATCATAAAATAAAAGAGAATTGTTCGGAGTAGAGAAGAGAAAAAAAAAGTCACTGTGTAGTGCAAATGATTCAACTCACCTTCACTGATCTCTGATGCACACAAGCAAATAAATTGAGGCAATTTTTGTGTCCTTGTTCAACGTTTAGAAACACGAATCTTATCATGGGTCTCTTTTTCGTGTAAAACCGGTGTTTTGTATATGCAATATTTAACACATATATAGGTATATAGGTACACATGTATTTTGAGGTTTAGTTGGCGTTGGAACACACACAAAATGCTTTGTATGAATGTTAGTGTATGTGTGTGTGTTTCTGAGTGTTCAAGTGTGTGTGTGTGTGTTTCTGAATTTAAGTATGTGTGTGTGTGTGTGTGTGTGTGTGGTGCATTCGTGTAGGAAAGACCGGAGCAAAATGGACCTGCCTTGCAAAATAATTCATGATTTTTTTAAAAAGCGGCAACGTCTTCAAAAATTCTAAAAAAATTCACCAACAATACCAACACGTTGCACCATCTTCTCAAATTTTTTCAGATTTTTTCACAAACTCCTTGACTCCAAAAAAAAATCCTGAACCATGCTGCCTCGGAGGTCCATTTTGCCATCTTCCCTATTTCAGGAAATTGAGGATTTTTTGACTTATTCTACTTGGAAGGAATCACATGTGGCTTCTTTTCGGAATATCTTTGGGTTTTATAGGTTTAAGAGAAAATGGAAGAATACCTTTTTTGTGGAGAATTTTGAGAGCTACAAAAAAGGTCCCTTCATATTTTTTGGTAAAGCGAGTAGTTTTGGAGATATTTGGAATAATGTAAAGTAGAGGAATTGAAGATGAGAAATTTTTTGGTGATTTTTTTGGGAATATTTTTGGAGCGAGTAGGTTTAGGAAAAAATGTGCGGAAACCTTTTTTGTAGAGAATTTCAAGAGCTACAGAAAAGGTTTCCTGACAAATTCTTCTAAATTTTGTCATTCATGAGATATTTCAAAAATGAGCCAAACATGATTTGTCTCAAATAAATAATTTCCTCTAAAACCTGAAAAACTACAAAAAAATACTCCTAAAAATGACAATTTCTTCAGAAAACCGTTCATTCACTGGTTGCAAAGTGTGCAATAATATAAAATAGGTCAAGAACAACAACTCCATAAAGTTATGTATTTTTATTAGAATATGAACCAGTAGATAAAGTGACATTTAATATTTTTCACATCTGCCCTCGTTAACAAATGGGCAGAAAATTAAAAAAAAAAATTATTATATTTAATTAATTCACATGGAATTTCAATAAAGGAATCACGGTAATATCCGTCCACGTGAATAAATATAATTTCCATTTGCATAGCATGCATCGAGACAATTAAAATATTGTGTGCAAAAGAAAAAAAAAAAAATAAACATAAAAAAAATATTCCTTTTGTTTTTTTGTCTTTCGTTTCCAAGCAAAATTATAACTGTATATTGGCGCAATTTCATATTACTCTATGTACAGCCTCTATATGTAGCTATTCCGTATCATAATTCCTCGTTCTATATATAATTTTCATTCCCCCCCCCCCCCTTTTTTATCCCCCCTTTCTTCTCATTCAATAGTTACCATTCATAGTCGTAGGAAATTAACACAAATTAAATGAGTAAATTGTTATATCTCCGTAAATTGTATCAATTGCTCACGAATTTTCGCATTGTCATGATTTGACATATATATATATATATCTAATGCATTTTTTTTTTCATCAGCATCTCATTCATTTTTGTAATTATGGTTAATTATTATTGAAAGGAGAATCTATAATTGATTATACGATAATGATAAAATTAATAATTCTTCGCTTCCAAGATTTTATGGAGGTGTCGATACTTATTTTCATCAGTTTTTCCTTTTTTTTTTTTTTTTCAATATTCATGATTCTTCATGATGCTGATTACTCCTACAATGGACCCTCTATCAGACTAATTTTCAGTGTACAGTAGTAGATACTTCTTCCAAGACAGAGCAGAGCAATTAAGAATGCACCTGTTGATACAAAATTTAATATTTTAATCTGTTATTATTTTTAAAAATCATTTTTTTTTGTCTGGATTATTAGTATTGAAAAAGAAAAAAATACTAACCAACGTATGCAACGTAAATGCCACCGTTTGTGCCAACTAGTGAGTATGTTCCGACCTGAAAATTTGAATTTTTTTGATATTTAATTAGGTTTGCTCGTTTTATTTTAGGGGAGGGAAAAGATTATTGTCTGATGAGGCGATTATTTTGGGAATATTAAGAATATAGGAGATTTATTGAAATCCAGGGGATTAGGAGAAAGTGGGGCAAAATGGGCAACCGATAATTTCTTCGAAAATCATTATTTTTTCATTGATTTTTGATTTTTTTTTGTTGGAAAATCGGGTTTATGAGTAAAAATTTTTTGTTTTGTGGAAATATCTTCGATTTTGATTTTCGTAGCGCAAAGAGAGATGGAAGAGGATGAAGATGCGATCATTCGCCATCAATTTGGATGATTTTTGATTTTTTTAAAAATGCTTTTTCGAGAAGTTATGATTTATTTTATAAAAAATTAAGTTTATCTCCAGATTTCCAGTGAAAATGCGTTGAAAAATTTCAGCTCATCTTCACTCTGGATTTTCATTTTTTGAGCTATGACTGTTAAAACGAGAGATTTTCTCAACAGTTTGAAAATTTGTGGGCGAAACTATTGAATTTCCAAAAAATTCCCAAAAATGAATTCTAAAATATATTTTCTCGCGGAAATTTTTTCAGCTTTTTATAGAAATCATTTACCATGAAACCTTCAATTTCCCGAAAAAAATAGAATAATTTTTGAGATTAAACAAAAATAATTGCGTTTTGGAAATAATCAATAAAATGAAGAATATGAAACGTACAGTCACAGCGATTCCAATCACAAGTGCTATTATTCCAATAGTTATGAACATGATTCCACGTCCCTTAGCAAAATCCGGTCCAACGGAAGATACTTTACGGCAATGGGGACATCGAGCCAGTGCATTATTGAGTGTATTGAACTGCAATAAAAAAAAATCAATCATTACTTGCAACTTATTTCAAACATATCTCATAAACAAAGAGTTTTAGGAGAAAATGTCAAGAAAACTTTTTTATAGCTCTTGAAATTCTCTACAAAATAAGCGCTCTTGACATTTTCCCCTAAATTGACTGCCTTTGACTGCCAAAAAAAAGTTATTTGAATATACGTTGAAATTCTTAGTTATTCCTGGAACTGATTTTTTAATTAGAATTTTAACAATAATACGCGAAATTGCGTTAAATTTTTATAACTGTGATTTTCTGTTAACTTTTTCGCAGATTTCCGATTAATCGAAAAATTCGATTTTTTTCAATTCATTATCAATAACTTATAAAAATATGAAGATAATAAAAAATAGACTACAAATTTCCCTAATTGAGATTAAAATTCCCTGACTTTTCCAAGTTTTCCAGGTCAATCGCCACCCTACATTCGCAAAAGAATTCCACCGAACCCTTCAACTCATCTCATTTCACCCCTCAACTATCTGCTGAATAAAAAAACAATAAAATCGCGCTTTTACCAGAAAAGTGTCATGACAGTGAGCACAGCAGACCCTGCACATTCCTGGCATGGAGAGAACTGGTGGAGTAACAGGACTAGGCGCCAGATTTATAATTCGCTTGCAATTAGGCCTTGGACATGCAATTCTTTGTGAAGAACTCTTGCAGATGAGCAGACAATTGCATGGGCATCTGACATACTTCTTTCCAGGTGGAGCATTTCTTATTGGCTGCATCAAAAAAATGAATCATTATTATATCCCTAAAGTCCAAAAAAAAAAAAAGAAAAAACCAGTTGAAGAGATGAAGACATCAATTTTTATTGTTATTAACTTTTGAGAAATATATGGGAAAATAAGTGAGATAGAGCGAATTTGGTTTAATCATTTTTGAACAAAATTGCGAGAGCTCCGAAAAAAGAATTGGGGCAAATTTGCCCTGTTTCACTCATTTCCTGGAGAACTCGAAAAAAATTAATGACAAAAATTAATTCATTTCGTTTCACCTTTTCACTACTGAAATACTCGTTATGAATCATCGGCAATAAGAGAAGCCTATTACAGGGGTGAAGAGGTGGGGCAAAAGTCGATTCTTATCGTTCGTTTATGTAGCTCTCGAAATTCTCTACAAAAAGCTATATTCTAGTATTTTTTTATAAACCCACTAAATTCTAATTTTTTTGAAATAATTGAATATTTGAAAATTTTGAAACAAAAATCGGAAAGTTTGTTGCTAATTATTTTGGAAATATCTTTGAAATCAGTGGATTTAGAAGAAAAATGTCAGGACCTTTTTCCTAGAGAATTTTAAGACCTAAAAGAAAAATGATTAGGGCAAAAGCGCCTTATCTCGCTTAGTCCACGAGATATTTTCAAAAAAATGGGCTATTGACTCATTCCACTTTACCCCTTCACTCCTAAAATATTTAACAGGTCATTAGCAATAGAGAGTACTAAGAAATTCAGGGGTGAAGAGGTAAAACAAAAGTCAATATTGGTCTTTTTTTTTCTAGTTCTCATACATATAATTCTCTCCCAAAAATGTCCACTATGTCCACTCAATCCAAAGATATTAGAAACAAGATAAAATAACAAAACGAAACTTGAAAATCTTGTCACGGGCTCTTTCGAAAATATCTCCAAAACGAGTAGGTTTAGGAGAATTTCACAAAAGCCCTTTTTTGTAGAGAATTTCAAGAGCTAAAAAGAGAAATTCATTGTAAAACGCTCTATCTCGCTTATTTTCCAAGATACCCTTAAAAAAAGAAATATCCAAAATTGACATTTCATTTCAGCTCTCCACTTGAATATTTGCAAATGTTGATGGAGAGAGTCTTACTCCCTGGAAAAAATCTCCTGGATGAAATTTCCCGGTTAAAATCTACTTTCTAAAAATCGCCTTAAAAAAAATTCCTCGGGAAAAATCTCCCTTTTGCTTCCGAATGGAAGCCATGTAATCATCAGAATTTGCGATTGTAATTTTTTTTAATAGAAGATACTTAAAATGATCTAAATAGAGAGAAAATGATATTTTTAGCGCATGTTTGTGTGTGCATAAAAGTCTCAATTACAGCAAAACGGTTTAATAGAAAAATTTCATATTTTGTGGAAATCTTCCACTCGACGAACTCTATCATTTAAGCTTCATTTGAAGAGAATCCGATCGTTACTTTTTGAGATATGTTCATTTTTCGAAAATCAGTTTTCAATTAAATTTCTGGAAACTATTCAACTAATGTTATTTATACTCATACATTATCTCGAGAGTTGTATCAGTTAGATGCCTGTAAATTTTGAGCTTATTCGCATGATTAGTTCTCGAGTCATTGGCGTTTTAGTGAATTTTTCAAAATTTGATATTTTGATGATGGTTTGAAAAAAGTTGTATCACTTCCAATCGGAAGCATATTGCTAAAGTATGAGCAGAAAAAGCTATATCAGTTGGAAAGCAATACTATTATCCCCTTGTTTTTTTTTTTAAAGGCCCCCGGGAGATCATCTCAGGAGAGCAAAACACCTAAAACTGCAAATGTTTCAATTCATACCGTTGCTTCATTGCACTGGCTACATTTAACAACATGCTGATCCCTTTTTCCGGAAATATCAATCATTGCCTGGCATACTCTGCAGGTAACCATTGGCATACCACTCTGATTACCAGACTGATATGGTGGGGGTACCTCATCAGGACCAATTGGCGAGACTGTGTTGACATTTGATTGTGTACCATCTGAAATTATCCATAATTCATTGAATTTATTAATATAATAATGTCATGTTATTTAAATGAAAATATTTATGTATAAATATTTTTGATAATTATTACTTACCAATAACATCACTACTGTGTGAACTGTATGTGACACTGTCATTTTTCAGAAGTGGCTGGCGTTCGCCCTCTTTACCGTCACCCATTGTATTGGACAATGAACTCTCTGTATGAATCACTCTAATCAATAACAACTCAAAATGAAGGTTAATTAAAATTTCATTGATAATAAAATTTGTCAATTGAGAGATACGAATTTAGAGTAATTGAGTAATTTTTTTATTGACACTTTTTTCTAGTTAGGTTCGTTATATTCTACCCTCTCGTCGCCATCACTGTCTTGTGTTTTCGCTCTACTGTCAAAAACTAGGATTTTTTTTTTTATGGCGAGTTTACAATGAGCTGGCGGATTTAGGGTAACCAGACGTTTGAATAGGCAGTGGATGAATATCATGGTGGACCCGGTTACCGGACGTGTCCCAGTTTCCGGATGCAGTAGCAAAATATACAAATAATTAATATTCAAGTGGAAAAAACTAGTTTTTTAATACTTGCAAAATGTTAAAATAGCAATCAAGTCAAGTTTTTGAATTTATTTAATTAAGTTTTTTTTATGATTTTAATTAATTTTATTGTGACTTGTCCGGGAACTGGTACTTTTGCCTTGACCGTCCGGTAACTGGTGCCTTCAGGGTAATTTATTTATAAATATTACCATTTGCATCCTCTTGGTGGTTGTATGATGGTCTTTGGTAGCATATTTTTATTTATTTGGTAGTGAAACTCTGCTTATAATAATTAATTGTTTATTTAGTATTGAACGAGAGATGGGAAATGACGGTCATTTTTCAATTGACGTCATATGACCAAAAAATGACCGCCTTGTGACGGCCACATGACGTCACAAAATTTTGAATTGAGAATGACGGTTATGACTAAATTTATGAGTATCAAGATATGAATTTTTGTTTTTTTATTATGTAGTGTGAACAATGTGAATATTGTTGAGAACATGAAGAAAAAATATTTATTGCCTTGAGTATTATTAGTTTTAAATGAAATCAATAATAATGACCATTCTCCTGCCAGTTTCTGATCACATGAAAATCTATAATAAGAAGCAAAATCAATCTCGAGACAAAAATGAAATGAAACATGACAAATAATACAAGGAAATACAATCGATCGATGAATATTCTTCAATTTGAACACAATCAATAGTTAGAAAAGATATTCTTGCTCCAGTTCCTTCTCCAATCGTACACATGACTCAATTGGTTTTCTCATCTTCATATCGACTATGGACAGGGCTTCAAGTAATTTAGCAAAATTTTCGTTGATGTGAACCTGTTGGAGACCTCTACCATCGATTGAGAATCTCTTGTCTAATGGATTGTCTAGCCCATTGCATTTTTCTAGTTACTTATGCAAGGTGGTATCTGCTACTCTTTCTGTTTCTTGAAAATCACTTTTAAATTCCGTGAGTTTCGACCATCCTTACCACAACCTGCTTAGTACCGACATTGAAGCATTGATCCTACTGCGATGGCTTGGAGCGAATGCAATGAGCTGGTCCTTGCATCTCAGCACATCTGATTGGCATAGTTACTGCTACCTATGATGCAATTATTCATCAAGTGCTCTCCTGCTCCACTTGGTTATCACCTCAACTTTCTATTCATTGAGCAGTGGTAGCTCGTCAAGAGTTATCATCTCGAATTACCACTCAGTTTACTTTAAACTACTTTGTCTTTGCTGTGTCCCTGGCATTCTATCACAGAATACTTCACTGATGATCCTATTGCAATAGATTCTGCACCTCAAGAAAAGTGAATATCATCCGTAACAATACAATAACTCTTTGCATGAATTTGAAAACATTGAATTTCTGACAATTTGTTGAGAGAGAATAGCAAATTTTATGTGTTCTTTGCATTATTAATTGAATTCATATATGATTAACAAATTTGTAATATTCGTATTTTTACACATGGACATTAATTAAATTAATCTTAAAGTAAACTTTTGCGGAATGACTTGGAACTAGAGGAAGCTTTTTTTTGGAGATCTGTTTTGTTGAAAAAGCAATGAAAAACAAAGAGTCAATAAGATCTGAAGGAGACATTCAGTAGTGGGTGATCAGGTATCATTTGTATATTGTCAAGAGCACGCTGTTGTATATTAGATAATATTATTGTTAAATCAAGATGTTTTTTTTTTTGGCCGCGATGAAAAATTTGTCGAATATCGTTTACAAAAGCTATATCCACATGAAAAGAGAATGAGAGCGTCATTTTTTCAAGATTCAAAGAATTTTCAATTAGTCCAATCAATGCATCACCATCATGAGTGTCCATATGAAAGGAGACATACAATTGCTTCAAATTCACCAGATGCATGAAATCGCGACTTCTAATATTTTTAAAATCGCTCAATTTGAGAATCTCAAGCGATGGCATTTCTCCCAAATATTCAAAGCAGTCTGTTGTCAGAGTGAAGCAGTCTAAAAATATAAATAAAATGTAGTTAATTCAATATTTCTATCTTACGAAGGAAAATCATAACTTACCCAAAAGGTGCACTTCTGTAAGTTTAGCACAGTTTCGTGCTATATCACGAATATATTCATTCCTGAAATTACAATAGTTTCGATGGAGAATGAGCTCTCGCAAATTGATGAACGTTGCAATTCTCTGAAGAAAGTTTGACAGTAAATAACATTCGGAGAGTGCCAATCTCTCAAGTCCTTTCAAGCTCCCTTCCTCTCTTTTCGTCTCGTCTTCGTCGATTTCTATTTTATTCAACTCTAGTTTTTTTAGATTTGGAAATTTATCTGGATTCTGCAAACAAGTTTTAAATGATATAGTAGATTTACAGAGGATTTTTTGAATAATTTCTTTTATAGTTCATATAAGCTGACAAGATTTCAAAATTCATCTGAAATTCATCATTTTATGATTGACTATTGAATTACTCACAATTGATTCTTGTTCGAAACCTGCACGATAGAGCATTGCTGTCCTGAGACACAATTTTTGAAGACTTTCTGAATTCAAAACCTTCAAACAACCGATCGGGCTGTATCTTTCGTACCCTTGCATTTTTACAGCAGTTAATTTACTAGTTCTTTCAAATATTTTCGTCAAATTACGAACAAAACATTCATCGTTTTTCATTCCAAACCGAAAATGAATCTCAATATCGTCCAACTGATCCAATTTACAAAACTTTATTATCATTGATAAAGAGTGAGGATGTTCTGGTGAGTTATAGATTTTCAATTCCCTCAGAAAACGGCCACATCGTTTGAGAATCAAATAAACTGTATTATCTGAGTACTCGCGATAGATCGTTAATTCCTCAATATCATGCCATCCTCTCTCACCAATGATGCGCCAACGTTTGCAAACTGAAAAACAAAACATGTTTAAAAATTTTAACTCTCATTCTAATAACTATCAGAGCATATACGAGTAAAGAAATTGCATATGTGTGATGAACGAATGAAATTCGATAATATCTCAAACACTGGAGAGTTTTATGGACTCACACTGAATTAAATGGACTTTGAAAACTGATAGGTTTACAAAATAATTCAGTTTGATATGTAATAAGAATCAATGGGAAATTGAGAAATATGGGGCAGAATGAGAATCCTGATAAAATGGCTTGAGGATCTCAAATATTCTCACTGATTTCGAGTGATTTTTATAATTTGAAGCACAAAAGCTAAAATGTGTCCGTTTAATACTTTATACTTCTTTTTCACATCTTTCCTCCTATGATGTGATTACCGGGAATGCCTTGTTTAGCTTCAAGTCTCTCCAAAATTGGTAGAAATGAGGAAATGTGTTTCAGACAATCATTGGGTAATTTATTAATCAGAAATGAGATGTATTGGGGAGTGTGGGGTATAATGAAGATTCGGATGAAATGGCTTGCGTTGAACTGATTCAAACGATTCCATTGAAAAGCTGAAGAAATTTTCGGTTCGAAACCCACTACCGACCAATAGAACCGAAAATATCTCCGGAAGAGTAGAATTTTCCAATTCTATAAAGGATTAGAGCTTTATTTACCGGCTGCGAAAGTCGAATTTTCAAAATATTCTCGGAAATGAATTGTGCCACATGTTCTCCAACAGAGCTTCCCTCGAATTTTAATAAAATCATCAAAAAAATCCATTAAATATCCGTTTAATTCTCCGTGTCCTTTTCATCTCTCTTCTCCCTCCTTCATATAATGTAATTATCAAAATACCTTTTTCAGCTTCCAGTCTTTCCAAAATTGGTAGAAATGAAAATATGTGTTTCAGACAATCATCGGGTAGTTGATTAATCAGTGAATTATTCACTCCGAGATCCTTCATTATTATTTTTTCCTCAATTCTTTTACTTCTTCTTTTCCGGCTTTGGATAGAGTCAGTCATCCTGCCGTCCCTAGCGAATTCAATTATACCGCGTCTTTGCGTATTTTTTGGGTATATTTTTTTTCACAAATATATTCAAAATATTGCTTGTTATCCCCTAACAATTCACTCGGAAGATCTCAGCGTTGCTGCTCCAATTCAAGCCCGAGACTCTTGAATAAGGTGGTAACATTAGCCGCCAAAGTTCTGAAGAACACTCCACCAAATTTCCTTGCACTTTACTATTGTTAAGGTATATTTATTTGTCACAACTATTTTATTGATTTAACTCCAAGATGAATTATTGGGCAGGCTGATTGAAGAACTTGAGGGAAACACAAATGCTAAAGTAGCATACACAACATCTTCATTAACTTTAGCACTCAACTTCAATTACAATAATGTAGAGAGACTCGAGATTAAACTGATTTTCTGATGTCATCTGTTCAAGAGGACGAAGGTAACTGACTCCTCTTCACTTGGCTTGGAGTCTCGAGGGTCTTCCGTTAGTATACCATGGGGGTAGTTCGTGGGGGTTTGAAGAAAAGAGTGGGGGTAAGGCCCAACGGACATTGGCTATTTTGAGGAGGAGGAGGGTGCTTGGAAGGTTGGCCTATAGGGTTGTAGAACCTGGGGAAAGTCCCGATTAATTTCCCAATATTCGGGAAAATCCCCGAAGGGTTTTATTGCAGGGTACCTTGAATCTGTACAGCAATAAAGTGAGCGAGTCAACTTTACTGTCTACTCCAGAGATGGGCAAATCCGGATCTTTGGGATCCTTGGGCTCCCGACCTTCATTAGGGGGGACAATGCTCGGCGTTAATCCTGTTACCTGGGTCGAGTGCAGTCCCCCAAAAATTGCACCTCACAAACATTTCCCCCACCTTCTTTTAATTCAGTAGTGAAGAGGTGAAAGTCAATTTTTTTACAGTTTTTTTTTTAATATCTTGGAAACTGAAGGAGATAGCGCGATTTTGCCCTCAGCTGGTTTTATAGAGAATTTCAAGAGCTACCAAAGTAGATTCGGGTAAAATAGCGCGATCTCACTTAGTTTCCAAGATATCTCGAAAAAACTGATGACAAAAAAAATTGACTTGTTTTATATCTTTTAATTTTTCGACACTAGTTTTCTTTAATATTTCAGAAACTAAGCGAGATAGAGCGATTTTGCTCGAGAAATGTTTTGTAGAAAATTTCAAGAGCTATAAAAAAGCATTGGAGTAAATTCGCTTTATCTCGCTTTATTTCTGAAATATTTGAGAAAAACTGATGGAATAAAATCGATTCATCTGAATATCTTTATTTCTTTCTTGATTTTTCGAGTTTTTAATCAGTTTTTTGATAATGTTTCGAAAACTAAGTAAAATGGCGTCATTTTGTCAAAATATTTTTCTGTTGGGTGGTTTTATTGAGAATTTTAAGAGCTACAAAAGTAGCTGTGGATGAAATCGCGCTATCTCACTTGGTTTCCAAGATATTTCTAAAAAACTGATGACAAAAAAAAATAGACTTGTTTTATATCTTTTATTTTTCGACATTAGTTTTGTTTCAATATGCCGGGAACTAAGCAAGATAGCGCGGTTTTGCACTAAGAATGTTTTGTAGAGAATTTTAAGAGATACAAAAAAAAATTGAAGTAACTGCGCTCTATCTCGCTTGATTTCTGAGATATTTGAGAAGAGCTGATGGAATAGAATCGATTTGTCTGAAATCCCTTATTTTGCAAATTCTCGAGTTCTGCATCAGATTTTTAGGAGCATCTTGGACACTAAGTGAAATAGCGCTATTTTGCCCTGATTTCCTTTTGTAGCTCTCGAAATTCTCTAAAAAAACAGCTTTGGGTAAAATCGTTCTATTTTGCATGGTTTTCGAAATATTTGAGAAAAATAAATGGAATAAAATCGATTTGTCTGAAAATCTCTTCTTCTTTCATTTTTTTAAGAATATCCCGGGAACAAAGCGAAATATGTTTTCATTTTCTGTTTTTCCAACGTAATTTCTCGCGAGAAAAAAAGAAATAATGCACGTCAGCCCGCACGATTCGTCACCGACATTCGGTGCTTAGAAATATGCATAATTATATAATTGGGAGGGGGGCAGTTTATCGTCTCAGGTACAGGGAGTATTAATGGGATTAAGGCTTTGGGATTCCGACTACCTGAAACTTGCCCATCTCTGGTCTACTCAGTAAAGGAATTAAAATGTGAAGATTTTGTGTCTCGAGGGATTAAAGCAATAAAAGTGGTAATAACGGGGAAAGAAAGGGCCGCCAAGATTTCGAACATTTGGTGACCAAGTGTTCAGCAATAAAAATAAGAGAAACGTTCTGAAAAGTATGGAGAAAATGTTATGACCGTACAGAAAATACGGAGGACAATACCACGAGGATAGCAGCTGTCGGATTACCCGTTTATCTACTGTTCACGTTCCTTTTTAAAATTCAATGTTGCTTGAATTCATTTGATTTCTTTTCTTAGTGAATTTAAATCAGTGGTTGCAATCAAGAATTGACTGTAGCGGGTCAAAATACGACACTTTTTTTTTTGAGAATAGTATATTAGACAACGAGTGCGGGAAGCGCCGTATTACCCACGAGCACGGTTTGAGCGAACGAGCGAAGCGAGTGCGCTTAAACGTGCGAGTGGGTACGGCGCCCCGCACGAGTTGTTTATACCATTTTATATTACTCACATGCGGTGTGAAATGGCGCTTGACCTTACTCTTTAGAGGTTAGTAAGTGCTGTTTTAATCCATTGAAACGTCTTACTCATCGTATTCGATGAATGAGATGTTTGGCGTGTATAAAGAGTATTACCCATGCTGGAGTGTGTGGTAATGACATTACCCACGCCGCAGGCGTGGGTAATGTTATTACCGCACGCTTCAGCGTGGGTAATGGTCTTTATCCACGTCAAAAGTCTCATTTGTCGAACGCGGTGGGTAAGACGTTTCAGTGGATAAAACAGCGCTTGCCAACCTCTAAAGAGCGAGGTAAAGCGCCATTTTACCCGCGTGAGTGATATAAAAACAGTTTTTATTGGCACTATAAAAAGATATTATTTACATATGTACAGTAGAAAACAGTGTAGAAAAAACTATAATAATTATTATTATAACTTATAACTAATGAAGTTAATAGATACAAACATCTCTCAAACTTCTACATTTTAACAATATGAAGTATTGATGTAAGGAAGGAGAAGTAATTCATCTTTCTAACATCATTCATAAAAAAAAATATACATAACTATTTATGTGGTATATAATTTATTTTTGTAATAACGGATGTCAAAATACGACGCCAACTCACTGACCCAGGCTGCTAAATACCCATAACATTGATTTTCATTTAATTGGTAGTGAAACTCTGCTTATAATAATTGATTTTTCATTAGTAATAAACAAGAGATGGTATATGCCGGTCATTCTTCAACTGACGTCATTTGACCAAAAAATGACCGCCTTGTGACAGGCACATGACGTCACAAAATTTTGAATTGAAAATGACGGTTATGACTAAATTTATGAGTATCAAGAGATGATATTTTTTTATCTAGTGTGAATAATGTGAATATTGTTAAGAATATAAAGACAAATTATTTATTGCGTTGAGTATTATTAGTTTTAAATAAAATCAATAATAATGACAAGTTTTCTGCCAGTTTTTGATCACATAAAAATCTCTAATAAGAAGCAAACTCCATCTCGAGACAAAAATGAAATGAAACACAACAAATAATACAAAAAAATACAATCGATTAATGAATATCCTTCAATTTGAATATAATCAGTTCTCCCTCTGTGCCAACTGTAAGGAAAGATAGCCCTGCTCCAGTTCCTTCTCCAATCGTGCACATGCCTCAACTGGTTTTTACACCTTTATATCCGCTATGTACAGGGCTCCAAGTAATTTAGCAAAATTTTCGTTGATGTGGAGCTATTGAAGACCTCTACCATCGATTGAGAATCTCTTGTCTAATGAATTGTCTAGCCCATTGCATTTTTCTAGTTACTCATGCAAGGTGGTATCCACTACTCTTTCTGTTTCTTGAAAATCACTTTTGAAGTGCGTGAATGCATCGACCATCTTTACCACTCTCTGCTTAGTACCGACATTGAAGCATTGACCCCACTGGGATGGCTTGAAGCGAATGCAATGAGCTGGTTCTTGCTTGTCGGTACATCCGACTGTTCTATTGGCTGTATAGCTTGAGGCTGAAGGCCAGCCAGCGTTCAATCACGGCCCAAAAAAGAAGAAGGTACATCCGACTGGCATAGTTACTATTACCTATGATTCAATCATTTTTCAAGTGCTCTCCTGTTTTTCTTGGTTATCACCTCAACTTTCTACTCATTGAGCCGTGGTAGATCGTGAAGAGTTATTATCTCGAAGGACCACTCAGTTTACTCTAAACTACTTTGTCTTTGCTGTGTCCCTGGCATACTATCACAGGATACTTCACTGATGATCCTATCGTAATAGGTTCTGCACCTCAAGAAAAGTGAATATCGTCCGTAACAATACAATGACTCTTTTCATGATTTTGAAAACATTGAATTTTTGACAAGTTGTTGAGAAAAAATAGCAAATTTTATTTGTTTTTTTTGCATCTATATGTGATTAACAAATTTTTAATATTCGTATTTTTTACACATGGAAATGAATTAAATTAATCTTAAAGTAAACTTTTGCGGAATATCTTGGATCTAGAGGGAGCTTTTTTTTGGAGATCCGTTTTATTGAAAAAGCAATGAGAAACAAAGAATCAATAATATTTGTAGGAGACATTCAGTAGTGGGTGATCAGGTGTGAACTTTATATTGACAAGAGGAGACTGTTTCTCACATGCTATTGTTAAATGAAGATGTTTTCTTCTCTGGCCACGATGAAAAATTTGTCGAACATCATTGACAAAAGCTGTATCCACATCAAAAGAAAAGGAGAGTTTAATAGTTTCAAGTTTCAAAGAATTTTCAATTAGTCCAATCACTGCATCACCACTATGAGTGTTCATATCAAGGATGACATCCAAGTACTTTACATTTGTCAGATGCATAAAATCGCAACTTCCAATATTTTCAAAATCGCTCAATTTAAGAATCTCAAGCGATAGCATTTCTCCCAAATATCGAAAGCAGCCAGTTGTCAGATTTAAACAGTCTAAAAATAATATTTAAAATATAATATAAATATTTTTCAAATATAGATAGAATGTAGTCAAATAAATATTTCCATCTCAAGAAAGAAATTTATAACTTACCCATAATGGTAACGTCTGTTAGTTTACAGTTTCGTGCTATATCGCGAATATCTTCATCGCTAAGTTGGAAATAGTGTCCATAGATAGCGAGCTGCTGCAAATTGCTGAATGTTGCCATTTTCTCAAAGAAATTTTGCGGAATCTCACAATCGCAAAGTACTAATTTCTCGAGTCCTTTCAAGCTCCCTTCCTTTCTTTTCGTCTCGTTCTCGAAAACTTTCATTCCATACAAGTTTAGTTTTTCCAAATTGGGGAATTCATATGGATTCTGCAACAAGTTTTAAGGATGTAGTCTGAAGCTCGAGATTTAAAAAATCAATTTTTTTTTATAATTCATTTTCAAAGTACAATATATGGAGAATATACTGTAAAAATTTCAGACCGAAATTCTAAATATTAAGGAAGTGATCACATTCGATAGCGTTTTACAGTCTTAGATACCTGTTACTAAAACTTTAAATGCGCTTTTCTCGAAACAACATTCTTCCAGTCGGCCCGGGGCAAAAACCAAAATCTATCGAACCGATTAGGCTAAAATTTGAATTTGTTATTCTACACTCTTGCATGGCTCGGATGGCTCTTGCAGGTACCAGAATTGTTCATTTTCAATAAGAATTTCCTATTTTTCATCTGAATTTTCGAAGAAAAATATCGCTATTTTTGATTTTTTTCTTTCAAAAATCCACCATTTTCTTTTTTCTCAATAAAAATGTCTAAATCTGCTACCTATGATAACGACAAGCTTACAGAACACTGATCCATTCGAATTTTCCATTTCGAATTACCTGCTCCAATGCTAGCATTCGGGTCAGTCACATATCGTTTTTTTTTTAATGGCTGCTTTGGCCGTTACAAACACTATTCAAATATTGTGAGGTGAACTTAAAAAAAAAAATTTTTGAATTTAAATATGCCAATAATAACATCTGAAGAATTCGGAATGATTGCATTATATTTAGTTGCCAAAAAAAAATGCTGAAATATGTTCGTAAAGAGTGCAAAAGCACCAGACTACATCCTTAAGGATGTATTCTAGATTGAAATTTTTTTTTCTTCACATTTTTTTAAAAACATTTTTCGAATGTATATACATCTCAGAACATTGTGCAGGTATCACAGAGTAAATTTTGGTAAGATTTTTTTTATGATTTCTTGTTTATCAAAAAAAATTCTTGTTTAAAACAACGTAAAACGCGTTTTTCTCTAAACAACGTTTTTTCAGACCTCCCCCACGATTTCTCCAGAACCAGTGGGCCGATCCTTCCGAAATTTACACCACATATTCTACACATAAGAAATCACAAGATGAACCTCCATCAAGTTAAAATTCGGATTTTTACTATTTTTGTTTTACAAAAAACGGTGAAAAATGCACACTTTTTTTAGTTATTTTTCTTTTTTTGAAATAAAATTAACGAAATCAGTTGAAAATTAATATTTTGAGAGGTTCAATCTGTAGCCACTATCATACCGAATCTAAAGCACTTCGATTTTTTTGTATCAGATAAGCCGTTGTTGAGATACCGTGTGGGAGCCGAGCGGCCCCAAAATTACAGCGTTAGGTTGAGCAATGGATTTTGTATACAAAAGTTGGAAAAAATAGATGAAAAAAATTTTCATGTTGTATTTCAAGACTTTATTAATCATACCTATTCATTTTCATATTCATCTCTTCCATAGCATTCTCAAAAAAAATTCCGAAAGATAGGTCTTTTTTTACCCAAAAAATTAGAATACATCCTTAAATGATATAATAGATTTATGGAGTATTTTTTTGAATAATCTTTTCTTGTACACTGAGAGAAAAAAAATATTTTCTAGGAATATTATATAGTTCACGTCGATCGGGGAACGGTTTGCCAGTGGATTTTTCCCGTTTAAATAAGATAAACCTTCTAGAGAATAGTTGACGAAAAATACATTCCGGTTTTGAGCCAAATTGGGGTATGTTTGGACTAAGATTTCCTATTTCGCGTAAATACATTATTATTTGATAAAAATTTCACGTGAAAATATTAATGGCAAATATGATCGAGATTGAATGCATGCAGGAGGAGATTTGGACAAATAATTGTTTATTTATCATCAGTTAATAAATTTTAATAACAAAAAGTGGGTATGAGAGCTGGTGCAATTTTGAACTGAAAGCAATCAATTTCGAGAGAAATAGGTATTGATTTCTCTCAATTAATTTCTCTACTTTTCTTACATTGTTTATCTCAAATAAGGAAAAATTTTTGTCTCAAAATTATTTTTATTTCTAGAAAATATTTTTTTCCCTCATTGTAGTTCATATAGGCATAGAGGATTTCGAAATTTATTATTCTATGATTGACTATTGAATTACTCACAATTGATCCTTGTTCGACATCATCATGAATTTGTTCCGTGAGACACAACTTTTGAAGAGTTTCTGGATTCAAAACATTCAAACAATCAATCGGGTTACGTAATTCGTAGCCTTCAATTGTTACAGCAGTTAATTTCCTAGTTCTTTCAAAGATTTTCCTCAAATAACGTATAAAACATTCATCGTACTTCATCCCAACCTGAGAATGAATTTCAATATCTTCCAACTGATCCAATTTACAAAACTTCATTATCATTGATAAAGAGTGAGGGTGTTCTGGTGAGTCATAGATTTTCAATTCCCTCAGAAAACGGCCGCATCGTTTGAGAATCAAATAAACTGTATTATCTGAGTACTCGTGATCGATCGTTAATGTCTTAATATCATTCCACCCTCTCTCACCAATGATGCGCCAACGTTTGCAAACTGAAAAACAAAACATGTGTAAAAATTGAAATTCTCGTTCTAATAACTATCAGAGCATATATGAGTTGAAGAATTACATATGCGTGATCAAACGAATGAAATTCGATAATATCTCAAACATTGGAGAGTTTCATAGACTCATACTGAATTGAATGGACTTTGAAAATACAAAGATTTACAGAATAATTCGGTTTAATGTGTAATGCGAATCAATGGAAAATGGAGATATATTGAGGAAATGTGGCGTAGAATGGGGATTCTGATAAAATGGCTTGAGGATCTTGAATATTCTCACTGATTTCGAGGGATTTTTATAATATAAAGCATAAAAGCTGAAATGTCTTCGTTTAATTCTTTATGTCTCTTTTTCACCGCTTTCTTCCTATAATGTGAATACCGAAGTACCTTCTTCAGCTCCAAGTCTCTCCAAAATTGGTAGAAATGAGAATATATGTTTCAGACAATCATTGAGTATTTTATTGATTAGCAATGAAATGTATTGGGGGAATGTGGGGTATAATGGAGATTCGGATGAAATGGCTTGCGTTGAATTGATTCAAACGATTCCATTGAAACAGCTGAGGAAATTTTCGGTTCAAAACACACTACCCTAACGGACCCGTTGTTGGGCTACTGATTGTTGGTCGTGTACCCATATCGATATGTCCATTCAGTCGATTTTTCATCGGCCAGTGGTCGATACGAATTCTGAAATCCTTTAAAAAACAAAAATGATTGAGTCGAATTCATCGCCTGTCCTATATCGATATAGGTAATCGACGAGTCCGCCGAGGTAGTTACCAATAGAACCGGAAATATCTCCAAAAGAGTGAAATTCTTCAGTTCTATAACGAATTAGAGCGTTATTTACCGACTGCAAAAGTCGAATTTTCTAAATTTTTTCGGATATGAATTGGTGCTACATGTTTTCCAACAGGATTTCCCTCGAATTTTAATAGAATCGTCAAAAGAAATCCGTCAAATATCCATTTAATTCTTTGTGTCCTTTGCATCTCTCCCCCCCCCCCCCCCCCCTCGATCATATAATGTAATTACCAAAATACCCTTTTCAGCTTTGAGTCTCTCAAGAATTGGTAGAAATGAAAATATATGTTTCAGACAATCATTGGGTAGTTTATTAATCAGCGAATTATTCACTCCGAGATCTTCCATTATTTTTTTTTCCGCGATTCTTTTACTGCTTCTTCTTCCTTCTTGGTTTTGACTAGAATCAGTCATCCTGCCGTAATTTTTCCACGATTAAAGATGAATTTGTAGTAAATATTTTTAGACAAACGTTCTTTTCAATATAAAGTCATTGCTTTAATTGCACACATAGATAGATAATATAACTTGATAATTAATAATTCGAATAATTAAACATTTGGTTTTGCGTGAAGTTCATAAAGTATCTAGATAATGAAATGATAAAGTCTTTAGTAACGGTTGCACACGAGGTGACAAGTTCAGCAGTTGAATGCAAAGTGAAGTTCCTTGGGCCTGTAGGGATTTGTCTCCCGTCTATTGCGTCATAGCACGAAGAACAGTGTTGCCACTAGAAAAGCTGTGTTCAGATAGCTCACTGGGGCATTTTAATTCGGCGAATCTTTGGCCATGTTTCTATCAAATTCTGGTGAACCCACATGACCGTTGAGCCCAGCGACTCAGCACTTGTCTTCACTTGAGAATCCAGTAATTTGAATGAAAATAAAAATACCCTCTTTCCTCCTATTTCTCATGAACGAACGCCTATATATGACCGAAATTGTCGCAAAAAGTGATGTCACGAAAAATAAAAATAAAAATATCCTATATTAATTGTGATGCTGGTTTTTTTGAATCAGGAAAATGAAATACAAGTGTTTAAATTAGTATCCAGGAGATGCTGTAATTCGATTTGAGAGCCTTCGTTTTTGACAAATTATGAGTTTAGAAGAGTATGAATTGTAAAGAATCATTCAAATCTACAGAGCGAAAAAAATACAAAAAATTCTATGCAAAGATTCTATGAAAAATTACAAGGCCAACAATATGTGTATTATAAAAAATAATATTTCAATATTTGTGAGATAGTTTTATTGAGAAATAATATATTAACAATTAAAAATTATGAAAAAGCCATTTTAAAATCTAAACATAATTAGCTTTCCTTCCGCGACAACTATTAGAAATCATACTCATTCTCTTTGTCCTTCTGCTTGAACTTCTTCTCCAATCGTGCACGTTTCTCACCTGCATTTCTCGCATTCATATCCGATAGAGGGTATGATAGGAAATTCTTGTTGATGTGGACCCTGTGCCATCGATTGCCAATCTCTTTTGTCCAATGAAATCGTATAGTCCTCTGCATTTTCCAGTTATTTATGCAAGGTAGTATCTGCTACTCTTTCTGTTTCCTAAAAGTCACTTTTCTAGTTGGTGATTGAGCCTCGACCAACTCTATCACTTCCTGCTCAGTACCGAAATTGAAGCATTGACCCTGCTAGGATGGCTTGGAACGAATGCAATGAACTAGTTCTTGCTTCTCAGCACATCTAACTGGCATAGGTACTATTACCTATGATTCAATCCTTTTTCAAGTGCTCTCCTGTTCTTCTTGGTTATCACCTCAACTTTCTACTCATTGAGCCGTGGTAGATCGTGAAGAGTTGTTATCTCGAATGACCACTCAGTTTACTCTAAACTACTTTGTCTTTGCTGTGTCCCTGGCATTCTATCACAGTATACTCCACTGATGATCCTATCGTAATAGATTCTGCACATCAAGAAAAGTGAATATCGTCCGTAACAATACAATAAATCTTTGCATGAATTTGAAAACATTGAATTTCTGACAAGTTGTTGAGAAAAAATAGCAAATTTTATTTGTTTTTTGCATTCATATGTGATTAACAAATTTGTAACATTCGTATTTTTACAGATGGAAATGAATTAATTTAATCTTAAAATAAACTTTTGTGAAATATCTTGGGATCATAGAGATAGCATTTTTCTTTGAAGGGATTTGTTTTATTGAAAGAGCAATGAGAAATAAAGAGTCAATAAGATTTGTAGGAGACATTCAGTAGTGGGTGATCAGGTACGAAATTTATATCGACAAGATGACGCTGTCTATTACTTACTATTGTTAAATCAAGATGTTTTTTTCTCTGGCCACGATGAAAAATTTGTCGTACATCATCCACAAAAACTATACTCACATTAAAAGGAAAAGAGAGCTTCATTTTTTCAAGATTCGACGAATTTTTAATGAGTCCAATCGCTGCACCACCATCATGAGTGTCCATATGAAAGGAGACATCCAGGTTCTTCACATTTGTCAGATGCATAAAATCGCGACTTTCAATATTCTCAAACTCACCTAATTTAAGAGTCTCAAGCGATAGCATTTCTCCCAAATATCGAAAGCAATCAGTTGTCAGATTGAAACAGTCTAAAAATATAGATAGAATGTAGTTAAATCAAAGTTTTCGACCCAAGAAAGAAATTTATAACTTACCCAAAATGCTCACGTCTTTTAGTTTAGTACAGTGTTGTGCTATATCGCGAATATGTTCATCATTGAGATCAAAATAAGTTTGATGGAGAGTGAGCCCTTGTAAATTGCTGAACGTTGCAATTCTCTTAACAAAATTTTCCGTAATGTCACAGTTGGAAAGTTCCAATTTCTCGAGTCCTTTCAAGCTCACTTCCTCTCTTTCCATCTTGTTCTCCAAAATTTCCATTCCACCCAAGTCTAGTGTTTTTAAATTGGGAAATTTATCTGGATTCTGCAACAAGTTTTGAATGATATAATAGATTTACGAAGAATTTTTGAAATAATTTTTTTTGTAGTTCATATAGGCATAGAAGATTTCGAAATTCATCTGAAATTCATTATCCTATGATTGACTATTGAATTACTCACAATTGACCCTTGTTCGACATCATCAAGAAAGTAGTCCAATGTTTCCCTGAGACACAATTTTTGAAGAGTTTCTGAATTCAGAACATTCAAACAATCGATCAAGTTACATATTTCGTACCCTTTAATTGTTACAGCACTTAATTTCCTAGTTCCTTCAAATATTTTCCTCAAATTCCGAATAAAACATTCATTGTTTTTCATTCCCACCCGAGTATGAATCTCAATATCTTCCAACTGACCCAATTTACAAAACTTTATTATCATTGATAAAGAGTGAGGGTGTTCTGGTGAGTCATAGATTTTCAATTCCCTTAAAAAACGGCCGCATCGTTTGAGCATTAAATGAACTGTATTATCTGAGTACTCGCGATTGATCGTTAATGTTTTAATATCATTCCATCCTCCCTCACCAATGATGCGCCAGCGTTTGCAAACTAAAAAACAAAACATGTGTAAAAATTTAAACTCTCGTTTTAATAATTATCAGAGCATATATGAATAGACAAATTGCATGCGCGTGGTCAAACGAATGAAATTCGATAATATCTCAAACATTGGACAGTTTCATAGGCTCACACTGAATTGAATGGACTTCGAAAATTGAAAGATTTACAGAATAAATTGGTTTAATGTGTAATACGAATCAATAGAAAATGGAGATATATTGGGGAAATGCGGCGTAGAATGAGGATTCTGATAAAATGGCTTGAGGATTTCAAATATTCTCACTGATTTTGAGGGATTTTTCTAATATAAAGCATGAATGCTAAAATGTGTCCGTATAATTCTTCATGTCTCTTTATCACCTCTTTTCTTCCTATAATGTGAACACCAGAATACCTTCTTTAGCGTCAAGTACAGTTTTCTCCAAAAATGGTAAAAATGAGAATATGTGTTTCAGACAATCATTGAGTAGTTTATTACTTAACGATTCCATTCAAATAGCTGGGGTGCTATTCCTGAAGCAATTTAAGGCCGCGGTCCGAATCGCGCTCACAGCGCGAACACTGTACAGTTTCTGTCACGGAAACTGTAGAAAATTCGCACTGTGAGCTGCTTTTAGCGTAATTCGGACCGCGGCCTAAGAAAGTTAAAATTTTGCTCCCGCTAGGTGACAGCAGTGAGTTTCCGAAAAAAAATTGAGCCGGTTTGAGAACGCATCACTCCTGCCTCTGAATGACAAAGGTTATCAAACATCAATTGGCTGTATAGACTGATGGCTGAAGGCCAGCTTGTTTTTCCTTCATCGTGCTGTGGTTATTGTACAGCTGACCTCCAGCCATCAGTCTATACAGCCAATTAATGATCGATAACCTCTGTCATCCAGAGGCAAAAGTGATGCGTTCTCAAACCAGCACAATTTTTTTTCGGAAACTCACTGCTGTCACCTAGCGGGAGCAAAATTTTAACTTTCTTAAATTGCTTCAGGAATAGCACCCCTGAGGAAATTTTCGGTTCATAACACACTACCCTAACGGACCCGTTGTTGGGTTATGGATCGTTGGTCGTGTACCCATATCGATATGTCCATTCAGTCGATCTTTCATCGGCCAGTGGTGGATACGAATAAAATATTTCATAATTCGTAGCGACCATTGATCGATAAAAGATCGACTGAATGAACATATCCATACAGGTAATCGACGGGTCCGCCGGGGTAGCTACTAATAGAACCGGAAATATCTTCAAAGAAGTGAAATCCTTCAATTCTACAACGGATTAGAGCATTATTCACCGACTGCAAAAGTCGAATTTTCAAAATATTCTCGAAAATAAATTGTGTCACATGTTTTCCAACAGAAGTTCCCTCGAATTTTAATACAATCGTCAATGAAAAAATCCATTAAATATCCATTTAATTCTTTGTGTCCTTTTCATCGATGAGGAGTGGGGGGCGCTCTCTTCCCCTCCTTTCTCCTCCATATAATGTAATTACCAAAATACCTTTTTCAGCTTTAAGTCTCTCAAGAATTGGTAGGAATGAAAATATATGTTTCAGACAATCATTGGGTAGCTGATTAATCAGCGAATTATTCACTCCAAGATCTTCCATTATTTTTTTTTCCGCGATTCTTTTACTTCTTCTTCTTTCTTCTTGGCTTTGACTAGAATCAGTCATCCTGCCGTAATTTTTCCACGATTAAAGATAAATTTGTCGTAAATATTTTTAGACAAACGTTCTCTTCAATATAAAGTCATTGCTTTGATTGCACACACAGATAGATAATATAACTTGATAATGAATAACTCAAAATATAGTTTGCTCAACACACATAAGTAGAAAATCTTGACTAATTAATAATTCAAATAATTAAACATTTGGTTTTGCGTAAATTTCATAAAGTATCTAGATAATGACATGATAAAGTCTTTGGTGACGGTTGCACACGAGGTGACCCGTCAAGTTTAGAAGTTGAATGCGAAGTGAAGTCTCTTGAGCCTGCAGGGACTTGTCTCCCGTCTATTGCGTCATAGCACGAAGAACAGTGTTGCCAGGGTTGACGTCACTCGTTCGGTTTTCCCGCTCAATGGATCCCTTTGTCCCGATGAGTTGACCTATCCGAAAATTCTCGAAAATTCCCCCACAAATTCTATTCCACAACTGAGAAACCCGATATTTAAAAGACACGATAGTGTCTTTCACAACGTTCCGAATCAAAACAGCTGAAGGTTACTGAAGGAGCTGTGTTCAGGGATGTTACGTCCCAGCCTAGTTGTTGTGTTTAGATGGCGGTCCGCTGCAAATGGAGCGCTGAAACACTCTGTTGTACAAGTGTAGGAAAATTAAAACTGGTAAAGAGAGAGTTATTACACTGACGACCTTTTAGGCCCTGTTTCACCGCGAGATAATGGCCATTACTATAATGGCGATTAAGGAAAAATTAAGTTAAAGTCGGAAATTAACTTAATGCCGATTATCTTAATTTGGTGGTGGGGGAAAATATGGCGGTGATATAGGTAGGGGAAGTAACTGCCGCGACAGGATTCGTAACCTAAAAAATTATTTTGTCCAACAGAGTTCAATCTGAGGGATTAAATCAGAAGAAAATATCGAAAAGGAATGTTTCCTTTACTTTTTCTCCAACTGAAGACTCAATATTTCAAGAGGTTACGTCGCCATTTTCCTTCCCCTCCGTCGAATTAAGATAATCGCCATTAACTTAATCCGACTTTAACTTTGCTTGAAAATTAGCTAATGGCCATTATCTCGCGGTGAAACAGGGCCTAAGGCCCTGTTTCACCGCGAGATAATGGCCATTACTATAATGGCGATTAAGGAAAAATTAAGTTAAAGTCGGAAATTAACTTAATGCCGATTATCTTAATTTGGTGGTGGGGGAAAATATGGCGGTGATATAGGTAGGGGAAGTAACTGTCGTGACAGGATTCGTAACCTAAAAAATTATTTTGTCCCACAGAGTGCAATCTGAGGGATTAAATCAGAAGAAAATATCGAAAAGAAATGTTTCCTTTACTCTTTTTCCCACTGAGGACTTAATATTTCAAGAAGTTACGTCGCCATTTTCCTTCCCCTCCGCCGAATTGAGATAATCGCCATTAATTTAATCCGACTTTAACTTTGCTTGAAAATTAGCTAATGGCCATTATCTCGCGGTGAAACAGGGCCTAAATCAGAAGAAAATATCGAAAAGAAATGTTTCCTTTACTTTTTTTCCCACCGAGGACTTAATATTTCAAGAGGTTGAGTCGCCATTTTCCTTCCCCTCCGTCGAATCAAGATAATCGCCATTAACTTAATCCGACTTTAACTTTGCTTGAAAATTAGCTAATGGCCATTATCTCGCGGTGAAACAGGGCCTAACAATCTTTTTCTCTTTTTATTTAACTTCCAACTGATAAAAAGTCGTGAGTTGATCTTCTTCTTTTGAGAGTCGAGACAGTAGTAAACTATTCTAATTTATTCTAAAAATAGAAAGCCTCATCTCCTATTTTCCTTTATTTCTTGGAGTAAGGTAGGGCACCAATCACAGGCCAGTTTCATTGATGGGGTTGATCCTACACTCCCACTATCACTATAGAGTTCGGTCAGCTACGACCCCAGGTCCTACGTCACTCAGGTCAGAAGGGTTCGCCATCTGTTTAGAGAGGGAAAGAAAGGCTACTTGGGGAAATGCGGGTAGCAATAAACTTTTACTCGGGGAAAGGATTTCCATGGTTTTATGGCTTGACAAGGACTCCAAATTGTACCTCGCAAGTTATTAGAAAAAAGGGGGAGAAAAGGTTTTATTTCCGGGTTTTCATTCACGTATTTTTTACATGATAATATTTCACTTTATGCGAGGAAGTATTATTGAGAAATAATATAGGATTAATGAAAAATTATACAAAATTGAGATGGAAATTTATGTTATCAATTGAAATTATTTATCTATTCATTTATCAGCATTATTAGGATAATAATGCTCCTGTAACAACTCTTGTAGAAGTTCTTTTCTTTGTATCGTTTTTTTTGTATAAGATTTATGCTGTGTGAATTCTGTTTGACACTTTGCAAAAACTGTGTAAATGTCGTTTATGTCGTTGCATGAATTGAAAACATTGAATTTCTGACAAGTTGTTTTGGAAGAATAGAAAAATTTATTTGTTTTTTGCATCATCAAATGAATTCATATATAATTAACAAATTTGTGATATTCATATTTTTACACATGCAAATGAATTAAATTAATCTCAGAGTAAACTTTTGTAGAATATCTTGGTTCATAGAGATGCGATTTTTTTTTGGAAGAATTCGTTTTGTTGAGAAAGCAATGAGAACCGATTTATCAATAAAAGTCGTAGGATACAGTCAGTAGTGGGTGGTCAGATTCCACCCGTGTATCGTGGGGAAAGCTCTCTTCATCACTTGCTATTATTATTTCCAAAGGTTTTTTTCTCTGTCCACAATGAAACATATCTCGAATAGCATTTACAAAATCTAGATCCACATAGTATACAAACGTGAGCGACAATTTTTCAAGATTCGAAGAATTGGCAATTAGTTCAATCAATACATCACCACTATCAGTGTACGCATCAAACTCGAAATCCAGGCGCTTCACATTCATCAGATACATAAAATCGCCATAGTCCACATTCTGAAACTCCTGTAATGTAAGTCTCTCAAGCGATAGCATTTTTCCCAAATATTGAAAACAGTCACTTGTAAGATCGGGGGAACCTAAAAATATAGATACAATGGATTTAATACAATATTTCTATTACAGGAAGGAAATTTGTAGTTACCTTCAATCCACATATGCCTCATTTTCCCACAGTTTTCTGCTATAGCGCAAATATGTTCATTCTTAAGATCACAATTGCTTCGCTGAAGAGTGAGCTCTTGCAAATTGGTGAACGTTGCAATTCTCTGAATGAAGTTTTCTGGAACATCACAATTGTAAAGATCCAATTTCTCGAGTCCTTTCAAGCTCCCTTCCTTTCTTTTCTTCTTGTCTCCGCAGATTTTTATCTCATGGAACTCTACTTCTCTTAAATTGGGGAATTTATCCAGATTCTGCAAGAAATTTTAAATGATATAGTAGGGCATAAAAAAGGATACATTCATTCTTTTTTTGAAATGAATTTTTACGATAGATTCTTTAGATGATTTTCTTAGTAGTTCAAATTGACATAGGCATCAAATATTCCAAAAATTCATTTCAAATTCATCATTTTAAGATTGATGATTAAATTACTCACGATTGATGGTCGTTTGCCATTGACCAAACAGTGACTTCTATCCTCAAGAAACAATTTTTGAAGAGTTTCTGGATTCAAAACATTTAAACAATCCACCGCGTTTAATATATTGAATCCTTCAATTGTTACAGCTGCTAGTTTCCTAGCGGTTCTAAATATTTCTCTCAAATTACGAATAGAACATTCATCGTTTCTTTTTCCGCTCCAGAAATTGATCTCAATATCTTCCAACTGATCCAATTTACAGAATTTTATCATCATTGATAACCAGTGAGGGTGTTCTGATGAGTCATGAATCCTAAATTTCCTCAGGAAACGGCCGCATCTTTTCAGAATCGAATGAACTGTATTATCTGAGTAGTCGCTAGAAATGCTTAATTCCATCACGTTATTCCATCCTTTCTCGCCAATGACGTGCCAGCGTTTGCAAACTAAGAAACAAAAAATTCGAATAAATTTTAGCTTTCATTCCAATAACTATCAGACCCTACATGAGTAGAGAAATTGTATACTCGTGATCAAACAAATGAAATTTGATAATAACTCAAATATGAGAGTTTTATAGACTCACACTGAATCAAATAGACTGTGAAAATTGAAAGATTTACAAATAGTAATTATTGAATTCATTTCCATTTTTTGATTAGATGCATTAATTGTGCATAGGGATATTGGAAAAAGTAATGAGCAACATCAAATTAATGTCAAATCGCTGAATTACTAAATTACGTTGTTAATTACTCTTTCTAATATCCCTATGAACACTTAATGCATTTACAAAAATAATTTGCTTTAATGTGTAATACAAATCAATAGAAAATGAAGATGTATTGAGAGTACAATGAGGATTCTGATAAATTGTTTTTTTTTTCGGAAAGCTGAGAAAATTTTCAAAGCAAATCATACTACCGACCAATAGAACCGAAAATATCTTCAAAAAAGATGAATTTTTTCAATTTTTCCGAAAGATTAGAGCGTTATTTACCGACTGCAAAAGTCGAATTTTTAAAATGTTCCCGAAAATGAATTGTGCCACATGTTTTTCAACGGAAATTCCCTCGAATTTGAATGGAATCATAAAAAAATCAATTTCAAATAATTCCACTGATTTCGGGTGATTTTCATAAACTAAAGTATCAGAACTAAAATATGTCCGTTTGATTCTTTGCGTCCTTTCCAACCTCCCTCCTTCCCCTTCCTTCGTATAATGTAATTACCAAAATACCTTTTTCAGCTTCAAGTCTCTCCAAAATTGGTAGAAATGAGAATATGTGCTTCAGACAATCATCAGGCAGTTCATTGATCAGCAAATTATTCGTTCCGGACTCGTCCATTTTTTTTTACTTGATTCTTCTACTTTTTCTTTTTTGGCTTCAACTAGAGTCAGTCAGTCAGAAGCCGCAAGTATTCCACGATTAATCGGAGACGAGTTTGATTGAATTTTATTCTACGACTGACAGAGCCGGTACTTTTATCACAACAATAACAAGAATCAAAACAACTCAAGGCCACTGAAAAAGCTGTGTTCAGAGAGCTCACTGGGTCATTTTATTTCGGCGAATTTTTGGCCATGCTTCTATCAAATTCGGGCGCATTCACATGACCATTGAGCCCAGCGACTCGGCACTTGTCTCCACTTGAGTATCCAGTAATTTGAATGAAAATAAAAATATCCTGTATTGATTGTGATACTGGTTTTTTTGAATCACGAAAATAATATACGAGTGTTGATATTAGTATCTAGGAAATGCTGTGATTGGATTCGAGAGCCTTTGTTTTCGTCGAATTATGAGTTTAGGAGAGGATGAATCAGAGGTGAATTCAGAAGAATGTACAGGGTGAAGAATCATTCAGGTCTACAGAGCGAAAAAAATACAAAAAATTCTATGCAAAAATTCTATGAAAAATTACAAGCCAACAATATGTCTATTATACAAAATAATATTTCAATTAATAATATTTCAAAATAATATTTCTTGCACAAATGTGCAAGAAAGTTTTATTGAGAAATAATATATGAACTATGGAAAATTATGAAAAAGTGATTTTAAAATCTAAAAATAATTAGCTTTTCTTCTGTGACAACTACTAGAAATCATACTCATTCACTTTGTCCTTCTGCTTGAAATTCTTCTCCAATCTTGCATGCGTCTCAACTGCTTACTTGTCTTCATATTCGTGATGTACAGAAATTCAGGTAATTTAGCAAAATTCACGTTGATGTGGACTTACTGACGATTATTGCCATCGACTGCCGAACTCTTTTGTCCAATAACATCGTGTAGTCCTCTGCGTTTTTCAGTTATTTATGCAAGGTAGTATCTGCTACTCTTTCTGTTTCCTAAAAGTCATTTTCTGTACACTGGGACGAAAGTGAGACTTTCGGCCCTCGCTGCGCTCGGGCGTAAGCTCACTTCTGTCCCAGTGTGCAGAAAAATCGTATATACACCTTGGGCAGTAAGTAAGAAAGCCTCAGAGCACATGTTTGTTGACCTCGGCTTCGCCTCGGCCAACAATTACATGTGCTCTGAGACATTTCTTACATTACTGCCCTAGGCATGTAATATACTATTTCCTAGTTGGTGAATGAGCCTCGACCATCCTTACCACTCCCTGCTTAGTACCGACATTAAGGGGCCATTCTAGTGTGACGGACGGATAAAGTCCCCATTTTCAAGATTTTTTTTTTTACAGTTAGGATGCTCCAATCAGGCTCATTTTTTTTATCACGAATGAAAGGACTCCTAAAGAATAGGAAAATTTTTTTTTTACTTTATTTTTATTAATTTTTTACACACTTCTTGGACATTGAAAATTGAAAACAAAAAAAAAGTTTCTGAATGGTGTGCACTCTCCGCGTCGTAATTCTTGTCTGAAAATTTTTTTCCAAAAAGATTATTAATCCTCATGGATAAAGCGATCGACTGATGGAAGCTTTTTTTTTTTTTCTCAAAATCCGAAAAATGGCGGCGGTTTAAACAAAAAAACACGAAATGAGAACCTGTTTTCGGATAGTTTTTCGTTAAAAAAAATAGGAAATTTTTGGAAAAAAAAGCTTCCATCAGTCGACAGAAAAATGCATAAAGAATGTTATGTAAAAATTTCAGACCAATAACTCAAAAACTCTGCACTTGAGAGTGCACACCGTTTTGAAACTTTTTTTTTTCTTTTCAATTTTCAATGTCCAAGAAGTATGTAAAAAATTAATAAAAATAAAGTAAAAAAAATATTTTCCTATTCTTTATGAGTCCTTCCATTCGTGATAGAAAAATGAGCCTGATCGGAGCATCCTAACTGTAAAAAAAAAATCTTAAAAATGGGGACTTTTTCCGGCCGTCTCACTAGAATGGCCCCTTGAATCATTGACCCTGCTGGGATGGCTGAGAGCAAATGCAATGAGCTAGTCCTTGCTCCTCAGCACATCTGACTGGCATAGTTACTGCTATCTATTATTCAATTATTTTTTAAGTGTTCTCCTTTTCTTGTTGGTTATCACCTCAACTTTCTACTATTTGTTATCTCGAATGACCACTCAGTTTACTCTAAACTACTTTGTTTTTGCTACGTCCCTGGCATTCTATCACAGCATACTTCACTGATGATCCTATTGCAATAGATTCTGCACCTCAAGAAAAGTGACTCTCGTCCGTAACAATACAATAACTCTCTGCATGAATTTGAAAACATTGAACTTCTGACAAGTTGTTGAGAAAAAATAGCAAATTTTATTTGTGTTCCGCATCATCAATTGAATTCACATGTGATCAACAAAGTTGTGATATTTGTATTTTTACATATGGAAATGAATTAAAACTAATCTTAAAGTGATCTTTTGTGGAATGGCTTGGATCTAGAGAGAGCTTTTTTTTTGGAGATCCGTTTTGTTGAAGAAGCAATGAGAAACAAAGAATCAATAAGATATGTAGGTAACATTCAGTAGTGGGTGATCAGGTATCATTTGTATATCGTCAGGAAGATCCTGTGTTTTACGTAATCTTATTGTTAAATCAAGATGTTTTTTTCTCTGGCCACGATGAAATATTTGTCGAACATCGTTTACAAAAGCTATATCCACATAAGAAGAAAAGGAGAGCCTCATTGTTTCCAGATTTAAAGAATTTTCAATTAGTCCAATCAATGCATCCAATAATGGTCTATGAGTGCTCATATAAAAGATGAGATCCAGGTCTTTCATATTCACTAGATGCATGAAATCAGGACTTCTAATATTTTCAAAACAGCCCAATCGTAGAGTCTCAAGCGATGGCATTTCTCCCAAATATTGAAAGCAGTCAGTTGTCATAGGGAAGCAATCTAAATATATAGATAAAATATAGTTAAATCAATATTTCCATCCCCAGGAGGAAATTTATAACTTACCCAAAATGCGCAAGGCTGTTAGTTTGGTACAGCGTCTTGCTATATCGCGAATATGTTCTTTCTCGAGAACGCAGAAGTTGTCATAGAGCATGAGCTCTTGCAAATTGCTGAAGGTTGCAATTCTCTGAATGAAGTTTTGCGGAGTTTGACAATCGGAAAGTTTCAATTTCTCGAGTCCTTTCAAGCTCTCTTCGTCTCTTTTCGTCTCATTTTGGAAGATTTCCACTCCAGTCAAGTCTAGTTCCTTTAGATTAGGGAATTTATCTGGATTCTGCAACAAGTTTCGAATAATATAGTAGATTTACGAAGGATTTTTTAAATAATTTTCTTTGCAGCTCCAATTGGTATAGGCATAAAAGATTACAAAATTCATCTCAAATTCATCATTTCATGATTGACTCTTGAATTACTCACGATTGATTCTTGTTTGCCATAGGCAGGAAAGTCCGTTTCCCTAAGACACAATTTTTGAAGAGTGTCTGAATTTAAAACAGTCAAACAATCCATTGAGGTCCATATTCTGTACCCTTCAATTGTTACAGCTGCTAATTTCCTAGTTTTTTCAAATATTTCCCTTAAGTTACGAATAAAGCAGTCATCGTATGTTACTCCGTCCTGAAGAATAATCGCAATATCTTCCAACTGATCCAATTTACAGAACTTTATTATCATTGATAAAGAGTGAGAGGGTTCTGGTGAGTCATGAAATTCCAATACCCTCAGAAAACGGCCGCATCGTTTGAGAATTAAATAAACTGTATTATCTGAGAACTCTTGATCGATCGTTAATTCCTCGATATCATTCCATCCTCTCTCACCAATGATGCGCCAACGTTTGCAAACTAAAAAACAAAACATGTGTAAAAATTTGAACTCTCGTGTTAATAATTATCAGAGTATATATGAGTAGACAAATTGCATACGCGTCATCGAACTAATGAGATTCGATAATATCTCAATCATTGGACAGTTTTATAGACTCACACTGAATTGAATGGACTTTGAAAACTGAAAGATTTAGGGCCAGTCTATAGAGGTAAAATTAGCACTAACCGCGGGTTAGCGTAACTGTAACTTTGGAATGAATATCACATTGACAACATCGCATTTGGAAAGAATATCGTTCATCGCGGATTAAAGAAACTGATGGTTAAATCCAGAATGACGCTGAAGAATCAATAACTGGAAGGTAACACTGCTGCCTGCCATTTTGAATCTAACGATTTCGAGTTACATTAACTCGCAGTCAGCTACACTGAAAAAAAATAAGGGTAAAAACAATCAAATATTGAGGAAAAAAAGCTGTTGAATTTACTGAATTTAGTCAATCCAACTAGTTGATCTGTTTGAATTAATTAAATTCAGTAAATTCAACAATTTTTTTAATTATTTCGAAAAAATATTTTCTAAGGACCATTTACCTCAATATTTGATTATTTTTACCACTATTTCTTTCTCAGTGTATATTCCTCCGAAGTCGAGATAGATTGGGGAAATGTGGCGTAGAATGAGTATTCTGATAAAATGGCTCGAGAATCTCAAATATTCTCACTTATTTCGAGTCATTTTCATAACATGAAACATAAGAGTTAAAATGTGTCCGTTCAATTCTTTATGTCTCTTTTCCACCTCTTCCCGCCTATAATGCGAACACCGGGATACCTTCTTCAGCTTGAAGTCCCTCCAAAATTGGTAGAAATGAGAATATATGTTTCAGACAATCATTGAGTAGTTTATTAATTAACGATGAAATGTATTGGGGGAATGTGGGATATAATGAAGATTCTGATGAAATGGTTTGCGTTGAATTGATTCAAATGATTCCATTGAAACAGCTGAGGAAATTTTCGGTTCCAGACACATTGGGTGCTTTCCAACTAGTACACAGTCGAGACTGTGTAACACTATAGGTGGATTTTCATGAGTCTGTTGTCCGCGCGGCTCAGTCGCAAACGCTCACAACTTTGTCGAACTAGCCAAAGAGGTCATTTCCGAAGTCGACCCGAAGCTAAAATTTACATGTTGTAGCATCGGAGCCGAATATTTCCGAGGTTACTCCATTTGCCAGTACGACTTCACGATTGTGCCGCACAGACAACAGACTCATGAAAATCCACCTATAGTGTGACACTGTGTTACACTGTGTACTTATTGGAAAGCACCCATTACCAACCAATAGAACCAAGAATGTCTCCGGCAGAGTGGAATTTTTCAATTATGGGAAAGATTGGAGCGTTATTGACAAGCTGTGAACGTCGAATTTCCAAAATATTCTCGGAAATGAATTGTGTCACATGTTTTCCAACAGAACTTCCTTCGACTTTCAATAGAATCATTTTAAAAAAACCATTCAATATCCGTTTAATTCTTTGTCTCCATTTCATCTCCCCCCATCTTTCCCCTTCTTCGCATAATGTAATTATCAAAATACCTTTTTCAGCTTGAAGTCTCTCACAAATTGGTAGGAATGAAAATATGTTTTTCAGACAATCATCGGGTAGTTTATTGATCATCGAATTATTCACTCCGAGATTCTCCATTATTTTTCTTTCATCGGTCTTTCACTTCTTTCTTTTCCATCTTGGTTTTGATTAGAATCAGTCATCCTGCCGTAATTTTTCCACGATCAAAAATGAATTTGTAGTAAATATTCTTAAACAAACGTTCTTTTCAACATGAAGTCATTGCTTTAATTGCACACACAGATAGATAATATAACTTGATAATTAATAACTCAAAATATAGTTTGCTTAACATACATAAGTTGAAAATCTTAATTAATTAATAATTCGAATAACTAAACATTTGGTTTCGCGTAAAGTTCATACAGTATCTAGATAATGAAATGATATAGTCTTTGGTCACGGTTGCGCACGAGGTGATCCGTCAAGTTCAGCAGTTGAATGCGAAGTGAAGTCTCTTGAGCCTGCACGGACTTGTCTCCCGTCTATTGCGTCATAGCACGAAGAACAGTGTTGCCACGGTTGACGTCACTCGTTCGATTTTCCCGCTCAATGGACCCCTTTGTCCCAATAAGTTGGCCTATCCGGAAATTCTCGAAAATTTCCCCACAAATTCTATTCCACAACTGAGAAACCCGATATTTTAAAGACGTGATAGTGTCTTTCACAACATTTCGAATCAAAACAGCTGAAGGTCACTGAAGAAGTTGTGTTCAGAGATGTTACGTCCCAACCTAGTTCTTGTTGTATTTAGATGTCGGTCCGCTGCAAATGGAGCGCTAAAACACTTTGTTGTACAAGTGTAGGAAAATTAAAACTGGTAAAGAGAGAGTTGTTACACTGATGACCTTTTAGGAGGACACTAAAAATGTTTTTGTCTTTCCATTCAACTTCAAACTGATATAATTTACGGAAGAAGTCTTGCGTTGATCGTCTCCTTTTGAGAGTCGAATCATTGGTGAATTATTCCAACTCATTCTAGAAGTGCAAAGTCTTATTTCTTGTATTTCAGGCCAGTTCCGTTGATGGGGCTGGTCCTCACTATCGTTAGTTGGGTTAGCTACGATCGTAGGCCCTATCTCACTCAGGTCAAAAAGGTTCGCCATCTCTTTAGAGAGAGACCAACGGGGTACTTGGGGAAATGTGGGCAGAAATAAACTTTTACTCTGGAAAAGGATTTTTATGGTTTTATGGCTTGATGAGGACTCCAAAATGTATCTTGGAACTTATTAGAAACAAACGGGAGAAAAGGTTCTACTTTCGGGTTCCCATCCATGCATATTTTACAAGATACTATTTCAATTTATGTAAGGAATAATTATTGAGAAATGATATGGGATTTATGAAAAATTATACAAAATTAAGATGGAAATTCATGTTATTAATTGAGATTATTAATTTGTTCATTTATCAGCATTATTAATGTAATAGTGCTATTGTAACGAATCAATCACTCTAGCAGTTCCGGAACTACGGAATAATCGTGTTTACACGGCATTTATGCAGAATATATACCGTTCTTTTGTATAAAATTTATACTGTGTGAATTCTGTTTGACGCTTCGTAAAAACTGTATAAATGCCACTTGAACACTGTGTAAATTCCGTTCAATAACTGTGTACATGTTGTTCATGTCGTTGCATAAATTGAAAACATTGAATTTTTGACAAGTTGTTTTGAAAGAATAGAAGAATTTATTTGTCTTTTACATCATCGAATGAATTCATATGTAATTAACAAATTTGTGATATTTATATTTTTACACATGCAAATTAATTAAATTAATCTCAGAGTGAACTTTTGTGGAATATCTGTGATTATGGAGATGGCATTTTTTTTGTTGGAAGAATTCGTTTTGTTGAGAAAGTAATGAGAACTGATTTATGAATTAAAGTCGTAGGATACAGTCAGTAGTGGGTGATCAGATTCCACCCGTGTATCGTGGAGAAAGCTCTCTTCATAACTTCCTATTATCATTTCCAAAGGTTTTCTTCTCAGTCCACAATGAAAAATTTCTCGAATATCTCTTACAAAAGCTAGATCCATATTGTACACGAAGCCGAGCACCAATTTTTCAAGATTTGAAGAATTTATAATGAGTTCAATCAAGACATCACCACTATCAGTGTACGCATCAAAATCAAAATCCAGGCGCTTCACATTCATCAGATACATGAAATCATCATAGTCCACATTCTCAAACTCCTGTAATGTAAGTCTCTCAAGCGATGGCATTTTTCCCAAATATTGAAAACATTCACTTGTCAGATCGGAGGAGCCTAAAAATATAGATACGATGTATTTAATTCAATATTTCTACTACAAGAAGGAAATTTGTAGTTACCTTCAATCCATATAAACCTTAATTTCCCACACTTTTCTGCTATATCACGAATATGTTCATTCTTGAGATCACAATCGCTTCTTTGGACAATGAGCTCTTGCAGCTTGGTGAACGTTGCAATTCTGTGAATGAAGTTTTTTGGAATTTCACAACTGTAAACATGCAATTTTTCGAGTCCTTTCAAGCTCCCTTCCTTTCTTTGTCTTTTCTTCTTGTTTCTGCAGATTTTTATTCCACCAAAGTCTATTTCTTTCAAATTGGGGAATTTATCTAGATTCTGCAAGAAAATTTCAAATGATATAGTATAGGGCGATGAAAAAGGATACATTGATCCTTTTTTTTAAATGAATTTTCACAATGGATTCTTCAAATAAATTTCTTGGTAGTTCTGATTGATATAGGCATGAAATATTTCAAAATTCATTTCAAATCCATCATTTTTTAATTGATAATTAAATTACTCACGATTGATAGTCGTTCGCTATTGACCAAACAGTGATTTCTGTCATCAAGAACCAATTTTTGAAGAGTTTCTGGATTCAGAACATTCAAACAGTCCACCGCGTTTAATATAGTGAATCCTTCAATTCTTACAGCTACTAATTTCCTAGCTGTTCTAAATATTTTCCTCAAATAACGAATAGAATATCCGTCGTTTCTTTCTCCGCTCCAGCAAGTGATCTCAATATCTTCCAACTGATCCAATTTACAGAATTTTATTATCATTGATAACCAGTGAGGGTGTTCTGATGAGTCATGAATTACAATTTTCTTCAGAGAACGGCCGCATCGTTTCAGAATTAAATGAACTGTATTATCTGAGTATTCTCGATCGATCGATAATTCCTTGATATCATTCCATCCTTCACCACCAATGACGTGCCAGAGTTTACAAACTAAAAAACAAAAAAATGCGAATAAATTTTAACTTTCATTCCAATAACTAGTAGACCGTACATGAACGGCCGGATGATTGAATGATCAGAGCCATAAAAAAGAAGAAGAAGAAGAAGACCATACATGAGTAGACAAATTGTATCCTCGTGATCAAACAAATGAACTTCGATAATAACTCAGATATGAGAGTTTCATAGACTCATACTTAATTAAATAGACTCTGAAAATTTGAAAGATTTACAAAAATAAGCTCGTTTAATGTGTAACACGAATCAATAGGAAATGGAGATGTATTGGGAGAATGTGGTGTACATTTAGTTGTGCAATTTTTTTTATGCAAGAACCACACTTTTTTCTCACATAACTCTTTGCATCAAATTTGTAGAAAATTTTTATTTTTTTGATGCGTTGAATTTAATGAAAAGGGTTATAATTTTTATCGAAAAAGGTTGATTTTTTTAATTGTTTTTAATTAATTTAACTTATTTAGGAACATTTTCACACCGACCCATTTTGATGTGTTGTTCAGAATATTTTTCTGAACACATCGGTATTTTGTTCCAGCTGTTCGGAATTATTTGGGTTTCCGATTATTTTTCAGTCTAAATTGAGTAGACTCACAATGAGGATTCTGATAAAATGGCCTGAGTTGAATTTGTTCAAACGATTCCCTTGAAAAGTTGTGGAAATTTTCAGTTCAAAACACACTACTGACCAATAGAACCGAAAATATCTCTGAAAAACTTGAATTCTTCAATTTTTCTAGAAGATTAGAGTGTTATTTACCGACTGCAAAAGTCGAATTTTTAAAATGTTCCCGAAAATGAATTGTGCCACATGCTTTTCAACGGAAATTCCCTCGAATTTTAATGGAATCATCAAAAAAATCAATTTCAAATAATTCCCCTGATTGCGGGTGATTTTCATAACATAAAGCATCAAAACTAAAATATGTCCGTTTGATTCTTTGCGTCCTTTCCAGCCTCCCCCCTTTCCCTTCCTTCGTGTAATGTAATTATCAAAATACCTTTTTCAGCTTCAAGTCTCTCCAAAATTGGTAGCAATGAGAATATATGCTTCAGACAATTATCAGGTAGTTCATTAATCAGCAAATTATTCGTTCCGGACTCGTCCATTTTTTTTTACTTGATTCTTCTACTTTTTCTTTTTTGGCTTCAACTAGAGTCAGTCAGTCAGAAGCCGCAAGTATTCCACGATTAATCGGAGACGAGTTTGATTGAATTTTATTCTACGACTGACAGAGCCGGTACTTTTATCACAACAATAACAAGAATCAAAACACCTCAAGGCCTCTAAAAAAGCTGTGTTCAGAGAGCTCACTGGGTCATTTTATTTCGGCGAATGTTTGGCCATGTTTCTATGAAATTCTGGCGCATTCACATGACCATTGAGCTCAACGACTCGGCACTTGTCTCCACTTGAGTATCCAGTAATTTGAATGAAAATAAAGATATCCTATATTGAATGTGATACTGGTTTTTTTGAATCAGGAAAATAAAATACAAGCGTTGATAATAGTATCTAGGAGATGCTGTGATTGGATTCGAGAGCCTTTGTTTTTATCAAATTATGAGTTTAGGAGAGTATGAATCAGAGATGAATTCGCAAGAATGCACAGGGTGAAGAATCATTCAAGTCTACAGAGGGAAAAAATCCAAAAATTCTATGCAAAGATCCTATGAAAAATTACAAGCCAACAGTATGTATATTATACGAAATAATATTTCAATTTGTTTAAGAAAGTTTTATTGAGGAATAATATATGAACAATGAAAAATTATGAAAAAGCCACTTTAAAATCTCAATATAATTAGCTCTCCTTCTGTGACAACTACTAGAAATCATACTCATTCTCTTTGTCCTTCTGATTGAAACTCTTCTCCAATATTGCATGAGCCTCAACTGTTTAGTCGTATTCATATTGGCGATGTACAGGACCTCAAGTAATTCATTAGCAAAATTCTCGTTGATGTGGGCTTGCTGGAGACCTTTGCCATCGATTGTCAATATTTTGTCTGATGGAATCGCATTTTTTTTTTGAAGGATCCTTTTCGTTGAAGGCCAGTGAGCACCGAAGAGTCAATACCATCAATAATCCACTATCAGTAGTGGGTGACCAGATTTCACCCGCATATCGGGAGGAAGCACCCCTCCACTACATATTATTGTTAAATGAAGTAGTATTTTTCGTTCGCCACGATGATAAAGCTGTTCAATATCGTATACAAAACTCATATCCAAATCCACATCATACCCAAAGGTGAGCCAAAGTATTTCGAGATTGGGAGAATGTGAAATCAGTTCAATCACTGCATCACAATGATCAGTATCCGCATCGAAAGTGAAAGTGAATTGGTTCAAATTCGCCAGATACATGAAATCGCGACTTCTCACATTCTTAAAATCGTCAAATTTAAGACTTTCAAGAGATAGCATTTTTCCCAAATATTTAAAGCAGTCACTTGTTAGATTGGAGGAACCTAAAAATATGATAAGATGTATTTAATTCAATATTTCTATGCCAAGAAAGAAATCCATAACTTACCTAAAATGTCCACGTCTGTTAGTTTGTTACAGTGTTCTGCTATATCGCGAATATGTCCATTGTTGAGATCACAATTGTTTCCATTGAGAAAAAGTTCTTCCAAATTTTCAAACGTTGCAATTCTCTGAATGAAGTTTTGCGGAATATCACAACCGGAAAGTACCAAAATCTCGAGTCCTTTCAAGCTTCCTTCCTCCCTTTTCGTCTCGTCTCCAAAGATTTTCATCTCACTCAAGTCTAGTTCTATCAAATTGGGAAATTTATCTGGATTCTGCAATGAATTTCAAACGATATAGTAGGACCATGAAAAAGGAATACATCAATTCTCATTTTGAAATGAATTTTTCAAATCATTTTCATGTAGTTTCAATTGGTGAAGGTATGAAATATTTCAAAAATTCATTTCAAACTAATAATTTTCAGATTGCCGATTAAATTACTCACGATTGGAAATTGTTTTATACTGTCGAAATTGAGGATTGAATTTTCAAGACACAATTTTTGAAGAGTTCCTGGATTCAAAAGATTTATATAGTCGACCGAGTTTAATATATTGTATCCTACAATCCTTACAGCTGCTAATTTCCTAGTACTTTTGAATATTTCCCTCAAATTACGAATAAAACATTCGTCTGCCCTTCTTCCGTCCCAAAGATTAATCGTAATATCTTCCAACAGATCCAATTTACAAAACTTTATCATCATTGATAAAGAGTGAGAGTGTTCTGGTGAGTCATAAATTTTCAATTCCCTCAGAAAACGACCGCATCGTTTGAGAATCACATGGACTGTATTATCTGAGTAATCTCGATCGATCGTTAATTTCTTGATGTCAGGCCATCCTCTCTTACTAATGATGTGCCAACGTTTGCATACTAAAGAACAGAAAATGTGTGAAAATTCCAAGTCTTATTTTAATAACTATCAAAGCGTACATGAGTAAGTATACAAAAGTTTTGTTTTTTGGTCTCTTCATTTAGAAGAATGGTAGGGGTACGTGTGCATCGTACGTTAATTGCGAGAATATAAAATAATGGAACATCACCTGGAAACACAGCAATGCATTGTCAATCTCAGACCGATTTCTTAAATTGTCAAAAATTAGTTGGATAGAAATTTAAATTCAAAATTAATATGGAAAATATGGATATTGCTAGAACTTCACTGTTGTTTAAGAACACCATTTGAAATGTAAATTGTCGCAAATAAGGCGTAATGCGCATGCGCTTGCCTCACTCTTCCATAGTACGATTAGGCCCAAACTGTGACTGAGCTGGGTTTAACCTAAGTTAAAAAAAGGAAACTTATCGGCAATCAGATATCAAAGAACACGACTAATGTGATTACCAAAATACCTTTTTCAGCTTCAAGTTTCTCCGAAATTGGTAGAAATGAGAATATGTGTTGCAGACAATCATCGGGTAGTTTATTAATCAGCGAATCATTATTCGCTTCGAGATTCTCCATTATTATTTCTTCCTCGATTCTTCTACTTCTTCTTCTCTTCTGGCTCTGATTAAAATCAGTGATCTTGTTGTGATTTTTTCACGGTTAATTGGAGACGAGTTCTACACTGAAGATCCCCGTACTTTTATCACAACAATACAAATCTTCTCCTGCTTCTTTATTGTGATGCGCTTGCGCAGCTGGCCTTTGAGGTAATACTAGTAGCAGGTCCAAATGATCTATTTTTGTTTATTCATTTGTTCAAGTTATTGTAAATATTCTAATTGATCAGATTTTATAACATTTCACCGTGATTAAAACCATATCCACAATAGTGAATTTTCATTGTGTAATATTATAAATATTCAATATTGTTCCGAATTTGACTCACGCTGTCTCAGCATCGAGGACTGTGATTGGAGGATGCTAGGATTTCAAATACCAATATGGCCGCCATTGATGTTTTCATGTCATTAATTGAATTAATCGTTGCTATATGTCCGGTAACATGCATTTTTCATGATTCCAAAAATTAATAGACATTCTGACGAACAAGGATATATGTGGTTGTATAAGGAAAAAATAGGTCTGTGACCATGATTTGTTGCAATGAAACTGGAACTGAATCTCGCTTATGGAGTTCCAATGTTAATTCAATTTTTTTCGAAAATTAATATTGGCCTTATTTACATGGGCTAAACTAAATTGTTAAAAAAACTTTTCACGCTACTCTATCGAAAGTGACCAAAATTGAAAGGAAAGAATGAATTGCTGGAACTATTAGGGTTACCTTAAGAATACAATAACTTTTTGCATGAATAGGAAACATTGAATTTCCGACAAGTTGTTTAGAAAGAATAGAAAAGTTTATTTGTCTTTTGCATCATCAAATGAATTCATATATGATTAACAGATTTGTGATATTTATATGTTTACACATGGAAATGAATTAAATCAATCTTGAAGTAAACTTTTGTGGAAAATCTTAGATCATAGAGATAGCATTTTTTTGAGGGGATTCGCTTTGTTGAAAAATCAATGAGAACCGAAGAGTCAATAAGTTATGTAGGATACTGTCAGTAGTGGGTGATCAGATACAACCTGTCTGTCGTGAGAAAGCTTCTCTTTATCATATAGTATTGTTAGATGAAGATGTTTTTCTCTCTCACCACGATGAAAAATTTGTCGAACATCGTTTACAAGAGCTATATCCACATCATTAAAAAAGTAGAGCCCTAATCGTTCAAGATTCGAAGAATTTGCAATCAGCCCAATCAGGGAATCACCACTATTAGTGTTGTCATTAAAGCAAAGATCCAGGTGCTTCATATTCGCTAGATACATAAAATCGCGACTCTTCACATTCTCAAAATTGGCTAACGTAAGACTCTCGAGCGATATCATTTCTCCCAAATATTGAAAGCAGTCAGTTGTCAGATAGGGAGAACCTAAAAATATAGATAGAATGTATTTTATTTAATATTTTCATCCCAAAAAAGAAATTCATGACTTACCGTCAATGAACATGACTGTTAGTTTTCCACAGTGTCCTGCTATGTCGAAAATGTTCATTCTTGAAGTCCCAATTGTTTCGACTGAGAGAGAGCTCTTGCAAATTGCTGAACGTTGCAATCCTCTGGATGAAGCTGTGCGGAATATCAGAATACATAAGTTCTAATTTCTCGAGTCCTCTTAAGCTGCTTTTCTCTCTTTTCATCTTGTCTGCGACGATATCGATATTATTCAGACTTAGTTCTCTTAAATTGGGGAATTTATCTGGATTCTGCAATAAATTTCACATTATATAATAGGGCAATGAAATTTGAAATGAATTTTTACGAATGATTTGAAAAAAAAAAAAAATTTTGTAGTTCGAATTAGTATAAGCATTAAAATATTTCAAAATTCATTTCAAATTTATCATTTTGAGATTGATGATTAAATTACTCACTATTGATGATTGATATTTATTCCTAAAACAATCGAGGATTATTGAATCCTTGAGACACAATTTTTGGAGAGTTTCTGGATTCAGAAAATTTAAACAATCGATTGAGTTAGCTAGGTTGTACCCTTGAATTGTTACAGCTGCTAATTTCGTAGTTTTTTCAAATATCTTGTTCAAATTACGAAAAAAACCTCTGTAGTTCCTCATACTGTTCCGAGAATGAATCTCAATATCTTCCAACTGATCCAATTTACAAAACTTTATTATCATCGACACCCAATGAGGATGTTCTGGAAAGTCATGAATTACTAATTTCCTCAGAAAACGTCCACATCGTTTGAGTATTAAATGAAGTTTATTATCTGAGTACTCGCGATCCATCTTCAATTCCTTGATATCATTCCATCCTCTCTTACCAATAACGTGCCAACGTTTGCAAACTAAAAAACAAAAAAATATTAAAAAATTTAAACTCTCATTCTAATAACTATCAGAGCGTACATGAATAGACAAAAGTCGTGTTTTTTGATCTCTTCATATAGAAGAGTGGTACGGACACATGCGTATCGTGCGTTAATTGCGAGAATTCAGATTTTGGAACCATATAACACCATTTGAAGTATAAATTCTCGCAAGTAAAGCGTAATGCGCATGCGCTTCCTTGCCTCCTCCATAGTACGATTTTTGAAAGGATTATTTCCCCGGGAGGCCCAAGCTGTAGCTGAGCTGGGTTTAGGGGTCGTCCATAAAGTACGTCACACGAATTTCATGGTTTTTAGATCCCCCCCCCCCCCCCCATGTCACATTCTGTCACATTTTCATTGACCTCCCCCCCCCCTCCCGCATGGTGATGCCACACAATCACTTTTACACCCCAGATTCAATCATTTTAGGATTTTTTTTGCATAAATTAATCTTAGTGAGAGCAATTGGATAGACTTTTTTTTGGTAACTTCATTCAATATTATTTAATAATATTATTGTGGTATTAAAAATAAAAATATATCATTTTTCTTCAGTCCATGGACTGACACACCAATTCTTTATATTTGTCATCACTTGCATGCCACTTCCTTCATTATAATCCATAATATCATTCGGAATGAGACTAGAGTCGACTTCTCCTCCATCAATCCATACAGCATTCTCGTCTTCATTTAATAAGCATAAAAGTTCTTTGGCACGTTAATCGGGAATTGTAAAGATAGGCTTAAAAATTTCCTACTTTTTTAAATTTGACTTCTGTGACATCACAATCTTGAAGACCCCCCGGACCCCTCTGTCACAAATTTGAGACCCCCCGCCCTCCTTCCTAAACGTGTGACGTAATTTATGGACTGCCCCTTAACCTAATTTCAAAAAAGTAAACCTTTCGGTAATATATTACTATAGTTCTGTAAATCAAAACATTGAAGAACACGACTTATGTGATACCTTTTTCAGCTTCAAGTTTCTCTGAAATTGGTAGAAATGAGAATATGTGTTGTAGACAATAATCGGGTAGTTTATTAATCAGCGAATTATTCACTCCAAGATTCTCTATTATTTTTTCTTCCTCAACTCTTCCATTTCTTATTCTCTTTTGGCTCTGATTAAAATCAGTCATCCTGCCGTAATTTTTTGGACGATTAATTAAAGACGAACTCTACACTGAAAGATTCCGGTACTTTCATCACAACAATCACAACAATACAAATCTTCTCCTTCTTCTTTGCTGTGCTGCGCTTGCGCAGCTAGCCTTTAAGGTAATGCTAGTAGCAGGTCCAAATGATCTACTTTTGTTTTTTTATTTGCCTAAGTTATTATAAATATTCTCATTATTCCGATTTTATAACATTTTACCGTCATTAAAACCATATCCACAATAGTGAATTTTTATTGAATAATATTATAAATATTCAATATTGTTCCGAATTTGACTCACGCTGCCCTAGCATCGAGGACAGGGACTGGAGGATTCTCGGATTTCAAATACCAATATGGCCGCCATTGATGTTTTCATGTAATTAAGGATGTATGATCGAGGGAGTGGGGGAAGCGGTGGTGGGGATGGGCTCGGGGGGTTGCGGGGCTCTCCTCTGTTTCTCTTATTGACCGGCTGTGGCGCTCATGAGAGCAGAAAATAGCGAGTATGACGAGAAAAGAAGCATTAAATGGAAAAAATTGAATTTCAATTGGATTTTTCTTCTCAGGATGGATGGATGCATAGTATTTTAAAAATATTGTCAAGTTACTACACTATCCATCTTTCTTATGCATAGTAATTTTTCATACTACGCAAGCTTGAACATCTAACATTTATTTAATCTATGGCCGTAACCCCTATTCCTCCATAAGAGCCCATGTATTTTCTGTCAATTTTCAATAATTTTTTTCTTTCTTATATGCATGGATACCTCAGACTTTTTACAATAAAATTCTTCGAGGAATAATCTAACTATAGAAAAATTTTGACGCCCCAAATCGAAAATTTTTGTCGTGATCATACATCCTTAAGGGCTCAAGCACAATGATAAAACCGTCCGGTTAGAAACCTCTTATGACGTCATATGTAGGAACGAAATGGGAATAGAATCGATGCTCGCGCCCTCTACTTTTTAGCTGTTGAAATTTGAATTAGTCAACGGTTCGCTTATTTTGGAAAATAATTGTCAAATTGTCAAGTTTTGGAGACACTCAACAGTATTCAACTTTATTTTGCACACAATTAATCACTTATTTCACGGTAAGCAGTCGCCATTAACGCAGTTCAGGTCCACAGTCCTCGTTCGGTCCGGTCTCATGTTCCTACCGATGACGTCATAGGAGGTTTCTAACCGGACGGTTTTATCATTGTGCTTGAGTCCTAATTGAATTATTCGTCGTTATATGTCCGGTAACATGCATTTCCATGATTCCAAAAATTAATGGACACTCTGACGAACAAGGATATATATGGTCATATAAGGAAAAAATAGGTCTGTGACCATGTCTTGTTGCAATGAAACTGGAACTGAACCTCGCTTATGGAGTTCCAATGTTAATTTAATTTTTTTCAAAAATTAATTTTGGTCTTATTTGTCAAGTAACACGGGATAAATTAAATTTTTAGGAAATCTTCTCATGCTACTCCATCGAAAATGACCAAAATTGAAATGGGAAAATAGACTGCCGGAACTACTAGGATTACTGTAACAATACAATAACTTTTTGCATGAATTGAAAACATTGGAATTCTGACAAGCTGTTCAGAAAGAATAGAAAAATTTATTTGTCTTTTGCATCATCAAATGAATTCATATGTGATTAACAGATGTGTGATATTTATATTTTTACACATGGAAATGAATTAAATCAATCTCAGAATAAACGTTTGTGGAATATCTTGGATCATAGATGATAGCATTTTTCTGAGTCAATATTTTATGTAGGATTCCTTCAGTAGTGGGTGATCAGATGCCACTTGTCTAGCGTGAGGAAGCTTCCCTTCACCATATAGTATTGTTAGATGAAGATGTTTTTTTCTCTGGCTACGATGGAAAATTTGTCGGATATCGTTTACAAAAGCTATATCCACATCATAATTGAAGTAGAGCCCTAATCTTTCAAGATTCGAAGAATTTGCAATCAGTCCAGTCAAGGAATCATTGCTATCAGTGTCAACATGAAAGCAGAGATCCAGGTGCTTCACATTCGTTAGATACATGAAATTGCGTCTCTTCACATTCTCAAAATCGATTAACGTAAGACTCTCAAGCGATATCATTTTTCCCAAATATTGGAAGCAGTCAGTTGTTAGAGTGAAGCAGTCTAAAAATAGAAGTAGAATGTACTTAATTTCATATTTCCATCTCAAAAAGGAAATTCATGACTTACCGTCAATGTTTATGACTATTAGTTTTTCACAGGGTCCTACTATATCGCAGTGCAGAAGATCACAATAGCATAGTTCTAATTTCTCGAGTCCTCTCAAGCTTCCTTCCTCTCTTTTCATCTTGTCTCCGACGATTTTCATATTATACAACCTTAGTTCTTTTAAATTGGGGAATTTATCTGGATTTTGCAATAAATTTCACATGATCTAATAAGGCAATGAAGAAGGATACATGGATTCTTATTTTGGAATGAATTTTCACGAAGGATTTTAAAAAATAAAAATTTTGTAGTTTGAATTAGTATAAGCATAAAATATTCCAAAATTTGTTTCAAATTCATCATTTTGAGATTGACGATTAAATTACTCACGATTGATGATTGTTCACTATTGGGGAAACGGCCGAGGATTACTGTATTCTTAACACACAATTTTCGGAGAGTTTCTGGATTCAAAACATCTAAACAATCGATTGAGTTAGATAGGTTGTATCCTTGAATTGTTACAGTTGCTAATTTCCTAGTTCTTTCGAATATCTTCTTCAAACTACGAAAGAAACCTTGGTAGTTCCTTCTACTGTTCCGAGAATGAATCTCAATATCTTCTCACTGATCTAATTTATAAAACTTCACTATCATCGACACCCAATGAGGATGTTCTGGTGAGTCATAAATCACTCATTTTTTCAGAAAACGTCCATATCGTTTGAGTATTAAATGAACTGTATTATCTGAGTATTTGCGATCGATCTTTAATTTCTTAATATCATTCGATCCTCTTTCACCAATAACGTGCCAATGTTTGCAAACTAAAAAACAAAAAAATCTTAAAAAATTCAAATTCTCATTCTAATAACTATCAGAGCATACATGAGTAGAAAGAAGTCGGTTTTTTTTTGTCTCTTCATTTAGAAGAGTGGTACGGGCACATGCGTATTGCGCGTTAGATGCAAAAAGTCAAATTGTGAAACATAACTTAGAAACACAGAAATGCCTCGTCAATTTCAGAGCTTCTTGTTTATTATGGCTCTGACCATTTGATCATTCGGCTACGATTTCAGAACGATTTCTCAAATTGTCAAAAATTCATTTGATAAAAATTTAAACGATGAGGCTAGAAGTACAGAAGTGCATTTTGCGTGTCTCTAACATGCTCTTTGAGTCTATGTTAAATTACGTACGCTTTACGTTCGCTTTAATGACACTCAAAGGCTACCATTACATACAGAATTTGATGCATTTATTAGAGGCAGTTCTGTACCTCTAGCCCTGTCGAAATTTGAATTTAGAGTGAAAATGGAAAATATGAATATTGATAGAACTTCATTGTTGTTCAAGATCAGATGCGCTTCAATCTCCAATCTCCTCAAGCCAACCAGTCTCAAGATATTTTCAAAAAATTTGCGAAATAATTTTCTTTTTTCACTTGAAAATTTGAATATTCCGCCTTCCTCAATTGCGAATATCGCTTCGGAATTGATTGAAGATAGATTCCGGAAGCTTTGAAAAAACTATAATATACTATCGATTTCCATCGATGATTTTAATCCGAATTCTGATGTGAAAAGGCCAAGTTTCTGATTTTTCCTACCAAATAATTTTCCATCTAATCGTATTTATTTCTTTTCCTTTTCTCATCAACCCTCGCGGCATAGTTCAAATTCTTGGTTGCTCCAAATTATCTCATTTTTTTTTCTTTCACAGAGGAATTCTGAGAAACATGTTCCTGATTGATTATATCTAGAAATCAGAAGAGTCTTTTGTTTTTTTATTGAATTCTTTTATTCACAAAATCACAAATGGAATTACAGTTTATGAATATTTTTTGCTGAGAAACTAAAAAAAACGTGCTAGTAATTTCTCTCAGAATATTTGGGGAAACTCTGTTTAAATGAAGTTAAACAAGCGGCGGGGATTTCAAATCCACCGCGCACTTGCGCCATAACTTTGCTCATGCGCATGAATTTGCGCCTGCGCATGTTACTTTGGTCACTGCGAGAATGATCGAGAAATCGAATTTTCACACAACTACACTCTAAAATAATCATTTCTCATTAATTACAAAGCATTTAATTATTTGAAATCAGTGTAATTAACTTTAATGTCAATTCTATTCAACAATCTGACGTACAGCACTTAAGCTTTCACGTAAATAAAGAATCGAAGTATCTCGAATCAAACTCTCGACGTTTCTAACCGAGAGTTCCAGAAACTAGCTCTGTAATATATAAGCAGTTCACTCGGCGCTGCCAGTCAGTCTAAATTTTGAATTCAAAGAGTAATCATTTCTTATACAGTGAAGTAAGAATTAAATAAAATCACATTTTATTTCCTGTGGTAAAGTGTATACTAAGTGTGATATTGAGAAAATCATATTTGAGAAAACCATAGTTGAGAGGATCATCTTTGAGAAAATCACCTTTGAGAAAATCATCTTTGAGAAAATCACCTTTGAGAAAATCACCTTTGAGAAAATCATCTTTTGTTTTTTTTTTGTGTTATTAGAAAATAATCTTTTATTAACCAAAGTTTATATTAATTCAAGTCTGTAAAATACGTAAGTTAATAAATCAACTGTTACCACCTGACTCTCTGCTTATTCTTAACAAACTCTGAAGCGAAGATATACTCTCTCAGAGTAATGTAAATATTCCGATTCAGTATATGTCACCATCGATCGATTGACTGATCCCTCCAATACGACTCATATAATCTTGCTTGATAGTTAATGGATATTTTGAAAAATATCCATTAAGTATTATACTTCTGCGATATCGAAGAGATAGTAGCATCTTCTTAGTGGTGCTATTCGTTCGGTTCCTTCGAGTTGGTTGAACAATTGATGACTTTCTAGTGGTTCCATATTTAGCCTGATATAACTCCCAGATCAAAACAATGGTAGAGATTAATAGGCCGAGAGCCAGTACTTGGAAAGCAAATTTTAATTTATAAAGTTCAACTGGTCGATATTGTGCCGATGACCATTCAGCTTCTCTGGCTATGCGTTGCCGCTTTGCCACATCAATACCTTCTCTTTTCCAATGATGGAGTATACCAGTTTCAAAGAGTCTTGAAAACATGTCACTGAAGCGATTGACAAGTGCCCAGTGTTTACGGCACCCGTAAACTGCAAAATCTGCCAACAAAACTTCGGGAATATGATCCAATTCTGATTCAAGGTAATCTACATGGTATTCGTCTTCTCGCATTGCACATAAATTACGAGGATGATTTAGCACTTGCTCTATACACTCTTGTGACGATGCTGGTTTAAAATTACATTTTGGGCATTTTTCATTCAGGAATAATTCGTAATTGTTAACAGCAAACATTGTATATCCTAAATCAGCCAATTCATTGATATTTCCTATCGCACTAGCTCTCTCTCGTGTAGTCAAAAATGCGGCAATTTTACCCTGAAAAACTCCATTGCTTATAACCATGAAAATTAGCATTGTTGTGAAATAGATTCGAAAAGCATGAGTTCTGTCATTCGTTCTAATTGACGTGTAAGTCAACAATCTTACAACATCCAACATTCCTAAGCCGAAATTGTGGTTCTTTATTATTACAATAAAAAGTAGGAAGACAAGAGCAATTGCTGCTGCAATTAAAACTGGGATGCTCCATAATTTGAAAATCTTGTATAGTGTTGTGACCTCTGGTTCCAATTTTACTATTGCAATTAACTTAGTACGTACATAAGGCAAAAAAAAACATCTCCATTGTGGAATGGATGACAGAGCATACAGAGTTCTCGTCATATCCAATTTATTATTCGCCCAACGCTCCTCAACTGCACCATTATTCATTTCATCTTCAAAGCTGATACCAGTGTTCAGCGCTATTAATATGTAACGCAGGGGTTTTAGCTCTGCGCTATATGGATTGTGATACATGCAATTATAGCTCCCACTAGTGAAACAATATTTTCCTTCTACGTTCCCCACGATTTCGATCTCATATTCATCGAGACGTCTTGTCTTATCGAAATTCAAATTTTTGCATGAGATGCCTAAAACATAATCGATTGTTTGAAGTTTTAAAATTTTCAATGAGGGCCATTTTTTAAATTTCAATTTTAATCTACCATTCACAGATAAAAGAAATGTAAAACAATTCAGCATCAGCTGCTCAATAATCATGAATTTGGCCTTTCATCTATAAAAAGTTTGGGAAAAATGTATTACTTACTTTCATCGAAAACTTGACGGAAGGCATTTAAATACTCCAGCTCTTCCATTCTTTTCCAAGGATGAGGTGCATAATTTGCCATTGAATTCAGAGTATATAATACTGGGGTATTTGATGATTCAAGACAAATGTATATTGAATTTAGCCTTCTTTTTGACCAGAATAGATTGGCAAAAATGTTGGATAATTCACATCCTTCTTTGTACTTTGCAATAATGAAAAATGAGGTCATGTGATCCCAAAAGTCCGAACTTGACTGACTCAAAAACTGTAAATCAGACTTCAATTCCACTGGTGAATCCTGGATTAAGACAATTTTACTTGATTTCAGGTCGAATCGTCTGCGCTGTTCAGTTTCCCAGAATTCAACTTTCCGAAAATCGTTGATTTGAATAATTGATGAATTCTCAATAGATCCATCGAAATCTCCCTTAATCAAAATTAAATTGAGCGGACTGTCATTATCATAACATGATTCGAGTATTATTTTCTAGAATATAAAATACGGTTGGAAGTTACTTATGATCAACAGTTATCATTAATAGAGATTCAATTGAAATTATGCACAAACCACAGTCCTCTCGAGTAGCACAAATTCATTAAATTTCCTTAACATTCGTGATCCTTCTAGTACATGAAGAAGAGAAAAAATTAAAAACCATTCAATTAAATTCTTCTGCATCGTAATTTACAAAGATTCTCTTTCCGGAATCTACTAGAATACAAACTATTTCAATAAGACTAACTTCCACTGCATTTCCACGAGCATTATATATCTACGGAAATTCATCGATCGCTATGGAAATATCACTTGTTCTCGGAAAATTGGTTGTATCAATTATGTCATTGGTTGTCCATGGTGACAGTGCATACCACTACTCTAGGTCACGTCAACAATATCGAAATTCTCACTATTCGAAATCTATTTCTGGTTCACAGAAAGGAACTGTATCGTTTCGAGGAAATGTATTTAATTATTCTCAATTTTCATCAATAATTTCGGATGTGAAAAGGCCAAGGTTCTGATTTTTCCTACCGAATAATTTTCAATCTAATCGTATTTGTTTCTTTTCCTTCTCATCAACTCTTGCGGGAAAAATCGAATTCTTTGCTCCTTCGAATTATCTCATTTTTTTTTCAAAGAGAGGGATTCTCAGGAACATGTACTTGGCCACGTTTTTTTTACAGTAACTTCAGTCCCCCCCCCCCCCCCCCTCCATTCCATATTCTGCCAATGCAATCGGTAGGAAGCTTCAGAATAGAATTTCCAGTCTCTAATTCGATAATGACCATTTTGATTGATATGAATTACGTTAATTTACGTTAACATATACATAAAATATTCAATGAATTGTATAGGATAGTAACCTCTTAGGTTTTTGCTGCATTGAACGAAAATTACGAAGCTTCCATAATTTCGTATCGACGTTTCGGCTCCTTTGCGGAGCCCTCTTCAGGATATTCATTTTTTATTCTGAAATATTATTGAAATTCAAAAACTCCATTATGTGCGGTTTGTTTTACATTGTCTCCAATAAAATATAAAATATTATTCTAATCTTCATATCAGGATAAAAATAGTCTTGTTTTATACGAAAAAGTATATACTTTGATATGATAAAATGAAAATGATATATGTTCTTAGGAAAATATGGAGAAAAATCGAGATTTCAGATTTTTTCTACAAAAGTGAATTTTTTTCATAACAAGAAGAAAAATTTGCTCAATAAATGAGGAATCTAGAGAGTCTATTCCCTTCATTATAACATTTTTTTTTCAGTACAATTTGATGTAAATCAACCGAGTAGTTTTTGAAAAATAAGCCTTCTAAAAAAAAATAATTTTTCACAATTATCTCAGAAACTACTGGACCGATTCTGCCCAGATTCAATACCAAACTGCACGTTCATAAGATATACAAACTGACAAATTTTGAAGTCTCTAGTTGAAATATTCGTTGAGTTATCGTGCCGCTAAGCTCTCAAATCAAAAATCACTAAAATTGATATAATTCCTGAAACAAAAAAAAGGAGAAAAATTTACTCCGAATGGAAACTGTGAGTGACAATGGGATGAATCTGATAGCCCAAACTGGGGGCTAACAATTAATTTTTCATAGAGAAAATTGAAGAAAAAAAAATGGCAAATTTTATTTTTCTCGGAAATTATTCGACCGATTCCGCTGAAATTTCACTGACAGCATTTTGAATACAGAGGGAAAATACTGTTAAATTTTTAGAGCATCAAGTAAAGCCATTCCAAAAAAAATAACGATATATGTCAATACACTCAGACACATACACACACATAGTGATGGGCGATTTTTGATTGATCTTGTAAGATAGATTCTTTTTTTTTTAAATCGATCTTTTCAGACGATTTTTAAAAACTCGATTAATCGATTCTTCGATTCTTCTTCATCAGAATCGTATCGATTTTTGTCTAAACAATAACAGTAAAATTTACTCTTTTGAGACCAAAATTATTATCAAATGATGACGGAAACTTTGAGCAATTATCTGAAATAAAGGTGAATACTTGAGAATATTCCAGTAGTTTCGATAATCTATTTTTTCTTTTCAATTCTGGTCAATTTCGATAGAGTAGCGTAAGAAAATTTTTCAAAAATTTACGTTACACTATGTTACCGGATAATTAAGCTAAAAACAGTTTTGGAAAAAAAATAAATTAACAATCATGTATTCACTATCAATAATGTATCAGTTGAGAAAAAAAACAATGACAGAATTGAACTAATAGAAATGTTTTTTTTTTCTATTATTCGACTATTTTTCATTTTTTTTTTGAAAATATCGATTCTCAAAAAATTTGTTTATTATGAAGATCGATTTTTTGAGAATTGATTATTTTTTCGGAGATCGTCCATCACTACACACACACGCACATGTTTTAAAAATATGATTTTTCGACGTTTTTGACCATTGGGAGTCATATCCCAATGAAAACCCGAAATCGAAAAATATGACGTTTACTATGCTTCCATTCGGAAGCTAAACCATAAAAATTCATCAGCCAGATAATAAAATGAAATAATTTGAAAAAATCCCAAGTAGCTTCATTTGTTAATATCTTCGAATTGAGTAGATTTATCGAAAAATCGTCAAATTAAAATTTGAAAGCTTCAAAAAAAGCCCTCCTGTTTTTCCAAAATCCCATAAACCCCACCACTCTCACAATATTTTCAAAAATCAGAAAAACAATTTTTTTTCTCGATTACAGATTTGAATATCCCGCCTTTCTCCATTGTGGTGTCGCCTTGAGGGACGTGTCTCTAGCCCCACCATCAAGTGCGAATCCACCTCAATTCTCATTCAGGGTTGCCAGATGCGGCTACTTATCGCTATTTAGGCTCCTTTTTGAGTTGGCCGGCTACTAAAATTTGGGGATCGGTGACTGGTCACCGCAAGGCTACTTTTCCATTTCCGGAGAATTTTTTTTTTTCCTACCTTCACTTTCATTTATAAAAAAAAAAATGGTGAGAATAAAAATGAAATGAATGTTTCTATTCAAATTTACCGCCACACTTTATTTCACCTTGTTATAACACCATATTATTCAGAATATGATTGAAAGTATCGACCGTGATGTATCAAAACATAATTCGAGCCAAAGATGACAGTCATAATAATAATAATAGTAATAACAAAACCAATGATGAGGACATTGATAAAGCTCTCAATTTAATCAAATATGCAGAAAGGTACGGCCTCATGCAGACGCTTGACGCTAGCGTCCAGCGTCAAAACAGGTCACGTGACACTATTTTAAATTTCCCGCCACTGAAAAAAAAATTTAGCGGCAAGCGGTCGCGTCAAAAAGGAAAGTTGCTTTTTTCAACATGTTAACCTCACTAAAATGAAACTCCATAATAATAAAAAATTATCGTTGGAACCTACATTTTCATCATTAACTAGTTAATTAAATCATGGGAGACATTTATTTGGTCTGAAGCGATTATTCGCACCAATTTATTACATAAATTGCACAACACGTATTTAGTATGGATTAATATTTTGACGCTCGCGTTTCTAGCCAAAAAGCTCAAATTGTTCAGCTTTTTCGCTGGATTTTTTTCAGCGGCGGGAAATTCAAAATAGTATCACGTGACCTGATTTGACGCTGGACGCTAGCGTCAAGCGTCTGCATGAGGCCGTACCTTAGGGCCATGCTACATAAGACGCAGGTGCATCGTAAGCGCAGTGTTGTGCGTTACCACGTGAATTCATTCAATTTGAATATAATTTGAATGACAGCTGTCAAAATTTCAAAATCTCATTTTATCCCAAGTTGATTGAAGATGCAAGAAAAAGAATGGATTTCAATAGATTATCACTATTTATGTATGGATGGATTTCACAAAATATTATTATTTCTAGAATTTTATGTCTATATCATGAATAAAAATCGTCGGCGTTAAGGGGTTAGACCCATCAACGAAAAAGAAGATTCCCATAGCTTTTACACAAATATTTTCTTGGAGATGACAGACAATAACCATGAAGAATCTTTCGAATTGACGAGAAGATTGTGACTCTATCTCTCTCATTAATTGCGAGTGTATTTATTTTTTAATATCTTTTGAGTTCATCTGCTGGAAATATTCATATTTTCAGTTTGATTCAAATTCAAAGAACGGGCGTTACATCGCTTCCTGCGTTGCGTATACGTTTGCGTCTTATGTAGCATGTCCCTTAAGCCGCGCGGACAACAGACTCATGAAAATCCACCTATAGTGTTACACAGTCTCGACTGTGTACTAGTTGGAAAGCACCCAGAGTCTGGTTACCCTGATTGCACATACAGCAGCAACATATATACTGCGATCGAATTTATACGTTTTTCTTCAACCCAAGCAAACAAATCTCGTCAGTTCCATTACCAGTTTCTCGAGTGAATTATCCAAGTTCAAGTGTAATTGGTGTTTAACCTTAACGAAAATTTCCAATTAGGAATAGAGGATTATTTATCCAAAGACAAGAAACAGTGCTCAGGGCCGGTGAGTCAATGAATCTCATTTCTCCATTAAATACGCGAAATAAAAAAACACGAAACTCAAGTATACCTTTATTGATTACAAACTATTTCCAGAATGTTACTTGATGACGCATTATTTTGACGTCTTATTAAAATCCTGTATTCGTTAACTAATTGAATAAAAATGCATAAAACGTATTATGTAACAATTCTTCGGTTTTAATCTTACCTCATGGACAAATTAGCGACATTTTGTGCAAATTGTAACGATAAAACACGTAGCTGCAACGATTGTAACAGACTTTTTGTGATTATTTTTTTATTTTTATTTTCTGCTCGTTTTTTTTGACAGTTCAATTTGTTGATAGAATTGCGGGGGACATGGTCAATTGTGGGAAAAATTCTGGGGCTTTGAATTTATTTTTTAATACTTATTTAGGTCATGAAATTGAGAACTTTTGGGGGGGAGAGGAGAACAGTCGAGTTGTTTCTATGGTTTCTGGAGAATATCTTGGAAACTAAGGGAGATAGGGAAATTTTAGAGGATAGCTTTTTTAGAGCTCTTGAAATTCTTGATAAAAAATGTTTCTTGGGTTTTTTCGATAGAACTACTCGATTGGGAGATATTGGAGATTATGTGAAATGATGAAATCCAAGTCGAAGAGTTGGTTTCGAATTCTTTTCAGGATATCTTTGAAGCGAGTGGGTTTAGGAGAAAATGTGAAGAAACACTTTTTATAGAGAATTTCAAGAGGTGGAAAAAAGGTTTCCTGACCTTTTTCGATAAACCTCGTTGCTTAAAAGATATTCTCAAAATAAGCAATACGTGATTTTTGGATTCATCTTGTTTGGAAAAAGACACCCGTAGCTTTTTTTGTGAATGTCTCTGATTTGAGTGGGTTTAGAGGAAAATATCAAGAAATCTTTTTTGTAGAGAATTTCAAGAGCTACAGAAAAGGTATCAGTTAAAATTTCGGTATCTCGCGCATGTTCCGAGATATTTTCCAAAATAGACTGGAAAAAGATCGACTTGACGTTCATTTTTTTCTTCAAGAAATTTCTGGAAATTTCGCAATTTCCTTAACAATTGCAATTGACATTGACTCTTATCGAAGTGCTTGACGCTTGATTATCAAAGGTGGCGGTTTTTGTGGTAGTCTAAAATACCTGGAAAGTTCAATACAATTGGAGAACTCTTTGCTTTTTGTCGATGATGAAAATAACCTTATCAAGAATTTGTAGATAAGTCACTTTTGTGTCTGGATGATTCATCGCTGTTATGATTGAGTCAACAAACTTGATGGATAGGAGAGAGACCGAGTTTCGCGTGAATTTAAAGACGAGACGAGAAAAAAAAAACGATTTCCACGAGGAAATAAATAATTGCATGTTGAATGATAATTAAAATAAATTCAGTAGTAGAGTAGTAAATTAGAATAGGTCAAAAAAAATTACGTGTATTTCTTTTGAAAAATATCTCGTAATAAACGAGATGTAGAAAAACATGTCAAGGAACTTCTTCCTTTTTTTTTTATAAATTATTTCTTAGTCGGTCAAGCTTTAAATTGTTTTTTCAATTGTATACACAGAGAAAAAAGAACATTAAAAATTGCTGTGCCTTTTCAGCAGTCTAGGGATCAATGAGAGAAATGCAAGAAACTATTATACCTACAAATCAATGTGCACTACAATAAAAATTTATATGGAAATCACTTCGAAAAGTGGGGAGATCTTATCAATTCTTACAAAGTGGCACAGTACTTTTTACTCTGTAGGTATACTAATTTTTTTCATTCCTCTGTTTGGTCCCTAGACTGTTGAAAAAGGCACAGGAATTTTTAAGGTTTTTTTTCTCCATGTATAATAAAATATACTCCAAGATTTTCAATATTTCACCCTGCATTTACGGTTCTAATTCAACATCTTCTTCAGGGTTTTTATTATTATTTCAATTCATCTGTAAAATACAGATTTAACCCTCGAAGTACACTGGGGGTCATTTTGACTCCAAAAAATTTTTTGCCCTAAAATATGATGTAATTGATGGAAATATTTGAATTAGTCGACTTCAACGCTTAGAAGCTTTTTCATTCAAATTGGGCGACTTTAGAAACGAGGTCCAATTTCAATTAATTTTTTTACCATCAAAAAATAGTTGAATCAAACCAACGATGATTGTATTCGAAAGTACATTGTTTCATCTACAAAAAACCTCTTAACATAGATTCTGAAAAAATGTATAGTTTTCGAGATATAGCACTCAGAAAATGGAGTGGGGTCAATTTGACCCCGTGTATGTTCTGAAGTTCTTTTCAGAGGTGTGTCCTCCGAGGGTTAACATTATTACTATAAATATCCTTTTATGTACATTATTATGACTATTATAATTTTTACTTTAATTATTTCGGTGTTGAAAAATCTACGAGTCTTTTATGATGCTGAAAAAAGCAGATATTTCAAAATTTCTAGTATTTTTTTTGTCAACCAAATTAATTATTTAAAAAAAATTGAAAATACGCACATGTGAAGAGTTTAAAAAAAATTATAAGTGCAAATTTTTAGAATATTTCTTTAAAATAATTGATTTGTTTAAAAAATTCTAAAAAATTAGTGAGATGTCTGCTAATTTCATTTTCATGTCTTTTTATGGGAATATGAGTCAATTGAAGACGACATTCATATTTTTCATAGGTTTAATTGACTTATATTTTCATGAGTAGACTCATATAATTTTAAACATCGAAATAATTACAAAAAAAAATGATAGAAGTTATGATAATCTGAATAAAAGAATATTCATGTTAATAATGTTAAATATGCATTTTACAGATGGATTGAAATGAATGAAAAAAAACCCTGATAAGGGTTTTGAATTGAGACCGAAACATAGGGTAAAAGATTGAAAAAATTGGAAATAAAACAGAACAATTGAAAGTTTGACTGACTAAGCCATAATTGATAACAAAAAAATCAACACTACGGTTATCAAACAACTTAATAGAGACATTTTTTTATAGAGAATTTCAAGAGCTACAAAACAGGTCTTCTGATATTTTTCGATAAACTTCGTGTTTTACGAGATATTCTCAAGATGATCTATACGTGATATTCAGATTTATTCCACTTGGAAATAATCACGTGCAGCTCTTTTTGCGAATATCTTTGAATTGAGTGGGTTCGAAGAAAAATGTCAAGAAAACTTTTTCGTAGAGAATTGCACGAACTAATTACGAAAGCTATAAAAAAAAGTTTCTTCATAAGTTCTCTCAGATCTTGTCACTTACGAGATATTTTTTGAAAATGAGCTTTTACGGTATTTGGAAAGTTCTACTACACTATTGAATTGAATTTATAGGTGATAACTGTAGGCTTATTTTTCAGCAATACCAAATAAAGATGTCCAACTGGCAGAACCCACCGAACCCAGGATTCTATCCAGGCCAACAAGGTTTTAATCTTTTGTTTTAAGCTTTAATTTGAGAGGTTTGAAGCATTGAAAATGAGCGCAGCAAGAAGAATTGATGAGTTTCTTTTCCTTCCTAAAAAATGCATTGCAAGATTTGATCGAACGTCGATGATTAATATTGAAATCCTGTCACGCCTAAATTTCATTGGTTAATCGGAATTCCATGAATTGCGCGGGATATTCAAAAAAACCTAATATTGTATGTAGATTATGTTTGTTCGTCCGAAAGAACCATTCCGAATGAGTTTTGCAAGATATCGTTGTAGCCCCGGTTTCTGACAGTGCCCCAGTAACTAACAATTACTGATAATTATAAAGAAAAAATGTAAACAAAAAATTAGAAACAAATAAATAATGTCACGTTTGGTTTCAGAGCCTGAAGAAGCTGGAATTGTCCAGCGAAACGTTGCGATTTGACAATAGTTGATGTTGTTAATAATTTTCTAGTATCGATATGAAAAAAAAATTCAACATTAATACTGAGAAAAATAGAAATGAATCCCATAATTAATTACTGACAATTTTCTCAGTTATATTTTAAATGTACAATATATTGTTTAATGTCCAATTGCTCAGCTCATTCAGCACAACAAATATGTATTAATATAATTGAATTACATCCGATGAGCGAATAGTTTTTGCTGTCTATTTATGCTGTCAGAAACTAGCTCTAAAATGTCAGAAACTGAGGCCACTACGGTACAATAATTTTCCGCACGCCTTGTTAGGTAATATACTATTATGATTTTTTGAGATTTTTTTTAATTTTGAGAAATAATAACCAATGAAAATATGCATAGATATTGATTTGATTGAAAGCACAATCCACAAAGTGCCTGCAAAACGCGCGTCATCGTCTAATTTATGAAAAGAAAGGTTTATTTATAAAAAATCGAGTGTAATTTTGTGGAATCAGAATCTAGCACTTCAAAAAGGGGGTAAAGATAGATCTCAAGGTGTTCCACAATTTGATATCAACAGTAAAGCGGCGAAAAGAAACATTTCATTCTATTTTTTTCATCACTTTCTTTGATATTATTCCGAAAACTAACGGAGAAACAGAAATTTTCATGATTACCTTTTTTTTTTGTAGGGAATTTCAAGAACTATAAGAAAATTTTCCTATGAAAATTTCTCTATGAAGCTTGTTCTTCCCTTAATTTCAAAGAATATTCACAAAATAATAGAAAAATCCAGTAATGAAGGAATAAAGTGAAAGAAGATTTAAAAAATTTCTCGTGCCTTCTTTTGCAAATATCTTTGGAGGAGGTGAATTTAGGAAGAAAAAAAAGTCAAGATGCCTTTTTCTGTACAGAATTTCAAGAGCTACAAAAAAGGTTTCTTGGCAAATTTTCTTAAACCTCTTTGTTCACGAGATATTTTCAAAATAAGCTACACGTGATGTTTAGACTCATCCCATTCTATTCTCACTTTTTTTTTCCAAATCGACTCATCTCGTTTCTCCTCTTTGCTGCCAATATCGATCAGAATTTCCCCAGGTTTCCTAAAATTGCTGCGCAAATTTTCAATATTCTCCGCAGCTTTCAGCCTCTTAATAGGGAATACACAATGCCACCATTCAAGCCCACTCTCATATTCGACGTTTGCGCAATCAATTCATGCGTATACACATGTTTAAGTCAATTTCTCTAGGATGAAATCACAATGGATAAAAATCTCAGCTTATGAAATACTTAAAAATCACATGTAATTGTAATTTATTGCAATAAGACATCAGGCAAATGCCCATAAGCGTCAATAAAAAGTACGTAATATCGTAGGCCTAGAAAAAAAAGGACTTAATTGCTGTGTTTAAGGATAGCACTTACGCCCCTTTGATTTTAGGGTGACGATATAGTACACGGTTATGCTATCAATGATTGAGCAATTATGATTCCTCATATTACTAACAATTTCACTCAAATAATTAATAGATATCAATCTTTGATATCAACGATGAAATAAATCGACCCATTAGTCCTGAAGATTTTTTTGAAAATATCTTGTGAACTATTGACCTCATGAAAATTTACTAGGAGACCTTGGTGAATATGCAGAATAGCGCCCATCTCATAAAATTTGATAATCTCAGAATCAAATTTCGGAAAAAATAGGGAGTATGCAAGCGAAGTTCAAACTCACATTCTTCAAATTACCAGTTTGATGCTCTAGCAATTGAGTGGCTATGTCAGTTATCATCAGAATAAAAATTTCAATCCAATTTTTTTCGGTGCAGAATGAATATTTTTGAAAAAGCGAATTCTTACATGCTCCATCACAATATTATACAGCATGTAAAAATTCGCTTTTTCTGAAATTCATTCTATACAGAGAAAAATTGGATCAAAGATTTTACTTTGATGATAAGTTATATGACCACTTAAGCTACTGCGAGTTTCACTATTTACCTTCGAATTTTTTATTCCGATATATTACCTCATTTTCTCCGCCACCCTTCGTGGGGCAAATTTAAATCAATTCTATTTTCTGGGCTCTATTATTCATATTTACTGAGACCTTTTTTGTAGCTCTCGAAATCTTCTACAAAATATTTCTCCTTACATTTTGCCTAAATCTACTCAATTACAAGATATTTACAAAAGAATCCAAAAACCGAGTTTTTCAACTTTTTTTTTCTCATTCCACATATTTGTGAATATTTCAGAAACTATTGGAGCTATAAAAATTTAGCAGGAGACCTTTTTTGTAGACCATTAAAACATCCACAATTTTTTTCTTTTTTTTTACGGTTTCGAAACCCTATTTGGGTCTATTCAGCGTACAAAAAAAAGTCTCTTGTCATTTTGCTCTAAACCCACTGGTTTTGGAGATACTCATTGAATAAATACGTGTTTTTCAAATTATCGAACGTTGCTCTTTATTTGCATCCATTGTGACGTCAACCATAGAGATCTCACCGTGCTTTATCTGCTATTGTGCATTGTAGGGTAACATGACCAATAGATGGACGGTTAAGGGAATATTTAGACTTTATTAATTCATATGAAATAGGCAAATCACGTTAAAAAGTTGCAGAAAAGAATGATGTACAGAAAAATAGACAGTGAATTGACTAAAAATCAATTAAACTTGAATAATGCAGAAATAATTGAAGATCTTCAAAGAAAAACTGGAAAATAACTTGAACCGCCAATAGATGGACGGTTGTATATTAGCAGTGGTATGATTTTAAATTTCGATCAATCGGTATATAATAAAGAGTTTATAAATCTATATGAATGTAATAATCAGGAATTGACGTGAAAAGTATAAGAATCATTCATTTATTTATGGGAATCCTCGATAATAGAAACCGTCCATCCTTTGGTTAGTGTCCATCTATTGGTCGTATGACCCTATAAAAAGATATAAAAAGACTTATTGAATCCAGAAATTGATGGACCATCAAAGACCCGATGATATTCAATTTTTTAATTGTATTGAACTGAGTCGCAGATTTTGCTCATTTCTGTAAAAATTTCAGTTTTTTATAATTAATTTTATAGTTACGATCTAAAAAATCGAGTGATAATTTAAAATCTTATGAACTTCATTGAATTCGTTGAATCATCTTCACGTAGGAAGCATCCAGGAAAAAAGCACTGGCAGGGCGTTCCTGAGTGATAGACAATAGTGATTTCGTCATTTTTTATCCTATCATGAAATTTGAGGTTTGATTAATGTCTGCAACGTTGACTAATTGTTTCTTCTTTCTTGTAATTCAGGCTATCCATACCCACAACAAAATCCAGGATATCCACAACAGAATCCAGGATTTCCACCACCAGGAGACATTAATCCAGGATATCCACCACCTTACGGTAATCCACCGGGTAAACTCATTTTTTTTTTACTTTTTTTTTTTTTTATAATAAATAAATTGGAAAATCACACGTAGTTTTTTTTGAGTAGGGTGAGTGGTCCAGTGGTTGAACGAATAAGACTCATCACTGATGAGTCTTATTCGTTCAATAACCATTAAGCCATTAAATAAATAAATTTATTAATAAATTAATTTTTATTAACAAATTTTTTTAAGAGAATCAAATTTCGGAAAAAATATGTAATGCGCAAGCAGGATTTGAACCCACGACCCTCTGATTACATGTCAGGTGCTCTGACCACTATATATGATGATGAGTCATCAGATACCAGTGATCGAACATAAGTAATTTGATAGTTACTGATATGATCAATAATCGGATTCATTTCCGTGTTAATAATAAATGACTTAAAGTATCATGGAAAATTGGGAGGTTCTTTAGATACAATACCAAAAAAATGTCAATTCACGACATTTCGTTTATAATTCAAGCTTTTTCAGGCTCTTAACAATATCAGTATAATGCCAGGAGCATGAAGAAGCTTAAATTATAAATGAAACATCGCGAATTGACAATCTTCTAGTATTATTTAAGGATGATTGGGAGGTACAATCGGAAAAAAGTGAAATTTTTGTATAAAATTGTTAAAAACAATTTATACAAGATGAAATTCTCAAATTTGATTCAGTAAATATGTAACGAGGAATAAAATAAGTCCTAGAAACAAAAAATTAATTGAAAATTGACAAATTTTCATTATTTTCTACATTTCTTCAAATTTTTCAAGATTTGAGGAATTCAAAAAATAATGAAAATTTTTCAATTTTCAATTATTTTTTTGTTTCTATGGCTCATTTTATTCCTCATTACATTCTTCACAGATTCACTGAATCACATTTGAGAATTTCATCTTGTATAAATTGTTATTAACGATTTTATACAAAAATTCAAATTTTTCTACGATTTTACCCCAGTCATCCTCAAAGAACTTTCCAATTTCCTATGATACTTTCAATCAATTACTGATATATATTTGACAGTTTCATAGGCTCTAATTTGAGTAAACGAACATTATATTGTATTTCGAAGATTAGAAAAATGATATTTCTATGAATTACCTATTTTTTCCAGGATAAATACGTTCAATAGTTCGAATACTGGTCAACTCACTCTATATCTCCAAAACGAATGGGTTTAGAGGAAAATGTGAAGATGTAGTGATTGAGGTGATCGGAAATTGTTCACCAAATATTAACAAATGCAACTGGAGTTTTACTTGCATTTATTATAAACGTGTCGTAATCGGAATAAAATCATATCGTCGTTCCAAAGCAAAAAAGGCGTAAATTGTACACGTTTCCTATCTTGTTACGCTCTTTTCACTCTGGGACAACGATATACAATAACTGCAATGTCTTAACAATAGATTTAATCTGTGGAACTGTTGGGACGCGATTGAAATGTGAATTCATAATTTGAGGATATCGGGTAATGAGAATATCCGCATAAAAGGGGAATTGAAAAGAAAGAATACGCATTACAATTGTAGAGAACGAAAAATGGGATATTAAAGAGAGGAAGTCATAATAATTTGGCTTCTCGTCCCCGTGTTGTATATTGTAGCAATCGCTATGAAGAGATATTTTCTGTAGAGAATTTCGAGACATACAAAAGAAAATCTCTTCATAAATTCTTCTAAACCTCATATTTTACGAGATATTTTCAAAATAAGCTGCACGTGATTTTCAGACTTTTGTTGTTTGAAAAAATTCGAGTATTGCGGTTCTTTTTTATCTCAATTTTGTTTTCATTTTACTACTCTGCGCATTCTTAGAAATTTGTTGAATCATCGATTATATGTAGACTACTGTGATACATTGATCATGAATTTGACAGGAATGAAGAGGAAAAATACTGGACATGAGGGAAAGATTGTTGAATTTTAGTGAAATGAGTTGAAAAATTAGCTGTAGCTTCATTTATGAATGTCTTGAAATTTCGTAGATCCAGAGGCAAACATCAAGAGACCTTTTTTTGTAGAGCATTTCAAGAACTACAAAAGAGATCTCTTGACAAATTCTTCGAAACCTCATAATTTATGATATATTTTTAAATAAGCAAGACATGATTTTAGTCTCATTCTACTTTGTCATTTTCCTATTAAAATTTTTTTTGACGTTTCAATTCAATGGAAGTTACCAAAGAAGGAAAAAAAATTCCGTATAAATTATTTAATTTTTTATGCTGAAGGAGCCCTTCATGGGGTTCGCAACCTGGAAATTTTTTTTTTATGTAATTATATCTAATTAGATGTATTCAGTTCTCGAAAAGTGCCAAAAAATCCTAGATTTCAGATCCGATTAGATCCAATTCTATCAAAATTCAGATCTGTCAAGATCTAAATATATATATTATTATATCTGATACCGATCTGGACCGTTCCATTGTGGGTTTCTCAGATCTACTAGCATATCTGCTTATATCTCCAAAGATATGACATCATATCTACCAAGATACAACTCAGAGAGATAACTGCACATCTAATTATATCTAATTCCACTGCATTAGATGAAATTAGATATAATTGGATCAAATTATATCAAAAAAAAAATTCCCCGGGAAGCTAAGAAAAAAAAATTCTTTAAATTGAGTAGATTTAGGGAAAAATACAAAGAAACCTTTTTGTAGTGATTTTCAAGAGCTCCAAAGAAAAAATCTCGACAAATTCTCCTAAACCTCGGCATTTACGAGATATATCAAAAATAAGTAAGAAATGTTCAGGATTTTTTCTCTTTATTCTTCGAAAAAATCATAAGTATGATACTACCCTGTATTCTGAGATTTGCCTTTGTTTTTTTTTTAGCACCTGGTTTTGTTCCTCCTGGAGGAGGTGGTTACGGTCAGGGACCTCCACCACCAACTGGTGGTGCACCATTTGGCGGTCCACCAATGGGACCAGGAATGTACGGAACTAGTAGTTACGGTGAAGAAGGACAGGATGACATTAAAGGTCTTGATTTTAGCGAAAAAACCATAAGAAATGGCTTCATCAGGAAAGTCTACTCTATACTGATGGTCCAATTGCTGATAACAGTATCATTAATTGCATTCTTCATGTACCACGATGGAGCGAGAAAATATGCAAGAACACATCCAGCATTATTTTGGGTTGCATTTGGAACAACTATTGTGATTCTCATTTGCATGGCCTGTTGTACCAGCGTCAGGCGCAAAGCACCCATGAATTACATCTTTTTGTTTATTTTTACGGCAGCAGAAGGTTTCTTACTTGGTGTGGCATCATCCACGTACAATCAAGATGCAGTTAGTATTTTTTTTTTATTGATACAATTCATTGAAAAATGAGGAAATTAATGCATCAGACATATTGTCGCCTTAGAATCAAAGGGGCGTAAGTGCTAAGCTTATATATGGCGTTAATGCCACTTTGTTTCCAAGATAACGATATAATTGATTACAATTTGAAATATTACGTGCGGCATCTACTGTGAATATCTCTCAATTGAGTAAAAATCATTTAGAAACCATTTTTGTAGAGAATTTCGAGAGTTACGAAAAAAATCTCCTTGACATCATCGTACATGAGATATTCTCAAAATAAGCCACGTACAATTATCTTCAAAAAAGAATGAATATTTTTTTCTTTATCGTTCCTTTTCTTCTAATATCTCGAAAACTCAGTGAAATAGTGAAAATTTCATGGAAACCTTTTTTGAAAGGGAAATCAGAGCTTAAAGAAAGGTCTCCAAGAAAGAAATTCCCATATTTCGCTTAGTTTCCAAGATATTCCAACAAGAAAGATTTCAAAAGTAATTCACCACTAAAAAACAATTTGTTCTTTGTGAATTGGGGCAAAATGGGTTGTACTCCACTTTTTATTTCATTTCAACTCCCATCCCATTTTGCCCCAATTTTCTCCCAATCAATGATCAATAAAGAAATAGCATATTCTGATACTTTTTCCTCTGAAAATAACTAAATTAATTAATTTTCCAGGTATTAATGGCAGCAGGAATAACAGCAGCTATTTGCTTCGCACTGACTCTGTTTGCTTTTCAAACAAAGTGGGACTTTACTGGACTACACACAGTTCTCTTCATCGCTGTTGTCGTTCTGATGCTATTCGGTTTGATCGCCTGTTTCATACCACACAATAAAATAGTTACTCTCGTTTATGCATCACTTGGAGCACTTCTCTTCTCATTTTACTTGATTTACGATACCCAAATGATGCTGGGAGGTAAACACAAGTACTCTATTTCACCGGAAGAGTATATATTCGCTGCGTTAAATCTTTATCTAGATATTATCAATATTTTCCTCTATATACTTACAATTATAGGTGCTTCACGGGAATAATTATATTTTCTTCAGTTTAGTTCACTGGAAGTATTGGGGGATATTAACGCGTATGATTGAGAGGAAAGTGGGGCAAAATGGAGGAATTTGAGGAGTTATTTTTGAAATTTTCTTTAAAATTTGGGGGTTTCTAAGAATTTCCTCGGTTTTTTTTTTTGGGAATATCTCGGGTTGTGATTGTTGAAGCAAAGAAGATTGAGGGGGAGGGGGAGGGTGGTGAAGGTGGGAGAATTTACTATCGATTTGAGTGCTTCTGAATTATTTTTTGAGAATTTTTGAAATAAATTGGGCGAAAAAAGAGATTCTTTGCAGAATAAGCTATTTTTTTTTTTATTATGAAAAAATAATTGAAAAGTACTCGATTTTTCGGGAATAAACTGACCTCCAGAGTGGTTCGCTGATTTTTTGAGATAAGATTATTGAAAAAGAGATATTCTCAAAAATGTGATTTAAAAAAAAAAACTCCAATTTTTAGTCAAAATTTGGAATTTTCTATGAAAATTAATTTAAACACGTTTTTTTTTCATTGGGAATTTTCTGAGCTCTTCAATGCTATCGAAAACACAATTATATCTCCTCACACTCCATTGGAATGTCGATTTTACCCCATTTATCCTCTATTCAATGTATTATTTTCTTTTTTTTTCCAACGAATGTTCCAGAATTATCGGTAACAAAAAAAATCCATGTAAAAAGAAAGACTATAAGTTTATTTTTATTTTTTCTGATAATTCTATGATGGGTTGGGTTTTCCAATTATTAAAAAGAAATCGAAATAAAAAAATTCATGAATTTGATTTGTCAGTGAAATAAATTATAATTAAAAAAAAGAAACCACACGTAGCTTCTTTCACTAATATCTCCGAATTGAGTAGGTTTAGGGGAAAATGTCAATCGATCTTTTTCGTTGAAAATTCAAAGAGCTTCAAAAAAGGTCTCTTGATAAATTCTTCTAAACCTCGTTATTTACGAGATATCTTCTAAATAAGCTACATGTGATTTTTTTACTTATTCTATTTACCTAAAATTATCCGAAATTTAATGCAAAAATTCACGTAAATTACCCAATGCCACCTCAATTGATAAAGAAAAGAGGTGAAAATGAATGAAATAATAAATGTATTAAACTAATGATAAAAAACATCTTACTTTTTGACTGGACAGCTTTACTATAGTTACTAAGTCAATATGAAAATATGTAATTTATGTTATTGTAGAGGATATTCATTGAACTTTGTTAACCAATTATCATGTGATAATAGTCATTTTACTTTTTACATTTGTTCATTCAGTAATTCAGTAGCGAGAACATAAAACAGGATAAGTCAATTTTTATTACCAAAATTTTTTTGAAATAGTACAAATCGGGGCAAAATGGATCTGCGATGTAAAATTATTCGAATTTTTTTTTAAAGAACGGTGGCTTGTATAAAAAGTTTGAAAAAATTCCCCAACAATATAGACATGTTGGAGCATCTTCTCAAATTTTTTTACAAAGTCTTTTACTCCAAAAAAAATCCTTAATCATTTTGCCTCAGAGGTCTATTTTGCCCCGGTCTCCTCTATCTCGGAAACTGATGAGACCGAAAATAGCTAACATTTGACAATTTTTATGATTTTTTTTTCTTAACAAATAAATTATTTAGAAAAAAAATGAAAAATATGCACATGTAGAAAATTAAAAAAAATATAATTGCCAATTTTTTGAATATTTTTTTTTAATTTGGAATAATTTCTTTGTTTAGAAAATTGCAAAAAATTGTCAAATGTGTGCTAATTTCATTATTAAATCAACTAAGTTAAATAGTGGAAAATAAATGAGATAGCGAAATTTTGGTAGAAATATTTTTTTGGAACTTCAAATTCTCTACAAAAAAAAAAAATATTAGGAAAACATTGCTCTATCTCGTTTTAATTTTCTAGAGAATCACAAAAAAATGATTAGAAAAATCGAGTTATCCTATTTTATCTATGAGCTACTGAATATACCATTTAAGTCATAAAATATACATTCTGTTATCAATCTTTATCACATTAATGTCCCGCCCCCTTCCTCTCTAGATGTTAAAATTATCATTCCTCTTTTTTACTCATATTGAGAATCATTAAAAAATTTCACTTTTCAAATTAAATAAAGCATTAAAATACGGAGCATCGAATAATAAATTGTTTGATTAAAGTATAAAATGTCAAAATTGAAGAAAAAAAAAATTAAAATGCATATTCCCGTTAGGCTTTAAGGTAGCATAGGTCTCAATATTTTCAGCACTCTCGATTATTCTTGTGTTTTAAAATACCTAATTAATTATGCAAATTGGAAGAACGAAGGATAATAATGTAAAGAGTATTTTTCGGAGTGGAGAGAAAAATTGCTAATGATCGAAATTATTTTGCTCAATTATTAATGATAAATAGAGAAAAAAAAGGGGGAAATTATCTCATGATTAAGATTTTATTGGAATTATCCTTTTATCGTAAAATTATTATGTTTGTGTAGTTTTCTGAGGTATTTAATATATTTTTTGAAAAAAATTTAAAGAATTTTTCTCTCCACTTTGCGAAAATTTACAAAACAAAATCCAATTGCTGAAATTATCCAATATTATTTACTCTGAAATTAAATAAACAATTATTATTAAATGTAATAATAAACTTCTTAATTGTAATATTGGAATAGGTGAAATTAAATATTTATCTATGGAAATGTTTCACGAAAAAAATTTGTGTGGGATTATATTTTTTTTCTGATTAATTTTACAGTATAAGAAAAGAGTCACAATTTGAAAAAACTCGTAATTCTCATTAATTAATTATTGATAATTTTTTTTTTTCAATGGACTGATGTTTTTGGGCATTTCAATGCAACAATTTGCACTTGAATTAGCTTTCATTTTTTTTTTTCCAAATTTATTTATTAGAAAAACATTTTTCTATAAAAATGTGAAAACCTAGAATCACTTTATTATTTTTTCTTTTTGCTTACAATTTTCATGCGTTTCACATTTAAAACAGAAAAGTCAAACGAATTCCATTATTGCATATCATTCAAGCATACTCAGCTTATTTAACGTTTAATGTCTCAATTTGTATTTTATTATTATTTTTTTTATTATTATTTTCATCTTGTGCATTTACGGATAGACGTACATTGGGTTAAATGGAGGCACCTCTTAAACATCTCTGTCTTAGATAATACCGAGCAATAAAAATAAAAAAAAATGAAGGAAAACAAGTTATCAATGACAAAAAATAAATCAGTTAAGTGATGAGGTAGAATTACTTTAAAAAAATTCTATATATCTTCTTCTAAAGATATCTCTGAATTGATTGGATTTAGAGGGAAATGTCGAGAAACCTTTTTTGTAGAGAATTTTAAGAGCTACAAAAAATATTTCCTGACATTTTTTCAAAAATGTGATCAATTCGAAGATATTATCAAAAAAAGGTGCACTGGATTTTTTTATTAATTCTGTTCCATCATTTCACCGATGAATTTCTCTATTTTTTTGTTAATATCTCCAAAACTAAGGGAGATAGAGAAATTTTTATAGATACCTTTTTTATAGCTCATAAAATTCTTGATGAAAAAAGATTTCTCCACGATTTTCTCTAAATTTACTTGCTTCATCAAAGATATTTACGAAAGAAAATTCAGTAGTAGTGAAAAAAGTCGAAGAATCACTAAAACGATGAAATTTATTTTGAAAATATCCACGTAAACGATAGAATTTTTCGAAAATTAGTTAAGTAACAGTATTTTCGAGATCTTGAAATTCTCTACAAAAAAAGGTCTCTCTAAGGTTTTCTCTAAATCAGCTCAATTCAAAGATATTTCCAAAAATTTAAAGTAATGAAATAGAAATCAAAAAATTTGTTCAGAATTCTTTTGTAAATATCTTTGAAATGAGTAGATTTAGAGGAATATCACAGGAGTCCTTTCTTGTTTCTCAGAAAATTCTCTCGAAAAAAATGTTTCTTGCAAATTTCTCCTAAACCTCGTCTCTTATACGAGATATTTTTGAAATAAGATTCATCCTCTTTCACTACTTCGCCGAATAGAAACGGGAGGGACTAGATGGATACGTTTTTTTTTTGCAACTAGAACTGTAGCTGATGATAATCACACATAGAATACTATAAAGAATGACACTCTGTTTCGCTACGCAAATAATATTTCTTTTTCTTTTTCTACTTCGCACATAATTCGTTGTAATCCGATGACATTCGAATTTTTTTTTCAATTAATCACCTTAAATATTAATCCATTTTCTTCTCTTTCCCTATTAAAATTACGCGAATCACAATGACCAGGTAATCAATTAGTTAATCGGGCAGTGTTTCACAAGTGTTATTCATATTCCCTTTTTTTTTCAATTTCTCAATGTTAATTACATTTATCGCAAAAGTAAAGAATAAAACTGGCAACAGAAGATGACATTTATGCACTAAGCCTAATCACAAAAATTCTAGTAAGACTGGCACGAGTTTATATAGCCATTTTTTAAATCCACTTTTTCTCATTAAAAAATAAATAATGATATAAAAGAGAGAAATATTAGGAGAGAGAGAGAGAGTGTGTGTGTGTGTTTTTGTTTGTTTTTGTGTGTAAAGGAAAATTAACAGCACCGATTCGAACTTCTTTCTACTCTGCGATCAACTGTTACACGATCTGGTGCATCTTGTGGCTCTTTCCCATGGGTTTTATCAAGGATTGCCTCTGCTAATTCACTGAATGCACGATCAATGTTGATATTTGCTTTTGCCGATGTCTCCATAAATCGAATGCTGTGCTCTCTTGCTATCTGAAAGATTTAGGATAAAAATTTTATAATTAACTAATGAATTCATTTTCATTTTATTGAATTTTAATATTATAATTGTTCAATTGGGATGTTCATTTTCATGTTCATAAATTCAGATGTAGGGATCATGGAACGTTGGAATAGTTGAATTTAAAGGGTTACACCACTTCAAAAGCCTAAAAGAAGGCGTCTTCTGTATATTTTTTTTCTATAGATAAAAAGACAATAAAATAAGGATTTTTGAGGGAGTATTTGGATCTTCAGAAAAAAAAAATATCAAAAAATGACGACACAAGAGCCATTCTTGCAGTGTAACTGGTGCAAATTTCAATAAAAAAAAAAAAATTGACTCGGTCTAGATACACATAGCTACAGAAATACGTAGGGAATTTCAAAAATATTGTTTTTTGTGTGATCGGTGACCATTTGAATGGAAAAATTCAAATTTTGGCCAAAAAAACGGCAATTTTTTATCAATAAAAAAATGTTCAAAACAATTTTTTGAAAATCCCCTACGTATTTCTGTCCAAAATATTGTTTTCAAGATGCTGAGGGAAATTCAAGTAAAAATAATGAAAATTATTGGAGATATGCTGCGTGCCAATTTGAAAAATCATGTTTCGAGAAAAACACGATTGAAGATTTGACTTAGACTATGAATATGAAGAAATGCCTCGGGAAAAATTCGAAATTTCATGAGAAAAAATAGGTTTCAGGTGATAACTTTTCTCGCCCATATTCTGGCAAGCCCAAAGTGATTTTTAAAGCAAAAAAAAACCGACTTTTTGAAAATTCTACAGTGATGTAACACCTCAACAATACTAAGTCATTTTCAATTGAAAGACACTTCACCCGTTTTATTCAGGCTTTCTCAGGTGATTGACACCATTAAGCTAATAATATCCAATCGGGAACTAAACTTATGCAAAAACATTCTAATTAAAATCGCAGTGTTTGTATAGCTCAAATGTTATTCTATAACATTTGAAGAATAAAAATGTTTTTGCATAAGTTTAATTTTCGATTGGATATTATTAGCTTTATGGTGACTACATACGAATGGTGTCGAGAACCTGAGGAAGCCTGAATGAAACGTGCAATACTTCTGTCCATCGATAATTACTTAGTATTTTTAAATTCAACCATTCCAACGTCCCATGATCCCTACATCTGAATTATAATTGTTCATAAAATCTGAAGAAGCCTGGAATTATCCAGCAAAACGATGCGATTTGACAAAAATTTCAATGTTAATAACTTTTCCAATATTCTTCATATATGAACAATTATAATTTTAATTTTTATAACTATTTTTATTGCTTTATTTGGTTCTTCTATGAAATGGTTCACTTACTGCTTCTCCTCTCTCTGTACTGACAACGCGCCTGTCCTCCATGTCGCTTTTGTTGCCGAGGATCATCTTCTCGACATCCTCATTTGCGTGCTGAAATTATTTTGATTATAGTGGAGATACAGTGAAATCGAAACGATGGAAAATACTCGGAAGAGGCGAAATGAGAAGAGTCTTCAGTTTTTTTTTATCGATTGTTGGAGAATAAGGGGAATAGGGAAATCCTTGTGATGACCTTTTTGGGGGAAATACCATAATTATTGCAAAAACAAAAAGAAAATGAAATTAGCCCACTCTCGACAATTTTTTTGATTTTTTAAAGCAAATGAATAATTTTAAAAAGTATATTTGAAAAATCTGCACTTATAATTTTTAAAATTTGCTATTTACGCATATTTTTCATATTTTTTAAAACATTTATTTGTCAAGAAAAATAAAACAATAAAAATTGTCAGATGTCAGCTATTTTCAGTATCATGCAAAAAAAGGTCTTTAAGAAAATTCGTCTATCTCTTGGAGATCTGGAGATATTGATGAAATGATGAAGGAATTCATCAATGAAATGGGAAAATAGAATTGTTCGAAAAATCATTCGTAACTTGTTTTTATAAATATCTCTGAATTGAGTGGATTTAGAGAAAAATACTTAACATTTTGCGATAATTGTGCAGATTACGAGACATTCTGAGAATAATTTACACGTAATTTTTAGAATTATCTTATTAACAAAAATTGCTTACAGTTTCTTTCCTCTATATTTCCAAATTGAATAGGTCTATCGAAAAATGGCAAGAGACATTTTTTGTAGCTCCGGAAATTCTCTATAAAAAAAGGCTTTTGACAAATTTTCCCAATGATAATAAAATTAGAACACATCTGACAATTGCCTTGATTTTTTTAAACAAATAAATTATCTCAAAGAAAATATCTGAAAAATTTGCACTTACAGTTTTGCATTGAATTTCCTATATGTACGTATTTTTCATTCTTTTCCCTTCTAATTTATTTGTTGAGGAAAAAAAGCCTAGAAATGATTAGATATCTGCTATTTTCAGTATCATATTCGCCTAAATTTCGTTGTTCTCAAGATATTTTCGGAAATTCTCATTTTTCAGTCAACTCTCTTCTCACCTCTTCCCCTTTTAAATCCAAAAAAATTCCCCAAATCCCAAAAATCAAAGAATTTATTTACCTCATCGATGTTTCTCAGCCACTTAACTATATTCTCAAATGTTTTTTCATTAGTAATATCATAAACTAACATAATTCCCATTGCTCCTCTGTAGTATGAAGTTGTGATTGTGTGGAAACGCTCCTGTCCAGCAGTGTCCCTGAATTCCAAAGAAAAAGAAAAAGACAATAAAAAAAAAATTCGAAAAAAAAAATCCATAATAGCAGATTTTAAAGATTCCATAAATGAAATTATGACTCAACACACTGACTCACCATATCTGCAATTTGATTTTTTTACCCCTCAATTCCACTGTTTTTATTTTGAAATCTATTCCTGTAATAAAAAATTAAAGAAATAAAATGAAAAAAAAGAGAACAAAATGAGGTTACCAAAATATTATTTGCTCTGAAACGTATCGCAATGCTAACACGAGACCAAAAATAAATTGATAACTTTAAAATCTGAAGAATTTCAAGAATAACCTTAAGAAAACTCCAAAAATCACAATTCATTGACAAAAAAAAAAAAAAAGGAAGTGGATTCTTGAAAAAATTGTCCATCAAAAGTTGTCTGTGGTCAAGTCTTTCAAGAAAAAAAAAATTCCACAATTAAAAAAAAACAATTAAACTCACCTATTGTTGAGATGAAAGTAGTTGAAAATGCATCGTCCGAAAATCTGAACAATATACATGTTTTACCAACTCCAGAATCACCAATGAGAAGTAATTTGAACAATAGATCGTATGTTTTTTTCGCCATTTTACTTTTTAAAAAATGTTAAAGATTTTTCACAAGTTGAAGTTGAATAATAATAATAATAATAATGATTTAAATACGTGAAATTATTTTGATTGTTGTGAGGTAAGTTTTTTTTTTTTTTTTTTTTTTTTAATATTGAGAAGTTGATTTCTGGGTGAGTGATTTTTTTCAATTGTACGTCGAGCAATGCACTCACTGAATTTCTTTTTTTCTTTTAATTAAAGGATAAAAAATAATATTAATTTCAAGGTCAAGGGAGGGCGCGTCTTGGTAACGTTAATATAACAACGCAGAAAATAACGTCGGCGTAGAAGCTCCAATGGGACGGACAATGTTGAACTTTGCCAATGAACGTATATATAAAGATGTGTAAAAAATACAAAAACACATACAGTCAGTCGGGCGCCTTAGGTTTTCTTTCTTTCTCACACACACTACTGGCAAGTGAGCCCTAGTACTACGTAACTATAGACTGGTGTTTTTTTTTTTTACAGATTATAATCCCACTCCTTATTATTCTGGGAAGATTGAGGAGCTGACGATGTCATTTGGATTCTTGTTGATAACAAGGATAGCTCGATAGTTAATGCAGAGAATTGTATTATCGATGGTTGGATTTTTTGAAGGGGATGAAAAATCAGGTGTAGAGATGGGCAATGACGGTCATTTTTGGACCGACGTCATATGACCAAAAAATGACCGTCTTGTGACGGTCACATGACGTCACAAAATTTCAAATGAAAAATGACAGTCATAATTAAATTTATGCTTGTCCAAGACTGGAAAATGAGTGAGATAGTAAAATACATCTAGATAGATGTAAAATGACGGTCATTAAATTTCTTTCTTCTGTGACGGTCATTTTTTTCAGTCAATTTGAAAAATTAGTAAATATTCAATACATTTGATTGCAATATGAATTTTCAGTTTTTCAATTCAAACGGATTTCAATTGAGTCTTTCATAACCAAATTCATTTACACTTGCCAAGGAACGAAAAATAATTGATGCTAAAACATCTATATAGATGTAAAATGACCGTCATTAAATTTTTTCAATTTATGACGGTCATTTATTCAGTTAATTTTATAAATCTGTGGGAATTTGATACACTTGATTTGAATGACGGTCATAATTTATTTTCCTTTTATGACCGTCATTCAGTGAAATTTTGTGACCGCATTCTGTCACGGTCACAACTACTTCGTCGCGTGACGTCACATGACCGTCATATGACCGTCTTGTGACGCGTCATGTGACGGGCGCCCATCTCTAATCAGGTGCACCTAGAGATGGGCAATCACGGTCATTTTTTGATCGACGTCATATGACCAAAAAATGACGGTCAAATGACGTCACAAAATTTTTAATGGAAAATGACGGTCACAATCAAATTTATGCTTGTCAAGGAATGGAAAATGAGTGAGAAGGTAAAATACATCTATATAGATGTAAAATGACCGTCATTAAATTTCTTCAATTTGTGGCGGTCATAATTTATTTTTCTTTTATGATCGTCATTCAGTGAAATTTTGTGACCGAATTCTGTCACGGTCACAACTACTCCGTGACGTGATCTGACATGACCGTCATATGACCGTTTTGTGAAGCGTCATGTGACGGCCGCCCATCTCTAGGTGCACCTGATCAAAGTAGTGATGTGAAACTAAAAACTGACCAGTAAGTTAACCGTTATTTTACCGGTAACTTACACGTAACTGACCAAAGCTGAATTACTGACGGTTTTCGTCAAGAATGAACTGACCAAATCTTGCGTCAGGAAAATGACCCATTATTTAAATTACAGTCAGTTTGCATCTATATAGCTGAATTTAATTTTTTCGTCTGTTACCTCATTTTGTAGAGCAAAATTCACACGAAATGTTGGCGTTCTCTCCATTGTATTACATAATTCAAATTTTATTGAAATGCAATGCTCGATATTTTTCTTTCCTTTTGAAGCTTCATGTGTCTCAAAAAAAAAAGAAAAGTTAGACAAAAATGACCGAAAAAGTGACTGAAATAAAAAATTACCGTCAGTTTTCAACAGGAATTACAGGTCAGGTCAGAAATGGTCAGGAAACCGTCATTTTACGACTGACCTGACACATCCTAAAAATGACGGTAATTTTACGTCTCTAGATCAAGATTACTAGATTTACCTCAAGGTACATCTAGTAACCTTGCACCTGTACCAATGACGACGTGAGTAGAAATGGGCGTCCGTCACAAAACGGTCATATGACGGTCATGTCATGTCATGTCATGTCACGGAGTGACAGAATTAGTTCACACAATTCCACTGAATGACGGTCATGAAAGGAAAATAAATTATGACCGTCATTTTCCAACTATATTGATGAATTTTTTTTCTTCCCGAAATTATCCGATCTCTAAGAGTTGTTGTATCAAAGATTCAAATAAAATTCGTTTGAAATCAATTTCCTACAAATTTATAAAATTAACTGAATGAATGACCGTCACAAATTGAAAAAATTTAATGACGGTCATTTTACATCTATATAGATATATTTTACTATCTCACTCATTTTCCATTCTTGGACAAGCATAAATTTAGTTGTGACTGTCATTTTTCATTTAAAATTTTGTGACGTCATGTGACCGTCACAAGACGGTCATTTTTTGGTTATATGACGTCGGTCAATAAATGAGCGTCATTGCCCATCTCTACACCAAGGTTACTACACGGAAAGAAATTATCAGTAAGAAGTCCCGAAAGGTCTCGCTAAAAATTACCGCACTCTCCGAAATCGCAGGACATTTCGTGATGTGTACAAAATCCTGAATAAAAAAAAGCATGGCCTTTTTTCATGTCACCGCGGGACGCTATGCATTCATAATATATGTATATAATATATATATATACATACATATATGTCCGAACGGAGATGACCGCAAAACGCTATGCATACATAATATATGTATATATATATATATATATATATATATATATACATATATTATGTATGCATAGCGTTTTGCGGTCATCTCCGTTCGGACTCATTAGAAGGCATATTGAGTGATTTGAAGGGAGAAAGACAAGAACAGAGAGAGGGAATGCTCCAAATCCGATGACATGACGTCCTACAGCTGGAAAAAGTCACCTGCATTAGTCCATGCTTACTACTCATTGAAAGTTTCATGGAAAATCGACTCGGATCCTAATTTCCACTTCCTGCATGAAAGTTCGGACTTCTTAGAAGGCATATTGAGTGAATTGGAGAAAGAAAGACGAAAACAGAGAGAGGGAATGCTCCAAATCTGATGAAATAAGGTCCTCCAGCTGGAAAAAGTCACCTGCAGTAATCCATGCTTACTACACATTGAAAGTTTTATAAAAAATCGACCCGGATAATAATTTCCACTTCCTGCATGCAAGTTCGGACTCCTTAGAAGGCATATTGAGTGATTTGGAGGGGGAAAGATGAAAACAGAGGGAAGGAATGCTCCAAATCCGATGAAATAAGGTTCTACAGCTGGAAAAAGTCACCTGCAGTAATCCATGCTTACTACACATTGAAAGTTTTATGGAAAATCGACCCGGATAATAATTTCCACTACCTGCATGGAAGTTCGGACTTCTTAGAAGGCATATTGAGTGAATTGGAGAAAGAAAGACGAAAACAGAGAGAGGGAATGCTCCAAATCTGATGAAATAAGGTCCTCCAGCTGGAAAAAGTCACCTGCAGTAATCCATGCTTACTACACATTGAAAGTTTTATGAAAAATCGACCCGGATAATAATTTCCACTTCCTGCATGCAAGTTCGGACTCCTTAGAAGGCATATTGAGTGATTTGGAGGGGGAAAGATGAAAACAGAGGGAAGGAATGCTCCAAATCTGATGAAAGAAGGTCCTACAGCTGGAAAAAGACACCTACAGTGGTGCGTGCTTATTACACATTGAAAGTTTTATGGAAAATCGACCCCGATCATAATTTCCACTTCCTGCATGCAAGTTCGGACTCTATAGAAGGCATATTGAGTAATTCGCAAGGAGAAAGACAAAAACAGAGAGAGGGAATGCTCCAAATCTGATGAAATAAGATCCTACAGCTGGAAAAAGACACCTGCAGTAGTCCGTGCTCACTACACATTGGAAGTTTCATGGAAAATCGACCCCGATCATAATTTCCACTTCCTGCATGAAAGTTCGGACTCCTTAGAAGGCATATTGAGTGATTTGAAGGAGGAAATATAAAAACAGAGAGAGGGAATGCTCCAAATCTGATGAAATGAGGTCCTACAGCTGGAAAAAGTCACCTACAGTGGTCCGTGCTCATTACACATTGAAAGTTTCATAGAAAATCGATCCGCATCATAATTTCCACTCCCTGCATGCAAGTTCGGACCCTATAGAAGGCATATTGAGTCATTTTAAAGGAGAAAGACAAAAACAGAGAGAGGGAATGCTCCAAATCTGATGAAATAAGGTCCTACAGCTGGAAAAAGACACCTACAGTGGTGCATGCTTATGACACATTGAAAGTTTTATGGAAAATCGACCCCGTTCATAATTTCCACTTCCTGCATGAAAGTTCGGACTCCTTAGAAGGCATATTGAGTGATTTGAAGGAGGAAAGATAAAAACAGAGAGAGGGAATGCTCCAAATCCGATGGAATAAGGTCCTACAGCTGGAAAAAGACACATACAGTGGTGCGTGCTCATTACACATTGGGAGTTTCATGGAAAATCGACTCCGATCATAATTTCCACTTCCTGCATGCAAGTTCGGACCCTATAGAAGGCATATTGAGTGATTTTAAAGGAGAAAGACAAAAACAGAGAGAGGGAATAATCCAAATCTGATGAAATAAGGTCCTACAGCTGGAAAAAGACACCTACAGTGGTGCGTGCTTATTACACATTGAAAGTTTCATGGACAATCGACCCCGATCATACTTTCCACTTCCTGCATGCAAGTTCGGACTCTATAGAAGGCATATTGAGTGATTCGAAAGGAGAAAGACAAAAACAGAGAGAGGGAATGCTCCAAATCTGATGAAATAAGGTCCTACAGCTGGAAAAAGTCACCTGCAGTAATCCATGCTTACTACACATTGAAAGTTTTATGGAAAATCGACTCGGATCCTAATTTCCACTTCCTGCATGCAAGTTCGGACTCTATAGAAGGCATATTGAGTGATTTGAAAGGAGAAAGACGAAAACAGAGAGAGGGAATGCTCCAAATCTGATGGAATAAGGTCCTACAGCTGGAAAAAGACACCTACAGTGGTGCATGCTTATTGTACATTGAAAGTTTTATGGAAAATCGACCCCGATCATACTTTCCACTTCCTGCATGCAAGTTCGGACTCTATAGAAGGCATATTGAGTGATTTGAAAGGAGAAAGACAAAAACAGAGAGAGGGAATGCTCCAAATCTGATGAAATAAGGTCCTCCAGCTGGAAAAATTCACCTGCAGTAGTCCATGCTTACTACACATTGAAAATTCCATAGAAAATCGACCTGGATCATAATTTTCACTCCCTGCATGCCACTGGGCGGTCCCTGTTTCTCCAGTGATGAATAGGGCCAGAGACTTCATTTTCGAAAACGGCCCATTGATCTGAAGTTTGATTTAGTATCGAATAATTCAAATGTTTATGACAGATACGTCAAGACATTGAATTTATTAGAAGGTTAATCTGCGGGGATTTCGACAAACTTTCTTCTTTCTTCTTCATTCCAGGTAAATCTCTAATGCTATTCGGTTTGTCACAATCCCCGCGGATTGACCTTCCAATACATTCAATGTCTTGACGTATCTATCTTAAACATACGAATTATTCAATACCTATTCATTCTCAGCTTCAACGGCCTACTAGATCAAACTCCAGATCAATGGGCCTTTTTCGAAAATGAAGTCTCCGGCCCTAGTGATGAATGATATATTCAAGTTCGTCGCGCATTCCCATTTGTACATTTTGTATTTTACAGCCAAAGTCCCTTGATTCGCTTCCTTTGGACTATATTCTATAGATCGCACAGTGGCAAGAGCCATTACACATTGATTTTGATATAGCCATGTGCTGGGAAGGGCAAAATGAATATTCAACCTCCTAACATTAATAATTATTGAAAAAAAATTTCTCATGACGATTAAATTAAATTAAAAAAAAATTTGTAATGATTATTTCGTTAGAAAATTGAAAGACACTTACCAATTACAAAAATATAAATTCGAAAAAATATTATTTACAAAACAATTGGGAAAGGATATTTTGGGTGTCAATATTATAAAATAATAGAATAATGAAAACATTTCACGGATGTCATTTATTTTGTCAAAAATGGAATAACAGCTGATGGAATTTCACAGACGAAAATTTATGCAATTTCGTATAAAAAGATCTTCGTAAATATGAAGATACGCCCTATCTTGTCCTAAGAATATCATGTGGAAAATTATGAAACCTACAAAAAAGTATTGCATATTGCTAGAAAATAGGAATTGTAATTTCTTCTGAAAGAAGAGTAATTTTTTTGAATTAATTCGATTAGAGTAAATAGTAAAGATACGCCCTTCTCACCCTGAAAAAAATTTGTAGAAAATTTTAAGAGCTACAAAAAATAATTTTTGCAAAATTGCTCTCACGCATGCTGCACTTCGGTTAGCACCTCAAGCAAAGTTATACGCGCGCGTAGCGCGCGAAGCAGCCTAGTATTGAAAAAATTCCATGGCAATTTTTCACAGGAGTACATCAAAAAGTCACACCTGAACATGAAAAATGGCGCTGTTATCGCGTCAAAAATTAACGAACATGGTTCAGTAATTTTTGACGCGCTAACAGCGCCATTTTTGATGTTCAGATGTGACTTTTTGATGTACTCCTGTGGAAAATTGCCATAGAATTTTTTCAATATTTTGTACACGTCACGAAATGTCCCACGATTCCGGAATGGTTCGGTACTTTTTAAGGTACGGCCTCATGCAGGCGTTTTTGACGCTACACTGCAAAAAAATTCCATCAAAAATTACTGTACCATCCAATAAACGTGGGACCAAGAAGGGTATTGCAGAAAAATTACAATACCTACGGAGTAAAAATTACTGAACCTCTTAGTAAAATTAATGAGAGTCCCATCAATTTTTACTGTGCCAACAGTAATTTTTACTCCGCAGGTATAGTAATTTTTCGGCAGTCCCACTTTTTACTGGGAAGGCACAGTAATTTTTGATGAAATTTTTTTGCAGTGTACGGTCAGTGTCAAATCGGGTCACGTGACACAATTTTGAATTTCCCGCCACTAATGAGAAATTTAGCAACAAGTAACAAAAAGCTCAACAATCTAAGCTTTATCGCTGAAAAAGGAGCGTCAATATTGTCGTCATAAAATATTAGAAATAATGAGTTCTGATGATGTAAATCTTAAAAAATGTTTCAGTAAATGACGAAAATATAGATTCAGACAATAATTGCTATTTTTCTTCATCTACTGATGCTTAAAACTCCTGTAAACAGCCATGTTGACGCTGCTGTTTGACGCGGCGACTTATCGCTAAATTTTTTTAAGCAGAGGGAAATTGAAAATAGTGTCACGTGACCTGATTTGACGCTGACGCTAGCGTCAAAAACGCCTGCATGAGGCCGTACCTTTACTCAGATCTTTCATTATATTTTCGTCAGAATTTCTCTCCGTGTACATCAACCAGGCTGAGACAGCTCGAACTGTCGCCGTGAGAATTGTCACTGGGGTCATAGAGGCTGCCTTGAAGTGAAGCTGCAGGGCAATTTTCGAAAAAGAAAAGAAACTTCATTTTTCGGTACTTTTTCGAACCAATTTTAAAAGTGGAAGAAAATTTTTTTTCAATTAAGCAGTGCAAGAATCTTACAGTAAATTTATTCAAGTTTACGAATCTCATCATCCGCGCGCTGTGCGATCAGTAGTTCCTGAGATATCGACGATTAAAGACAAAAGGGTGTTTTTTGATTCAATCGACGATATCTCAGCAACAAAGGGTCGTAAGAAAAAATAAATAAAACAAATTGAAGCTGAAAGACCAGGCTACACGATCTTGATGAGGGATAAGTCGAGCAAATTTTTTTGGAGTCCGTGGAAAAATTTGAAAAAATGAAAAAAAAATTAAAAAAAATTTCCCGCTTTCAACCCTCTTATCTCGTTATAACGGATGGTCAAAAAAATTTTATTCTCAAAATTTCAAGGATAGAAACTTTAAGCTTGATAACCATCTTTTTGTTCCTGATACGATCATTTTTGGCGAAGTTACAGCCATTTGAAAATCAAGCAAAAAACTGACAAAATTTACTGTTCCCTTAATTTTTCTGCTGAGTGTAGATGTTGACTAAATTTAGCTGACAGAATAAAATTGAGAAGAAAATTGATGTGTGGAATATGAATTATTGAGGATTTAGAAAAATGATTTCAAGATAGAATGACTCGTTACATAGATAAATAAGTAAAAGGGGCATTAGATAGTCATTGTTTTATCCGATATAAAATGATACAATCGGTTATTCATGGTTTCTACTATTTTAATTATTTCCACTTAAAAATGATGCATAAAATATAATTTATATTGATGAACAATTGGCTATATAAAACAGATTGATTATAACTAATTACTCATGATCACCTTGTGTTCCTGGATTACATGGAGTGTTGATTGGAAATATAACTGACGGATCTCCGTTCAAATGCCCTTGCCGAGATAATGGGAAACAGAATATCGAATGACTACGTGGGATCCTTAAACGGAGAAGAAATGAGGAGTGAAAGAAGTCCCTTCAATGTAGAGAGCTCCAGTACTAGTTCTGTATGAGGGAGGATGGTTGGACTGGTTCATTTTCTCGGCCTTGTGATGGAATGCACTCCATGATTTTGTTGAACTAGATGCTGAATTCTCTGCCGAAGGCGCTGATTTTCGGTGTTTGATTCTGTCAGAAGGTATTGTGACAGATGATGTTCCTTAACCTGACATTCTTCATTTTGAGCCAGTAGACAATTATCATTTTCCCTATCATCATCTTCAGGAAGTTCTTGATGGCCTTCGAATTCTTCTCCTTCTTCTCCACGATCATTCCTGACATCTTCTTGATCAATTGGTTCATGGATTTGATTGTTAGCAGGGATATCAATATTGGGAAGGTTGAGGGGATATGATTGACCATTGGATACGGTTAGAACAGCACCAGGTTTCAGTCTACGTCCATCCGGCATATACTGATCGGCTGTGAAATGCTCCTGAAAATAGTTATGGATTAATTTAAAGTGTAATCGAATATGTGAGAATGATGAGAAGTTAATAGTGAAGGAGAAAATCTCCGATGCACTGAGACGATTATTTGCAGCACAGTAGGGCATTTTGAAGTTTCAAACAATAAAATGATGAGATTGAAAAAAAAATCAACAAAAACCACTGCAAATCTTGTTAATCGTGTTTTTAGTCAAATAAAACGAATGAATGACAATTTGGCGCGGTTACCCTCCGTTCGGAGCAGCCCTTTCATCACCATTTTCATGAATCCTTTTTTTTAATATGTTGTATATCAACATGAATTTGAATTTTCAAAGTTTCGGATATTTATTTCGGTTTTGCCAATAGCTCCTTACTTTTCTAAGTTTGTAGAGATACGTGCAGGAGGAAAGAATTTGACTTAAGAATATAAAATGATCATGAAAACCCGTTCATTATCATATTTCATGCTCAGAAATCTATATTATCCCTCAATTGGGGAGTGCAATCTTCCAATCCTATTCCTTTTTTATTGAGGATCGAGGAATCAGATAAAAAACAGATAATATGAAGGAATATGAAAGAACTCTTAATCTGGACAAAAAAATGCATCGTTCATTTTTCATCGATTCATTCACCAGTTTGGTAGCAATGAAAATCTTCGTGACGTGAGTTGAACAAATTTTTGAAATTCATAAATTGTTCAGAATAAAAAACGAGGATCATTGAAGAATAATTGAGAAATTGAACAATGTAAAATGTGTATCAGCTACCTTCATCAATGGGGGTGCCCCATTTGTTTTGCACTTTCCAAGCCATTTCAATGTGAAATTCAATGTAAAATGTCTATTTCCTCGGGGGGATCCGTAGAATGGGATCCAATGGAGGTGAATCATAGGATTTTGGCTCTAAGAATTGGAAGTGACAACTCAGACTGCTTCCTGTACTTGAATAGTGAATTAATTACCGAGAAAATTGAGGGTGCCCCATATGTTCTGCACTTCCCAAGCCATTTCTATACGAAATTCAATAAGAAATGTCTATTTTATCCAGGGCATCTGTGGAAGAGGGTCCAAGGGAGGTAAATCATAGGACTTTGGCTCTAAAAATCAGGAGTGACAACTTAGACTGCTCCCTGTACTTGAATCTTGAATTAATTACCAGGAAAACTGGGGGTGCTCCATTTGTTTTGCACGTCCAAAGGCATTTCTATATTTTATTTTTATATATTATTTCCAGTACTGTCCATAGATTTCTCTTTTTGTACATCCCCCCATTACCCCATTCCAGTTTTTTTCCAGTCTAAGTGCCTGCCGCCTTTCTCCTACTTCTCACCCCTTCCTGCCCTACTTGCGAGCACCATGGATCGACTTCCTATTACTGCACCGCATTTGCCGTGAACCCGGGGAAACCATGGAAAACCCTGATAAGCGCAGTCGGATTTGTACAGAGCCTTAATGTGCCTTTCTGCCACACTGACAAGAAAGGCCCATTAGTTCTCTGTAGTCGCACCTCGCCGATCAGTTTGTTCTTCGAATCTGTGTACGGCAAGGGGTCACCCATCCAAGTAGAAACCAGATAGCCCAGGCGTCAGGGGTTTCTTTGCTAAAAAAATTCCTAGAGAAGTTTTTATGGTTTCTATCGTTAGTTTTATGTGTTATGAACCGAATTTCAAAAATGTGCAAAGAAATTCGGTCGGGAACATTCGTTTAAATGAATAAAACTGAAAATTTTCGTGTTTTTTTCGATTTTTTTCCAAATATCTCTGAAAATAAGGACTAAATCGAAAATAATATAGAATCAGAAAAGTTTCCTCATGAAATTTTTCACAAAAAAGGTTCAATCATTTATTTCGAATCAGATGATAGTTTTGAAGATGCGGCCGTGCGAAGTTGGCCCATGGTGTTAGAGCTCGTGCGACTCCATATCGCTGAGAAATCATTTCAAACATTTCTACTCCAACTGGTTGAAACGTTATTCTACGTTCTTGACGTCACGCATGAGCTCTAACACCATGGGCCAACTTCGCACGGCCGCATCTTCAAAACTATCATCTGATTCGAAATAAATGATGAAATCTTTTATATGCAGAATTTCATGAGAAAACTTTTCGGATTCCATATTTTTTTCGATTTAGTCCATATTTTTAGAGATATTTGGAAAAGCATCGGAAAAAACATGTAAATTTTCCGTTTTATTTATTTAAACGGATGTTCCCGAGCGAATTTCTTTGCACATTTTTGAAATTTGGTTCATTACACATAAAACTAACGATAGAAACCAGAAAACCTTCTCTAGGAATTTTTTCATCCATTCATTAATTATGAGTCTCTGACGCTTGGGCTATAGGGCAGTTCCTTATGCCCGAGCTAGGGCAGTTTCTTATGCCCGAGCTCGGGCAGTTTCTTATGCCCCAGCTAGGGCAATTCCTTATGCCCGAGCTAGGGCAGTTTCTTATGCCCGAGCTCGGGCAGTTCCTTATGCCCGAGCTAGGGCAGTTTCTTATGCCCGAGCTCTTGCAGTTTCTTATGCCCCAGCTAGGGCAGTTTCTTATGCCCGAGCTCGGGCAGTTTCTTATGCCCCAGCGAGGGCAATTCCTTATGCCCGAGCTAGGGCAGTTTCTTATGCCCGAGCTCGGGCAGTTTCTTATGCCCCAGTGAGGGCAATTCCTTATGCCCGAGCTAGGGCAGTTTCTTATGCCCGAGCTCGGGCAGTTTCTTATGCCCGAGCTCGGGGAGTTCCTTATGCCCGAGCTAGGGCAGTTTCTTATGCCCCAGCTAGGGCAGTTTCTTATGCCCGACTTCTTGCAGTTTCTTATGCCCCAGCTAGGGCAGTTTCTTATGCCCGAGCTCGGGCAGTTTCTTATGCCCCAGTGAGGGCAATTCCTTATGCCCGAGCTAGGGCAGTTTCTTATGCCCGAGCTCGGGCAGTTTCTTATGCCCGAGCTCGGGCAGTTCCTTATGCCCGAGCTAGGGCAGTTTCTTATGCCCGAGCTCGGGCAGCTCCTTATGCCCGAGCTAGGGCAGTTTCTTATGCCCGAGCTAGGGCAGCTTCTTATGCCCGAGCTCGGGCAGTTCCTTATGCCCGAGCTAGGGCAGTTTCTTATGCCCGAGCTCGGGCAGTTTCTTATGCCCGAGCAGTTTCTTACGCTTGAGCTCGGGCAGTTTCTTATGCCCGAGCAGTTTCTTACGCTTGAGCTCGGGCAGTTTCTTATGCCCGAGCTAGGGCATTTCCTTACGCCCGAGCTAGGGCAGTTTCTTATGCCCGAGCTAGGGCAGTTCCTTACGACCGAGCTAGGGCAGTTTCTTATGCCCGAGCTAGGGCAGTTCCTTATGCCCGAGCTAGGGCAGCTTCTTATGCCCGAGCTCGGGCAGTTTCTTATGCCCGAGCAGTTTCTCACGCTTGAGCTCGGGCAGTTTCTTATGCCTGAGCTAGGGCAGTTCCTTACGCCCGAGCTAGGGCAGTTTCTTATGCCCGAGCTAGGGCAGTTTCTTATGCCCGAGCTAGGGCAGTTTCTTATGCCCGAGCAGTTTCTTACGCTTGAGCTCGGGCAGTTTCTTATGCCTGAGCTAGGGCAGTTCCTTACGCCCGAGCTAGGGCAGTTTCTTATGCCCGAGCTAGGGCAGTTTCTTATGCCCGAGCTAGGGCAGTTCCTTATGCCCGAGCTCAGGCAGTTTCTTATGCCCGAGCTCGGGCAGTTCCTTATGCCCGAGCTAGGGCAGTTTCTTATACCCCAGCTAGGGCAATTCCTTATGCCCGAGCTCGGGCAGTTCCTTATGCCCGAGCTAGGGCAGTTTCTTATGCCCGAGCTCGGGCAGTTTCTTATGCCCCAGCTAGGGCAGTTCCTTATGCCCGAGCTCGGGCAGTTTCTTATGCCCGAGCTCGGGCAGTTCCTTATGCCCGAGCTCGGGCAGTTCCTTATGCCCGAGCTCGGGCAGTTCCTTATGCCCGAGCTCGGGCAGTTTCTCATGCCCGAGCTAGGGCAGTTTCTCATGCCCGAGCTCGGGCAGTTTCTTATGCCCGAGCTCGGGCAGTTCCTTATGCCCGAGCTCGGGCAGTTTCTCATGCCCGAGCTAGGGCAGTTTCTCATGCCCGAGCTCGGGCAGTTTCTTATGCCCGAGCTCGGGCAGTTTCTTATGCCCCAGCTAGGGCAGTTCCTTATGCCCGAGCTCGGGCAGTTTCTTATGCCCCAGCTAGGGCAGTTTCTTATGCCCGAGCTCGGGGAGTTCCTTATGCCCGAGCTAGGGCAGTTTCTTATGCCCAAGCTCGGGCAGTTTCTTATTCCCGAGCTCGGGCAGTTTCTTATGCCCGAGCAGTCTCTTACGCTCGAGCTCAGGCAGTTTCTTATGCCCGAGCTAGAGCAGTTCCTCATGCCCGAGCTAGGGCAGTTTCTTATGCCCGAGCTCGGGCAGGTTCTTATGCCCCAGCTAGGGCAATTCGTTATGCCCCAGCTAGGGCAATTCCTTATGCCCGAGCTCGGGCAGTTTCTTATGCCCCAGCTAGGGCAGTTCCTTATGCCCGAGCTCGGGCAGTTTCTTATGCCCCAGCTAGGGCAGTTCCTTATGCCCGAGCTCGGGCAGTTTCTTATGCCCGAGCTCGGGCAGTTCCTTATGCCCGAGCTCGGGCAGTTCCTTATGCCCGAGCTCGGGCAGTTTCTCATGCCCGAGCTAGGGCAGTTTCTCATGCCCGAGCTCGGGCAGTTTCTTATGCCCGAGCTCGGGCAGTTTCTTATGCCCGAGCTCGGGCAGTTCCTTATGCCCGAGCTCGGGCAGTTTCTCATGCCCGAGCTCGGGCAGTTTCTTATGCCCGAGCTCGGGCAGTTTCTTATGCCCGAGCTCGGGCAGTTTCTTATGCCCGAGCTCGGGCAGTTTCTTATGCCCCAGCTAGGGCAGTTCCTTATGCCCGAGCTCGGGCAGTTCCTTATGCCCAAGCTCGGGCAGTTCCTTATGCCCGAGCTAGGGCAATTCCTTATGCCCGAGCTCGGGCAGTTTCTTATGCCCGAGCTAGGGCAGTTTCTTATGCCCGAGCTCGGGCAGTTTCTTATGCCCCAGCTAGGGCAATTCCTTATGCCCCAGCTAGGGCAGTTCCTTATGCTCGAGCTAGGGCAGTTTCTTATGCCCGAGCTAGGGCAGTTTCTCATGCCCGTGCTCGGGCAGTTTCTCATGCCCGAGCAGTTTCTTACGCTTGAGCTCGGGCAGTTTCTTATGCCCGAGCAGTTTCTTACGCTTGAGCTCGGGCAGTTTCTTATGCCCGAGCTAGGGCATTTCCTTACGCCCGAGCTAGGGCAGTTTCTTATGCCCGAGCTAGGGCAGTTCCTTACGACCGAGCTAGGGCAGTTTCTTATGCCCGAGCTAGGGCAGTTCCTTATGCCCCAGCTAGGGCAGTTCCTTATGCCCGAGCTCGGGCAGTTTCTTATGCCCCAGCTAGGGCAGTTTCTTATGCCCGAGCTCGGGGAGTTCCTTATGCCCGAGCTAGGGCCGTTTCTTATGCCCCAGCTAGGGCAGTTCCTCATGCCCGAGCTAGGGCAGTTTCTTATGCCCCAGCTAGGGCAGTTCCTTATGCCCGAGCTCGGGCAGTTTCTTATGCCCGAGCAGTCTCTTACGCTCGAGCTCAGGCAGTTTCTTATGCCCGAGCTAGAGCAGTTCCTCATGCCCGAGCTAGGGCAGTTTCTTATGCCCGAGTTCGGGCAGGTTCTTATGCCCCAGCTAGGGCAATTCGTTATGCCCGAGCTAGGGCAATTCCTTATGCCCGAGCTCGGGCAGTTTCTTATGCCCCAGCTAGGGCAGTTCCTTATGCCCGAGCTCGGGCAGTTTCTTATGCCCCAGCTAGGGCAGTTCCTTATGCCCGAGCTCGGGCAGTTTCTTATGCCCCAGCTAGGGCAGTTCCTTATGCCCGAGCTCGGGCAGTTTCTTATGCCCTAGCTCGGGCAGTTTCTTATGCCCGAGCTCGGGCAGTTCCTTATGCTCGAGCTCGTGCAGTTCCTTATGCCCGAGCTCGGGCAGTTTCTCATGCCCGAGCTCGGGCAGTTTCTCATGCCCGAGCTCGGGCAGTTTCTTATGCCCGAGCTCGGGCAGTTTCTTATGCCCGAGCTCGGGCAGTTTCTTATGCCCGAGCTCGGGCAGTTTCTTATGCCCGAGCTCGGGCAGTTCCTTATGCCCGAGCTCGGGCAGTTCCTTATGCCCAAGCTCGGGCAGTTCCTTATGCCCGAGCTCGGGCAGTTTCTCATGCCCAAGCTAGGGCAGTTTCTCATGCCCGAACTAGGGCAGTTTCTTATGCCCCAGCTAGGGCAATTCCTTATGCCCCAGCTAGGGCAATTCCTTATGCCCCAGCTAGGGCAGTTCCTTATGCTCGAGCTAGGGCAGTTTCTAATGCCCGAGCTAGGGCAGTTTCTCATGCCCGTGCTCGGGCAGTTTCTTATGCCCGAGCTCGGGCAGTTCCTTATGCCCGAGCTAGGGCAGTTTCTTATGCCCGAGCTCGGGCAGTTCCTTATGCCCGAGCAGTTTCTTACGCTTGAGCTCGGGCAGTTTCTTATGCTTGAGCTAGGGCAGTTCCTTACGCCCGAGCTAGGGCAGTTTCTTATGCCCGAGCTAGGGCAGTTTCTTATGCCCGAGCTAGGGCAGTTCCTTATGCCCGAGTTCAGGCAGTTTCGTATGCCCGAGCTCGGGCAGTTCCTTATGCCCGAGCTAGGGCAGTTTCTTATACCCCAGCTAGGGCAATTCCTTATGCCCGAGCTCGGGCAGTTCCTTATGCCCGAGCTAGGGCAGTTTCTTATGCCCGAGCTCGGGCAGTTTCTTATGCCCCAGCTAGGGCAATTCCTTATGCCCGAGCTTGGGCAGTTTCTTATGCCCCAGCTAGGGCAGTTCCTTATGCCCGAGCTCGGGCAGTTTCTTATGCCCCAGCTAGGGCAGTTTCTTATGCCCGAGCTCGGGGAGTTCCTTATGCCCGAGCTAGGGCAGTTTCTTATGCCCAAGCTCGGGCAGTTTCTTATTCCCGAGCTCGGGCAGTTTCTTATGCCCGAGCAGTCTCTTACGCTCGAGCTCAGGCAGTTTCTTATGCCCGAGCTAGAGCAGTTCCTCATGCCCGAGCTAGGGCAGTTTCTTATGCCCGAGCTCGGGCAGGTTCTTATGCCCCAGCTAGGGCAATTCGTTATGCCCCAGCTAGGGTAGTTCCTTATGCCCGAGCTCGGGAAGTTTCTTATGCCCCAGCTAGGGCAGTTCCTTATGCCCGAGCTCGGGCAGTTTCTTATGCCCCAGCTAGGGCAGTTCCTTATGCCCGAGCTCGGGCAGTTCCTTATGCCCGAGCTCGGGCAGTTTCTCATGCCCGAGCTAGGGCAGTTTCTCATGCCTGAGCTCGGGCAGTTTCTTATGCCCGAGCTCGGGCAGTTTCTTATGCCCGAGCTCGGGCAGTTCCTTATGCCCGAGCTCGGGCAGTTTCTCATGCCCGAGCTCGGGCAGTTTCTTATGCCCGAGCTCGGGCAGTTTCTTATGCCCGAGCTCGGGGAGTTTCTTATGCCCGAGCTCGGGCAGTTTCTTATGCCCGAGCTCGGGCAGTTTCTTATGCCCGAGCTCGGGCAGTTACTTATGCCCGAGCTCGGGCAGTTTCTTATGCCCCAGCTAGGGCAGTTCCTTATGCCCGAGCTCGGGCAGTTCCTTATGCCCGAGCTCGGGCAGTTCCTTATGCCCGAGCTAGGGCAGTTTCTTATGCCCGAGCTAGGGCAGTTTCTTATGCCCGAGCTCGGGCAGTTCCTTATGCCCGAGCAGTTTCTTACGCTTGAGCTCGGGCAGTTTCTTATGCCTGAGCTAGGGCAGTTCCTTACGCCCGAGCTAGGGCAGTTTCTTATGCCCGAGCTAGGGCAGTTTCTTATGCCCGAGCTAGGGCAGTTCCTTATGCCCGAGCTCAGGCAGTTTCTTATGCCCGAGCTCGGGCAGTTCCTTATGCCCGAGCTAGGGCAGTTTCTTATACCCCAGCTAGGGCAATTCCTTATGCCCGAGCTCGGGCAGTTCCTTATGCCCGAGCTAGGGCAGTTTCTTATGCCCAAGCTCGGGCAGTTTCTTATGCCCGAGCTCGGGCAGTTTCTTATGCCCCAGCTAGGGCAATTCCTTATGCCCGAGCTTGGGCAGTTTCTTATGCCCCAGCTAGGGCAGTTCCTTATGCCCGAGCTCGGGCAGTTTCTTATGCCCCAGCTAGGGCAGTTTCTTATGCCCGAGCTCGGGGAGTTCCTTATGCCCGAGCTCGGGCAGTTTCTTATGCCCGAGCAGTCTCTTACGCTCGAGCTCAGGCAGTTTCTTATGCCCGAGCTAGAGCAGTTCCTCATGCCCGAGCTAGGGCAGTTTCTCATGCCCGAGCTCGGGCAGGTTCTTATGCCCCAGCTAGGGCAATTCGTTATGCCCCAGCTAGGGCAGTTCCTTATGCCCGAGCTCGGGCAGTTTCTCATGCCCGAGCTCGGGCAGTTTCTTATGCCCGAGCTCGGGCAGTTTCTTATGCCCGAGCTCGGGCAGTTTCTTATGCCCGAGCTCGGGCAGTTTCTTATGCCTGAGCTAGGGCAGTTCCTTACGCCCGAGCTAGGGCAGTTTCTTATGCCCGAGCTCAGGCAGTTTCTTATGCCCGAGCTCGGGCAGTTCCTTATGCCCGAGCTAGGGCAGTTTCTTATACCCCAGCTAGGGCAATTCCTTATGCCCGAGCTCGGGCAGTTCCTTATGCCCGAGCTTGGGCAGTTTCTTATGCCCCAGCTAGGGCAGTTCCTTATGCCCGAGCTCGGGCAGTTTCTTATGCCCCAGCTAGGGCAGTTTCTTATGCCCGAGCTCGGGGAGTTCCTTATGCCCGAGCTCGGGCAGTTTCTTATGCCCGAGCAGTCTCTTACGCTCGAGCTCAGGCAGTTTCTTATGCCCGAGCTAGAGCAGTTCCTCATGCCCGAGCTAGGGCAGTTTCTTATGCCCGAGCTCGGGCAGGTTCTTATGCCCCAGCTAGGGCAATTCGTTATGCCCCAGCTAGGGCAGTTCCTTATGCCCGAGCTCGGGCAGTTTCTCATGCCCGAGCTAGGGCAGTTTCTCATGCCCGAGCTCGGGCAGTTTCTTATGCCCGAGCTCGGGCAGTTCCTTATGCCCGAGCTCGGGCAGTTTCTCATGCCCGAGCTAGGGCAGTTTCTCATGCCCGAGCTCGGGCAGTTTCTTATGCCCGAGCTCGGGCAGTTTCTTATGCCCCAGCTAGGGCAGTTCCTTATGCCCGAGCTCGGGCAGTTTCTTATGCCCCAGCTAGGGCAGTTTCTTATGCCCGAGCTCGGGGAGTTCCTTATGCCCGAGCTAGGGCAGTTTCTTATGCCCAAGCTCGGGCAGTTTCTTATTCCCGAGCTCGGGCAGTTTCTTATGCCCGAGCAGTCTCTTACGCTCGAGCTCAGGCAGTTTCTTATGCCCGAGCTAGAGCAGTTCCTCATGCCCGAGCTAGGGCAGTTTCTTATGCCCGAGCTCGGGCAGGTTCTTATGCCCCAGCTAGGGCAATTCGTTATGCCCCAGCTAGGGCAATTCCTTATGCCCGAGCTCGGGCAGTTTCTTATGCCCCAGCTAGGGCAGTTCCTTATGCCCGAGCTCGGGCAGTTTCTTATGCCCCAGCTAGGGCAGTTCCTTATGCCCGAGCTCGGGCAGTTTCTTATGCCCGAGCTCGGGCAGTTCCTTATGCCCGAGCTCGGGCAGTTCCTTATGCCCGAGCTCGGGCAGTTTCTCATGCCCGAGCTAGGGCAGTTTCTCATGCCCGAGCTCGGGCAGTTTCTTATGCCCGAGCTCGGGCAGTTTCTTATGCCCGAGCTCGGGCAGTTCCTTATGCCCGAGCTCGGGCAGTTTCTCATGCCCGAGCTCGGGCAGTTTCTTATGCCCGAGCTCGGGCAGTTTCTTATGCCCGAGCTCGGGCAGTTTCTTATGCCCGAGCTCGGGCAGTTTCTTATGCCCCAGCTAGGGCAGTTCCTTATGCCCGAGCTCGGGCAGTTCCTTATGCCCAAGCTCGGGCAGTTCCTTATGCCCGAGCTAGGGCAATTCCTTATGCCCGAGCTCGGGCAGTTTCTTATGCCCGAGCTAGGGCAGTTTCTTATGCCCGAGCTCGGGCAGTTTCTTATGCCCCAGCTAGGGCAATTCCTTATGCCCCAGCTAGGGCAGTTCCTTATGCTCGAGCTAGGGCAGTTTCTTATGCCCGAGCTAGGGCAGTTTCTCATGCCCGTGCTCGGGCAGTTTCTCATGCCCGAGCAGTTTCTTACGCTTGAGCTCGGGCAGTTTCTTATGCCCGAGCAGTTTCTTACGCTTGAGCTCGGGCAGTTTCTTATGCCCGAGCTAGGGCATTTCCTTACGCCCGAGCTAGGGCAGTTTCTTATGCCCGAGCTAGGGCAGTTCCTTACGACCGAGCTAGGGCAGTTTCTTATGCCCGAGCTAGGGCAGTTCCTTATGCCCCAGCTAGGGCAGTTCCTTATGCCCGAGCTCGGGCAGTTTCTTATGCCCCAGCTAGGGCAGTTTCTTATGCCCGAGCTCGGGGAGTTCCTTATGCCCGAGCTAGGGCCGTTTCTTATGCCCCAGCTAGGGCAGTTCCTCATGCCCGAGCTAGGGCAGTTTCTTATGCCCCAGCTAGGGCAGTTCCTTATGCCCGAGCTCGGGCAGTTTCTTATGCCCGAGCAGTCTCTTACGCTCGAGCTCAGGCAGTTTCTTATGCCCGAGCTAGAGCAGTTCCTCATGCCCGAGCTAGGGCAGTTTCTTATGCCCGAGTTCGGGCAGGTTCTTATGCCCCAGCTAGGGCAATTCGTTATGCCCGAGCTAGGGCAATTCCTTATGCCCGAGCTCGGGCAGTTTCTTATGCCCCAGCTAGGGCAGTTCCTTATGCCCGAGCTCGGGCAGTTTCTTATGCCCCAGCTAGGGCAGTTCCTTATGCCCGAGCTCGGGCAGTTTCTTATGCCCCAGCTAGGGCAGTTCCTTATGCCCGAGCTCGGGCAGTTTCTTATGCCCTAGCTCGGGCAGTTTCTTATGCCCGAGCTCGGGCAGTTTCTTATGCCCGAGCTCGGGCAGTTCCTTATGCTCGAGCTCGTGCAGTTCCTTATGCCCGAGCTCGGGCAGTTTCTCATGCCCGAGCTCGGGCAGTTTCTCATGCCCGAGCTCGGGCAGTTTCTTATGCCCGAGCTCGGGCAGTTTCTTATGCCCGAGCTCGGGCAGTTTCTTATGCCCGAGCTCGGGCAGTTTCTTATGCCCGAGCTCGGGCAGTTCCTTATGCCCGAGCTCGGGCAGTTCCTTATGCCCAAGCTCGGGCAGTTCCTTATGCCCGAGCTCGGGCAGTTTCTCATGCCCAAGCTAGGGCAGTTTCTCATGCCCGAACTAGGGCAGTTTCTTATGCCCCAGCTAGGGCAATTCCTTATGCCCCAGCTAGGGCAATTCCTTATGCCCCAGCTAGGGCAGTTCCTTATGCTCGAGCTAGGGCAGTTTCTAATGCCCGAGCTAGGGCAGTTTCTCATGCCCGTGCTCGGGCAGTTTCTTATGCCCGAGCTCGGGCAGTTCCTTATGCCCGAGCTAGGGCAGTTTCTTATGCCCGAGCTCGGGCAGTTCCTTATGCCCGAGCAGTTTCTTACGCTTGAGCTCGGGCAGTTTCTTATGCTTGAGCTAGGGCAGTTCCTTACGCCCGAGCTAGGGCAGTTTCTTATGCCCGAGCTAGGGCAGTTTCTTATGCCCGAGCTAGGGCAGTTCCTTATGCCCGAGTTCAGGCAGTTTCGTATGCCCGAGCTCGGGCAGTTCCTTATGCCCGAGCTAGGGCAGTTTCTTATACCCCAGCTAGGGCAATTCCTTATGCCCGAGCTCGGGCAGTTCCTTATGCCCGAGCTAGGGCAGTTTCTTATGCCCGAGCTCGGGCAGTTTCTTATGCCCCAGCTAGGGCAATTCCTTATGCCCGAGCTTGGGCAGTTTCTTATGCCCCAGCTAGGGCAGTTCCTTATGCCCGAGCTCGGGCAGTTTCTTATGCCCCAGCTAGGGCAGTTTCTTATGCCCGAGCTCGGGGAGTTCCTTATGCCCGAGCTAGGGCAGTTTCTTATGCCCAAGCTCGGGCAGTTTCTTATTCCCGAGCTCGGGCAGTTTCTTATGCCCGAGCAGTCTCTTACGCTCGAGCTCAGGCAGTTTCTTATGCCCGAGCTAGAGCAGTTCCTCATGCCCGAGCTAGGGCAGTTTCTTATGCCCGAGCTCGGGCAGGTTCTTATGCCCCAGCTAGGGCAATTCGTTATGCCCCAGCTAGGGTAGTTCCTTATGCCCGAGCTCGGGAAGTTTCTTATGCCCCAGCTAGGGCAGTTCCTTATGCCCGAGCTCGGGCAGTTTCTTATGCCCCAGCTAGGGCAGTTCCTTATGCCCGAGCTCGGGCAGTTCCTTATGCCCGAGCTCGGGCAGTTTCTCATGCCCGAGCTAGGGCAGTTTCTCATGCCTGAGCTCGGGCAGTTTCTTATGCCCGAGCTCGGGCAGTTTCTTATGCCCGAGCTCGGGCAGTTCCTTATGCCCGAGCTCGGGCAGTTTCTCATGCCCGAGCTCGGGCAGTTTCTTATGCCCGAGCTCGGGCAGTTTCTTATGCCCGAGCTCGGGGAGTTTCTTATGCCCGAGCTCGGGCAGTTTCTTATGCCCGAGCTCGGGCAGTTTCTTATGCCCGAGCTCGGGCAGTTACTTATGCCCGAGCTCGGGCAGTTTCTTATGCCCCAGCTAGGGCAGTTCCTTATGCCCGAGCTCGGGCAGTTCCTTATGCCCGAGCTCGGGCAGTTCCTTATGCCCGAGCTAGGGCAGTTTCTTATGCCCGAGCTAGGGCAGTTTCTTATGCCCGAGCTCGGGCAGTTCCTTATGCCCGAGCAGTTTCTTACGCTTGAGCTCGGGCAGTTTCTTATGCCTGAGCTAGGGCAGTTCCTTACGCCCGAGCTAGGGCAGTTTCTTATGCCCGAGCTAGGGCAGTTTCTTATGCCCGAGCTAGGGCAGTTCCTTATGCCCGAGCTCAGGCAGTTTCTTATGCCCGAGCTCGGGCAGTTCCTTATGCCCGAGCTAGGGCAGTTTCTTATACCCCAGCTAGGGCAATTCCTTATGCCCGAGCTCGGGCAGTTCCTTATGCCCGAGCTAGGGCAGTTTCTTATGCCCGAGCTCGGGCAGTTTCTTATGCCCGAGCTCGGGCAGTTTCTTATGCCCCAGCTAGGGCAATTCCTTATGCCCGAGCTTGGGCAGTTTCTTATGCCCCAGCTAGGGCAGTTCCTTATGCCCGAGCTCGGGCAGTTTCTTATGCCCCAGCTAGGGCAGTTTCTTATGCCCGAGCTCGGGGAGTTCCTTATGCCCGAGCTCGGGCAGTTTCTTATGCCCGAGCAGTCTCTTACGCTCGAGCTCAGGCAGTTTCTTATGCCCGAGCTAGAGCAGTTCCTCATGCCCGAGCTAGGGCAGTTTCTCATGCCCGAGCTCGGGCAGGTTCTTATGCCCCAGCTAGGGCAATTCGTTATGCCCCAGCTAGGGCAGTTCCTTATGCCCGAGCTCGGGCAGTTTCTCATGCCCGAGCTCGGGCAGTTTCTTATGCCCGAGCTCGGGCAGTTTCTTATGCCCGAGCTCGGGCAGTTTCTTATGCCCGAGCTCGGGCAGTTTCTTATGCCTGAGCTAGGGCAGTTCCTTACGCCCGAGCTAGGGCAGTTTCTTATGCCCGAGCTCAGGCAGTTTCTTATGCCCGAGCTCGGGCAGTTCCTTATGCCCGAGCTAGGGCAGTTTCTTATACCCCAGCTAGGGCAATTCCTTATGCCCGAGCTCGGGCAGTTCCTTATGCCCGAGCTTGGGCAGTTTCTTATGCCCCAGCTAGGGCAGTTCCTTATGCCCGAGCTCGGGCAGTTTCTTATGCCCCAGCTAGGGCAGTTTCTTATGCCCGAGCTCGGGGAGTTCCTTATGCCCGAGCTCGGGCAGTTTCTTATGCCCGAGCAGTCTCTTACGCTCGAGCTCAGGCAGTTTCTTATGCCCGAGCTAGAGCAGTTCCTCATGCCCGAGCTAGGGCAGTTTCTTATGCCCGAGCTCGGGCAGGTTCTTATGCCCCAGCTAGGGCAATTCGTTATGCCCCAGCTAGGGCAGTTCCTTATGCCCGAGCTCGGGAAGTTTCTTATGCCCCAGCTAGGGCAGTTCCTTATGCCCGAGCTCGGGCAGTTTCTTATGCCCCAGCTAGGGCAGTTCCTTATGCCCGAGCTCGGGCAGTTTCTTATGCCCGAGCTCGGGCAGTTCCTTATGCCCGAGCTCGGGCAGTTCCTCATGCCCGAGCTCGGGCAGTTTCTCATGCCCGAGCTAGGGCAGTTTCTCATGCCCGAGCTCGGGCAGTTTCTTATGCCCGAGCTCGGGCAGTTTCTTATGCCCGAGCTCGGGCAGTTCCTTATGCCCGAGCTCGGGCAGTTTCTCATGCCCGAGCTCGGGCAGTTTCTTATGCCCGAGCTCGGGCAGTTTCTTATGCCCGAGCTCGGGGAGTTTCTTATGCCCGAGCTCGGGCAGTTTCTTATGCCCGAGCTCGGGCAGTTTCTTATGCCCGAGCTCGGCCAGTTACTTATGCCCGAGCTCGGGCAGTTTCTTATGCCCCAGCTAGGGCAGTTCCTTATGCCCGAGCTCGAGCAGTTCCTTATGCCCCAGCTAGGGCAGTTCCTTATGCCCGAGCTCGGGCAGTTTCTTATGCCCGAGCTCGGGCAGTTCCTTATGCCCGAGCAGTTTCTTACGCTTGAGCTCGGGCAGTTTCTTATGCCTGAGCTAGGGCAGTTCCTTACGCCCGAGCTAGGGCAGTTTCTTATGCCCGAGCTAGGGCAGTTTCTTATGCCCGAGCTAGGGCAGTTCCTTATGCCCGAGCTCAGGCAGTTTCTTATGCCCGAGCTCGGGCAGTTCCTTATGCCCGAGCTAGGGCAGTTTCTGATACCCCAGCTAGGGCAATTCCTTATGCCCGAGCTCGGGCAGTTCCTTATGCCCGAGCTAGGGCAGTTTCTTATGCCCGAGCTCGGGCAGTTTCTTATGCCCCAGCTAGGGCAATTCCTTATGCCCGAGCTTGGGCAGTTTCTTATGCCCCAGCTAGGGCAGTTCCTTATGCCCGAGCTCGGGCAGTTTCTTATGCCCCAGCTAGGGCAGTTTCTTATGCCCGAGCTCGGGGAGTTCCTTATGCCCGAGCTCGGGCAGTTTCTTATGCCCGAGCAGTCTCTTACGCTCGAGCTCAGGCAGTTTCTTATGCCCGAGCTAGAGCAGTTTCTCATGCCCGAGCTAGGGCAGTTTCTTATGCCCGAGCTCGGGCAGGTTCTTATGCCCCAGCTAGGGCAATTCGTTATGCCCCAGCTAGGGCAGTTCCTTATGCCCGAGCTCGGGCAGTTTCTCATGCCCGAGCTCGGGCAGTTTCTTATGCCCGAGCTCGGGCAGTTTCTTATGCCCGAGCTCGGGCAGTTTCTTATGCCCCAGCTAGGGCAGTTTCTTATGCCCGAGCTAGGGCAGCTTCTTATGCCCGAGCTCGGGCAGTTCCTTATGCCCGAGCTAGGGCAGTTTCTTATGCCCGAGCTCGGGCAGTTCCTTATGCCCGAGCTAGGGCAGTTTCTTATGCCCGAGCTCGGGCAGTTCCTTATGCCCGAGCAGTTTCTTACGCTTGAGCTCGGGCAGTTTCTTATGCCTGAGCTAGGGCAGTTCCTTACGCCCGAGCTAGGGCAGTTTCTTATGCCCGAGCTCAGGCAGTTTCTTATGCCTGAGCTCGGGCAGTTCCTTATGCCCGAGCTAGGGCAGTTTCTTATACCCCAGCTAGGGCAATTCCTTATGCCCGAGCTCGGGCAGTTCCTTATGCCCGAGCAGTTTCTTACGCTTGAGCTCGGGCAGTTTCTTATGCCTGAGCTAGGGCAGTTCCTTACGCCCGAGCTAGGGCAGTTTCTTATGCCCGAGCTCGGGCAGTTCCTTATGCCCGAGCTTGGGCAGTTTCTTATGCCCGAGCTCGGGCAGTTCCTTATGCCCGAGCAGTTTCTTACGCTTGAGCTCGGGCAGTTTCTTATGCCTGAGCTAGGGCAGTTCCTTACGCCCGAGCTAGGGCAGTTTCTTATGCCCGAGCTCGGGCAGTTCCTTATGCCCGAGCTTGGGCAGTTTCTTATGCCCGAGCTCGGGCAGTTTCTTATGCCCCAGCTAGGGCAGTTTCTTATGCCCGAGCTCGGGGAGTTCCTTATGCCCGAGCTCGGGCAGTTTCTTATGCCCGAGCAGTCTCTTACGCTCGAGCTCAGGCAGTTTCTTATGCCCGAGCTAGAGCAGTTCCTCATGCCCGAGCTAGGGCAGTTTCTTATGCCCGAGCTCGGGCAGGTTCTTATGCCCCAGCTAGGGCAATTCGTTATGCCCCAGCTAGGGCAGTTCCTTATGCCCGAGCTCGGGAAGTTTCTTATGCCCCAGCTAGGGCAGTTCCTTATGCCCGAGCTCGGGCAGTTTCTTATGCCCCAGCTAGGGCAGTTCCTTATGCCCGAGCTCGGGCAGTTTCTTATGCCCGAGCTCGGGCAGTTCCTTATGCCCGAGCTCGGGCAGTTCCTCATGCCCGAGCTCGGGCAGTTTCTCATGCCCGAGCTAGGGCAGTTTCTCATGCCCGAGCTCGGGCAGTTTCTTATGCCCGAGCTCGGGCAGTTTCTTATGCCCGAGCTCGGGCAGTTCCTTATGCCCGAGCTCGGGCAGTTTCTTATGCCCGAGCTCGGGCAGTTTCTTATGCCCGAGCTCGGGCAGTTTCTTATGCCCGAGCTAGGGCAGTTTCTTATGCCCGAGCTTGGGCAGTTTCTCATGCCCGAGCTATAGCCTAGGCGTCAGGGATTTCTTTGCTAAAAAAATTCCTAGAGAAGTTTTTATGGTTTCTATCGTTAGTTTTATGTGTTATGAACCAAATTTCAAAAATGTGCAAAGAAATTCGGTCGGGAATATTCGTTTAAATGAATAAAACAAAAAATTTCCGTGTTTTTTTCGATTTTTTTCCAAATATCTCTGAAAATAAGGACTAACTCGAAAATAATATAGAATCAGAAAAGTTTCCTCATGAAATTCTTCATAAAAAAGGTTCAATCATTTATTTCGAATCAGATGATGATTGAAGATGCGGCCGTGCGAAGTTGGCCCACGGTGTTAGAGCTCGTGCGACTCCATATCGCTGAGGAATCATTCCAAACATTTCTACCCCAACTGGTTGAAACGTTCTTCTACGTTCTTGACGTCACGCATGAGCTCTAACACCGTGCGCCAACTTCGCACGGCCGCATCTTCAAAACTCTTATCTGATTCAAAATAAATGATTGAATCTTTTATATGCAGAATTTCATGAGAAAACTTTTCGGATTCCATATTTTTTTCGATTTAGTCCATATTTTCAGAGATATTTGGAAAAGCATCGGAAAAAACATGTAAATTTTCCGTTTTATTTTTCCAATCGGATGTTCCCGAGCGAATTTCTTTGCACATTTTTGAAATTTGGTTCATTACACATAAAATTAACGATAGAAACCAGAAAACCTTCTCTAGGAATTTTTTCATCCATTCATTAATTATGAGTCTCTGACGCTTGGGCTAAGAGGCAATGCTGCTTAACCCGGTAGATCCGCCGAGACGTACACTGACCGAACAGCCGAACTGCCGGTTTCCCAAGGCATTTCTATATGAAATTCAATGTGACATGTCTATTTTCTCGAAGGGTACTGTAGAATAGGTTCCAAGGAAGGTGAATCATGAAACTTTGGCTCTTAAAATCGAAAGTGACAACTCAGACTGCTCCCTGTACTTGAATATTGAATTAATTACCGGGGAAACTGGTGGTGCCCCATTTGTCCTGCACTTCCCAAGTCATTTCTATATGGAATTCAATGTGAAGTGTCTACTTTCTCGAAGGGATCTGTGAAATAGGGTCCAAGGAAGGTGAATCATAGGACTTGGGATCTAAAAATCAAAAGTGACAACTCAGAGTGCTCCCTGTACTTGAATATTGAATTGATTACCGAGGAAACTGGGCGTGCTCCATATGTTTTGCACTTCCCATGCCATTTCTATATGGAATTCAATGTGAAGAGGGGATCTGTATAGTAGGGTCCAAGGAGGGTGAATCGTAGGACTCTGGCTCGAAAAATCGAAAGTGACAACTCAGACTGCTCCCTGTACTTGAATATTGAATTAATTACCGGGGAAACTGGGGGTGCCCCATTGGTTCTGCACTTCCCAAGCAATTTCTGTATGGAATACGATGTGACGTGTCTATTTTCTCGGGGGGATCTGCGGAATAGGGTTCAAGGAAGGGGAATCATAGGACTTTGGCTCTAAAATTCGAAAGTGACAACTCAGACTGCTCACTGTACTTGAATATTAAATTGATTACCGGTAAAACTGGGGGTGCCCCATTTGTTTTGCACTCCCCAAGCCATTTCTATATGAAATTTGATGAGAAATGTCTATTTTATCCAAGGCATCTGTGGAGTAGGGTCCGAGGAAGGTGGATCATAGGACTTTGGCTCTAAAAATCGGAAGTGACAACTCAGACTGCTCCCTGTACTTGAATATTAAATTGATTACCGGTAGAACTGGGGGTGCCCCATTTGTTTTGCACTTCCCAAGCCATTTCTATATGAAATTCAATGAGGAATGTCTATTTTATCCAGGGGATTTGTAGAATAGGGTCCGAGGAAGGTGGATCATAGGACTTTGGCTCTAAAAATCGGAAGTGACAACTCAGACTGCTCCCTGTACTTGAATATTAAATTGATTACCGGTAGAACTGGGGGTGCCCCATTTGTTTTGCACTTCCCAAGCCATTTCTATATGAAATTCAATGAGGAATGTCTATTTTATCCAGGGGATCTGTAGAATAGGGCCCAAGGAAGTTGAATCATAGGACTTTGGCTCTGAAATTCGAAAGTGACAACTCGGACTGCTCCCTGTACTTGAATATTGGATTTAATTATCAGGGAAACTTGGGGTGCTCCATATGTTTTGCACTTCCCATGCCATTTCTACATGGAATTCAATGTGAAGTGTCTATTTTCTCGAGGGGATCTGTAGAGTAGGGTCCAAGGAAAGTGAATCGTAGGACTTTGGCACTAAAAATCGAAAGTGATAACTCGAACTGCTCCCTGTACTTGAATATTGAATCAATTACCGGGAAAACTGGGGTGCCGCATATCGTTTGCACTTCCCAAGCCATCCTAAATTGAAAGAAGCATGGCCTTTTCTCATGTCACCGCGTGACGCTATACATACATTATATTATATATAGTATAGTATACTATGGAATGATATATATTTAACATATATATAGTATGTATAGAGTATATATAATACAATATATTGTATATGATATAATATATGATAGATATTATGCATATTATAAATTATATATTTGAAATTTATACACATGAAAATCCGATGGGGCTTGAAATCGTATTAATCCACATGACATTTTGCAAGGGGGGATCCCATATTCTTGACGTGAGGGCACTGTAGGTGACGATTCTTAACCGTAGGGCATTGATCTATCGGCTATAGAGCATTCCCTCTCTCTGTTTTCGTCTTTCTTCCTCCAATTCACTCAATATTCCTTCTATAGATTCCGAACTTGCATGCAGGAAGTGGAAATTATGATCCGGGTCGATTTTCCATAAAACTTTAAATGTGTAGTGAGCATGTACTACTGCAGGCACGCACGACGTGCGCGTATAACTTTGCTTGGTGGGCTAGCCCGAGCATGTATGTATAAATTGAGGAATAGATCTTGATGAAAAAATTCCCAATTGATAGCATTTCCCAAATTTCGCAGAATCCTATTGAGAGACATTGAGAGTACGAAATTCATAAGGAAATTCGATATTTCCAGCGAACACTCGCCGAGCATTCTTGATATTTCGTTTTAACTACAAACTATCCAGTTTAATTAATATGTCGTCGGCATGCAAGATCGAAGTCCAAAGATGGCATATTAAGTGATTTTGAGGGAGAGAATCAACTGTATAGAGAGGGAATGCTTAATATTCAATGAACTGAGGTCTTACGGCTGGTAAATGTCACCTTCAGTTGTCCATGCTTATTACACATTGAAAGATTTATGGAAAATCGACCCCGATCATAATTTCCACTTCCTGCATGCAAGTTCGGACTCTATAGAAGGCATATTGAGTGATTTGAAAGGAGGAAGCCAGAAACAGAGAGAGAGAATGCTCCAAATCTGATGAAATTAGATCCTACAGCTGGAAAAAGTCACCTACAGTGGTCCGTGCTTATTACACATTGAAAGTTTCATGGAAAATCGACCCCGATCATGATTTCTACTTACTGCATGCAAGTTCGGACTCTATAGAAGGCATATTGAGTGATTTGAAAGGAGGAAGACAGAAACAGAGAGAGGGAATGCTCCAAATCTGATGAAATAAGGTCCTACAGCTGTAAAAAGTTACCTACAGTGGTCCGTGCTTATTACACATTGAAAGTTTTATGGAAAATCGATCCGGATCATAATTTCCACTTCCTGCATGCAAGTTCGGACTCCATAGAAGGCATATCGAGTGATTTGAAAGGAGGAAGACAGAAACAGAGAGAGGGAATGCTCCAAATCTGATGAAATAAGGTCCTACAGCTGGAAAAAGTCACCTACAGTGGTCCGTGCTTATTACACATTGAAAGTTTCATGGAAAATCGACCGCGATCATGATTTCCACTTCCTGCATGCAAGTTCGGACTCCATAGAAGGCATATTGAGTGATTTGAGAGGAGGATGACAAAAACAGAGAGAGGGAATGCTCCAAATCTGATGAAATAAGGTCCTACTGCTGGAAAAAGACACCTGCAGTAGTTCGTGCTTACTACACATTGAAAGTTTTATGGAAAATCGATCCGGATCATAATTTCCACTTCTTGCATGCAAGTTCGGACTCTATAGAAGCCATATTGAGTGATTTGAAAGGAGGATGACAAAAACAGAGAGAGGGAATGCTCCAAATCTGATGAAATAAGGTCCTACAGCTGAAAGCCATGGATAGGGTCCAAGGGAGTTGAATCATAGGAATTTGGCTCTAAAAATCTGAAGTGACAACTCAGGCTGCTACCTGTACTTGAATATTGCATTAATTACCGGGGAAACTGGGGGTGCCTCATTTGTCCTGCACTTCCAAAGCCATTCCCATATCAAAATCGATGTGGAATGTCTATTTTTTGTAAGGGATCTGCAGAATAGGGTCCAAGGGAGGTGAATCATAGGACTTTCGATCTAGCAATCAAAAGTGACAACTCAGACTGCTCCCTGTACTTGAATCTTGAATTAATTACCGGGAAAACTGGGGTGCCGCATATCGTTTGCACTTCCCAAGCCATGTCTATATTAAGATCGATGCGAAATGTCTATTTTCTGGGGGGGGGGGGGGGGGGGGGATCTGTAGAATAAGGTCCAAGGAAGGTGAATCATAAGACTTTGGCTCTAAAAATCGAAAGTGACAACTCAGACTGCTTCCTGTACTTGAATATTGAACTAATTACCGGGGAAACTAGGGGTGCTTTATATTTTTTGCACTTCCCATGCCATTTCTATATGGAATGCAATGTGAAGTGTCTATTTCCTCGAGGGGATCTGTAGAATAGGGTCCAAGGAAGGTGAATCATGGAACTTTGGCTCTAAAAATCTGAAGTGACAACCCAGACTACTCCCTGTACTTGAATATTGCATTAATTACTGGGGAAACTGGGGATGCCCCAATTGTCTTGCACTTCCCAAGCCATTTCTGTATGGAATTCAATGGGGAGTGTCTATTTTCGCGAGGGGATCTGTAGAATAGGGTCCAAGGAAGGGCAATCATAGGACTTCGGCTCTAAAAATCGAAAGTAACAACTCAGACTGCTCCCTGTTCTTGAATATTGAATTAATTACCGGGGAAACTGGGGGTGCCCCATATGTTCTGCACTTCCCAATTCATGTCTATATCAAGGTTATCAGATCTACCAGGTTGAGACAACTCGAACTGTCGCCGTGCGAATTGTCACTGGGGTCATAGAGGCTGCCTTGAAGTAAAGCGTCGGCTTAAGAAATCCAAAAATTGTCACTTTCAGAATTTTTTTTGTTCTTATTGAAACTTTCGGCAATTATGAATGAAAGAATGAAGATCAATGAAAGATACATATTAGAATTAATGAATAATGAATTATGAATCATCCTTCTCATTCTCACAGTCACTGTTATCTCTATATAGATGTTGGCTCCATTTAGCTAACAAAATAAAAATGAGAAAAAAATTGATGTGTAGAATATGGATCATTGAGAATTCAGAAAAATACTTTGAAGATGGAATGACTCGTTACATAGATGAATGAGTGATAAAGGTCATAGATAGTTATTGTATCATCCGATACAAAATAATACAATCCATTCTCTATGGTTTCTCCTGTTTCAATTATTTCCACTTAAAAATGTTGCATAAAGTATAATTCATATTAATGAACAATTGGCTACATAAAACAGATTGATTATAACTAATATCTCATTATCACCTTGTGATCTTGGATTACATGGAGTGTTGATTGAAAAAATACCGGACAGATCCCAGTTCAAATGTCCTTGCCGAGATAATGGGAAACAGAATATCAAATAACTACGTGAGCTTTTCAAACGGAGAAGAAACGAGGAGTGAAAGAAGTTCCTCCAATGTAGAGATTCCTCGAATACCAGTTCTGTATGACTAAGGATGGTTAGAAAAATTTCAAACTCAAAAGAAACTAACAAGTTGACTTTCTCCACCGATGGGCCTCCAGGCTCCTTATGCCTTCAAAGAGCCAATAATCTTCAGCAGCGCTGGCTTTAAGGTGGGAAATCAATAGATTTTAGATGAAGAAATCAAATTCCGCAGCTTGCGTTGCCCCAATTAGGAGGACATAGGGTCCCCCCTTCAAAAATATCGGGAGTAGTGTGTCAATTTCACTTCTTTTCGTGATAATTCATGGAAAACAATTAAAAATAGCAATTTCCTCTCTACTTCAAGGACCTCTCGGACCTAAAGAAGGAAAATCAATCGATTTTGGATGAAGAAATCAAATTCCGCAGCTCGCGTTGCCCCAATTAGAAGAATATAGGGTAATCGAATACGGTAAATCGAATCAAGTTTATCAACTTCAACTCCTATGAGGAATTTTTTTTCATTCAATTTCTCGGGAGCTGTTACATTTAGTGTAATTTACACTCAATTTTTCATAATGTTCAATAAATTCAATTATGTAGGTATCTCAGCCTTGAGGAAAAAAATAAAACTTTTTCTGGACAATGGACAAATTAACTCATATTGAATGACTACATATTTTTATTTTATTGTTATCACCATTGAAAATAAGCATTCCTTCGGAAAATATTCACCTTTTATATTCTACATGTTGTCAAAATATTTAGCCAGGGGAATTAGGAGGAAATGAGGGATATTCTTTACTATATGTAATACATAGGGTGTATCTATTCATTCATTTATTGTTTATTCTCCCATCCTGAAGACCATAAATATTTTGACAATTTGAGGAGTACAACAGTATGAAATCGACAAACATAATTCCAGATTTGAAAGATTGCGAACTGCACCGTGCGTCGTGAGGGTCCACCTCGTCTTTGCACTGCTACATGATTGGTGGAGCGCTGTTTCCCCTAGATTCGCACGGCGACAGCTCTTATACATTGGGGCATAGGATGTCTTAAGGCCTTCGCACACGAATTTCCGTAGAGCATAGTCGTAAGACGTAACTTAAGCCTAACAGCCAATCAGGAGAACGCTATAGGTTTCATCATTCGAACGGAATGTTGTGGAATATATTCAGTGATTTTATTATTTGGGTTCTGTAGCCCGTGGAGGCGCTGAAGCGCTCTGCTCAAAAGTGTGGGAAGTTTAAAATGAATAACTCACTATTAAATGGACACTAACACTTGTTTGTTTTATTAATTAACATAAAATATTCACTCAGATGAAATTCATTGGTTACAATTACATTCATTAGACTCTAAAGTTCAAACAGTAATACAACTCGTCACTTATTCAAATAATGTTTAACTTCACAACTATTTTTATAGAAACTATTCTAAGTATTCTAAGGTCTCAACTACTTGGGAGTTCGTTCAGAAGTACCTGTCTCTAAAAATTCTACTCTTCCTCCAAGTGTTCGTTCTGTGAGGCCCAACCCTCTGGCTGAGGGAGAGGGGTAGTAGGTTTGCCAATCGGAATCTTCGATTTTGGGTTGAGGAGGGGGAAGTCAGAGGGTGAAGCGCTCGTGCCACGAGGAAGGGACTCTTGACCATAAAACGGGGAAAAATCAGGGATCTGCGTACTTTCCCAATAAAACGGAGTTTTACGGGTTTTATGACTTTCACGTGTTGAGGTGAACAATAGAAGAAGTAAAGAAAAGACAGAGGGACATTTCTTACGATTGTAAAAGTAAAACCTTTTACAATTGAAGAAATGCAAAGGATTATTTTTATGGTTTTTACAGTTTGCAGCTTGCTTGAAATTTGGTGGCCAGATGTTTAATTGTCTTTACTCATCGCGCTTGGGTTGAGGTTCGGAGAAATGTTTGCTAAATCGTTTTATTGAGGTTTTGAAAAGTATTCTTGAAAATAATTTCATTGAGGGAAAAATTCAAAGTGTTGGGGATTTTAAATACTGTAAGGATTGGGGAATTTTAGTCGAGTGGGGAATTTCCCCATTGGCTAGTTACCTACGTAACAGGAATGAGAAATGAGTGGTAACTTCAACATAAGAAGATTTTCGTAGAGTTGGAATTCTCACAGACACAAATTTATGGATGTGGGCAAGCTGTGTTTCGAATGAGTGCAGATCGTCTAGATTTCGTGTATACTTCATGATTGTATCCGTATTCATAATTTGCACAATTTTTAAAAGTATTTGCTTTATTTTGATAGAAAAAATATTGATATGAAAGAGATTGAATAATATTGACGGCGATTAATGTTGTTAAAAATTTTAATAATTTCATATAGTTAATAATTTTTTTTAAAATACATTCCCTTTTATCTGTAATTACAAAATCTCACAAGAGTGGCGAAGGGGTAGAAAAAATCAAAACCACCCCAAAAATGTATTTTTTTTGCCAATATCTCGGAAATGGCCAATAATACGAAAAAAAGTTTCAAACAAAAGTTGAAGTTATCAAAATTATCCACAAAATTGCTACGAAACACCCTTTACGTATTCGCAAAATTAACCGGTATATTAACAGCTGAAAACTTTTGAGACTTACGAGACTCATTCAAAAGTTATTAATTAATTAAGTATTTAAACTTATTATTTCACCATCCAAATTGTATTTCATTTTTTTAAAATATTATCATTCTCTGCACACCTCAGGGAATGTAAATAACAAAAAAATAACATACAATTTAAATGGTAAAATAATAAGTTTACACAATTAATTAATTAATAACTTTTGAATGAGTCTGCGAAGGAAAAAATCGGTTGTTAAGAAATTATCAGCCGTATTTTGTAGATATGTTCAAAGAAAAAAGTTAAAAAATATGAATTTTTTCATATTTATACGATTTTTTGAAGATTTTGGCATTTTTCTCGTGGCTGAGCTGTACACAAGAATTTTCAGCTGTTAATATTTCGGTTAATTCTGCAAATACGGAAGAAGTTTATCACAACAATTGGATAGATAATTTTGATATCTTCAACTTTTGTCCGAAACTTTTTTTCGTATTATTTGCCATTTCCAAGATATTGGCAAAAAACATCATATTTGGGCTGGTTTTGATTTTTTTCCACCCCTTCGCCACCCTTTTGGGATTTCTCAATTAGAAATAATTGAAATATAGATCAAAACAAATTTATTTGAAAAAAATTAAGCTGGGAGGCGAGTGAAGAATTCAAACTTCTCTTTATTGGACTACTTAGCTGACTGAAGAACACATATTTGGCTCCAATATGATCCAAACTTTCATTCGTTTATTCATCAATTTTTCCATTCTGTACCTGCAAATACAGTCCTGCACAATAACGCTCGTGAGTTCCCCGTGACCCAAAAAATCCTTCAAATATTTGATCTCATTATTAACAATAACATACCCGGGAAAAAATGTTCAGATCTAATTAAATTGAGAATTCATACGAATGATATTACAAAAATCACATGATCATCAGTTTTTCTGCAATTATTTTTCTTTTAATGATTAATTCGTGCAATGGATGAGGAAAGTATTGAAAATAGGTAACGAATATGGAATAGAATACATATGAAAATTGATTAAAATTGATGTTGGAAAGAGAAATTTTCTCAACATTGAAAAGAAATTCTTAGCGAGACGTTTCAAATGACTTGAGCAAACACTTGATATCGAGGAGCAATTGAGAAGAGCTGCTCATTTGAATCCAACCCAGGATCCAAATCATCCAGCAATGAGTCTGAATGCGGAATTTGCTGAAGTCGAGTATGGAGCGAAATGACATCAGCACTTGAGCAAAGAAAGTCTGGCTGGTAATAAGCCAACTAATACAGTGCTACACAAAAGTATTGAATCAACTTGAAGCATTCTTGTCAAATATGAAATCGTCCTCAATCATCCTAATTTTCTTCCTACTCCATATTTCCCAATGAAATTTCACAGCGATAGCCCCTATGATATCAGGAAGTAGCCTCTAAAATTTCATAACGATATCTCGAACGGTTCTTGTAATTCGATTTAATGAAAATAGTCACTATCACGAAGCAAGGGCCACTGGGCCCGAAAAATCACAGAGGTACTTGATATTCTGAATCGTTTTGGCTTTTGGCTTTCCAGGTCCTCCCATCATCATGCTTTTATGCAACTTTTGCGGAATTTCAAGGAAAACCTCGTATCTCGAAGAGAAATGCGTGAAAATCGAGTTTCAAAGGAAGTTCTATTCCAATTAGCCATTATGGAATCCTCAAATCATCCTGACTTTTTTCCTACTCCATATGTCCCAATGAAATTTCACAGTGATAGTCCCTATGATATCAGGAAGTAGCCTCTAAAATTTCATAACGATATCTCGAACGGTTCTTGGAATTCGATTTAATGAATATGGTCACTCTCACAAAGCAAGGGCCACTAGGCCCGAAAAATCACGTGGGTACTCGATATTCTGAATCGTTTTGACTTTTGGCTCTCCAGGTCCCCCCATCATCATACTTTCATGCAACTTTTGCGAAATTTCAAGGAAAACCTCGTATCTCCAAGAGACATGCGTGAAAATCGAGTTTCAAAGGAAATTTTATTCCAATCAGCCATTATGGCATTCTTAAGTCATCCTAACTTTTTCCCTACTCCATATCTCCCAATGAAATTCCCCAGCGATAGCCCCTATGATATCAGGAAGTAGCCTCTAAAATTTCATAACGATATCTCGAACGGTTCTTGGAATCCGATTTATTGGAAATGGTCACTCTCACAAAGCAAGGGCCACTGGGCCCGGAAAATCACGTGGGTACTCGACATTCTGAATCGTTTTCGCTTTTGGCTCTCCAGGTCCCCCCATCATCATGCTTTGGCGCAACTTCTGCTAAATTTCAAGGAAAACCTCGTATCTCCAAGAGAAAAGCGTGGGAATCGAGTTTTAAAGGAAATTCTATTCCAATTAGCCATTATGAAATTCTCAAATCATCCATTTATCTTGTTCCACGTACAATTGAGGGACTATAAATGACTAAATTTGTCATTCTAAAGTTAGAAAATTCTTTTTCTATGTATAACCTCATAAATTCGATGAAACTGGTTCCTGTATTTTAAATTGTGGTTCTAGAATAGTTTCAGATTTTATGGGAAATATCGTGAAGTCTCTAAGAAAATTTACTACTAAAATAAATGCAAAATCTACTCATGTCTCGCATCAAATTAAATTATTATTAACCAATGTTTTCCAGTTTCATTGTACCAAAACAAAACAACAGGTTAGAAAGTTCTCCTACTTTTCCGATTTTGACGTGTCTAAAAGTGCCTCCCGATTAGTCGACGTAGCTCTTCCACTTATAGCTGGCATAACAGCTTACGGATTCTGTCCCATTGGCTGAAATTCGACGTCCCGCTCGCGATTGGCTGAAACCTTACGTTACGTCTTATGCCTACGGCTAAGGAATTCGTGTGCGAAGGCCTTTAACCTGGTATATCTAGTAACCTTGCTCTACACGTGACTGATGGACTCAATTAGTACGCCGTACTAGTATTGTACTTTCACAAGATGGAAGTGTGCGAGCATTCTGGCACAGTACTCGAGCAGCATGCAATTAGCCATGTTTTCTTTTTAAATTATGAATGATTGACAATTGAACTTACTGAAAGTTTTGAGTCTGTTCACATGTGATTGTAGTGCTGTTGAAATCATTTAAGAGTTAATTGTTTAATTGTCATAAAATAAAATATAATGACCATTGCGTTAGCCGGAGGTAAACGGAAGACCCAATGAATTTCTAATTTTCGAATCCATTGTTTTAGTAATAATCATGATTTTTTGCATTAAATATCAGAAGCATCGATTTTTCAATTTCCTTCACCAGTCGTTGCCACTTTTCTATGAAAGAAATATTAATGAATATCGTCAAATAATTGGTTTGAAAATTCAATAAATATGAAGCGTTTCGTTATCCCTTAAACGGTAACGGATGACCTAGTGAATTTCAAATTTCTAAATTCATTGTTTATCGATAATTATGATTTTTTTCATAAAATAACAGAAGCATCGACTTTCTAATTCCCTTCATCAGTCGTTGCCACTCTTCTTATTACAAAAAAAATGACTAAATAAATATCGTTGTACAATTAGCTCGAAAATTCGATACATACAAGGCCTTCCATTACCTCTTGAGGTAGCATCTCGCCAGTACTCGAATTTACTGAAATTTAGCACATTCATAGATTATGATGAGATAATGATCTAGTTGAATTTTTAAAGGGCTACAGAGAACAAGTCAAAAAATATTGACACTTGAAATTTCACGAGTTCAACATTGAGCCTTATGGGATATCGCAGATTTTATCATATTTCACAAAAATGGACTTTCAGATTTGAATGAAAAAGAGGGAAATGATAGAAAATTATGTATGAAACATTTTAGATCCGTGGAAATGCGACTCCAGGGCATGTCATAGAAGCAATTAGTGAATAACTATGAAAGCTGTACTTTTTATATTATCCCTCTCTCTCTAATTCACTCGGGATGTTACTTGGTGTGGAAACACTCCAAGAATCAAACGAGATTGAGTAGAGAATTCCAAGAGCTACAAAAAAAAGTCAGACAGAATTACGCGATCTCGCATAGTTACCGAGATTATTAAAAAAAAACAATCGGTAAAAAAAAACAAATCATCCTGATTTACCTTTCCACTATTGCACTTGGTGGCGAAGAGCTAAAATAGAAGTTTTTCTCTTTAGAAAGAAAATGAGAACAACAAAATATGTGAGGATGAAAGCCCTCAGAACTAACGATAAATTATTATTGATTCAAAAAAATTCTAATGTGATAGAAAACTATATTTAATTTTTTAAATACCGAATCTCCAACACGTGTTGAATTGGAAACGAGTATTGACTGGTGAAGACATCGATTATGTTTGCATATTGAACAGTTGGAATGAATTTGTTTGCACAAAGATGATAGATAATTTTGGGGATATTTTTCTTATCGCATGATAATTTTATCAACCAATTGTAAGGTGAGAATGTATTTCTCATTCGTGAGTCACGTGGAAGAAATTTAGATGTTTGTTTCACGTGTAATGTTGAGTTATATTTCAGAAAAAATTTTGGACATCAATTTTTTTTGTCAGGTCGTGATCAGAAATCATAAAGAATTGGGTAATGAAGAAATAAAATCTAATTAGGAAGAATTAAAATTTTTTTGTGATCATTCTTTATAGAATCTCTGAAGAAAAAATGCTGGATCATTTCGCCAAAGTCACCCCTATACGAATTTGTTAAAATTTGTGATATCAAGATATAAGCACAATACACTATAAATACCCAATCTTTTAATCTTCAGAGAATGAAAGTAATATAGATTTACTTATGAATTAAAAAAAATCCTGTTTTACCTCTTCACTACTGAATGCTGATGGTACATGACAAATATTCTCATAATTTTTATTATCTTTGTACAAACAAGTTTATGTAAATTCTTCATCGTCTGCGCATATCCTCTGATACTAATACGCTACTATGTATTCAAAATTTTAAGTTTTCGGGAATTAAATTGATTTCTTTTTCAAAAATGTAATTTTCAAAAATGAATAAACACTGCAATTCTCGCAGTGATTATGACTATCTACATAGAGTATATTGTCAATAACAAATGGAGTATGTTCTGTGATGTTCAATGCTATGCAAACCAGTGACTAGTACTTTTTAAAAAAATATTGATCTCTTCACTAAGCCGAAGCATAGACAACTGTGTAAATTTGTCTGTCTTATAGATATCACACGTGGATTCCGCCGTTTATATATCTTTCTGTGAAGGACGTATTTGTACGGGGAGTGGGGAGATGGTAATGATAATGGCACATACATTTTAAGGAGATTAAGTTCACGATTTGAAGACAGTGAGTATATATGCGATCATAGAACAAAATTGATACGTTTCAAATCGATAATGGTGAAGGAACAATTCTTGCTAGTATTCCTTACGTTGAATCAAATTATCCCAAGCTCTTTTCTTCAAAATGTATCGGGAGCAGGTAAGAAACTGATCATCTACAAAATAGGGGAAGAATTGTTTAAATGTTCATCGTATTTGGGTGAAAATTATCGTATTTTCAAATTAAATAATGTTTTTTACATATTTTTAATTATTACTGTCATGGCATTTGAATTACAACAAATATGTATCATACATAGTATGCAACTAATTTTTCTTCATTTTTTTCAATACATGGATATTTATGCAAATTTGCTTATGTACTCGTTACTTCAGTACATTCTAAGAATATTTTATAAAATAAAACAAAATTTAATGATTAATCACTAATCAGAGCTTCAATAGATATGCATTTTTTTCTTAAAAAATCGCCGGATGACTGATGAAGTGTAATAGAATATTTAGAGAAATAATTATAAAGTATTTGGCATCACAATATTATTGTACATATCTAAGTCTCCTTCACTCTCTATTTATAAATCTCTAATTGCCTTATTTATGCATTCAGTCAGACGTTTTTTTTGGATACAATTGAGCTCGGGAATGTTCTGGATGCGCGAGGAGATTTATATTTTGAATAAATTTAGCTATAAAATATAATTTGCGTACGATAATAGTATATGATCGTATATCGTACGTGAATAAAGAATTATCGGAATTGTACGATAATGATCGTACGTCTGCTAACCCTGGCACCAGTCCACTGACTGCTTCATTCATTTTGATTTTTTTCAAAATATAATAGGGAATTCTTAAGCTCATTCAAGTATCCCTAGTATTCCATAATAATATATTACCTAACAAGTGCGGTAAAGTACTTTGAAAATAGTATCGATGAAAATCTTTACCGCACGTGTAAGGTTCTGTTTTTTTATGCACGACAAAAATTTGCCTCCCGAGCGAAACGAGGGTGCCAAATTTTTGTCGAGGTTGACTTTTTTCCATTGGGGGCGTGTGTGCTATTTTTTGTATCAACGGAGTAAAGAACCACGTTTCCAACCGAGCGAAGCGAGGGAGTAAAGTGGGTTCTTCACTCCCTAGGTGTAAGAAGTTATTTTTTTTTCAATAACGTAAAAAATTTCCACCTCTATTTTTACACAAGAAAATTTTTCCTTCAATTGATAAATTTAAGGATGTCATAGTGGTTCGGGCAATCTATTTTTCCTTCTCAATTTTGGTCACTTTCGATAGAATAGCATGAGTAGATTTTTTTAAAATTTTGTTTACCCCATGTTACCGGACAAATAAGGCCAAAATTAATTTTTGAAAATAATTAAATTAACATGGAAACTCCATAAGCGAGGCTCAGTTTCAGTTTCACTGCAAAAATTAATGGTCACAGACCTATTTTTTCTTTATATAACATGATATGTTTTTTGTTCGTCAGAATGTCTATTTTTTTTTGAAATCGTGAAAAATGTATGTTACCGGACATATAGTGACGATCAATTCAATTGATTGCATGAAAACATCGATGGCGGCCATATTGGTATTTGAAATCCGAGAATCCTCCAATCCCAGTCCTCGATGCTGGGACAGCGTGAGTCAAATGCGGAACAATATTGGATATTCAAAATATTATTTATTAAAAATTCATCATCTCGGACATCGTTCTAGTATCGGTAAAATGTTGAAAAATCGAAATAGTTATAGTAATCATAATAACTAAGAGGAAAAAAAAAAGTCGATCATTTGAACCTGCCACTATGATATCCTTAACATTTCATTTATAGCAGGAAACAATTTTGAATCCAAGCGATATTGAGTAATTTTGGTAATAACCTTTTTTTGTAGGAGAAAGTTAGAGCTAAAAAACAGATTGTCATGGAAAATCACTCTATTTCGCTTGGATTCCGAAATATTTCCAAAAAAATAATAACGCAATAAATTCAATTTGATATTAATTTTTTTGACAATATCTCGGAAACTGAGAGAGATTGGGCGATTTCATACTTATTTTTTTTGTAGTTCTTAAAATTTCCTTCTAAAAAGGAGAAGAATCAAAAGGGCCTAATTCCATTAGTTTCCGGGATATTCCATTGGGAAAATCACCCAAGTCGATTTATCCTGCTTTATCTTGTTACTTACGATTTCATCTGTTCTAGGTGAATCTTTTGTTGAGCTTGAACTTTTCCATGAGCTCATTCTCCAGTACCAGGCATCATTCTGTCGTTATAGCTGCTGGGACATGGTAACTAAAAACCTTTGTGGGATTGGAGCGTTACGCCATCAGATTTCTTGTCAAGATGGAATTATGTCTTGTGCATGGCTGGGACGTGCCGAAGCCTGTTTATCAGTGAGAAAGTTCACAAAGTTCCAGTTACGGGATTTTGAGATTTGAAAAAAAAATTATATTATCATATCAGTAGTGAGGAGATAAAACAAGACAAATCGCCTTATCTTTGTGACCATGCTTAGACCACTGTAACCGTAAAAAAAAGCTTTTTTTCGGCATTTTTTTTCATGGGGAAAAAAGGTCAAACATGCCGGGGACTCCAAAATTTCAGGCCAAAATATCAAAAAAATGCCGACATGACAGCCATTTCTCCCAAGCTCGTCAAATTTTCGGCACTCCACTGTACGCAGTGTAGCTGGTGCAAATTTGGATTGAAAAGAAAAAAATGGCTCAATCTACATGCCTATAGCTAGCGAAGTACGTGACTTATTTTGAAAATATTGCTTTTTCAGTAATTGGCAGGCATTTAAATAAAAACGTTCAATTGTTGACGAAAACAATGGTCATTTTTTCTTGATAAAAAAGGGGCAACTTATCATTTTGGAAAAATTCCACGTTCTTTGCTTCGAAATTTCATTTCATAGATACTGTCAGAAATTCACCTCAAAAACATGAAAATTGTTTGAGTTATGCTGCGTGCAATTTTGAAAAATCATATTTCGAGACAAATGCGTTCAAAGTTTTGACATGTGGTTTGAATATGGAGAAATGCTTGAGGAAAATTTCAAAATTTCATTCGAAAAAATGGGTATAAAGTGATAAATTTTGTCTCTACACCTTCTCACGGGCTCAAACTATTCTTTGAGCCAAGAAAAAAAAATCGATTTTTCGAAAATTCTACAGTGGTCTAACCCCTCAATGGAATATCTCAGAAACTAAGTGAGATAGAGTGATTTTGTCCTAATTTTTTTGTAGAGAATATCAGGAGCTATGAAAAAAGATGAGAGTAGTATTACTTATTTTCAAAAAGTAATGTTATCTTGTTCTACCTCTTCACTACTGAATTTTCATATCATATTATATAAGTTTTTTTTCGATATTGTCGCCTTAGGAACGAAATGGTGTGAGTGCTATGCTTCTATATAGCACTTACGCCACTTTGCTTCTTAGGTGACGATATTATATCATTATTATTTTTTCATTAATATGTTACCGAACGAGTGCGGTGAAGTATTTTCTGACGACTGTGTAGTTGCAAAAAGAGTCGACAGCGATTTTTGTGCTCACACACTTTTCAGGAATAGTATATTTCTGTACACTGGGACGAAAGTGAGACTTTCGGCCCTCGCTGCGCTCGGGCGTAAGCTCACTTCTGTCCCAGTGTGCAGAAAAATAGCATACACACCTTAGGCAGTAAGTAAGAAAGCCTCAGAGCACATGATTATTAATCTCGGCTTCACCTCGGCCAACAATTACATGTGCTCTGAGACATTCCTTACATTACTGCCCTAGGCATGTAATATACTATTACACACCCAGGGTGGAAAGGAGTCGACTTCGACCAAAATTTGCCTCACGCGTGAAGCAAGGATGCCAAATTTTTGTCGAGGTTGACTTCTTTCGGTCCGTGGTGTGTATACTATTTTTTGCATCGAGTAAGCGGGAAAGAGACGTTTTTAACAAAGCAAAGTGTGGTTAGAAACTCCTAGATCCAAAAATATTTTATCGCACCTGCACTGAGAAACCGATTCGTTTGACTGAAATGAGCCTCGTTTACCGTTAACGAATGTCATTTAAAATGGTAATCAAACTAATATTAAGTCATATTCAATGAATGGTTCGTTTAGGGGGCTTCGATTGAGGCAAGTAGACTCAATAATTTAAATTACCCAAAATGTACCGTTTTTAACGAAAAAAATGAATTTTGATGAAAATAATCAAAATAAATTACGGCAACGAGGGAAAACGCATCCAAGCAAAAATGACGATTGTATTTGTCCATCGTAATGCCTCAACTACGTATTCGTTAATATTTAACGAATACGCTGTTGAGTGAACTGGCTCAAGTATTTGAGAGCATCTAATATTTGTTTAATGCAACTAAATCCATGAGTTAACTGTTAACGAATCCTTCTCTCAGTGTGTTAAGTAATATATCATTTTCCTTATGCTCCGCCTAGAAGGTATAGAATCATAATGTAATTCCTCGCATAAAAAGTCGCCACTCTCTGCACGACGTGCGAGGAATAATATTTTGATTCTATACCTTTTAATGGGAACTTGTATTTATCAAATGTAATGGAAGTTATTGAATCATTTAAATAGCGAAAAGGTAAACCCAAGTATCGATGGGTGTCTGCGATACGAAATAAGAAATGGTACCGCTATGGAAAAAATGATAATTATTGCCGGATAGAAGAAGGTTTCGTTACGTTAGGAATGTATTACCGGCCTTCTGATGATTATAGTTATTGCAATTGTCACTGCTTCAAAAGAAACTGGAGAGTTCATTTGGGCGAAATGAAAAGTAGAGAAAGCGATAATTAGTAAGTGACTTTATAACAACAAATCAATTTTTCCAAAGTATTACATTTGATAATGTGCGAACAATAAATCAATAGAAGCGAATTGAATAATATCATTCAATTTGGAATTCAAATTGAATATTCGGAAAATTAATAGTCTTAAATATCCGATTCATTGGAAATATTCAAATAATTAAAATAGTTCGAATAATTTGAAATATTTGAATAGTACAAATCGTCAAGAGTCGAATAATTTGGAATATTAAAATGTTTTGGGATATTCGGATATTTGGAATATTTGAATATTCGGATTATTCCAATATTTAAATATTCGGAATATTTGAATAGTTCAAGTTCGAACCGCTCAATATTCAATTATTTTTCGAAGTAAGGAATTCGAATTCAATTTGCAGTGAAAGATTCGAAATTTTGAATATAGCCACGCCCCTAATTACATTATATTTCAATACCGAAGAAGTAAAACTACACTCAGCCAAAAAATTAAGGGAACGCTAAATTTTGTCAGTTTTTTGCTTGATTTTCAAATGGCTGTAACTTCGCCAAAAATCATCGTATCAGGATTTTAAAAAAATTGTTGGAAAGCTTGAAGTTTCTACTCTTGAAATTTCGAGAGGAAAATTTTTTTTGGCCATCCGTTATAACGAGATAAAAGGGTTGAAAGCGGGAAAAATTTTTTTCTTTTTTTTTCATTTTTTCAAATTGTTCCACGGACTTCAAAAATTTTTTTTCGACTTAACCCTTATCAGAATCGCGTAGCCTGATCTTTCAGCTTCAATTTTCTTTTTTTTTTTTTCCCTGCGACCCTTTGTTGTTGAGATATCGTCGATTGAATCAAAAAACACCCTTTTGTCTTTAATCGTCGATATCTCAGGAACTACTAATCGCACAGCGAGCGGGGGATGAGATTCGTAAAATTGAATAAATTTCCTATAAGATTCTTGCACTGTTTAATTGGAAAAAAAAATCCTTCCACTTTTAAAATTGGTTCGGAAAAGTACCGAAAAATGGTTTTTTTTTTTCTTTTTTGAAAATTGCCCTGCATTTCGCGAATTTTGTGGAAATTGCGAAGGTTTTAACCTTTTTTTTTCAGTTCAATGTGTGCTGAAACACCCCCTAAATTTTCAAGCCAATCGGCCTGACCGTTTTTTTTCCCGAATGAACAAAGTTTCCGCAAAAATTAAAGGAACACTTTTTTGTTCCTTAAACACCAATTAATGATGATTAAGGCCGAAAATGTTTTTTCTCCGTTATTTCTTCGTGATTTTTTGGGCAAAATTTGTTGAATTCCATCGAAAAAAAGAAAAAAAAAATTAAAAAAAAATAAAAAGAAAAAAATTTTTAATCGAAAAAAAAATCAAAAATTTTGATTTTTTTCGATTTTTTTCGATGATTTGGAAAAAAAATCGATTTTTTTTGAATTTTGTTTCACGATGGAATTCAACAAATTTCGCCCAAAAAATCACAAAGAAATAACGGAGAAATAACATTTTCGGCCTTAACCATCATTAATTGGTGTTTAAGGAACAAAAAAGTGTTCTTTTAATTTTTGCGGAAACTTTGTTCATTCGGGAAAAAAAACGGTCAGGCCGATTGGCTTGAAAATTTAGGGGGTGTTTCAGCACACATTGAACTGAAGAAAAACGTTAAAATATTTGCAATTTCGACAAAATTCGCGAAATCCAGGGCAATTTTCAAAAAAGGAAGAAAACTCCATTTTTCGGTACTTTTCCGAACCAATTTTAAAAGTGGAAGGAATTTTTTTTCCAATTAAACAGTGCAAGAATCTTGTAGGAAATTTATTCAAGTTTACGAATCTCATCACCCGCTCGCTGTGCGATCAGTAGTTCCTGAGATATCGACGATTTAAGACAAAAGGGTGTTTTTTGATTCAATCGACGATATCTCAACAACAAAGGGTCGCAGGGAAAAAAAAAAAGAAAATTGAAGCTGAAAGATCAGGCTACACGATCCTGATAAGGGTTAAGTCGAAAAATTTGCTTTGAAGTCCGTGGAACAATTTGAAAAAATGAAAAAAAAAGAAAAAAAATTTTCCCGCTTTCAACCCTCTTATCTCGTTATAACGGATGGCCAAAAAAAATTTTCCTCTCAAAATTTCAAGAGTAGAAACTTCAAGCTTTCCAACAATTTTTTTAAAATCCTGATACGATGATTTTTGGCGAAGTTACAGCCATTTGAAAATCAAGCAAAAAACTGACAAAATTTAGCGTTCCTTTAATTTTTTTCGCTGAGTGTAGATAAATTCATCGTTTTTCGCTCATTTTTTTTGGAATATCCCGGAAGCTTGGCAAGAAAGAGTGATCTTGTCCTAATACTCTTTTGTAGCTCTTGAAGTTTCCTATAGAAAGAGATAAGTTATCTACCTGAGTTTCCGAGATATTAATCAAAAACGAATGACTGAAGAAATGGAGTTATTTTGTTTTACCTCTTCACTACCGATTTCATTTGTTTTAGTATCATTGTTGATGTACGATTCCAAGCCAAGGATAAGGTCCTTTTTCTCCAGCCAGCCGAGGGGAAACTTGAAGCCAATGGCAGTATTTCTAACGTTTCTTGGATACCTCTTCCGAATAATCCAGTCGAAAATCGCAGTATAGATCTCGATTCTCGTATTTTCTTTCTTGATGATGTGCAATTACTTCCTTTTTATGTTCTAACAGGTGAAGACTTTTCCTTATTTGAATATCTCGCAATTTTCCTGTAAATATCTCGGAAACTAAGCAAACTAGCAAATTTTTTTGTAGAAACCTTCTTTTTAGCTCTTGAAATTAAAAAAAAAAAAGAGGCCCTAATCTTGCTTGATTCCCAAGATATTCTCTAAACAAGATCGGCATAAAAATCGACTCATCTAGTTTTATTTTTTGACTACTGATTTGCTCACCGATTAGTTTGTGCAATTGCTTCATGGACTACTCCATGCTGAAATTTTTCAATATTCCTACGCCTATCTGACCTAGGATCTTATCAATATGAGGGAATTTCCGATCAAAAGTCTTTTGAAATTGATGTCACGATTTCTTTTTTATCAATTAAATAAATATCATGGGAGAGAAGGTTATGAATTCAATACTAAAATATCGTCAATTCGCGACGTTTCGCTCATAATTTGAGGGTCTTCAAGCTCTGAAAGGCAAAAATTACAAATTATTCACTGCTTTCAAAATAATCATCAAATACAAGCAATAAAACATTAGAGCCTGTGAGTTCAACCTCACTCTTTCTGAACGCTACAACAATCAGTCTCAAAATTTGTGAATATAATTTTTTTTGAATTTTTTTATTATGTGATTATAATTCACGGAACTAAATAAAATTACCTTGACATTTCTCAGTATTTTGTCAAATTAAACCTAAATAAATTCATGTTGAGTACCAACAACATTGCAAGTTACCCAAACAATAAATACACAATCAATTTATTCTATCCCGGGAAAAAATGTTCAGATCTGATCAGATCAAATTAGATCTGATCAGATCTAGTTAGATCTAATGAAATCTAATTAGATCTGATGAAATGGAAATGTCTAGCATGAATAGATCTGAATAGATCTAATTAGATCTGATTAGATCTGATTAGATCCAATTAGATCTAAGTCTGATCGGATCTGTTCAGATCTAACTAGATCTGGTTAGATCCAACTAGATGTGGTCAGATCTAACTAGATCTGATCAAATCTAACTGGATCTGATTGAGTTTATTCATATTGGCTCATCAGATCTGATCAGATCTAGTTGGATCTGATCAGATCTGAACATTTTTTCCTGGGATCACAATTGCACTCTCTTGATCAGTATGACAATATTTTAATATTATTTTCAATACCTTCCAATCTCCCATGATATTTATTTAATTAATTACTACATGCAAATGAATCTGATTCTTTTTAATGTTCAATTGAGAAAACTTAAATGCTTAAAAAACAAGTGGAAACTTGCATCATTATTTATATCATTATAGCTTTATCTGCTTATTTATTGGCAAGTCGCTTCCGAATGGATTCCTTTCTCTCCGCACTACTAACTCGTTTCACATGAATTTCCATTTTGTTCATTGTTTAAATTTAAAAGGAGAAGAGTATTCAATAATCTAATTTGAATCAATATTCAATGATTTCATTCGAATTGCTATACCATTTTTATGTTTTGCGGATATCGATTGATTCATTCAATTTTCAATGTTTCCTTCGTGACCAATTTTTAATCAATGTTATTCTTGATGATCTATCTATTTATTGATGATAATTCTTCAAAAATTTGGATTTTAATGATTTTTTCAATGGAGTTCTTGTTAGCACGATAACTGCAAAAAAAATTCAAGCTAGAGACTACAAATTTGGTAAATTTATACTTCTTATAACACTGTCTTATGACATGTCTTCGGTTCTATCAGTCGCAGCAGCCTGGTTGTTATCTTAAATTAAAGATGAGCTCATTTTCCATCGATTTATAACATTTGAATCTTTGTTTTATCGATTTTTCAATTACTCATTGCTCATTTTCTGGAAATCAATTTTTGCGTTATATCTATTTGAAAAATCAATAATTTTTTTACAGCTATATCAGTCGATGGGAAATGAACTCACCTTTCATTTGAGACCAAGCCCAAAATACTACGACTGAAAGAACCGGAGATATTTTTGAAAAAGTGAAATTTTTAAAAACTGAAAAAATTTCCTCCAACTTTTTAATCAATCATGCCCACAAGCAATCCCATGCATCAGTGTTATAAGAAGTATAAATTCACCAAATTGGAAGTCTCTAGCTTGAATTTTTCTTCAGTTATCGTGATAACAAGAACACCATTGAAAAAATCATTGAAATCAAAATTTTTCGAAAACTATCATCAATAAATAGATGAAGATCCGTAGCGAGCTAGCTCATATGATTGCCAGCACAGCCTATAAATCTGAGCGAAATCGATTCAGAAGTTTTCAAAATATTGGTAAAATACGAATTGTCGAAATTTGTTAATATCTTAGAAACTACCAAACCAATTCCAATACAAAAGGGCTTGAAGTGAAGAGTTCAGTGACCAGAATATACTGACAAAATTTCAGAATCCTACATATAAGACTTCACAAGTTATTGAGACATATGTGTGCGAACACACACTCACACACACACCCACCCACACACACACACATTTGGATTTCCTCGGAAAATATTATGTTGACGGAAAAAGCCGAAGGGAGGTCGGTGTGGGACAGGAAAGCTAGCTTTTCAGTGGAAAAGTTGGATTTCCTCGGAAAATATATATTTTTTTTTTAAAGCCGTTTTAATAATATTTTCTTATACTTAATACATTAAATATATATTTACATGATGATTTAATCATATTAAAACACACACACACACATTTTAGGACTTTTCGGATCATTCTAAGTAGTTCCCACCAAAAAAATCGAGATCGAAACTCCTCACGATAGTAATGCTTCCATTCGGAAGCAAAATGAAAAATTTCGTCAGTTCTTCAATGAGATTATCGGCGAAATTTCATCCATGTTTTATTACTATCGTAATTTTAAGAATTTGTTTGCTAATTCTAGGAGTTAAATTTGAATTTACGGAAAGTTCATCTCAGACAAACATTAGCGGTTTTTCCATTGTTCTCAGCGGGGTACCATTTGATTACGGAACTGGCAAACTAGATTTGATGCCTTTTAAAAGGGAAATTGCCAGAGCCAACCCATTTATTTACAGGTATATAAAATTTATATCCAGAAATTGATAAAACAACTGACGCTTTTTGCCATGTCGCACTTTCAATTCTTTTGATTTTCAGACAACCATTACAATTTGCTCGGAAGAATCCAATTGATAAGATCGCACAATCTCCTTGTAAACGATCTCAAAGGAAACATAACTATGTTACACTTGAACAATCCGAGCTCAGTGATGATTTTGGACAATCAACTCTACCGCTATTTTACAATAGCTTAGCTGCAAACAATCAATATTCACCATTATTTGGCATTGAAATTTTACATAACGGCTCGCAATATCATTCAGGATTTTTATATCTCCAATTATTTTCAATAGATTTGAAGAAAATGATGTGAATTAGAAGTACTAATAATCACATACTATTAAGGATGTAGTCTGGAGCTTTTGCACTTTATACGAACATATTTCAGCAATTTTTTTTTACAACTAAATAAAATGCGATCATTCCAAACTTTTCAGATGTTCTGATTGACATCTTTAACTTCACGAAAATATTTTTTTTAAGTTCATCTCACAATATTTAAATAGCCTTTGTTATGGCCGGAGTAGCCACAAAAAAAAAAAGATATGTGAGTGGCCCGGGTGCTAGCGTTGGTGCACGTACTTCGAAATAGAAAATTCGAATGAATCAGTGTTCTGTAAGCTTGTCGTTATCGCAGGTGCCAGATTCAGACATTTTCATTGAGAAAAAAAAAAATGGTGGACTTTTGAAAAAAAAAAATCAAAAACTGCGATATTTTTCTTCGAAAATTCGGGTAAAAAATAGGAAATTTTCATTGAAAATTAATAATTGTGGCACCTGCGAGAACTATTCCAGTGTAGAATAACATATTCAAATTTCAGCCCAATCGGTTCGGTAGATTTTGTTCTTTGCCCCGGGCCGACCGAAAAAATGTTGTTTCGAAAAAAACGCGTTTTAAGTTTTGATAACAGATATCTAAGACTGTAAAATGCTTTCGAATATGTGTTATAACTTCCTCAATATTCAGAATTCTGGTCTAAAATTTTTACAGTATCTTCTGCACATATTGTACTTTCAAAATAAATTATGAAAAAAAATAGATTTTATAAACCTCGAGCTCCGGATTACATGCTGAGTATTTTAGTAACACGTGTTTGAGACTGTGAAGCGCTTTCGTATATGTATATAACTTCTTTAATATTTCGAATGTCGGTTTGAAATTTCTACAGTATACTCTCCATATATTTTCCTTTAAAAATGAATTATAAAAAAAAAATTAATTTTCCAAATCTGAAGCTCCAGACTACATCCTTAATTCATATATTTACTGTTAAAGCTGGAGATTCTATCCATTATTTCCGCTGGTATAGTTGCTAGGCAGCTGCGTAAATTCTTTGAATGCTACTGATACATGTTATTGATTGAAAATGATGATGAGTGATTGTGGATCAAAGAAATATTAAGAGAGTTTAGAGGGGGTTTCAGCGGAAATTGATTGATTGATTTGAGTTCATTAGTTGACAGTATGTGGCACAATTGTAATAAAGCACACATAAGAAAGAAGCGAATCGAAGATTCACAAAGCTGCAAGTAGCTCTTGCAAGAACATAAACGGAGAACATGATAATGATATAGTGATATAGTAATATAATCCCACACGGAAAAAATATATAAGCGAACATAGATGAGGCATTCTACGCTGTTTCGATCACTCTTCAAACGTTCTTTCTCCATTTTGTTCATTTTTGGATATGTTGTTAAGATGGTTCGGAGAAATCATTTCTTATGGGAAAAAAATGAATTTTTTTTTTTTTCAAAATTTATAACCATTTTAAATTTCGAAAAAATGGTGGAAATGCCTATTCCACTCCAGCTTTGAATGTTCCTATCTCGTTAAATATTAGTTTTACGAAGAAAATACAAGAATACTTTTTTATTACCAAAGACCGTATGAGTGCAACAAATTTTTTTTTAATTCTTGAAAAGCAATTTTTCTATTTGTTATAAACAAAATAAATCAAAAAATGGCTGCCAAGCATTGTTGTCAACAATTGAAAAATATGAAATAAATATATATTATAGATTGAACTGTTCCTGATTGTTCTCTAAATTTTGAGGATGTATTCACCAATAGTTCGAGAGATATCGTTTTTTGTATCTCCTTCCGTCCGCGGACAGATCTGAAAAACCATGCGCATGCGCACAGTACATAACTTATGCATCAGTGACCACGTGACTCGTGGCTAGGTACTGTGCGCAGGCGCATGGTTGTTCTGAGCCGGCCACGGATGGAGGAAGGAGATAGGCTCTCCCCTACATACAAATAATCGTATGTGGGATAACTTGTGGAGAGTCTCAAGAGTATATGCAGAAAAAACCAACATTGAAAACCATATTAGATGTCATATAAAAATGCAATCTAGTCGAAGGAATTACAAATTACGAAAGTCTATTGATTTATTCTTTCAATCCTACTTGTTTTCGAGTTATTTGCAAATTAATTTGTAGATTTCTGGTACACCTTCGTGTTTTCTCTTCAACAATCTCTACGGATTCACATATCTGGCCCAGAGCAATTCTAAGAAGAAAACGATTGTGGAAAGAGATAAACCTAATGCCAATAATTCGAAAGCAAAGTTCAATTTCATGAGTACGACAGGTCGATACTCTGCTGAAGACCATTCATCTTCCATGCTCTGACGTTCGGCCTTTTGAATCGCACTGATTAGCATTTCCCAATAATTAATCAGTCCAAATTCTACAACTCTCATCACCATCTCATTAAAGCGAGCACGTAATGGCTAGTTTTCCCGACACTTGAAGTTTGACACTGTTGGATTTAATGATTCTCTAATACGGTCCAAAGAAGGTAATAGAAGGTATTTATGCTCATAATTCCCTCGATCCATAACGCATAGACTCTTAGTACTATTCAACACCAATCCCACACACTCATCCAAATTTAATACTTCTTTGAATTCACATCTTTGACAGCCGAGCTTTGCGTTGTGCATCCAGAATGGAAGAGTATACATTTGATATCTCAATTTCATTAAATCATTGATTGACTCAGCAGCACTACCTCTTTCTCGCGTAGTGAGAAATGCGGCGATTTTGCTTCGAAAAACGCCATTACTAATGACTATGAAAATGAGCATAGTTGTAAAATAAATTCTGAATGATTGATATTGGTTATTAGTTTGAATTGATGCGTATGTCAAGAATCTTGTTACATCTAATAGTGCTAAGCCGAAACTCCATCTCTTTATCAAGAGGATTAGAAATAAAACAACCAGAGCAAACGCTGCCGTAATCAAGACAGAAGTGCTCCACAAATGACAAATCTTTTCCAAAGTTGATACTTCTGCTCTTAATTTCACTACTGCAGAGGGGAAATAGATATGGATGATTCAGAAACGAGTCAATAGAATAAATTGGAACCATCACGTCTGCAGACCCTTCGAAGAAACGCTTCTGCATAGCATCAGAAGCCTATGTCCTATTTCCAGTTCCAGGTGGCCAGTCATATTTAAAGCTGTAATTATAGTTCGCAGGACGTTTTCATGAGGATTGGAGGTTATGGATTTAAGATATTCGAAATAATCTACTCCAGGCACCCAACCAATCCCTGGATTCACCCATTGTACAGCGAGAATATTATATTCATCCAGAATTTTTGTTTTATCATAAGTTAAATGTGTACAGGAAATATCTGAAAATCAATTTTACATCTTCAATAAAATATTTGAACATTATATCTTGTAATTTAGAAATAATGAACTACTTACTTGCATCGAAATTTTGACAAAAGATATTCAAACTATCTAGTTTATCAATTTTCTTCCAGGGATGCGGTGCATAATTTGTAATTGGATTCATTGTGTATATTTCTGGGGTGTTGTTGATTGATTTAGGACAAATGTATATCGAATTGAGAATCTCCATTCTCCACATTGTACTCAGAATGATTCTAGAATTTGTACATGGAGCTGTGCTCCGGTCGATAATGAAGAATGGAACCAAGTTATCCCAGAACTTTGTTCTCCTCAACAGTTGCAGATGTGAGAATAGTTTTTTTGGTGCTTCTGCCATCAATACATTAATACTGCTTGATTTCAATGTCAATGATCCATGTTCTTCGTAGTCCTTCACATTCAAGGAATCATCTATCCGTATAATCGATACTCCATCGATGAATTCAGTGAAATCTCCAAAGATAATAACCGGATTGGGGAAACTGTTTTTTCCATAGCATGATTCTAGTATGGTTTTCTGGAATACGAAAACCGCATCAACTCGATATTTCAATTGAGTCTCGGAAAAAATAGGCATGTAAGAAAAAGCCTATGGAAAAAATAGACTGGGAAAATATAGCCCATCGAAAAAATGGACACGAAAAATTCATTATTATTACTGACAGCAGTGACTGTGTGATTAGAATGGGAGGGGGGGGGGGGGGGGGGGGGGTTGGCACACAGGAGGGCTGGGTTCGAATCTCGACGGGGGGAAACCAAAATTTGAAAAGCTCTAATTTCACAGTTTCGCTTAAGGAGGTTCGATCGCGGTGGTGGGGGGCCACTGGAGTAGAGATAGACTGCTGCCCGGGTGCAGTGCGAAGGGAATCTCATAATTACAATTTACATTCATCTAAAGAGTCTGAAAAAGCTTCAGAAGCAAAACGTCGCGATTTTAGGAAATAAATGTGAAGATTGACTTCTACTAATTCTCATCTGTCTAACATCCCACTTAACCTCAAAATTCAATATTTTTCAATTTTTTTCTTCGTTATTTCACCGGTGACACACTATTTTTCATTTTTATTCTGATTTTATGAAGCTCAAATTTCATGATCAAAGTATAAACGAATTCTCATCTATCGCGAAAATAACAGAAAAAATTTTTTCTTCACTGATGTCCATAAGAGCCAATGTATTTTGCTGTACGGGATTTGACGCGATAGTTTTACTGAGTGTAAACCCTTCTCTGGGGTTGTAAATCCCAGGTATACCAGAGTTTCAGGTACGCCAAATTTCACTCCGTACGGGCAGGTTAACGACCAATGTCTCGATAACCGCAGGTGCTGAGATCAATGATGAGGAATGAATTAAAGGAATTAAACACAACATACACTAATCTGTTATATATATTTTAAAAATAAAAATAGCACAAAATGACAATTCAAAAAGATTAGATTTTCACATAAAAAAATAATGAATTAAACTGAAGAATCAATGTTTATGAAAGTCCACACAAAACTATTGCACTTATTAAATTATTAATATTCCTTGAAAGGTTTTAGAAGAGTTCTTATTTTTAATTGCACTCAAAATTGTTTCTTATTCTTGATTTCAATAATTTCGATCAGCTCAGGACTAAACGTCGTGTCTGTCTTTTTACGAAGTCGAAAAGTATCTAACTTAAAATGTAACATAGCAGTTCTCGCTATCCTAAAATATTTTGTAGTGGGGATTCGGGGATAACCAGGAAGGGACATAAGGATTTGCTGATTGGTGGAAATTGTTTTTTCTCTGTTATTATTGGTGAGTTAAAACTTGAGAGGATGTGAAAACTGTTGGGTGGTCGAAAGATTGAGTCGTGACGAATTTGACTCTCTTTCGAATATTTGAAAATAAACAAAAATAAGATTTTACAAAGGATTTTTTGTATAGGGATTTTATTACCCCACACGTGTTAAAAACAAGGGTCTTGGTCCAAGACTCTTGGAGACAGTCAAGAAAAGGAAAGGTCATAAATTTGAGGATTATTTACTCCTCAAATGACAAAAAGTGAAAAAATGTATTTGGAGGAATTTTATGGAGTCTTGGTAAAACAGACGAAATAATATTTTAATTCTACCAGTCATTTGACACTGAACATTTGCTACTAAAGGAAATAATTGAATAACAAAGAATTTCTTCGGTGAGCTACCCTCCAATTTTTACTGATAATGCAGGATAGATTCATTTACATTATATAAATAAATTCGATTTTTATCTATCAAAAAAAGGTCGTGATCGATCCTACTCAACCGAGCGGTAGTCTCGCAAGAGGGATAAAATGCGTAAAAACTAGAAAAGGGTATACGTTAGAGAGAGAAAATGAAAAAAAATACATTATTATTTATACCACGTGGGACGTGGGATGAAAACGCACATTACCAATTTTTTCCGCTTAGGCTACTTTTTCCGTGTCTATTTTTTCCGCAGGCTGTTTTTCTATGCTTATTTTTTCCATGCCTATTTTTTTTGAGGGCTATTTTATCATGGGTTATTTTTTCAGTCTATTTTTTGCACCTCCCCTTCCAATCAACAACTATTATTATTATCGATTAATTGTCATCCTAGAGTGAAAAGGGCGTAGATGGTATACGGGTCCTATCTTGTTATGCCCCTTCCACTCTAGATCGACGAAATGATGAATGTTTAATAACAAACCATTATTCCCTCCCCAACAGAATAATCACTTGATCTCTCTCCGCCTGTTCCGGCGACCATCAGAAGAAGTGACAGCCACTTGATCAACGCCATTTTTGTCATTCTCTGAAAAATCTCTTTCTACTGAACGTCTACTCAGTGCGAAGTATCACCATAAACTGACATTATTTGCGCTCTCATGAAACTTGGTGTATTAAAATTTATTGATCAACAAGTAATGTGCGTGTCTTTTAAAAAATGAGTCATGAAGAATTTTATTCGTTGTTAATCGAAATAATATGTCAACTATTTATTACATTTTATATGTTCTTATAAACATTATTATAAATATTATTTATTACATTTCATATGTTCTTATTGCAGACTCTTCTATTATAGAATTGATCAACAATTCTATATTCATTTTCTTCCTTAAAATTTGTCCAATGATCTTTCATATAGTAGAACTATAGTCATGAGATTAATCGTTAAATTCCCCTATGTCCAAAGGTTTCTGTTATCAACTTCATTTTCTTTTTTTTTCTGCAATAGCGTATTTTTTCATTTCCTACCAATATGAAAATCCAGTAGTTATCAGTAGCGATCTATATTCATTTCATTTTTCACTCAATTGGCAGTCCTTCCATGTTATTAAACGGTGCCTAAGAGCCTTAGATATGGCACGAAACTTGGATAATCGAAATTGAGAGAAAATTTCCACAAAACTAGCTACTATTAACTTTATTTTATAGTGATGAGGGGATAGCAAAAATAACTTGGTTTCTGATATGAATGATAATGATGGAGTAAATTAAGGAAATTGTAAAAACAATTATATGATTGAATAATTCGGTAGGGAAGAGGTGAAGGAAAATGGAACTATTTTTTGTAATTTATTCCATTGAGAATGTGACGTGTGGAGAAGTCACACGTCGCTTATTTATCTTATCTTTCATATATAAAGTTAAGAAGAAATAAAATAGAGAATTTTAATGTGGGAAAATGATAAAAAGACGGGAAATAAGCATTTCGCGTCGCAGAATCCAGTTCATCTTGAGAACTGTGTGACTGGCCAAAGCGTGGGAATGCTTATTTTGCAGTTTTGGGTGACGATGTGATTGACGATTCAAGTCTCATCATTCCCGGGATTACTCTCGACCAGTGGACACCTCCGGGAAACTGGAAAAATACCGCGAAGAGTTAGCTACCCGAACGGACCCAAAGTAACCCTTATAATCCAATATATTATTTGAATATTATATCATCAGTTCAAACCAATAATGATCGCTATCATTGAAGTTATCCTCCCTTAATATCCCATATCCCTTAAACTCCCATAAATTCGAGTGGATCCACCCGTGAGCTGTTTGAAAGTGAGCTAGTCAGAGCAGTTCATCAAATATCTCATTTATTCGTCGATACAGTCGTGTGAGTGATTGGAAAGGACAAAAGCCAAAAACCCACACGTAACAAGAATATCTCGGAAATTAAGCGGATAGAGTGATTTCACTCCAATTCCCTTTTGTAGCTATTGGAATTTTCTACAAAAAATAATGAGGATCAAAACGGCATATCTTTATTAGTTTCCAAGATATTCCATTGAAGGCTGTTATACACGATGTAACCGAATTGGACGATTCCGACCAACTCGATTGGTTGGCGATTTAATTTCCTGCTGCAAGTGAATTATTAATTTTTATTTTGAAAAACCACTCGAGAGGATCCTCTCCTGTTTATCCAAAAGAAGCGGGTGTTTGTCCAAGTGATTGCACATAGAAAATGCTGAAATGCCTGAGTTCCGATTAAATGAGTTTCGATTAGCATCGCGAAATATTCGGAGAAACTTATGAAAACGATTCCTCCCTCCTCAAAAGTTGAGTCTATAAGTAATGTATAATTATTTAAAAATTCTTGATAACATCGGGCCAGTGGCCATAACCGTTCCCTTGATTTTCCGGTTATATCTTGGAAAATACGCGTGAATTTGCAAACGTATTTCAGCGAACCGAGTGGGTAAAATCATGGAGATGCGGTGAAACTATAGTGAACATAAATTTTCCAATGAGAAGTCTCCGAAAGCTCCATGAAGAGTAAACTAACCACGTGTAGAGCCAGCGTCGAACCCTTAGTCACCAAATAAAGTGAGTGGTCTTTATGACTAATTATTAAAAGTCTACCGGACTAAATGTCATTTCCGTGAGCACCAGTTGGTCTGAATTAACAATAAATCACCGAACGACCGCCAATTCATCTGGCTAGTGTCTCAGGGGGAAAAGAAGGACGAAACTCCTCACGTCCTTGACGATGCTGAAAACGAACTGAGGCAGCAATAACGAGACTCGAGTGATTGAATCGATAATGATAAATTTTATTTAATATTAATAGACGGTAGTAGTAAAAACACTCGACTTATTTCAAATAACGCGAAACCCGATCTTAAGGGCAAGGAGAGTGGGCAGAGCTGACCTGCATCTTGAAGGTACGCTGTACTGGACCTGAATCTCCTTTTCCGGAACCTGGATTATCGTCGACTTCCTCGACGGACCAGCCTTCACTTGGAACCTCTCAGCCATCAAAAAATTATTAGCCTTTCCATTTCAATAAAGAAGTAACCATCAACATTTGTCAATGAAAATATAAGCAAATATAAATAATGATCAGTTATTATTATGATTAGAAATATATATTTCGGTACTATCCTGCGACGTGGCAGGGTCAAATTTCATTTAACACGGACAGCACAGTACTCTCCGTGAGCGCGCGTAACGAAAAATTACTAGGAGGTATTGCAATAGGCTTTTCTTTGTGATCTATGCACCACTACGTCTTCGTCATGACTCCGGGTGATTCGAAACGTGGTGATAATCTCAATTCTTCTTTACTTCTTCATTTTCCTTTGTTTAATAGGTTAGAAGAACTTCCTGAAAAAAGTTCATTGACATTTTGGAGAAAATTCATAAGGATTTTCGCTATTAGTTTTGAAATTATGTGACCGACCCTTGGCCAACCGAAACAGATTGATTCAGAATGAATGAACATAGAAAAGGAGGTTTTACAGCAATGATTGTGGAGCGTCCACTGAATTACACTTTACCTTTCCTATTCCTTCAATGTCACTATTTAATATTCCCCTCCAAAATTAGAAGTGGGGAAAAGTCATGTGGCAATTGCCACGTGTATGCTTCAGCTCCAAGATCGAGAAATAATTTAACATTATTGTTGCGATCCTGTATCGCTTCAGTGGCATCCACCAGAAAGTTTTTGTTCACCGATGTTCTTCGTGCAGATATGAACTGCAGATCTGGTGCACATTGGATCAATCGTTTCAGGCCATCATTACCAATTCCAGGACACTGAGGACAACTCAATGACTTCAACGTACGCAAGTGAGCTATGGCGTCATCGGTAACTCGTGATAGATTTGTCATATGCAGTTCCTGAAGTGCTGGCAGTTGTGCTATGTCCTTAAAGCAACGATCAGTCAAGCCACGTAAACCTGTTGAAGATATATAAGGGGATTATAGACGAAGAAATGAAATAGGTCTGAAATCAATCTGAAAATTAACCGGTTACTCACAAATGAATTTATAGAAAGGACACCATTCACATTTTGGGAAAAATAGAACTGAGGACAGAAACCATGGACTTCTTCCATGTGACTGAAGGATTAGTAATAACCCGGGAAAAAATGTTTTGATAAAATTTGATACTATCTAATTGGATAGAATTAGATATAATTAGATGTTCTGTCATATCTCGGTAGATATGACGATATATCAGTGAAGATATGCTAGTACACGGAGAGAAATTTAGTTGAATTTTTGACCGAAGAGTAGATGAAAAAGTACCCTGCCGGAGGAGAAACGTGGGCCGAAGTGCCAGCATGGTAAAAAATTGCCCAACTCGGCAGGAGAAAATTTCACACACTGAGCATCTCTAGAAAAATCTTGTACTAAGACGTTGAAATAAAAAAATAGAGTTTGTATTCATCAACGAAAATTAAGATTCAATATGAATAATAGTATTACCTACCAGAGCGGTAAAATTCATCTTACTTTCGATAATTCAATAACAAGAACATTAGAAGAAAATTTTTTTTTTTTTGCATGAACAACTACAGTCCCCGCCAAAGAAGAATCCTCTGAAGTCGACACGAAGCTAGAATTTACATGCTATAGCATAGGACCCGAATATTTCCGAGGGTCCTTCTTCGGCTGGGACGACTCTACTTTTTTCTTCAACCCACAGGACTATAGGATCGGGACAAGAGAAAATGAGGAAGAATAATTCAATAATACCACTTTAAATAGTAATAATCATACTTTAATAATCATATCATTAATAACCATTCACATTAAGAATATCAATTGATTGTTCCAAGTGTCACATCCAGAATGAGGTTATACTCATCGAGAACTACGCCGACGAAGTAGTTTTTTTTTAACTTTATATAAATATCACTTTTCACAAAAAAATAAAAATATTGAAAAATGGTAGCAAATGTATAAACTTTCACAAATCACATTTATTAATTTTACACCTTTACAGATTCGTCAATGCTCAGGGAAAAATGAATATGAAGACGAGGCAAATCGACAACACAATAACTCGGCTATTATCGGTTATCATCGGCTATGACGAAAGCCAATGTCACGAAGGGCCCGTTAAAAATTGTTCCGTAGCAGGGTAAAAATTCATCCAAGCACAAAACTTTTTATGTATTGCCTGATGAGTTTTTATCCATGCTAGAGGGACAATTGTTGGGTAGCATAGAAATTACCCTGCCAATGGCAAAAAATCATCCAGCGTGCGTTAATTCTTAAACGAATGTCGGATAATTTCTGATCATATGACAGTTCGGCCCACGATTCACCTTCTAGCAGGGTAATTTTTCATCGAAATTTCTCTCCGTGTAGATCTGATGAGATCTACGAGCCCCGCAACTGACCGGCTCAGATCTGCATCAGATATCATTATACACACTCTAGAAAAAATATAATAGTGACAAGCACAAACTAGTACTGGTTGCAGTAGCCTTGAGAGGAGTATAAAAAAATACCAGCGATGAGTCTAACCTGGTTCTTATCACAAGTATGACTGCCACGCATGAAGTATAAGAAAATACTTGTCACAAGTACTTTTTTGTACTTGTTACAAGTAATTTTCGGACTTGGCACAAGTACTTTTTGTACTTGTTACGAGTACTTTTTTGTACTTGTCACAAGTACTCTATCAATCATTCCTCGCATTAATCAAAGAAAAAAATTATTGATAATAAACAATCGTGAGTGCCAGTGTATCTCGCCACCGTATCCAGCACTTACGTCTTTTCGTTTTTACTGATTTACGTGATTTTTGTTGACTTCCCGGAGATAACACTAGAATTGATAGGACATGTTTGCAGCACATACGTATGCGTCAGTAATCAACATCAGAATTATTTCAATAGGAAATTGTCCTACGAAATACCAAATACTGTACTTTGTAGCAGAGAAAATGAGTGATAATGAAGAAGAACAGAATTGATTTTGTTATCATTTGGTGAGATTAATCAGAGATGAACGAAATTTCGTGCAATGAAAATAATTGAGATACAATTTAGGAACAGCCATTTAGAAAGACACTGCTGACTATTTTCACCGATCTTTTTTTGAAAATATATATCCTTCATTTTTCGAGATATATCTCCGAACCTAAGGAAGATATCGAATTTTTCAGGAATACCCCTGTTGTAGCTCTTGAAACTCGCATCTCTTTTAGTTCCCGAGATTGATTCAATGGTGCGCGAATTCAGAGACTTCGTCATATTATATTATATTGTATTTCATTAAATGTAGAGATTTAGAAACCAAGTGTTATCAATTACTACAAGAATGGAATTCTCCGAGGAATATATTTTTTAATTCTAGAAATATTTGTACAGTAAAGCCTGTCTGACTGCTAGCGTTGCGCGGTCTCGATGCTCGGAATTTTGCTCGGTAAAAATGCAGAACAGCGGCCTACATAAAATTTAATAATTATCAAAGTCAAATCCCAGGCGTATCAAACAGAGAACGCGAGAAAACAAGGAGAGAAGCAAGACTGAAGGAAGAGCCATGGTAAGGGAACGATTTTCCTTGACGCAGAGAGCTGCTTGCAGTTAGCGAAGGAGCAGTTAGACAGATTTTACTGTAGAATTCAGTAGCAAAGAGGTGAAACCGAATCAGTCTATTTTCTAGTTCAATGATTCGTTCAAGAATATATCAGAAGCTAAGCGAGATAGAACGATTTTGCCTCAATCCTGTTTTGTAGAGAAAAAGAAACGCTGGAAAGAATAAATTGACTTTTCGTATTTCAAATCTTGCTACTGAATATGTAGCTCTCCCATCAGTACGACTTACCGTCTAGATTCAAATTTCTCAAATTTTTGCAGTTGCCAACAATTGTTGAAAGATGTTCGTCACGCACATCACTAATTGTGCCATTCAACCACAGTTTTTCCAGCTTCTTGAATTTTTTTATTTTCTCGATGTGACTGATGTGAACATTGCAGAATGAAAAATATAATTCTTTTAGATTTTTCAATTCTTCGAATCCATTCAAACTATTCTCGTCGATAATGAATCTTTCTAAATTCAGACAGCACAGTGCATGAAATCGTGAAATTTCCTGCAATAGAAATTGGAAAACCATTAAAAATTCAATGAGATTTGAAAGAAAAAAATTAGTCTGTAAAATTCTTTAGTATCTACTTAACTTAAAGAGAATTACTAAAGGATCTACCAAGGAGAGAAATGACTCTTTTCATTGATAAAATTTCGAGAAACATTTTAAGAGTGCGGAGAAATTCCGATTTTTTAATTTATTTTCTACCGTATTCTCAAAAGTTCATACACGTCGAATGTAACGCTGAAACAGTCACGTCTATTTCTCATTCCTTATTGTTTGACCAAAATTGCACGCTCGATTAAAAAAACAAAATAGAGATAAAGAATAAAACAATTTTTTGAAGTGATTATCAATCATTGTTAATAGTTTCCAATTTAACTCGAAGAATGATCATCAAAAAAATTGAAAAAATAAATTTAAATAAAAAAATTATCAGATAATTTTTCATGTACTAGAGCGCGGGATCGGTTTCGCGAATTAAAAAATCACATGAAGTTTATTTTGATACACAAGTGTACATGAGTGGCTCACACGTCTTGCACATTGATACGTTCAGTTGCTCACTGCCCGTCGACAGGAATAAATAAAATTAGAGTACTCTTGCGCACACTGAGGAAAGGATTCGTTCACAGTTAACTCACGAATTTAATTGCATTGAACGAATATTAGATGCCCTCAAATACTTGAGTCGGTTTACTCAACCGCGTATTCATTAAATATTAACGAATACGTAGTAGAGGCACTACGGTGGGCAAATACAATCGTAATTTTTGCTTGGATGTCTTTTCCCTTGTTGACGTAATTTATTTTTATTATTTTCAGGAATATTCATTTTTTTTGTCAAAAACGGTACATTTTAGGTGATTCGAATTATTAAGGCCACTTGCCTCAATCGAAGCCCCCTAAACGAACCATTCGTTGAATATTAACGAATATTAATTTGGTTACTCATTCTAACTATCATTTGTTAACAGTAAACGAGGCTCGTTTCAGCCAAAGGAATCAGTTTCTCAGTGTAATTGCTCCAATGCCCGGTATCATTAGTATTTCATTATATCTCTCAGATTCTAACAAAAACCCACTCATTTCCAAGATATTCTTAAAAGAAGCTACACGTAATTTTCTAAACTAAATCAAAGTAAAATGATGAATATTACCATTGAAAAGTGGACGTTGTGGGCACCAACAGTCAGTCGTATCTCCGTTATTTTTTCCGGCAGATTCGTCACATATTCATCCGTGAAATCTGACTTGACAGAGAGTATTGTCAGAGCCTTGAGTCTTGGAAATTTGTCGAATAATCTTGATAAATATCTCACGTAATAAAAAGATAATTCAGGACGCCAGTTAATCTGAGCAAAATCAATCTCAAATTCCTTGAGTTGTGTGCAATGCTTCAGTATCAAATGCAGATAATTAATTTTTTCATCCTCAAGATCTATACGAAGTGATGTCAAAAAACGTCCGCAACGTTTGAAAATTATCTCAATTTCAGCAGCAGTAAATCTTGGATACGTTGATCTTATAAAAAGTCTCTTAACACTTGGCCATCCGGCTTCACTTATTTCCCTCCAATATTGACAAACTGAAAATTAAAAATATTTCGAAAAGTAATTCCATGTCCTGAATATTGAAAAAATTGGAAGAAAATCGTAGGAAACGTTAAAAAAAATAATGCCGTTCAATTTTTACTAAATAAAATCAATGAATTTTTTTTTTCTTCAAAATTTTCAATAGAATTTCAACAAACAAAATTTCAGTACATTTCCTCGATTTTTTTAATGAATTAAAAAATGAATAGAATGAATACCTTCTTCGGTGATGAATTTGTCTCGAATCGGGAGAAACGAGAATATTTTCATAATACATTCCAGGGGAAGATCCTCGATCGTTAAATCAGATTTTACTTCAGGATAATTGATTTCTCCATTCTCATCCACCTCCTCCAGAAGAACTCCATTCCAGTATCTCCCGTCCCATTCCATCAATATTATTATCAATAAATGAAAAATTTCGGAGATTCTACAATCAATTAAATTGAGTAATGGAGAGTTGAGCCGGATAATTCGATTTTTTTGCGTTTTTTGGAGAATTCTTCGGAAACTAAGGGAGATAGCGAATTTTTGCTTCCATTCTTTTTGTAGAGAAATTCAATAGTTATACAAGAGGATGAGAGTAAATTCGTCTTATCTCGCTTAGTTTCCGAGATACTCTCGAAAGAAGATCAGTGAGAGAAATCACCTCATTCTATTACCTCTTTGCTGATGAATCGTACGCGAATCAAGTGTATCTATTTTCATTCAAGTTTATTTTGTGGGAAATTAAGGTCACTGCTCTGATGAAAGAAGGTCGAAGGCAGACCAATCACTCTCGTTATTTTTTCAAGTGGCTAAAAGTCGATAATTAAGTAGTAAAACAAGATAAATTTCTCCAAACTGTCTCAAGACTTGGAAGAAATGGAAGATACAAAGAAATATTTTTTAAATGAGAAAAATTTCGGATTTCAAAAAAATTTGCAAATTGCGTGTAACTCCTTCCGTGATTATCATGGAATCGAGTGGGCTTGGAGAAAAATGTCAAGTTTTTTTTTTGTAGAGAATTTTAGATCTACAAAGAAGTTTTCTTGATCAAACCCGTAAATGCAAAAAATTGTTGTCGAGATATTTTCGTAATGATTGTCGAAAATTGTGAAATACGGTTTTTTTCATTGATTGGTATTAATTCTGTTGGGTTATTCACATGAATCGAAGCACCCAAAGTGTTTTTGCGAAACTGATGATGGTCGTCCATTTTTCAATTTTTTTGCTTCCGAATGGAAGCATTACTATCGTGAAAATTTTCGATCTGGATTTTTTTGTTGGGAACTACTTAAAATCATCCGAAAAGTCCAAAAATCATACTTAGAAAAAATTTCTGTATGTATGTGTGTGTGTGTGTGTGTGTGTGTATGTCTGTGCACACACACATGTCTCAATAATTTCTGGAGTTTTATATGTAGGATTCTGAAATTTTGTTAGTATATTCCGGTCATTGAACTCTTCATTTTAAGCTTTCTTTTATTGGAATCGGTTCAGTAGTTTTTGAGATATTAGCAAATTTCGAATATTTGTATTTCACCAAAATTTTGAAAACTTCTGAACCGATTTCGCTCATATTTATAGGTTGTGCTGACAATCATATGAGCCAGCTTGCTACCAATTTTTATCTCTTTATTGATGATAGTTTTTGAAAAATTTTGATTCTGATGATTTTTTCAATGCAGTTCTTGTTAGCACGATAACTGAAAAAATATTCGAACTAGAGACTCCCAATTTGTTGGATATAGGCTTCTTATAACACTGATGCATGGGATTGCTCATGGGCATAATTGATTGAAAAGTTTTTGATGGAGGAAATTTTTTAGGTTTTGAAAAATTTCAGTTTTTCAGAAATATCTCCGGTCCTATCAGTCGTAGTGATTTGAGATCGATCTCAAATGAAAGATGAGTTCATTTTCCATCGATTCATATAGTTCCAAGAAATTTTTTTTCGATTTTTCCAATAGATACAACGTAAAAATTGATTTTCAGATAATGGGCTATGAGTAATTGAAAAATCAATAAAATAAAGATTTAAATGATATAAATTGATGAGAAATGATCTCATCTTTCATTTGAGACCGATCCCAAATCACTACGACGGATAGAACCGAAGATATGTCCGGAAAAGTGAATTTTTTCAAAACTGAAAAAATTTCCTCCATCAAAAACTTTTCAATGAATTATGCCCACAAGCAATCCCATGCATCAGTGTTATAAGGAGTATAGATTTATCAAATTGGAAGTCTCCAGCTTGAATTTCTTTTTCGGTTATCGTGCTAACAAGATCACCATTGAAAAAATCATTAGTATCAAAATTTTTCAAAAACTATCATCAATAAATAGATAGATTATCAAGAATAACGTTGATTAAAAATCGGTTACCAAGGAAACATTGAAAATCGTATGAATTGATCGATATCCGCAAAACATAAAAAAGGTATTCACAATGGAATAGCAATTCGAATGAAAGCATTGAATATTAATTCAAATTAAATTATTGAATACTCTTCTCCTTTTAAATTTGAACAAAAATGGAAATTCATGTTAAACGATTTAGTGAAGTGGAAAAAAGGAATCCATTCGGAAGCGACTTGCTAATAAGTTAGCAGATAAAGCTATAATGATATAGAGAATTATGCAAGTTTCCACTTGTTTTTCTATGAGAAACGACTTAAGTCCTTAACTTAAGTGGCCGAAAGGGGAGACGGCAGTGGAGAGGTAGAAATAACGCAGCAGTCAGTTCAATGAGTCAATTTTTATGAATAGTTTATTGGAAATATCTCGGAAACTAAGCGAGATAGAATGAATGTACTCGATTCCTATTTTGTAGCTCTGCACGTCTTCTACAAGAAAGCATCCGTGTCAAATTGCTTGATCCCGATTAGTTTCCGGTATTCTCAAGAAACTATTGACAAAAACATCTAATGAGCAGGAAGAGTAGATTTTTCGGGTGCCTAGTTTATGAGAATATCTCGTAAATTACGTGAAATGGAGCATTTTTACCCCAATCTTTTTGTGTAGCTTTTCAAATTCTCTACAGAGAAAATCTATACGTAAATTGCTTTATTTGGCTTAGTTCTCGAGATATGTTCAAAAAACTATTAATAGAAAAAATTCTACTTTTTCTGTATTTTTGAATTTTTTCTTGTCAATATTTCGACAATACTCGGAAATTAAGGGGATGTAAATCTAATGGCAAAACAAAATATAAAGTTTTCAGACAAGTTGATTTCATTTTGTCATCGATTTTTTTTGAATATTTCGGAATCCAACCAAGATAAGACGATTTTGCACGAATGCTTTTTTGAAGAGAATTTTAAGAGCTACTAAAAAAGGATTGGAACAACATCGTTCTATTTCGATCAATTTCCAAGATATTCATGAAGAATTATGACTTCAAAAAATGAATTTGTCTGAATCCGTTATAATCATGGAAAAAATAATTTGCTGGTTAACAAAAAACCAATTGCAAACCAATTGGTGAACAAAAACTATACGCAGGTCTTCGGATTTTTAATGTATACCTATGTTGATTGCATCACTAAACGTGCGAACCTGCACATTAGGCTGTTTCAATTCGAGATCATACCCATATCCTTACTATTGTCAATTATTATCTCTTATTCAATAAAAAAAAAAATTCCGATAATTTTTAATATAGATGAATATCTCTATCTCTACGTCATGAGTAAGAAATTTCACTGCTGTCGCAAGTGGATTCCACGTACCCTCTTTTTTTTGTTATGTAATCTCATACGTAAATTCAAAAGTGTTTGAGTTGACGATTGTTTGAATTTGGTGAAGAAATACTGACGGCTTATCAATACAAATATTTAAACGCAGGTGACTCTATTAATTCTAATGCTAAATAAAAAATTTTCTATGGAAAAAACTCGAACAATTTCACAATAACCTTGAACGTCTAAAGTGCCTCGAATTTCTAAATTATCTTTTCATTTTTTACACGATTTTTGCGACTTACAAAAAATCCGGATGTGGAATATTCTAAAAACATGTTATCAATATGTAAATGAATCTGAAAAGCGAAACGAAATTGAATGAATAATAATTGTTCTTTCACAACATGATTGACACCTTTTGCTGGAAAATATGTAAATGAAATTAGTAAGAAGTATATATTCCCTCGAAGGGCCTAATCAGTGAAGTTCTGTTGAAATTTGAAGTTCCTGTGATAGTATTTGATCATGAAAATGGCCTTGAACTTCTGCATGGAACGATAATGAATATTGGACAAGGAAAAAATCGTGAAAATTAGATTCGAAAATCTCTCCCACGAATAATTAAAAATTCCAATGTTCATGAAAGTTTGAAACTTGTAGTTGGATTAAATGAAAAACGAAAAAATTTCGGTTTCTCTGTTGTAGAATGTTATACAAAATCAGTTGTTGTCGTTTTCTACTGAATAATGGTTTGACGTCACGATCGTTTGAATTTCATGAACAAATACGGACGACTTATCGAGACTAATATTGAATGAAACATTGCCTGTGAAAAAACACCAAATAATTTTATGATAGCCTTGAATGAAACGTGCCAGAATTCAACATTATCTTTTTATTTTTCAGTGGTTTATTTTTCACTTTTCGGATTTTTCAACTAGAGATGGCCAAAATATGCATTAAAACCAACTTATCCAAAGGAAGAAATGAAACTGATCATGTGATGAAGATTTAAAACCGCCCTTTACTTGACTAACGGAAAAAACGCAATTCACCGAACTTCAATAGTTTTTATAAACAAAGAGGAATGGTTTGCCCTTAAAAGCTGTTTGAACGTTTGCTTTCCACTCCAAAACCTAGCAATTTGTGATTCCTTCATATTTTTTTGAGCACTAGAAAGTTGATGCATTTTGTTTCCTCATTTGACTGGACTATACATATTTCATTTTATGTATAGAAGTCAAATGGGCTAGAAGATTATCAACTCAATGCCATCTGCATACATATATTGAGAAGAGGCTAGCTCTTCCAGGAACTTGGGTGAAAATTCCATTCGTAAAATTGCAATCAGCATTGCAACAAGATTTCACCAAATTTTGCTGCAAAGTTACCTTCAGTTTGGCTGCAAATGTGCTTCAACAATTCTTAGCTAGAATGCAGCAATATCCGCACGCAATTTCCGTCCAAAAAATGGATGATAATTTATGTATACTTGGATAACTTGAATGAATATGTTATCGGAAATATTTGTCGTCACAGTGATGACAATTGGACGTCAATTGTATTCATTGCTTGGGAGACAATTTGTCGACAAATTAACGGCTTCTCACTATCTCGAGAATTATCTCAAGCACTTCCGCAACATATATCTAAAAAAGAAACAAATAGGAAATCATCAGCCACAAAGTAAGTGACATAGCGTAGAATGCCGCTGAACTAGGATAAGTCAAGAAATCACATCGATCATTTCCGCAGATATCTCTGAATGTTGATCAGCAAATATGAAGCGAACTTTTTTGTATAGAATGTCTGAAGGTACAAAAACATTTTTTATTGAATTTTTCTCTAAGCCCACTCAATTCAAAGATATTCTTGATAATGTCGAAATGATGAAATAAAAGTTGAGAAATTTGATGAAGTGAATTAAAATCAGTAACAATATTTGTTGGGAATATTGTCAATTCTGTTGGTCATGTTGTGTGGCACTTACCCTTCTAGGGGACATAGCCAAATGGAATAAGATGAATTCTATTGGTCATAGCGGTTTGGAATTAATCTCAAATGAAATGTGACATCATCTTGCTTAATTTCCGAGTTATTCCATTGAGAATGGACTAGTATGGTAATTGTTAATTGCAATTCCATTGTTAATTGTTACTGTTGCTGAACTTCATTTATGTGAATCAAGTTCGATAATCATTTCAATTTTGTTGTACGGATAAAGACGTCATGAATTCTATTCGAACTAGGTGTAGATATAGGATTCTTGAAATTCGACTACTTAATATCGAGCTGAGTTACGGTACTAATTCGCCATCCCAATGTGCAGGGATGGACGTTGGAAAGACTATCGGGCTTTCTTCGCGAAGCCACTATCAATATTGTCCCGTACTTTGGTCTTCAATCGGCTCGCCAAAATCATAGGGAATAGCTTCGCCCGAATATTGGTCATTCCGTGGATGTCATAGCGCATATTATCAAGAACGAATAGATTATGTTCTGCAGTGTCTAATGCAACACAAAACCATGATTAGTACTCTGGAAGAATAGACTATGATACCGAACACAGACACCTATGTAAATGCACTTATCTCATGTGTATTTTACGTGAACTCCCTCTCCAATCAACTTTTTTGTAAGGAATATATAGGTAGAAGAGGTGAAGTGATGGTAGTGTAGTACTATATAAGGCGATCAAGTGTATAATCTGACGACATTAAAAACAGTGAGCATATATACACGATCATAAGAAACAGTTGCTACGTTCCAAATCGATAATGGTGAAGGAAAAATTCTTGATATTATTCTTTATGTTTGATCAAATTATTCCAATGCATTTCTCTCAAAATGTGGCGAGAACAGGTAAGAAAGTGAGCAGTGACTAAATGGGGGAAGGATTGTTTAATAGTAGTACCAGTATTCTGACTGTTTCATTTATTCCATTTCATTTCAACCGATTTTATCAACATAAAGTTCGAAATGTGAACTGAATATCTTGGAGCTCTCGGTAATTGTGTGAGAGAGAAATAACATCGCTCACTATAAAGAAACAATTGTTGATCTTGCAGTTCAGTTTTTTTTCCGTTATATGACCTTCAAATAAATCTAATATTGGATTTAAATCAGGAGTTACTAAAGAAATTATTTGCCATCGTAAAAATTCTGAGCAAGAGAGTATTGTCCCTCTTTAAACTCTCTGAGAGAATAGAAATCATTGATATTCAGGTTTGGTATTTTTGGGAAGAAAGAATTGAATAATAAATGGCATCCAAAGGAAAAGTATTGCTCAAAATCTGATTGTTATAAGCTGCAGTTAGAATTAACATCAATATAATTAATTGGAATGACATTGATCGTTACACCCGTCTCCATAGCTCTTAAATTTTCCTACGAAAACGGGTCTATTTCCATCAGTTTTCGTGATATTCCATTGGAAGTGATCACATCAGTCCTGTTTCACCTCGTCACCGCTGAATTCAATCTGTTGTAGATAACACTTTCATTGAGGTTGAACTTTTCCATGAGCGTATTTTCAATTACTGGGTATCTGATTGTCACTCTTTCTCCTGCTGGGACATCGTTGTCAAAGATCACAAATGTTGGTCGGAAAATTCTCCCGTAGGTTGGTTAAATCCCGTAGAGTTAACCAATGAGAAGTCCTGCGAAATCACAAGCTGTGCGTGGCTGGGTTATGCCGAAGCCTGCATATCGGTAAGGAAATTCACTGAGTTCCGGTCATGGATAAGGTTAAAGACTTTATCGGTTACTTTAGTAAGTATAAGTGCTAGCTCGCCGTTCATATTTGAATTTAAAAAAAAATCGTTCAAATTTGTCCAATACTTTGGGCATAGGTCATTGATTGAAATGAATAATTATTGCTCATGGATCACAGAAATATTGAGTAAGTGTTTTCAGTCATGAGATATATAAATATTCTAATGAGAACAAAAAAAATCGATTTGTTGAATAAATTTTGAAGGCTTAATTTTACAGAATACCTTCGAAATATTTCTAAAAGGGAAAAAAGTGCAATCATATTGTAGGCAGACTGTTAGGAATTCTAGAGAGATATGTAGGGGAGATAAGACATTTAGGGAATCCGTGGCATTTTCCATCCCACCATAGAATCCCCCTTGAATTCCTCCTGAGATTCTCCTTGTATTACACCAGTAAGCCATCTCAAACTCACCATGGGCTACTCCTCAATTTTTCCTGTAATCCCCTTCCAATTCCTGCTGGAATCCCCATTTAAGCTTGCTTGATATTCCTGCGATCCACAATGACTAATTAACTGTATTTCGTGCCTTTTCCTCAAGATCATTTCATGATATTGACAATCACCAGACTTACAACTAAGAAATTATCAAGGAATCAAATTCCAATTTGTAGTACCCCTACTTACCCCGATGTCGCGACGATTCAAAGTCTAGGACTCTTTGTTCCACCATTCAGGTTGGCCCGCGTGTTCTTCACTCTTCTCTTTTGTGCCAAGCACGTCACAAAGAAGAAATCGTTATTAGCAAAAAAAACTACGTCTAACAAACGGAAAAGACATTCTCCGAGAGATGAAGAATCTCGTGGTGAGATGAGGGAGTAGTTTAGACAGTTAAAGAATTAAATTGGACATTCTGATGGAGATTATGATTGAATCAGAATACAGACGTTGAGTCGATGAACGAAATCTGCTTCAGCTGATCGTGAAATAGATATTTTGAAGTGTAGTGCTTATAGTACAAGATGGAGAAATTCGAACGGCTACCTAGCAATTATACCAGCTTGAATGATGGATAAAGTCTTCGATGGCAGTCATCGAATTCTGAGATTTCAGGAGAGATATATAACAGCATATCAGTAGTGAAGAAGTAAAACAGGACAAATCGACTTATCTTTGTGATCATGCTGGAAGGAATATCTGGGAAACTAGCCAAAGTACGGAAATCTTTTTTTTGTAGACTCTTTCAAGAGCTGCAAAAAATAGATTAGGCAAAATCTTCCTATCTCCCTCAGTTTCTGAAATATTCTTTAAAAAAATAAGCTCATCCTGTTTTACTCCGTGTCGACTGATACACGAGTTATAAATTTCATGAATATAAAATTCGGCGATAGCCTATTGATAATACATACGTCTATATTCAAAATGGATGCATAGGATAAAATTAATGTTGAAAAATATCAGTTACGAAGAAGCAAAGCAGGATAAGTCTTCTTGTTTTGTCATCAGTTTTTGAAGAATATCTTGAAAACTGAACGGGATAAAGTGATTCAGTCTCGATCCTTTTTTGTTGCTCCCAAAATACTTCAGAAAACAGAATGAACGTGAGATCGCCCTATCTTCCTTATTCTCCGAGATACTCTCAAAAAATTAGTTGAAAAAATGGAGTTATCCTGTTTTATCTCTTCGCTATTATATTTTTATGTCATACCATATTAGTTTTTCCTATATAATTTATATTATATGTTAATTCTCTGCTTTTTGCCGCAGCTTGTATATATATCTATACTATAGTGTTTTGGCAAGGGAAATAATTAATCTATTACACTTTATTTGTAACGAGACTAAATGATTTATTTGGATATAAATTGGAGCAATATTTATATGAGTAACAGTCGTTATAGTCGTGAAGGAAGAGCACGTGACTTCATGAAAATGGGGGGAAATTTGACGTCACGTCCTCTGATTTGAATTAATACTTAAATACAAATGCTCATATATTACATATACAAGTTCCCGCCAAAAGGCATAGAATATATATTAAATGTAATCAAAATTATTTGATAATTCAAATAGTCAAGTGCTCCCTCCCAAATTAAATGGGTTAATGCAATACGAGACAGAATAACCTACCGTTACGGGAGAATGGATCATTGCTCGAGAGAAGAAGGTTTCATACAGCATGGAGAGTTGGGAATAAGCGAAGAATGGTGGAATGCTTGCAATTGTCACTGTGTAAGAAAAAATTGGAGAATTTATCTGGGTGAATTGAGAAGTAGAGAAAACGATAATTAGTAAGTTACTTTACTGGAACTAATCAATTTTTTTAAAGTATTATAGTCAAGGGTGTATGAATAATAAATGAAACGACGTGAATTGAATAATCGTATTCAATTCAAAATTCGAATTGAACAGTCGAAAAATGAATCGTCACACATCTCTGATTGATTAAAAATATTCAGATAATTCAAATAATTTGGATAATTCATTATATTTGAAAAGAACAAATGATTCGAAATAATCGTAGTGTTGAATTGATTCGAAAGCTGTTTGAATTCAATTTGCGGTGAATAATTAGAAATTTTGAATATCCGCACACCCTTAAGGAGGTTGGTCACCACTTGTGCGGGTCGGGGAGAACGCCTATGCTTTGGCATAGGGATCCCAAGTTAATACCAATTCCTGAACACGAAAATATAGAACATTTTTCTGACCGTCAATCAGCTAATTACATGCTGAAAATCATCATAACAATTTTTTTACTCCCTTTTATAATTTTTGAAACTAAATAATCACCTCAAATTTCGTCAATGTCATAGAAAATAAAAGAAAATTGATTGCGAGATGGGCTCGGGAACTTTGGCAACGCTGCAGTTGAAATATACTTTGAACTGTATCCACACATACCTACAGAGCGCTTACGGACATAACGCTACGTCACGCGGTGATGCCATGCTAGTTACTCGACACATGAATTTTTATCGAGGAATTGTATGAAACCATAAATTGCAATTATAAAAGGTCTGTAAGGCCCGGAACAAATGGTCAATTATTTTTCCTGATTGTTCAAGGAAGGTACTGATCAGTTTTTCAATCGAATCTCAATTGTCATTCGGAGATTTTTATTTTTTTGTCTTCGATTTATCGGTACAGCTCCGCATGCCCATAAGAGGCTGTGTATAACCAGGGATTTTTATTAATTTATTACGTCCAGGTTCAAGAATTGATTAAAAATTTAGCACGAGTCGTATGGGATGTTCAACAAAAACATATTAATTTTTCAGAATTTTTTCATCTGAACGCATTTAGTGACCAACCTCCTTAAGGCCTTACATATACCTGGGCGCGCGGAAAAACGCCTCGATTTCCGGAAATTATTTTAAATATGAAGTAAAGGGAAGAATTTTGATTTTTTTTTCCTACATTGTTTATTCACCATTGAATTATCTAAAAAAAAATTTAAAATATTTTTTTTTCCATTTAATATCACTATATATAGTTGATAATGTCGGACGGACGAAAAGGATAGTGCTGCATGGTCGACATCAAAACTCCTTGAAAATTGATCCAATCTGAAAAAAAAAATATGGCGAGAGAATGATACAGTAGTTATAGTCTGTCGGGGGGGTTTTTTTTGTTTCTCAAAAATCAAAGAGAAAAAAATTCTTGAGGTTTTACACAATTTCATAAAAACTTTAAGAATTTTTTCCTCTTTAATTTTTGAAAAAAATTAAAAATTCCCCCGACAGACTATAACTACTATATCATTCTCTCATCATATTTTTTTTTTTTTCACATTGGATAAATTTTCAAGGAGTTTCGATGTCGACCATGCAGCACCATCTTTTTCGGCCGTCCGACATTGTCAACAATATATAGTGATATTGGAAGGAAAAAAAAAAAATTTTAATTTTTGTTTCGATAATTCAATGGTGAATAAACAATGTAGGAAAAAGAAAACAAAATTTTCCCCTTTACTTCATATTTAAAATAATTTCCGAAAATCGAGGCGTTTTTGCGCGAGCCCAGGTATATGTAAGGCCTTAAGTCTATCATTTTCAAAAAAAATTTCGATAATATTCCGGAAACTAAACGAGATAGAGTGATGCTGCGCTAATCCTCTTCTATAACTCTTGAAATTCTTTACAAGAAACATATTTAGGCATAATCACTCTATCTCTCTTAGTTTCCGAGGTATTAATCAAAAACGAATGGCTAACACATGTAAATCTCCCCGTTTTATTCCTCCACTACTGATTTCATTTGTCCTTAGTGTTGTTGTCAATGTACGATTCCAACTCAAGGATAAGGTTCTTTTCCTTCAACCAGCCGAGGGGAGATTGGAAGCCAATGGCAGAATTTCTAACGTTTCTTGGATACCTCTTCCAGATAATCCAGACCCAACACAGAGTCTAAATTTAACTTCTCGTATCTTCTTTCTTAATGATGTGCGATTCCCTTACAAATATGTTATAACAGGTAAATACTTCTCCTCATAGGCGTATCTAGAAAATAACAGTAAGATTAATAGAATAATTCAGTAGCAATGAGATCAAGCAGAATAAGTCATTTTTTTCGTTCTAGTTTCTTAAGGATTTTTTGGTAACTGTGGGAAATGAGAGAATTTTGCTTCAAATCGTTTTTTTGCATCTGGGCCACGGAAACCGACTTTCTAAACGTCATTTTTTCGTGTCATCAGTACAAAAAATAGTATACGCACTTCGGTCATGAAAGAGTCACCTGCGAAAGAAATTCGCTCCCCGAGCTAAGCGAGCTCGCTTTTTTTCGGTCTAGGTACAAAATATACTATTCGTAGCTCTTCAAATTCTCTACGAAAAAGCGGGTGCTCGTGACTCTTACGCGTAAGAAGTGAAGCTTCTTAGATGCTTGAAAAAGTTGCTCTAATGCATTACTCTTTTTGCATCTGTTATCGATTTTCCTAATAACAGGATCAAGAAATGGTTATATGAGATTTCATTGAAAAAAAGCGTTCTTAACCCTTTTCTTCGCAAAAGTTTCCAATCATCGCGTAATAGCACGTATTAGAGCAGTCAGCTTAATTTATTCCTTATCACATTCTTCACAGATTCATTTGATCCGATTTGAGAATTTCATCTTGTATAAATTGTTATTAACTATTTTAAACGAAAATTCAATTTTTTCTTTCCCACTGTACCTCCAATTCATCCTTAATTCTGTTTTTCATTTTTTTGGAATATCTGAAAAACTAAACAAGATGGTAAAGTTTTTGTCAAGACCCTTGAAAATATCTACAAAAAAAAATGAAAGCCAAATTGACCCATCTTGATCAATTTCCGACATATTCTCAAAAAAAGATCGGCTTAAAAATTGACTCATCTCGTTTTACCTTTCCACTACTGAATTACTTACTGATTAGTAATTCACAATTGCATTGTGGGCTAATAGAAACTGAAACTGTTCAATATGACGGTGGATATCTGAGATAGGAGGTTTTCAATTATTTCAATGGCAAAATATGGAATTCTCTAATCAAGAATCGTTCGAAGCTGATGTTACAATTAAGTTAAGAGGGCAGGGAGTTGAAAAGAATGGAAACTTTGCTCCATGACTTCTCGTGGGATGATGAATAAAAAAATATGAAAAATACCTTTGAAAAATGGTTATTTTTGTAACAATAAGATGAAATGAGCTGGGTTTAATTAGAATATTATCGATTTTTTAATAAATTAACAAAAAGATGAGTCGATTGATAGCTCCAGGCCGCCATGTTTTTCGATTGATGTGATCGATTCAAGTAAAACCTGGCAGCCTAGAGCGGTCAATCTACTCACCTTTTTGTTAATTCATTAAAAAATCTGTAATATTCTAATTAAACCCAGCGCATTTCATCTTATTGTTACAAAAATAACAATTTTTTAAAGGTATTTTTCATATTTTTTCATTCATTATCCTGCGAGAATTCATGGAGCAAAGTTTTCCTCGCTTTTCTTCATTTTTTTAACACTTCTGCCCTCTCAAGAAAAATTAAATGTTCAAGGAAATAAGGAATTTCCTCAGTCTTTCAGTAAATTGATTGGAAAATATCATCCATATTTTATTAGAATTTCTAGTTTAACATTTTTTTCTTGGTCATTCTAGGAGTTAAATTTGAATTCATAGAAAGTTTGCCACAAAGGATCAGAGGATTTTCTATTGCTGTGAGCGGACTACCGTTTCGTTACAACGCTGGTAAATTTGATGTGTTGCATTCCAAAAGGAGATATGCCAAAACTGACCAATACAGCCATAAGTATGTAAAATTCATCCAGAATTTGAAAAAAAATTAACCAAAATTTTTAGCCATCCCCAGAAGATTGGTCGATCGACTTGGTCGACTATTTCACAAATTCGATTATCAGTCAACCACAACTCGATCAAAAGGCGAATTGTAGCATCGAGTTGCGATCGACTAACGATCGAGTCAACCTCTTATATCCACAACTCAATTGTACAATTAGAGATGGGCAGGGCCCGGAACTTCGTACTTCTAAAAGTATTGCCAGCCGTAGCTGATACCTCGGTTACAATAATAGACAAACTTTGAAAAATGTCAACTTCAGTGCGAATTTCATTCAAATTTGTATTGCGCGATACGGGATTTTTCAATTGATAAGACTAGTGATATGTCTGCATATATGACTCGGTACTCGTGAGTAAAATGATGCAGTGAGTGGCAGAGAAGAATAAATTCAAGAAAGCTCCATAAATTATTAAGAAAATGTAGCCAAGACACATGAAGGGGAGAAAAAAAATAATAATGAAGACCAGAGATAGAAAAAATCTCTTCTTCATTAAGTTTCCTTTTAATGGTCTCCAAGTATTTTTTGAATCTTGCCACTGTCTTTTTTAAATCTTACGCAAGTGTTTTTTGACTCTTCCCCAATTTCCTTCGAATGTTGAATTATAGAGGTTAATCTTGGCATTGAAATAATATTATTCAAGTTTGGACCATTGATGATGTAGCCCTTAGATGACTGTGTAGTTTGCTGAAGGCGTTTACGTCTGATAATAAATACATTATTGTTGATTTAATTTTTTCCAAAAATCATTTTTGGCTTCATTCATCCGGTAACATGGTGTAAAGTAAATGTTTGAAAGATCTTCTCATGCTACTTCATCGGAAATGAATCAAATTGAGAAGAAAAAATAGATTATTGGAACTAGTTGGATATCCTTAAGGATGTAGTCTGGAGCTTCAGATTTGGAAAATTAATTTTTTTTTTATAATTCATTTTGAAAGGAAAATATATGGAGAGTATACTGTAGAAATTTCAAACCGACATTCGAAATATTAAAGAAGTTATATACATATACGAAAGCGCTTCACAGTCTCAAACACGTGTTACTAAAATACTCAGCATGTAATCCGGAGCTCGAGGTTTATAAAATCTATTTTTTTTCATAATTTATTTTGAAAGTACAATATGTGGAGAATATACTGTAAAAATTTTAGACCAGAATTCTGAATATTGAGGAAGTTATAACACATATTCGAAAGCATTTTACAGTCTTAGATATCTGTTATCAAAACTTAAAACGCGTTTTTTTCGAAACAACATTTTTTCGGTCGGCCCGGGGCAAAGAACAAAATCTACCGAACCGATTGGGCTGAAATTTGGATATGTTATTCTACACTGGAATAGTTCTCGCAGGTGCCACAATTATTAATTTTCAATGAAAATTTCCTATTTTTTACCCGAATTTTCGAAGAAAAATATCGCAGTTTTTGATTTTTTTTTTCAAAAGTCCACCATTTTTTTTTTTTCTCAATGAAAATGTCTGAATGTGGCACCTGCGATAATGACAAGCTTACAGAACACTGATTCATTCGAATTTTCTATTTCGAAGTACGTGCACCAACGCTAGCACCCGGGCCACTCACATATCTTTTTTTTTTGTGGCTACTTTGGCCATAACAAAGGCTATTTAAATATTGTGAGATGAACTTAAAAAAAATATTTTCGTGAAGTTAAAGATGTCAATCAGAACATCTGAAAAGTTTGGAATGATCGCATTTTATTTAGTTGTAAAAAAAAATTGCTGAAATATGTTCGTAAAAAGTGCAAAAGCTCCAGACTACATCCTTAAGTGTACAACTTTATTTCATATAATTACATAAAATTTCCCTCATCATCTGATAATAATTTTGATCTCAAAAGTCTAAATTTTATCATTGTTAGTTTTTTACGAAAAAATAGATACGATTCTGCTGAACAAGAATCGAAGAATCGATTAGTTGAGTTTTAAAAAATCGCCCGGCAAGATTTATTTTCAGAAAAAAAAAAGTATCGATTGAAAATCGCCCATCACCATGTTCGATTTTTAATCGAGTTGTGATCGTCTGATGATCGAGTTTGTGTCAAATAGTCGATCAGGCTGGCAGTCGAACAATGATTGATGAATCCTTCAGCAATATCACATTCTTAATTTTTTTAATTTCCAGACAACCATTACGATTTATCCGGAAAAATCCAATCTTCGAGGATGGAAAACATCCTTACAAACGATCTCAAAGACAACATAACTATGTAACACTTGAACAATCCGAGCTCAGTAGTGATGTTGGTCAATCAACTCTACCGCTATTTGATAATTATCCCAACAAAATCAATCGATATTCAGCATTATCTGGAATTGGAATTTTTCATAAGGGCTCGCAAGATAATTCAGGATTTTTCGCTCTTGAATTATTTCCCATAGATCCACTGAGAAAAAAAAATTTAGATTTAAGAAAATCCATGTACAGACAATTAATTGCTTCAGCAATTATTTGAAGAAAATGAAATTCACTCCAGAAAATTTCAATATATATAGATAGAAAAATTGTGGAGGAAAGATTGGTTAAAAGGCAATTTTCTTGCTACAAGAATTTTTTTTCTCATTATGTGAACCAGTTTTCATAGTGTATGTTGAAAATACTAGTGATGACTTACTATTAATTGTTCCATTTATCATTATTACAATCGAATAGCAAACAGATAAAAATGGATGAGTTGCATTTCAATATCGCTAATTTTCTGGAACTGAGCGAGATAGGACGATTCCCTTTTTTTCCTTTATTTCATTCTTTCTTTGGTAGAGAATTTCAAGAGCTACAAGAAAGTAGTGAAGCAAAATTGCCCTAGCTCACGAAGTTCCTGCGATAGTCCCAAAAGAAGATCGATGTAAAAAATCGAGTCATCCTGTTATTTCTTTAGTATTTAATAGTTCGTAGATGAAGTATATCTATTTTCATTCAAGTTCATTTTATTTTATTGAGGTCACTGCTCAAGAATGAGGAGTGATAATAAAATTGTATTTTTTAAAAAGGGCTAATGAATCAATTTATTTGTACATTTTCAAATCCTAAAGCTGTTAATGTATTTTTTTTACAGGAATATATGTTTTTATTTAATTGGATAATTCCCTAGCGGCTTCTTGATCACAGTGAGAATTTAGTGAAAAAGTCGTGAATGGACGGTGATTTGATTTTACCGACAAATCACTGTACATTCACTGTCGAACGCCAGTCGTTGTGCCGTACATAAGTAGTGTGTTTGTGCAAATTCGGCACCATACAATGACGGTGAGTCGACCATTTTTTTCACCGTTATTTGACCGTGATTTTTTTAACGATTGATGGTGACTCGTAGGTGAAGCGCGAGTGAGTTGTTGGTAAGGTAGGAGTGAATAGTCGGTGAATCGCCAGTGGCGAATTTATTTCTGTTTTCAAATTTCATAAAGAATTCTGTTCTTGATACTACCACGTGAAGTGCAATTGTTAATAATGGGCATATATGAAACATGGAGAAACGTTCGCTCATTTCATATAAGGATAAAAAAAATGTAAATTTGAATAATTAATGGCGAATGCAAGGTCTGTTAGTGAATGCTTAATTTAAGGGTTTAAAATTCTGACAACATTCGAAAATCAGCTTTTCCGTGATTACTAAATCATTTTCAATGATCGAACCAATTCAATTGAATTCAATTTTTCTAAGTCAGGAAGACACTGATCAATATATATGTATATATTGATCAGTGTCGTTCTAACTTAGAAAAATTTGAATAAATTGGTTCAGAGTTGATTCAATCATTGAAAATAACTTACTAATGATAGAAAAGTTGATTTTTGAATATTGCCAGCATTTGAAACTCTTAAATTAAGCAGAAAATGAATAACAAAGCATGTATTTACCCTTGAATAATCAAATTTACAATTTTCACTTTACTGTAAGCTGAATCATCAAGATACAAAAAATTAACCGCATGATAGATGAAGAATTTACTGCAATTCCATTGTAAACTTCACCGTATTCATACCGTATAATTTACGGTGAACTTAATTATGAAGATACAGTGAGCTTACCGTAAAGTATGGTGGAACTACAGTCTTTTTACCGTAAAATTACAGTATATTCGCCGGTTTACCCCAAAACAGTGTGTTTACCGTAATTCTACCGTAATTTGGATCCGTCAGGGATACACTCTAAAAAAAATATACTAGTGAGAAGCACAAACTAGTAGGGGAGAGGGGGGCACCTTTGAACACTTTTTACTTATTTATTTATTACTTTTAATGTAATGAAATATCTGATATTTTTTATGCCCTAATCAATACTTTGGTCATTTATCTTTCATAATACACTTCAATTAATTTGAAAAAAGTGCTTAATCGAAACTATATTATTAATTAAAAAAAAAATCATTTTGTTCAAAGCTGCCCCCTTTAGGGGGCACCTTTGAACAGGCCTGGGGCAGGTTTGAACAATCTATAACATCACCACATAAACTATAATTATTGGAGTATTCATAGTTTTCATTATCGTTCTTATTCTTCATAGTTAAGTCTCACATTTGTCGGTTTACATAAAATTTATAAAATCTTTGAGATAATGATAAATAAACAAAGTTATTATAAAATTATCCAATTTTTAACATCAATAACTTTACTCAATTAAATTTAACTCAATAAATCTAGCTCACGAGACTTATTTCATAACGATAAACGTTAGACTTAGTTTTTTCTTAGGTATTTTTCACTTAAAATCTTGCACTTAAACTCAAATCATAGGAATCAATATAAAATATTGAAGATTCGAAACTTCTTTTAAATTTAGTCACAGCTTGATTAATTTTTTTTGGTTTCTAGACTTTGTTGCTTTCTTGACTCATTTGTCATCTGTATTTGTTTTTCTTCGCAGGCAGTGGTGATTTTTTCAATCGATCTTGTCGCTCCAAATGTCTTACACTCCAAATGTCTTGTTAATTACATGGACTACAGCTTTTTGTGCATCGTTTTCATTGACACTACTTGTCCGCTTTCTTTTATAATTTCGAACCATGATTGGCCCTGACATTCAAAAATATTCAATAATCATAAATTAAAGATCATATATTTTTTTAGAGATAATTTAAACGAAAAGAAAACGTTTGTGAAGTATAACTATGTTGATTTATAAGTGTTCAAACGTGCCCCCCATTTCTTGTTCAAAGCTGCCCCAACAGCATACTTGAGATAAAAAATTAATTTAAATCAATTAGAAATCAATAAAAATAAAATTTTCCATTTCGATGAGATAGTGGAATATATGAAGATTGATTACAAAAATATACAGTCATGAGTTGATCACCATTTAAACTATAATATACTTACATCCAGAAAATAAAAATTTTAGAATTGCAGCATAAATTCGACGACCCCTTGTAGGTTAGGTTTAACATGGAAAATAAAAACAGCTGTGATGGATATTAGTTGGCAGCTGTGCTGCCATCCTAAATTCAAAATCCGCGGTTCAAAATTTTGGTTTTTCGATTTTTTATTGAAGATGTTCAAAGCTGCCCCTGTTAAAAGCTGCCCCCCTCTCCCCTACTTGGGTACAGTAGTTTTGTGAGAAGTATAAAAAAATGCTAGCGATGAGTGTAATATGGTACTCATTATGAGTACAATGGCCACACATGAAGTATAGGAAAATACTTGTGACAAGTATTGCCTTGTACTTGTCACGAGTACTTTCTTTTACTTGTGACAAGTATTGTCTTGTACTTGTCACAAGTACTTTTTTATACTCGTGTTGACTTCCCACAGGCATTACTAGAATTCATAAGACATATTTGTAGCCTATACGTATGCGTCAGTAATTATTATCAGAATTAATTTAATAGGAAATTGCCCTACGAAATACGAAATACTGTAGTTTCTAGCAGAAAAAAATTAATGACAATAAAGAAGAACAAAATTATTTTTTGGCAAAACTAATCCGAGATAAACAGAATTCAGTTTAATAAAAATAATTGAGATGAATGGTGAATAAAGCATCCAATGAACAACTACTTGTTTATGAGGAGGTCGGAGATAACGGACACAGTTGAGTTTTTGATGACTGTATTATGAAAAACTCTTTGAAATTAATAGAGGTATTGGAGATAGGTTTTTTCTCACCATTTTATTGAAGAGCTGAAAACATTTTCTGGAGAAATCATGGGTCAGAAATTATTTTTTGCCTTTTTTTAGAAGTTCAATCTTTTTTTGTCAAGATTACAAGAGGCTCTCCCTCCTATTTTTGAAAAAATTAACTTTTTTCAGAATATCTCCTGTTCTACTGGTTGTAGTGTGGAGATTCTGAATAGAGCTAGAGATTCATGGAATTTTGCATTGGAAAATATGGATTTCAAAAAAAGTTATGGGGCAAAAAATAATTTCGATAATAGTGCCTTCAAATATTTTGAAAATCGACATTTTTGAATTTAAACCCCGATAAATCGATGAGAAATTATCTCACCTCCCGCCTCCATCCGCAATTTTTATGCTACGACATATAGAACTGGAGATATTTTTCAGAAAGTGATTTTTTTTTTCAAAAATGGAAAGAGGGATCTCTACAAATGCTTCCCGTAAAAATCAAATCCTCAAAACATTGAAAAAAGTTCTGCCACTTGTTTCCCGCCTAAACTTTTCTCAGCTTTTCGATGCAATCTTAAAAAAAATCTATTTCCAGCCGTTTTATCCTGACGCCCATTGCGTTCTATCTCCCCCAAATATTGGGGAATCTTGAAAACAAATAGACGTAAGAGCGTTATCAATTTTTGTCGTTTATTATTAATGTCGGCGCCTCAGAGTTAAGGGGGCGTAAGTACCAAAAATTCACAATTCTAGTGTGGAAGGAGCGGACGCCGATTATCACTCCGAAATGGTTTTCATGGTGTCCTGGAAGTTCTTTGGGTACTTGAGAAGTCAAATAACAAAGTGGCGTAATTGCTAATGTTGAAATGAAAGGAACGTATCTCCACACGTACACATTTTTGTTTTTATAATTTCTTCATCTCATATGGGAGTATTTGGAGATACGGCTCTTCATTATTATCAATTCAGAATAAGTAAAAGGCGTATGTGCAAGAGATACGTCTCTTTGTTCCTAGTTGGTGGTACTCACGTCTATATGTCATATTTTTCATTTTTAGATCACGAGACTTTGGATCACGCACCTCTTTTGCATGATGCTCTTGGAAATAACATTGTATATATTTATATATATTTTTACACATATTTCTGAATTTCTTGACCGTCATTGAAATGAGGAGTATAGCGCGTTTCCACGTACAAAAAGCAGTAATTTGCTCGTTTGAGACCTTGCATATTTTTTATTAAATTCATTTTTATGATATTAAGTCCAGAGACTTGCGCCTAACTGCCTCTGAAATGCATCGAATTAAAAAAAAAACAACGATTTTATTTGCCTTTTGTTGCAATCTCTTTATCAAGGAATCTATAATATCTATAGTGCTTCTACATCCCCGAGAAAGAGTTTACAGGATTCTCCAATATTCCACAAGTAATTACGAGAAGATCAGAGAAATGGCTCAGACCTTTTGCCAGATTTTGCCAAATTTTACCAGATTTCGCCAGAAATTCTCCTCCAATCACGATTTCAATTTTCGATCTTTTTTTCCAAAGAATCTATAATATCTATAGTGCTTCTACATCTCCGAGAAATAGTTTACAGGATTTTCCGAAATTCCACAAGTAATTACGAGAAGATCAAAGAAATGGCTCAGGCCTTTTGCCAGATTTTGCCAAATTTTACCAGAAATTCTCCTCCAATCACGATTCCAATTTTCAATCTCTTTTTTCAAAGAATCTATAATATCTATAGTGCTTCTACATCCCCGAGAAATAGTTTACAGGATTCTCCAATATTCCACAAGTAATTACGAGAAGATCAGAGAAATGGCTCAGGCCTTTTGCCAAATTTTGCCCAGTGTGAATTGTTACACATTTTACATTAGCCACCCATATATTTATATTTGCAAATGATGTATTATGCATTACAGGACTATTATATTAGTCAGATTCTCATGATTATTATGCGTCTTGCCATGAATGAAAACAAATCCATTGAATTTATCCTGGAAATAGTCACTGTTTTGTCAAGAATTTTGAAGAAATCATACAGAATATCACAAAAAAAAATTTCACCCGGTTTATCTATAATCGAGTATTTTACGGCATTCTCAATGAAAAATATGTGAAATTTCTTCCGATTCGTTGTTCATTACCTTAATAAACCGAAAAATAATTTCAAAAAGTATTTGTATTTATAAAAATGAATGGGTTCGAGTTCGAATGGGATTCATTTAAGGTAGTACCGCCGGTACTAGATTGACCGTTCCGGAAATTCTGAAATTTGGTACACTCGTAGATTTTGATAAGATAATGATCCAGTTAAATTTTTGAGGACTAGCAAGATCGATTCAAAAGATATTGACACTTGAAATTTCACGACTTCAATATTGAGCCTTATGGAAAATCGCACATTTTATTATATTTCACAAAACTGACCGTTCCGATTTGAATAAAAAAAAGTGTAGTGATAGAAAATTATATCTCAAACATTTCAAAACCTCGAAAATACAGGTTCCGAGCGTGTGATAGCAGTCATTAGTGAATAACTATGAAAACTGTACTTTTCATATGTTCTTTCTCTCTCATACTCATTCGGAACGCTATCTAGGGCATGTCCCGAAATTCACTGCCAGTACTAAAAATGTATAGTTTCTGTCACTGTAACTGTACTTTTTCAGTGCTGGCAGTGAATTTCGGAACATGCCTGAATTGTGTAAACACTGCATGATTCAAACGAAACACTATAGGCCACTGACTAGGGCAGTATCAGCGGTACTACGTTAACTGCAATGCGCCCGGCCTTGAAGTTGGTCCACCCGAGTTGGTGCTCCCCATACACTATCCAACTTGGGCCTCCAACCAACCAAGTTTTCAAACCGTCTTGAAAACCTGGTTGGTCCAACTCGGTTGAATCAACTCGGTTGGTGCGCCCCATACACTGACCAACTTGGTCGGTCAAACCATAAATTTTTATGAGTTGACCAACTCGGTTGGATAGTGTATGGTGGTCTCAAATTGCTCTATATGGCTTAGTTCTCGAGATATGTTCAAAAAACTATTAACCCCTCAAGTACGGGGTCCATACGTGGTATCGACCCACTTTCCTGTCCTCTCCTTTTTTAACATTAAAAAATCATTTTCTCAAATACTAGCGCAGATGTAGAAATTGAAAAAATTGATTTGGGTAGATAATGGAACTGTCTTCGGAGTGGTGAATTATTTTTTTTTTTTGCAATATTTTTACCCCTTATTTTTAATAAACAAAAGTTGTGGGCTGAAATTCCACGCTTGATATATTCAATCGTTTCGTTTATCGGAAAAATTTTCTTTGAAAATTCCGAAATTTTTACTCAAATTACTCTGAAGGTTCGTCTATCAAATGGCGCAAGGCAAACTTCAATCGGATTGATAATTTGTTTGTTATAAATAAATTTAGCGTGCAAGGCTAGTTCAGCAACTAATCATCTGATAGAATTAAAATTAGGCTCAAAAATTCACGAAATATTTCTATAACGCAAAATCTGAGGAAAATCGATATCTCTATAGTATTTCTATGGAAAACTAATGCACTCAATGAAAGTTTTTCTATAATTTTTGGATAAAGCGTTCATGAGACGTTGCGAATTGAGCAGCGTAGTCTGATTGTCAGATGGCTCCCGGCCGATGGGACAAGTCGCAGCGTATGGGTCCCGTGCTTGAAGGGTTAAGGAGGAACATCAGCTTTCGACCTAAAACAAAAAACGGTTACGTTTTTATGAAACTTCGAGGACAAGTTCATTAAGTAATCCAGAATATACCATAATTTTTTCGGATTTTTCCACCACCGAATAATAAACGAAAATAATTATCAAAGTTGGAACTTTTATATATGACGATATGGGCAGCGAGGTAATTTAGCAAAATTCCGCCTTTACCACCGCGTTGGTAAACGGGGAATTTTGCTAAATAACCTCGCTGTCCATATCGTCATATACAAAAGTTCCAACTTTGATAATTATTTTCGTTTATTATTCGGTGGTGGAAAAATCCGAAAAAATTATGGTATATTCTGGATGACTTAATGAACTTGTCCTCGAAGTTTCATAAAAACGTAACCGTTTTTTGTTTTAGGTCGAAAGCTGATGTTCCTCCTTAAGAGACAAAATTCTACTTTTTCTGTCTTTTGGAATTTTTCTTGTCAATAGTTTTTCGAGAATACTTGGAAATTAAGGGAATGAACCGATATTACTCTAAACTTTGTTTGTTGAAAATTTCAAGAGCTGCAAAGAGAGATCAGATGAAAATCGCTCTAACTCGTTCAGTGTCCTAGATATTCTCAGAAAGTCATCTGAATAAAGAGTCATTTTTTTCTGAAATAAGTCAATTTTTTTTTTTTTTTTTATAAATATCTTGGAAACTACGCGAAATAATGCAATTCTAGTTGAAGCTTTTTCTGCAGTTTTTGAAATTCACTGCAAAAAAAGTCGATATGGAAAATTCATCATCACACTCAGTTTCCGAGATACTTATAAAAAAAAGTGGATGGCAAAAAAATACAGAGTTTTCAGACAAATTGATTTCATTGTGTCATCAATTTTCTGTGAATATTTTGGAGTCTAAGCAAGATAAAACGATTTCGCACGAATGTTTTTTTGAAGAGCTACAAAAAGGGATTGAAACAACATTGTTCTATCTCTATCAATTTCCAAGATATTCATAAAGAATTATGACTTTAAAAAATGAATTTGTCTGAATCCGTCATAATCACGGAAAGAATAATTTCCTGGTGAACAAAAAACCAATATAACATATGCAGGTCTTCGGATTTTCGAAGTATACTTATATTAATTGCATCACTAAATGTGTGAATCTCTACGTTAGGCTGTTCCAATTACAGATCATACCCATATTCTTACTATAGTCAATTATTATCTCTTGTTTAATAAAAAAAATCCCGAGAATTCTTAATATAGATGGATATCTCTATCTATACCTCATGAGAAAGAAGTTTCATTTCTGCCACGCGTGGATTCCACGCGCCTTCTCTTTTTGTTCGTTATGTAATCTCATATGTAAATTTCAAAGTATTTGAGTTGACGATTATTTGAATTTGGTAAATAAATACAGACGGCTTGTCATTACAAATATTTTGACTCAGGTGACTCTGTCAATTCTAATGTTGACTAAAAAATTTTCTATGGAAAAAACTCGAACAATTTCACGATAACCGTGAACGTCTACACTGCCTCGAATTTCTAAATTGTCTTTTTATTTTTCACACGAGCTTTGCGACTTACAAAAAAATCCAGAGGTGGAAAATTCTAGAAACATGTTATCAATATGTAAATGAATCTGAAAAGCGAAACAAAATTGAACCGAACAATGGAATGAATAATAATTGTTCCTTCAAGTAATGATTGACACATTTTGCTGGAAAATATGTAAATGAAAATAGTAAGAGGTATATATTCCCTCGAAGGGCCTAATCAGTATTTGATTAATAGTATTTGATTAAAAAAATGGCCTTGAACTTCTGCATGGAACGATAATGAATAGTGGACAAAGGAAAAATCGTGAAAATTAGATTCGAAAATCTCCATGACGAATAATTGAAAATTTCAATGTTCATAAAAGTCTGAAACTTGTAGTTGGATTCAAAACAAGCAGGAGTGCCACTCTTTGTGCGTTACTGGCAAACCCCACTCCTTGTGCGATATTTAATATGTTGCCAATTCGATTGGCAAAATGCTTCTGAATGGAATTTTATCAATATTGCATCAAATCGCTATTCATGTATTCCATTGTTCAAAAAAATAACATCATCTTTACGATAAATACGCACTTAAACATTCCTACGAATATTGTTCCAGACCGTGTCGATCTGTTCAGGATTCAATCTTAGGACCTGCAGTCCTAGCTTACAATATTCGATTAAATTGCAATAATGTCATATGATACATAAATTTTCAATATTAGATGCCCGGGATGAAAAAAATCGAGTCCTTCAGTGGTCGAAAGACTCCTGTCCCGGTCTCTGACAGAGTCCCTATTCGCGCCATGGCAGGGACTTTCTAAAGACATCTTGCTGACCTCCCGTACGGGACATGTGTCTCTTCTACAGGGACTCTCAATCCTTGCTCGACGAACCGGAGTCCTTACTTAAGAAACTCGCAGTCTCTCAAATAAGGACTCCTTCAGTCTTTCTTTGAGAGCCATTAGTCTCTCAAATAAGGACTCCTCCAGTTTTTCTCCGAGAGCCATCAGTCTTTTTATTTTTCGAAAAAACATTTATCGTTATACATATTTTTTTATTAAAAAATACATTAATCAATATTTTAGATGATAATAGATTGTTGAATGCGACTTAGTTTTTAATAAAACTCAAATATATTCATTTTACCCCTATGTCCGTTTTTCTCCACTTTCCGCAAATATTGAGAATTTTAATCAAAGTCAAATACGAAAAAAATAATGATTCCACGTTTTCCAATAATTATAAAAATTGAGAACTTGAAAATTATTAAGTTAAAATGAAAAAAATGATTCATTTCTCGGTCTCTCTCATAATGACTTATGTCTTTGCAAATCTTTATGAATCTACTGAGAGCCCAGTAAAGATAGAAGTCCTCACGGGAGAGACCAGCAAAGATAAAAGTCCTTACGGGAGAGACACGAGGGACACTGTAGAGACAGTTGCGGGACTTGCAAGACACTCCAGAGACCGAAAAGCCTTTCTGGGAGTCTTTGAAGACCGTAAAAGACTCTCAAAAGACTCAAAAATTTTATCCCGGGTGAAAACTAAGATCCTACGATAAAACTTAATAATTGAAGTTCAGGTTTCAAATACGATTTCTATTCTTTCTGATTGTCGTCAAAAGAAAATGTACTCATTGTGTAGAAAAAATTGTCTCCTTTCGAATGGTAAAATAAAAAATAGTAGTTTTCCTAGGGAGAAAGCTAAGAAAAACCGTTATTTTCGAACAAAACTAATTTATCGAAAACTCTTACAAGAGACTTCTTCTTAAAAATCTGAAATTCTCACCATTTGTGAGGCTCATTGAGATGAATCTTTCAAGCTGTTCTTGGATGTAATTGCTTGGATAGTTTTCGAGATATAACCTCTTGTCAGAAAATGGTTTTTGTCCAATATTTCAGAAACTACTGGAGCGATTTCGCCCAATTTCAATACCAAACTTTTCGTTCATTGAATGCACAAACTGACGAAATCTGAAGTCTCTAACTCAGATAGTTTTTAAGCTATCGTGTATACAAAATTCAGGATAAAAAACACTGTAATTGAAATTATCCGCAAACGAAAAATCGCAGCAAAATTTACCCCGAGTGAAAACTGTGAGTTTAAATGAGATGAATTTCATCGCTGAGAGTGGGGGCTGTGAATTAATTTTTCGCGGAGAAAAATCGAAAAAACGATTTTTCGAAAATTTGATTTTTCTCGAAAAGTTCTCAACCGATTTCGCTCAAATTTCACTGAGAGCAATTTGCATGGGAAGGGAAAAGTACTGTTGAATTTTCAGCTCACCAAGTATTACCGTTCCGGAGCAATGAGCTGATATCTGGCACACACACACACACACACACACACACACACACACACACACACACACATACAAACATTTAAAAAAATGTAATTTCTCGGCGTTTTGGAACATTCTGAGTCATATTCCGATGAAATCTCGAGATCGAAAAAAATCGCGTTTACAATACTTCCATTCGAAAGCAAACAAGCAGAGGCGTTATATCCCGTGCGTTATTCGCAAACCCCACTCCTTACGCGACATTTAATATCTTGCCAATTCGATTGGCAAAATGCTTCCGAATGAAATTTTTTTTTTGTTTTTTTTTTTTAATTTTTTTTCGAAAGAAATTTAAGACGGTATTCATGAAATTACTATTTATATTTTTCATTATTCCAAATGCAGTAACAAAACATGATCTTCTCAACAAATATGTACTTATGAGGACAAATTCAATGATGGTTCGAGCTTTGGTGAACTTTTTTATTCATTTTTTCAAAAAAAAAAAAACAATCCATTTTTCAATCATAAATGGAAGACCCTCCGACAAATCTGAAAAAATTGGAATTCGGGTTCCAAATAGGATTCCTATTCTTTCCGATTGTCGTCAGAAGAAAATGTACTCATTTGGTAGAAAAAATTGTTTATTTTCGAATGGTGAAATAAAAAATAGTAGTGTTCCTAGGGAGGAAGCTAAGAAAAACCGTGATTTTTGAAAAAACTAAGTTATCGAAAACTCTTACAAGAGACTGCCTCTGAAAAATCTGAAATTCTCACCATTTGTGGGGCTCGTTGAGATGAATCTTTTAAGCTGAACTTGGGCGAAATCGCTCCAGTAGTTTTCGAGATATAACCTCTTTTCATAAAATGGTTTTTGTGCAATATCTCAGAAACTACTGGACCGATTTCGCCCAATTTCAATACCAAACTTTTCGTTTATTAGATGCACAAACCCACGGAATGTGGAGTCTCTAACTCAAATAGTTTTTGAGCTATCGTGTATACAAAATTCAGGATAAAAAACACTGTAATTGAAATTATCCGCAAACGAAGAATCGCAGCAAAATTTACCCCGAGTGAAAATTGTGTGTTCAAATGAGATGAATTTCATCGCTGAGAGTGGGGGCTGTGAATCAATTTTTCGCGGAGAAAAATCGAAAAAACGATTTTTCGAAAATTTGATTTTTCTCGAAAAGTACTCAACCGATTTCGCTCAAATTTCACGGAGAGCAATTTGCATGGAGAGAGAAAGTACTGTTAAATTTTCACGTCACCAAGTATTACCGTTCCGGAGCAATGAGCTGATATCTGTCACACAAACACACACACACACACACACACACACATACATACAGACATTTTTTAAAAATGTCATTTCTCGACGTTTTGGAACATTCTGAGTCATATTCCAATGAAATCTCGAGATCGAAAAAAATCGCGTTTACAATGCTTCCATTCGGAAGCAAAAACGAGAGAATTTCGGTTTCTCTGTTGTGGAATGTTATACGTAATCAGTTGCTGTCGTATTCTATTGAATAATGGTTTGACGTCACGTTTCTTGAGTTTCATGAACAAATACTGACGACTTATCGAGACTAATATTGAATGAACCATTTTCTGTGGAAAAACATCAAATAATTTTATGATAGCCTTGAATGAAACGTGCCAGAATTCAACATTATCTTTCTATTTTTTAGACGTGTTTTACGAGTGATTGAAAATCCACTAGTGGAAAATCCTGAAAACGGGCTATGGACTGGAAAATTCATTATCTATGTTTTGCAGATATGTTTGAGAGGAAGAAATATTTAAAAATATGAATTTTTCATATTTTCATGATTTTTTCAAGGACTTGGGCTATTTATACGTCTGAGCCATTTACGACAAATTAAATGGTAAATATTTCAGTTAATGTTGCAAATACGCAAAAAATGCCTTGGAACAATTTTATAGATAATTTTGATATCTTCAACTTCCGCTCCGAAATTTTTTCCATATTGTTTGTTATTTTCGAGATATTAGCATAAAACTCATTTCTGGGGTACTTCCGATTTTTCTCCTACGCTTTCGTCACACTTTTCGGATTTTTCAACTAGAGATGGCCAAAATATGTATTAAAACCAACTTATCCAAAGGAAGAAATGAAACTAATCATGTGATGAAGATTTAAAACCGCCCTTTACTTGACTAACGGAAAAAACGCAATTCACCGAACTTCAATAGTTTTTATAAACAAAAAGGAATGGTTTGCCCTTAAAAGCTGTTTGAACGTTTGCTTTCCACTCCAAAACCTAGCAATTTGTGATTCCTTCATATTTTTTTGAGCACTAGAAAGTTGATGCATTTTGTTTCCTCATTTGACTGGACTATACATATTTCATTTTATGTATAGAAGTCAAATGGGCTAGAAGATTATCAACTCAATGCCATCTGCATACATATATTGAGAAGAGGCTAGCTCTTCCAGGAACTTGGGTGAAAATTGCATTCGTAAAATTGCAATCAGCATTGCAACAAGATTTCACCAAATTTTGCTGCAAAGTTACCTTCAGTTTGGCTGCAAATATGCTTCAACAATTCTTAGCTAGAATGCAGCAATATCCGCACGCAATTTCCGTCCAAAACATGAATGATAATTCGTGTATACTTGGATAACTTGAATGAATATGTTATTGCAAATATTTGTCGTCACTGTGACGACAATTGGACGTCAATTGTATTCATTGTTTGGAAGACAATTTGTCGACGAATTAACGGCTTCTTGCTATCTCGAGAATTCTCTCAAGCACTTCCGCAACATATCTAAAAAAGAAACAAATAGGAAATCATTAGCCAGAAAGTGAGTGACATAGCGTGGAATGCCGCTGAACTAGGATAAGTCAAGAAATCACGTCTATCATTCTTGTAGATATCTCTGGATTGGGGAGGTTGATCAGAAAATATGAAGTGAACTTTTTTGTATAGAATTTCTAAAGGTACAAAAAAATTTTTTATTGAATTTTTCTCTAAGCCCACTCAATTCAAAGATATTCTTGATGATGTCGAAATGATGAAATAAAAAATAAGAAATTCGATGAGGTGAATTAAAATCAGTAAAAATATCTGTTGGGAATATGGTCAATTCTGTTGGTCATGTTGTATGGCACTTGCCCCTCTAGGGGACATAGCCAAATGGAATAAGATGAATTCTATTGGTCATAGCGGCTTGGGATTGATCTCAAATGAAATGTGACATCATCTTGCTTGATTTCCGAGTTAGTCCCTTGAGAATGGACTATTTCAGAATATTAGCAATCACCAGACTTACTAGTCTGGTGATTGTTAATTGCACTTGCATCGTTAATTAATACTGTTAGTGAACTTCATCCACGCGAATTAAGTTCGATAATCATTTCAATTTTGTTGTACGGATAAAGACGTCATGAATTCTGTTCGAACTAGGTGTAGATATAGGATTCTTGAGATTCGACTACTTAATATCGAGCCGAGTTACGGTACTAATTCGCCATCCCAATATGCAGGGATGGACGTTGGAAAGAATATCGGGCCTTCTTCGCGAAGCTGATATCAATGCCCCAATATTGTCCCGTACTTTGGTCTTCAATCGGCTCGCCAAAATCATAGGAAATAACTTCGCCCGAATATTGGTCATGATTAGTACTCTGGAATAATAGACTATGATACCGACCACAGACACCTACGCAAATGGACTTACTTCATGTGTATTTTACGTGAACTCCCACTCCAATCAACTTTTTTGTAAGGAATATATAGGTAGAAGGGGTGAAGTGATGGTAGTGTAATACTATATAAGGCGATCAAGTGTATAATCTGACGACATTAAAAACAGTGAGCATATATACCCGATTATAAGAAACAGTTGCTACGTTCCAAATCGATAATGGTGAAGGAAATTTTTTTGATATTATTCTTTATGTTTGATCAAATTATTCCAATGCATTTCTCTCAAAATGTGGCGAAAACAGGTGAGAAAATGAGCAGTGACAAAATAGGGGAAGAATTGTTTAAAAGAGTGGAGCAAAGTGGGGTACCCAATAAGGATTGAAATTTAATGGGCAGTTGAGATTTTCTTTTTTTCAATTACCAACGATTCTGCTGAGTATTTGAGACTTTTTTACCGAGATATTCAGTTTCTATCAAAATTTGGGGCAAAGAGAGAGCTACACAGCTGATGAACTTCAAACGAATCTCATATTCAATTGAGATCGGGAGTTAGTGAAAAAATCATTTGCCATCGTGAAAATTCTGAGCAAGAGAGTATTGTCCCCCTTCAAACTCCCTAAGAGAATGAAGTCATTAATATTCCGGTTTGCTATTTTTGGGAAGAAAAAATTGAATAATAATTGGCATCCAAAGAAAATGTATTGCTCCAATTTGATTATTATCACCTCCAGTTAGAATCGACATCAATATAATCAATTAGAATGACATTAATCGTTACACCCTTTTCCATAGCTCTTAAGATTTCCTACGAAAAAGGGTCTATTTCCATAATTTTCCGTGATATTCCATTGGAAGTGATCACTAGGGCCCGGACGTTCCTTTAAAATCCTGACCAACGTGAATATAACGCTGATTCAAAATTTTTCAACTTATTTATTTACGTCAAACTATCAAACTGACAGCTTATAAATGAATAAAATTTGAGAGAAAATTGAATAATAATAATTATGCGTTTAAAAATTTGTGAGAATGCTTAAGGTAAGAAAAATACTATATTTCGCAGGGGGAATTTGGGGGGAATTCGAAAAAAAAGTATATTTAATAGGGGGAATTCGGGAAAACATTATATTTCGCGCGGGGAATTCGAGAAAATACTATATTTCGCAGGGGGAATTGGGGGGTGGGGGGGGGGAGAATTCGTCTAGAACACTTCTGGACAAATTCCCCCCAAAATTCCCCCAGCAAAATATGGTATTTTCTCGAATTCCCCGCGCGAATATGATGTTTTCCCGAATTCCCTCCAAATTCCCTCTATTAAATATAATATTTTCTCGAATTCCCCCCAAATTCCCCCTGCGAAATATAGTATTTTTCTTACCTTAAGCTTTCTCACTAATTTTTCACTGCATAATTATTATTACTTAATTTTCTCTCAAATTCTATTCATTTATAAGCTGCCAGTTTGATAGTTTGACGTAAATGACTGAATTTAAAAATTTTGACTCAGCGTTATATTCATGTTGGTCAGAATTTTAAAGGAACGTTCGGACCTAGTGATCACATGAGTCCTGTTTCGCCTCGTCACCGTTGAATTCAATCTGTTGTAGATAACATTTTCATTGAGGTTGAACTTTTCCATGAGCGTATTTTCAATTACTGGGTATCTGATTGTTACTTTTCCTGCTGGGAAATCGTTGTCAACCATCATTGTCGGTGGGCAAATGCTCCCGTAGAGTTAACCAATGAGAAGTCCTGCGAAATCACAAGTTGTGCATGGCTGGGTTATGCCGAAGCCTGTATATCGGTAAGAAAATTCACTGAGTTTCGGTCATGGATAAGGTCAGAGACTTTATCGGCTACTTTAGTAAGTATAAGTGCTACCTCACCGTTCGTATTTGAATTTAAAAAAAAGTGTTCAAATTTGTCCAATGTTTTGGGCATAGGTCATTAATTGAAATGAATAATTATTGCTTATGGATCGCAGAAATATTAAGCAAGTGGTTTTGGTCATGAGATAAATGAATATTCTCATGAGAACCAAAAAATAGATTTGTCGAATAAATTTTAAAGGCTCAATTTTACAAAATACTTTAGAAATATTTTCAAAAGGGAAAAAAGTGCAATCATAATTGTAGGCGAACTGTCGGGAATTTTAGAGAGATATACAGGGGAGATAAGACATTCACTCAGTGTCGACTGATATACGAGTTATAAATTTTATAAACATAAAATTCAGCGATAGCGTATTTATAATACATACGACTATATACAAAATGAATGCATAGTATAAAATTAATGTTGTGAAATGTCAGTTACGAAGAGGCAAAGCAGGGTAAGTCTTTGTGTTTTGTCATCAGTTTTTGAAGAATATCTTGAAAACTGAACGGGATAAAGTGATTCAGTCTCTATCCTTTTTTGTTGCTCCCGAAATACTTCGGAAAACAGAATGAACGTGAAATTGCCCTATCTTCCTTACTTTCCGAGATACTCTCAAAAAACTATAATTTAAAAAATGTAGTTTTCCTGTTTTATCTCTTCGCTATTATCTTTTTATGTCATATCATATTAGTTTTTTCTATATATGATTTATATTATATCTTGATCCTCTGCTTTTCGCCCGCAGCTTGTATATCTATACAAGTTCCCGCCAAAAGGCATAGAATATATACTAACTGTAATCTAAATTATTTAATGATTCAAATAGCCAAGTGGTCACCCCCAAATTAAATGGGTTAATGCAATACGAGACAGAATAACCTACCGCTACGGAAAAATGGATTATTGCTCGAGAGAAGAAGGCTTCATACGGTATGGAGTGTTGGGAATAAGCGAAGAATATTGGAATTCTTGCAATTGTCACTGTGTAAGAACGAATTGGAGAGTTCATCTGGGTGAATTGAAAAGTAGAGAAAACGATAATTAGTAAGCTACTTCACTAGAACTAATCAATTTTTTTTAAGTATCACACTTGGGGATGTACGAATATAAAATGTAACGATGTGAATTGAATAATCGTATTCAATTCGAAATTCGAATTTAACAGTCGAAAAATGAACCGTTACATGTATCTGATTGATTAAAAATATTCAGATAATTCAAATAATATGGATAATTCAACATATTTGAAAAGAATAAATGATTCGAAATAATCGTAGTGTTGAAGTCATTCGAAAACTGTTTGAATTCAATTCGCGGTGAATAATGAAAAATTTTGAATATTCGCACACCCTCAAGTCTATCATTTTCCAGAATATTCCCAAATTTTCGATAATATTCCGAAAACTAAACGAGATAGAGCGATGCTGCTCCAATCCTCCTTTTTAATTCTTGAAATTCTTTACACAAAACATATTTAGGCTTATGCCTACCCGGGATAGAAAAAATCGAGTCTTTCAGTAGACGAAAGACTCCTGTCTCAGTCTCTGTCAGAGTCCCTATTTGTACCACTGCAGGGACTTTCCAAAGACATCTTGCTGATCTCTCCGTGTCTCTCGTCTAGGGAGTCACAGTTCCTGCTCGAGGCACCCAGAGTCCTCAGCGCAGAAACTCAGTCTCTCGTCTCGTCACGGCCACCATTCTCATGCTGCTAATTAACGATTTTACCTATTTTTCGCCTAATTATATGATTAAAAAACACCTATTATGATAATAATTGTAATCACATAAAGATGAAACGAATGAAAAAAAAAAATCGGTCCGGTTGTGCTTGAGATAGTCCAGGCGGTCACCCATCCAAGTACTGACTCTGTTCAATGCTGCTTAACTCTAGTGACTGCCTGAAATTCTCTCGTTGCCCGCTGCTAATCTGAAACATTTACTTTTCCTTATTTCAATTCGGCTCAAATCTGCATCGCATATTTCTTTTTGATTTTTTAAAGAATAAGGGCTGCAAATTTCCATTAAATGAAGGATCGGAAATTGATCCAAAATAGTTTATAAAAAATTCAATACATGCGACTAACGAGGAAGAACAAAGGAATATTAGTTGAAACGTGGTCGATCGAATAAAATACGTTGAAATTGTCTGTAGATTTCATTGAAAAAGAATAATAAATTCTGCGTCATTTCCTCAGTTATCAACGATAAATTAGGAATTTTGAGATTGATAGCTTAGATAATCAGAAAAGAAGTAACCACAATTGATGGATTTTCATGATTTTCAATCATTTATTGTCAAGATAACTAGGCGAAACTGGGTTGGAATGGATTGGTTGAAGATAGATTTTTATTGATGATTCCATTGAAAAGCTGAGGAAATTTTGGGTGGAAAACAAGTCCCAGAATTAATCTATTGGAATTTTTAGCTATAGCTACATTCCTACGCTATTAAATTCTTACGCTACGAATAATAGAGCTGGAGATATCGTCAAAAAATGTACTTTCCCAAAAATAGAAAGATCTATCCCTTGATTCTTGATGAAAAAACTCGAAATTGTTGAAAATTGAAAAAAAATAATTTCAGACACATAATTTCCAGCACAAATTTCCTCAGCTCTCTAATGAAATCATGAGGACCCATCTTCAATATTTTTATTAATTTCAAAAGCTTTTCATAGTATAAACAGCAAGACTATAAAATGTATCCATTCATCCCTCGTCGGTTTCACCCCAATTTCTCTTAATGTTGGGAATTTTGATTGAAGTCAAATGGGAAAAAAAAATCCATAATTTCCAAATATTGTAAAAATTGAGAACTTGAAAATTATCAAGTTAAAATGAAAGAGTTGATTCATCTTTCAGTCTCTATCGTAAAGACTCATGTCTTTGTACATGCCCATAAATTCATTGAAAGCTCAGCAAAGATTCAAGTCCTTACGGGAGAGACGAGCAAAGAATCCGGAGAGACACAGAGAGACATTGTAGAGTCAGTTGTGAGACTCGCGAGACACTGCAGAGACCTGAAAGTCTTCATGGGAGTCTTTAGGGACCGTAAAAGACTCTCAAAGACTGAAAATTTTTATCTCGGGTAAATATGTTTTTTGGAAAGAAATCCACTGTTTTTTTGTAAAAATAATCACTCCATCTCTCTTAGTTTCCGAGGTATTAATCAAAAACGAATGGCTAAAAAAATTAACGCTTCACGTTTTATTTCTTCACTACTGATTTCATTTGTCCTTAGTGTTGTTGTCAATGTACGATTCCAAGTCAAGGATGAGGTTCTTTTCCTTCAACCAGCCGAGGGGAGATTGGAAGCTAATGGCAGAATTTCTAACGTTTCTTGGATACCTCTTCCAGATAATCCAAGCGTAACACACAGTCTAAATGTAAATTTTCGTACCTTCTTCCTCAATGATGTGCGATTACGTCCCGATCATGTTATGACAGGTAAAGACTTCTCTCCATAGGACTATCTAGAAAATAACAGTAATATTGGTAGAATAATTCAATAGCAATGAGATAAATCAGAATAAGTGGTTTTTTTCTTTCTAGTTTTTTAAGAAATTCTCGGTAACTGTGGGAGATGAGAGGATTTTGCCTCAAATCGTTTTTTTTGCATCCAGACCACGAAAAACGACTTTCTAGACGTCGTTTTCTCGTGTCCTCAGTACAAAAAATAGTATGCGCACTTCGGTGATGAAAGAGTCAACTGCCAAAAAAAATTTGCTCCCCGAGCGAAGCGAGCTCGCTTTTTTTCGGTCTAGGTACAAAATATACTATTCATAGCTCTTTAAGGATGTTCTATACCTACCGTAAGCGGGGGTTGTGCGGCATGAGAGGGGTAGTGATTTCGTCAGTGTTCCAATCCCTGAACATGAAATAATGATTTTTTAAATTCCTCATTAAAATGATTTTCAGGGAATTATGGAACGCTGTCAGTGTTCAAATATTATATTATTATCATTACATTTCATAGATTTTTTTTCATCCTTTATTTAATTAGTTTGAGAATTATTTGGGAAAAAGCGTTGAATTCTAGGGAATTCTGGGGACACAAGTTGGCAGCACTTACGCGAAATCGACAATTTTTCAAGCATTTTTATTAATTTTAATACCAATTATTGACCCAATCGTTGTATAAAAATGAACAAATTGTGCGGGGGGTTATTTTTCACCTATATCCGAAGTTTCACCAAATTTGAACAATTTTTCGAAAAGTTTCTTAAGCTTTTGTGAATTTTCCATAAGAATCATGTTAAAAATGGTTATTAAAAAATTTATAACTTTTAAACCAGGTATGAAAAAAATCCAAAATTTTGCATACGGTTTCTTTATAAATTGGAGAACCTTGGAAAAAAATTTCATTGAAATCGTACATTTTTAAGTTCTAATAAAATACCAGTAGAACATCCTTGAACGATGGTTATTAAAAAATTTATAACTTTTAAACCAGGTATGAAAAAAATCCAAAATTTTGCATACGGTTTTTTTTATGATTTGGAGAACCTTGGAAACTAATTTCAATGAAATCGTACATTTTTAAATTTTGATAAAATACCTATAGAACATCCTTAAATTCTCTACGAAAAAGAGGGTGCGTGTGACTCTTACGCGTAAGAAGTGAAGCTTTTTAGCTGCTTAAAAAAGTTGCTTTAATGCATTACTCTTTTCGCATTTGTCATCAATTTTCATTATAACAGGATCAGGAAATGGTTATATGAGATTTCATTGAAGAAAAGCATTCCTTACCCTTTTCTTCGTGAAAGTCTCTAATCGTAACAGCACGTATTGGGGCAGTCGTGCAAAGCAAAGGGTTAAGGTAGTTCATTTACGACATTCGTAGCCAGAGATATAACCCAATGATGACCACAAAAAGTTAGAAATATTCAATGCCAGAGGATGCCGCCATAGTACCCCATCATGCGTTAACTGTTTTAAAATAATTAATACTTCAAAAATCAACATTTTCTAAACGAATCAATCATGAAATTTATAGATATTTCAAAAAGTTTGGTCAATATGCAGAATAGGGTGCTAAAAATCAATGAAATTAATTCAATTTAAATTTGCCTCAGGAAGGGGGATGGAGAAAATGATGTAATATATCTTGGTCAAAAATTTGAGGGAAAATATAGGAACTCGCAATAGTTCAATTGGTAAAGCACCTGACATGTAATCAGATGGCTGTGAGTTCAAACCTCGCTTGCGCATTCCATATTTTTTTCCGAAGATTAGACTTTGATAATTATTAAATTTTATGTAGGCCGCTATTCTGCATATTGACCAAAAGTTTTTTGATTTTCTAATTCACAATGCATTAACAGGTCGTTCCAGTATGACGCCCAAAAGAGTGCTCATTTTCGCGATTTTTTTTTCTTACAGTTAGAATGCTCTGATCAGGCTGTTTTTTTTAACACTAATGAATAGACTCATGAAGAATAGAAATTTTTTTTAAGAGTTATTCTTATTCATTTGTCTCGATTTCTTAAACATTTAAAATTAGAAAAAAAGTGTCTCGATGGTGTGCAAACTAGAGGTCGTAAATCTTGTCGGAAACGAAGTTTCCAAGAAGATTATTAGTCGTCATGGATAGAGCTATCGCCTGATGGAGGTTTTTTCCTTCTTTCTCAAAATTGCAAAAATGGTGCCAGTTTGAAAAAACAATTAAATCAGACCCTATTCTTTTGATAGTTTTTCGTTAAAAAAATAATAGGAATTTTTTGGAAGAAAAAGAAAAGCCTCCATCGGGGGATAGTTCTATTCATGACAATTAATAATCTTTTTAGAAAATTTATTTCCCACAAGATTTACGATTCCTAGGGTGCACACCATCAACACACTTTTTTTCCTTTTTTATTTCAAACGTTTGAGAAATCTGTAAAGAAATCAATAAAAATAACAGAAATTTTTTTTTTCCCATTCTGCATGAGTCTATTCATTCGTGGCAAGAAAATCAGCCTGATCAGTGCATTCTAACTGTAAGGAGAAGAAGATCGCAAAAATAAGCACTTCTTTTGGTCATCACACTGGAACGACTCCTTAATTTCGAAAAAAAATGCTGAGAACTGTTCTCAAGATGTACGGGAACATGCATACAAGATATGCATTTTATTATGATAATCTTGGAAAATTTGAACAAATTTAAAATTAGAGAAAATTTTCCAATTTTTTGTTTCTCCCGTTTTTTTCTTCCTCATTACATTCTTCACATATTCACTGAATCAGATTTGAGAATTTCATCTTGTATAAATTTTTTTTATTAACGATTTTAAACGAAAATTTAACTTTTTTCCGACTGTACCTCCAATTCATCCATAATTTAATTTTTTATTTTTTTTGGAATGTCTCAGAAACTAAACAAGATTGTAAAGTTTTTGTAAAGGCCCTTGAAATTATTTACAAAAAAGAATGAAAGCCAAATAGACCAATCTTGATCAATTTTCGACATATTCTCAAAAAAAGATCAGCTTAAAAATTGACTCATTTTGTTTTACTTTTCCACTACTGAATTACTTACTGATTAGTAAGTTACAATTGCATTGTGGACTAATAGATACTGAAACTCTTCAATATGACGGTGGATATCTGAAATAGGATGTTTTCAATTATTTCAATGGAAAAATATGGAATTCTCTGATCAAAAATCGTTCAAAGCTGATGTTAAGATTAAATTAAGGAAAATTGAATGTTCAAGGAAATGAGGAATTCCCTCAGTCTTTCAGTAAAAACGATGGGAGAATATCATCCATGTTTTATTAGAATTCCTAGTTTAATATTTTTTTATTGGTCATTCTAGGAGTTAAATTTGAATTCATAGAAAGTTTGATGCCAAAAAGTATCAGCGGATTCTCCATTGCTGTGGAGGGACTACCGTTTGATTACAATACTGGTAAACTAGATTTGTCGCAATTCAGAAGGGAATATACCGGAACCAACGAATACATATATAGGTATGTAAAATTCATCCAGAATTCGAAAAAATTAACTAAAACTTTCAGCCTTCCTTGGAAGATTGGTCGATCATCTCGATCGACTATTTCACAAACTCGATTATCAGTCGACCACAGCTCAATTAAGAGGAGAATTGTAGAATCGAGTTGTCATCGACTAATGATCGAGTCAACCTCTAATATTCGCAATTCAATTGTACAATTAGTGATGGGCGATCTCCGAAAAAAGAATTGATTCTCGAAAAATCGATCTTCATAACGAACGATTTTTTGAGGATCGATTAAAAAAAAAGACTAATCGATTTTTCCCAACAAAAACAATTAAAAAATAGGAGAAACATAAAAAAAAACACATTTCTATTAGTTCAGTTCTGTAATCTTTTTTTTCTTAACTGATAGGGAGGACCGGGGCAAAGTGGGGTACCTATTTTTTTGGAACACTTTTTTTTTCTTTTTTTTTTTATCAAAAATGGTTGCTGGAGTGCTTATTCGTTATTGCATAAGGGAAACGGGGGGAAGTGGGGTACCTGTTTTTTTTTAAATTAAAAATAGTGGCTCGAGTGCTCATTCTTTATTGAGTGAGGGGAATTGGGGAGAAGTGCAGTATTTTTGAAGTTGAATTTTTTTTAGCCAAAATTCGTCTGTATTGACAATAATTGGTTTTATTCAACAACAGCTGTTTACCTTTGTAGTTTTAGCTATAAACAATTATTCCTCGTCTAGACACGAGATAAATCAATAAATAGGGGTGACCGAGGCAAAGTGGGGGACCAACTTTTCAGAGCACTTTTTTTTTTTTTTTTAGCAATCAACGTATGCTTTAGTGTTCATTTTTATGACGGTTTTGGGCATTAGCCATGACGCAAAAAAAGAGTGAAAGTGAAGAAAAAAAAGCAAGAAGAATTCCATCTCTCAAAATGGAGCACGGTCTTCAAAATTTTTTTTTCGACTTAACCCGTGTCAGGGTCGTTTGACCTAATCCTTTAGCTTAGATTCCATTGATTTTCGTCTCTCTGCGAACATCTGTTATCGAGATATCGGTTACACCGAACGGATGGTGAGTTTTGTAAACTTGAATCAGTGCTCTGTAAGTGTCTTGTGCTGTATCGACGAAAAATTTTTTTTTTCATTCTTAGAATTGATCTCAAAAAGTACCGACAAATGACGTTTTTTTGAAGATCGAGCTGCATTTCGCAAAAATTGTAAATAGTACTGAGGTTTTAGAATTTTTTGCTAGCTCAGTATGTGCCTAAACGCCCTCTAATTTTTGAAGCCAATTGGTTGGATAGTTTTTTTTCCCGAATGGTGAGAGCTGTAGCGAAAATGATAGGAACGCTTCTTTATTCCTTAAATATCAATTGATGATGATTAAAAACGGAGATTTTCTTCTCAACTTCTTATGAAATTTCAATTTTTTTTTCATGTACCCCACTTTGCCCAAAATGCGATAAAGACGAACTATATCGGCAAAAATGCTCCAAATACTCAACAGAATGATCAATTACTGAAAAAATGAAATCTCAACTTTTTATAAAATTTCAATTTTTTTCGGGTATCCCGCTTTGCCCCAATGGGTTCAACATGATCGACGTGACTTCATTGATTGAAAAATCAAAAAGATAGGTAAAAATAGAGATGACATCAAATGTTGGGCCCTCAAAGCCCTCTCCTTCCCTTAGGTACCCCACTTTGCCCCGGTCTCCCCTACATTATTGATAATGAATACATTATTGTTGATTTGATTTTCTTTAAAATTATTTTTGGCTCAATTCATCCGGTAACATGGTGTAAAGTAAATTTTTCTAAAATCTTCTCATGTGACCCTATCGGAAATGACCAAAATTGAAAAGAAAAAATGGATTATCGGAACTAGTTGGATATCCACAAGTATACAACTTTATTTCATATAATTACTTAAAATATTTCCCATCATTCGGTAATAATAAATTTGATCTCAAGAGTTTTAGACTCTTGAGATCAATTTTTATTGTTGTTTTTTAGAAAAAAATCGATACGATTCTGCTAAACAAGAATCGATTAATCGAGTTTTACAAAATCGCCAAAAAAGATTGATTTTCGAAAGTAAAAAAGGAGTATCGATTAAAAAACGCTCATCACCATATTCAATTCGATTTTTAATCGAGTTGTGATCGTCTCATGATCGAGTGTGTTGAATAGTCGATCAGGCTGACGGTCGAACAGCGATCAATGATTCCGTCAGCAATGTCACACGTTCAATTTTTTTAATTCCAGACAACCATTACTATTCGTCCAAAAAAATCCAACTGTTGAGTATGCAAAACATCCTTACAAACGATCTCAAAGACAACATAACTATGTAACACTTGAACAATCTGAGCTCAGTGGTGATCTTGGTCAATCAACTCTACCATTATTTTATAATTATCCCAACGAAATCAATCAATATTCAGCATTATCTGGAATTGGACTTTTTCATTATGGCTCGCAAGATAATTCAGGATTTTTCGCTCTTGACTTATTCCCCATAGATTTGGAGCAGTTTTTATAGTTTCTATGGGAAGTACTAGTAATGACTTACTATTAATTGTTTCATCTATTATCATTACAATCGAATAGCAAACAGGTAAAACAGGATAAGTCGATTTTCAATATCGCATTTCTCCTCTTCTCCTTCCTTTCATTGTTTTATTGTGAAGAATTTCAAGAGCCACATCAAATATTCAAGAAAAAATAGCAAAGCAAAATTGCCCTATCTCGTTAAGTTTCTGTGATATTCCCAAAAGACGATATATTTGAAAAATCGAGTCATCCTGTTATCTCTTTAATTATGAATTGTTCGTGAATGAAGTGTATCTATTTTCATTCAAGTTTATTTTGTGAGAAGTCAAAGTCACTGTTCTGATGAGAAAAAGGTCAAAGACAGATGAATCATTCCAGTTAAATTTACAAAAGGCTGAAAATCGATAAGTAAGCAGTAAAATGAAATAATTGTCTCGAGAATGAGGGAAGATAATAAAATTGTATTAAAAAAAAAATACTAATGAATCAATTTATCTGCACATTTTCAAATCCTAAAGCTATTAATGTATTTTTTTTACAGAAATATATGTTGTTATTTCATTAAATGATTCAAAATCTTTAAATATCACTCTTTTATATAAGAATAAGAAAAACTAGCTTATATTTGGTGTATAAAAAGAATGAAAAATATAATAATATTCTACTGATACCAATTATCGGACAGAATGAGCAAGGGAGATAAATTATTTGGTTTCCTCCACTTTTTTTGTGCAGGATCCAATTTAAGTACTAGTGCAACACCACTTGCACGTGATTTAATTGCTTCATTGGCTTCGTCCAAAAGATATTGATTTATCGATGTCCAACTGACCCATATTTTTTCAAGTTTGAGAGCACTTTTAATCAGTTTAATTGAACCCTCGTTACCAATGCCCTCACAACCACGACAGTCCAATTGAATCAAATTGTACATTTCGGCTCTTGTGCAGTCACGCACTCCAGTTATAAATGCCATGTTCAGTATTTCTAGGTGTGGAAGCTTGGCTATGTCTTTGAAAGAGTCATCGGAGAGCTCCTCATAACGATCTGTGAAAGAGATTTTTTTCATTTTATTATTATTCCATGTATCGCATAGAAGAAATAAATATGCTTCGAGAATCACGAAAAAATCGCGATTAAATTGTAATTTTTTTTTTGTTTTTCATTTTCATTTAGGCAATCTAAAGAAAAAGTCCAAAAATAGGAAAAAAATTTCGATTTCTAAAAAGTTTAAAAAATTCAGGTGATTTCTTCCGTAAATATTGTTGAATTGAACTGGTTTGGAGAAATAGTGAGTTTGTGCAAAACTTTCCCGGGATGAAAAAAATCGAGTCTTCCAGTGGTTGAAAGACTCCTGTCCCGGTCTCTACAGAGTCCCTATTCGCGCCATGGCAGGGACTTTCCAGAGACACCTTGCTGACCTCCCGTACGGGACACGTGTCTCTCCTACAGGGACTCTCAGTCCCTGCTCAACGAACCAGAGTCCTCAGCGCAGAGACTCACGCATCGCGACCACGATTCTCATGCTGCTAATTAACGTTTTTTCCTATTTCTCGCCTAATTATATCATTAAAAATCACCTATCATGACAATAATTATAATCACATAAAAATGAAGCGAATGAAAAAAAAAAAAAAGGAAATCGGTCCGGTAGTTCTTGAGATAGTCCAGGCGGTCACCCATCCAAGTACTGACTGTGTTCGATGCTGCTTAACTCTGGTGATCGCCTGAAATTCTTCCGTTGCCCGCTGCTAATCTGAAACATATACTTTTCCTTATCTCAATTGGGCTCAAATATGCATCGCATATTTCTTTTTCAATTTTTAAAGAATAACGGCTGCAAATTTCTATTGAGTGGAGGATCGGAAATTGAACAATTAAAAAATTAAAACAAAAAATTTCAGACACATAATTTTCAGCACAAATTTTTTCAGCTTTCTAATAAAATCAAGAGACAAAAACCCATCTTCAATATTTTTATCAATTTCAAAAGTTTTTCATATTATAAACAACAAGACTATAAAATGTATCCATTTATTCCTTACGTACGTTTCACCCTAGTTTCCCTTAATGTTGGGAATTTTGATTGAAGTCAAATATGAAAAAAACCATAATTTCCAAATATTGTAAAAATTTAGAACTTAAAAATTATTGAGTTAAAATGGAAGAGTTGATTCATTTTTCAGTCTCTCCCGTGAGGACTCATGTCTTTGTACATCTCCATAAATTCATTGAAAGCCCAACAGAGATTCGAGTCCTTACGGGAAAGACCAGCAAAGATAGAAGTCTTCACAGGAAAGACCAGCAAAGATAGAAGTCCTTACGGGAGAGACACAGAAAGACACGAGAGACACTGTAGAGACAGTTGCGGGACTTGCGAGACACTCCAGAGACCGAAAAGTCTTTCTGAGAGTCTTTGAAGACCGTAAAAGACTCTCAAAAGACTCAAAAATTTTATCCCGGGTTCACTCAGTAACTGCCAGGAATATTTGGTGTTTTAACGGTGAGAAGATCACCGTTTTACCGACGACTCACCGTGAATTCACCAGATCTTGACTGGCGAATTACCATCCGAATTTTCATTGGCAAATCACTGGAAAAACATTTGATATACGAACATCATTTATATTAATATTATATGAACATAATATATCAGTATCAATTCCCTTAATTGCTGAATTCCTCATTAATATGGAGCGAACTTTCTTGTATAGAATTTCAGAAGCTACAAAAAAATTTTCTTGCAATTTTTCTCTAAGTCCACTCAATTCAAAGATTTTCCTGATAATGTCAAAATGATGAAATAAAAGTTGAAAAATTTGTTCTGTACATCTTTCCAAAATATCTTATCTGTTTCCACAAAATTTCTTCGAAGTAATATTCAATTCCTCAACACAGCTTCTTCAGCGTTCTTATGACATATTAACCACGAATGACGTCAATTGTGTTTGACTATTAAACAGTTGAAATGAATTTGTTTGTACAAAGATAAAAAATAATCGTGAGGGGATTCTTTTAATAGCATGATAATTTTACGACTACGTCAGAAGGTGTGATTCTAATTCGTAAGTCATGTGGAAGAAATTTTGATGTTGGTTCCACGCTTCATGTAAAGTTATTTTTCGTAGAAAATTGTGAAGACAATTTTTTTTTTTCAGATCCTGACCAAAACTCATGGAGAATTGGACGATGGAAAAGTGAATTGAAATCAGCATGAATATTTGTTGGGAATATTGCCAATTCTATTGGTCATAGCGGCTTGGGATTGATCTCAAATGAAATCTGACATCATCTTGCTTAGTTTCCGAGTTATTCCATTGAGAATGGACTATTTCAGAATATTAACAATCACCAAACTTACTAGTCTGGTGATTGTTAAGTGCACTTGCATCGTTAATTAATACTGTTACTAAACTTCATTCACGCGAATTAACTTCGATAATCATTTCAATTTTGTTGTACGGATGAAGACGTCATGAATTCTGTTATCCTGCTTGTTTTCAATACTATCACAGATATAGACATTAAGGGAATTGATTTGGGTAGATAATGGAACTGTCTTATAAGTGGTGGAGATTTTTTTCGCAAAATTCCACCACTTTTTTGCTTCCGAATGGAAGCATTGTAAACGCGATTTTTTTCGATCTCGAGATTTCATCGAAATATGACTCAGAATGTTCCAAAGCGTCGAGAAATGACATTTTTAAAAAATGTCTGTATGTATGTGTGTGTGTGTGTGTGTGTTTGTGTGACAGATATCAGCTCATTACTCCGGAACGGTAATACTTGGTGACCTGAAAATTTAACAGTACTTTATCTCCCAATGCAAATTGCTCTCCGTGAAATTTGAGTGAAATCGGTTGAGTACTTTTCGAGAAAAATCAAATTTTCGTAAAATCGTTTTTTCGATTTTTCTCCGCGAAAAATTGATTCACAGCCCCCACCTTCAGCGATGAAATTCATCACATTTGAACTCACAATTTTCACTCGGGTCAAATTTTGCTGCGATTTTTCGTTTGCGGATAATTTCAATTATAGTGTTTTTTATCCTGAATTTTGTATACACGATAGCTCAAAAACTATTTGAGTTAGAGACTCCAAATTTCGTGGGTTTGTGCATCTAATAAACGAAAAGTTTGGTATTGAAATTGGGTGAAATCGGTCCAGTAGTTTCTGAGATATTGCACAAAAACCATTCTATGAAAAGAGGTTATATCTCGAAAACTACTGGAGCGATTTCGCCCAAGTTCAGCTTAAAAGATTCATCTCAATGAGCCCCACAAATGGTGAGAATTTCAGATTTTTCAGAGGCAGTCTCTTGTAAGAGTTTTCGATTAATTAGTTTTTTCAAAAATCACGGTTTTTCTTAGCTTTCTCCCTACGAACACTACTATTTTTTATTCCACCATTCGAAAGTAGACAATTTTTTCTACCAAATGAGTACATTTTCTTCTGACGACAATCGGAAAAAATAGGAATCCTATTCGGAATCTGAACTTCAATTTTTAAGTTTTATCGTAGGATCTCAGTTTTCATCTAATATTGAAAATTTATGTATCATATTACATTATTGCAGTTTAATCGATTATTGTAAGCTAGGACTGCAGGTCCTGAGATTGCATCCTGAACAGATCGATACGGTCTGGAACAATATTCGTAGGAATGTTTAAGTGCGTATTTATAGTAAAAATGATGTTATTTTTTTGAGCAATGGAATACATGGATAGCGATTTGATGCAATATTGATGAAATTCCATTCGAAAGCATTTTGCCAATCGAATTGGCAACATATTAAATGTCGCACAAGGAGTGGGGTTTGTCAGTAACACACAAAGAGTGGCACTCCTGCTTGTTTTTCATAAACAAACGTCACAGTCTAAAATTACGCTTCCATATTTTCAATCGTTTCGTTTATGAAGAAAATTTCTTTTGAAAATTCCGAAATTTTTACACAAATTACTCTCTGAAGGTTCTTGTATTAAAAGGCGCAATGCAAATTTCAATCGGATTGATGATTTCTTTGTTATAAATAAATTGAGCATGTCAGACTAGTGCAGCAACTGGTCATCTGACAGGATTAAAACTAGATTTAACTAGAGGTGCGTAGTTGCTCGCTCGCTACGCTCGCTCGCGGATGGAGGCATGCGTTACTGCTGATTAGAAGGAATTAGTAAGAATGTATTGTGATGAGTGTGACTCTTTGAACCGCACTAAGAACTTCCCGATAGTTTCTCTCACTTACTATTAGAAAAAATGATGAATGAAAAGAACGATAAACTATCACAAAATGTTAGAGAGATCTCGAAATATGAGATCAATACAAAAATCGATTTTTCCTTTTCGGGGTCAGTACATAGACTTCACTTCTTGAGAAGTTGAGAAAAATTTAATAATGTTTTTCTTAAGAAAACTAAGAAATTAGTGGATCGATTCCGATCAAAATCTAATGACCGAAAATTTATATCAAGATGCTTCGAATACGACATCGATCACCTCGATCACATTATTAATTTATGAGAAAATGTGAACGAAATATTTGGTCACAGACATACACACACACACACACACACACACACACACACACACACACACACACACACACACACACACACACACACACACACACACACACACACACACACACACACACACACACACACACACAGACAGGGTCGTGAAAATTATCAAAAAATGTTGGGCAGGTGTCAAAACATATAGATCGATCGAAAAATCGACTTATCATTTTCGGGGACAATACATAAACTTCCCTTATCGGGAAGTTAAAAATTCACTAAATATTTCTATAACACAAAACCTGAGAAAAATTGATATCTCTATAATATTTCTACGAAAAGCCAATGCAACCAATGGAAGTTTTTCCATCACCCTTGGATGAACGATTCAAGAGATATTGCGCATTGATCAGCGGAATCTGATTGTCAGTAAGCTCCCGATGGAAACAGGCCACGGCGTATGGGCTCCGCATTTGAAGAGTTAAAAGAAGCTACACGTAATTATCCTAACTAAATCATATCAAAATGATGAATATTACCATTGAGAAGTGGACGTTATGGGCACCAATAACAGTCAATCGTATCTCCGTTATTTTTCCCAGCATATTCGCCACATATTCATTCGTGAAATGTGAGTTGACAGAGAGCATTGTCAAAGTCTTGAATCCTGGAAATTTGTCGGATAATCTTGAAAAATATCTCACGTAGTAAAAAGATAATTCAGGATGCCAATTAATCTGCGGCAAAATCAATCTCAAATTCCTTAAGTTGTGTGCAATGCTTCAGTATCAAATGTAGATAATTAATTTTTTCATCCTCAAGATCTAGACGAAGTGATGTCAAAAAACGTCCGCAGCGTTTAAAAATTATCTCAATTTTAGCAGCAGTGAATCTTGGATACGTTGATCTTATAAAAGGCCTCTTAACACTCGGCAATCCGGCCTCACTTATTTCCCTTCAATATTGACAAACTGAAAATTAATAGTATATTAGACAACGAGTGCGGGAAGCGCCGTATTACCCACGAGCACGTTTGAGCGCACGAGCGAAGCGAGTGCGCTTAAACGTGCGAGTGGGTATGGCGCTTCCCGTACGAGTTGTCTATACTATTTTATATTATGAGTGCGGGGCGGGTTCAAAAAGGAAATTCAATTCTTTCTACTATTTCTTTATTTTGGATTTCGGAGATCTTTCGCTCCACTCCAATCGCGGAAATCTCTTAATACGAAAGGAAAACAAAAGGTGTTTCCCCTAAAACAATTGCTATAGCAACGAACGTAAATCTCGTTACGATCATCGTTAGTGAGTTACTCGATCCCGTCGTGTGGAAAGAAATTTGTTGGCAGAAAAATGAGTGAGAGAGAACAGGTAATTAATGCTGACAGTGGTCTCAGTGATCATGAAAATCCTTGTGAAATCGACAAGTCAGCGCAAGAAATTCAGAGTGGATTACTTCCAAAAAAATCAAGTGCAAAATATATGAGAGAGTACGAGAAATTCAGTGAATGGATGCGAGGGAAATCTATCAAGTTAATTACTGAGGGCGTCTTATTAGTGTACTTCAATCACCTTGCCAAAAGCCTCAAGCCATCTAGCTTGTGGGCTCGCTATTCAATGTTGAGGACCACTATCGACATGAACCACAATATCAACATCCGAAATTATTCAAAATTGATCAAATTTTTAAATATACAATCCAAAGGGTTCATAAGTAAGAAATCGGAAATTTTACCAGGAGAACAAGTTGCCCAATTTTTGATAGATGCTCCAGATCGCGATTATTTAGCCACTAAGGTAATTACGAATGAATATCATTCTATAGATAATTCACATTATTTGCAACGTTATTTATTATTCGGTGGCAAAGAAGTGAAACAGGATGAATCAATTTCTCTATCCATAATTTCTGCAGAATATCTCTAAGACCAAACGAGATGAAGCGATGAGGCCCTGATACGTTTTTGTAGTTCTTTGAATTCTCTGCAAGAAAGGATCAGAGTGAATCGTGCCATCCCGTTTAGTTTTCAGAATAATCTCATAAAAAATGAGACTAAGAAAACGCCTCATCTTGTTGTATTACTCCAGTATTGAGTTATCAATTTCATTGATTTATACCTGTATCATTTTGAAGGTTGCCACGATCTTTGGAATCCAAGGAGCATGCCGAAGAGAAGAATTATGCAACATGACGGTCGCCGATGTCATAGATAAACAAGATATACTTCTGGTGAAAATACCCAAAACAAAGAATGATAAACCGAGACAGTTCATCGTTCCGGCAGAGTTCTATGATATTTGCAAAAAATACATGGACTCATGACCCTCTGACACCAAAACAACTAGATTCTTCTTGGGTTACCGAAATGGAAAATCTACCAATCAAGTCATGGGGATTAACACGTTCGGAGCAATGCCAAAAGTAATTGCCAAATACTTGAACCTCCCCAATGTGGAGAACTACACTGGGCACTGCTTTAGAAGAAGTTCTGCAACACTTCTTGTGGATGGTGGTGCTGATATTTTGACCTTAAAACGACATGGTGGCTGGAAATCAACCGAGGTAGCAGAGGGATATGTTGAAAGCTCCCTACTGAGCAAACGAAAAATTGCTGAGCAAATTTCGTCTGGGATACTCAATCAGTCCAGGACATTTCCCAGTGCTTCAACATCTGCAGGCTGCAGCGTTGATTCCACAGAGAAGAAACGAAAAGCATCTGTGGAAATTCCTCTTGGGGGATTCAAGCAACCCAGAATATCTACTGGTCTAGGAACACATTTCGTAAGAGAGGTTACTGATATCTCAACATTGGGAAACTCAGAAGGGATGCAATCCAAATCGACAGGGTCTGGCGATGATTCTATACTGAGTGAAAGAGAGTCAGTTGGAGACGACAAAGAAAATCATGTTGATTTGAAGCCTATCGCTGCATATCCGCAAGGTTTTCATGTTCACTTGAACAACTGCTCGAACTTTTCCTTTGTTTTCTTGGATAAAGAATAGTATATTACACTACAAGGGTAGAAACTTGAAATTTACTGTACGACAATAATTTGGCACCCGCCCTTCGCTCGGGAGGCAAATCATTATCGAGGTGAACTTCTTCCCGCCCTAGGTGTGTAATATACTATTGTTTGCTACCCGGTCGAAGGTACGAAAATACCTGCAGGTGTGCAATGAAAGATATCGATGCCTGCCCCGACATTTGCAGCACGAGCGAAGCGAGTGCTGCTGGTCGGGGGCAGGCATCGAATATATCCATAAATAAACGGAAAATACACCCTCATAAAAGAACTAGTGTATAATATACACTGTATATTTCACGAACATGACTATATATTCGTATCACAATTACAAAACTTCTTCTATGATAGCTCAAGTTATTTATTCTATTATAGTTTACTCAGTAAGAGTCATTTTTTCAAAATAATAATAAATAAATTTTAAGTACATTACATGTATTGTCTTTTGAAAGAAACAGATAATAGAACCTTATATCATTTATAGCAAATATTTTTAGTGTATTACACATTTTCCTCAGGACTTTTACTATTAGAAAAATAAAAATTATTGGTAACATTGCCGTGAAAGACACAGTTTTCATATTTCACATTTGGATTCTTGCTCGTAATTAAACTTTTAGATGCAGACTCCGAAACCAGTTCATTTGTCTCAATATTTGTAGATGCAGTTTTCGATGGATGTTCAATCGTCTCAATATTAGGGGATGTAGATTTCGATGCCAATTTATTCGCCTCAATATTTGTAGATGTAGATTGCGATGCCAATTTATTTACCTCAATATCTGCAGATGGTGTTTTCGATGCCAGTTTATTTGCCTCAATATCTGTAGATGTAGATTTCGATGCCAATTTATTCGCCTCAATATTTGTAGATGTAGATTTCGATGCCAATTTATTTGCCTCAATATCTGTACGTGTAGATTTCGATGCCAATTTATTTGCCTCAATATCTGTAGATGGAGTTTTCGATGTCTGCTCAATCGTCCCAATATTAAGGGATGTCGATTTTGATACCAGTTCATTTGTTACAAGATTAGTAGATGTCGATACCAACTTTGGATTATTTTTCACAAAACTTGTTTCTTGGGCTTTATGTTTTTTCGGCGGTGGCTCATTCTCTTTTCCACGAGAAAAAACCGAGATTGGCGGTTTTTTCAAAAAATGATTGGGTTGTGCTTTTTCAGGATCAGTAGTTATGATTTTTTTCCCCTTGGTTCCTGTGTTGAGAGGAGGCAGAGGTGTTTTTTTTTTCTCTGATACAAACGACTTCTCGATTGCTATCAAAGCATCATCATCCACGTCAAAATCATCAGAAAAATTATCCACACAATCGACTTCTGTTTGTATAGATTCTTTACTTTGATCAGTGTTTATTGATTTAATTGTACTGGTTCCACTCGTAGACGGGTGAAGATTCGATTGAGCAACAGCTTTAGCTGCAAGAGTGATACTGTTCAATATTTTTTGTCTGCTCATCGATGAGTTTTCAATATATCCTGTAAATATTTATTAAATTTTTATACTATAGTAAATATATTGATTTTTTTCATAAGTCAAAGAATCAGCAGCTGCTATACCAGAGTTCAGAAATTTAGTCGAAGTTCTGCCTAAACAGTGTCCAGTGTAACGGCGTGGGTCAGGCAATTCCAAATATTCAGCAATAGTTCTAGGAATTTGACCAATTTTATTCCGGCCCATTACTTGTCGATGACATTTGCCCTTTTGGAATTGGATTAGAAATCTGTCTGCTTCGTAATCAGCAGGCTTTAACGCGATATATTGTCTGACTCTTCCATAAAAAAAATCGCCGATTAAAAATTTACGAGGCAGACCATTCTTTGAGTCATTTATGGAGACTAGGTATTTCCCACCAAGGTCTTCAATGTCAGCATCTCGGAGTTCTTTAAGCTCGCCACATCTTGTAGCCCCACAAATACCAATGATCAGCACAACCTTGAAATATAAAAATAAAGATAAATAGTATATTACGTACCTAGGAAGTAAGGAAGTTATTTGCGACAAAAATGGCCACCCGAGCGAAGCGAGGGTGCCAATTTTTTGTCGCAATGGACTTCTTTATTTCTATGGTGCGTATAACATTTTTTGTACCGAAGGGAGTAAGAAACGACGTTTTCAACCGAGCGAAGCGAGGCTAGAAACGTCGTTTCTCGCTCCCTAGGTACAAAAAATCAATTAATTGATTGAATAATTAACAAAAATGTTCATGGATACATACCTTATGAGCTAAATGGTCGTCGTCCGGTGCATCTTTTAAAAATTTCACAACCTCGTTCCATGTAAAGACAGCAGATTTTTTGGGCTTGTGACCTTTGCCATTATTTTCGATTAGGCTTTTTAATTCATGAAATTCGTCAAAATCAATATCATCTGTCGGCCCCAACGTTGATTTTAGCATAGAATAGACACTCCATACAGTAGATGGACTCAATCTTGCATTTAAACTTTGGAAATAGGCAATTAAATTACTTTCTTCAGACAGTGATAAAGCATTTTCATTTTCTTGTTTCCATCTTTGGTAAATCTTATAGACTAGCACGTATCTTTCAGCGGACTTTTTGGGTAAGCTGTCAGTTTTTACGATTAAATGTGCTTCAGCTTCAAAGTTTCTACCAACTTCTTCTTCATCGGTCGATTCACCAGATGATATGTCGTTCATTTTCTTATTTTTACTTTTTTTCACTTCAGTCACTATCACTTCTTAACTCATGTATGCTGTCAATAGGTTGGGAAGAACTGTCAATTGTTTTTTCTACCAACAAATCAGTATTTATTACCCACGCATTGAGCGTGGGTAAGAACATTACCCACGCATTAAGCGTGGGTAAGAACATTACCCACGCCAAGAGCGCTCCAGTGGGTAAAACAGCACTTCCCGCCCGCAAAAGAGCAGCATAAAAGGCCACTTTACCCGCACGAATAATATAAAAATATTTCGAAAAGTCATTCCATGTCCTAAATATTGAAAAAATCGGAAGGAAATCGTAGGAAACGCCAAAAAAAATGCCACTCAATTTTTGCTGAATAAAATCAAATAGTTTTTTTTCCAAAATTTTCAATAGAATTTCAACAAATAAAATTTAAGTACATTTCCTCGTTTTTTTTAAGATTTGAAAAATGGATGAAATGAATACCTTCTTCGGTGATGAATTTATCTTGAATCGGGAGAAACGAGAATATTTTCAAAATACAATCCAACGGAAGATCCTCGATCGGTAAATCAGATTTCTCTTCAGGATAATTGATTTCTCCATACTCATCCACCCCCTCCAGAACAACTCCATTCCAGCATCTTCCGTCCCATTCCATCAATATTATTATCGAAAATTAGAAAACTTTGGAGATTCTACAATTAATTGAATGTATTATCGTTGTCATATTCCTTTGGAAGAGTCCTAGGGGGGGTATAAATGATGCACTTACAATGATTTCGGGAATAGAGAAGCGTGGAAAAAGTTATGGAAACCAAAGAATCATGAAAAACCTTATAAAACCCCCAAAAAATACACTTTCCGCAAAATCTCGTATTATCGTTGTCATATTCCTTTGAGAGAGTCCTAGGGAGGAATAGATGATGCACCTACAATGATTTTGGGAATAGAGAAGCGTGGAAAAAGTTATGGGAACCGAAGAATCATGAAAAACCTTATAAAACCCCCAAAAAATACACTTTCCGCAAAATCTCGTATTATCGTTGTCATATTCCTTTGAGAGGGTCCTAGGAGGGGATGAATGAAGCACCTATAATGATTTTGAGAATAGAGAAGCGTGGAAAAAGTTATGGGAACCAAAGCATCATGAAAAACCTTATAAAACCCCCAAAAAATACACTTTCCGCAAAATCTCGTATCATCGTTGTCATATTCCTTTGAGAGAGTCCTAGGGGGGGGATAAATGATGCACCTACAATGATTTCGGGAATAGAGTAGCGTGGAAAAAGTTATGGGAACCAAAGAATCATGAAAAACCTTATAAAACCCCCAAAAAATACACTTTCCGCAAAATTTTGTATTATCGTTGTCATATTCCTTTGAGTGAGTCCTAGGGGGGGATGAATGATGTACCTACAATGATTTCGGGAATAGAGAAGCGTGGAAAAAGTTAGGGGAGCCAACGAATCATGAAAAACCTTATAAAACCCCCAAAAAATACACTTTCCGCAAAATCTCGTATTATCGTTGTCATATTCCTTCGAGAGAGTCCTAGGGGGGGATGGATGATGCACCTACAATGATTTTGGGAATAGAGAAGCGTGGATTAGCCATTAAACAAATAAATTTATTAATAAATTAATTTTTTTATTAATAAATTTTTTTAAGAGAATCAAATTTCGGAAAAAATATGTAATGTGCAAGCAGGATTTGAACCCGCGACCCTCTGATTACATGTCAGGTGCTCTGACCACTGAGCTATTGCGAGTTACTATATTTACCTTCGAATTTTGATTCTCACATCTTTTCTCCACCTCCCATCCACGAGGCAATGTCGCCATTAAACAAATAAATTCATTAATAGATTAATTTTCTTATTAATAAATTTTTTTTTTCCCTTCTTTTAAGAGAATCAAATTTCGGAACAAATATGTAATGCGCAAGCAGGATTTGAACCCACGTCCTTTTCTCCACCTCCTATCCACGAGGCAATGTCGCCATTAAGCAAATAAATTTATTAATAAATTAATTTTTGTATTAATAAATTTTTTTTTTTTTTTTTTTTTTTTCTTTAAGAGAATCAAATTTCGGAAAAAATATGTAATGCGCAAGCAGGATTTGAACCCACGACCTTCTGATTACATGTCAGGTGCTCTGACCACTGAGCTATTGCGAGTTACTTTATTTACCTTCGAATTTTGATTCTCACATCTTCCCTCCATCTCCCATCCACGAGGCAATGTCACCATTAAACAAATAAATTTATTAATAAATTAATTTTTTTATTAAAAATTTCTTTAAGAGAATTAAATTTCGGAAAAAATACGTAACGCGCAAGCAGGATTTGAGCTCTGTCCTACACCGACCTCCCTTCGGCTTTTTCCGTCAAAATAATATTTTCCGAGGAAATCCAACTTTACCACTGGAAAGCTAGCTCTCCTGTCCTACACCGACCTCCCTTCGGCTTTTTCCGTCAAAATAATATTTTCCGAGGAAATCCAACTTTACCACTAGAAAGCTAGCTCTCCTGTCCTACACCGACCCCCCTTCGGAGTTAGCAATAGCTATTTGCAATAGTTTTGAAATATTTTTGAAAAATCATTGAAGAAAAAAGTAGTCTTGTCCTTTTTACCTCTTCACTAGTGAGTTCATTTTGTGTGAAAATCTGATTTACCTGTTGAATTTGGCCGCGAGTAAAAAACATTCACCGGCACTGAATTTAGGTCTTGTCGTCTCTCTGGCAATTGAGGAGGTTCTGCAACAGAAGATGATAAAAAGAAGATGAGAAAATGAAAGCAATGACAAAAAAAAAGCGTTAGGACAAGAAGAACGTTCCTCCAATGGTTTCAGAAGTATTTTCAAAAATTAATGATACAAGGAGATTTATCCCGTTCTACTCCCTCACTACTGAATTGATGAATATAAACTTACGGTGACGTTGTGACCTAAAAATGTAGAGGAGCCTGTGTTCGGGATGCTCGGAGTATGAGTCCTCTCCCTTTTCACCCCTCCTCCCCAGGGTCTCCACGCGCTCCTCGGCAGTCTCTCTTGTGTTCTCCTCAGGAGACAAGCCATCTTCAGCTACAGCGAGAGCTGTCACAAAAAATACAATATATATCATATGAATCTCTACAAGTTTTCTCCTAATTTTGAAGTTTCCAAATGAAATTTCAGTAGTGAACAGGCAAAACAAGATGAGTCGATTTTTTTTGCAATTTATTTTTGAATAATAGATCGGAAACTAAGTGAGATAGCAAATTTTTTGTAGGAACATTTTTCTCGTCCCTCTGATTATCCTTTGAAAAAAGATATCTATAAGAATTTCACCATCTCGTCTAGTTTCTGAAATATTAATAAAAAAATCAACAGCGAGGAAAGACGACCCATTCGGTCTGACTCATTCCGCCTCTTCACTACTGAATTGATTCAAGAGAAGGATGAATAGGGAACTTGCATATTTTTTTTTTATTTTTTTTTTCTCAATATTTATTGATAGTGATTGACAGAAAAGGCAAAGAAAAAATTTTTTATTCGTTAATTAATTCATAAACATTAATTAAAAAATCATTTTTTTGAACTTCTCCAAATCGGACATGACGTCAGAATACCAAAATCTTTGTGTGCGCCATCTGTAGTCACCTGTCGTTACTCATTGACAGGCGTATGAAGGTTATGCTGATTGTCAAAAAATGCGTATTTTTTCATTTTCCTCTTCTTTACTTCAAACATTGTTTAAAGAATTTCAATAAAAAATGTGTTTCCTTCCAAAGAAATTTATACACATAACCTTTTTATGAGTATTGCGCATCGAAAATTCAAATATCCTCCAGCTGCGCCATCACTGGCCACAGCTTGAATTACGCATGTGGTATTATGACGTCAGAGCCGTTTTAGTGCAGTATGAAATTTGGAGATTTTTAATTGTAAATTTCTCCATAATTAACAATTTAAAAACACAAAAAAAAATTCCCTAATTTCAGACAATACTGTAGAATGCATAGAAATGAGAAAAAAAAATAATAAAAAAAATGCAAGTTCCCTATTGGAATAAAAAAAATATATTTCTACTTACTTCCATCGATAGAGCTCTCCGGAGTCTCGGGAATGATGATGGGATACTTTATTACTGAATCTATAACAAGTAAAACAAAAGTTAAGGATTAAGTCAGATATATAAGATAATTTAATAGTAAAAACTTGCCAAAGACTGAGAGGAATTAACTTTTACTTTGAATTTAATTTTTGAATTGATGAAAATCAATTGTAGTTAGTGAAATTATTGGAGATGGAAAAATTAAAAAGATTTATACACTGAAAAGGTGAGTACATCTCATGTAAAAAAATGCAACGAAAATTTGACTTTTTTCAGCAACATTTGGAGTTCAAATCCTTTTCATTTTAAAAGAATGGAGTGACGAAGATGTACAAGATTCTTGTGGAAAAAAAAAAAATTTCCCTAACCGTCATTCCTCGACGTCTCCGGAGTCTCTCCGGCGGGGATCGTGTCATTTGTAATATTAACGTAGTACCGCCGATACTGGCCTAGTCAGTGGTTATAGTATCTCGCTTGAATCATGCAGTGTTCCCACACTAGATAGCGTTCCGAATGAGTAAGAGAGAGAGAGAGAGAGAACATATAAAAAGTACAGTTTTCATAGTTATTCACTAATTACTGCTATCACACGCTCGGAACCTGTATTTTCAAGGTTCTAAAATGTTTTAGATATAATTTTATATTTTATAAAAAAATCCATCTCTAACCGTTTCATTACAGAGTCCATTTTGCCCCACTCTCCCCTATATTTAAAAACTTACTGGAACCGTCCAGGGTCCTTTCCTCACGTTCGTTCCTGCTGGATGATTCCTCAATATTTATTTCCTTTGGCATAAGTTCATCTACAACTGAAAGACAAAAACCAGAATTATATAATCAGAATTTGTTGAATGAACGAGAGAAGATGGTATTTTTTTTTCAATGTTGAAGAAAGGGATTGAGACTCCTGAAAAGTTCAATAGAGGAAAAAAGGCAGAGAGCGTTTGAATTACATTTAAAAAATGTGGAAGAATTTATTTTCAGGGACTTGTTGGAAATTCGATGTCTCTGGCAAAAATTAAAAGTCAATCTCTTTTTTTTTTTAATTTCCAGTTTTTTAAGACACAAAAAACTCAAAATTGTTATCCCAAACATTGACAATCAGGATAGAGAAGAGAGTGGGGTTGAGAGCTTTTAAAATAATTGAAAAAGGAGTAAAGTTGATAGATATTTATGGAAAATTCAATTAATAAATTTTGTGGGATGAATTTTGAATCAGTAAAAGTGTTTAAAATAATTTTTTTTCGAAGATTTCAATGAAAGGCTGAGGAAAATCCAGGTGGAAAAGGTGTGTTACAGTTAATTCTTTGAAAATTTCATGAAAATTCTACTTTTTTGGTGGAAATTGATGAAAATTAAGGGTCAAACGTCTTTCATTTGCAACGAGTAGAGAAGTAGAATGTTATGATGGATCTAGAAAAATAATAATATTCAAACTCACCAGGAATTACTGGATCGGGATGAACCACTGGACGGTCCAGTCTTTCTATCCTCACGATAGCACGTTTAACTGTGAAAAAAGAAATAGTTATTCATTGAGACATTCTCGGATAGATAGATAACGATGAATTGCGAAAAATTAAAAACACCTGTAAAGAAAGGAAAACGAGATGAAAGAAAAAGCGAAATTCATGAAAAATTCATGATACATGAAACAGGATAGCACATTTCTTCTCGTCAGCGTTCGAAAAAAAGACATGGACAAAGGGAAAATGAAAATAGGAGAAAAAAAACGGTTCTCCTTACCAATCTGTTGTGGAAGGACCGGTGGCGGTGGTATCACCTCCTCCTCCGGAACCTCTGTAAAAAAAAATCGAGAAAAATTTGAAAACAGTTGCAAGGAAAAAAAAAATGTGTAATATTTCCTGATTTCGAGACTTTATTTTTGAGAATTTCTGAGAAATTTTGTTATTCACAGTAAAAAAAAAAAATGAGGGTCAAATTCTGATTATTTCAGAAATATGAGAAAAATGAAAAAGCTAGGAACTAATGAAAATCAAAAGTTTCCAGTCAACGGGACCAGCACCTCCATCTGCGGGATCTTCCAGATCTATAAGAGATGCAAAAAATTAGAACGAAAAAAAGAAAGGACTTTTAGTGAAATAGTTGGAAATAGAAATTCATCAATAATTTCATTAAATAGCTGAAGAAATTTTCAGTGAAAAACAGACTATGACTTTGAGGAGAGATTAGTTCGTAGAAATTCGTGATAGGATGACAGTGGAGAAAATGGTTTTCAAGCGGCAGGATTAGTTGAGAAAGGAAACAAGGAAGAAACGCTGTCTAAAATCAATGAATCGGAGTGAAGAAATAAAGAATATATAATGTTGTCACTTACCATCTTCAGGCAGCAGCATCGCGAAAATCGCTATGTTTCGATGATGATACGATACGCTGCCCAGGATGATCTGGTTCAGAACTACGTCTATCAGTCTCGCGGAGATGAACCCGGGGTAGAGGTGTACCCGGACACCCTCCTCGAACTCATACACCCACGGGTAATCGCCGCGCTCTCCTATCGCGAGTCGGTTGGGATCTGCAAGACATAAATATTTAAAAATGTACAAATATCTTTAATTTTTTAATTTCTGAAAAATCTCAAATAGTAAAATGAATCTAATTTGCGAAATATATATGAGCAAAGATAAGTTGCTGAGGTTCAATTTGAAAAAAATTCCTTAAAAGTTTCAAGAACGATTTTGAAAAGAAAAATCAACAAAAACTTCAAAGGAACTTCGAAAAATTCTGAAAAATCTCAAATATTAAAATGAATTTAGTTCTTCACTGGTCGAAGTAGATATAAAAAAAAATTGAATTATGTAGAAAATCCTTTGAAATAAATGCTTTTCCACTGCTGAATAATATTACTTACCGCCTTTATAGAAGAGGGTCATTTCTTCTGCACCTTCTATCATGATCCGCGCAGCTGGAGTTAACCCCTCGCGATCTGTAAAAAATGAAACAAACATAACATCAATTTCATCTCACCTTTCCCGATATGAAAATCACGGAAAATATATGAAATAGGAATTTTTCAATAGTTCTATTGGAATGCTGAGCGGATTTCCAATAGAAAATATCAAAATTAAAATTTATAGATTTTCTGCACATTCGACTCTTTCAGCTGAAAATAGGAGCTTAATCAGGGTGTCTAGCGGTCAGGGAAACCTGGAAAACCGGGAAAAGACCGGGAATTTCATCCTTCTAGAAAACTCAGGGAATTCTCAGATTTATCTGGAATTTTTATTCTCTCTCAGGGAGAATCAACATGAAAATTCTCTGATTGCACACAGGACAATTTATGATACAATTCAATCGAATGGGAGACTTGAAAATTTCGTTGTGACAAAAGCTTTAATTCATGCAGCTCGTGATTCTCACGCGTGCTACAAAGAAGATCTGGCGAAACAAAAAAATGAAAGAGAAGAAAAAGAAAAAGCATAAAAAACCCACAAACGATCGGCTGAAATTGTGGAAGAACTAGAAGCAAAAAAACGGAAAGTACTCGATGATGCTGGGAAAGAAACTGTAAAATAATGTAAGAAACTGTAATACTGTAAAAATACTATAAAACAGCTATAAAGCGATATGGGTTTCGTATTTTCACGATTTTTCTGTATCGATTCTATATACATTTTCAAAATGAGTTATTATGCTGTGATTAATAATGACTAAGACTATGTTAATAACATCGTTGGAAGAACGTTGAATTTTCTTCATGAATTCTATTCATCAACATAGGGCAAAAAAATGTGATTATTTCCGGCTTGTTTGATAAGTTCATATGTGCGTTATGAAAGAAGTCATTGTGGAAAATCATCATGAAAAAAATCATCTATTTCTTAGATACTCATGAATTAATATTCTAGAAATCATTAAATTTTTGTGCAAAAAAAAACACATAAATTTATGACAAATAATCTGACCTTTCAACTCAATTCAGTTTTCTTGCACTACGACCAATAGAACCCGAATTATAATTAAATAAATAAAATTTTCCAAAAATCCTGTAAATTTTGGAAGATTAATTTCAAAATATCGTCGCTTTAAAAAAAAGTGGTATAAGTGCAACACTTATACATGACGCTCACGCCACTTGGTTTCCAAGATGAGGACATTTTTTCCACTGGAAAAGTCTCTCAGGATTTGAAGGAAAGTCAAAATAACAAGCAATTTACCCATCTGCCGGTGAGTCCTGGTGACTAGCGGCTTCGCCACGTCTTTCTCATAATACAAAATCATCCCCTTCTTCAGGCGACGTACCACCGGGTCGGCCTCACGCTGTGCCGCTCCGCTAACCCGACGCTGCACGACCGGATTCGCCGGACCCCTCAAATGCCGCAAGTTATACGGATGATGTCTTTCCTGGAAATGAATAAAATAATAGGATATCATCTGGCAAGTGTGGTAAGATATTTTTTCCGCACGCCGTCCGGAAAGTCGCCACTTTCCGCATGCTACGCGTGCGGTCAGTGGCACTTTCCACACGTTGTACGGAAAAAAAAGTACCTTACACGTGCGGTAAAGATTTTCAGACTCGTGTGATTAAAAAACTCGCCTTCGGCTCGTTTTGCAACCTCACACGCGTCAGAATAGTATATTACATGCCTAGGGCAGTAATGTAAGAAATGTCTCAGAGCACATGTAATTGTTGACCTCGGGGTCAACAAACATGTGCTCTGAGACATTTCTTACATTACTGCCCTAGGCATGTAATATACTATTTCTATACAGTGTGCAGAAAAATAGTTACCGCACTTGTTAGGTAATGTACTATTTCCGCACGCTACGCGTGTGCACTTTTCACACGTTTTGCATTAAAAAAAAAATTGGAGCTTACACGTGCGGTAAAGATTTTCAGAGAAGTACTTTACCGCACTTGGTAGGCAATGATATGAATTCTTGATGTATTTATAGAGCAAAAACTTATTTTTTGGAGATGGCTCATAAATACCTCAAGAAACGTTATTATTCACGAAAAATCTTGGAAATCAGAAGCAAATGACTTTCACCTTTTGTCGTTTTTCACATTTTTTTTCGTTTTTTTGCTAATAGAATTAGGAGAAGGTGGGGCAAAACGGGCAGAAGATGTAAAAAAAGGCACAGTTAAATTTTCCATATCTAAACTATGGAAAAACCGTTGAAATTAATAGAAATATTGGAGATACATTTTTTTCTCGTAATTTCCTTGAAAAACTGAGGAGTTTTTCAGTGGAAATTATGTGCCAGAAACGTTTTTTTCTGCATTCTTTAAAAATTCAAGTTTTTAATCACAATTGGATGGAGTTCCTTTTTCTTTATTTTTGAAAAAAAATTCACTTTTTTCGAGAGTATATCCGATGCTATTGATAGTAGCATTAAAATTGTGAATAGAGGTGAAAGGTGAGATTTTGTGCCATTAATTTATGATTTTTTAGATTAAAAAATATAGATTTCTAAGATAGTTATGGTGCAAAAACTGATTTTCACAATAGCACCCAAGAAATACCTTAAAACTCAATATTTTCAAATTAAAATCTTCATCAATTGATCACAAATGATCCCACCTTTCACCTCAATTTGGAATTTTTTTGCTACGACCAATAGAACCGAAGATATTGCAAAAAAAACAAAAAAACAAAACAAAAAAAAATTTTCTCGGCTTTCCAATGTAATCATAGAAAAAAATATATCTGCAAACATTCTAATTAATATCTATATTGCTCTATTTTTCCATAAAGATGAATAAATAAAAATCGAAAGTCTCATGAAAATTTCATAAAAATTTCGAAAATCCTGGAAAATCTCAAATATTAGAATAAAACTGATTTTGTTTTTTCATTAAGTAATTATTGAATTTCTTATTTTCAATAACTGGTCTCTAGCGAGTCTCATCCGACTGACCATTGAAAAAATTCCCGGAAAAGATGGAAAATTGAGATGATGTCCCATCGATTTTTTGTAGCTTTGAAAAACTCTATATCATCGTCCTAGAAACAAACAGACGTAAGTGCTATGCTTACAGACAGGACTTACACCCCTTTATCTCTTAGGTGATGATATGAATTTTTAATTTGTTCATAGAGCAAAAACTGATTTTTGGAGATGGCTCATGAATACTCCAAAAATCGTTATTATCCACGAAAAATTGTGGAAAATGAAAGCAAATGACCTTCACGTTTTGTCTTTTAAAAAAAAAATTTTTTTTTTGGTCAATAGAATCTGTAGAGGGTGGGGCAAAACGGGCATAAAGTATAAAAAAGACACGGTTGAATTTTCGATCTGAATCAGAGATCGGCGAAAAAAAAATTCGCATTTTTATTTTTTCAATCTTTTCTATTTCTGTAATTTCCATCGAAAAACTTTTAATTACTTTCTCGATGAAAAATTTGGATTTTTAAATTTTTCATTAGTTTGAAAATTAATTTTTTTTTTCAACAATTTTGATTACTATTGTAATTTAAAATTTGACTGATGGAATTTCATAATTATTTTCTTTATTAAACTTATTAACATTTTTATTAGTTAAATTGAATTATCAATGTCATATAAGCATCATTTAGATTGTATTAAATTATAAGTTCTTATTCGTGTTACATTTAGTTAACACTCTCAACTCAAAATTTTTATCTGAAAGATGGCTATGATTGGGAAGATTAAACATAGTAGCGTTGATTTTATCATAAAATCAATTATTCCAATCAATTAATGAGTAAGAAAGAATCAAAATTTCGCATAAGAAAAAGAATTATAAAATTTCATCAGTCAAATTTTTAATTACAATAGTAATCAAAATTGTTAAAAAAAAAAATTAATTTTCAAACTAATGAAAAATTTGAAAATCCAAATTTTTCATTAATAAAGTAATTAAATTTTTTTCGATGGAAATTACAGAAATAAAAAAAATTAAAAAATTAAAAATACGAATTTTTTTTTTGCCGATCTGAATCATGAAAAAACCGTTGAAATTAATAGAAATATTGGAGATACTTTTTTTCTCGTCATTCCCCTGAAAAACTGAGGAAATTTTCAGTGGAAATTATGTGGCAGAAATATATTTTTTTCATTTTTTCAGAAATTTTCCAAAAATTCAACTTTTTGGCCAAAATTTGGACGAAGTCTCCCTTTTTATTTTTGATTTAAAAAAATCACTTTTTTCAAAATTATTTCTGGTTCCATTGATAGTAGCGACAAAATTGTGAATAGATGTAAAAGATGAGATTTTTTGTCATCGATTCATGATTTTTTAAATTGAAAAAAATAGATTTTCAAGATATTTATGGTGCAAAAACTGATTTTTACAAAAGCACAATAAATACCTTAAAAATCGATATTTTCAAATTAAAATCTTCATCAATTGATCACAAATAATCTCACCTTTCACCTCAATTTGGAATTTTTACACTACGACTGATAGAACCGAAGATATCGCGAAAAAAAACAAAAAAAATCTCAAAAAATTTTCGCGTTGCTCCATTTTCCTGTGAAAATGACCTCGAAAAACTAAAATTTTGGATAAATCCGATTATCCATCGAAATAAATCTTAATAAATAGATAAAAAACACAAAAATCACTTGAAATTCACTTATAATTACCTCTTGTCCATTCATCTTGAACCCTTTGCTCACTGCTTCCTTTTGTCACTGACGCTTCACTCACTGTTGTTGAAGCCGGAGTGAAGCCGGCAAGATCGCGGGACACCAACACACAGCCGGGATAGGGGTAGGGACGTGCCTACCAATCACAGGCCTCGTGAGTCTCCCGCGCAAACACACACATGGAGGAGATAACTCCATATATGCAACTTTTTCGGAGTTAACGCCGGCTCCTCTTTGCTTCATTCGTAAACAAGGGGAGGCAGGCGATTTCTGAGAATTTTCCGATGAAAATCGATGGAAAAAATAAAACTTATGAAAATTATTTTGTAATAATTATAAGAAAATATTATTTTTTAAATATTTTTTGTTTATTTTTTTTCAACTATTATATTTTAATTATTTTTTTTTCTTCAATTTTTTTTCAGGACACAAAGAAAGAGGAAGGGGGGAAGGGATAATTATCAGTGGAAATAAATAAATTAAAAATTGATAATAATTTTAAATTTTTTTTATTGAAAATTAACTTTATTCAATTTACTTTAATTACTAATTTTCAGAAGAAAAAAAAATAATACAATGTTGCAACACTGTAGGGCCCGAATTTTTCAAAAAGGTATTAATTCGGAGAATTCCGAATTAGTGGAAGTTAAACTTTGTCTCTATTTTTATAATTAAATGAAAAGGCTTCTGATTTTTTTTTTTTTTTTTCGAAGAATTTACGGAATAAAAATGATGAAATAATAATAAAATAATAATTCAAAAAATAATAATAATCATAATAATAATAATAAGATTGAAGAAATATGAAAATGTAAAAAAAAACGATTTTTCAATTTCGCTTTTTTTTCAGGAAAAAGAGTTAAAACGGAGACTTCAATGCGGCGAGAGAAAATGTGTTTTTTTAATCATTCTATTGGAGCGGGGGGGGGGAGGCTCTCTTCCCCGCACTCACGCGTTCTCGCTATATATATATCTATATATATACACTGCGTGCCGGTCGCTCCGACTGTAAATAAAAATTTTATTATTCTTTCGGAATTATCACCGAAATTATTGGGTTCAGGGAAAAATCGAAAGAGATCTTTTTTGTAGAGAATTTTAAGAGCTACAAAAAAGTTCTCTTGGTAAATTTTCCTAGAATCAATAGTTTCCAATCGCCGATTCATGAATATCTACATGGGAATTTTTTTTTTTAATGAAAGAATTAAAGAACATCGTTGCCTTAGTAACAGAGTGGCGTAAGTGCTGTGTATAAAGATAGCACGTACGCCCCTTTTATTCTGAGGCGACGATATATACAATTAAATTACAATTATATGCATGCAAGACATTTTTATGAAACGGCAATTGGAAACTATTGGTTCTAGGGAATTTTCCAAGAGACCTTTTTTGTGGAGAATTTTGAGAGCTACAAAAAAGGTCTCTTGATAAATTCCCCTAAAACCAATGGTTTTCAATTGCAGTTTCATAAATGTCCATTGTAGACCCGGTTACCGGACGGGTCCCAGTTTCTGAATGCAGCCGCAAAATATAGGAAAGAGTGGGGTAAAATGGAGCCTGTAATGAAATGGTAGGAGATGGATTTTTTGTGATGATTCTATTGAAAAGCTGAGGAAATTTCAGCCTGAAAACCAGTGTCAGATGTATTTTTTCCGATTTTTTTTCGAAAATTCGATATTTTTGGCATTTTTGAGGGGTAAAAGCCTTTCCTTTTTTGAAAATTTTCAGTTTTTTGTAAATATCTCTGGTTCTATTGGTCGTAGCAATTCAGGATTGGTCTCAAATTGAAAGTGGGCTCATTTCCCATCGATTTATGGGGTTTTGAATTCGAAAATATCAATTTTTGGGATAGTTATAGGCCAAAAACTGTTTCACAAAACTGTTTCACAAAAATGCCCATAAATACATTAAAAAACGATATTTTTAAATTGAAAACCCTATGAATCGATAGCAAATGATCTCACCTTTCACCTCCCATCGGAATTTTTACGTTACGACAAATAGAACCAAAGATATTCTCAAAAAACTGAAAATTTTCAAAAAAGGAAGGGTTTTACCCCTCTCAAATCCTCCAAAAAGTCAAAATCGCCAGAAATTCAAAAAAATTAATTCCGGCACTTGTTTCCCGCCTAAAATTTCCTCAGCTTTTCAATGGAATCATCAAAAATAATCTACCACCAATATTTCTATTAATTTCAAGAGTTTTCCATGATATTTGCCTGAAAATTTAGATGTGTCCATTGTACCCCATCTTCCCCTACTAATAATTAATATTCAAGTGAAAAAATTTAGTTTTTCAATAATTACAAAATATTAAAATAACAATCAAGTAAATTGTTTGATACATTTAATTGAAATTTTTCATCATTTTAATAATTTAATTCTAACTTTTCCGGAAACCGGTACCATTGCCTCAAATAAACATGAAAGGCAATTGGAAACTATTGGTTCTAGAGAAATTTACTAAGAGACCTTTTTTGTAGAGAATTTCAAGAGCTACAAAAAAGGTCTCTTGATGAATTTCCCTAAAACCAATAGTTTTCAATTGCCGTTTCATGATAATTTCTAGAAGAAGAAATATACTTATTCAAGTTTTTTTTTTATACCAAAAATTAATTTTATTTTATTCTTTTTAATTAATACAATGATTTCATTATCATCAATCTCGAATTATCCTTATCATATAAATGTATAAAATTCATTAATTTATCCTATAATATAATGACATGTCTTCTATTTTGTCTTAAAATTCATCATTTAATTACTAACTTAATTAAAAAATATCAACTTTAATTTTAAAAGTTCATTTTTCTTTGCAGATATTGACATGATTTTTTTTCCTTCTAATTATGCATTTTATATTTGTTCAATTGTGAATTTGTCAGTTAATTAATAGATTAAAATAATAAATGAGATTTGTACAATTAAAAGATTGTCATGGAGCTGATTAAAAAAAAAAAACTCTCGAAATTGCATTATTAATTCTAAACAAATTAATAAAAATTAATTTAAGTCTTCAAAAATGAGATGTACAGAAATTTCTTGTTTTTTTTTTTACAATTTTTCGTAGTGTAAACGTCTTTTTTTGTGTATAAATTCAATATCTATCCAATTATATTCTTCAAAACATACGTTTGAAGATCAGAGATCGTACTTGTGTGCAGTATTGCTTCCATGCAGTTCCATAACGTGTTTTACAACGCACGTGGTCGCGATATGCCCTGTGCATGAGTACTAGAGTAAGAGTGAGTACGGGGTAGTATGGGATGATGTCGTGGGTAAATAGAGATATTCCAGCCATTGACCAATTCATGATTATCTCGCCAAGGTAGTTGGGATGTCTCACCTGACCCCATAAACCAGAAATTATGAGTTTCTTCCCTCGTGGTGTCAAAATACTGTCCAAATCTGTAAAATAATTCAATGAATTAAATAAATTAGTCATTTTTCCATATCCTTCAATCGCGAAAATCTCGGAAACTAAACGAGATAGCGCAGATTTTGCCGAATTCTTGCTTTGTAGAGGAGAATTAGAGCTACAAAAAAAGGTATTGGCAAAAATTGCACTATCTCGTTTAGTTTCCGGAATATCTGCAAAAGAATCAACAAGTTGATTGTTATTTTAGGATATTCTTACGTGAAACTTTGGGCGAATAGGGATTCCTCCTGAATTCGTCTTTCTGGGAATTGCTGATGCGGTAAATCAAGTATCCAGTGAAATAGCAGAAGGCCAGACCAGCTAGGACATACGGTGACTTCTTGAGACTGAAAAATAATTTTTTTTTTCATTAGAAAAATAATTTTTTTTTTCATTAGAAAAATAATTTATCAATGATTATTGATGGAGGAAAATGGAGATTCCAAGGAAATGGTTTGAGATGGATTTTTTTGGATGATTCCATTGAAAAGCTGAGGAAATTTCAGGTAGAAAACAAGTATCAGAATTGATTTTCTGGGATTTTTGAAAATTTTCATTTTTCGGAACGAAATGAAAGGGTTTTACTCGTTGATTCTTAATAAATTTCAGTTTTTTGAGGATATCTTCGGTTCTATTGGTGGTAGCTTGAAAATTCCGAATGGAGGTGAAAGGTGAGATCATTTGCCATCGATTCATAGGGTTTTCAATTCAAAAATATCGATTTTTAAGATATTTATGGGCATTTTTGTGAAACAGTTTTGTGAAACAGTTTTGTGAAACAGTTTTTGGCCTATAACTATCCCAAAAATTGATATTTTTTAATTCAAAACCCCATAAATCAATGGGAAATGAGCTCACCTTTCATTTAAGACCAACCCGGAATTGCTACGACCAATAGAACCAGAGATATTCGCAAAAAACTGAAGATTTTCAAAAAAGGAAAGGGGCATTTTACCCCTCAAAAATGCCAAAAAATATTAAATTTTCAAAAAAATAAAAAAAATACATCTCATACTCGTTTTTCGGCTAGCTAGGTCATAGCGTAAAAATTCCAAATGGAGGTGAAAGGTGAGATCATTTGCTATGGATTCATGGTGTTTTGAAATGAAAAATATCGATTTTTGAAGTATTTTCACAGCAAAAACTGAATTTTATAAAAATGCTCTTAAATACTTTAAAAATCGATCATTTTCAATCGATCATTTTCATTCGGTCTTTTCACCCTACAACTAATAAAACCAAAGATATCTTGACAAAACTGAAATTTTCCTAAAATCAACGAGTAAAACACTTCAAATTCGACCCAAAAAATCCAAAATTGTTCCAAAAATCAAAAAAATAACATCTGACCCATGTTTTCCACCTCAAATTTCCTCAGCTTTTCGATGCAATCATCAAAAAAAATCCTCTCCCACTTATTCCCATCAATTTCCCTCCATTTCCATAATTTAACCCATGAAAACCCATAGAATCCCCATTTATTCCAAGAAACTTACTTCAAATGATAGACGTATCGTGTAACCAGAGTAATGAAGAACGGATGAAGTAAATTGGCAACACAGATCATGTAGCCAGTGCCTTCATACATGAATCGAAAAGACGTCATCGAAGCTGCCTCAAAAACCAGTGCATCAAGACAATAAAATATCTGCAGTCCAGCGACAATTAAAACCGTAAAGTTCAGATTCTTGACATTAGAAATATCAAAATCCTCCAGTGCCTGAATGACGATAGCCGAATTCACTATTAGTGTAGCAATAACAGCAGATCTTACGAGAACCACCTTAAAATCCAGTTTAGAGACCCTCGGATTGATTTCCCGTCCCTGCCAGAAGTCGTAGATGAAATTATTCGTCGATCCATAGATATTAAGTGCAGAAATCGGCGCCTTTTCAGCTTTGATGTACAATGCTACTGCAAGAACAGTTCCAATGATCCAGCCACTCACAGAAAACTGAAGAATCGAACGCAGAATAAAATCACTGACATTGTACGATGAGTATTCACAAGCGCAGAGAAAAATAAGCGAAATTATTGCTGGAATCCAACCGTTAATCCGATATTGCAGTCGTCCATTCTTCGTTTCTTGTCCATCAACGATTCTTCCAATTGGCAATAAGGAACAAATTGCCACGAACAACACAAATCCAATGTAATAAATCGTTGCATGTAGATTCAAATATGTTTGCCATTTTCCTGGCAAACGGAATCCTGTGTGGCTACATTTATTGTTGTAACAGGCAACTTGTGGTAAAATAATTGAGATCGGGAGTATGAAGATAAGGCAAAATGCACCAATGGAACCGCCCCATTCCTGCGGTTTACTCACAAGTTCAATTACTTTGTCTTTTTTTATTTTTTCCATTGGTGTCGAGGAATCGGGTAAAGCTTCCTCCTCGTAGTGCAACAATTTCTGGAGATCTTGGTCTCGCTGGACCGAAAATCCTCGCTCCTTGTTGTCACTCAAGTACTCGTACATTATTTTTCTTTCAACTGGTAAAGAAACTGCACGATCTATAGATCTTGTTGTTATTATTCTGTCTGTCTTCATCATTGATATTCTCGTTGATCTTCTCGTTGGTATTGCCACGTCTTTTACGCGCAATTGCAGGGGCAAATCTGCGACTTGATCGGTTTCACTTAGACTCACACTCGATGATTCTTTGTCGTCTTCTTTGTCTTCACGTAGTTTACGGGATGCTAATTTACGACGATTTGCATTTGGTGATCTAGCTGGGGAACGGCGACTTGGGGACTTTCTACTTGGTGATTGGCGACTGGGGGATTTTCGAGAGGGACTCTTTTTACCGCGCCCACGTGTTCTCGCTGCACTGCGAGACGGTCGCTCTGGCTGTAAGGGAAAAATTAATTATTGTTTTGGAATTATCGCCGAAAGTATTGGGTTTTGGAGAAAATTGGAAGATACCTTTTTTGTAGAGAATTTCAAAAGCTACAAAAAAGGTCTCTTGTCAAATTTCCCTAAACCCAATGGTTCTCAATTGCCGTTTCATAAACGTCTGTTTATGCAATTAAATTGCAATTATCTGCATGTAAGACATTTATGAAAGTGCAAATGAAAACTATTGGTTTTAGGGAAATTTACCAAGAGACCTTTTTTGTAGAGAATTTCAAGAGCTACAAAAAAGGTCTCCTGCAAAATTCCCCTAAACCCAATATTTTCCAATTGCCGTTCAATAAACATCTATAAATTCTTTAAAAAATGAAATATACCTGTATATCATCCTCGTAAACATTGTACTCAGCACCTCCTTCAAATTGTATTCTATATCTCTCATTTTTAACATTCAATACAATTCCCTTCTCGTAATTATCAGAATTCGGTGGCTTTGCCAGCACCTCCTCACCGGCAATAAACTTCATTACTCCAATTTAAATATCTGCAAGTTACCAAGAAAAATTCAAAAAATTACATAAACACTCACAAATAATAAAATAATTAAAACAACAAGTTTCTGCGCATATTCAGGTATTTAATGATATAATGAATAATATTATCTCATTAAAACTCGCGAGAACTTGTTATCGAGGGGAAACCAAGATACACACATACGCACTTTGGAATGCACTATATATATACACATATATATATATAGAACATATGTAAAACCAATCGCGACTGCAAGAATGCAATTTTCTTAATTGAAAAAAAAATAGGAGGGAAAACGGTTTTTTCAATAAAAAATTCATTTTCTATGCAATGTAAAAAATATTACAATTTTTTTACTCACTTCTTTTATATTCAAATTAAACGATGTTCAATAGTCTTCAATTGTTTTTCTTCTTATCTAGAAATTGAGATAAGTATTATGCGCTTACGATGCAAGTGGTAAATCCTCTTGAGGTTATAATTAAAGAATACTTTTTTTATTACATTGCCTTGTGTGTATATACGTTGGAATCGTATAGACGCCAAGAATTCCACTCGTTTTATATAAAATGAGCGTTCGTAAAGCCATCGGGTAAATGCCACGCGTTTGAGCTGCTCTCATTGGCTGGTTTTTGGATGGCGCGTGAACGGTTGCGTTCGGTCGAGGAACGAATCAAAGATGGCGGCTGGTGATGCGCGGGACTTTTTTTAACCTATGGGAGCGCCAGGATTGAATTAAACACTTTTCGAGAGAAATTCAACGGTTAATTTGGAGTTTTTGGACGAGGAAATTGGCGTTTCGAGGAATTTTGGATTTTTATTGGAGATTTTGAAGAGAAATCTGCACTGATTATGATGCAGCGACAAAATACAGAGGAATTGGTAATTTTTTTGGGGGGTTAATGGAGGGGTTGAAGGATATAATTCATGATTTTATTGGAAAAATAGAGTAGACATACATGAAAGACGATTTATGCATTTTTTTTACTTACTTTTTTTTAATTTTTGGAGCAAAAAAATTAAAATTAAAAGAAAAATTAAAATTTAATTGGAAAAAAAATTGTCTTGTAGCAAGAAAATTCAAAATTTCTTCACAATTTATATATCTATAGATATATATTGAAATTTTCTTGAGTGAAAGTAGATTTTCTTCAACTAAGTAAATTTTCTTACCAACAAAAATTTTTCTTTTTTCTCAGTTTGTGAAAATGAAATTAGCACACATTTTATGATTTTTTTTTTTGATTTTTTTTTAAACTGATAAATTATTATAAAAAGATTGTTTTTTGAAAATTTTGGAATTATAGGGTCGTCTTAGAGTCAAAGAGGCGTAAGTCCTGTGTATAAGCATAGCACTTACGCCCCTTTGTTTTTAAGGTGACTATAGTTTTTGAAATTTTCTACGTGTGCAAATTTTTTTATTCTTTTTTTTCAAATTATTTATTTGGTTGGAAAAAAAATACTAGAAATTGGCTAATTTTCGGTATTATTTATATTTTTCTAATCTTATAATTTCTAATTTCTTATAATTTTCGTCTTTTTTAACGTATTAATTAATTTTTTAAAAATGAATGAAAAATAGGCGTATGTAGAAAATTTAAATAATTGCAAGTGCAAATTTTTCAAATATTTTTTTTTATGATTATAATAATTTCTTTGCTTTAAATTCAAAAAGAAGGAAGTCTTGTGTATGAGCGGTATACCCAGGACTTACGCCCCTTTGATTCTAAGGCAACGATTTATTTATCAAAAAACTGCAAAAAAAATGGGAAATCTGTGTTAATTTCATTTTTACGATAATTTTGGGATTTTTGCAGGACGATTTGCTGGAGAAGCTTACTAATGCACAGAGGAACTTGATCAAATGCGTTAATGAGGTGCCACAGCTGTTTATTGAGGCACTGAATGATGGGGGAGTTGAGAATTTGAAAACGAGCATTCACGAGCTTCTGGACAAGTTCAATTCCGTTATTGGACCGTTGGTAGAGGCTAAAAATGGTTATTGCTCCTGTTTACGTTAGATTTTCTTGAAAACTACTAAATTTAGGCGAAAATATCAGAAAATCTTTATTTTGAAGATTTAAATTTCCCGCAAAAAAGGTTTCTTGGTATTTTTGGATTAATCTAGTCGCTTCAAAGATTTTTATAAAAGAATCAATGATTTATTAAGTTTCTCTCTCTATTTTCATTGGTTTTCTTTTTGTAGAAGGGGATAATAGGATAAAACTGTTGGAAACGAATTATGGAGAGCTTATTGTTCACCTGAGAAACGAAAAGCAAAAAGTGGAGAGTCTCGAGCAACAAATTCATCAATTAGAAGCTGAAGTAAATGGAAAAATCTTTATTTTATTGAGAATAATCCTAATTTTTTATCGAAAAATTGCTTTTTATTATTTTGCAGTCTGCTGGACAAGTAAATTTCTGCACATTTCTTGGTGCAGTGTTGGGAAATTTAGTCTGGGAATCATCACGATCTCCCGATCTCGTTGACTCCTTGTGTCAAAATGTAATTATTATTTTTTAAATTTATCATTTCTTTTGAATTTGATATTTTCAATTAAAACAAGTGGATAATAGTATTGCTTTCCAACTGATATAGCTTTTTCTGCTGATACTTTAGCAATATGCTTCTGAATGGAAGTGATACAATTTTTTTCAAACCATCATCAAAATATCAAATTTTGAAAAATTCATTAAAACGCCAATAACTCGATAACTAATCATGCAAATAAGCTCAAAATTGACAGGCATCTAACTGATACAACTATCGAGAGTAATTGTCTTGATTGAACGATTAAATCCCAAAACTTCTACTTTATTTCAGATTTTCGAGATTAAATTAGAAGGATCTCGAAAAATAATGAGTTTAGAGAAAAATATCAAGATACCTTTTTTGTAGAGAATTTTAAGAGCTACAAAAAAGGTTTCATGACATTTTCTCCTCAACTCAACAGTTTCCAAGATACTCTTTAAATAAGTTGACTAAAAATTTGAATTCCTCGAATTTTCGATTATTCCATGATTTCCACAATTCAATGAGTATCTCGAAAACCATTAGATTTGGGAAAATTCATCAAGAAACCTTTTTTGTAGCAAATTCAATTCTCCACAAAAAAAAGTCTCAAAAAATTGCACTATCTCGCTTAGTTTCCGAGATAACTATAAGAAAAGATTGAAAAAAACAAGTGGATAATAGTATTGCTTTCCAACTGACATGGCTTTTTCTGCTAATGCTTTAGCAATATGCTTCCGAATGGAAGTGATACAACTTTTTTCAAACCATCATTAAAATATCAAATTTTGAAAAATTCATTAAAACGCCAATAATTCGAGAACTGATCATGCAAATAAGCTCAAAATTCACAGGCATCTAATTGATACAATTTTCGAGATAATACATGAGTACAAATAACATCAGCTGAATAGTTTCCAGAAATTCCATTAAAACCTGATTTTCGAAAAATGGACATATCTCGAAAAGTATCGATCGAATTCTCTTCAAATAAAGCTTAAAAAATAGATTTCGTCGAGAGGAAGTTTTCCACAAAGTATGAAATTTTTCTATAAAACCGTTTTGCTGTAATTGAGACTTTTATGCACACACACAGACATTCGCAAAAAATATCATTTTCTCTCTATTTAGATCATTTTAAGTATCTTCTATTAAAAAAATTACCATCGAAAATTCTGATGATTGCATAGCTTCCATTCGAAAGAAAAAAAGGCTTTTACTCAATTTCTCATTAAGAAATTTTAAAATTTAAACACGAATTTCATGAAATTTTTGTTTTTTTTTGGGTATTATAGAACAAGCAAACTATCGGAGACTTTTTATCCATCTGTAATACAGCACTGGAGTCATTTATTCATACATTTGGTGAAACATTTCCCGACATCAAAGAGGAGCAGTGCAAATTCATGATGTCGCTTCTGGGGACAGTTACTAATGTATCGTCAAGCCCTGATGGACGACATTTCCTGATGCAACAAGAGAATGGGAGAATACTGATTAAACAGATTGTCAAGCTTTTGCCGAAAGTACCATCTGTCTCTGGAGATCCGATGAAAAGGCAGGTATTTTTTATGTTTTTTGGAGGAAATATTCCGGAAACTAAGCGAGATATCGAAATTTTCGTCCGCACCTTTTTTTAAAGTGTAGGTATCAAAATTTTCTAGAAAAAAAGACTCGAGCTTTTCTTTAAAAAAAAAAAAAAAACAACATTTTAACTTAAAAAAAAGTGAAATTAACAAGACATTTCGAAATTTGGAAATTTCTAAGATTTTAGAGAATTTCTTGAGTTTTTTTTAGTAAATTTAGTATTTTTCCAAATTTTTCTCGATATTTTTTTGAAATCTAAGCTTCAGCATCTTTCCTTTGCCCATCTGTACCATTAAAATCGGTTTTATCTCAAATAATTTGAAATTAACTAGAAATTTCGAAATTTGGAGATTTCGAAATTTTGGAAGATTTCTTGAAATTTTTGGTAAATTTAGTATTTTTCCAAATATTTCTCGAAATTCATCGGAAATCTACGCTTCGGCAGCTTCCTTCCACTCATCTGTACCATTAAAATCCATTTTTATCTCAAACAATTAAAAATTAACCAGAAATCTCAAAATTTGAAGATTTCGAAATTTTCCTAAGATTTCTCTAAATTTTTCAATTCTAATTCTAATTTCAAACAATTAGAAATTAACCAGAAATCTCAAAACTTGGAGATTTCGAAATTTTTTAAGATTTCTTGAGATTTTTGGTAAATTTAGGACTTTTTCCAAATTATTCTCGAAATTTCTCTGGAATCTACGCTTTGGCAACTTTCTTTCACTCATCTGTACCATTAAAATCCATTTTTATCTCAAATAATTAAAAATTGACCAGAAATCTCAAAATTTGAAGGTTTCGGAATTTTCCTAAGATTTCTCTAAATTTTTCAATTCTATTTCTAATTTTAAACAATTAGAAATTAACCAGAAATCTCAAAATTTGGAGATTTCGAAATTTTTGAATATTTCTTGAGATTTTTGGTAAATTTAGTATTTTTCCGAATTTTTCTCGAAATTTCTCTGGAATCTACGCTTTGGCAACTTTCTTTCACTCATCTGTACCATTAAAATCCATTTTTATCTCAAATAATTAAAAATTGACCAAAAATCTCAAAATTTTCAGATTTCGAAATTTTCCTAAAATTGTTCTAAATTTCCGATAAATTTACCCTTTTTCCCAAATTTTTCCCTAAACCCACCTCGCACCAAAAAAATTCTCCCTAAAAATTCCAAAAAATAATTCTCTAAAAAATGAAAAACAAATAAAATTCCTCCACAGATTAATGCTGATGATTCTGTACAACGTGAGCCTCAATTGTACCGGTTTGCCCTATTTAATTAACTTGAAGGTTTATGAAATAATTGCCTCTTGTATGGATGAACAAACGGACATTCAATTAGGCTGCCTCAGAATAATTCAGTCAATTACATACGACATCAAAGATATAGCTGTAACAAATGAAATACTTCAGCTCATAACAATAGAGACAATTCAAAAATTCGCAGTATCAGAGGACAGTCGTGTATCGGATGCTGCAACTGGAATATTGGATAATATTAAAAAATTCTACGACTCATCAGACACGATAAGTGATCGATCAACGAACTACTCATAATCACTTTTTTTTTTTTTTTAAACTTATTTGTTAAAAAAAAAGGAGGGAAATTTCGAACGAGACAGAAGTTGGCGATTATCGATCAGCTATAGACGCGGGTGTGTCATGACGTTTTTCGTCATAATTTCGATTCATAAAAATTCAAAAAAAAAAAGAGGAGAGAGTTAAATTAACTAATTTTAGCTTAATTAATTTAGATTAATTTTTGTATTAATTAAAAATGAAATAATTCAATATTTTTATGTTTTATTTTTATTTTTTATTTTTTTTTATTGAACTGACGACAATGCCAACATCAAGATCGCGCCTGCCCAGATGCATTGAATCATGTGGTGGGGATATTTTGCGAGACTTTCGTGAAAAAGCCTGGGTACAGAGGAGGCCAGGAAGGAACAGAAGACGACAGTCGGTTTATTGATCCCGGGGCGCTGCGGCGCTACCCAACTGCGGGATCACCTGCAGATTTTTTTGGAACATAAAAATAAGTTCAACTAAAAAAATTGCAACTTAAAAGAAAGAGTGAAATAATTAAAGAAAGTGCAAAATCGTTTTTTGTGCTGGAAAAAAAAGAGGTGTTTCTGTCAATTTATCCTCGGAAAAAAGAGGCAAAAAGTGCAGAAAAAGAGCGCTTTTTTCTGTAAGTTTTGAAGCCTGACGCAGAATTTTGACGTTTTTTTTTTTTTTTGAAAAAAAAAGAGACATCGAAAAATTATTCGATGAATGTAATTAATTTCGCTGAAATAAAGACCGTGCTGGTCTGGCACACTTTTGGACCGCTTGATTTTACTGAGATTGCTGTTGAAAAACTGATAGAACGCCGAGGATTTATCAGTGTTGGACAAGGATTACTTGAGCAATTGAGTGCACCAAGATCCTCTCATTGTGCGCGATATTCAAGTATTTAAGTACTTCTTTTCATGAATGCCTTGTTAAGTGTCTTTATTATTCGTTCGATATATAACTGCGGAAAGTTTTAAAAGGAGAAGTACAGTGAATTTAGCTTTTTTGACTGTGACAAATTTGATTTCTTCATATTTTCTCATTTTTTGATAATTTTTCTTCTGATTTTTTGGCGAAATTTCTCTTTTTCTTGCTTATATTTGGCGCGCCCTTTGGCGCTGAAATGGGCCCCACTAGCAGCCGAGAGGAACAGTACGAGGAGCCCATCGGTGACGATGATGGCCTACAGATTAACGCCCGTCCCACTTCAAATATTGTAAGCAAATATCCCTTTTTTTGCTTTTTAATGGAAGCTATGTAATCATAAGAATTTTCGATTGTAATTTTTTTTGATAGAAGATACTTAAAATGGTCTAAAAAGAGAGAAAATGATATTTTCAGCGCATGTCTGTGTGTGCATAAAAGTCTCAATTACAGCAAAACGGTTTTATAGAAAAATTTCATACTTTGTGGAAAACTTCCTCTCGACGAAATCTATTTTTTAAGCTTTATTTGAAGAGAATTCGATCGATACTTTTTGAGATATTTCCATTTTTCGAAAATCAGGTTTTAATGGAATTTCTGGAAACTATTCAACTGATGTCATTTGTACTCATATATTATCTCGAGAATTGTATCAGTTAGATGCCTGTGAATTTTGAGCTTATTTGCATGATTAGTTCTCGAGTTATTGGCGTTTTAATGAATTTTTCAAAATTTGATATTTTGAGGATGGTTTGAAAAAAATTGTATCACTTCCATTTGAAAGCATATTGCTAAAGTATCAGCAGAAAATGCTATATCAGTTGGAAAGCAATATTATTATTCACTTGTTTTTTCAATCTTCTCTTATAGTTATCTCGGAAACTAAGCGAGATAGTGCAATTTTTTGAGACTTTTTTTTGTGGAGAATTGAATTTGCTACAAAAAAGGTTTCTTGATGAATTTTCCCAAATCTAATGGTTTTCGAGATACTCATTGAATTGTGGAAATCATGGAATAATCGAAAATTCGAGGAATTCAAATTTTTACTCAACTTATTTAAAGAGTATCTTGGAAACTGTTGAGTTTAGGAGGAAATGTCATGAAACCTTTTTTGTAGCTCTTAAAATTCTCTATAAAAAAGGTATCTTGATATTTTTCTCTAAACTCATTATTTTTCGAGATCCTCTTAATTTAATCTCGAAAATCTGGAATAAACTAGAAGTTTTGGGATTTAATTGTTCAATCGAGACAATTACTCTCGATAGTTGTATCAGTTAGATGCCTGTAAATTTTGAGCTTATTTGCATGATTAGTTCTCGAGTTATTGGCGTTTTAATGAATTTTTCAAAATTTGATATACTAATGATGGTTTGAAAAAAGTTGTATCATTTCCATTCGGAAGCATATTGTTAAAGTATTAGCAGAAAAAGCTATATCAGTTGGAAAGCAATACTATTATCCAAAAAACTGCAAATGCATGAATTAATAATGAATTGAATTGAATTTTTATTGCTTTGAGTTAGAAAATCATTTCTTTTACATCGGTTATTTGCCTTACTCCTATCGTTTTCTCATCTTAAGTTTAAATTTCTGAATTTCTAAATTTACTTTACATTTTTACATTTTTTTTACATCGTTGTTCCACCCCTTATATATATATATATATATTTGAAGAAATAAGTATCAAAAAAAAAAATACTGCATGAATTAATAATAATAATAATTTTCTTCGATTTAATGCAGAAAGTTATTTTTCAGGGACACAAATTATTGGCGAATTGCATGGAGACACCCTTGAATTTCCCTCTTCTTTTTTCACATTTCACCACTTTTTTTTCTTTTATTTAATCAATAAGAGTTATGTGATCATAATACTATTCTAATATTGAAATCTCTGTCGCACTTGAATTGAAAGGGAAATAATAATACAGTGTTTTTTTTTTCTTCTTTTTTTTCCTCAGAAAATGCATAATGTAAGGTACATAATAATAATGGGGAGAATGAATGGCGTGCGCTCTCCTTTCTCCCGCTCAATGTAATTTGCAAATACATAGAGAAGGGGGTGGGGGAGGGGGGGAGACTACGTAACAAGTTTGCTGTTTTTCCCTGCAGTGGCCTTTATAAAATTGGCAATTTTCATAAACTTTAAATGTTGTACACGTAATCCCGTTCGACGTTCATTTTTATCTTTAAGTGCACTCGGAAACTAAGCGAGATAGAGCAATTTCACCCGAATCCTTTTTTGTAGAGAATTCAAAGAGCTAGAAAAAAGGTCTCTTCAAAAATTGCGCTATCTCGTTTAGTTTCCGAGTGCACTTATTTTTACCTACCGAGGCCTTCATAAAATTGCCAATTTTCATAAACTTTTAATTTTGTACACTTAATCTCGTTCCCTGTTCATTCTCCTTAAGTGCACTCGGAAACTAAGCGAGATAGGGCAATTTCACCTGAATCCTTTTTTGTGGCAAATTTTCCGGGCTACAAAAAAGGTTTTCTCAAAAATTGCGCTATCTCGCTTAGTTTCCGAGTGCACTTATTTTTTAGTTACAGAAACCTTTATAAAATTGCCAATTTCCATAAACTTTTAATTTTGTACACGTAATCCTCCTTCGCTGTTCATTCTCCTCAAGTGCCTTTGGAAACGAAGCGAGATAGAGCAATTTTATCCGAATCCTTTTTTGTGGCAAATTTTCCGGGCTACAAAAAAGGTCTCTTCAAAAATTGCCCTATCTCGCTTACTTTCCGAGAAAACTCTCAAATAAGATCATCTTCCACCTCCACTACTGAATTTAATGCGGAAATTAATGCGAAATTTATATTGCAGTCTTTGTGTGTTTCAATAAAACTTGCACACAAAGTGCACGAGTGAGTAATAATCCCTGGGAATGCCCCCCTGGTTATAACGCGCGCGTGCCATCGAACAACGTCAAGACCATACATACATATATATATATAACACTTAAATGCGGGCGCCTGGACATTTGTATTAAAACATTATCTGTACACATGTATGTGTATATGAGAGACAAATGAGACTGAAGCGATAGAATATATAGAGAGAAGAGAATAAAGAGGGGAAGGGGAAATTTAGTCCCATCGGGATGGTACTGCACGTCCGTTTCGTGATAAGTGACTCTTTCGAAGCTTGGCCGCATTTTAATAACGCTCGTTCCATGGAATAGCCGCAAAACTAGTGTTCACTGTGTATTTTACACACATCACTGATTTTTTTTTTAAATTTTTTTTTGTTGCAAAAACACGTTTTTATATATTTTTTTCAAAATTGACAAGTAGTTTTTTGAATTTTGGCGCCATGCCACCGAAGAGCAAGGTATGTTATTAGTTATTTAACGTCTTATTTTCCTTATTTTATTAATTTATAAGCCATTTATAGCTTTTCAGCCTTTTACAATAGTTCTTCTCTTTTTATATTAAAAAAAAATGCATTATTAAAGTAAAAACAGTAAAAAAATATAATTTTGCAGGATACTATCTTCAAAAAATCTCCTAATTTTGTAATTTTATTTTTTTAAATCTAGATATTCTTGTCTTTTTATTAATATTTTTTTTTTTATTATTATTTAATGTCTAATAATTGTCGATTAAATCAGGAAAAATTCAAATTTAAAAACAAAAAATTTTCGCATTACTCGAAATATTTTATTAAATATATAAAAACCGCGGATTTTATTTCGCTCATTTTTTTTCGTCTTTGAAACATAGAATAGAAGAAAATCACAGTGGATTAATCGGCACATCGATCCGTAAGAATGCCAAGGAATTATTTATCAAGGAGAAATTATTGTCTCTACCTCAAATCAAGTAAAGAAGATCAAGATCTATCTTGATCACTAATACAAGCGCGCAATCTCTCGCATTTGCTTTATCGTTTATTAGAGTTTATTTGAGTGTTTGTTTGACGTTATCGGATTTTATTTTTTTTATCACCTCATTCCTCGCCTTTTTTTTCTTTGAAAAATACACACGCGCGATGAAAAAATTCTTCGAACAATGAAAATAAATGATTTTTTTTTTCAAATAATATAAAATCATCAAGAAAAACCGCGCGCGTTAATACAGACACACACACACACACTTGTGTGTATGTGTGTGTGTAATTTTTATTTCTCACGCCCATCAATTCTTCGTTGTTAAAATGATTAAGAGCACAACACGAAAAAAAAGAAGAGATAAATTCAATAATAAAAAAAATTAAAACGCGATTACTTTGTTCTTCAATTGGGTCGGTGTGTGTCTTTAATCAAACGATTTTTACAATTAAATACCAACAGATGTTTAATTCTTCAAAGAAAAACTCCACTAAATTACTCCCCCCCCCCCCTTTTTTTTATCTTCAATGAGAAAAAAACATTTTTTTTAGCAAAAAAAACCATTTTTTCAGCAAAAAAATTGTTTTTTAACAAAATTTTTAATAAAAAAATGAAAAGAAAACAATTTTCTTTCACAATTTTTATGTATCTATATACATTAAAATTATCTGGAGTGAAGTGAATTTTCTTAAATTAATTAAATTTTGTTAAAACATGATTTTTATATCTATATACAATTAAAAATTAACATAAAATTAAAAATTTTTGAAAAAAATTAACATATTTACAATTTTAAAAAATTCGATATCTATATATATTGAAATTTTCAGGAGTGAAATAATTTTTTTTTTCAAATTAACATATTTATAATTTTAAAAAATCTATATCTATATATATTGAAATTTTCTGGAGTGAAATAAATTTTCTTTGAGTAAATTTGGTTGCAACAAAATTTTTTTTACTCATTTCAATTAATCAATGAAAAAAAAAACAGCTCATACTCTAAAAGTTTAGACAAAAAAAAAAAATTAAAACACTTTGCATTCTCGTCTGTTGATTCGATTAATCAACTTTAATTCAGTCGCGACGAATAATTAAAGTAAAAAATAAAAAATAAAAGAATAAAAAACACGAAAAAACAAAACACACTTCATTGAATTCATTTCTCTTCGCTCAATTTAAAAATTTGAATTGACGCGCGATAATACCCCCCCCCCCCCCACACACATATATATAGACACACACAGACACACACGCAATGTCGTGGAAATGATTCGACACACAACGTACGTCATAAAAACGTTAAAAACCCTTTTTTAAATTAAATATTCCTTTTTTCTTTTAAATAAAGAAATAAATAAAAATCATTAAAGTGTAAAAAAAAAATGCGAAATTTTACTATATATTGCAAACTCGTGTGTTTAGGCACAAAGAAACAGTAAAGTGTGCATTTTGTGTGTGTGTATGTGTGTGTGCATGAATCATTCTTTCATTCGTATGTGTGTGTGCGTGTAAATTAAAAGATGGGAGGGGCTAAAATGACTGAGAAAGTGGAAAAGTGGGAGAAGAAGCGAAAAATGCGTTTCTCAAGCCTCTCCTCGCGTCATTTCGTTGAAGTCTGTCTAGTCTGTTGTATCTATCGTAGACTATTACTACTATGGTGGTGGTGGTGGCTGTGGTGGTGTGGCGGTGCTTTCACAGAGGCGCAACGAGCGCAAAACACAACACACAAAATTACATTTCATCTTACAATTAAAAAAAAAATAATTAAAAAAAAAAGAAAACTCCACAAAACTTCGTAAACAAAAATTCAAATTCGTGGAATTAAACGATTAATTTTTAAAAAAATATAAAAATGTATAGAAAAAGGGGGGAAATTTGAAAAAATCTATAAAAATTGACTTTTTTCAAATTTAATTTTTTAAAAAATAAAAAAAGGAAAGAAGCGCAGCTGTGTTCCTCAAATTCTCAGTGTCTCTCTGTTATAAATAAAAACTCATCTCATCTGCAATTTTCCATCTCTCTCTCTCTCTCTTCTGTTTCGTTTTTAAAACACACAAATAACGCCTTTTTGTGGGGGGGTTAAAGTGATGAGGACGAATGTGTCATGACAGTTTCATCCAACGACTCATCGATGAATGTACATTTTAGTTTATAAAGATTGTTTTGAAGTGAATTGTGATTTTTCTTCGATTAATTAAAAAATAGGATTTTTTTTGGTGTTTTTTTGGAGTGCAAAAAATGCTATTGCCATGGAAAAATGTGTAAATGTAAATAAATTTGTGGGATTTACACAGTACAAGTATCCGAAAAATGGCAGCCGACTATGACGAGTGATTTTTATGACTTTTTTATACAAAGTTTAAAAAAAAAAACCTTTTTAACACTTTATTTTGCTGTTATTACTCCATTTTTCAAAGTGGAGAATACGAATACAAGAGAGTGCGGAGAATTATTATAGTTAATTTATTTTAGTGGAGAATGTCGCGCGTTTCTTTGAACAAGTCACAGTACAGCCAGTATGGCTCTAGACGCGTCAGAAAAATTAGTACGGTGGGTTTTTTTCTATTTTTTTAAAATTAATTTCTAGGATTAATTCTAACTGAAGAGTAAACATGTTAAAGATGGTTTATTTAAAGCTTAAATAACAAGTGAAATTTGCTCCAAATTGACGATAATTTAAGTATTAAAAGTAGTGAAATTAGCAGAAACTCCAAAAAAATTGTGTTTTTTTTTATTTAAATAAATGAATTATTGAAAAAAAAAAATCTTATCTTAACTAAAATGTAAAAATGTTAAAAATGTCTTGTTTAAAGCTTAAAGAACAAGCGAAATTTGCTCCAAATTGACGATAATTTGGGTATTAAAAGTAGTCGAATTAGCAGAAACTCAAAAAAAAAATCTGTTTTTTTTATTTAAACAGATGAATTATTGGAAAAAAAATTTTTTTAAAATTCGTACTTGTAGTTTTTCAAATTTTACAACATATACAAATTTTTTTAAAATGAATTTCTAGGATTAATCTTGAGTAAAATGTAAAAATTTTAAAGATGCCTTATTTAAAGCTTGAATAACAAGCGAAATATGACGAAATATGACTCAAATTGACGATAATTTGGGTATTAATAATAGTCAAATTAGCAGAAACTCAAAAAAAATTGTGTTTTTTTTTATTTAAACACATGAATTATTGCAAAAAAACATCTTATCTTAACTAAAAAATACAAATATTAAGGATGCCTTATTCAAAGCTTAAATAACGAGCGAAATATGACTTAAATTGACGATAATTTGGGTATTAATAATGGTCAAATTAGCAGAAACTCCAAAAAAAATTTGTTTTTTTTATTTAAACAACCGAATTATTGTAAAAAAAAATATTAAAAAAATTCGGACTCGTAGTTTTTCAAATTTTACAACATATACATATTTTTTTATGTTTTTAAATCAATTTATTTCTTTAAAAAAAAATTAAAATAAGAAGAATTGTCAGATTTTTGCTATTTTCAGTATTATTTCGGTCATCTTAGAGTTAAAAGGGCGTAAGTCCTATGTTTTATGCACAACACTTACGCCTCTTTGTTCCTAAGACGACGATTTAGTATTATTGTTAATAATCTTTTAATTTCCCATGGAAATTTGAAAAAAAAAAAAAGTAATTTTAGCTTTTTCAAAATTTTATTTATTGATAATTCAATTTTTTTCGTTCTGCCAATTTCTGATTCATGAATTTATTAATTTATTCATTGATTTATTCATTTATTAATTTGTTTATAGGAATTTTTCATTTTTTTTTTTTTAATAATAATTAATTTTAGTTGTTTTTTTATTCATTTATTGATGTTAATCGAATTGTTTTTTGTTCTGCCAATTTGATTTTTTGATTTATTAATTAATTTATTTATTCATTTGTTTATAGGCATTTTTTTTGTGTCACGATATTCGATTACAAAGGTAAAAATGTAGGCGTGACACCAATATAACTAAATTGGGGGTAGGGGGTGTGAGTCAGGAAACTGCACACGTGACTAGACCTTGACAATCAGTGATCATTTACAAAAAAAGAAAAGAAAAGAAAAAAAAAACACACACAGATTGAAGTAGAAAAATCAAGAAATTTCTTTTTTCTTTTGTTCCCTTTTCAGGATTAGTTGTAATCTCAGTTTATCAATGAATGAATGAAAAGGGAGTTTCTTTTTGCGTGCGCACGCATTTAACGGATTTATCGATTTTTTTTTTTTTTCGAGAGCTGATGCGTTTTTTTCTTTTCGAGTCGAAATGATGCACTCGATTATATTTTATAGTGAAGGTCGAAAATACAATTGAGTTTTGTTGGAAGATACGTTTACTCACCGTTTGGTGGCGCGATTTACGCGTATTTTTGAATCAGCTGATCGGGAGATTGGCCTTTTTTTTATTGGAAAAAAAACGTGGAGGAACTCAGACGAATTGGGTCAAAAAGGTGAAATTTCATGTTTCAATGAATTGTCAATTGATTTTTAAACGAAACTGATGAATTTTAAATTTCTAAAATTTGTGTTAAAAAATTATATTTTCAGTGTTTTTGAGATAACTTTGGAGCAAGTAGGTTTATCGAAAAAGTTCAAGATACCTTTTTTGTAGAGAATTTCAAGGGCTACGAAAAAGGTCTCTTGAACTTTTTTGATAAACCCAAATGCTCCAAAGATACTCTTAAAAAAAGATCTTGAAAAAAATATTTCACGATTTTTTTTTTTTTTTTTCGAATAAACAATTCAATTTGTAAGATTAGAAAAAAAACTCTATTTTTCATTTGGTAGTCTTCAAGGTGAGCTACTTTTGTGGCAAGTCGAGCTGTACACTTGCATCAATTATACTTTCAGCTAAATATTCATTTGAAAATTTTATTGCGATTTAAATTCATATCGTAATGCATTTTTCAATAAAAAAAAAAAAAATAAAAAACATCATTAAATAAAGATTGGAGCTATTATTTTTCAGCTTGTGTGTCAAGGATGATAGTAGAATTTTGCATTTCTCAGGAAAAACTGTAATTTAATCCCATAAACATAGCAATTATTAATTTTTTTTTCTTTTCTTCTTATTTGCAGACAGAAAGCGAGTACTCGGTGGAGGAACAGGCACGACTGACTGGTGTTGATGGTGTTGTTGATGAAGCATCACCAGATGAAGATGGTGGATCTCTCTGCGAATACCATGACATACCACCACCACCTGATGGTGGATATGGTTGGGTCGTTGTATTTGCCTCTTTCATGTGCAACATGATTGTCGATGGTATTGCTTATACTTTTGGTATATTTTTACCGAAATATATTATTTTTTTCAATGAGGGAAAAGGCAAGACTGCCTGGGCTGGCTCCCTGCTGTCTGGAATGTACCTCAGTGCTGGTGAGTTCATAAAAAAATGAAAAAAAAAGGACAGAGGTCCATTTCTTCATGAATAACTTGGAAATGAGTGGAGTTAAGGGAAAATGTGAAGAACACTTTTTTTGGGGGAATTTTATGAACTACAAAAAAGGTCTCTTCATGAATTTTTCTAAACCTACTCGTTTATGAGATATTCGCGAAATAATGAGGGTGAAATAAAAGAATCCTGGAAAAATTGTGTTATTGAATTTAGCAGACATCCCACAATTCTTGTAAACTCCAAAATTTTTTTGTTTTTTTATTCAGAAAAATGAATTATTGTAAAAAAAATGTTTGAAAAATTCGCACTTGTAGTTCTTCAAATTTAACAACATATACATATTTTTTTATCTTTTTTGAATTAATCTATTTCTTAAAAAAAAATTGAAATAAGAGGAATTGTCAGATTTTTGTTATTTTTAGTATTATTTCGTCGTCTTAGACCTAAAAAGGCATAAGTGTTATGTATATATCCCGAGCACTTACGCCCCTTTGCTCCTAAGGCGAAGATTTAATATTTTTATTAATAAACTTTTAATCTCGCATAAAACTCTTGAAATAATAATTAATTTTAGTTGTTTGTTTTTTCATTTATTCAATTGAATTTAGCAGAAATCTCACAATTTTGTGTATTTTTTTAAAAGAAAATGAATTAATATAAAAAAAAATCTTTAAAAAATTTGTATTCTAGATTTTTATACATTTTCTACATTTTTCTATTTTATTTAAATAATTTTTCTGTTAAAAAAAAGAGAATTTCAAAATTTATCAAATGTCTGCTATTTTCAGTATCATTATTTATTTTTTTTATTTTTTTTTATTATCGATTTTTTCATGAATAATTTGAAAATGAGTGGATTTAAGGAAAAATGTTAAAATTGCCTTTTTTTAGAATTTTATGAGCCAAAAAAAAAGGTTTTCTTCATAAATTCCTCTAAATCTACTCGTTTATGAAATATTCACAAAATAATGAGAATAAAAAAAAATATTCTGGAAAAATTCCAGTTGAGATGAAATTAATTGTGTTGATACAGAAGCTCAATTGAAATGATTCAAGGAGATAAAAAAAAAAAGAAGCATTTACCGTTTGAGAGCTCGTGGCCCTCGTTCTACGCTTGGGGCTATTTTTCCAATCGGCTATTTTCTCTGCCTACCTCATTAAATTACTAACAACTTTGAAGTGTTGAAATACATTATATATGTTTCATTGACTTTTATCTCTTGCATATATTACATATTTTTCACTTGCATTGGTTGAGACAGTTATTTCTTCCATATGATGTATATTTTGGAGTAATTTGGAATATTCATGATTCATTCGTGTTATTGCATAGATATATATATATATGGTTTATTGATAGATATCGTTTGATCCATTTTTCTCTTTGATCATTTCCTTTGAATCAACGAAAAATGAGAGTTGAAACCTTTTTTTTCCTTTTTTTTTTATAAAAATTGCTACAAATAAAATTGATTCGTTAAAAATAATTGGTAAAATTTTAATTTTCAGGTCCTGTTGTGAGTGCTTTAACAAATAAATATGGATGCAGAGCAGTTTGCATGGCTGGCAGTTGTATTGCTGCTGCTGCATTCTTTTTCTCGGCTTATGCCACCTCTGTAAATCAGCTTATGGTGATTTATGGAGTTTTTGGAGGTGAGAAAAAGCAAAAAATCCTTTAAAAAAATTTTATCCATGGAATATTTTTTGAGCGAAGAGGTTTAGGAGAATTTACCATAAGACCTTTTTTGTAGCTCTTGAAATTCCCTACAAAAAAGGTCTCCTGACATTTTCACCTAACTCGACTCGCATCAAAGTTATTCACAAAAGAAGCTGCTCACGATTTTTTTTTTATTATAGTGGAAGGTGGGGCAAAATGGACATTGTAATGAAACAGTGGGAGATAGATTTTTTCTGATGATTCTATTGAAAAGCTGAGGGAATTTTAGGCAGATAACAAATGCCGGAATTTATTTTTTTTTATTTTTTGAGAATCTGATTTTTTTGGGCATTTTTGAGGGTAAGAGGCTTTTCGATTAGGAAAAAATTCAGTTTTTTTGGAATATCTCCGGTTTTATTGGTCGTAGCGACATGAGACCGATCGCAAATGAAAGGTAAGATCATTCCCCATCGATTTATGGGGTTTTGAATCCAAAAATATCGATTTTTCAGATAGTTATGGGAACTTTTGCGAAAAATTATGATCATCGGTTTTTGCCCTATAATTATGTAAAAAATCGATATTTTTGAATCCAAAACCCCATAAATCGATGGGAAATGATCTCACCTTTCATTCAGAATCGGCCCCAGGTCGTTACGACCAATAGAACCAGAAATATTCCCAAAAAACTGAATTTGCTCAAAAATCGAAAGGCTTTCACCCCTCAAGAACGCCCAAAAAAATCGAATTCTCAAAAAACTGAAAAAAATTAATTCTTGCACATTTTTTTCGACTAAAATTTCCTCAGCTTTCCGATGGAATCATTTAAAAAAATCCATCTCCAATATTTTCATTCATTTAACCCTTTTTTCATAATATATGCATAAATCCTCAAATGTGTCCATTTTACTTCTTATATCCGTATTGCCCCACCTTCCTCTAAATAAATCTAACTTTTCAATTATTTCTCCACAGGAATTGGTTTCGGTCTCATTTATTTGCCTGCTGTTGTCTGTGTCGGCTACTACTTCGAGACTAAAAGATCCCTAGCAACTGGAATAGCAGTATGTGGCTCTGGTTTTGGTACATTTGTCTTTGCCCCATTGGCAGAGGCAATAGTCGGAGAATATGGAAACTGGCAACAAGCCCACTGGATTCTAGCAGGTCTCATTCTCAATTGCGCTGTTTTCGGAGCATTGATGAGACCTCTGGAGTATCCAAAGCCATCATCAGTGAAGCCACTGTTGCAGCGAATGGCCGAAGAGAAGCGATTTCAAATGGAACGTGGAAGTATAGGTGGTTCTTACTTCATGGTCCAATTGCCCGATGGATCCATGGAAAAACGTATGAAAATGCCAATTAACATTGATCCCGGTGTTCACTCTAGCTTCAATCTCGACCAATTAGTGCCTGGTAAGTGTTCATCCAATCCAGAAAAAGGTACATTACCTTAACACAAGTGCGATAAAGTATTTTTTTGCTCAGGGTGCTGAAAAAAGGTGTTTTCAACCTCATTTCGCTCGTTTTAGAATTCATTTTTCCACATTTTCCAGCATTCTTGAGCACAAAAATACTATACGCATCATGGATGGACAAAAAAGTTAATTTCGCTTCGCTCGGGAGACAATTTTGTGTCGAAATTAACCATTTTTTCGTCCTAGGTGCGTAATGTACTCTTCTGACGAGTGTTAGACTGCAAAAAAACGAGCTATAGGCCACTTTTGTGATCACACTCGTCAGAAAATACTTTATCGCACGTGTAAGGTACAGTTTTTTCATGCACAACGTGTGAAAAGTGCCACTTCTCGCACAAGCGAGCGAAAATTGCCAATTTTTCGCACAAGCATGTGGAAAGTGGCAGTTTTTCGCACAAGCGTGTGAAAAGTAGCGATTTTTCACACAAACGTGCGAAAAGTGCCACTTTACGCACCTGCGTATAAAAAGTGGCAATTTTTCGCACAAGCGTGAGAAAAGTGCTATTTTTCGCACAAGCGTGTGAAAGGTGGCAATTTTCAGCACAAGCGTGAGAAAAGTGACAATTTTCAGCACAAGCGTGAGAAAAGTGGCAATTTTTCGCATCAGCGTGTGAAAAGTGGCAATTTTTCGCACAAACGTGCGAAAAGTGGCAATTTTTCGCACAAACGTGCGAAAAGTGCCACTTTACGCACCTGCGTATAAAAAGTGGCAATTTTTCGCACAAGCGTGCGAAAAGTGGCAATTTTTGGCACAAGCGTGCAAAAAGTGCCACTTTTCGCCCCAGCGTCCGAAAAAAGCCACTTTTTACACGCCATTGCCGAAAAAATCCTTATTCCTTATTTTAAAATTAGAAATGAATTGATGATAAGAGTTTATCTGGGTCATAAATTCATGTATTAGTTAAGTTATCCTTAAATTAAAATCTAAAGGAACGCCTTTAACACCAGTACCCACTGTGCCGACTCTGCCAACAATATCGGAGGTCAAGGTTCAGGAGCATTCATCGAGTGGAGCTACGAGCAAAAGTGGCAGTATGGACCTGAAGAGTTCATCGATTAAATCAAAGAGCAGGAAAAGTATTGACGATGCCAAAGATGCTAAGGATGGTGTTGAGAAAGAGAATGAGTTTAATAAAGCTGTTATCCCGAGAAATGCTTCTCAGCCGGCTTTTACGACGCACGTGCAGGGTCTGCCGAAGAATGGATCTGTTCCTTTTTTCGATAGAATACGTAAACCGAGTACTGGAGAACGGTATAAACCGAGTTTAAGTGCCATCAAGAACTCGAGAACTACTTTGAACTCGAATGGAGACATCCGCAGAAGTTTACATCTGCGTTTATCCAACAGCAGCATGCTGGGATCAAGAAATAACAACATGGAAGGCGATGACGGAGAGAGCATAACGTTCACGACGAGCAAATCTAGCATTCAGAAGGTAAAACCAGCGATTGTACGTCCCATGTCGAGGAAAGACATCTTCTACAGTGGCAGCGTCATCAATTTACCAGAGTACCAGAGTCAAAAGTCATTGGCCAATTATCGCCAAAGCGTCATTTCATTGGCTAAATCAACGCGAGACACTAGGGATGGAGATGTTGAAAGAGCACCGCAACAGTCATTGTGCCCTTGTTTTGAATTACCGGAGTCTTTTAAGGAGGCATTGGCAACGATGATGGACATGTCTCTCTTGAAAAATCCAGTTTTTTTACTCATTGCTATTAGTAATATCTTTGGAATGGCGGGACTTTATGTACCGTTCTTCTATTTGGTTGATGCGGCTGAAGATAATGTGAGTTTTTTTGATGAATTTGATGATTTTTTGGGGGTTCTTGGAAGATAGGACATAAAGTGGGGTAAAATGGACATATATTCGAATTTAAAAATTTTCTATAGACATTTTTCGATAATTTCATTGGAAAATTGAGGAAATTTGGGGGGAAACATGTTGTTGTTTTGGGAATAAAGGGGTGTAAGTGCTGTGCTTATATATAGCACTTACGCCCCTTTGCTTCTAAGGTAATGATGTGTAGAAATTATTATTTGGTTGATTTTTTGAAATTTCGACTTTTTTGGTCGATTTTTAAAGACTTTCCCCTTTTTAAAATCGAAAAATTCCAGTTTTTTGGGGATATTTCCGGTTCTATTGGTCGTAGTGATCTGGGGTTGATCTTAAATGACAGATGGGCTCATTTCCCATCGATTTATGGTGTTTTTGGAATTTATGGAATTTTTTTTAAATCGTTTTTTCAATTATTTATAGATAATTCTCTGAAAATCAGTTTTTTCTCTATATTTATTTGAAAAATCGATTAAAAAAGAAATAAAACAGCATAAATCGATGGGAAATGAGCTCATCTTTCAGTTAAGATCAACCCCAGGTCGCTACGACCAATAGAACCGAAGATATCCCCGAAAAAGTGAATTTTTTCGATTTTGAAAAGGAGAAAGTCTTTAAAAATCGACCGAAAAATCGAAATTTTGAAAAATTAAAAAAAAATTAATTCTGATATATGAATTCCATCGCAAATTTCCTCAATTTTTCAATGGAATTATCAGAAAAAAATTATCAACAATATTTCTATTGATTTCCACTGATTTTCTTAATGTAAAACCAAAACTAATATGTGTCCGTTTTACCCCTCGTGCCCATTTTACCCCACCCCCTCTTTTTTTTTCATAAATAATTCGATAACTCTTTTTTTTCAGGGTGTTGAAAAAAGCTCAGCTGCTTTTCTCCTCTCAATAATTGGAATAACCAACACATTTGGTCGTGTGGTGTGCGGCTTTGTTGCAGATTTCCCACAAGTTGATTCACTTTTATTAAATAATATCTGTCTATTGATTTCTACGATAGCTGTTTCGTTGACGCCTTTTTGTACGAATTTCACCGCCTATATTATCATGAGCATCTTCTTCGGATTAGCAATTTGTAAGTTTTATTTTTTTTTAAGAATAATAAGAATAATTGGAAGGTACAATAGAAAAAAAAGTTAAATTTTTTGTATAAAATCGTTAAAAACAATTTATCCAAGTTGAAATTTCTAAAATTGATCCAGTGAATCTGTGAAGAATGTAATAAGAAATAAAATGATCTCTAAAAACAAAAAATTAGTTGAAAATTGAAAAATTTTCATCATTTTTTACATTTTTTCAAATTTTTCAAGATTTAAAGAAATGCAAAAAATAATGAAAATTCTTCAATTTTCAATTAATTTTTCGTTTTTAAGGCTTATTTTATTTCTCATTACATTCTTGACAGAATCACTGAATCAAATTTGAGAATTTCATCTTCTATAAATTGTTATTAACGATTTTATCCAAAAATTTCACTTTTTTTTTCGATTGTACCTCCCAATTATATCCTTAAATCATTGAATTTTCATGATAAAGACTTAATTATTCAAATTTTTTTGCAGCTGGATATATTTCGTTGACTTCAATTATTCTCGTGGATTTACTGGGACTGGACAAGCTGACAAATGCCTTTGGTCTACTCATTTTATTCAGGGGTGGTGCTGCTATTGTGGGACCACCACTTGCTGGCTGTATTTATGACGTCACTGGTACCTATGATATACCATTCTACTTGGCTGGTTTTTTCTTCTTCCTCAGTACAGTCTGCAGCTTTTTGGCACCTGCTATGAAGCGATTCACGACACCCCAGGTAAAATAAACAGTTTTTTCTTAATTTTTCTTGTTTTTTAAAGGTATTTCTTTTGAAAATGAGTGTAGGAAAAAGTGGGGTAAAATGGGCACTCCAATTTAACAGTTCGAGATAGAAATTTTCTGATGATTTCATTGAAAAGCTGAGAAAATTTGAGGCGGAAAACATGTGTCAAAATTTTTTTTTCTCAATTTTTGGAAAATTTTACTTTTTTGGTCGAGTTTTGAAGGGGTTTCCCTTTTGAAAATCGAAAAAATTCACTTTTTCGGCGATATCTCCAGTTCTGTTGGTCGTAGTGACCTGGGGTTGATCTCAAATGAAAGGTGAGCTCATTTCTCATCAATTAATGAGGTTCAAATTTTTTTTAAATCAATTTTTCAAGTATTTATAGGTCATTTTCTGAAAAATCCGTTTTTGCCCCATAAGTACTTGAAAAAATTGATATTTTTCTTTTTGAACCCCATAGATCGATGGGAAATGAGCTCACCTTTCATTTAAGATCAACCCCAGATCGCTACGATCACTAGAACCAGAGATATTCTCGAGAAACCTGAAATTTTTCAAAAACAGAAGAGTTTTACCTTCAAATCTCGCGCGAAAAATGAAATTTTTGAAAAATTACAAAAAATAACTTCTGACATATGATTTTAATGGGAAATTTTCTCATCTTTTCAATGGAATCATCAGAAAAAATCTATCTCCAATAATTTCATCCATTTCGAGGGAATTCCATAGTATAAAGGTTCCATTAGATTTTTTCTTGTGATCATTCTTTCATTCATTTTTTTCTCCCTTTTTATGCACTTATCAACGTTCTTATTGTCTTGCAGACTCAACCAATCATGATAGACACTTTAACACCAATTGATGAGGACATTGAGGAAGAAAATGAAGACGATATACCAGAAATAATTGAAACAGCACCATCACCTCAAGATCCACCAGAAAAAGAAATAAAACAAATTGAGTCTGTTTTGTAAACTTAAAATGAGCTTTTTTTTTTCTCAAGTAAAGCTTTAAAAGGGCCATCATTTCCGAGCCATGCCTCCACAAGTCTGGGAAATTATTAATTAAAGATTAAAAGAAAAAAAAAAACAAAATGAAACCAATTACTTAAGAAGGTACATAAATTTTTATTATGAATTTACTAATTGCACAAGCTTGAAAGCAATGAACAAGAAAATATCTGTTTGAATTTCTTTATTTTTTTTTTTTTTTTTTTTTTACTATGAAATTCTTCGGAAAAAAGAAACATTGCTTTCGAATAATGGCTGTTGATCTTGTGAAGTAATTCTTTGAGATGAAAAATCAATCAGTATCAATGCGCAGTATATTAAAAAAAAAAAAATCTATATTTTAAAATGCAAATTTAATTGCTTCTTTCCTTTTTCTAACGTGAATAAATGGAATTTAGATGAATAATTGGGAGTTTAAATGGATTTAAAACACGATCGGAATGTACTTATATTGTTAAATCCATTGATAGATAAATTATTTTTCTCTAAAAATAATGAAAACCACCTTTTTTTTTTTTTTTTTATTATAAAAAATAATTGAAGAAGCAAACTGACAAGAAAATAAAGAAAAATGTGTATATAACAAAAAAAAACAATTTATGTTTAAAAATGATAAATTAATTAATTAACATTTGCGAATTGAAGAACTGTCGCGGATATAGACTCATAAATTCGAAAAAAAGAAGAAGAATGACTGTAAATAAAATATTTTAAAAGCCTGAATCATTTGTAAAAAAAAAAAAGAAAAAGCGTTGTACAATAGCCTTATAGAAATTAGATTTTCTCTCTTTATTTTTTTTTTTTGTGTCCAAAAAAGTCAAAGTAATTGCGTAGAAAAATTTCTTAAGTCATAATAATAAATTTTACATTATTCTCAAAGTAATTAGCATTTCTTTTTGATACTTTATAAGAAAAAAAATAAATAAAATGAGCCCAATAAGACCGCAGTGATGATAATTCACGGATTAGAAATTTAAATAAAAAACGAACAATATATATGTATATTTTTCGAAATAATCCGCAACAGATTGCCATATAGTTTGTGTTAATTAATTGATTTAGTCTTTTAGATAGATAAAAAAAATATACATTCTTAATTTAATAATCATAATAACAGCAGAGAGAGAACCTATTAATTAACACAAACTAATTTCGATTATTATAGAAAAAAAAAAAAATTGCCATAAAAAAGAAGAATTATGTATAAATAACTTATGATAATTCGATTAAAGCTTAGAATTGTTGATTTCTGATAGAAAAAAAAGGAGAAAAATCAATTAAAAATGTTTCTAGGAGAAAAAAAAATGTACACTAATATTACGTCATTGATTCTATATGTTATTGCGATATATGACATTAATTAATCACGGTCAGGTGCACTGAAAAAATGAAAAAAAAAAAAAATAGAAGACCGAATTGTTGCAAAAAAGAGAAAAAAAATTATGAGATAATAATGAAAATGTGAAAAAAAAAAAATTCAATGGAACATTTGTATCCTTCAAAGATTAAATTGTTACAATGTAAATAGTTAATAAATTTGCAATTACAAACATTGTAATTATGAAAATTAAATTCTTTAATTTATACATTTTACATATGTATAATGAGTGAATTTATTGGGGATATAAAAGAAAAAACTGTAATTGCTAGGATTTTAAAAGTTAATTGTCATAGAAAAAATTGTTGAAGTAGCAGGATTATTGTAATAACAAAAAAAAAAGCGTTTTTTCCAATTTTTAAATTTTTTTTTTGTCGACAGGCCTGAAACAAATACTTGCTTGTGTTTATTCAAAAAAGAAAAAAAAACAATTAATAATTAATTTAAGGAAAAAACTAAACATTCGCGCATGTGCTCACGCACAGTACTGAGAATGAATTTTTTTCTTATTTTCAAATAATAATAAATGAATAAAAAAAACAATTTAAATATTTATACAAAATAAATGATTGTAATTGAATCATTTGAATTATATAGAAATTAAATAATTTAAAAAAAGCGTGCGCACATGTGTGTCTATAGTGTGTGTGTGAGTGTGTTTTAAGTGGCTCGTGTATGTGTGCGTTTAAATCGAATTGAATTTAAAAAGTAATAAAAAAAAAAAAAAAAAACTGATAGAAAATGAGAAATAAGGAAAAAAGGTATATTTTCACGTGCATAAATAATTAAAAAATATTTGTGCACTCTCAATTAAATAATTGTGGTGATTACGAATTACTATTGAAATATATATAGAAAATGAAATAAATAAAAAAAAAAAACGCTATTAATTGCCTACGCCCATCGCACGCCCTGTTTTGTGCATATGTTAATATATATTATGGTACAAAAAAAAAATGAAAAAAAATGAAAAAAAAAAAAAATGCAACAAGTGGAAAAGATAAATGAAATGAATTGAGAACAAATGTATTAGGTGAAGTTTATTGAAAATTGACATAAAAGAATAAATTATGAATTTTTATTATTGAAAAAAAAACTGAGTGTCTTAAATTATTCCAATTATTTCGTGAATATCTCCGAAAATATTACGTTTAATCAAAAATATCAAGAGACCTTTTTTGTAGCCCTCGAAATTCTCTAAAAAAAAGGTCTCTTTCATTTTTCCCATAAATCAACTCGCACGAAAATTAATTCAAAAATACAATTAAAAAATTATTCCATAAATTAAACATGTGAAAATATTTAAAATTGGCAATTGTGTGTCTCGCGATTTGTAAATTCGCGGTTTTATCGGATGATGTTGGAGGGAATGTGTGCAAAAAAAAAGGAAAAAAAAAAAGGTCAATCGGCTGATTACTTGTATTACCACGAGGTCTCTACTCGCGAAAACGGCATTGGGCAGTAGCCGAAAAAAAAAGTAAAAAAAAAATTCGTTTAATCTCCTCGAATACGTCACGAACACCGTGTTCGTCCGGTTTTACCAGGCGGGCACATGCCATTTACACTACCCAAAGGCGAAGAATTTCTACATTTTCACGAGTTACCCAAAAAAAAAAAAAAAAAAAACATTTACCGGGTCAGTCTGTCTCTAATTTAACGTTACTGCATCCTAAAAATCTTTGAAAATTGTATCAAATTTAGGACGATTACATCACAAAATTCGCATTAAAATGCGTTTTTTTCCTTTTTTAATGTGTTTTTTTTTTGGTGATTAAATAAAAAATAGTGTTAATAACGTAAATATGGATAGTAAAATTTTTAAAAAATGGATACAAAGGTAAAAAACAAAGTGTCATTGACGGAAGTGGAGAGTGGAGTGATTCGATCGAAAAAAAAATTTAAAAATTAAAAATTGTGAATTAAATTCAGTAGAAAAGAGGTAAAAAAGAGTAAAATACCTTTTTTTTTGCATCATTATTTTAGAAATATCGAGGAAACTAAGCGAGATAGAGTAGTACTATAAAAACATTTTTTTTAGCTCTCAATTTCCTCTAAAAAACGAGTTTAGGGCAAAAATGCTCTATCTCGCTTACTTTCCGAGATATTTTCATCTAAAATGACAAAAAAAAATGTTTGTCTTCTCTTTTCTTACCTTTTCCACTGAATTATCATTATCACGACATTGAAGATATAATTAAAAAAAATAACTCTTCTCATTGCTTGTCAAGGTGCTCAAATATAAAATTAAAATCATCTAAAAAAAGGTTGAAAAAACATCGTAAATTATAAATGCCACTTCAAAAGTAAAAATTAAATTAGAATTAAATAGGCAAAAAAAAAATAAAAAATAAAGTCTTCTTCCTTTTTAAAAAAATTGAAAAAAAAAAAGAAGTAGAAAATCCACGTGCACGCGCGCCTCCAGAATATATATATATATATATATAGCCCGCGAACAACCAAAAGTTTACGCGAATGTACTATATATATGAATTTCTCCTTTATAAATGTGTGTTATAACACACATTGTAAATCCAAATAAAATGTCATTGCCTTAGAATCAAAGGGGCTTAAGTGTTTATTTTTAAACAGAGGACTTACGCCCTTTTGTTTCTAAGGCTAAAGATAAACAGTAAAACACACATTTTGCATTAGAAACAAAAGAGCGTAAGTGCTATTTAGAATCAAAAAGGCTTAAGTTCTTATGCTTAAACATAGGACTTACGCCCCTTTGTTTTTAAGGTAATATATATATGTATTACTGTGTCTTAATTCGATTTATGCTAATTTTTTTCCTATTTAGGAATTTTTTTTTTAATTTTAAGAAAAATTTCCATTACTCTTGTGTTTGTTGGCTTCAATTGAAGGTCTTTTTTTTTATTTTTCTTATCAGTCCATCAAAATTTTTTGATTTCTGACGCCTAAAAAACTAGGCAAACAGACAGACACACACATATAAAACTTAAATGTTGGGTAAAAAACATGAAATTGTTTACATTTGACGTGTAAAAAATACGTCATAAGATTTGGGCAGGTGTTAAAAACGAGAGAGAAATAATGAAATTTAGCCTTCCGAAAAATTATTTTTTATTATTTTTTTTTTAACTTCTTTTTACAATTGATAATCAAAGCGATAAGCTATACAACACTATCATATTTTAGAATCTTTTATTGGATGACGAAATAACGAAGCGCTCTTTTTTTTTTTATCGTTTTTTTTATTAAAGCCGAGTGCAAACCACGTGGCGCCTAGTCTCCCGCTTAGTTTTTCGTCGTCAATTAAATAAATCGGCAAATTAATTGGCAATTAAAGAAAAGTTAAAAAAAAATACATATATATATTGTTCCTTATATTTACGTTTGCATTTTTTATGTGAAAAAGGGGAAAAAACTGTAAAAAAAGGAAAAAACTGTTTAAAAAAAAGGGAAAAAACCGTAAAAAAGGGGAAAAACCGTAAAAAAAGGGAAACCCGTAAAAAAAAGGAAAAACTGATTAAAAAAGGGGAAAATCCGTTAAAAAAAAGGGGATTTAAACAAATTTAGAGTGCGGAAAAGCCTTTATACATGTGCTGAAATAAATAATATACATATATATATTTTTTTAATGTGAAAAAGGGGAAAAAACCGTAAAAAAGGGGAAAAGGGAAAAATCTGTTTAAAGAAAAGGGATTTAAACAAATTTAAAGTGCGGAGAAGCCTTTATACATGTGCTGAAATAAATAATATACATATATATTTTTTTTATGTGAAAAAGGGGAAAAAATTGTAAAAAAAAGGGAAAAAACTCTAAAAAAAAGGGGATTAAACAAATTTAAAGTGTGGAAAAGCCTTCATACATGTGTTGATATAAATAATATACATATATATATTTTTTTATTGTGAAAAAAGGGAAAAAACTGTAAAAAAAAAGGAAAAAACGGATGAAACTTAAAAAAAAGGGGAATTAAACGAAATAAAAGTGCGGAAAAGCCTTTAAACATGTGCTGAAATAAATAATATATATATATATTTTTTTTTTTTTAATTTGAGAAAGGGAAAAAACCTCTAAGAAAAAGGGAAAACCGAAAAAACTGTAAAAAAAGGGGAATTAAACGAAATAAAAGCGCGGAGAAGCCTTTAAACATGTGCTGAAGTAAATAATATATATATATTTTTTTTTAATTCGAGAAAGAGAAAAAAACTGTAAAAAAGGGAAAAAACTGTAAAAAAGGGAAATTAAACAAAATTAAAGTGCGGAAAACTCTTTATAAATGTACTGAAATAACTAATATACATATATATATATGTATTAATCATGTGGAGAAGTTTCTAAACAATGAAGATGAGAAAATCGTATGTTTTTCCAAATCCCTGAAATCAAACACTGTTACGTCAGATTCGAAATAAAAATATCTTCCAGTCGATCATTCAGCAGTACGACGAACTCGTCTCTTTATTTCCTCACTGTGCGTGTGTATATATCTGTACGTATATTATAATTACACATATATATATATATATATTTTTTTTTATTTTTTATTTTTTCCTTAAAAAAAAAAGCTTCTTTACATTAACGAGGTCAGCACGGGGTTATTATTATGTATTATTTATGCACTTTAACTCAATAATAAGATGATTGTGTGTGTGTTTATTTAGTAACAAATAAATAAATAAGAGAAACAAAAGCCCATATCAGTTGAGAATAAACTCTCTCAAAGTATCTATATGTTTGTGTGTGTTAAATAAATGGACTTTGAACCAAAGCACGTGGCTTTTTAAAAAAATCCCATTTTTCCAGAAGCTTTTTTCTCCTCAATTTGGAACTATAAAGATAATTTTCTCTTTATAAACACAATTTGTATTTAAACGTTTGCTTTTAAGTGTTTGTGTGTGTGTGTGTGTGTGTGTGTGTGACTCATTGACTCAACTTTGACCAGTTGACTCAGCCTCAGTTGAAGCTGAAATGCCCCTTTAATTCGAATCTTAATTCTTTTATTTTTTTTAAATTTATGGCGGGAAGGGGAAATTTTTTAATTTTTTTTTTTCCGATTGAAATAATTAAAAAATTTCGTTTAATTTGTGGCGACACGATTTTAATCGAAATCTCGAGTACATTGATAATAATTAATTTTCAACACTCAAAGCCATATCTTGAAATGATTTTCTATATATCTCTTTGTTATATATATATATGTGTGTGTATATAGGAGTACCCTCTCTCTCTCGCGCTTTTTCTCTCCTCCGCACAGTTTGCCCTAACTTGAGCAAATAAAAAAGAAAAATATATATATATATATATGTGTGTTTCACCAACTATGTGGGGGCATCAATGGCATAAATAAAACCAGAGTGCTTCTTACCGAAATCAACGAGTCCTTTGCTTGAATTTACAACGAAAAGAAGTGCACTAGGGGTAAAACAGACATATATAGGGGCAAGTAAGATTTTTTTTTTTCGATATTTTTTTTTTCGATTTTTTTCAAATTTTTTCTTTTCGATTTTTTTTCGGATTTTTTCTTTTTGAATTTTCTTTTCGATTTTTTTTTCGATTTTTTTTTTCGATTTTTTTTTTCGAATTTTCTTTTCGATTTTTTTTTCTTTTTGATTTTTTTCCAATTTTTTTTTCCGAATTTTCTTTTAGATTTTTTTTTCTTCTCGATTTTTTTCGAATTTTTTCTTTTCGATATTTTTTTTTCGAATTTTTTCTTTTCGATATTTTTTTTCGATTTTTTATTCTTTTCGATTTTTTTTCGAATTTTCTTTTAGATTTTTTTTTCTTTTCAATATTTTTTTTTTTTTTCTTTTTCTTTTCGGAATTTTTTTTTCGATTATCCTTTTCTTTTCGAAATTTTTTTTTCGATTTTCTTTATCTTTTCAATTTTTTTTTTTTCGATTTTGTTTTTATTTCGAATTTTTTTTTTTTCGAATCTCTTTCACGCGATTAGCGTTTTTTTCTTTTTTTTTTTAATCACTCTTTTTTTTTTTTTTTCATTTCATCTGTGTGTTCTGTCTTTCCACTGTGCGCCTTCTCCACTGATATTTCAAGTGTCGAAAGACACAGTTTACCGCAGTTCGCCAATAGTAACGCATGTTCGTCTGTGTGGATCTCCTCATTTTTTTCAAATAAATTGAAGAAATTGCAAAGTAAATACTTTCGATTTTTTTACGATTTTTTCAAAAAAATTCAAATTTTTTTTTATTTTTTATTTGTCATTTTTTAAATTTTTTTTTGGTGAATTGAAGTTTCTCAATGGAGAACAGATGGAATAAATTCGCGATTATTCCTCTTTTTTTTTCCTCATTTTATTTTATTAATTGTGATTATGCATAGTTTCGAGAAAAAAAATCATCCGAAGTGAAGAAAAAATAAAATTATTGATAAGACTTTGGCATTGAAAAAAAATTTCACAATTTTACAATGATTATTAAAAATTGATTATTCTTAAAAACAATGTGAATTTTTTATTTTTTTCCATTTTTTTGAAAATAATTAATCGTGGAATTTTTTTATAATTATTCACAATTGTGAGATACAAATGGAAAAATTTCAATACCGGTTTAAAATGTTTTTATTTTTTAATGGATTAATATCATAGAGACTGGTTTTATTACGTCTCGAAATAGTATTGATTAAATTGAAATACTCGTGATTTTTTAAATTAAAAAAAAAAAAAAAAAAAAAAAAGTTTCATTCAATTTTTAATTCTCTTTTTTTTTCCTCGAGAATCAACGAAAACACAAAAATTCTGATAGTGACGTTTGATATTTAAACATCACGTGGGGAAATTTAATCATCAAGGTCAAAAAATTTTAATATGTAATCATAATGAATAAGATTATACACGTGACACACTGAGGAAAGTTAAATTGGTCGGTATCTTTTTTTTTTTTTCATTTCAATTGAATTTCGACGAATTTATTAATTAAATTAAATTTGAAAATTTCGAATGAGCGCGAAATGAATTTGAAAGAAAAGAAACATTTTAATTCTTTTGAGAGAAAAAAAAAAAGAAGAAAAAATATTTGAATTTTGTTATTTTCGCGTGGGGTTTCCCGCAATTTCTGCGCGAGTTCATCAAACCCCGTAAATTTGACTTCCTTTGTGTATTACTTTAAATTCAAAGAATTTTAATAAAAATATCACAAGTTTATATTTTGCACTAGTGTAAAAAGAGAAAAAAAAAGAGAAAAAAAGACGTACTTTAAAGAAAAAAATGATTAAAGAAAAAACAAAAAAATAAATATATGTATATATATATGTATATTGTCTCTGTTATATTTACAGTTATAGTTTTTATGTGAAAAAAGGGAAAAACAGTAAAAAAAAAAGGGAAAAACTGTTTAAAAAAGGGGAATTAAATAAATTTAAAGTGCGGAAAAGCCTTTATACATGTGCTGGAATACCTAATATATATATTTATATATATATATATAAACCCCGTAAATTTGACTTTCTTTGTATTCCTTTAAACTCAAAGAATTTTAATAAAAATATCACAAGTTTATATTTTGCACTAGTGTACAAAGAGGGAAAAAGAGAGAAAAAATGAGAGAAAAAGACGCACTCGATGATGAAACTCTCTTATTTTTGTCGTTAAACTGATAAAAAAAATTGCTCGGATGATCCGAAAAAGAGTGCAGTGATGTGAAAAATTATTATAATTACAGAATTTATTGAATTTTTTTTTTTTAATTTTTTAACAAAAATTTTTATTTAATCAGGGTAGTGACTAAAAACTAATTTGCAAAATTTCCTGACTTTTCCATAAATTATTCCTGACTGAAAATAAAATTCCAGTACCTACAAAAAAAATATACATATATATATTACTTGAATATATGTTAACATTAGATTTTAACAAAAATACCCGAAATTGTCTTAAATTTTCTAGAATTGTGATTTTCTGTTAACTTTTGACAGATTTTCGACTAATCGAAAAGTTCAATTTTTTTCGATTAAATATCTATAATTCAATAATATGGAGATAATAAAAAATAAACTACAAATTTCCCTGACTGAGATTAAAAATCCCTGACTTTTCGATGAACTATTCCAGAAATTTCGAATTCCCTGACTTTTCCAAGTTTTCCAGGTCAATTGCCACCCTGTATTGATTTTTTTTTTTTTTTTAACGTTAATGCATTATTTCTCCATTTTTTTACTAATTTTTCTCCTCACGAACCTTTTCTCGACAATTTTCCTCTAAAATAATATTATTTCTCCCTTTTTCCCCATTTTTTACCAATTTTTACTAATTTTTACCAATTTTTCTCCTCTTAACGTTAATATAATATTATTATTATTTAATATCAGAGTTCATGGTATTGTCATTGAGTGAATATAATGGCACAGTTGACGGAGAGCAAAGGTGACTGCTGTGATACAGTTAAATCCTACAAGAATGGCCATCCAGCTGGAAAAAATGAGGACATACAGATGGAAACACGTGGTGACACCAACAATGAAGAGGTAAAAAATATATATATATACCTATCTACAATCTATATCTATATCTTAAGTTCAAATGTTAGCTCAGACGTTTGCGCGCCTCTTTTTCTTTTCATTTGATTTGATTTTCACAATTTTTCTTTATTTTTTTTCCATTTGATTTAATTTTTACAATTTTTTTTTCCGTTTTATTTAGGTTGAAGTGGAGATGATTGTGCCACCAGACGGTGGATGGGGCTGGGTTATTGTTGCAGCTTCTTTTATGTGCAATCTCTGTGTAGATGGGATTATATTCAGTTTTGGAAATATGCTAAAACCCATAAGTGAAGAGCTAAAAGTATCACAAACAAGTGTTGCCTTTGCTGGATCACTGCAAACTGCATTTTACCTTACAGCTGGTAGGTTTTTCATGATCAACTAAAAGGATCTCAGCAGCCGTTGAGTTTAGCGAAAAAAAGTCAAGAGACCTTTTTTGTGGCAAATTAAATTTTCTACAAAAAAGGTCTCTTGACTATTTTCGCTCAACTCAACTGCAGCTGAGATATCTATTGGAGAAGTTCCAAAATTCTCCAATAACAGATTATTTACTATTTTTTTCATTTTTTATTACTCAACTACTGTATTACGAGATTATGATTTATCTGTTGTGTTATGGATTTACTGAAGATTTTTCAGTACATTGAACAAATATTTGCAGTGGCCTGAGTGACTCATGGATTGAGTTATCTCCCTGCAATAAATCGAAATTGCAGGAAAATATGATAAATTTATGGGTTTTTTTGTTTTTTTAGGACCTTTTGTCTCGGCTTTGGCTAATAGATATGGTTTTCGATTGGTTGCAATGACTGGCAGTGTTATTAGCTGTTTAGGATTTTTGGCATCAAGCTACTGTCAATCCATTGAACTGCTCTTCTTCACTTACGGTGTACTCGGTAATTTATTAATATTAAAAAAAAATTGAATTTATAGAAAAAAAGGAAAAATGTGTATCTTCAACTGCTGATAACTTTGCGGCAAGTGATTTTATCAAGAAATCTCAAGAGACCTCTTTTGCAGAGAATTTCAAGAGCTAAAAAAAAGTACTCTTGATAAATTCACGTAAACCACATAGTTTCAAAGATACTCATGATACACACAATTTAAACGTGATTTTTCAATTTTATCGTGTTACTCTCGATAAGATATCACATGACAAACACAAATGACAATGTTTTTCTGTAATAATTCCTGTCATTAGCAAATCTGTTTTCTGTTTTACATAAATAGTTGATTCTCTTTTTTTTCCTCATTTTTTTTTTTTTTTAAATTAATCATTTAATTATGTATTAGGGGGCGTTGGCGGTGGCCTTATTTACGTACCAGCAGTGATAACAACTGGATTTTACTTTGAGAGATGGCGAGCCCTAGCTACTGGAATTGCTGTTTGTGGATCAGGTATTGGTGCATTTGTTATTGCACCAGTAACAGAGGCATTAATTGCAAAACTTGGATGGAGAACTGCAATGCAATGTCAAGCTGGTATGTTCCAATCATCGAATAACTTTTAGGCAAATAGATTTAGGAAAAAATGTCAAGAAACCTTATTTGTGGAGAATTTTAAGAGCTAAAAAAAAGGTCTCTTGATAAATTCGACTAAAACCATTAGTTTCCAAATACCTTTTCATTAACGTCTATGTATGCATGAAGAACATTTAGGAAACGACGAAATCTACATATGAGAGACATTTATGAAACGGCAATTGAAATCTATTAGTTCTAGAAAAATTGACGAAGAGACCTTTTTTGTAGAGAATTTCAAGGACTAAAAAAAAGGTCTCTTGATAAATTCGTCTAAAACCATTAGTTTTCAAATGCCTATTCATAAAGGTCTATATATGCATGAAGAACATTTGAGAAACGACGAAATCTACGCATGAGTGACCCTTATGAAAAGGCAATTGAAAACCATTAGTTCTAGGAAAATTGACTTAGAAATCTTTTTTGTAGAGAATTTCAAGAGCTAAAAAAAAGGTTTCTTCATAAATTCCCCTAAATCCAACCGCCTTTAAGATATTCCAAGAATAAGTAACAATAATCTCTTGTTTTCAGCTCTTCTCCTCCAGTGTCTCGTTTTTGGGGCCTTATTCCGCCCCCTCAGGCCCAAAAGGATCAAGGTGAAGCAGTCAGAAGTGACACAGGATACATCCCACGAAGTTAAAGGTCTTCTAATGAAAAATGGAGTTTCCACGACCTCACTCCATGGAAGTCAAATGCTGGCAATTGCCTCGAGATACGGGACAAACAATAACGCTTCTTATCCAACTGCTGCTGAAGCAATCGGCAGTATACCCAACATCGTAATGTAATTATTACACAATTGCATCAAAACTTCAATCAATCCTCTAATTTCAATTGTTATTTATCTCTACTTTTTCTTATTTCAATCAATTAGATCAGCCAATTCAATGCACAATGTAGTAGAAAATGATAAACCACTTACTGCATCACAAAAACGTTTATCAGCACCGATTTATCCTGATATTGATGTTGTAACATCTGATGAGATTAAGGCAATTGAAGAGGAAAACAATTTACTTGCTGGTGATCTAGAAAGACTTAATGGCCGAATTCCTACTGTGAGTTATTTATCAAATGATTAAATTGAAGTGATAATTGTTATTTTTTTTTATTATTTTATTATTTGACTTTGAGCAAGAAATTGATAAGGAAATGTATTAAATTAAATTATTGAGTTTTATTTTATCTTGAAGTGTTTAGCAATTATCTTATTATTTTATTGATTTGCTCTTTATTTTCAGGTGAGAAGACACACGATAAGTGGCAGAAGAGAACAAAATGGCAGTCAATGCTCTTTAAGAAAAGCTGGAAAAAGGCACTCGATTTCGAAGGATCCTCAAAGGCCATTTTATCGAGATGATATATTTTATGGTGGATCTTTGGCGAGATTACCACATTATAAGTCTCAAGTAATTGAGTATTTAGAGTTTTATGCAGGGGAAGGTGGGGTAAAATGGGATATTGGGTTGATTTTTGTATTTTATAGTATGAAATTTCGGAGAAATGGATGGAAATATTGGAGATAGGTTTTTTCTGATGATTCCATTGGAAAGCTGAGAAAATTTCCCATGAAAATCATATGTCTGAAGTTCTTTTTTGGAATTTTTCAAAAATTTCATTTTTTGCGCAAGATTTGAAGGCGAAATTCTTCTGTTTTTGAAAAATTTCAGGTTTTCGAGAATATCTCTGGTTCTATTGATCGTAGCGACCTGGGGCTGATCTTAAATGAAAGGTGAGCTCATTTCCCATCGATTTATGGGGTTCAAAAATAAAAATATCAATTTTTTCAAGTACTTATAGGGCAAAAACTGATTTTTCAAAAAATGACCTATAAATATTTGAAAAATTGATTTTAAAAAAATTTGAACCACATAAATCGATGAGAAATGAGCTCATCTTCCATTTGAGATCAACCCCAGGTCGCTACGACCAACAGAACCGGAGATATCGCCGAAAAAGTGAATTTTTTCGATTTTCAAAAAAGAAACCCCTTCAAAACTTGGCCAAAAAAGTAAATTTTTCCAAAAATTGAAAAGAAAACATTTGACACATGTTTTCCGCCTAAAATTTCCTCAGCTTTTCAATGGAATCATCAGAAAATTTCTATCTCGAACCGTTCAATTGCAGTATCCATTTTACCCCACCTTCCCCTATACCTTAAAAAAATCAATATTTCCCGAAAATTCCAAACAATTAAAATTAATTAAAAAAAAAATTAATTTTGCCTTCAATAATTGACTCAATCAATGACTCAATAAAAAAATGAAAATAATAATTGTGTAATTTTCAGCAGTCTTCAGTGGGATATCACATGTCAGTTACGAGACTACCAACCGCAACTGATGTTGAAGAGGAGGAAAGTGGAAAATGTTATCTCTGTCCAGAGAGTGTGAAGAGAATATTAACTACTATGCTTGACATGAGTTTACTAAAGAGTCCGTCCTTTTTGATTCTTGCCATCAGTGGTGGACTCACTATGATGGGCTTTTACACCCCATTCATGTTTTTCCCAGGTAATCAACTTCATTTTAAAGCGCATTCAAAAACTATTGGGTTTAGGAAAAAAGATGAAGAGACCTTTTTTGTAGCTCTTGAAATTCTCCACAAAAAAGGTCTCTTCACATTTTCCTCTAAACCCACTCGCAGCAAAGTTATCAGCAAAAGGAAGCCGTACACGTGACTTTTTTTTGAAAAAACATGATTTTTTTTTTTTTTTCAGATCGCGCAATAAGTATGGGCATGTCCACAGATGCTGGTACTTATTTCATATCAGTAATAGGCATCACAAACACTGTCGGTCGTATTATCTGCGGTCTTGTGAGCAGTATTCCCAAAGTTGACACACTCCTCGTCAACAACATCTTCATCAGCATAAGCGGCATCTTAACGATGTTATCTGGTTTGAGTTCAACAGAAGCCTATCAATATTTTTACTCCAGTGGCTTTGGACTCAGTATATGTAAGTCGAAAATTTCCATCGTTTCGTCATTATTGCCTTTTTTTTTTTTTATAAATAACAATTTAATCTCAATTTTTTAGGATTTTCTTGAGAAATATTGAAGTTTTTCTATGCTATACATAGTATTATAGGCATATTTCATCATATTCATTGAGAAACATCTTTATTTCTCAATAATATCAAAGATGTTTCTTAGTATCTCTCTTTCTCAATCATTCCATTAATTTAAAACACTTAGAATAATAAAAATATTTCAATAATTGATGTTAAATAATGAAAAATCAGTCAATTTAGTCCAATTTAAAGAATTAATAGGATTTTAGTTTGAAAAAAAATTGTCATTAAAATATTTCATGTCATCTTATTATTATTATTATTAAAATATTATTATTATTATTATTAGGATCTTATTCTTCTTATTATTATTATCAGAATATTTCAAATGATTATAAAAGACTAAAGAAACAATAAATCTACACTTTAAATATTAATTAAATATTAAATATTCTTAGCAAATCTTTTTTTTTTTTTGAAATAACTAAAAAAGTTGTTGAATTCATTGAATTTTGTTAATTCAAACAGATTAACTAGTTGAATTGACTAAATTCAGGAAATTCAAAAGCATTTTTTCATTATTTCAAAAAAATATTTCTCAAGAATTTCAAAATTTAAGATTAAATTGTAATTTTTTTTTTTTAATATTTTCTCTTTATTATATATTATACATATATATAAATATATATATACATATATATGTATAAGGACCAATGGCATCAATATTTAATTGTTTTTACCACTTTTTTTTTTCTCCATGATATTTATCTATTTTCATTTTTATATACTTTTCTTTTCAATATCTTTTAATCAATTAAATATGCATTTTTTACAGCGGTTTTTGCAGCTTTAAGATCGATCCTTGTGGTCGAGTACATGGGTCTAGAAAAATTGACAAATGCCTTTGGATTAATGCTGCTATTTCAAGGAGTCGCTGCTGGTATCGGTGCACCCTTAGCAAGTAAGCCAAATTGATCACTGAATCCAGAATTAATCCCCAGAATTTATCCCCATAAACAAAATACCCAATTACTCATTATTAATTATATTAATTATATTAAAATAATTAATTAGGGGAAAGTGGGGTAAAATGGACAGGTCTAAATTTTTAGGCAAATATTATGAAAAACTCTTGAAATTGATAGAAATATTGGAGGTAGATTGTTTTTGATGATTTCATTGGAAAGCTGAGGAAATTTTAGGCGGGAAACAAGTGCCGGAATTAATTTTTTTGAATTTTTGGCGATTTTGACTTTTTTAAGCGTTTTTGAGGGATAAAATCCTTCCTTTTTTTGAAAATTTTCAGTTTTTTGAGAATATCTTCGGTTCTATTTGTCGTAGCGTAAAAATTCCGAATGGAGGTGAAAGATGAGATCATTTGCCATCGATTCATATGGTTTTCAATTTAAAAATATCGATTTTTAAGGTATTTATGGGCATTTTTGTGAAACAGTTTTGTGAAACAGTTTTTGGCCTATAAATATCCCAAAAATTGATATTTTTGAATTCAAAACCCCATAAATCGATGGGAAATGAGCTCACCTTTCATTTGAGACCAACCGCGAATTGCTACGACCAATAGAACCAGAGATATTTGCAAAAAACTGAAAATTTTCAAAAAAGGAAGAATTTCACCTTCAAATCTCGCGCAAAAAATGAAATTTTTAAAAAATTCCAAAAAAAAACTTCAGACATATGATTTTCATGGGAAATTTTCTCAGCTTTCCAATGGAATCATCAGAAAAAACCTATCTCCAATATTTTCATCCATTTCTCCTAAATTTCATACTATAAAATACAAAAATCAACCCAATATCCATTTTTACTCCTCAAAAAAGCCGAAAAATATAGAATTTTCAAAAAAATCGAAAAAAATACATCTGACACTCGTTTTCCGGCTAAAATTTCCTCAGCTTTTCAATAGAATCATCAAAAGAAATCTATCTCTAACCGTTTCATTATAGTGTCCATTTTGCCCCACTCTCCTCTATATTAATTATATTAATTACATTTATTATATATTTACAGGTCAAGTACACGACTTAACGCAAAGTTATGATGCAACATTTTATCTATCTGGTGCATTAATACTGTTGTCAGCAGTTATATGTTATCCACTTAAACGTATAAATGAGTGGGAAAATAGAAGAAACAATGTTAGCCTGCCAAATCCGTGAGAATTAATATATATTATTTTATATATAAAAAGTAGATAAAGCTCTACAAGACTGTTGTGTTAAGTTTCTGCATTTAACTAAAAAAAGAAAGAAAAAAAAACCTCAATCAAGAATATTTTTTCTTCTTTTTTTAACTTAAAAGTCAATTGTACAAGTAAAAAGGTGTTTTAGCATTTGTGGAAATAGCAATTTCGAGGTATTACAAAATATTAACGTTTCGATAGTAAATCCCATCGATTTAGATAATTTTTATTTTTTTCAGATAATTAAATGGATTATATTTTATATGTACATTGTTGAAAAAAACCTCAATTGTCCATAATAATCACTCTCGTGTCGGTAAAATCACAAAAAAAAAAACTAAATTTTTTTATGAATTTATTTTATGAATTTATCTAAACGGGATATGTGATAATTAGTCATATAATATCTTTACCTCATAAAAAAAAAAAAAAGGAAAAAAAAAAAAACTCGACTGTTCAAATGATTCATCTGCTCAAAGTAATGGGAATGTAATTTTTTAATGTGCCAATTTAATTTTATTGAAGTGTACATACCGATGATAATAAGGAAATGAGTAAATTTTCTACAATTTTTTAACAATTGTATATATATAGATAACTAAATGGTTTATTTTTTCGTTTTTTCTATTTTTTAATGCGAGCAGATTAATAATTTTTTTTTGCTAAATAGACTGCTCTTTGGGGAATTATATATATATATATATATATAATATATATATGCAGATATATATATACTTTTAATTATTTATATTTAAAATTCAAGTGCAATTATTCACGTTACGTGCATTATTAAAGACTAAGTCATATTATATCATATTACGTAAATTTTTTTTTTTGCAAAGAAAATATATATGTAAATAATATACAGAAATATATATATGTGAGAATGTCGAGTGGAAATATTTTCATAGCGCAATTGATAAGGATTTTTATCATTTTTAAAAAAAAGTGTAAAAAAAAGAAAGCAAAGTCATTTAAAACAGTTTATATTTTAAAAATAGTAATCTATTTTCAAAACCTCGAGAGATAAATTTCTTATCAATTATGTTTCTTGTTAAATAAGTATCATTATTTTAATGATGGATAGCAAAAATCATGTGATCATATTTTTGTGTCCAATAAAATTATAAAAAAGTTATAATTGTGTTTTTTTTTAAATTTTAATTTAAATTAAGATGAAAAAAAAATCGTTTTTTCGATAAAATCCTGAAAATAGCAGAAATTTTACAATTTTCGAATTTTTTTAAACAATTAAATTATCAAAAAAATTCAAAAAAATTTGAATTTTCAAGTTTTTTGTATTTTCTAAATTTCCATATTTTTTATTTTTTTTTTCAAAAATTATTGAGTTAATAAAAGGGAAATTTTCAGATTTTTCCTATTTTCAGTATCAAATCGAGTTTTTTTTTTATGAAAGAAGATACCTGGGCGGAACAGACTGACTCTGCAGATACATTGCGACAAGAGCAGGAGGGGTGTAAAGGTAAAATCCAAATGGGCCAGAGAAGAGGGGCTGCAAAATGCAACGGCGACTCACTGTGGCGCATAGTGCAAGTGAGATAGGTACGTATAATATTACCTTGGTACATGCTGCAGCTACTATCATCTCTCTTTCTATCGCAAATTCTCACAGCCTCCCCCGTTAGTTGGCGGCTCGTTGAAGTCCAGTAGAGCCCCGAAACCGGGGTAACTGGACAGATTTTTTTCTGCTCTCAGAAATTTTCGTTTTGTTTTTAAATAAATTATTTTCACACTTTTTTTTCAATTAAAAAAAAACAAATTTTGACAATTTTCTCAAAAATTTGAATTTTTTTCTTTCTATTTTGCAATTTTTCTTCGAAATTCTTTCAAATTTATTTAGAAATTTGTTTCAAATTTATTTCAAAATTTCTTCAAATTTTTTCGAATTTTGTTCGAAATTTTTTCAAATTTTTTCGAATTTTGTTCGAAATTTTTTTCGAAAATTTGAATTTTTTTTCTTAAAAATGACTTTAATTAATTTTAATTAATTTTTTTTTTTTTTTAATTACTTTGTTTTTTTGTGTCATTTTATTTTTTATGTGTGCAAAGGCTTTTCTATTTTTGGAGCATAATCACAAGTAACTAAGGTTCTATAATACTAGAATATAGAGCTAGACTCATAAAAACTTTTTTCTAATTGGTCAAACGAAATACTAAGGCCATCGACTAATATCGTATCCATTCAATTCAACTCCAATAGAAGTCAAATGTAGAAGGTTGAAAAGAAAAAAAATACAAAGTTTATATTAGATCAAATAAAAAGGAAAATTATTATACGTCAAAAATTTTATTTTATCTATGACGAGTTTCTACGTTTCGTGACAAAATTAACAATTATGACGAGTGGACAAAAGGGTAATTTGTATACAGACCAGAGATACAGCTATACAGCATGTCCCCTCAATGACACGAGTGAGTAATATTAAAAAATTAATTTTTTTTTTTTCAATATAATTTATTTAACATTTTAATTTAAAAAAAATACATTTTTTAAAAAATAATTTATTTAAAATTTTAATTTTAAAGAAATTTTTTTAAAAATAATTTATTTAGAATAATTTTTTTAACATTTTAATTTTAAAGAAATATTTTTTTAAAAATAATTCATTTAACATTTTAATTTCTCCTCTTTTTTTCGATTTTTCTCCTAATATAGAAATATGTAATTTTATAAATATATATGTATATAGAGGAGAGTGGGGCAAAATGGATCTCCAAGATAACATGATTCATAGTTTTTTTTCGGAGTGAAGAAGTCGTTGAAAAAATCTGAAAAAATTTGAGAAAATGCCCAAATATGTGAACATTGTTAGTGAATTTTTTGAAATTTTTTTGAAAATCCCTTCACTCTCAAAAAAAATCCCAAATCATTTTGACCAGCCGGTCCATTTTGCCCCCGTCTTTCCTACCTATATATATGTACTTTTCTTCAGCAGAACGAACTGTGTATAGTTCACAAAATCCATTAAATAAATGAGAAAAAAAATAAATTAATTGCTGAATTTATAATTGACGAAAATTTGCATTTCATGCAAATATTCATATATATTTTGGGGAAATCAAGGGTCGAGTCTTGAATTCATGATTCTGATCAATAGTTGTTTGTGACAATTACCAACAATGCCAGGAGGACTTGATTAAAACCTAAATAATTGTCTTCCAAAACTCTGAAAATGATTTTTTTTTAATAAAAAAACCAAATCGATTTTTTTTTCATTTTTATTTTTCTGATTATCTCGAAAAATAAACGAGATAGCGAGATTTTCGTAGAGACCTTTTTTGTAGCTCTTGAAATTTTCTTAAAAACAAGTTCGAAGCAAAATTAAGCTATCTCGCTTAGTTTCCGAGATAATCAAAAAAATCGAAATAAAAAAAAAATCGATTTTTGTTTTTTCCAAAAAAAATCTCTGAAAATGTTTTTTTTTTCAATTTTTATTTTTTTGATTATCTCGGAAACTAAACGAGATAGCAATTTTTTTGTGGAGACCTTTTTTCTAGCTCTTGAAATTTCATTACAAACAAGTTCAGGGCATTTTTACGCTATCTCGCTTAGTTTCCGAGATCCTCGAAGGATAATATAGCGCGCGAAAATTCGACATTTCAAACTTCGAATTCGACTTTTTTTTTCAATTTTAATAGGAAGAGACTAAATTAATGTAGAAACTTCAATGTTTTGCACTGTAAACACCTTGAAACTTATTTATAATATAATTTTAACCCTGTTGCTCTATTATTACACTGGTTTATCTTTAGTTTGTCCACTACTGCCAAATAATCCGCCTACTTTTGAAGTAGAAAAAAAGAAGATGGGTCAGACGAAAAGTTTACTGCAGTAGAAATCCAAGTTTTTCATCGTTCGGTTGTATTTTTTAATTTTCGCTGTTTCATGAAATTTCGGTAGAGTGTTTTTTTATATTCGCGAGTTGAGTGGAATTTTTCATTTCTATTGGCCCAATGATTAATGGATTTGTCGATAGCATTTAACTCACATAATTCAATTGAAACGTCAAGATGAACTGGTGTTTAAGTGCCATCTGATCTTTTTATTGTTATAGTCCTTGAGACGAGGGTGCTCGAGCTTGCCAACTTAGCTGCACTTATATTCTATACGATAACATCGTAAATTTTACGTGAAAACCAATTGCAACTGAAGTTTTAAATATGGTGAATTCTTCGAAAAGTTCATGTTCATCAAATAAACTTCTTTTATTAGATATTATCGTCGAGAGTTCGTAAATTCACAGAATTGCGTATGAATCTAAAAGAATTTTTATTAAAAAATTGCAATGAAACATAAGATGCATGTGATGTTTTTAGAGAAGTTTCTTGAGATAGAGCTTTTTTGATGATTCCATTGGAAAGCTGGGGAAATTTGAGCTGGAAAGCATATGTCAAAAGACATATTTTCAAATTACTCAAAAAAAATTCAAAAAACTTTTCAAATTTTTTTTTTAAAATCAAATTTTGACAAAAAAATTCCAAACAATACCTTTCGACATATGCTTTCCACGTCAAATTTCCCCAACTTTTCAACGCAATCATTAAAAATCTTCGATCTCAAACACTTTTCAAAATAATCCACCTAATTCATTCGATAAATGAATGAAACATAAAATGCATGTGATGTTTTTAGAGAAGTTTTCGAGATAGACTTTTTTTGATGATTGCATTGAAAAGCTGGGGAAATTTGAGCTGGAAAGCATATGTGACAAGCCATATTTTCAAATCTATCAAAAAAATTTCAAAAATTTTAATAAAAATTTCAAAAAAATCAAAATTTTCAAAAAAAATCCAAAATATACCTTCCGACATATGCTTTCCATGTCAAATATCCCCAGCTTTCCAACGCAACCATCAAAAATCATCTATCTCAAATACTTTTCAAAATAACCCGTAAAATTCATCTAAAATCCACTTCGATGACCACCTGAACAGCCACCAATGACCTTTACTATTGTTCACTAACATTAAACCGTTAACCCCACCCTTGGCAATGGCTTTACCTGCATCGCGTGTGTTTTTCCTAGCCACAAGAAATAACCAATGTAGTGTGGGGGTGCCACTCGTAGCTGCCGCTTGTTTCCCTTAGCGCGCACTTTTTTTTCCTCGTTTTAATTCAAAATAAAATACCGCGAAAAGCTCTTCGATCTTTAAAAGAAAAATTCATACACTAAATCAATCATCCCCCCCCCTTTCTTTTATAATTAGAAAATCCTGCGTCAGTGAATCGTAGACTTTACTTTCTCAATGGTGATTGATTCAAACGAAATCAAAAGGTCGAACAATCACTGAAAATAACTTACTATTGACGCTTAGAATTGTGGCTAAACCTTGAATATAGGCAATGACACTGTGAATTATTAATGTGGTTTATTGAACGTATATCGTGGTCCTCAAGCCTCGGATTTATTCCAATTGAATTTTTTCACATTTGTGACCTTGAATTTGCTCATTTATCGTGGCCTTGACCTTGCCACGTGGATTTCCTGTGATTTTATTTATAAACGCACTTTGCAGCACATTTGAATTGCGCGCGGAAAAAAGCGCGCGAAAAACGCATTTTTACGCGCTTTTTTGAATTTTTGAGGTATTTTTTCATGTTTTTATTTAGTTAAAATAGCTTTTCGCTTTAAATAATTGCGTTTGCTTGAAATAATACAACATTGTTACCCACAGAACAGTGGTTAACAGAGAAATATGAATATGAATCTCGTGACAAGGGCAATTTACAGTCACAAGATCAATCGTGAGTGGATTTTTCATTTTATTTTGCTACTTTAATGTTCCTCGTTTATTTGTTTACAAATGTAATTTTTTTTTCTTTTATTGCCGAGAGAATAAAATTCCGAAGGTTGCTTTTGCGCAAAAGTTGGCACGCTCGACCCTTTTTTTCACTGAAAATTAAAATAATGCATTATGCTAATTTTTTATCTCGCAAAAAAGAGAGAAAAAAAGGCATTTTTAATTAAATTTGCCCAAAAAACAGGAATTTTTCATGATTGCGAGCATTTTCCTGTAAGCTGGACCAACGAATGAGAGAAAAAAAATTTTATCGTCTTTGTCTTGTGTGTTAAATGTTTTTTAACAGATAAACGAATAAAAAAACAATGAAAAAACTTGTAAAAAAAAGGAAACAAAAGCCATTGAGGATTTTTTTGTCTTTTTGAATTGTCCAATTGTCTGTGATACTTCAAATATTTTTCATCACTTTTACAAGAAAAGATATTAAAAAAATTATTAGCAATCATGAATCTTATGTTTCGTAAAAACTTTGGGGCGGAAAAAGCGAGTTCAGGTGAAACTAGAACAGGAATTTGTGGATCATACGTATCTAGCAGTGGTCCAAGTGGTACTGGTGCTAGTACATTGCCTGGTGGACCACGTTTAGGTTTACGACAAAGTCTTCCTGGTGTTGGTGGACGTGGACAAATAAGACGTAGTCGTGAATTTGGTTACTATCCAATGGAGGAACACACGACACATGCATATCGCACTCATCTATTCCTATCACCACCTGCAGGTGCTGCTGATGATACTACTGAACGTATTGGTCCAGTACCGAGAAAAAATTCTGGACCACATGTCATCAAGTGGGGTGGAAGCAATACTAGTGCTGGAAATACTGGAAAACGTAAGCAAAGTGGAAATCAACAGAAGGAAACGTCTGAACCACCTACTCCAACTGCTTCCAGACAGGTAATTCAAGGGATTTCTTTGAAAAACGAAGGGGAGGGGGGGAAGGAGTGGAGTTGGAAGGATCTTCATGGTTCCATTGAAAAGCTGGGGAAATTTGAGCTGGAAAGCATATGTCTGAAGGTTTTTTATCAATTTTTCGAAAATTTGAGTTTTCAAAAAAAAATTTTGATAAGTGAAATTTTGAAAAAAATGAATTTTTGAAAATATAGCTTGTGACATATGGTTTCCAGGTCAAATTTTCTCAGCTTTTCAACGCAATCATCGAAAAAATTCTATCTCCAACTCTCTCAACAAAATCGCCTTTTTCTCAGGTTTCCACTCCATTAAACATTTGCAATTTCACTTGAATAAATTCTCTGGCTTCTTTTTAGACATTTTCCATTATTTTTTCAAATGGAATATAGTCTGTACCAGACTTGAACTAATGTATTTACCAATTCATGAGAATTTTTTCCATGAATACTTGAGAATTCAGTGAGATGAATTAAAGACTCCATAAGAAACCATTGAATTCAAGAATAATATCATTCTTTCATTCATTTCAGTGTCACAACATAAAAATCAATGATTTATATAAAATTTTAAATTCTCATTTCTTCTTCTCCAATTCACGAGAACGAGAGAAATAAATAAAAAAAAAAATATAATAAGTCTGTCGAAACTTTTGCTTTTCTTTATGTCACATTGAGTTATTTTTACGTCATTTTATTACATAAAAAAAAAAGTTTTTAACAATCTGCACACTGGGCTTATACCCAAGTTTTTTTTTTTTTTTTTTTTTTTTTTTGCATGTCCGGAAACTATTCAGGACTTCCTGTTCTAAAGCATTAAAGTCTTCTTGGACAACTTTTCATCAGAAAAAAAAAGCAAAAGAAAGAGAAAAAGGGAGAAAGACAACTGGAAAGAGCATTCTGGAGGAAATAAATGATATTTTCATATCAGTTGGTAGAATTTATGTTTTATCATTTGTGGGATGATGTCGAGGCAAAGAATTTCACACTAGTTTTAACATGACAGGGATATTAAGGCCGAGGACGTAGTTTTAACGTTAAGGTCGTATAGTTGTGTACTCATGGATTTTATCGACTCAGAAACACCCGTAATGCATATATATATATGTTTTATATATATATATGTTTAGTTGTTTCCTCTGGCTCATTCGAGACAATAAAACTATTTTTTTTACCTCTTTTTTCAATGCTAGATTATTTTATTTGATAAGAACGTTCTCGTGATGGAAAAAAATAAAAAAAATTTCTTCATCATATATTATATACATATATATATATATGTTTATGAAGAAAATAATATAAATATTCCACACCGACCTTTCTTCAGCAAATTATTGTCTCTTTAGAGGATGATTGGGAGGTAAACTTAGAAAAAAAAGTTGAATTTTTGTTTAAAATCGTTAATAACGATTTATAAAAGATGAAATTCTCAAAACTGATTTAGTGAATCTGTGAAGATTGTAATGAGGAATAAAATAAGCTTCAGAAACAAAAAATTAATTGAAAATTGAAAAATTTTCATTATTTTTTACATTTTTTTGAATCTTGAAAATTTTTTAAAAATGTAAAAAATAATGAAAATTTTTCAATTTTTAATTAATTTTTTGTTTTAAGGGCTTATTTTATTCTTCATTACATTTTTTACAGATTCACTGAATCAGATTTGACAATTTCATCTTGGATAAATTGTTATTAACGATTTTATACAAAAATTTGACTTTTTTTTCTAATTTTACTTCCAATTATCCTTAAATGATAGGAAAAAAAGGATAAAAGGTTTTGAAAATCTAATTTTCTGGAAATATCTCGTAAAATACCAAAAATCAAAGAAATTAATTTTTTTTTTTAGCTAAAATTAAGTTTTTTTGTCAGGAATGAATTAAAAAAAAAAATATTAAGTGTATTTTAATGGGATCTCCGAAATTAATGAGTTTAGAAGAATTTAGCAAGAAACCTTTTTTGTAGCCCTTGAAATTCTCTAAAAAAAAGGTCTCTTCATAAATTTTCATAAACCTCGTGATTCCCAAGATATTCATGAATGAACCTCAATCACTCATAATAAAATTCATAATATTTCCGCGCAACCACAAAATGCTGTTCTATATTCATGCAGAAGTGAAATTGCCACATGGGAAATTGCAAGAGTATCGATTTACTTAATGGAGAAGACACTTTAGTGATAAACTGCATTTCATTCACTTGCTGAAGCGTTTTGACGTTTATTTCCATATATAGCAAATCATAGATACTGAATTTTGCAAAAGCGTTTGGTTGAGAATGTGCTGGAGTGAATTTGAATTACAGGTGTCATTCAGCGGCAACAGAACAGCCGGTATATACACGCCACTAGTGGTATCGGGAACCAGTCCACCAAGGGGGGAGCCAATATCTCTAGCAACACTAGATCGCGACTGTTTCATCATTCCCCTTGCCTCCCTTGAACGGTTTCTTCCAGCTGGAGTTCCGGTGAGTTAAGGTCCTTTAAATAATGAAGGGGGGGGGGGATGTAAAAGTAGAAAGAGGGGGGGGGGAGGGGGGGTGTAAAAATAAGACAGAGGGGGGGTGTGAAAAAAAGAGAAGGGGGGGGGGATAGAAGGGGGATAGGGTGGAAGAACAGGGGGGGGGGGAGAGGGTGGAAAGAGGAGGGGAGGGAATGGAAAAAGAAAAAAGAGGGGGGAGGGGGTGGAAAAAGGAGAAAGAGGGAGGAGGGGTTGGAAAAAGAGAAAGAGGGGGAAGAAGGTGGATAAAAGAGAAAAAGGGGGAAATTGCCATTTCTTCGTTGAATTTTCGATGGAAATCGCGAAAAATCACTGAAAATATTTGAGATATATATTTTTTGATGATTTCATTGAAAAGCTGAGGAAATTTTGGATGGAAAACATGCGTCGAAATTTTTTTTTAGGATTTTTTCAAAATTTCGTGTTTTTGGAGGAAAATTGGGGGTCTAAGTCTTTACGAAATGGAAAAATTTCAGTTTTTTGAGGATATCTCGGGTTCTATTGGTCGTAGCGTGAAAATTCCGAATGGAGGTGAAAGGTGAGATTATTTGGCATCGATCCATGGGGTTTTGAATGAAAAATCATCGATTTTAGAAATATTTATGGCAAAAAAAGGGATTTTTCTCAAATTTCTCAAAAGCGTCTTTAATTCCTTCAAAAATCGATATTTTTACTTTCAAAACCTCATGAATCGATGGTAAATGATCTCACCTTTCTTTTAAAATCGACCCCAGGTCGCTACGACCAATAGAACCAAAGATATTCATAAAAACGTGAATTTTATCAAAAATGGGAAGATTTACCCCTTTAAATTTTCCCCCCAAAAATTCGAATTTTCAAAAAATTTAGAAAAAAAATTTTGACACATGTTTTCCAACCAAAATTTCTTCAGCTTTTCAATGGAATCAATTAAAAAAATCTATCTCAAGTTATTTCATCAAAAATCACCCTTTTTCTCTATTATCCTGATGAACTCTATCTAAATAGATTATCGAACTCATTTCCATGTTAATAATAATTGATTTAAAAAATCATGGAAAATTGGAAGGTTTTTTTAAAATATTTTTTAAAATATTTTTAATAATATTTTTAAAAATATTTTTAAAAATATGTTTTAAAATATTTTTTAAAATATTTTTTAAAATATTTTTTAAAATATTTTTTAAAATATTTTTTAAAATATTTTTTAAAATATTTTTTAAAATATTTTTTAAAATATTTTTTAAAATATTTTTTAAAATATTTTTTAAAATATTTTTTAAAATGTTTTTTATTATTTTATTTATAAAATACTAAAACATTGTCGACTCGCGAATTGACAATATTATAGTATTCAGTATTGTACTTAAAAAAACCTTTCAATTTCCCATTATTCTACAAATTCATCTAAATAATTCTATTATTTTCTTCCAAGCATGTGCCAGTTGCGGATAAGAAACGACCAGGCAGTCCACTCTCTGTTCTCGAAGTTGAGGATCCAAAACAATGTGTACTGGCTCATTTTATGACACCGTTAGAGGCACTGGATCCAATTGTCGAGTCGCCTCTGGCAAGGCCCTTGGTACTGCAACGAGACACAGCAGCTGAATTGATCGCTGAAATTGCACCCTCGACCTCACAGAGCATTCTGCTAACGAACATGGAGAGAAATGGTATGGTCCAATTATCTAATCAACTTCCCAAAAAAATTTTGTCCTTTACTGTCGGAAAGAGTATCTCGGAAACAAGCCAATTTAGAGGATTTTATCAAGAAACCTTTTTTGTAGAGAATTAAATTTCCTACAAAAAAGGTCACTTGATAAATCCTTCTAAACCCAATAGTTTCGGAGATCCCTTTAAAGAAAAACTCAATTTCTCACAAAAAAAAATTCCTTAAAAAATTTGTATTTGGAATTTTTTGTAATTTTTTGTATAAGTGTTTTTTTTAAGAAAAATTTATTAAAAATCTAAAAAATTGTTAGATTTCTATTTTTTTTTAATTTTATATTTTTTCAGCGGATTTTCCCTTCATTACGTACTATCTAATCAACAAACACAGCACTGATCCTGCTGATTTTTATCAAGAGGTCCAATGTGCTGCCCTCCGCAAGTTCGATCCACGTGATTTGCGTTATGTAGCTAGTCATACACTGGATTTATTCAACGAAGTAGCAACGATAGCAAGACCACCACTGGAGCCACCAGGTGGTAGACCGCCAATTCCGTCCACCGGTTATATCGTCTCAATATTCAAAGTGTTCGAGGGCGATGATGGCCTCAAATTCGAGCAAAATTGGCTCTATTGGACAGGTTTGCATGTTCTCCACATCATTTCCCACAATATTATGAATTAATAATAATTATAATTATAATATAATTATGATAATAATATAATAATTATAATTATAATATAATAATAATATAATAGTAATTATGATAATTCACGAATTGAATCGAATTTATCGTTGATAAAGGAAAAAAAATTGGATTTATTGAAATGTTAATAATAATTGATTTAAATTATTGTGGGAAATTGGAAGGTTTTTTTCAAAATATAATAGGGGAAGGTGGGGTAAAATGGGGATTCTAATTGGAGGGTTCGAGATAGAAATTTTCTGATGATTCCATTGAAAAGCTGAGGAAATTTTAGGCAAAAAACATGTGTAGAAATTTTTTTTTCTCAATTTTTGGAAAAATTCACTTTATTGGTCAAGTTTTGAAGAGGTTTCGCTTTTGAAAATCGAAAAAATTCACTTTTTCGGCGATATCTCCGGTTCTGTTGGTCTTAGCGACCTGGGGTTGATCTCAAATGAAATATGAGATCATTTCTCATCGATTTATGTGGTTCAAATTTTTTTTAAATCAATTTTTCAAATATTTATAGGTCATTATCTGAAAAATCAGTTTTTGCCCTATAAGTACTTGAAAAAATTGATATTTTTCTTTTTGAACCCCATAAATCGATGGGAAATGAGCTCACCTTTCATTTAAGATCAACCCCAGGTCGCTACGATCAATAGAACCAGAGATATTCTCAAAAACCTGAAATTTTTCAAAAAAAGAAGAATTTCACCTTCAAATTCCGCGCAAAAAATGAAATTTTTGAAAAATTCAAAAAAAAAACTTCCGGCATATGATTTTCATGGCAAATTTCCTCAGCTTTCCAATGGAATCATCAGAAAAAATCTATTCCCAATATTTCCATCCATTTCTCCTAAATTTCATACTCAATAAAAATCCTGTTTGACCTAAAATTCAATCAATGAATAATTAAAATCTAATTTTCAGGTGCACGAATGATTTATCGTTATCTGCCAAAGTCCGTTGGCCTCAAACGCATAACTCTACATAAATCAATGTCACAAGGTGACAAGATGTATCTACTAATTTGCGAGTGTTCACAACTACAGGATAATCTTTCAGCAGCAGCAATATTATTGCCAGCACTACGTGCACGTCTCTGTGGTTACACTGGCCTCTATCGACCATCAGTATGCTTCTGATTCTCCATTTCATTAAAAAAAAAAAGACAACTTTAACAGAAAAAAAAAATTAAAAAAAAATTTAACTCAATCAATTATTAATTAATTAATTAATTAATCAATTAATTGATTAATTAATTAATTAATCAATTAATTAATTCTATTAATCAATTAATTGATTAATTATTCTATTAATTAATTTACTATTAATTAATTAATTAGTGGAATTTAATTGATTAAATTAGTTCGATAGAAATACAAAAATGATGACGATGAAAAAACTATTTTAAAAAATATCTCTTTCGCTGAATAGCGCTGATTTTATATTTGTACTTGAAGACATTTGCATTGTACATTTTTATGAAAAAAAAAAAAAAAAAACTGCTATTTAATATGAACATATCATAAAGTTTTCGAATGAGCTGTGATACAAAAAAAAGAAGAATTAATATATCACACAAAAATGAAGATGCTCCCTCTTTTTTTGTTTTTAAATGAAAAAATTATCAATTAAATTATTGAATTCTGTCGTTTTTATGATTGAATAGATGATGCATAATTAGAGTGACTCTTTTTGCCTTTTTGAAAGCTTAAAATTTAAAAAAAAATTTAAAAAAAAGAGCGTTTCTGATAGAATTGATGCCGAAAAGTGGAAGTGATTTGTTATTAGAGATAAAAAAAAAACCAATGAATTTTACAAAAATATTTGTAGATAAAATAAAATTTGGCATTTTTTAGTACAAAATAATAATAATAATAATTTTAATTATAATTAGATAAAGAATCTTTAAAGCTTGTTGCAGAAATAAAGATGAAAAATAGGTAATTGCGCAGGCGCAATTTGTCTTCTTGGAAAAATTGAATTTTAAATATTTGTAGATCTCAAAATTTTTTAATATAATTAAAATTCAAATGAGGAATGAAAGATCAATGGAGGATAATGAATAAAAGAGGAGAAAAAAAAGGAAGATTATAATTATACAAAATTGTATTCACCGACCATTCAACACAAGAGCCCTTAAGGTATTTATTAAAAAAAAAGAAAATCTAAAGAGCCTTGGAATTTTTCTGTGATTCAAAAGTGTGCATCATAAAAGTTTGATACTCACGTTATTATATAATAAATGAAATAAAAGATATGATTGAAGAAGACTATAATTTTTGAAATGACATTTAGAAATTTTAGAACCTTCAGAAATTTTAGAAATTTAAAAAATTTTAGAAATGTAAAAAATTTTAGAAATTTTAAAAATTTTAGAAATTTTAAAAATTTTAGAAATTTTAAAAATTTTAGAAATTTTAAAAATTTTAGAAATTTTAAAAATTTTAGAAATTTTAAAAATTTTAGAAATTTTAAAAATTTTAGAAATTTTAAAAATTTTAGAAATTTTAAAAATTTTAGTGATTTTAAAATTTAAAAATTTTTTTAAAATATTAGCAATTCTAAAAATTTTATAAGTTTTAGTAATTTTATAAATTTCAGAAATTTTAGAAATTTCAAATATTTTAGAAATTGTTGAAATTCCTGAAATTTCAAATATTTTAGAAATTTTAGAGATTCATTGACTTTTTCTTTTATCGAGAAAGGATTTTTTTTAGAATATTCGAGAATCATTTTTACGAATAACATTTAAAGACATATTCGTCACCTTAGAAACAAAAGGGCGTAAGTGATGTGTGTAAGGATATGGTAGCATACTTACGCCCCTTTAATTCTAAGATGACGATTATAATAAAAATTGCAGGAGCTTCAATGTTTTTTTTTAAATTTAATATTCAATATTATTTATTCACTTACGTAACATTTCTCCTTAAACTCTAAGGTTTTTTTCTATTCTATCAATAACCTACTGGCCCACGAAATCTTTTTCTTCCATCCACCTATAAGCAAAAAAAACAATTTGATGATGAAATTAATAAAAATCTATCAATTTTTTTGATTTTTAAAAAATAAAAGTATCATTTTAAAGAAAAGATATTTGAAAAATAGGTTTTTTTCTGCATGTTTTGTTTAAATTTTCATATTTTGCGTCTTTTTCATTAAAAGAACAAAAATAATTATTCATTAAAAAAAATTGCGTCATATTTCTGTTATTTTCACTTTTGATGATGAGAAAAGAGCAATTGATAGAAATTGGGGAAAGCGCAATTGAAAATGAGTGGTTTTATCAAAAAATCACAAGAGACCTTTTTTGTAGAGAATTTAACGATCTTCAAAAAAGGTCTCTTGAAATTTCTCCTCAAATCCAATAGTTTCCAAGATATCTTTTAATTTTCAAAACAATTTTTTTTTCGTTCATCAAAATTTTTAAAATAATGTTTTTTTTCATTCATTTAAATTTCTAAAATAATGTTTTTTTTCATTCATTCAAATTTTTAAAATAACAATCTCACCAGGGATCTTTTGCACTCATAAAGAACGAATCCTAGAGCTCGACAGTCGTCAGGAACCGAGCCATCATTTGTCTTGAAGCATTCTCTCGGTGTTTTCTTTTGCTATTAAACAAAAATAAAATCAATTAAAACATGAAATTAACGTATAAACGTTAATAATTAGGTGAAAAAACGTAAACTCAACTATTTTGCAGCAATCGCTCTCCAAAAGACATATTTTCAGGTCTGCACGTACACCAGCACATCGTGTTTGGTCCTTTAAACGCTCATTTTTACCATCAAAAGTCATGCGAGACGGTCTCGCTGAATTTCGCTCTGGTTTCTCCGATTTTTCCGTTTTTTCTGATTTTTCTGACATTATTTAAGCACTAACACTATCAATAATAACAATAATAAGACTACGAATGATCATAACACAGCGGCATGAGTGACTTTAACCTCTTTTCTCTGTCTATTACGTATTTTACGTTCAAAAACACGGTGGCGCCAATTGGCGGGAACCGCGCGCAACATTTGAATTTTCTTCAAATTGACTGAATTTGAATGGACCAACTTATCTTGAAGGGATCTCAGAAACGAGTGGGTTTAGAGAAAAATGTCAGGAGACCTTTTTTGTAGAAAATTTAAAGATCTACAAAAAAGATCTCTTGACTTTTTTCGATAAATCCACTCGCGTCTAAGATATTCATGAAAAAAGATGGATAAAGTGGATAAACTGGATAAAGTGGAAAATACGATTTTTTTACGATTTGAGATTCGCCAGTTTTCGGGTGTCTTCGGCTTCTTCCGGAGCTTCTGCAGCTCCTCGTCAACACACACAAGCTGATCTTCCCCCACTTCTTCCACCATAATACACGACACAATAACGAGTATAATACGTGTTGCTCCAAATTTTTGCGAAAAAATGACAGGTGAATCTGTTGTTTCATTGAAAAAACAATAACAATTGATGATTATGCTCACTTGTGATGGGTACACGTGTTTGAAAATGTGTCAGTGAGTTATTAAAATGAGGAAAAAATCAGTTGGTGCCAACAGGTAATATTTTTTTGGACAAAAAAACCTCAGGTTATCGTACAAAGCCTTTGTGTTTCAAGAGAAAGTTCCTATTTTTTATGAAAAAATAAAATTAACAGATATTTTTTTCCAAATTTGCACATTCTTTCAAACAACTCAATTATTATAAAAAAAATGTTTAAAAAATTCACAGTTATAGATTTTTAAATGTGCTAAATGTGCATATTTTTATTTTTTTTAAATTAATTCATTTGTTGAAAGAAAAAAATCTAAAAATTGTTTTATAAAATTAACACACATTCTACAATTTTTGGCATCTTTTTTAACAAATAAATTATTATAAAAAAAAATATTAAAAAAATTTGCACTTGTAGATTTTTAAATGTTCTGAATGTGTATTTTTTTTATTAATTAATTAATTTATCTGCTGAATGGAAAAAAAAATCTAAAAATTGATTAATAAAATTAATACACATTCTACAATTTTTTGCATTTTCTTTAACAAATAAATTATTATAAAAAAAATATTTAAAAAATTTGCACTTGTAGTTCTTCGAATTTCCTACATTTGCCTATTTTTGTATTCTTTCAAATCATTTATTTATTGGAAAATAAAAAAAATACTAAAAATTTCAGTATTTTCAGTATTATAATTTTTTAAATTCAATTTTCCAGACAAACAGTCTATCAGAGAGGTTCCCAGAGAGATGGATCACCACACTATGTATTTTTGTACTCCGATGATGAGTCTGGAGACGAGGAAATCCTCCTTCAACCGCGTAATTCAAATTCCGTACCAAGGAAAGTGGAGGTGATGAATATCACCTTAAAATCCGAAGATACACTTCAAGCTTTGGCTCTCAGATATCGTTGTACCGTGAGTTATCTCCTGAAATTTAAAAGGCACTCGAAAACTATTACATTTAGAGGAAAAAGTCAAGAGACCTTTTTTGAAGAGAATTAAATTTCCTACAAAAAAGGTCTCTTCACAATTTCCCCTAAACTCACTCGCCTCAAAGATATCATCACTTGACTAATCCAAAAATTCTTAATTTCCAGATTTCTGAATTAAAAAGAATTAATAATATTCACAAAGAGAACGAGATATTCGCACGAAGAGTTATCAAAGTTCCAATTCAACCATTTTCCATTTTTACTGAGAACAACGAAGCTCCTGATAATTTATTGGACAAAATTGAGAGTACTATAGCTAGTGAAGAGCAAATTACTGAGAAAAGAGAGGAAGAGATAATAAATTTAATAGCAACGCCAATTGTTCCTCCAGTAACTAGCATTAACAGTGTAATATTGAATTCAATCTGCGAGCCATCAAATGGAGCCGAGGATGCTGGCACTTTTGATGGAGAAAATGATACTTTATTGAGGGAATCTCAGGAGACAAATGATGTTAAATCTCTTGATCCATTCAGATGCTCTGGAGCTGATTGGGGATTATCTTGGGCTCATTTACTGGGCTTTTCACTGCTTCTTGGGTTTGCTGGACCAGTTATTTATATATTTTATATCGCTGAAAATGAACACAAACATTCGGCAACGTGATGATATATTTTCCTTTTTTTTTTAATTTTAGGGGCAATTTTTTAAAATTCTAATTAAATCAGTGGATGATACTGAAGATAACAGACATCTGCTAATTTTTTTAAACAAGTAAATTATTATAAAAAAAATACTTTGAGAATTTGCAATTATAGTTTTTCAAATTTTCTACAAAATTAAATTTTTTATTTTTTTAAAAATAATTTATTTGTTCAGAAAAGACTAAAAATTGTCAAATTTCTGCTATTTTCGGGATAATAATCAGCATATATCTCATAATTTTTGTGCATTAATTTAAACAACGAAATTATTGCAAAAAAAAATATTTAAAAAATTTGCAATATTAGTTTTTCGAATTTTCTAAATGTGCAATTTTTTTTTCAATTTTTTACAAATAATTTAGTTGTTAAAAAAAAAATATGAGAATTGTCAGATGTTTTTTATTTTCAGTATAATTTTTTCATCATTAAGATTTTGTTAGTTCAATTGGCGATATTATTATTTATCCGACAATAATTTAACCGATTAATTATTGGATTATTATGTGCCTTTGAGTACCTGGAAATTTATATTAACAGAGAATTTATGATTAAAAATTTTTTTTTCGAATAAATTGAACTGTACACCAAAGTGATGGAGAACGAATGTAATGTATTCTTCAAGCCAGTTTAAACTAATATCAGCTCTCTACGATAGATTTCCTCTTTTTTTCAATTATTAATTAATTAATTATTAATAAGAAATTTTTAGAACAATTTGTATACTTGTTAATCTTGAGAAGGGAGAATAAATTATTTTTAAATCAGAATTCTAATGGAAATTGTGATTTATGAACGATTTTGTTGCCTTGAACGATTTTATCGTTTTAGGGAATCAATCACTTTTTTTTTTTTTTTTTGTTAATTTAATGCATTTGAAATCGATTAATTCATTTTTCTGAGAAATTAATCAAGTTTCGTTGTTAATTAGTCGATTTTCGCGATACTGCAAGAATATTTGCGAGAATGCAGTTTAAAATTCAACTCGTGCTCTTTTTTTTCGAAGTCGTAAGTAAATTTCTCATTTAATAAATAAAAAAACGAATTATTATCAGTTTGATTGAAAACAAAAAAAATAGAAAAAAAAAATTATTATCAGTTTAATTGAAAAAAAACAAGAATTATTGTGAATTTCATTGAAAAAAAAAACAAAAAAAAATGAAGAAAAAAGAATTATTGTCAATATCATTGAAAAAAAACAAAAAAAAATTTAAAAAAAAATGAATTATTGTCAATTTCATTTTTAAAAAATGAAAAAAATTTGAAAAAAAAGAATTGTCAATTAAAATGAAAAAAAAAATGATTTTCTCAAGATTTCGAGCATTAATGCGAGTGAAATGGCTCTAATAGCCGAAGAAGATCATGAATTGACTGTTCACGTATACGTCGAGGCAAAACCAATCGAGAGCACTTCTTTCAAGTACAAAATCGAGGAGAATAAATTCGAGTGCCTGGACCTTCCAGGGAGGATGGTACTGACGGGATTTCGGTTCCAACCGTGCTACTATTCCCGAAAATACCCGCAATTCGGTGGACAGCCTTGGTACTGGACGGAATCGATTAAACCATTGAGATGGGACTTGTTTTATGATCAATAAAATGAACATTGATGAAAAAATTTTGGTAATTCCAATTTATTCAATCACTCTCTTCTCTTCTGACGCGTACAGCATGTTTGTGTGATTTCCGATGAAAATTGCGCCATTCTCGTTTGTAAAAATCGTAACTGCAAAGAAAAATGAATTTTCACACATTAAAAATTTGAAAAACGTTAAAAAACGAAATATAAAAAGGATTAATTTAGTGAATTCTGATTTTTTTTTGATATTCAGTAGACGATAGTGTCGTTCAATCTTTTTTCAGAAGACCGTCGTCAAACTCATCATTATATCAATAAAAATTTAATTTAGAGGAAAACACGCCAAAATGGACCTCCATGGAATTTTTTTCTGAGTGAAGGACTCACTGAAAAAATCTGAAAAAAATTGAGAAGATGCTCCGATATGGGAACATTGTTGGTGAATTTTTTCAAATTTTTTCGTAGAGGTCTTCATTTCTAAAAAAAATCCCAAATCATTTGGACCAACAGGTCCATTTGGCTCCTACTTCTCCTATAATATTTAAAAAAAATTTGTTAAGTACTTCAGTAGTTGAAAAGAAGAATTTAGAACTTTCTGAAACTCTTCTTTGATCCAGTTCCTTTGGAAACCTTGAGAACATTGAATCTGACGGTTTTACTGAGTGGCCTGCATTCACCAATCGTCACAACGTCACCAATCTCGACATCCCTGCAACAATAATAAAAATAATTTATTAATTAATTGGAATAATCAATTTTAGTAATAATAAATTCATTGAAAAAAAGTGCAGATCTTTGGATTTTTAATTTTTGCAATAATAAAAATTATTAATTTAATATATCAAAATAATTGATTTAAATAGTAAAAAAATCATTGAAAAAAGGGCAGATCTTTAATTTTTTGAATTTTTGCCATTTCAGTTGACGATTAATTTCTTCAGTTATTCATTCAGAAGACCGTCGTCAATATCATCATAATAACAAGCAAATCAGGAATAATTAAATTAACAGACATTTAACAACTTTTATGATTTTTTAAAAGAAATAGACGATAGAAAAAAAAATATTTAAAAAATTCACACTTATAGATTTTTAAATTTTCTTCAAATGCATATTTTCCATTTTTTAAATAATTCATTTGTTAAAAGAAAAAAAAATCAGATGTCTGCGATTTTTTGGATTATTTTAAACAAATAAATTAAATAACAAATAATATTCATATAAAAAAAAGAAATGTTTGAAAAATTTGCACTTATAAATTTTTGAATTTTTTTCAAGTGTATTTTATTTTTCATTTTTCAAATAATCAATTTTTTAGAAGGGAAAAAATCGGATGTCTGCAATTTTTTGGATTATTTCGAACAAATAAATTATAAAAAATATATATATATTTAAAAAATATGCACTTACAGTTATTTTCAAATTTTCTATAAGTGCATATTTTTTATTTTTTTAAAAATAATTTATTAGTTAAGAAAAAAGACTTGAAATTGCCAGATATTAGCTATTTTTACTAATATATAATAGTAGAGAATGGTGCAAAATGGACCTCCGCAACAGCATATTTCATGATTTTTTTTCAAAGTTAAGGACTCGATGAAAAAATCTGAAAAAATTTGAGAAGATGCTCCAATATGTCTTCATTTTGTATGATTTTTTTCAAATTTTTTCATAAAGCTGCCTATTCTCTAAAAAATTCCAAATTATTCCAACGAAAATCTTCATTTTTTCCCCATTTTTCCCTACATATATTATAATAATTAAATAAAACAAAATGCAAACCTAAATGCAGGACTTAGATGAACGCTCATGTTGCGATGTCTCTTCTCAAATCGATTATATTTCCTAATATAATGAAGATAATCCCTGCGAATGACAATAGTCCTTTGCATCTTCATTTTCTGGACAACTCCAGTGAGAATACGTCCTCTGATGGAAACATTGCCAGTGAATGGACACTTTTTGTCGATGTAAGTGCCTTCAATGGCCTCACGTGGAGTTTTGAAGCCAAGACCAACATTGCGAGTGTATCTTGTTGGTTTCCTTGATTTAGTGCCAACGCCTTTTTTGCGATTCAGAAAAACCGTTGGCTGCTTCTGGAAGGCTCGTTCTGTCTGGAAAAAATTGAAAAATCATTAGAAAATGTTGAAGAAAGGGATATATATATATTATATATATAATGTAGGCATGACGCTTAACCACGTGTTTAAAATTCGAACATAATCTACTCGATTTCTTTGATTTAATTCGAGGAAAATAGAAAATTAATTGATTAATTATTATTTAATACTAGATTGAACACATTTCTTACAATTTTTACGAATCATTACGCATTGTTTCTAATCAAATTAACTTGTTTTAACAACGATGAATATTGTAAGCATACCTGGTCAGCCATCTTGCACTGATGAAAGACCGAAATCCGGTTATTTCAACCGGATATCGTTGGTAAAAGCAGTTTGAGTAACTGTGAGATTTAAATTACTCTAGAAAGTTACTAGGCTAGTGATTTTGGGGGAATTGAGACGACAGATGGCGTTGGCATGTCGGATTGGTGTGCGTTCGAGCGCGCGAAAATTTGAAATCAATGAAACATTGTCAAGCTCTGCATGAAGAGAAATTTTGACGAAAATATAATGAAAGATTAATTTAGAGGGAATTGGGATATTGGACAGTTAAATAAATATTTGAAGTCAATTTTCACATTTATATTTTTTTAAATCGCGACGTTTCGCTTCTGATTAGGAGCTTCTTCAGGCTCTATAAATAAAACAAAAACATAGGGGAAGATGGGGCAAAATGGACATCAAGGGTCTAATGGACTAGTGATGGAACGAAAAAAAATGACGGTCATTTGACCGTCATTTGACCGGTCAATTGACCGTCAATGACCAATTGGCAATGACTGACCATTTTGGTCAAAAAATAATGACCAAATCGTGAGTCAGAAAATTGACCAAAAATGGTTTTGACGGTCAGATTCCATCTATATAGAGCTGATGATTTTTTTTCTGGACCTCATGAATATTTCCGTAAATAAATTTTTTATATTGCAGAAATCAGAGAAATTGATTTTGGCCAAATAAATTCATTTGGCAGAAGTAAATTTTTCTCTCAGTGTAATACAAGAGTAAACAGAATCTATTAGGATAAGTGCAGAATTTATGCAGAGTTTACGATTTGTTGAGAAAATAAAAGAATAGCCCTATGATATCATTGTATTTAAATTTAATAAGCCTTTTCCTCTTTAAAAATATCATTCTACTAAAAGTGACAAAAAAAATGACCGAAGAACCAATTGACGGTCATTTTTCATCTAAATAGCTGGATTTCATTACAGATTCTGGTTCCTTATTCTTTAATTGGGTTTTTCAACCGCCGATATTCTACCAAAAAAAGAAATACTGAACGACTTTTGGAAATAAATGATTTCTATGAGTATTTGCATTGAATTTTGAAAAATCATAAAAATGACCAAAAAATGACCGAAAGTAAAATTGACGGTCAATTTTCATCTATATAGATGGATTTTGACATTTATGTCTCCTGACTGACCATTTGAATTTTTGACGGTCAATTTTCAACGAAAATTGCGGTCAAGTCAGAAATGGTCACGAAATGGTCAATTGACGACTGACCTGACCAATTTCAAAATTGACCGTCATTTTACATCTCTAAAATGGACACATCCAAATTTTTAGGAAAATATTATGGAAAACTCTTGAAATTAATAGAAATATTGGAGATATATTTTTTTCGTTTATTCCATTGGAAAGCTGAGAAAATTTTGGGCGGGAAACAAATGCTGTAATTAATTTTTTTGAATTTTTAGCGATTTTGAATTTTGTGAGCATTTTTGAGGGGTAAAATCCTTCCTTTTTTTTTGAAAATTTTCATTTTTTTGAGAATATCTTCGGTTCTGTTTGTCGTAGCGTAAAAATTCTGATGGGAGGTGAAAGTTGAGCTCATTTGCCATCGATTCATAGGATTTTTAATTCAAAAATATCAATTTTTAAGGTATTTATGGGCATTTTTGTGAAAGACTTTTGTAAAACAGTGTTTGGCTTATAACTCTCCCAAAAATTGATATTTTTGAATTAGAAAACCCTATAAATCGATGGGAAATGAGCCCACCTTTCATTTGAGACTAGCTCCGAATTGCTACGACCAATAGAACCAGATATATTTGCAAAAAACTGAAAATTTTCAAAAAAGGAAAGCCTTTTACCCCTCAAAAAAGCCGAAAAATATCGAATTTTCAAAAAAATCGAAAAAAATACATCTAACACTTGTTTTCCGGCTAAAATCTCCTCAGTTTTTCAATAGAATCAACAAAAAAAATCCATCTTTAACCGTTTCATTACAGTGTTCATTTTGCCCCACTCTTCCCTACATTTAATAAAACAATTGCATTATAGAAAACTCGGTGTCCGACTTTCTGATCATAGTAGACATATCCCTGTTTTTTTTTTTGTCACTGAGCATAAAATCACTTTAGAAAATATCACATTAACAAAAATATCATAGTCATTAATATAATATGTTAAAAAATTACAAACACCGTTATAAATGATTTCATTATTTCTCCGAAAATTATATTCGAGAGAAATTATCCATTTACATAAACTGTAGTTTTTTCATTCCAATAATAAATTACTGTCTATTTTTCAATCTATATTTTCCTCTTGATTTTATGTGATATTATTTTGTATTGTGATATTTTAGGCATGATTTTTTTTGCATTGTCATATTTTGGCTGTGATATTTTGTTCTATCATATTTCTGTTGTGATATTATTGTCTGTGATCTAAAGACCGGGAACCATTTATTTATTAATTTGAAATATATTGTAGTTCAACAGCCAAGACCAATTACAGAGTTACTACAGGCGATTATAACAAGACTTTTTAAAGAAAAATTACTAAAATTGTTATGATTGATATTAAATGCTATACATTGATGACTTATAAGTACAAATATGAAGTTTTTAACAGTTTTTACATAGTCGAAGTCAATATAGAGATACATTTGAGGGCAATAGGGAACTTGCATATTTTTTTTTTATTTTTTTTTCTCAATATTTATTGATAGTGATTAACAGAAAAGGCAAGAAAAAATTTTTTTATTCGTTAATTAATTCATAAACATTAATTAAAAAATCATTTTTTTGAACGTTTCCAAATCGGACATGACGTCAGAATACCAAAATCTTCGTGTGCGCCATCTGTAGTCACCTGTCGTTACTCATTGACAGACGTATGAAGGTTATGCTGATTGTCCAAAAAAGCGTATTTCTTTATTTTTCTCTTCTTTACTTCAAACATCGTTTAAAGAATTTCAATTAAGAATGTGTTTCCTTCCAAATAAATTTATACACATAACCTCTTTATGAGTATAGCGCATCGAAAATTCAAATATCCTCCAGCCGCGCCATCACTGGCCACAGCTTGAATTACGCATGTGGTATTATGACGTCAGAGCCGTTTTAGAGCAGTATGAAATTTGGAGATTTTTAATTGTAAATTTCTCCATAATTAACAATTTAAAAACAAAAAAAAAAATTTCCCTAATCTCAGACAATACTGTAGAATGCATAGAAATGAAAAAAAAAAAAATAAAAAAAAAATATGCAAGTTCCCTATTGACTCTAGAGAGCCATTAATCAGCAATTTGAAATCAATGAACTCGACTCGAAAATTTGAACGAAGTTCTCTAGTTTCTGGGCAATTTCTTGGTAACCAGCGGAGATAAGAATTTTCTTTTAATTTAGCCTTAGTAGCAGCTCTTTTTCTGCTTTCCAAAAATGGACTTCACGAAAAAAAGTCGTATCTCCAATAGTTTTCAAGATGGGAGAATTTTCTCCCCATTATCTTCCACTATTTTTCATAGTTATGAAACGGTTTGTCATGTGGCCTTGAAAACAAAATAGGAAACAATTGTTCCGGTTAACATATGTCTTTCTGCGAGTCTTTTTCTCCTGTAAAAACGTATCCGGAAGTCTCGTAGACAACAAGGCAGTAACATTTAGTAATTAGTAAATTATACATTTTAGGATTATGCATTTTCTTTTGAATTATACGCTCTGACACATGTGTAATTGAAAAATATGTACTGAGTAAATCAGAAAACATGTAATTTTGCGTTAAAGTATTATCCTTTCCTGCGTATGAGATATTTTCATTTAGACTGCATAATAAATTATTATAATTATGCAAGTAAAATTGATTTGAATTTAATATGCAAGTAGAAAAAAAAAAAATATCTTAAATTTTTCAATTGCCTGTTCACCTCAAATTTTCCGCGTCTTTTCACTGCAATTTAAAAAAAAAATGCAAAAATTAGAAAAAAAATTCATCATCATAACATAGCGGTAATTTAAATTTTCAATTTAAAAATACCCATTATATCATATTTCCCTATTTTAAAATAGTGCAAATGAAGAATACCTAAGAAAATGCACAAGGGCGTTGTCTTTAAGTTGTCTTGGTATTACGGTTGAAGCATGAAGAGGGTAAGTAATTTGTGGTTAACGTTGAATTTTTTTTTTTTTTTTTTTTTTTTCACATTTTCCCTTACTCTTTTCTCTTTTGCAGTTGTGGTTTTTGAGGCACTATTTCACACCGTTTGATGTCGACAGGTGTGAAAAGCCAATTGTTTCATGCGCTAAAAAACGCACAAGGGATATGAAAAAAAACAAATTTTCTCCCCTCGAGATATAATTGTCGAGAAAATAATTGACAGTGAATTTGAACATATATATCTATATATATATATATATATACACATTATTTATATATGAAAAATGATGAGAGAAAAAAAAATAATAAGTTGTTATTCCCGTTGAATTCCTGTGGTTTGCGTGAAGCGTGTCTGACATTGAGAGAGAATAGAGCGACTTCCTATATATAAACTTTTTGTTTCTATATTGGAGAATAGATGACCTCCTATCACGCATCCTCCTACTTCTCACGTGAATTCAGTAGATTTTGTACTGAGGTATCGTAATTATTATTGCCCCTACTGTGAGAGGTATATATACAAGGAAATTAAATACTTTCTGTACTCGGGTCACTAACAGTTAAACCTTTAATTAACGATAAATCGTTAAATTTGTGCTACAAACTGATTTAAGGTATTAAATAGGACGCGTCTTGTGTATTTGATTCTTCAGCAAAAAATGTTCCAGAATTAGTTCACCCAGAATTTGAACCGATCACGCCCTCTCTGAGTCACGAATTGAGCCTCGATTGCACTTCTTTTTTAACGTACAAATCATATGGAAAGAGATCATTGGGACATAGTGGTTATTCTGACTGCAAGGTGGCGTTGATAATTATGGAATCCAGGGGAGAGATTCCGCGCGTTATAAGGTACTGCGTTATAACGTAAAAACGTTAGCTTTGTGTTATATTTTATTCAATTACAATTAACCAATTAACTCTTAAACGATTTTAACAGCACTAAAATCACTCGCGAACGAAATACTAACGTTTTAGTAAGTGCAATTATAAATAATTCAAAATTAAAAAAAAAAAAAAGGCTAATTGGATACTGCTTATAACGCGCGGAATCTCTCCCCAGAAGAAACAAAAAAAAGCTACCAAACTCAACGTCACTGCCTCACTCCAGACAAAATGATTAAGTATTATAATGTTATTAGAATGATCTTGACACAAAGTGCATGATTCTGCCCTACGGGGGCAAAGTGGGAAAAACAGTTGAAAATATAAAGTTGATTAATGATGACTCGACATGCACACAGAGAAAAGATGAAGAAGCAAGCAAACAAGAAGAGGAACCACGATGTGTATGACCCCCGCGTGCACCGAGCCCTTACGTCTTCTCTTGGCATATAACCCAGTATAACCTGATAACGGTACAACTGTGACTCCCACTTTATACACAGTGTCCTTCCTCTAACGTATTCATTTTGATTCCACCTTCGTATGTGTTTAAACACCACCAAGCTACTGTTTATCGAATTGTCTGTCTTCGAAATGATGCTCTTTAATATTCGGTGAAATTCGAAGAAAAATCCTTTATATCTCACGTTTATTCTTCTTCTTCTTCTTGTTTTCTCGTAAATTCCAAGGGCAAACATTCTAATGTTCATTTTAAAATGACACGTTTTTCATTGTTTCCTGATGGAAATATCACTGTTCCCAGGCATTTAAATGCAGCCTACAACAATTAGATGAATAAATGATGACAGAGTGTATTTGTGTGTAAAAGTAAATTGATACAAATGGAAATATTCAAGAACACACAGTGTTTTATTATTTCTTTCTATTGGTTATTTATGATTTAAATTATCATCAATAATCAAGATAACTGAGAATCAAGTGAATTTTATATAAATTAAGTGTATTCTAATCACTATCTCGTGATGAAATGTTATTAAAATACCTTCTTATTCTCTTTTATATTTATTTATTTATTTATCTTTTATATTCTGTATTTTATCATTTCAATGTAGTCATGACTTTGATTCATGCGCATTGATAAAGAATCGCAGTTACACACTTCGTAACAACGATAATTGAATGGAAAATTAATTTTTATACTATATTTTTTTTTAAACCAAGTCTCATGATTAAACATTAACGCCCAAAAGCTTTTGCATTTCATGCTAAATTTTTTTCTTTTTTTTTTTAAATGAATTTAATAGCCGAGTTTCATCAATCTTCGTGATAATTACAGTTCTTCATAACGACAGAAACCATTAGGTTTTCTTAATGGGAGGGAATAAAGCTCCATAGATGTTTTAAATTATTAACTGCGAGTACATTCTATTAGACACGTGTTGCTTGTACGATAAAACATACAATATTAGAGGAAAAAAAAAATAAAATACTCGACCTTGGGAATTAGAGGCAAGAGTATTATTTCGATTAGGTTTTTGTGATCCTGTTTTGCTTCTGAATGGAAATTATGTAATCATCAGGATTTTCGATTGTAATTCTTTTGATAGGAGATACTTAAAATGACCTAAATAGAGAGAAAATGAAATTTTTAGCGAATGTCTGTGTGTTCAAAACGGTTTTATAGAAAAAATTTCATATTTTTCGGCAAACTTCCTCTCGACGAACTCTATTTTTTAAGCTTTATTTGGAGAGAATCCGATCGATACTTTTTGAGATATGTTCATTTTACGAATATCAGTTTTTAATAGAATTTTTGGAAACTATTCAACTGATGTTATTTATACTCATATGTTATCTCGAGAGTTGAATCAGTTAGATGCCTGTGAATTTTCAGCTTATTTGCATGATTAGTTCGCGAGTTATTAGCGTTTTAATGAATTCTTCAAAAATTTGATATTTTGATGATGGTTTGAAAGAAGTTGTATCACTTCCATTCGAGAGCATATCGCTAAAATATCAGCAGAAAAAGCTATATCAGCTGGGAAGCAATACTATTATCCACTTGTTTTTTCATCTGTTCTTATAGTTATCTCGGAAACTAAGTGAGATAGCGTAATTTTTTAAGACTTTTTTTTTGTGTATAATTGAATTTGCTACAAAAAAGGTTTCTTGATGAATTTTCCCAAATCTAATGGTTTTCAAGATACTCATTGAATTGTGGAAATCATGGAATAATCGAAAATTCGAGGAATTCAAATTTTTAGTCAACTTATTTAAAGGGTATCTTGGAAACTGTTGAGTTCAGGAGGAAATGTCATGAGATCTTTTTTGTAGCTCTTGAAATTCTCTAAAAAAAAAGTATCTTGATATTTTTCTCTAAACTCATTATTTTTCGAGATTCTTTTAATTTAATCTCGAAAATCTGGAATAAACTAGAAGTTTTGAGATTTAATTGTTCAATCGAGACAATTACTCTCGAGAGTTGTATCAGTTAGATGCCTGTCAATTTTGAGCTTATTTGCATAATTAGTTCTCGAGTTTCTGTCGTTTTAATAAATTTCTTCAAAATTCGATATTTTAATGATGGTTTGAAAAAAGTTGTATCACTTCCATTCATAAGCATATTGCTAAAGTATCAGCAGAAAAAGCTATACTATTATTAATTTAATTCTGGAGCGTTTTTCCGAGGTTGATATTGTCAACGACAGCCTCAATTCTATTGTTTTGAAATGTATAACACTGTTAAAAAGTTGAAAAGTATTATGTGAGACTCAATGAACGAAAGTTTGATTAATCAGTTTACTATCATCTTGCATATAGTATTATTTCAATTGACATTTGTCACTATTATGATTTTTACTTCCTCGTTCAAGTCCATCATTTATCAATTATTAACATTTAATGGGAATTATGGACAACAATTAGTGTGTAAAACTTTTTATTTTATTGCCAACGTTTCGTCAGTGGTTATTATGATTTTTGTATGAGACTTTGTATAAATCGCTTTCAACCCTGTTATTGGCCTCGGCTGTTGGGTTGTTGTTCAAATAATAAATAAATAAATTAATAAATAAATATCAGTTGGAAAGCAATACTATTCTAACATTTGTTATTAGATCATACAAACAAATAATGGCTTCAAGACTATTCAGTACTTCTCTTTTTAAAATTCTGTTACTAACTTGAATATTATCTTTGAAAAATTCTTAGGATTGCTATGTTGTCGTATAAATCTGATACGTGGAATATATCCTTCGATTTTACTTCCGGAGACGTGACTTCTTCTCTGTTTCATTGCGCTTTGTATTGTGTGTCTCTCTGTAATTAGGAATTACCTCAAATTATAGTCGCAAAGGCATTAAACAAAAAAAAAAAAAAAAGAATTATTTCGTAATATTTCAATGATTTTACAATGAAATAATAAAATAAACTCTTTCAATTATAAAAAGTCATTAAAAATATATTAACAACTGTTGAAAAAAAGAAAAAATATAATTAAAACATAAATTCATTTGTAGAATTACTTATTTTCACATGAAGATATGTTTATTATAAGTTGTCTTATTTTTTTTCTTTTTTAAAATAAATGGAAAAATAATAATGAAGTTAAGAAATTATGTTGGCTATTTTGTGCTGACACTAAGCTCTGTTAACTTTGTGTTATCTGTGTTTGTATGTGTGCCACTCCTAGTCGTCTCTGTTGCATAGAAAGTGGATGCCTTCACGTTGCGTGAAGGGGAGGGGAGGGGGGGGGGGGGGGGGAGGCCGAGCGTCAGGTCGCCCGGTTAAGAGAACCCTTCCTGGTGTAATTTCTCTTCAAAACAAAGAAACGAAAATTAATTAACGTTTGTAGTTGAATTTTAAACGAAGATTTCCGCAAAACTCTTGGCTGCTTGAGGCATTTTATGGGAATTTTGTCTTTGAAGAGATGAAAAAATGGAAATTTATAGCTTACTTCTTTATAAATTATCGAATAATTTCATGCAAAGTGCTTCGGATGATGTGGAATAATAATTGCACTCTTCAAAAATCACTTCAACTTCCCACAATTTTGAATTTTAGCGCCATCTCTCGGGGAAAATAGGAACTTATTTGCAGTATTCTAGTTATAAGGTATTTTCCTGATGGAAAAACACTAATTGAGTCTTTTTCTCTTGACTCAGAGATGGAGCCAGCATTTTTTTTGCGTTTTAAAACACGTAATAAAATCGCGAATATGTAAAGTGAATCACTGAAAAGAGCAAAATGAAGTAAAAACTACTAATGAACAATTAATGCGTTTGAAAAAACCTTCATTGGCAATTATCGCCGATAAATAGTCTGAGTCATCAGTCAGGAAATGTTATTCTATTATGTGGCTTGTATGCGTTTTTTTTTGTAGAACACACAAGCTAAATAAAATATAAAATAGAAAAAAAAGGAGGAAAAAAGTTCTTGACAGTTTTCATCAACTGTGCAATTACGATTTTATTAGCTCAGCTTCAAGGTCCTTTGGGTAAATGATCATGCATATGGGGAAGAGCCTCATCTTAAGTCTCAGAGCTATAAAAAAAAAAAGAAAAAAAAAAGACATTTGAAAAACAGTTTATGGAATAATGAAAAAAGAAAAAAATTGAGAGAAGAAGAAAAATGTAGAGTACACGACTGAAAATCTTACATGAAAGATCACAGGATAATAATCCTGAGAGTATGCAAATTATTAATAACTAATAAAAAGAACTTGGCGTATATAAATATTAAATTATGATTCATTATGTCAATTTCTTCAGTGATTGGGTAAAGATAATTCAAAAAATATTTATGAAAAGTCATTTTGTGTCTTTTATAAATTTCTTCAATTTACTTTGGCCAGAAGAGGAAATGGCTTTTTTAATGACATTTTTCTACTGAAGTCTCTCTTTTTCGAGATATATATCCACTGAATATAATCTGCACATTCTCCAGCTCCTGAAAATGAAAAAAAAATAATACCCTTAGGAGCTCCGAATATTCATTTTATTGGTTTATATTATTATGAAAAAAGTGACATACTATCACTTCAAGAAAATTTAATTTTTCAATTATGTAATTATTGAGAAGAAATGATTACCTAATCATTTAGACCAAATAATTATCCAAGTATTTAGAACAAGTAATTATCTAATTATTAGAAAAGTCATTAATTATGAAAATGAATAATCAAAATTTCTAAGGAATTAACAATTTTGAACAGTATTCTTCCCATTACTGAGTCATTTAGGAATAAACCGAACTGAATTATAAATTTTTCGGTAATCGACTACTTTTACTCTGTCAAATATAATAAAATTTTTCAATTATTTTACCAAATTTTTTGAATTAACTTGATGTGTTTTGATGTAGCAGAGGTCGGTAGCAAGATTTCGAGGCAAGCAGACAAAATCCTAATTAAATTTTTACCAAAAACAACGAATTTTTGTTGGAAGTCACTAACCAATTGAACCAAAAAAAACAACCAATAAATGAAATTGAGATTATCACCACGTTTTGCTTAACCCAAGGCCACGACGAGGACGTAGTGGTGCATATTCATTGAGTTGTTGAACACAATGAAATACTTCAAGTTTTTCGACTCAAAGTGAACAACTCGACTTAATTTGCAAAAAAAAAAAAATTGTAAAATCAGAATTTTCAAAAACCAAACTCAATGCGAACCCAGAAAAATCGCAAAGAAAACCTTAGAAACACTAATTTTCAGTTGGCAGAGCTATACCACTCAATTCTAAATTTTTCCCTTATTGAACAATTATTCATTTTGAGTTATGAAATTTTTGAATATTATTAAAACCTTGCAATGTATTCACTGAATATCACGATGCCTAACAATATGCTCATAAAAATTCCTAAATTTTTCAATACAGACTAATTAGTGGCACTTTAATGGATGAAAATATAATTTTTACCAATCACTGTAATTTTGGCTTAAATTTATAAGCGAAACGTAGCAAATTGACAATCTTTTAGTATTGTAATTTTGTAAAAAACCTTCCAATTTTCCATGATACTTCAAATGAATTATCAACAACATGAAAATGAATTCGATTATTTAAAAAAAATAAAAATGAAAAAAAAAATCAATGAATCCCTTCAATTTTAACATCCACGACCACATAGGACGGACAATTTATTGTGCCACGCAGAGAGGTGGAATTCTTAAATAATTTAATTACGTCCTGGGGTTAAGATCGTTGGGGTTATTAGCTCGAAAGTAAATGAGATACACCTCTTGGATATAACTTATACTGTCTTTTGTAAAAGGATTGAAAAAAAAAGAATCTCGTGAATATAATCGTTGTAATATGTACGGAAGACTTTACAATAGATCCTTTTTTTTTTCCTATTTTTCACATTCATGAGCGTGAAGTTTTCCTGAAGTATACTTCAACGTTGCATGTATGTAAACACATCACGTTTAACAGTGTAGCAAAGGTAGACAAAAAAAGAAAAAAATGCGGAGGGAAGTTGACGCTAAGATGGAATATAATCGCCTTGAATTTTCACGATCTTGTTCCGCCACGCTCCAACGCCAAACACACTGTGTAACTATTCAATTCCACGGTAGATCATAAATCATTTTATGATTGTGTTTGTTGTTTATGTGTGTGTGTGTATGTGTGTATGTGTATGTGTAGTGCACATAGCCTCAGGCGCGGTGCACTTTACGTTGTATCCTAAATATCGAAACGATTATCCGTCCAGAGAAGTGATCGAAGATAGGAGGAGACTGGGGCAAAATGGACTAGTTGATAAAAATGATTTGGGATTTTTTTTGAGACGGAAGGGGTCTTCAAAAAAATTTGAAAAAATTCACCAACGATGTTTACATATCGGAGCATCTTGTCAAATTTTTTCAGATTTTTCCACCGAGTCCTTCACGCCGAAAAAAAAAAAAATAATGAATCAAGTCTTGCTGGAGGTCCATTTTGCTCCAATTTCCTCTAATTGAAAGAGATTCTTCCATTTTTTTTTTGGGAGATTATTTTGAACATATTTCGGAAACCAAGCAAGATAGCGAGTTTTGTGTGGAGACCTTTTTTATTGAGTAAAAAGAAAGCTACTTATGAATAATTTGATTTCGATTTTTTTGTTGTTTAGATGAATTCGAGATTGATCGGATGTTGAGATACATTCTGGCGTCCATTTGATTTTTGGTTTAGTTTATGATTTTTGTTTTGGCTATTGGGTGCTTAATTTTGAGGTTTACCATTAGGCCTGAGAATTACGTCACAGCTTTTCGGAGATCAGGATTGAAAAGACATATCTCTATTGTTTTTAGAGATATCTTCAAGAAAAGACTTGAAGAATTGGGTTTTTTTCTTTTCCGTGATTTTTCTTTTCCTCTTGACATAAGGTGAAGGAACGAGAATTGTACGATGTAGAAGTTTACGCCCCCTCGCTACTTGATATAACGGTCGAAAACGCAATTTCCATAATTATCCCACGATGGAATATCGAAACGAGGAAGCAACGCGCGGATCCTGCGGGACTTTGCGAGACGAATAACGTACAACTGGGTAACAAAGACGAATGCATATATATATATATATATATATATATATATATGTATATATATATTTATATATATATATATATTCGTTTGCCCTTCGTGAGATTTATTCTCTCACCGAAGGCAACGTGGGGAAAAAAAAAGGAATGAAATCGAAATTGTTGAGCTTCCATTGGGAATTATTGAGAAATTGTTATTCTCAAAGAGAGAGAAAGAGAATTTTTTTTTTTTTTTTCGTTCGACCGAATTGATACTTCAATTCAAATGGATAAATTGATTTTTTTTTAATTATCTCAATTTCAAATGCCAGCTTATCAAATTCCTGATCGATTGACGTATCAATTAGAATCGTGTCTCGGGCGATCCAAGCGAAACGAATCTCCAACACTTCATCCTCTATTTAATACGCTTGAATGCTTCCATCATCACTTGAGGATTCATATTCGTTCGCCTCCTACTTTTCATTCTACTTTTGATATCAAGATTTAGAATCATGGCTGCGACGATTCAATTGTTATTGGGGGACGTGTCGGAATTGGGGAAAGTAGGTTAAAATGGGGATTTTTGATGAAACGGTTGGAGATGGAATTTTTTGGATGATTGCATTGGAAAGCTGAGGAAATTTCACGTGGAAAACATGTATCGGAAGTATTTTTTTGTACTTTTTTGAAAATTCGATTTTTTTGAAGGTGAATTGAAGGTCAAATAGTTGATTTTTTGAAAAATTTCAGTTTTTCGAGGATATCTTCGGTTCTATTGGTCCTAACGTAAAAATTCCGAATTGAGGTGAAAGGTGAGATGATTTGCTATGAATTTACGTGGTTTTGAAAGGAAAATTATCGATTTTTAATGTATTAATAGAGCAAAAACTGATTTTCATAAAAGTGACTATAAATGCCTTAAAAATCGATATTTTTTAGTTGAAAACACCATCAATCGATGGCAAATGATCTCACCTTTCACCTCTATTCGGAATTTTCGCGATACGACCAATAGAACCAGAGATATTTCCAAAAAAGTGAATTTTCCCAAAAATTGACGAGTATTAAACCCCTTCAAATCTTGGCCAAAAAATCGAATTTTCAAAAAATTCTGAAAAATAAATTTTTACCTATGTTTTTTAACGGAAATTTCCTCACCATTTCAATGGAATCATCAGGAAAAATCTATCTCCCATATCTTCCAAACTATTCCCCAGAAAATCCGGAATTTCCAGTAGAGAAATCGCTTTTTTCCCTGTAATACTCATAATCCTATTTGTCATTTCAAAATTACCTCAATTATTACTCTCTAAATGAAGCAATCATCCTCGACACGACTATGATCTCATCTGCTTCCTTTCCCTGTTAAAAAAAAATTGAAGTAAACCCAAACAAAAACATGAGAATTCAAAATTGATTTCAAGACATCCAAAATGGCCCATTATTGGGCCAATGGTCCAAAATGGGAGATATAAACTGAGTTTCACGAAAAAGCATTTTTGGCAAAGAAAGTTTGCTGGAGTTTAACCCTTCGGGTGGGCCAAATGGTCCAAAATGGGCGAAATGATCCTAAATGATCGATTAGTAATCCAAAATGGCCCATTAGTAAGCCGAATGGCCCATTAGAGGGCCAAATGCCCCAAAAAGGCTCACTAGTGGGCCAAATGGTCCATTAGCGGGCCAAATGGTCCAAAATGGCCCATTAGAGAGCCAAATGGCCCTAAATGGCCGAATAGTGGGCCAAATGCTCCAAAAAGGCTCATTAGTGGGCCAAATGGTCCAAAATGGCCCATGAATGGGCAAAATGGTCCAAAATGGGGAATATAACCTGATTTTTAGGAAAAACCATGGTTGGCAAAGGAAGTTTGCCGGAGTTTGACTCATTGAGTGGGCGAAATATTCCAAAATGGCTCAATAGTGGGTCAATGGTCCTAAATAGCCCATCAATGGGCAAAATGGGAAATATAACCGAATTTTTCAGGAAAAACCATTGTTGGCAAAGCCAAGGTTGCCGGAGTTAGACGCATTAGATGGTTCAAATGGTCCAAAATGGCTCAATAATGGGCCAATGGTCCTAAAGAGCCAATCAAAGGGCAAAATAGCTCACAATGAAAAATACAAACGGATTCAATACAAAAATCGATAATAAAAAAAAAGAAAAAACCCCAATACTATCTCTTTTTCCCTCAAATCTATACCACTCTTCACGTAATCAGTATAATTTATATTAATTTCAACAAATATCCCCATATCTCCAGTAGTTAGTTTTTCTGGTGATTGCAGATATTGGTCCTTCCCTCATCTTCCAGTATTTTCCATACGTAATCGTTTTGTCGCATGTAAAGGTATTTTCATAAGATAAAAGACCGGCCATTAGCGTTAACGAGTCCTTACAAACGTGTTTATTCATAACCCAAACCCCCTCCTCCTGTATTATTCTCCCTCAAATGCATTTATTTTCAGACTCCATGGAAAATGCATTAAAAATCCGCAAATCAAAGAAAAACACAAACAAAACATAAAAAAGAGAAAGAGAGAAAAAAAAAAAAGATGTTTTCCCTTTTGTCGCAGTATCACGTATATTCGTCCTGGTAACATTTCTTCCAGAAGTCACGTATACCCTCCACTCGTATGTGCCTTCTTGGCAGTGGAGGAGAAAGAGGAGGAGGAGGGGGAGGAGGTGGAGGGGGAAGAGGAGAGGAGAGGGGAGGCGGAGCCCAAGCGCACGAGTCTACCGTAAATACACGAAGTTAAACGAAGGGATACCAAGAGCCGGTTGTGTTTTTACGTACAGCCGAGAGACAGTCAGTGTCGCGTCAGTCCTCGATGAAATTGGTCAGTGATCTTGAGGAGCAGGACCATTTGTTCATACACACACATACACACGAAAAAAAAAAAAAAACACAAAAACACACACAGAAGTTTTTCATTTTATAACACAGAGAACAGAGAAAAAAATTAAATATATTCTACCATTGAACCATCTTTGCACAATTAAATATATTTATTAATTAAAAAAATAACAAAAAATAAACAATTTAATGCAACAATTATGTTGATTAGTGTGTAAATTCGTTTTTAATTAAATTAAATAGTGAAACATCATTGTTTTTATTTTGGTGGTGAATCTATATATATATATATATATTTTTCCTATTATTCAATCCTTGGAGACTGTCGACGATTTTTCAGTGTCTGGGGCTACTTCGTCGAAAGAATTTTCCACTCACACACACAGACACAGAAAAAAACAACTATTGAGGGTGAGTGATATATATATATATTATCTCTCTCTAATCCTTACTGGCTAGATCCCCTAAAAGGGACAAATACCCCCAATAATATAATGTCTTGCTCCTTTTTTTTCTTATTTTTTGGCCAAAAAAATACGAAAAAAAGTTGGTACCCTCCGAAAAGAAGTTTCACTTGAAAAAAAAAAATCTCGTCAGAGTTGAAAGAGAGAGATATATCTCTCTCTCGTGGGGTAAACTCGTTTCTTCCAACAGTGCTCTGTGTGCTCTACGAAAGAACGAACGTTGGCTGCTGCTGCTGCTGCTCTTGGGCACCGGTTTCCCGAGAATTCACTGACCGCCATCCTTGGAGTTTTTAAAGGAAAGAGAAAAAAAGAGTAAAAAGAAAAAAATTGAAAGGGAAAAAGGAAAAAAATGAGTAATAAAAAGGGGGCAAATAAATGAAAAGCTTTGAGAGAGAGAGAGAGTCTAGGTTTTTTTTTTTTTTTGTTTCTTCCATTCTTAGATTGTTTTTATATTATTATTATGCGGTTTGAGCAGATAGGGACTGTGGAAATACAAAAAAAAAAAAAAAAAAGGGAAAAATAGGGGAAAAAGAAGGAGAGTGTACGAATAGGAGATTCTCTGGATGGTTTACGTACTTTTGACATTCGAGACGGTGGTTCAAGGACGGTGACGGTTGCCTAGAGGTCCGTGCACTTTAATATGCTATATATATACCTAGGATATATATATGTATATATAAATGTACATACGATTCCAATGTAAAACCTTTAAAATCCACCTTTTTTGTATGTAATGCTGTATATATATGTTTATATATATACCTATATATAGGTGACGGTTGCCTATAGGTACGTGACACTTTAATATACGCTATATATATACCTAGGATATATATGTATATATAAATGTACATACGATTCCAATGTAAAACCTTTAAAATCCATCTTTTTTTAGGATTTAATGCGTTTTTTTTATGTTTTTCGTTTTTTTTTGGGTGGTTGGAGGATTTTATTGGGGGGGGGGGGGGGGGGGGTGTCATTGACACTGGGGGAAAATGTATGTCATTGAGATTCTGTCCTAAAATTTTCAATTATTGACTTCAGAACTCGAAAATCATGGAAAATCTTGAATTTGAAAATTTTAGAAATGTCCTCTTTTTTTTGATATTCTGTAGTTGATAGGATCTCGGTAAATAATGGAGATACGACTTTTTTTGATAGGACCTTTTTTGTAGGTCTCATTCTCCTCTACAAAAAAGGTTTCTTTGCTAAAAGTCGTATCTCTATTAGTTTCGAAGATATTTACGAAAACCTGTTTTCATGTGATTTTTCCATTTTCGGAGCCTTTTTTTTGGAGTTTTTGCAGTATTTTAAAGGGATCTCGGAAACTAAGCGAGATACACGAATTTTTGTAGAAACCTTTTTTGTAGCTCTCAAAATTCTCTACAAAACCAGATTCGGCTAAAATTACGCTATCTCCCTCAGTTTCCGAGATAATCAATTGGTAGTGTTGAATAAAAATTATTTTAATTATCAGCTACTGAATTCAAACGTTTTCCCTGCATTGCGCCAAAGATAATGAATCAATGTAAACACAAATGTGTGAATCACAGTGTTTGTGATTATTTGTCATTTATTTCTTATCTAATTGATATAATGAGAGATTACTCATTGCACTTGCAATGCAATAATTCGAATTATTTTCATCAAAGGATAAGAAAATGCAATTTTTTTCTTTTGCCTCCAGACCTATTTTGGTCCATTTGACATAAAGAAAATGCAATTGACTTTAAAAAAAAAAAGGAGGGGGAAATATTTTAGTCTTTGACACGATAATTGGAAACGAGTGGGAATGAAAATTATAATTGTAGGTCAGCATTCCAATTGGAAATGTTCTTTTGATGAATTTACGTTATAGGTACTTGTTAAATTTTTTTTTTTAATTTTTTTTTAACCAATTCGTTTACTTATTTTTCATGTTTTTTTTTTTTTCATCATCTCTCTCTCATCTCGAGAAGAGAATTAATCTGGTCCAGTTTGTGTTGACACACTGGAGTTATTCGTAACGTGCTGTTTCATTCTGTACTAATGCATAAATTGCAGTGTGTACACACAAGCAGTGTCATTTTTCTGAGACACACAGTGAAAAGGCTATTTATTTTCATTCTTATCGATACAGGCAACAGTCAATCATCTGTTAAATGGATATTATTATTATTTTTTTTTTTTAATTTGAGGCAATGGGTGGACAGGAACTCAATGTTTCAATTTAAATTCAATTATTTTAGTTGTTTCCACTTAATATTTTTTTAAAGGATTTTAAAGGCAATCATGAGGAAATGTCTCATCTTTGACTGTATCATCATAATTGGAGGATAGCTGCAATTGAGAATGTTTGCATCAATATCTTTTTTCAAAAAGACTAAGTCTTGATCGAATATTTTCGAATATCGATTAATCGATGCGATATATATCGCATATCATTCGATTGGTCCGTTTCACCAGTTTTTTAGTTCAAGGGGATTAGCTTCCAATCGAATAATTGCAGAATTTCGATTAATCGATGTTAAAATTCGAGTAATCGAATTTTATATCGATCGATAATTCGATTCTATTTTATGTGTGTTAGATCTTTCTTTCGCAAATAGCAGCTTTTGATCGATTATTTTCAAATGTTCGATCAATCGATGTTAAAATTCGATTAATCGAATTTTGGATTGTTCGATAATTTGATTGTATTCTATGTGTTTTAATTTGAGGGGAAACAGCAACTTCTGATCAATCGATTTCATTTATTCGATTAATCGATTCGATATCTCGCAATTGAAATCGAGATATCGCACATGATTCGATTGTTACGTTCCACTAGTTTTTTTGGTTTGAAGGGATCAACTTCCAATCGATTAATTCCAGAATTTTGATTAATCGATGGTAAAATTCGATTAATCGAATTTCGGATCGATCGATATTTCGATTTCATTTTACCTGCTCTAGTTTAGTTAAGGAGTGGGGACAGCAACTTTTAATCAATCGATTTCAAATATTCGATTAATCGATTCGATATATCGCATTAAATTCGAGATATCGCATATCATTCGATAGTTCCATTGCACCAGTTTCAGTTTGAGGGGACAACTTCCAATCAAACAATTCTAAAAATGCTATAAATTCGATTAATCAATGTCAAAATTCGATTAATCGATTAATCGAATTTCCAATCGATCGATAATTCGATTCCGTTTCGCTAGTTTTAGTTCAAGGGAGAAAAACAATAGCACATAAACTTCTGATCGATTATTTTCAAAAAATCGATTAATCGATTCAATATCTCGCAATAGCATTCAATTCGAGATATCGCATATTGTTCGATAGATCCGTTTCACCAATTTCAGTTTAATATGATGAAATTTTGAGAAAAATCGATTTTATTTCATCATTAATTTTTTTAAAACATTTCGGAAATTAAACGAAATACATCAATTTTCATAATGACCTTTTTTTTGTACCTCGAACTTTCTTCTAAAAAAAAAAAGATTTCATAAAAATTGCTCCATCTCGCTCAGTTTCCAAGATACCTCATTAAAAAAAAAACCAAATGATTAAATAAAATCGATTTGTCTTAAAATTTCATAGTCTTCAGAATTATGACATTGTAAAGTCATAATTTCTACTTTCAGTCATTAAATCTTCGATTTCCAGTAATTGCCGATACTTTTTTTTTTTCCTTCATCTAATGCACATTGAATAAAATGTTACAGAATCAATCATCTTCAAAATTACTGTAATGAAGAAATGTGAATTGTGAAGAAATGACCTTTTCCACATTGAAAACATAATTCAGCTACTGTGATAGCCCGTAACATGCACATCATAGCTGCTTTTTTTCCTCTATTTCTCTATTGCATCATAGATCAAATCGTTTGCACAATCTAAAAAGAAATTTTTTTTTAAATTACTAATAATCAATAATTGGATTTGTGTAATTATGTGGAATAAAATCGAAGATTCATCGATTGGTTAAAATTTTTTTTTTAATAAATAATATGAAATCACTGTTTTTTTTTTTTTTTTTTTTCAGTCAACTATCGTTTTGTACAGAAAAATAAATAAAATTGTTAGAGTATTGGCTCATGGAGATAATGAGAGGCCTTTTGTCCCCCCCCCCTCCCCTTTTTTTTACTCTCCTTCTTCTCGTCTTCTTCATAATTAACTAGGGACTCTTCTTTTTTTTTTTTTTTTTTTTACGAGAAAATTCGTAAAAAAATCAGGGAAAGTCTTTCAATAGCTGAGATTGTCTCACTGTTTTTTTTTTTTTTTTTACGTTTTTTAATGAAGATGCACTTGCCCGAAGAAAGTCTTAATTAGCCTAATTCTTGAATATAATGAAATTCCACTTGTTTATTCGAGCGAGAAACGTGCGATGATTTTCAATAGTTGTGTCTTTCTTTTTTTCACTCCTTTCTTTTTTTTTCCTTTTTTTTTTCTACATTACAATTTTGAAATAAAACGTTAAAGTCGACCTTGCTGCTGCTGTGTGTGTCCTATTGAGGAAACAATGTGGCTCCATAATTAACGGGTTCGTGAGTTCTTGGTTAATTGCATTTGTCCCCCCCCCCCCCTCCCTCTTCTTCAAGCTTCTTTTGGATTTTTCAATTGAAATTTAGTACTGTCACGTACTAATTTAAAACATGAGTGACACGGTGACCAGTTAATTCAAAATATATACATATATATATATATGTATATTTTATTTCTCATTTGAATGAAAATTTCCAATGAATTATCGTCGTAAAATTAACATTTAGCAAAAAGTGGGATTTTATTGGTTTCACGTTGGGATTTTGGGGTTTTTGATGATTTCATTGGAAAGAACGGAAAATTCTACCCCGAAAAGTAGTATAATGCAATTGATTTTGGTGCAATACTTCCAGAGATACTCAAAAAAACTCCAAAATTTTCAAAAATCAAAATTTTTGACAATTTTATGTTTATTAAATTAATAATACGCAAAACTGCTGGGGCAAAATGGGTTGCATTATAGTACTTTTTGGGGTAGAATTTTCCGATCTTTTCGACGAGATCATCAATTTTTTTTTCAAATATTTGAAAGAATTCTTCTATCAAATCAATTCAAATTAGATTACTCAATTTCAAAACCGCAGAAAGACGATACTCATTCTTTCGAATCGTGAGACCAAGGTCTACTCATCAACGTGTGCCATCTTCCATTGCATCAATCGATCTTAACCCTCTCTCTTCTTCTCCTTTTTTTTTTTTTTTTCTTCTTTTTTTATTCTGGAGTAGACGGGTAATTCGATACGTTAAATATTCATGATATCCTCTTACAATTTTCCACGGTAATTGAAATCGCTCAATAATTGCCATGGTACTTGTTGCTAATGTTTGATTAAAACCTCCAACCTTTCACATTTTCATGTTTTTTATTATCCCAGAATTACAAGGACGTAAGTCCCTTTTTTTTTCCAATTTTCAATTTTTTTGGACGATATTACGAGTTTACCTTATCTTAAAGATATTTTGAAAACTACTGGGGCAAAACGGATTGCATTATAGTACTTTTCGGGCTAGAATTTCCCGTTCTATCCAATAAAATCATGAAAACCACCAAAAAAGCTGATTTCCAGAATCTGAATATCTTAGATTCATCGTAACACCAAAATCATGAAGATATCTCGGAAACTATTAGATTTGGGGGAAAAAGTCAAGAAACCTTTTTTGTAGCTCTTGAAATTCTCTACAAAAAAGGTTTCTTGACATTTTTCCCTCAACCCAATAGTTTCTGAGAGCCTTTTGCTTGAAGAATCACTCCACTTTATAACTTATTTTGTCTCAATTTACATACGCCCTTTTACCTTTGAAGCATCAGAAAGCACTTACATGCTTTTACCTCTGAAAAATAGGCACTTACGTCCTTTTAATTCGCTGACTCTTATATTACTCAGTACAATAAAATGACACGAATGGAATTATGGAAATGAGAAAAAGGAAAAAAAGGAAACTTGAGTAAAAAAAAGAAGAGAGAAATAAAAGGCGAATAAGTTTCTTTGTAGTCAAACTGCTATAGACGCATTTATGTAGCCCTCTTGGTTACAGTCTGGTGTGTATACGCACAGACATACTGACTCTTTTGCGGTAAAGAAGGTGGAGGAGGGCATATACACAAGAGTTGTATGCCAAGTTAGAGAACGAAGCGAGTCGAATGAAGGCAGCACGTCCCTATGTTGAACTCCCTTTTCTGCTTATATATATATAGAATGTATAGATATATAAAACTGTTTGTGCGTTGGTACTTCTTTGACCGAAACAGGTGCGTAGGCAGGCCATTTTGTATCCTGGAGTAATGTCGGAGATCTCATTGCTTGTTGTCTGCTCAATTCTTTGACTCCTCCCAGTGAAACTGAAACGTGAATAGATGCTTTTATCTTAATTTTTTGTTAACAAGTGAAATTTGATGATTCGATTAGTATCCGAGTGAGATTTTGGAGGTTTTGATGATTCCATTGGAAAGAACGGGAAATTCTACCCTGAAAAGTAGTATAATGCAATCAATTTTAAAGCAATACTTCCAGAGATAACCAAAAAATTCGAAAATGGTCGAAAATCGAAATTTTTGATAACTCGAAAACTACTGGGGCAAAATGGGCTGCATTATAGTACTTTCTGGGGTAGAATCTTCTCATCTTCCCGATGGAATCATTAAAAAATCAATAATCCAAGATTCCAGAAAGCTGATGAAAGCGAGAGTCTAGCTTTCAGCTACAACTGATGTATCCGGGTGTAAAACGTTTGAAACGAAGGTGAAACGTCCCTTTGTGTTTCTCCCATACACTATACCTTGAAGAAGAAGAAGATCTTTGTTTTTGTGTTTTCCACGAGAGAAAGAGAAACTCCAATTACTTGTGAAAAAAAATTCCAACAATTCTTTTCGCGAGAAAAGTAGCGTTTAAAGATATATCCAAATGCAAATAAAAAAAAAAATAAAAGAACAAGGTGAATAAACGAATAGCCCATTCGACTTGTATACTAGACTTGTCTGAAGCAGCAGCAGCGACCCAGTTATTACGTGTCTGAATGTTATCTCGCACGGTCATCGTTGGCTATTTGCCATCCTTTAAGAGCCTTGAGTGTATAGCTTCGAATGTGAATAGTAAGCTATATACCATACAGCCCAAAGAAACACATAACGTACTTCTTCTTCATAATTGGATCTTCAGGAAATAATCCATGGTTTAAAGAATTATTATTCAAGGCTACTCTGCCCAATGTACTCAATAACATTTCAAACTAATCTACCTATGTTTGGTAGTGTTGGTTGTTGTTGTGTATCCGTTACAGGAGAGAAACTGTTAAGCTGGTTTGTGGAAGTACCGTTTTTTATTTTCGATGTGGGTATGTCCAACTTGATTTCTGACTTCGGAATTCAATTTTCGAAGGTGCTTTCGAGTTGGGAGTCATCTTTTTGAAGGTTCTGATGATTCCATTAGGTAGATCGGAAGATTCTACCCCGAAAAGTGGTATAATGCAATTGATTTTGAAGCAATACCTCCTGAGATGATCAAAAACTAAGAATTTGGCGAAAAATCGATTTTTATGATATCTCGACAACAGTTCGAGATAAATCGATTGCATTATAGCACTTTCCGGGGTAGAATTCACTCATCTTCCCAATGGAATCATCTAAAATCCGAAAGATATTCAAAAAATGTGAAATTTAACAAGTTTTTATTAACATTAATAGATTTTTACATAGACAACAATTTTTATATAGATTGGACTACGTTTTCTTGACGTTTGGGGGTTTATAGTCCCAGCCCGTGGGCTTTAACATATAAATAACAATGATTATGAAATATTTAGCTTAATGATCCACGAAAACATGGAGTATATTACTAGGGAAAAGCGAGTGAAAAACCCTACAACTTAAAGAGTAATGGGGGGGAGTTAGAGGCGGTTTGTGGACCACTTTGATATGAGGTATGGATTAATTTAGTTGATGAGGTTATTGGGATGAAGTTTTAAGTTCTCTGTGAAGTTTTGGGTGGTTTGAAGTAGATAATTATTTAACATTTCTATTTTGGATATTTTGGAAGTCGTTATTTTGAAGATTCTGATGATTCCATTGGGAATGCAATTGATTTTGAAGCAATACCTCCTGAGATACTCAAAAACTAAGAATATGGCGAAAAATCGATTTTTTTTGATATCTCGAGAACGGTTCGAGATAAATCGATTGCATTATAGCACTTTTCGGAGTAGAATTCACTCATCTTCTCATTGGAATCATCTAAAATCCGAAAATCCGAAGCCTCTTAGCATCATTGCGTCATAGACTTACTCTGATTTTGAGATTGTATAAACCTTATTGTAGTTGATATAATACACAACCTAGCTTCTATATTTATGTTTCACCTAGATTCTGGAGGTTCGATATCCGAGACGACGCGTCACTGAGAGAAAGTTGTTAGTCCCGGGGACACGCCATTGCTGGGCGTTTTGTTTCCGCTCTGCTAAATTCAAGGGCACTGTTGGTATTTCGAGGCCGACAAAGGTTTCCGTTGGGTTGTTGTTTCTTTTTTTTTCTGCAATTTCTACGATGAAAATCGAATTATCCTTGTTTTCGTTGGTTGTGCCTTTATTTTTCGAGAAAAAAAAAAGTCTACAAGAGCAAGCTGGGTAGCTGAGCAGGAATTTCTTGCGGAGGCGACAGTGAAAGCAGAATTACTCAATACACGGATAGAGAGATATGCAACAGAGCAGAGAACAAAGGGGTCAGATGCTGGGTCCATTTGATAAGAAGAATTTTAATTGTTGAAAAAATTTTGTGTTCGACTGTGGAGCTCCTTGGATGCACAAGTTGATTTTTTTTTAATGAAACGTTACGCCTCGTTGAAACGAAGATCCGCAATCTTCGATGACAAGTTTCTTCAAGGCTTGAACGAGGACGATAGGGCTGCGTTCTTCTTCTTCTTTCCTTTTTTTTTTTCTTATTCTCGGTCGCGTTTCGAAGTTTATGGGAATTGTGAGAGTAGAGGTGAGGTTGTGAACACAACCTCCGGACATTATAAAATGTCTATGGAACAACGGTCCTTTTCGCTCCAGTTGCGAAACCGCTCGATCGATTGTGACTCAGAGATGTGGCACGACACAGAGGCAGCAGTTATAAACTAAAGTCTCTGTTATTGAGGTCAAGTATTGTAAAATTTTGCATGTTATATTGAGGATAATCTAGATTTTGATGATTCCATATGATAGATCGGGAAATTTTACCCTTAAAAGTACTATAATGCAACCGTGGTTGGACCATAACTCTCCGAAATAATCGAAATGTTCGAAAAAATTTCGAAACTCTTCTTGATCTGTAACTTGAGAATGGCTGGGGCAAAACGGGTTGCATTATAGTACTTTTTGGGCTAGAATTTTCTGTTCTATCCAATGAAATCATAAAAATCCCAAAAAGAGCTGATCTTCAGTCAAATCTCCTAGAATTAACCACAATAAAAAGTCGAATCTCCTAGAATCAACCACAATATGAAAATTATATTTATAAACTAAAGTCCCAGTTATTGAAGTCAAGTATTGCAAAATTTTGCATGTTATATTGAGGATAATCTAGATTTTGATGATTCCAGATGATAGATCGAGAAATGTTATCCTAAAAAGTGCTACAATGCAATCAATGTTGGACCATAAGTTTCTGAAATAATCGAAAAGTTCGAAAAAATTCCGAAACTCTTCTTGATCTGTAATTTGAGAACAGCTGGGGCAAAATGGGTTGCATTATAGTACTTTTCGGGCTAGAATTTTCCGTTCTATCCGATGAAATCATGAAAACCCCCAAAAAGAGCTGATCTTCAGTCAAATCTCCTAGAATTAACCACAATAAAAAGTCGAATCTCCTAGAATCAACCACAATATGAAAATTATATTTATAAACTAAAGTCCCAGTTATTGAAGTCAAGTATTGTAAAATTTTGCATGTTATATTGAGGATAATCTAGATTTTGATGATTCCAGATGATAGATAGGGAAATTTTACCCTAAAAAGTGCTATAATGCAATCAATGTTGGACCATAAGTTTCCGAAATAATCGAAGAGTTCGAAAAAATTCCGAAACTCTTCTTGATCTGTAATTTGAGAACAGCTGGGGCAAAATGGGTTGCATTATAGTACTTTTCGGGCTAGAATTTTCCGTTCTATCCGATGAAATCATAAAAACCCCCAAAAAGAGCTGATCTTCAGTCAAATCTCCTAGAATTAACCACATTAAAAAGTCGAATCTCCTAGAATCAACCACAATATGAAAATTATATTTATGAACTAAAGTCCCAGTTATTGAAGTCAAGTATTGTAAAATTTTGCATGTTATATTGAGGATAATCTAGATTTTGATGATTCCAGATGATAGATCGGGAAATTTTAGCCTAAAAAGTGCTACAATGCAATCAATGTTGGACCATAAGTTTCCGAAATAATCGAAAAGTTCGAAAAAATTCCGAAACTCTTCTTGATCTGTAATTTGAGAACAGCTGGGGCAAAATGGGTTGCATTATAGTACTTTTCGGGCTAGAATTTTCTATTCTATCCGATGAAATCATAAAAAACCCCAAAAAAGCTGATCTTCAGTCAAATCTCCTAGAATTAACCACATTAAAAAGTCGAATCTCCTAGAATCAACCACAATACAAAAATTATATATATATAACGTACAGTATAAATGATTGACATGAATGCTAGGTGCAATCGATTCCATAGTAAATCGATCAATGTCCATTAGATAGCTTCAACGAGGCGCTAGGATGCATTTGTACACTTCAATAACATCACGCCTTGTATAATACCCCTCTTATATACCACCATGAAATTGACTTGGATGCATGAGTAATATGTTGCTATTGCTCATTTCACATTGAGTAGTATTTACAAATGTATTTTAAATTCCAATTGAAATCATACACACAACTAATAAATACATATAATGCTAAAAAAAAAAGATGATTGTGGTTGATCATCCTTGAGAATGAACTTCCATTTATCGTAGTGACTAGTGAATTATTCGGGTTAATAAAAGTGTTAGACTTTAAGAATTAAGAGAAAAATAAGTAGAAAAATAGAACGTAAGCCTCAAATAAAAGGCAACTTCTCTCACGGCTTTTCAAACATATATACATTCGACTCTCTGGTTGTTGAGGCTATATAACCCCAGAGGAGTCTTGCTGGCAACGGCCAACAGAGTGCTGACGGTCACCCCATGTATGGCAACTTGTTTTATGCTGCTTGGTGTTGCATTGCGATGCACACTGCACGTTTTCTATCCTGTTGCACTTACCGATATGATACACGCCATCGTCAGGAGGGGTTTTAATACAAAGACTGAACTTGAATAATAAATTGGGTGTTTTTTATTTTCTTTTCTTTTTTATTTTTAAATTCATTGTAATTACTTTGATAATTCTGTTGTGAAGAGGTAAAACAGGATGAGTCAATTTTTTGTTTTCGTATATTTTGTTTTTTTAAAAGATATCTTGGGGAAATAAGAGAGATGGGGTGAGATTGCCAGAAGATATTTTTGCAGAGAATTTCAAGAGTTGCAATAGTGAGTTAGAGCAAAAAAGGCGTATCTCCATCATTTGCTGTAAGATATCTATTTAATTTTGGTTTTGTGATTGATTCTAGGAGATTTTGCTGAAGATCAGTTCTTTTTGGGATTTTTATGATTTCATTGGGTAGAACGGAAAATTCTAGCACGAAAAGTACTATTATGCAACCCATTTTGCCCCAGCTGTTCTCAAGTTACAGATCAAGAAGAGTTTCGAAATTTTTTCGAACTTTTCGATTATTTCGGAAACTTATGGTTCAACCTTAGTTGCATTATAGCACTTTTTAGGGTAAAATTTCCCGATCTATCATATGGAATCATTAAAATCTAGATTATGATCAATATAACATGCAAAATTTTACAATAACTTGATCTTAATAACTGGGACTTTAGTTTATAAACATATTTTTCATATTGTGGTTGATTCTAGGAGATTCGAATCCATATTGTGTTTGATTCTAGAAGATTTTGCTGAAAATCATCTTTTTTCGGGATTTTTATGATTTCATTGGATAGAACGGAAAAGTCTACCCCAAAAAGTACTATAATACAACCCGTTTTGCCCCAGCCGTTTCTAAGTTACAGATTAAGGCGATTTTCGATTTTTTTTCTCGATTTTTTCGATTATCTCGAGGAGTTTTGGTCCAAAATGAGTTGCATTATAGTACTTTTCGGGGTAGAATTTCCCGATCTACCATTTGAGCCCATCAATTGATGGACTTTCCCTGTTTCATGTACTTCAATTTCCTGGAATAAACTCCTGACCCAATTCTGCTTAATTTTAATCAACCAAACTATCAATTATCTCGCTCTAGTTTACTTTGCACGTTTATTGAGTCTCTCCACGAAAATTAAATAGATTAAAATCAGGTAAATTCGGGATGATATAACTTTATCAAGATCCAACACATAATTATATGTCATTATTATCATTATCTTTTTTTTTTTGGCTGTCGCAAGGTCATGAAATTTCGAAAAAAAAACAAAATTTAGTCATTCAAAAGGGGACAATCAGAGATTTCTACTGACCTCGGTCAGCCAAGTTTAATCCCATTCACACACAAACACATTATTATTATTATTATTATTATCATTCTTTTATAGGAGAAATGATGTTTTTTTAAAAGTGGCTGGATCGAATTTCCCTTCGATAAAATTAATTCATTGAATTAATTTACGAAATACGTATTTATACAAAGTCATTAAAAGAATGACGTCAAGTAACATCGTCATCTTTGGCTTTTTGATGACCCAATATTTGACCCATTCATCTGCATTATCTCATTTCTCTCTCATTTTCTGTACTGTTGTTAATAATAATGAAGGTGAAACATGTAAACTGCGGGAGATAATGATCCTGAGTTCACGCTGATTCAGAGGCAATAATTTTTTTTTTTTTTTTTTTTTTTTTTTTTTTTTTTTTTTTTTTTTTTTAGTCAATAATAGCATCAATCATCAATTATTGGCTCAAGGATAACACGAATTATTTTTCATCTTCGATAAAAATCAGAGATACCAGCAATTTTAACGCCTAATTTTCTAGTTTTCTCAGAAAAAACATTATTTTAATAGAAATCCGGTAGTTTGGAATGTTTTTTTTTAATGAGGTCTAATTAAATTTCAAGAATTCTCAGAAGTCAATTTTTTTTCTTTTTTTTTAAAAGAAAATCTTGGATTTCAATGGAACTAAAGAGTTCCAAAATTAATAAATTAATAAAAAATTGAAAATAAATTATTTAATAATTTAATAAAAAATTAATAAATTTTTGTAGTTCTTAAAATTGTTCAAAAAAAGTGTTTTGGGCCAAAAAGGGCGTATCTCCAATTTCCGAGATATTTGAGAATTAATGATAAAATTAATGTTTAAAGTGAAATTTTTATGGATTTTTCGAGAAATGGTTAAAAAAAACCGTTCGATTCTTCTTAATGTAGGCTTTGCGGCCACGTTTTTTTCTCTTTTTTTTTCTTAATTTCTCCTCGCATTCAAACGAAACACTTCATAACCAGAATCATGATCATCAGTAATTAAGTATTCAAGTAAACTAGGTAAAATACTTCTTCTTGGGTGAAACTACTCTTTGGAAGAGGCACATGCGAATTATGGGAAGGGAATCTCTCAAATTTGCAAGAGAATTATTTATCATTAGAATAGAAAAATCTCACACCTCCAAGCATTCAAGACGTTTTAAACGTCTAATTTTCAAATGGAATATATATGCAGTAACGGATTTTCTACTCGTTACGTCCTACTGACCTCGAAAAAAAATTCATGAATAAATGAACGTCATTAATCATTTTTTCCTTCTCTTCTCACTTGTATTACGTAATTTTGAAAAATTCCCCAATGAAAAAAAAAATATATATATATATTCATATATAATATAAATATACATACATATATATATACATATTAACAATACAAAAAAAATATCAAAATTTTACACAAAATATCGGAGCAAAATGAACTTTCGTGTTAATATGATTCAAAAAAAATTTTTTCTAATGAAAGACTGCTCAAAAAAATCTGAAAAAATTTGCCAAAATGCTCCAACATGTCAACCTTGTTGCTGATTTTTTTCATAATTTTTGGTAGAGCCCTTCACCATTTAAAAAATTCCTGAATTCTCTTGACCTTTAGGTCCATTTTTCCCTAATTTCCTTATAATTTTTATATTTTACTAAATAATTTTTTTTTTTTTTTTTTGATGCAAATATCAATGATTGAATATTTTGCGTAATATTTTTTTTTCCTTTTGACCATTGCATTATTGCATTTGGGAGGATTCGGGTCAGTGGCGCATGTTAATTCGTTGATAACAGAGAGTCCAACACTGCTTTCACGGGCGCACGTAACGGAACACGATTTAATGATGGAACCTGGAGTGAAAAGAGATTTTTTTTACTGCGATTTTTCGGCCGAATGTATTTTTTCAAGAATTGCATTGGGAGGGAAGAGGAGGGGGGGGAGGGGTAGAGTGGAATAAAGGGAAAAGTATGCAATGCAAGTTTTTTTTATTGCTCGCAATGAAATGCATACGAGACACAAATATATATGATCGTGTCAGTTGGGAAATGGAAAGTCTTGAGTTATAACGAGAGGTAAAATGCACACGCGCCCTCGTAATACAGCGATACTTCCGCAGATTTTAATATAGGCGTGTACACACCAACACTGACTCTTGTATATTGAGATCTCGCGAGACGATAATTATGCGATTTTCTGGGCTGCACGAGGTCTCAGTGGATTTGCAGACGCCTTTCGTTATGGATTTGCTTATTTTTTCCATTAACATAAAAGGATCTCCGAAAATAATGAGTTTAGGAGAAAAAGGGAAGAAACCTTTTTTGTAGAGAATTGAATTCTCTACAAAAAAGATTTCTTCATATTTTCCCCTAAACTCCACCGTTTTCGAGTGCACTTTACTGAAAGATACTGTTGTAGACACTATTACTTTATTCGCAATTATTCTAACTTCTTTTTTGATGCAGTAAAATTTGAATTGCACAAACACGCAAAGAAGATACGGTAAACGATATGTCCTGGACTAATTGAAGCGCATATACGACCCGCAAGCTAAAAAGTTGCATGACGTACCTCTTAAAATTACAAACACGCTCATCTAACGTTAAAAAAAAAAAAAACGAAAAATAAGCATTTGATTGTGTTTCAGAATTTATAGACTCAGGCAGTCACGGTTTCTCTGTGTTTGACGTAAAATAAATGAAGATTGACATACAACAAATGAAAAATTGTATGAAAAAAAAAAAAAAAAAAAAACCCATCGTGAGATACTGCGTCATGTATACATATATGTCGTAGATGTTGCTAATAGGTTGAGGATACATAATACCTCCGAGCTTTGACCTGAAAACGAGTTATAATGATTCTTATGAAATGTCATCATCGTTCAGAAAGGCTTAGGAATATATTTGATTATAAAAATATTAATTATTCAAAAAATAGTCTTTCAGGTCATTGATTCTTCTCGAAATTAAAAAAAAAAAAAAAAAAAAAACTTGTTTCCTGAATATTTGGTTTTAACATATTTCCTTCTTTTTTCATTTTAAAATCATAAATTATTCTCAGGAGGTCGTGATACTCTTTCTGTATGTATATATATATGTCATAACATATTTTTTGTGTGTGTGTGAGAAAGTAAATTTATTCTTGGGCGTTAAATGACTTCAGTCATTTTCAGATAATGGAAAATCATGCAAGTTCACATTTTAAATAAATTCAAAAACTCTGCCTTCGTTTTGACAGAGATAATGAGGAGAAAAAAAAGGTCAGAAGGGGAATATCGAAATGAGAAAAGACTAAAAAAAAGGTGAAACACACATACACACAGTCGCGTGATACCTTGGAGCGTTCAAACGCGTTTTGATGTAGATAAGTTTGCATAGAATTCACGGGGAATTTTTTTTTTTTTCATTAAACTTATGGAATTTTACTTGCATAGGTCAGAAAAAACAAAGTCTATGACTTGAATTGTGCTGAGTAATTAGTACGAACAAAGGATGATTAGGGTAAAAGTTTAGAGAGATTAGGTTGATGAGAATGAGTGATGACATGGGAAGGAATCATCTCTGGGGTTTCCTTTTTTTTTTTTTTTTTCTTGCTGCATTGACAATAAATGAGGTGTGGTCGAGGGGTGTGTCGAATACGACACTGGAAAGATTTTTCATAGTTATTATTTTTTTGTTGATTACAAAATAACATCTAGAAAATGCTTAACTCCTTAAATTCGTAAATTTTCCATTTTTTATCATCCTTTTACGATGCTTTTGAAAATAACATTTTTACAAAGTTATATATATTTTTACACATATTTCTGAATATCTTGACCGTCATTGAAATGAAGAAAAATGAATGTAAAGCGCGTTTCCACGTACAAAAAGCGGTAATTTGCACGTTTGAGGCCTTGCATATTTTTTTAAATTCATTTTTATGATATTAAGGATCAGCAACAAAGAAGTGTAAGTCCCAGAGGACTTGCGCCTTTTTATCTCTAAAATGCATTAATTTAAAAACAGAAAACAACGATTTTTTTGCCTTTTATTGCAAAAAAAATAGAAAAAAACCCTCAAATTATCATTATTATATATTACATATACTATATACTATACTATATATATATATATATAATATTATTATATATTATATATATATCATATATATTCTATATAGTATATCTATAATATATATCAGGATAAGTGATGACAGAAAATGTCCCATATTTTTTTATATTATGGAATATTTCTTAAAAAGATGGACATACGCCCTTTTTGCTCTAAGATACTTTTGCAAAGAATTTGAAAAGCTCCTCCTTAAAGAAGGATCATGGCAAAAAAGATGAATCTCCATTAGTTTTGGAGATATTCAAAAAAATAGTCATCTTAAATCTATGACTGATTATCACATTTTCAGAACAATTCATGAATTACGAAATGATTATAAACGTTAATTCATTGAATAATGTCAGTAGAATGACACGAGACAACGAGTTTATAACACGAGAACAATTCTCCTTGACTTACGCAGGGGCGTGACACACAGCTCTCGCGCTTTCTCTACAATTTTTTATTTTTTTTTATTTTCTTATTTTATTCTTGAACACAATAATACCAACTAAATTCTCATCTAAATGAGGTAATCGCGTGTCATTCGACACGGTAAAACAGCTGTTCTCATTTTTGCTCGTTGAAAAAAAAATTGCAACATTTGTGTGAATTCAATCTTTCTGGAGATAATTCAGAGTAGTTTTAAATATTCGAAGGAAAATTTTGCAAATATGATTTATAATTTGTGGAGAAATTCATTTTCAGATGTTTACACTTCTTTCAAGGGAAGAAATAAGGAAAATTCGCTGAAATCTAAATCCGGAACGTTTTTTTGCCACTTTTGAAACATTAAAATCATTTTAATCTCAAATAATTTGAGATTTCATTAGAAATCTCGAAATGTGAAGATTTCGAGATCTTTTGAGATTTTTGGTAAATTTGCTATTTTTCTAAATTTTTCTTCAAAAATTCTCTGAAATCTAAATCTGGAAACCTTTTCTTGCCATTTGAAACATTAAAATGACACTTTAATCTCAAATAATAAACTGGCGAAAGAAGCAGCAAAATTAGAGCAGGTGGATATCCTTGAGATTCCCTTCACGGACTTCACCGAGCTCTTCAAATATGAGATGAGACATAACACCACGATCCAGCTGATTGAGCAAAGTCAATCTAAGGGAACAGTGTATTTCGAAGAATACTTTGACCAGAAGTCAACAGCGTGGTTTGCAGGACGAAGTAAGCTGAACAGACAGGATATTGTTTGGGTGAACAGAGCCCGTGCAAATCATTACAGCCTGGCCAGTTCCTTGGTCAGAGTTAAAATCATTGCGAATCCAGCATGTCCATGTGGACATCTAGAACAGGATCTAGACCACGTTCTATGGCAGTGCATCCGGCACTCATCAAACAGAGGAGAATTGCTGAGAGTAATTCGAATGAATAACCAGCAGCCGTACAGCACTCAAACAATCCTAAAAAGTTTGAGAATCCAAGACATTAAAGCAATTACCAAATTTCTAAAAAAGTGTGACATCCAAGTTTAATGACCAATTAGTAAAAGCAAACACAGAAAATAGTAATTATGAAATGAACTTGACAGTGAACAAAATGTAATGTAAATCTGAAACGATAGTGTATGATAATGTATAATTATATACTATAAAATCTTTCTATAAGCTGAATGGATTCAACTAAGAATCCCGAAGCTATTCAAATAAAAAAAAAAAAAAAAAAAAAAAAAAAAATCTCAAATAATTTGAGATTTAATTAAAAATCACGAAATGTGAAGATTTCAAGATCTTTTGAGATTTTTGGTAAATTCGCTTTTTTTTCAAATTTTTCTTCAGAAATTCTCTGAAATCTAACTAAATCAACCTTTATTTGCCATTCGAAACATTAAAATCACTTTAATCTCTGAAGATTTCGCGATCTTTTGAGATTTTTGGTAAATTTGCTATTTTTCTAAATTTTTCTTCAAAAATTCTCTGAAATCTAAATCCGGAAACCTTTCTTTGCCATCCGAAACATTAAAATCACTTTAATCTCAAATAATTTGAGAATTAACCAGAAATCTCGAAATGTGCAGATTTCGATATCTCTTGAGATTTTTGGTAATTTTGCTATTTTTCTGAATTTTTCTTCAAAAATTCTCTGAAATCTAACTACATTAGTCTTTCTTTGCCACTTGGTGCATCAAAATCACTTTAATCTCAAATAATTTGAGACTTAACCAGAAATCTCGAAATGTGAAAATTTCGAGATCTTCTGAGATTTTTGGTAAATTGACTATTTTTCCGATTTTTTCTCTGAAATCTAACTAAATTAACCTTTCTTTGCAAATAAATTTAAGATTTAACCAGAAATCTCGAAATGTAAAGATTTCGAGATCTTCAAGCTCACATTTTTTGAGATGTTTTACACATTCTTTCATTATTATTCAAAGAAATTCAATTATTATCTGACGCCTTTAGTCACATTGATTAATCTCGATCATCTCGCCTCTATATATCCCCAATGGAGATAATTATGGTAATCATTCCTGTTAATTAATAGATACTTCCTCACTCCCATGGCGAGAGCACACACACACAAATACACACACACACACACAGAGCTGTGGTGGATTAATTGCGGATAAATATCGACAAGATGTAGAGTCACGCGAGAGGGTCATATAATCGCCACATTCACTCTATGTGTTTCAGAATTAACTGTTTATTATCTACAATTGTATTGTGCTTGGTTTATATTGCATTTGATGGAATTTTTTTTTTTCCATTCATTATACCAGTGGCTTTTGAAAATATTTATCAATGAGTTCAAATCTAGTGTGTGAATTGTGTGTCAGATTTCTTATGATTGATATATTGGATACTTTCCTTTTTTAGGGGGGGCTAGAAGGTATTGAAGCGAGAAATATGTTTCGTCAGGAATTATAATATTAAATTGGTGGTTCTTTTGTGCTGATGAAAGTATTGTCGATGCTGGAACCGGTGTTACTATGAATTCTATGATATTCTAATTAGAAAGTGGATTCAAGTAAGAATTGTGATGAAAGAGAATAAGATAGCGTTTTTTTGATGATTCCATTGAAAAGCTGAGGAAATTTTGAATGGAAAACATGTGTCTGAATTGATTTTTGGAGATTTTTCAAAACATTTGCTTTTTTGGGTCAAGATTTGAAGGAGTAGCACTTCCTAATTTTGGAAAGATGAACTATTTTGAGAATATCTCTGGTTCTGTTTGTCGTAGCGACCTGGGGTCGATCTCAAATGAAAGATGAGATCATTTGCCATAGATTCATAGGGTTTTTGAAGGAAAATGATCTATTTTTGAGGTTTTTATATGTAACTTATGATCACTTTGAGCAAAATCAGTTTTGCTCGATAAGTAGCTTAAAAATCGATATTTTTTAATTCGAAATCCCATAAATTGATGGCAAATGAGCTCACCTTTCACCTCCATTCAGAGTTTTTACGTTACGACCAATAGAACCAGAGATATCCTCAAAAAAGTGAAAATTTTCAACTTTTTCGAAGGATTAGACTTCAAATTTCCCCTGAAAAGTCGAAATTTTTCAATAATTATGAAATATTAATTGTGACCCATGTTTTCAGCCTAAAATTTCCTCAGCTTTTCAATGGAATCATCAAAAAAAGCCTGTCTCCAACATTTCCCTCAATTCTCCTTGATTTTCATGGAAAAACACTGATGTAATCAGTTCTTTCCGCTTCATCTCCTCCATTTCATACATCACATGCATAAAACACACGCATACATACATAACATATGGAAACTACCTCCAAGTATCCAAGAGAGAGAGATGAAAAGTCCGAGTTCACTCGGGCATTAACGCATACGTGAAACCGAGAGTGAGAGATGACGAGACACCACAGAGAACACCAATAACACACCACAAAAATAGCTCATGTACATGTCATTTTTCTAAAAGAGAATAAAAAAAAAAAAAATCATTCTCTTTGTGTTCGTTCTTTCATCTTTTCTCCTTTTGTTCCATTTGCCTCTTTTCTTTTTTATTATTATTTGAAATTCAACGTGCCTTTCTCCGTGACTATCCATCGAATACTCTATGAACCAAAACGCACAGAGCACGCGACATTTACTGCATGGTTACTTAATCAATCCCCATTGTCTCAATCTATCTATATCTATCTCTTTTTCTTTTCAATGATCAGTGACGCGTGAAAACAGTGAAATTTCATCTGTACAAAATTATTTACACATATTTCACCGCCCAAACACATGAAAGTTATTAATTTGACAAATGTTCATTCATTTCTGTGATATCTTTTCTCTCATGTTCAGCGAATAATGTGACGATTTTTTAATACTTTCTTTCCTGTGTCCACAGATACCGAAGGAATCCACTGCATTATCGGTGAGTCCCCTTTTCTTTTTCCCATTTACAAATGCCTCTTTTTTTGTTCAAATATTCCGTCAACCTCAGAATGATGGATTGCGCGAAAAATATGCCTCTTTTTTTTAGTATCGTACATTCTTAACTTATGTGTATGTGTGTGCAACGATGAGAATATGACCCCGTGGATGACCGGGGCGAGACTATAGATGCATTTGTGGGTAAAGGGACTCACACAGACACACAAGTTTACATTTGCTTTTTAGAGACCTGGTGGGAGTACCGCAAGGGTCAATCCACGGTCCCAACCATTATATTCCCAACGAAGACACAAGTCTCGCGCGACGTTCGGGTACATAACAGTTTTCTTACGTCGAGTAATAGCCGGGATTTGTCTGGTGGGCAGGTATTGTACACGTTTCTAAACCGGTAATAGAGAACACAAAATTCAGCAAATTTCCATATATAACTCTTGTATTGATATTCTCTTTTTTTATTTGCCAATTTTTTTCGAAAACTGATGGAGTCACGTTCTTTTTCTTCCTAATCCTTGTTTGCATTTCTTGAACTCCCTTGAAAAAGGGTCTTGGAGCAGAAAAAGGCGTTTCTCCATCAGCTTCGAAGATACTTGCCGCTAAAAAAACCGACAACAAGTTGCATTTCAAGAAATCACTGATCAAAGGTCAATACACTTGTCCCTTCAACAATTTCTCTTACTCTATGTTTTGTTTTTTTTTTTTTGTTTATTGTATTATTTATATTCCTACATCATAATGCCGATGAAGACGCGTCTTTTAATGCATACTCGACACTCCGTACACGTCACGACATGCGGAAGGATAAATACGTGCGATTAACGATTTATTTTGAATTTCCTGCTGGATCCCCTGTGGCTTCTCCAACTCTATCAGAATTTCTTAATTTATTTATCTTTGAGGTTTCTATTTTTTATCAGTCAAATCATTTGTTGTTTGGGTTCTATTGAATATATCTATCATTGTTTATGGGGTAAAATGGGAGAGGGGGGGGATAAATAATGGAGGAATTGTATACTGTACATTTCAGGAAATATATTAACGACAAATTCTTCGGTGAATGTGAAAAAGTTCATTAGATTCCCACGAAGATTGCATTAAATTACACTGGGGGCATATAAATTATGAATTATTGTTGACCGTTGAAAGGACAATTCTTTGCTTATCTTCAGCGAATTAATAAATCATCTTGATTATTCATTATTTTCTTCTTTTTATTCAAGAAAGTTTTATTCATCATTCGTCATTTACATAAATGCTTGATAGAATTTACAATAGATAAATTTTTTTAAGTTGATTTCCTTCGGATTCTTTGATCTTCTCGTCAGCGTGTGTGATTCACATCCGGTTGATTTGATGATTGAATTGATTGAAAGCATCAAATTTCATCGTGAAATTCATCTTTTTTTTCTATTGTCTCGGATCAATCAATTCTGATTAATCGATCTGTCGAGTCATCAATTCCAATTCACTGAAAAATGACGTCAATTTTTCAATTCAAATTATTAGAAAAGCCATCCATTTTGACATCGTGGTTCATCTTTTCATTAAAAAAGCAAATCTATCAAAAACTAACCGCCAGCGTGATTTCGTCTTGATCATATGTTGTTCAAAATTTCAAGAGCTACAAAAAAGGACTCTACACAAATCTCTCTATCTCGCTTAGTTTTCGCAATATCTTCAAAAAACACATCAATTTTTCAATCGAATTATTAGGAAACCCATCCCATATGACATTATGGTCCTCTTTTCATTAAAAAAGCAAATCTATCAAAAACTAACCGCCAACGCGATTTCGTCCCAATCATATCTTGTCCAGAATTTCCAGAGCTACAAAAAAGGACTCTTCAGAAATTTCTCTATCTCGCTTAGTTTTCGCAATATCTTCAAAAAACACATGACCCAAAAAATTCGACTCATTCCGTTTCGATTGAAAAAAACGCTGAGAAGAAGTAGCACTCACGCCCCTTTGATTCTAGGACCATATATCATTTATGAAATCATTATTACGGGAATAAGGCGCACCCACAGGTTCAAATCCAAGAGGTCGTGCGTAATTTTTTTAACCTCCAATCCTAGCGACTGATAACGGCGCCCCGAACCAACACACAATATGAGATTCCAAACTGTCGTGAAGATATGCGAGACCGATCGGTCTCTCTCTTTCTCTCTTCCTCTCTGTGTGTCAAAGTTCATCATTGACCCCTCCGGGTCCCAGAGAGGGCGTGGGCGCGTCCATACTAGGTAGAATTGTAAGAAGTTAGCTACGGCCATCTCGTCAAGTGTGTTGAGTAACGGAGCTGCATCGCTCCAGGGTCATCATCACGATTCACTTAGGTCAATTACCCATTGGTAATTTACTTAAAAATTCAATAATACATCAAACTTCTATTTTGCTTATCAGGTAAATAAAAATGAAAGAAAGAAAAAAAAAAATGGAATTCATGAAAAACCAATGAATGCAATCATGACTCCTAACTGTTCATAAATATCGATAAGTTTAATGGCAGTGATAAAAAATTACGATTTTTCCCTTTTTTTATGCAGAAAATCACATTATTATCCTGCAATCTTAGATGTTGCATCTTTGGGTAAAATGAAGACGAGTAGAAAAATAAAAAAACATTGTCAAGCATTAAATAAACCATGCGATGAGACTTTATGGGCCTCGCGTGCTTCTCGCTTGGCTGGACTTTATCCACTCTTTCTTCGATGTTGTTATTTCACGATGAGGAACAATGAATTTATGAGGACTTTTTTATTGAGGATAGATCCATGGTTCTTGCGTGTATCATGCTTTTCTCTCTCTTAAGAGAGAGAAATGAGAATAAATATAAATTTGGTAGAGCCTAGTACGACTAATAGTTATGGATCAATTGAGAATTCTAGAATTAACGTTGAATTTAATTTATATTCTTCAGTCTGCAGTGACGTTTGTGTGTTCAAACGACGAATCAATATCCCGCTGTTAAACCGTTAGAAAATCTCTTTATATACACGCGCAATCGTATGATCTCACGTTCCTTCGCGTCTTCCTTCCGCCAGGTAAATAGCGTTAGTGCTTATACACATCCTACCGCAACTATGTCTCTATCGAAATACCTAATCACTGATATAAAATTCACTGCAATTAGCAGGGAGAGACCCCCTCCTTTCCGATGGATATCAATTGAAAGTGATATCTTTATCAATATATAAATTTACTCGAGATTCAACACACAGGATATAATGGGGATAAATGAAGGAAAAAAATGAAGTTTATATTGTTCGCGTGCCCGCAAATTCTACATCCAGTTATATTTCGTTGGGGGCATCCAACATTGGTTGATCAATATCTTCATGGAATAGGCCATATTGTGATTATCTGTAACGATCATCTTCCGCTAGCAGTCTTCAATCTCTTGAATAATAAGAATAATGATAATAAAAGATTGAAATCTATGTTGGAGGATCATCTAGTGCATCGATTACGTGAAGAGATTCAGCAAGCGTCTGTTCGATTTCGACGATTAGACGAATTATGTAGTTTTCGAAATCATTGTTTCTTGGTGGATTTTTCATTCGTTAATAAATAAAAGGAGTGCATGCCAGTGGGGGAGATGCTTAGTGCCTGCAGGCAATCTATCGTCTATTTTGCCCTATTCTGAGTAATATGCCGCCTTGTGGAAGGTCACTTCGTCACGTGAACCTGTAGACACGTTCTTTTAGTTGGGCCATCTTCTGGGTTGTATCCACACCTCGTAAAGTTAGATTCCCGTGACACGATCCTCATGTTAGACTGCTTTGGAACAGTGTGGCTGAGCTCCGTGAGAATGAGAAATTACTTGGGCCCGAGGGAAAATTGAATTTAAAACGTGTAGGAGTGGAGTGGAGGGGGTTTTATTGATTTTGTTGGAGAAATAAGGGGGAATATTTGAGACTCGATGTTTTTGATGGTTTCATTGGAAAGCTGAGGAAATTTGAGCTGGAAAGCATATGTCGGAAGGTATTGTTCGATTTTTTCGAAAATTCGATTTTTTTTAATCAAAATTTTTCGATTTTTGAATCGAAATTTTTCGATTTTTTTGAAAAATTGAAGAAAATACTTGTGACATATGGTTTCCAGCTAAAATTTTCTCAGCTTTCCAATGGCATCATCGAAAAATTTCTATCTTCAACTCTTCTCCCATTTTCTCAAGAAAAATTCATTTTTTACATTAATTCTTTACCTTCAATTGTCAAGATTAAAAGGCGAAAATAATTCCATTTAATCAAATGAAAAACGATGAGATGTATGATTGTATTCATGACGACAAGATGAGTAAAATGGCGTGTGGGTGCGCGCGCAACCTCTATAGCAGTAGCTCGTTATGCGTAGCGTAGTCTCCTGGCGCGCGCTGCCGAGCGTAAAATAACGTAATAAATAGCCATCCCCTGGAGCGTATGTATGTTGGTCGTTTTCTTCATGCTTTATATATACGAAAATGAAAGCCTAGATGTTGGAAATATATCTTGGATAGCCAGACAGTATGGAAGACAAAGCGCAATTCAGCCTCGAAATAGATGAAAAAAAGAAGCAATAAAGAAAGAAAGTAAGAAGAATAAAAAGCCTACGACAGGTAGTGTTTTATTCACTTTTTTTCCATTCCCCCCCCCCCCTCTCTTTTTTTCACGAGAGCCTATAGCAATTGGCATTTAAATGTTAGCGCTATCTTCCCGATGGTATTTGCCCCATTGCATCGAACACAGAGTATCAAACGCTCTCCAAACGCAATTTAGCAATAACGTTTTCTCCAATCTTCTCTTTACATTTTCTTATTCTTTTTATAAACAAACATTTTTCACGAAGGGGCACGTAGTATAATTTCGAAAGTTAAATGTCAATGAAACGATGCGGTAAAACGCGCGACTTCAATTCACTCGCAAGACACAACTAAACATATGTCACCCAACCAAACGCTCATATATTCGCTCCTCACTCAGGCAAAACGCTAGGTTTTTTCCCAATCATCTCCAAAGCAAATGGAGATACGCCCTTTTTTTTCTAATCCTTTTTTCATAGCTCTCGAAATCAGCTATCAAAGTATTCTAGTCATCCTAGCATAAAAGTGGCGTATCTCCACTTAGTTTTGGACTGCCTGTCTGTTTTTATCACTCTTTGGGTCTTTCAGAGTCTAAGTCTAGGATCTGGTCATCTCCAAAGTAAATGGAGATACGTCCTTTTCTTCTTAATCCCTTTTTCGTAGCTCTTGAAATTAGCTATCAAAGTGTTCTAGTCATCCTAGCATAAAAGTGGCGTAACTCCACTTAGTTTTGGGCTGTCCGTCTGTTTTTATCTCTCTTTGGGTCTCTCAGAGTCTAAGTCTAGGATCTGGCAAAAAAGAAGGCTCTTTTATACCTTTGAATTTACGTACACAGAGAGTGACTAAGGTGAACACGGTCGTTGGAGATCCCTATATGGATTGGTATTCTGGTTACGATATATATACACGGGTGTTGGTATGAAAGGAAGTGAAGTTCACTAACGCGCCTGGGCACCACTACAATCTCTATCCTCTATATGCCTTTACGAATCGTCCCCTCATCGTATACCGACTAACGGTAGCCAATATATATATACACTCATCTCACTCTATTCACTCCCGGCCTTTTACCTTTACTATCCCATGGACTTTAGTAGTATGTATCCCCATGGTTTGTAGGTATAAATCTATCTTTTTCTATCTCACTGTGTTGGAGTTTCCATCCAATGTTTAACCTCCCTGCAAGAGACTGCCTACTTGGACGGGAAACGCCAAGGTATCCCTTCCATTACAAGCGCTACTAGCATTGTTACGCCGCCTCGGGATGTTGCCTCTTGTCATTCGAAATTGCATATCCCCCCCACCCCCCCTTCCCCTCTCTTCGTCCTCCTTTTTGCTTCTTTCAGGGTCTCATGTGGACGGTAAAATCATACTGACATTTTCTGAACACCAACGTTTCTATTAGACTCAGCTTTGTGTTCATGTTTCTTGATGATTATTCTGAGTTTGATTTCTTTTTTTGTTCTTTTTTTACGTGTTGGGTCTCTTGCCAGAGACATTTTGTGATTCAATTGAGGAGATTGAATGAAGCGGTGAAGTTGAGATATGTTTACCGTTAAAGAGCTGGGAGAATTTCTAATCGAAAGAGGCAGAGCTCAATTAGATTCCGAGATATTAGTTGAGTTTTTTTTCTTCTTTTTTTCTGGGTTGTGAAGTCGTGAGAACCGCGAGGGAGGAATTTGGTCAGGGGAAAATGGGGTTAAGTGAGGATTTTTGTGGAAAGGGGTGAAATGAAGATCTTTTGATGATCTCATTGGAAAGCTGAGGAAATTTTAGAAGGATAACATGGGTTAGAATTGTTTTTTTGAATTTTTTGAAATTTTCTTCATTTTCCCCTGAAAAGTCGGATTTTCAATAAAATCCAAAAAATTGATTTCGACCCATATCTTTCACCAGAAATTTTCTCAGCTTTTCTATAGAATCATAAGAGAAATCATATCTAAAATAATTTCCATTCCACCCCTCTTTTTTCTTACCCCATATATGTTTAATCTCTAGAATTCATCAAATAAATTAATACGCAGAAATTAAAACGTGCGTAATGAGTGAAATTAATTTTTCAAAAAAAGTAGCATTTAATTTTATTATGGAGAACAGACACGGTTACTCTATGGTGTGTATATTGCATTTTTAGAGTTAAATAGGGTGGATGTAGAGAGAAAAGACTTGGCAATTAGCGCATTATTTTTCCATTCAAACCTGGTAGGCGCCATCGGCGTGAAGATTGCACGGATAATACACGAAACGCTTGAACCAACTACGGAAGGGAGGTCAGATTTCCACTGAATTTAGAGTTCATTACCATGGCTAGACAAGGTTAAACAATTTTTTTGCAAAAATCCTGTCTCTTTGAAGTAATCCAAGATGAATTTATTCGCTAATTTAAAATTCGAAAGAATTCCAATAATAATTTGCACAACTTTATAATGCTCTGTTTAATGCAGAACGTTTATGTACACATCATTAATTTTATAATAAGTATCGAGCCCAACACATATTTACCTTCAATTCTCTTTTTCTAAAAAAAAATAAGAAAAAAAAAAAAAAAAAACAAGCCACTCATAACGTATGAACATTTGTATCGTTTACTTTTTATCCACTGTTTTGCCAATTGCGATACGATCGATTCGCCAACCAGAATTTCTGGTTCCGTGCGCACTGAGAGAAGCTATCCCGGATGCTTACTTCAGATAGATACAACGAGAAAACCAGATCGTTTATTCTTTGAGTTTATAGGGAATTTACGCTTGTTTCCAGTCTTTTTTTTTCTTTTTTTTTGTTTCATGATGAAAATCGGTTGGGGGAGAGAGAAGTTCAGTAGAAGCAATTGATTCATATGGAAAATGTTCATTTTTTGGATGTTTATTCCGGAAGCTGATAGCGTCTCGATGAGATCTTGTTCAGTCTTTAAGCAATTAATAAATTCACCAATTTGTGCATGATTAATACTGATTACTGATATTGATTTACCTTGTGATATTTTATCGTGTGATATTTTCACAGCGATATTCTGTCATGTGATATTCGGATTGTGATAATTAGTCATGATGATAAGATCTCACCCATTTAAAATTTGAGAATAAGTTGAGGTCGTTTCGACCCCAAAGCCTCTAAGCATTCGCTTTACCAGATGAGACTCGTATAAAATTATTATAAACAAGTGCCAGCTATCCGGAGGGAAACTTCGGAGGAAACCAGCTACTAGATGGTTAGATTAGGCTTTCGCCTCTATACCCAGTCACCATGGAGATACGCCCTTTTTGCCCTAATCATCGTTTGTGATTTGAATGAAGATTTGATCCTAATTTTCACAGCGATATTCTGTCGTGCGATATTCGGACTGTGATATTTAGTCATGATGATGAGATCTCACCCATTTAAAGTTTGAGAATAAGTTGAGGTAGTTTCGACCCCAAAGCCTCTAAGCATTCGCTTTACCAGATGAGACTCGTATAAAATTATTATAAACGAATGCCAGCTATCCTGAGGGAAACTTCGGAGGAAACCAGCTACTAGATGGTTCGATTAGCCCCTATACCCAGTCACCATGGAGATACGCCCTTTTTGTCCTAATCCTCTTTTGGGATTTAAATGAAGATTTGATCCTAATTTTCGTGTTTTTTTTAAACAATATTCCGGGAATTAATGGAGATACGCCCTTTTTACCCTAATTCTTTTGATGTAACTCTTGAAATTATCTACAAAAAAAGGATCTAGCCCAAAAAAAGGCTTATCTCCATTAGTTTCCGAAATATTTAATTCAATGAAGAATAATTCCCAAGATAATTTCGACTTTTTGATGAAAATTTATAATCATCAACAATTTACTTGTTGGATGAAGATAAAGTGTTACAATATTCTTGAAGAAATAGCTGCGATTGTATAGAATAGATTATATATATACGTAAAAGAGCATATAGATATGGGATCGTCGACAAAAACGTGCAGTGTCACAAATGAGCCGAGTTTAAAAGCGCTTGTAGCAAAACTCAGTGGCGCAATATTCTTCTGCCACGGCATTTGCAAGATGTGTACGTGAAAAGAGGGTACAAACTCAAGGAGAGTGGTACAATTGAGTTTATGTGAAGAGAGAAAAAGAGAGATAGATAGATAGATAAAATGAAGGAATGATAAAGACTGCTGTTACTTGTTGCAGGAGGATATTCGTGAACATCTGGGTGAGACAGCACTATGTGCTTTCTCTGTGCCATCATGAGATGCAAGTGTATGCAATATAAATATATATATATATATATATGCATATATGCTTTCATTCTCAATCGTGAGTCACACGGTTATGAAAACTCGTTCAAAAGGCATCGAATCAATTCGCCTGTGAATTTTCATGAATTCGCTCTTTTCTATTTTATTGAAAGTGCGATTTTCAGGGAAACGTTTTTCCTCCTTCGGTAGTCAGACATAATGGAATTCTTGAAAAGGGAAATCGTTGGATCTCATTGAACCGTGATGCTGCAATATGCTCTTCACTTTTATACTGGGAAAGGTGGGGTAAAATGGACACGGGTTGATTTTGGTATTTTATATTATGAAATTTATGAGAAATCGATGGGAATGATGGAGATAGGTTTTTTCTGATGATTCCATTGGAAAGATGAGGAAATTTCCCATGAAAATCATATTTCAGAAATTATTTTTTTGAATTTTTCAAAAATCCCATTTTTAAGTCAAGATTTGATGGTAAAAGACTTCTGTTTTTGGAAAATTTCAGGTTTTCCCGAATATCTCGGGTTCTATTGATCGTAGCGACCTGGGGTTGACCTTAAATGAAAGTTGAGCTCATTTCCCATCCATTAATGGGATTTAAAAAGAAAAATATCAATATTTTCAAGTATTTATAGGGCAAAAACTGTTTTTCGATAAAATGACCAATAAATGATTGAAAAATTGATTTAAAAAAAATTTGAACCTCATAAATCAATGAGAAATGAGCTCATCTTTCATTTGCGATCAACCCCAGGTCGCTACGACCAACAGAACTACAGATATCGCCGGAAAAGTGAATTTTTTCGATTTTCAAAGTGAAACCCTTTCAAAACTTGGCCAAAAAAGTAAATTTTTCCAAAAAATTGAAAAAAAAATATGACACATGTTTTCCGCCTAAAATTTTCTCAGCTTTTCAATGCAATCATCAGAAAATTTCTATCTCGAACCGTTCAATTGACGTCCATTTAACCCCACCTTCCCCTATACATATTGAAAAGTTTGCATTTGTCTGTTCCACGTAAAATCCAAAAATATAAAGCATCCTCTGCTTTATATTCCATAATAACCACATGAACCACCTAAAAAAAAAAAAAAAAAAAAAACAAACCAGTCGACCGGTACTCGCTCGTGGTTCTAGTTTTATGTGAATGACCGTTACGATGAATTTGAGTAAGCACTTGTGTGTATATCTTGTCTTATGCAAGTTGGTCTGGGAAAAAACGGAATGAAGTTACAAAAAAAAAAAGAAAAAGATTCAAGCACAATTCTCGGTCAGACTGCCGTTCTGCAAAAGTTCGAAAAACCCGGAAATTCAACTTTTTTTTTTCGAAATAAGTGGAGAGGTACAAAAAGAAATTATTGGGTTTCTGTGAGAGAGAGAGAGAGAAAGAAAGAAAGATTGAAAAATAGAGAAATAGAAGTGAAGTGCGAGATTACGAGTGTATATAGGACCTATACTGTAGGTACTTCTTCACTGTGCATCGCGCCTCTTCTATTTTCCAGCTTATCTGGCTGTTGAACAATGTCAATTGGAGAAACGGTACAAAAGGACTATGTATAAGCCACAGACTGTGTATTTTAAAAGAGTCTCTGGTATTTCTCAGTCCTCTATAGGTCTCTCTCTTCTTCTTTTCTACCTTGTTTACACATATAACAGATATCCATAGAAGACGAAGTACTCTTCTTCTCTTTCTTCTCGACGATGGCGCCAAGGAGATCTTGTTGCGTCATTGTCCGCTACGAAAGCGGAATAAGGAGAGCGTACAGCAGTTTGAAATGAGCACGCTCACTTCTTGACTTCCCTTCGCTATATATTCCTCTCAAGACATTTGCATAATCGCACCAGAGAATCAAATTCACAATGTATCCAAATGTCGGGTGAGTGAGAGGAAGCAGGATAGTTGTCCAATGGATTTTAGATTGTAGCTAGATCCTTGTTTTTCTTGTGGATGACACTATTTTAACATTTTCCAGAGGTTCACTTTGGATTTATGGATTCTTGGGTTTTTGATAGAGTAGATCTCATTAATTTTATGCAAATTGGTGATAATTTAGTTGGAAAGGCCTTTGCCTTTTTGCTTTCGAATTGAAGCTGTGTAATCATCAGAATTTTCTAGGAAATTGGAATAAAAAAGAGGTTGGAGCTGATTTTCTGGGATTTTTTGGGTTATTGTTGGCATATCTCGGAAAATATTGTGTTTAGGAGAATCTATCAAGAGCCCTTTTTTGTGGCTCTTGAAATTCTCTACAAAAAAGGTCTCTTAACATTTTTTCGTAAACCTAACCGCGATTATGATATGCCAAATACAATGAAAATTAATTTTTTTTGAGTTTTTTTAGATCTGAGCGTTCTTTGCAGCTTTTGATAAAAGGAACTTTGACGCGAGTAGGTTTATGGAAAAATGTCAGGTGACCTTTTTTGTAGAGAATTTAAAGAGCTACAAAAAAGGTCTCTTGGGATTTTTCGATTGAACTACTTGTTGGAGAGATATCTGAGAAAAAAGAGGATTTAATGGGATTTGGATTTCACAAAGAAATTTTTTTGAGCAGAAACACGAGAACTGATGCTAATAAATTCGTTTTTCCTTTTCGCAATGAAATTCCATGACGCGTGGCGATCAAGGTAGAGGTCGTGATGGTTATATCCTCAGCATAACACAGTTAATTCTTCATTTTTCTTTTCACGGACGTTCTCCACGCGAGACTGCCCTCAGTGAATATGTATGAAACGTTGGGTAGCATCTAAAAGTCTTTGGAGGGAAACGAGTGTATAAATATGTTTTTTTTTTCTTTTCTTTCTTCTCTTTTTCATTCTTTTCGTCGCTCTCGGCTGCTCACGCATGACTGCTAGACGCACTTTCGACGTCACTTTCGCACATATCGTCCACTGCCCCAATGATTTTCAAGGTTCGAGCCAATGACACCGTAAAAATATGAATTTTCTTGAATTCTGAGAAAATAGTCCAAGATAGAATTTTTTAAATGATTCCGTTGAAAAGCTGAGGAAATTTGAGCTGAAAAACATATGTCGCACGTTTTTTTTCAAAATTTTTAATTTTTTGGGGGTTTTTTGCAAAAATTTTGATTTTGACTCAAAAAAAATGAAAATTGGAAAAAAATAAGAGAAAAACCTTTCAACTTATGCTTTCCACCTCAATTTTCCCCAGCTTTTCAATGAAACCATAAAAAAAAATCCACCTCCAACCTTTCCCCCCAAAACCCCCCCATTTTTCCCCAAAAATCTCAAATTTTGCGTTCTTTTCTCTCTTTATCCCTCAAAAAAAAAGCGAAAGTCCACGAAAGGTCGTAAGTCATCTTTCTAAATGATTCCATTGAAAAGCTGAGAAAATTTGAACTGAAAAACATATGTTGCACGTTGTTTTTCCAAAAATTTTCAAAAAATTTTGAGTTTTTGCAAAAATTTTAATTTTGACTTAAAAAAAATAAAATTTGGAAAAAAATAAGAAAAGAACTGTCCGACACATGTTTTCCATCTCAAATTTCCCCAGCTTTCCATTGCAACCATCAAAAAAACTCCATCTCCAACTCTTCACCCCGAAACCTCTCATTTTCCCCCAAAAATCTCAAATTCTCCCCTTTTTTCTCTCTTTATCCCTCAAAAAAAAAAACGAAAGTACACGACAGGTTGTTAGTCATTTTTATGAATGATTCCATTGAAAAGCTGAGGAAATTTCAATTGAAAAAGACATGTAGCACGTTTTTTTTTAATTTTTTTTTTTTAATTTCAAAAATTTTGAGTTTCACTCAAAAAAATTAAATTTTCAAAAAAATAAGAAAAAAAACCTTCTGACATATGCTTTCCACCTCAAATTTCCCCAGCTTTCCATTGCAACCATCAAAAAAACTCCATCTCCAACCCTTCACCCCGAAACCTCTCATTTTCCCCCAAAAATCTCAAATTTTTCCTTTTTTTCTCTCTTTATCCCTCAAAAAAAAAAGCGAAAGTACACGACAGGTTGTTAGTCATTTTTCTGAATGATTCCATTGAAAAGCTGAGGAAATTTCAATTAAAAAAGACATGTAGCACGTTTTTTTTCAATTTTTTTTTTTAATTTTCAAAAATTTTGAGTATCACTCAAAAAAATTAAATTTTCAACAAAAATAAGAAAAAAAACCTTCCGACATATGCTTTCCACCTCAAATTTCCCCAGCTTTCCATTGCAACCATCAAAAAACCTCCATCTCCAACCTCCCCCCCAAAACCCCCCATTTTTCCCCAAAAATCTCAAATTCCCCCTTTTTCCCCTCTGCATCCCTAAAAAAAAGGCAAAAAAAAGCGACAGTACACGACAGGTCGTTAGTCATCTCCAAAGTGATAGGAATCATGAATTATTAGTCACTCCATTCAACTCCTCTCCAACCAAACATATTATTTCAATAGCCAACAGCGAGGAACACGAACCAAAGTCACATTCCATCAATAACAAAATGTAGAAATAAACAATTTGAAGTAACATTTTGAATTTATCCACCTACACACAAAACAATTGAGAAGCAGAGGAGAGAAGGAAGTTGACTTTGAAGTTGTGTGTACACATGTAAAAGGTTATCAGGAAGACTGTAAGGAAACGTGTAAAGAAATTTTCATTTCTATTTTTTATCTCCCCCCCCCCCCCCCCCCCTTTTATAATGCAAGAGAAGGAATGAAAATATTTTGTAGTACAAATAGTTTCGTATAAATCCCTCTTATCCGCAAGACATTATATATATATATATATATATACAGTATAAATACACAATGTCTTGAGGTATTTATACATCAGTGAAGTGCAACGGTTCTCTTGCTAGTCTTGGCGCTTCCGAGAATGAGAGAGGCGCCAATTCCAGAGAGGTGGCATATAACCAGGCGCAAGGTCAACGCATCGTGAGATATCCGTTTCTATCGTCGACGCATAATTATTCATCGGGTCGTTTCCTGCGTCTCAACGTCGCCTATTCCCTCTCTTTCTCTCTCTCTCTCTCTCTTAACATGCTAGCCACGTTTTTTTTTTTTTTTTTTTTCTTCAACTACTGATGATTTAGAGGTGATAAAAGATCAAATGGACACACGCGTCTGCACCTTTGCTCAATGATTTATACGTGGAAAATAAGTTTTCAATGTTGAGGGAATATCTGAAGGTTTTTTCTTTTTTTTTTTTTTTGGAATGGTGCAAGTACGATTTTATGGGTGTCTATTATGCAGTGGATAGGATCATGTGATTGGGGGGGGGGGGGGGGGGAATCGGTATCTTAATGTGGCTTGATGAGCACTCAGTTGGCGCGACGTCTAGACGGAATACACACGTAGCAACAGAGAAGGGCGCTTTTTTTCGCAATTACTTGAAGTTAAAGGAATCATGTACAGCTTAGTCTTGGCGCAAGCGGAAAATATTGAGTTTATGGAAAAATGTCAAGATACCTTTTTTGTAGCTCTTGAAATTTTCTACAAAAAAGGTTTCTTGACATTTTTCGATAGACTGACTCGCGGCAAAGATATTTATGGAAGAATCTTTAACGATTTTTTTTCCTAAAAAATGAGGAAAAAATCGGTATGAGCTTCTACTATAAAGAACTTTGAAGCGAGTAGGTTTAGAGGAAAATGTCAAGAGACCTTTTTTGTAGAGAATTTCAAGAACTCCAAAAAAGGTTTCCTGGTAAATTCCCCTAAACCCAATGGTTTTCGAGATCCCTTTTAAATAAGCTGGTCGTGATTTTTAAGCGAGTGAATCTGAGAGGTTGGCTCTTCATTTTCTCTTATACTTCATCAACAAGCCCACATTTTGTTGTGATTTAGGAAGTAATAAAGAAACCCAACTGTGGTTTTGAATTTTATATACTTGCAGACAGAGTGAGGAGAGAATATGGCCATATGCCCAGTAGCACCAACATACCACCTTAATAAAATTACCAAGTATTCTCTTTCATCCCTCTCTTCTTCTTTCCTCACACAATCTTTCTTTTTTTTTCTCTTTCATTTCGTATTCACCTCTTCCGAGAGCATAAATCTCACGTGAAACCGTCGTTAAGTATGAAAACTGTGTAGGTGTATGTATATATGTGTGTGTGCCCCTCGTGGTCCTGGCAATTAATACGAAACGAGTGGAAAAAAAGGGAAAGGAGCCTGAAAGAAGAGGAAAAAAAAAGTGCATTGAAAGCAAAACTTTTTTTTCGAAGAAACTCTGTAATTTCGTTAAAAGCGAAAAGCCAAAAAAAAAAAAAAAAAAAGGAAAAAAGGGGCAAGAGTTAAATACACAAAAATAAATCGTGCAAAAATATGGAATTTACCGTGGATTATTCAGTGTAAACGTGTGGAATTTCATGAGAATCACCAGAGTCAACGAAATATATGTCTTGAACCCGGTCATTAAATGCAAATTGCAAAAAGACTTGGCATTAAACTCTCTGAGTGGAGGGAAGAATAAAGTTTGCCAAATACCAGTGAAGAAAACGAGCATACGGGGGACATACTTAGCATAATAAAATTGTAGATTGTATGTGATGCATATTAAGGCTTTAAAATACATACTATTGTGAGGGATAAAGACATTACAGAATTGATTCATTTCTTGTTAAGAGATTTTTTCTATTTTTCTTGATGAAAAAAATTACATTTATATAATTCCACAAAGTGAAAGGATACATTATGATAGAAAATTGAAATTATATATATATATATATATATTTTTTTTTTTTCGTAAATTCAATCGCAAATGTACGTATACGTATCATTACGTGAAATGACGTGACATTCCGGTTTCTCTGGCTAACGACGCGGAAGGAACGTGGACTCGTCACTCTCTAGGTCGGGGTTAGCCGCACCGGGAATTCTCCCGTATGTGCGTCGTGTGTCGATGACCCTGCGTGTGCAGAAAACCACATGACTACATGTCCTCTAACTATAGCCTTCGTAATCCACCTCCTCAGACCCCCTCCCCCCCCTCCCTTCACCCACCCACCCCCTTCCCCCTCTTGTCTTCACTATTTTTCAGCATTCTATTATAGTTATTGTCACGTTTAAAAACTTTCCCGGACTCTCGTTCTCATATTCTGTTAATTTTGCCAAGTGAAATTGGCATTACAGTGTATTTCACATTTACGAGAGAAATCAAGATTAATTAATTCGAATTAATCCAATTTAGGAGAAAAAAAAAGAGTCTATAGTCGTAAATACTTTGGGTTGAAAGGAATCTCGGAAATGAGTGGGTTTATCAAAAAATCTCAAGATACCTTTTTTGTAGCCCGGAAAATTTCCTACAAAAAAGGTATCCTGCAATTTTTCGATAAACCCACTCGCCTCAAAGTTACACACAAGAGAAGCTTCTAAGAGTTTTTGGGTCCAGATAAAATACAAAAAGCTTAATTTTCATTATTTTTTAACATATCTCGAAAAGTTGTTGGTTTAGCAAAAATGTTCGGATCTTCTTTTTAGCCCTTGAAATTCCTGCAAAAAAGGTCCGAGATATTCGCAGAAGAACATACGCACGCAATTACTAAAAGCTTTAAAGTTTCGCCTTTTATTGAAACACCTGCCTAATAAGGCAATAATTATTTTTTCTTCCCCATCAGCAAAAGAAAAAAAAAAAAAAGGCAGTACACGTACAACCGATAAATTAACGTTGTGTCCGATGATAAATGCATTTAAATTCGAGGTGATCAAGGATCAAACACAGCCAAGTAACACTATTACTATACTCTTCTTGCAATATAAATTCTTAATGGTGTGTATAGTTGTTGAAAGGCTTCTCTCTTAGGTCTTGACTACGTTGACGATCTATCCTAACGCCTAATTAACGAGATAACGTGTATAAATGCCAAACCTATAATGCCTGTAATGATCATCAAGTAATCGTAGCTTCTCGCCTCTAGTGAGATCACTGAATTAAATTGCACTAAAAATCCTCTAATTTTTCGTTCGTATAACAACAATGTTTTGGGTGTTAATTCCAGTCATTGGAGGATGGGTATCATTGAATATTTATGAAAGCTCAACGCCTTCGGTCCCATTTATTTGTTGCACTTTTTTTATTATCTCTACCTTCGTTAGTCATTTTTCTTCTTCTTCTTCTCCTTTGGGTGTGCCTGGGCCTTCGAAATGATTTAGGACCACCGGATGCAAGGGTGGACGACCTCAAGGAGTAAAAAATTATGAGAACAGGATGATGCAGACTTAACATGATTTTTAAGGTGTGCCTAAGAAGGAGAAAATCGACAATTTTGTAGCGAAGTGGTAAAGGGAGTTAAGTACGATAAAAGGATTGTTTTCTATTAGCATGAGTATTTCTTAATAGTTGAATTGAACTATTTTGAATCAATCATTGTACCTAGAATTATAACTAGAAAACAACAGTTTATGGTAATGTTTAGTATCTGATTGTTAGAGCTGAGGCTTTGGTGTACGGTTTGATCTAGGATGAAGCTGCCTATAGATGAAGCACCTTTTGAATGCTATGAATGTTAAACTGATATTTATAAACGTCAAACTCACTTTATAAACGTTAAAGAATTCGTATTTCACGATAATCTTAGGGGAACTTTGTGGAGAACTTCTAGAGGAACTTTTAGGGGAACTTTTAGAGGAAATTTGAGGGGGACCTTGAAGGGAAACTTTTAGGGGAACTTTGAGGGGATCTTTAAGGGGAACTTTTAAGGGGACCTTTAAGGGAAACTTTTAGAGGAATTTCTAGGGGAACTTTGAGCTTCGAACAGAACAGTCAAGATCTTTCCTGCTATATTTTTAGTTCAACACTCCGAAAAATTCTCTCAGTATATATCGTTGCCTTAAAAATCACAAAGTAGTATAAGTCCTATAGATATAAGCATAACACTCACGCCCCTTTGACTCTAATTCGACGATATATGGCAATAAGACTTAACTTCTCCTAATTCGCTACTAAATTCCCGAAAAATAAAGGGAAATTTGCAGTTAAAATTTGAATTTTCTCTGGAGAATACGTCTGCAATTGGCATGTATTATCGGCCACGTCAAATACAAGGAATGAGAACATACGTCTCGTTTAATCCCGTGTGTCCACGAATGAATCAATCAATTGAACGGCTGTTGAACGTGGACGGTAGCCCGTTATAGCGGAACATCGTGTTATCGATCTTATGCTTTATCCTATTACGTTTTATAATGTACATTCGTTGGAATTTTAATATTCACGGGATGTCCTGGTCAATCGACAGCTCGTGCCACATGAATTTTATGCAGGTAACATATAAATAATGTTCTAGAGGTGAATATAACGTTTCTGGTTAAGAATATCAAGTTTGTTATTTGATTTTATTTTGTCATTAGCTTTTTAGGGATTGAAGTAATTTTCATGGTGACCTTTTTTGTAGCTTTGTCCTCCCTCCAAAAAGGATTCATGATGGAAATTGTTCTATTTCGCTTAGTTTCCGAGATATCTTTGAAAAACTAATGATGAAATAACATAGATTTGTCTGAAAACTTGGCAGTTTTTGGGGAAATGGAGGTTTTTTGGTTGAATGGTTAAAGATAGAAGATTTTTGATGATTCCATTGAAAAGCTGAGGAAATTCTACCCCTAATTCACCTGATTTCGACCTTATTTTCATTAATTCCTCATGATAGAAAGAATCAGGTTTTCCCATTATAGAAATTGAAACTCTGGCACGTGAAGCATTCAAAAAAAATGAGTAATAAATAAAATACTGAAGAGCAAACCACGAGAAGTGCGTTGAAGGTATAACTCGAATTAATGTTGAGTTGAGACGGATGAAGCAGAAAAATAAATAGCAGAAAGACAAAAGAAGACGAGACCTACACACATACATACATACACACATATATACACACACACACACACACGAGTCCAGAATGACACTTTGAGGATAGTTCCAACGATGGGGAGAGCGATTGCAAATAAAAAAAAATTGCAAAAAAAAAGAAAGCCATGAAAAATCAACGAAAAGAAAGAATTGAAGTGGAGAAAAGAGCCTGGAGTTTAAAGAAACGGCCTGTGGTAAAGCAAGAACTTCTTCTTTCGTGCCTCTCGGTTAGTTTCGCTCAGGCTCGGCGAGTGAGCTTCGACCTTGAACGGGCCCTGTATGGGCTATGCCACTGACACGGACCAAGGACGCGCCCGGGCACACCACAAGCATATACACCAATACAACTACAATAAATGCCAGCTCATGTGCACAAGAGATGAACACAAGTCGCTTGTGTGTAATTGTATTGGTCCCGAAACGCGGTCGTAGAACTCGAAGAGACTGTACGTAAGGAGGCTTTTTTTTTTATTTTTTTATATTATTTATTTCGTCGTCTTCGCATTGGCGAACACGCAAACGCTTCAACAATGTGCGCAAAGTTTTATGGCAAAGGTAATTTTCCTTTTGATTCATTTGGTGAAAGTTTGTAGATGCAGATTCATTTTTTTCGCTGATTAGAACTTCATCAGGAGAAAAAAATCAGAAGTTCATTATTGTTGGCATATCTTGAAAACAGTTAGATTTAGAAGAATTCATCAAGATATCTGTTTTGTAGAAAATTTAATTTCCTACAAAAGAGGTCTTCTGCTAAATCCTTGGAAACCCAACGGTTTTCGAGATCCCTTATTAAGAAGATAAATTCGATTTTTTGGAGGTATTCTGCACAGAAACATTGATTCCAGCTTCTTTCATGCATAACTTTGAGGCAAGTAGGTCTAGAGGAAAATATCAAGAGACCTTTTTTGTAGGGAATTAGATTCCCTACGAGAAAGGTCTCTTGGTAAATTGTCGTAGACCTAATGGTTTTCAAAATATACCAACACAATAACAGTTACGTGATTTTTCCTAATCTAATAACATATATCTTTATAATCATCTACTTCAAATCACCCAAAACTTCACAGAGAACTTGAAACTTCATCCCAATAATCTCATCAACCAAATTAATCCATACCTCACATCAAAGTGGTCCACAAACCGCCTCTAACTCCCCCCGTTACTCTTTAAGTTGTAGGGTTTTTCACTCGCTTTTCCCTAGTAACATACTCCATGTTTTCGTAGATCATTAAGCTGAATATTTCATAATCATTATGTTATTTATATGTTAAAACCCACGGGCTGGGACTATAAACCCGCAAACGTCAAGAAAACGTAGTCCAATCTATATAAAAATTGTTGCCTATGTAAAAATCTATTAAGGTTAATAAAAACTTGTTAAATTTCAATATATCGTCATCCTAGAAACAAAGGGACTTAAGTACTGTATATAAGCATACCATTTATGCCTCTTTGTTTCCAAAGCCATAATATGGAAGCCCCTGCAGTTAATAGCAGAGATAGTGTGCTGTTGCTACACGCATTGGTCGAAATCACTGAAGTGTCTTTCGTGTTCAAGGACTCGTTTTGCTAGAAGCAGTATATGCACAAGGTTTCTTTAGCTTCTCTCTCACTCTCTGGCACTTATCGTAACACGAGTAGGACCAAGTCTCTGTAAATTCGCCACAGGGATTCGACAATCATCTTTCATCTGCTAATGTATCCTTCTGCTTCACGCAAACTCATTAATTCCATGGATTTTCATATTATAGAGTAAAAGAGAGTAAATTGACGCAAAAATTTTCCAATACGTAACGCAAAACATTATCGAACTTCCTGATCACCTAGAACACGTATTTTTACATAATTAAATTACTATTTTCAATTATCTAATATCTAAAAATCTGATAAAAGTCTAATGAAAACAAATTAGCAGCTTTTTTCAGATTTTTTAGAGTGCATATGGCTCGAAAAAGAAAATAGCTGCATCCTACACGTTTTCTCCGGTGAAATTAGATGGCAAATTGACATTTTTACGAAGATTGCGTGACAGAAGAAGATGAGCCGATAAGAATTGTTAAGTAGAAATAAAAGAATTAACCCGTGGGCGTATTTATCAAGTAGAGTCCTTTCGTCGTTCATCTTTCATCAAAAATTTTGCAGTTAAATTCTTCTTTCTTTTTTTTTTTCCCACCCCCAAGACCTCCAGACGATGCTGGAGATATATTAACCAAGCGTGTTCGATTTTTTTCTTTTTTTTAATTTAATCTTTTCGTTTGATTTCTGCACGGTTAGGTCTTTTCTACCTGGCTCCGCCCAGGGACCGGAAATTTCTGGCCTTCATTCTGTGTCCAAAGATATACGAATATTTTTGAAGAAATTGGTCTGGTAGACAGACTCGCAAATTGTAAATTGTCGTTCTTCTGCGGTTAGAAGAGCACCCTATGATTTGATTATCAGGTGAGGTGGAAAAATGTAATTGGGTCTGATGAAGCGAAGTGAAGTTTGATTCCATTTGAACCACATCCTCAATCAGACTTCAGAAGCAACTTCCTGTCAATGATCATTGATGAAGGAAGTTTATTTGAAAGGGATCTCAGAAATGATTGTATTTATGTGAATTTATCAGGAAATCTTTTTTGTGGGGAATTGAATTCTCTACAAAAAAGGTTTCTTGATATTTTACGATAAACCCACTCCTTTCAGAGATACTGATCAATAAAGATACACGATAATTTCATCTGCATTTGCATTCATTGTGGCCATCCACCAGTGTCGCACTGGGCCCACTCACCCGGTTGAAAAGAAAATAGATGTAATAGTGTATAAAATTAAGACCTTGGTGCACTTCTCCGACACGCGTATATTATCCGAAGCGTTCCTCGCCCCATTCTAGCACGCTTATGGGTTCCATGGATAATCGATTTGATCGTAAAATACGCTCCTTATACTATCTTTTTCATCGTACTAACTTCGTTTCTTATATTCAGAGAATTATTTTTATTTTCTTTCTTCTTTTCTGTATTCGATGGATTCATATCAGGAAAATCTTTTGGCCTGACATCAGCAGATATTTCTTGGGGTCAAGGGTATTCAATGATCTTTCATTCAATGATTTATCCATTGTGATGAAATTTCAAAAAAAATCATCTCAAAAACATAAATCATGAGTTATCTTGAAAACTAAGCATAGATATCAACATTTTTGTGGAGACCTATTCTTTTGTAGATCGAATTCTCAGCTGCAAATCAAGGTTCAAAGCAAAACTGCTCTATATCGCTGCATTTCTGAGATTCCATAATATAAAAAAGCATGGGACTTTTTCTGTCATCACTTATCCTAATATATATTATAGATATACTATCATATATATATATATATATATAGTATAGTATATAGTATATGTAATATATAATAATGATAATTTGAGAGTTTTTTTCTATTTTTTTTTGCAATAAAAAGGCAAAAAAATCGTTGTTTTCTGTTTTTAAATTAATGCATTTCAGAGACAAAAAGGCGCAAGTCCTCCGGGACTTACGCCCCTTTGTTTCTGATCCTCAATATCATAAAAATGAAGTTAAAAAAAATATGCAAGGCCTCAAACTTGCAAATTACTGCTTTTTGTACGTGGAAACGCGCTTTACATTCATTTTCCTTCATTTCAATGACGGTCAAGAAATTCAAAAATATATGTAAAAATATATATAAATATGTACAAATGTCATTTTCAAGAGCATCATGCAAAAAAGGTGCGTTGCGTGCACCCAAAGTCTAGTCTTCAAAAAACTGAAAGATCTTAGCTAAACAATTCTGAACATTTCCCTCTTCTTTGTCGTAATTTCTCTGACTTGTTTTGCCTTCTAAGGTCGACCGGATCCTCTCTCGTAGGCTTTAGAAGAGAACCTGAATGAGCCAAATTGAATCGCCTTCTTCGATCTAGCATTTTTCTAAAATGGCCTTGGACCAAAAATAAGGTTAAAAAAACTGGAAATTCCCAGACCCAAAAGAATTGGGCATCTAGGAATCTTTCGATGGATGCTCATGCTTATAAACCCTGAGCACCTAGTTTCAAGACTGGAGAGCCTGTGGGATGTAAAACAAGAAGCGCAAGTACAGAATCTAAATATAACTCTGCCAATAGTATAGGCGCCTATCCTCCTGGTTGCTCTATACACATATACACACACATATACACATACATGTTACAATACTTGGTTGTATAATGTGCAGCCTCCCACTATCCCTCTTATATATTTTTCTTTCAGCTTCATCTCCCGTCCCTTTTACTATACACCACCACAACACCCCATACGACCTGGCCGATCTTCCTGGGCGCATACCAAGCTATCTTAACCCAAGGATTTTGCTTTATTTTTCTTTATTATTTACTTCTTTTTTTTTTTTTTTTGTTTCAATTTCTGCCTTCTTCTTCTTGGTGGAAGATCAGAGAGCTCGGTCAAAGGTGGTAAGAGGCTTCATCCTCACGCCTCTATGGCCTCTTCTTCACTTTTTTTTTTTTTCTTCTTTTTTCTTTCTCCATCCTCTCCTGTATTTTACGTTTAAATATATTTTTTTTCCATGTTTCTGAGAACATCATGAGGAAATGAAAATTTTTTACGTCACGGAAATATACCGGAAGAACATTTTTGAATTATTAGGGGATCATTATGTATGCGGAAATTGATAATTTGTAGGTTTTCACATGCCAGCTACCTCTCTTCTCGACTTGATCTTGAATTTATCTCATTACGTAATTTACTGTATGGTATTGAAAATTATTGGTTATGAGATTAAAAAACACACTTTAATTTTTTTTCGTAGTTTTTTTGGAGTCATTCCAAAAACTAAGGGAGATAGGGTAATTTTTGTGGAGACCTTTTTTGTAGCTATTGAAATGAGAGATCGGCAAAAAAAAAATTCGCATTTTTAATTTTTTAATTTTTTTCATTTCTGTAATTTCCATCGAAAAATTTTTAATTACTTTCTTAATGAAAAATTTGGATTTTTTAATTTTTCATTAGTTTGAAAATTAATTTTTTTTTTTTTAACAATTTTGATTACTATTGTAATTTAAAATTTGACTGATGGAATTTCATAATTATTTTCTTTATTAAACTTATTAACATTTTTATTAGTTAAATTGAATTACAAATGTCATATAAGCGTCATTTAGATTTGATTAAATTATAAGTTCTTATTTGTGTTACATTTAGTTAACACTCTCAACTCAAAATTTTTGTCTGAAAAACGGTTATATTTGGGAAGATTGAACATAGTAGCGTTGATTTTATCATAAAATTAATTATTCCAATCAATTAATAAGTAAGAAAGAATGAAAATTTCGAATAAGAAAAAGAATTATAAAATTTCATCAGTCAAATTTTTAATTATAATAGTAATCAAAATTGTTAAAAAAAAAATTAATTTTCAAACTAATGAAAAATTTGAAAATCCAAATTTTTCATTGAGAAAGTAATTAAAATTTTTCGATGGAAATTACAGAAATAAAAAAAATTAAAAAATTGACGATGCGAATTTTTTTTTGCCGATCTTTGCTTGAAATTCTGCACAAAACAAGATTCGGGCAAAATTATTCTATCTCCCTTAGTTTTCAAGATATGCCAATTTGAAAATCAGAAAAAAAATCAAATTATCAGGTTTTATTTTTTCACTGCTGAATATATATATTGAAGAATAAGGTAGAATGAGAAAACTGAGATCTTGTTAAATAGACTGAGCGTGATTTTATGGCCTTGCACACTTCTACAGGCTTCTCTCAACTGTCCTACCGTATCCACGAGTGGGTTAGCAGTGATAGCGTTAACTCATCGTCATCCTACTTCTTCCGTTTACTTACTGGCCTAACTGAATACATATATATACAAACATGTTAATCGGTTATTTCATTATCATTGTGTCCCGTTAATTCCGGTGTAACGGTGCAGAAAAAAAGAAGCCTCAAACTGAGTGTTTAATGTCAAAAGTATCGAAGAAAATTCCAATACAAATGAAATTATGAAGGAAAAAAAAGTAAAAGTTACGTCTGAATCATATAACACGTTGGAAATTTTCACTAGTAAATCAGCGTTTTATATTCCGCCAATTTTATGTCTCTCGATATCAATGAGACGAAGGTGTGCTTGTGAAATAGAGAGAATTCATGTGGAAAAAAAGTGGTCAAGTGAAAGAGAGCCCTCATGCATCTCAACTAATATTTCACAACTTATGATTTATACTGCATTAGGTGACCTACAATATATTTCATATTAAAAAAAAAAAAATAAAAAAAATCATTGGTAATTTTCACAAAACGTAATGTACCGTGAAGAAGTATTGCTAAATCGAAAGTGAAGATTTCATCGATTACGAATGTTTGAATGAGAATAATCCAATCAAGTCTTCATCTTCATCAGCATTTTCTTGGATTATCTTGGAAAATTTGTGCTATCTTCTTTATTCACCGAAATGTTCTAGAAGAATGGTGATAATTGACTAAATCAGTTCATAAAATGATTAAAAGCGAAATTTAATTTAATGTTCAACCGCAAATGATGAAATTGTCTCTTCTTCAATCTCAACTTCCTCAATTGCATCAAATTCCAATTAATTGTTCACAAATTTAGAAAAGTACTCGATAGACCGTGTTACATCGTTCATTGACTCATTTCTAAAGCAAAAAAAAATACTAAAATCTTAAAGTAAGACCACAAAGTCCGAGTATAGCGGCTAGTTACAGACACTGAGTCGTTTTCTGCGGCTTAAGTATTACGAAAGTATCGTCGAAAGCGAAAATGTTGGTTCTCTCATCCACCCAGCATTACTCGAGGCTACAGTTGGTTATCCTCCAATTATCTTGGCTTTAAGGAAAAAAAAAAAAAGGAAAAAAGGAAAAAAGGAGCAGTCTGAAAGGTGTCATTTTCGATCGTCTATCTTACTTGGAATAATTCTTATTCTATCATCATCCAGGTTAACTTTGAATTGTAAGGAAAAAGAAAAAAAATACTGATTCACTTTCATTTTGAAGGCAGTAGTTAAAGGATTGAATACGTGATCTCTTTATCCTCAATTTGGAAAGACCAAATCGATCAATTTTCAACTGAATGTAACACAATTCTTGGGTTTTGTGTGCAATAGTCTAGATGTGGTACTCCACAATGGTTTTGCATGTGGAAATTCTGGTAAATGGAAGATATCATTGATAAGCTGATGGGATTTTGGAAGATTTAAGCTTTCGACCTAGGAGAAAGTGGGATCATATGGATATTAAAATGAAAGGGTTGAAGATGATTTTTTTTTTGATGATTTCATTGAAAAGCTGAGGTAATTTTAGGCGGAAAACAAGTGTCAAAATTAATTTTTATCGAATTTTTGAAGATTCGATCTTTTTAGATCATCTTTGAAGGACTGCTTCTATTCATTTTTTGAAAAATTTACTTTTTTTCAAAATATCTCTGGTTTTGTTGGTCATAGCGTAGAAATTTGTCATCGATTTATATGTTCGAAGTTCAGTAAATAAATTAAGAGAAAAATGGACTGGGAAATGAGGAATTGATGAAATCGTGAAAATAATCAAACACTGCACTGAATATTTAATATTGGTCAAAGTTGCGTTTTTATTCAGTAAAATTTATGACGATTTTAACACAGTAAAAGTCAATTGTTCTTTGGAAGCACTGCACCTTGATTGGTTGATTGTACCGTAACTTTGAGTGCCAATTTCCAACATTGTAAGGTTTGCAATTGAAAAATATCTATTTTTAAGGTATTTATGGACACTTTTGTGATAATCAGTTTTTTCTCCATAAATATCTTGAAAATCCATAGTTTTCAATCAAAAAATCTATAGATTGATGCCAAATGATTTCATCTTCCACCTCCATTTGGGATTTTTATCCTAAAACCAATAGAACTGGGAATATTTCCAAAAAACATAAAGTTTCCTAAAAATGGAAAGGATACTGCAATTTGTAAGAGATGGCCTTCTAAGTCTCTGCTAAATGATTTTAATTATACTAATTTTACTCTCGTACCGACATTTCGACTCCTTTGTGAAATCCTGTTCAGATTACTATTTTTATTTGACTCAAAAAAAATATTTTTACATTATAAATGACAATCTTATTGAATAAATATTGCATAATTACTGATAAGTAAGAGTACCTCTCCAAATATCGACTGAAAAAGTCGAATTTTGAATTAATTGCAAAGATTTTCCTTCAAATTTCCTCAGTTTTTCAATGGAATGACGAAAAAAAACCCATCTCCAATATTTTTTATCGATTTCACGTTGTTTTTCAGAATATAGTCATCAAAAAACTCGAATCTGTCCGTTTTACCCCACCTTTTCCTATAATTTCTTAAGATTCTTCATAAAATCATCGTGAAAATTATCATAAAATTAACAAATCTCTCAGTTGAGTTTATCATCATGAAAATCCATGAATTATATCACTGAATATTGAAGTAAATTTAGTTGGAGAGGCGGACACGCATATTACGTGGACATCCCGCTGTGATTACCGCGTAGTTTCTAATTAATGAGCAAACTCGGGCATTCACAATTCCCCCCCCTACTCTAAACTTTTTATGCGTGTTAACGAGTTAGCAATTCGATGTGCAATTAATAATTACTGAATTTTTCTTTCTCACTTTGTTGTCCAATATTTAAGATGATTTTTTTTGAGTTTTATTATTATTCACCTATTCTTCACTTTATTTTCATTAAACTTCATGTATTATTCGAGAAATCATTCACGAGTACACACACACATTCATCCACTTCACCCAAAGGATTATTACATGCTTTGGTAAACACTGCTATTATAATTCAATTTAATATTAATTTGTGCAATGTACCTCCAAGCGGTTCTCATTTCTATCAAAAGAAGCGTATGTTGGCTGTTGTTACATCTAAAATATGACAAGGCCTGAAGATACTGTCAGAATATTCATCTCAAAATTAATTAAGAACCTTAGCTATTTTGCAAATTGAAGACGGGAAGAAGCGTTGAGATTTTTAGTTTTTTTGTTTTTTTCTGAGAAGAAGCAATTTTCAATGAAGTGAAGTTGATGGTTTTGAGAAGTTGATCGGTTTATTACGAATATCTCGAGTTCTAAGTGGCGAAGAGGGTTGGAAGTAGTTTCCTTGGAATACTTAGGAAATTTGCGATGAAAAACATGGGTCGAATGTTATTTTTACGAATTTTTTGAAAATTTGATCTTTTTGGGGATCAATTAAAGGCAAATTCCTTCCGATTTTTTTGGAAAAAATCAGTTTTTTGAAGATATGTCCGGTTCTATTGGTCGTAGCGCATTGAGATTGCGTGCTAATTAAAGGTCAGCTCATTTGCCATCGATTTATGTCTTTCTAACAAAAAAAAATATCGATTTTTCAAATATTTTCAAGCTAAAACTGATTTTTACAAAAAGTGATATAAATCATCGAAAAATTAATGTTTTCCTTTTCAAAACCTCATAAATCGATGACAAATGAACTCACCTTTCATTTGAGACCAACCCCAATGCGCCACTATTAATAGAACTCTACATATCTCCAAAAAACTGAATTTTTCGAAAAATCGGAAGAGTTTCAGCTTTAATCTTGATCCAAAAAAATCGAATTCTCAAAAAATTGTATAAAATAACGTCAAATACATGTTTTCCGGCTATAATTTCCTCAGCTTTTCAATGGAATCATCTAAAAAAATCTATCTCAATCCGTTCATTAAAAAACACCAATTGTCCAACACATTTCATCTAAAACTTCACAAAAAATCACTCCTAAAAAAATTTAAAAAATTATTTTCATTCTCGTCTGACCTTTATAAACATAAATTGGTACGTAGACGTCTCGGGTAATAGTTTCAGCCACTGTTCGTTGTTACGTACTGTACTGTCCTTATCGACACTCGTAAATCTCATGATCGACGACGATATCATGTACTTCTGCCTACACATTCACGACGGATCTTTCACCAGGGTGGCGTAAGAAATTCAACTTTATCCTTTTTTTTTTTTTCTTATTCTCTTCTAAAACTCTTACATTGTGATTTATCGGTGCACTCGAATTATGCCAGACAGAATAGCTTTCACTCAGCCTCCTAACGTTGTATTATGAAAAACAATTTTTCTCCACTGTATCTCTCTCGGGCATCTACCATTTGTCTCGAGTTTATTCCTCTCTTTTTTTTTTTATTTCGCCTGTGTACCGCAAGTAAACCTCGTTGAAACGACCTTGCACGTTCTCCGTGACACACAAAAAAAGTCGCCTGATATTTGGCAACTCTAAAAGCCCCCCCAAAAAAAAATCGAAAGCAAGCTGCTTTTAATCCAAAATTCATTAGAACACGTTTTTCTCCACTTATTCATCCCCATAAACAAGTCCTCCAACAAAAGTAAAATAAAAAAAAATCCAGTCACGAAACATCAGTGGTATTGACCCTCGGGCAATTAAATCCAGAGTACCAACTGCACAGTTTGAACACGCACTGCCCCAAGCTTACATATCACACAGCTCTTTCTCGAGTATTTAAACATCCTAGAATACGCACTGAGGTACTAGTTACTCTCTAGTTCTCCATTAAAAATAAAAAAAAACTATGTAAAACCGGTCCCTAATTGATACCCCGAACTCTCTCTCTCTCTCTCTCTCTGTATATCCACGATAAATGAAGGAAAATCCTGTTGCAGATGGGGACAATTATGCGATGCTCAGTGCAGCAGAAAAGGAGTCTGCAGAAATCCTCGAAAAACTAGGAAATGGCAGCAACAGACGGTCAGATTGTCGTTGCAGCGGCACGTTGGGCCGATGAGGCAACATACTTACGTGAATTTGTAACGAAACATCGTCTACCAGCAGTCATCAAAATCACCAAAGGTCAGTATGGTGGTTTCGGTGTGCCAACACTTCCAGCACCGAGCCTTCAAAGTACAGCGTTGTTGGTGTCTGCTGGGAGAAGACGAAAGATCGTTGCACAAGCGGTGAAGATCAAGGAGGGAAGAAGAGTTGTTGGCATTGGACCAAGATTAGCAATACCAGATTCGTATTCCGGATACTTTGAGATTCTGAGTGAAGAAGGAAGAGCTGTTAGGGGGATAGAATCCGTCAATGAGTTGTCTAGAAGGTGTCCAGATGAAGGAGCATTGGTTAGAGAAACGATTAGGGGTATTGCATGTAAGGTTGAAGATTCGGGGAATGTCGTTGCTGAAGGCAGCAGAACTTTGGGCGCTGGTGAGACAATAGTAACAGCAGGAGAAGTCTCAATTCAGGGCAGGGGCAGATTCTTACGTTGTGTAGACAGCCATGGTGATAATATCCTTCTCAGTATGGAGCAGCGAGGACGATTCAGTGCTCTTGCAAGAGAAGACAACATCAGTGGAGTCCATACAGCTCGTGCTCTTTTGAGCAAACGGCTGCCTTTAACCGTCAGGCTAGTCCATGGTCAGCCACCTCGAGGTCTAAAGTCATCCTCACAATTTCTACCAGAGCTACGGTTACTCTCGACATTCGAAGAGGAGCACGTGTTCGCTCTGCCACTTCAAAGAGATGGTGCAGCTGTTGCATTACCTCTGGCAGCACCACTCAAGCTTGTCAAAGCCAGAAACGAAGATGCACTGAGGTCGATGACGGAATTTACGAGATTGGTTGATAGAGCCTCAAGACTGGTTGCTGATGTTGCAGATAGGGCACATGTACTTGATGGAAGACTCGGTGAAAGCAAAAATAGGCAAACAAGAAGTGCTGGATTTTTAAGAAGATCAGCTAGTTCAGACAGTGCTAATCATCATCGTCATTATTACCATAATTATCATCATAGTCATCATAGTCACAGTGCTCATGTTGTTTATCGTGATGAGAATAGAGTGCCACCTTCTTATGGTGAGGATTACGATGAAATTGATCAGATTTATGACTATGTGAGGGGCTTTGCGCCACTGCCAAAGAGCGTTAGGTCACCGTATGAAAGTCCGAATAATAATCAGGTCAATTCAAGTCCACCATTGACTCCAGTTACAGTGACAATAGCACCGATTCTTGATGATCGACCTGAACCACCGCCAATTGAAACAATACCAACGAAGAAACTCCAGGCAGAAAAAAGAACACGTCGAGCTGTTAAAGAGACGCCAATGCCCAAAGTTGAAAAGCCACCATTGGCTAAGCTTTATGTTAAGAATAGTGGAACGCAGAGGGGTCGTCCACTCATGAGGCAAAAGAGTGCTTCGCCCCTCAAGGAAACACCACCCGGCTTCAAAGGTGGCTCGCCGCTCTTCAATATACGCTACAAGAGCCTCACTAATCTTCAACAGGCTATGGAACTCGATGGTACATTGGATTCCAGTCATTCTGGCGGCAGGACCTCCGGCGATTCTGGGGCCGGTGCAAAGCTACCAGAGAAGAGGTATGTAATCTCTGATGTAGCTCAATCATTTTCATTATATGAATGATATTTTTTTTTCACTTCTTCTTCTTCTTCTTGAAAAAGATCGAGACGGCTGAGCAGACCAAGGTCACTGACTAATCTTGTGTGGGATTTACGTGGTAATGGAGCTGGTAGACCTGAAACACCACCACCAGTTTCTGCATCACCATTGGCAACTGCCAAGTGTGGACCACGATTGGCAGTTACTGTTGTTGCACCTAGACGCGTTGGCACGCTCTACCTCTAACTCGTAAGTATCTTATTTCAATAATTCACATTTTCCAAAAATTCTTCTAGAAGTATCTGATAATTACTCCATACGTTAAATCACGAGTGTAGTGGAATAACAGGTTAATTCAATTTTTGTCAATAATGAGATTTTATCAGAATTTGCTTCAGGATGTATGGACACGTGTCCGACAGAAAGAATTTGGCTGAATATGACCATCTAAGGCCTCATTTTTGAACATGCATAACAGGTTAAGTTCGCTTTTCGCAATTTTCAGGAGAAGATTTGAGGTATGTCGACTTAATTTGAAGAATAATCATACGTGTCAAAGTTAAGTCGACATAACTCAGTCTCTCTTCATTGCGTTTATATTGTGTTATGATCTGCTTAGACGATCCTAATCAATATTAATATATTCATCGTATACTTCAAATAAATACTCATATATAATAATTATAATCGATAAGTATTCATTCAATATTAGTATTTATTTTATTTGGGGAGTTAAGTCGACATAACTTGAATTTCTTTCCAGACATTTCAAGTTAAGTCGTTGAAATTATAGAAAAAAAAAGACTGCCGACAATGACGTTCATCATGAATGTAGCGCATAATCAATATCGCATCATCATTTTACGTTTTTTCGACTCTCCTGGAAAATTTACTTTTTTCGTCTTAACCTGTTATTTCACTACACTCGTGAACTACAAATTTTCATATTGAGAACGCCGCACGAATTTAAAAATGTCACTTTGAGATTTCTGAATGGAAACATATATCATTTTATGAAGCTAAATTGAACCTGATCAAAATCGAGACCGAACTTCCTGGCCCTACTTATGATATTTCAAAAACCATGGGACTTAGAAGAAAAACTCAAGAAACCTTTTTTGTAGCTAATCAAATCCTCTATAAAGAAGGTTTCTTGAGTTTTTGCCCTAAACCCACTCATTTTGAAGATCTTCATCAAATAACACATAAATTGTCTGCTACTTGATGAAGCGTTTTTCTTTTCCCCCATTTCATTCTTCCTGTTTGCAAAACCTATCAGAACAAATGTGTTGATTCGTTTTACTAGCTGTTATAAAGTCTTTATAGTATTTTACTTCCCTATTGCCAACCGGTTGTACTAATTTATTTTCTTACTTACCACAAAATTTATTCACGTTCGACTGCCTTTATCTGTCACGATTATACGCTGTCAATTTCATCTCTGTATGCATTTGTTCCGTGCTAATTCACGTAAATTTTTTTTTTAATACACCAAACAAAAGACGTAAAAAAAAATTTGTATTTTTATTCATTACAATGACCAGAATTTGATACGCACAACTGAGAGCCACTAACGGAACCAGTTTTAACGCTAAGTAGAAGTCTCTTATATCATAAGTATTAGCACTGATTCGTTGACTGCGACACGCTTGCGCGGACAGGTCAATGTTTCCAGGCCGTGAGAATTATCGGGATTCGCTTTAATTAGATGTTCGTGACGGTTCTTTTTTTTTTTTTTTTTCTCTTTATTTTTCTCCTTTCTTTCTCCTCATACACGCAACTAGGAGAATCTCAAGCTGTGTTCGTTACTCTGCGTACATTTGAGATAACTAAATTGTCTCATAATGTTCAATATGTTTTGAGGAATATCTCGGAAATTAAGGGAGATAAGGCAATTGTCTCTTCATCTTCTTTTGTACCGAATTTTGATGCTGCAAAATAAGATCAGACCAAAATCGCTCTATTTCCCTTAGTTTTCTAGATATTCTAAATAATTTGAAGCTGTAATCTATTGTTTTTCTTCCTCATTCTGTCTCGCATATTTGTCGTATCGTATTTACTATCAGGAAAAAGAAAAGAAGAAGACTTTTTCGATATTACGAGTCACTCTCTAGGCACTTCTATTGTCCGCCTACGGGATGACTCTACTGACTCACTGCTTGACGATTCTTTTCACCCATTTAATCCACGAGGGCACCAACGCGAAAGTTGGGACAAGTTTTTTCTTTTTTTCTTTCTTTTAGTACAGAAAAAAAAAAATTAGGAAAAATTTTTCCTGTGTTTAGAGGGATGTATACACCCGCGAATACGCCCACGATTTAATTGAATTTTTCTTCATTATCCAAGTGACGTAGGTGTCACAATAATCGAGAAAGTCCTTGTGACAATCATTATTCTAATTCCTATTGTCTGAACGAAACCATTTTTTGTCATGAGATATAATCTTAAAAATCGGGTGTAGTTTCTCCAGTGGATATCTCTGAAACGCGTGGGTTTAGGGGAAAATATCAAGAAACCTATTTTGTAGCTCTTGAAATTTCCTACAAAAAAGGATTCTTCCAAAATCACCCTATCTCATTCAGTTTCGGTGGTACCTATCTCCAAAGATGATCACAAAAATCATCACTTGACTGTCGTAAATTCGAGAAATACACAATCACCATAGGAAATAGTTATGTGATTGTGAAGTCCAAGCATAAGGATTTGTAATAAAGTGGTAGTGGTTGAACGTCACGCTCCAACAGGCCGATCAACCGGCCATGCTATGAGAGTTTTGCTACTGGTTTCCACCCACGCACAAATACGTGCATCGTCCAATCGATATACGCAGACTCATTAAATGATCATAATACCATTGAAATTTACTGCATCAAGGCTGTGAGGGAAAATAGAGCGAATAATCGAGGGGAAAAGAAAGAAAAAAGGAAAGTTATTTGCAACTGCCAAGCAATTATAATTCATCAGAAGACCATGATGAATGTCCATGCTTCTTCTCGATGGGAACATATTAATAGGAAGTGGGAAGTGCTTTCGGGTGCTTGAGAATTAGATGATTGAACCAAGATGTTTTGTAACATCTCTAACACACACGTGGCTAGTGCATGTGCACTTAGCTTCTCTCACGGTAGCCAACATCTTCTCTTCTATAGTTTTCTTCAATCTTCCGTGTTGCAGCCGTTGGGTGAACAACCTGATTACAAGAATGACCTCTCATCGACATTATAAAGACACGTTTGAATTTTCCAGATGTTTAGAATGTTCTTTTTTTAGAGACTTTTTGTATTCGTTATTTTTTGGCGGAATTCCAAGCAATTGCACATTGTCAATGTCGATGATCTTGATGGCAGGACTAATCGATATTCTAATCGCAGTTAATCGCCAACGGCGTTGAACAGGATAATGTCGTATCTTGTAACGGTACAGCTTGAATCTCCAGTTATCGTTGAGATAATTCGTATTGGTCCAGTGATCAATTTACTTTGCATTACTGTCATTAAATAATCATTCGATGGTAATGCATCATACAAGAGGGAATTACAATTTTTTTAACTTTAATGAAGTTTAAACTTCATTCGAGGATGAAGAAGTACACTTAATTTTATGATTATTGATCTTCATTCTTAATTGAGTTGAACATGTTCATGATGGACTATCTCGGAAAGTAAATGAGATAACGTAATTTTGATCTAATTCTTGCTTTGTAGAGTACTTCAAGAGCTACAAAACCGGTTTCCACCAAAATTTTGCTATTTCTTTCAGTGTTTCCGAGATAATCGAATAAAGTGGATAATAGTATTGTTTTCCAACTGATTTGGCTTTTTCTGCTAATACTTTAACAATATACTTCCGAATGGAAGTGATACAATTTTTTTCAAACCATCATCAAAATATCATTTTCTCTCTATTTAGATCATTTTACACAACTGTCGATTCATTATTGATGGGAACCTCTTTATAATCAATCCTTTTGGGTGTTGTCAGTTCTGCGACAGTGAGGACAATGAATCTATCCAGCACATTATCCAAAAATGCCCATTCTACGATGTTCCTCGATCCAAATTCGTTCTCTCTTGGCTCAAAGGCTTCACTGGTCACGATTTTCTGAATTTCCTTCTTAGTACTAACAAAAATCATACGAAAGCTCTTTTTTATTTCATGTCTTCTGCTATGAGTCTCAGAGATGATTTACTGATGCGCGATAAAAATCTATTTGTAAAAAACGATCAACTTATCAACAAAGTTTCTTATCTCACAGGGGGCTGAAGTATACAACCAATGAACAAAACAGCGTACATTTTGAATGAGCAATTTTGATACGTTTTCTGTATTTCTCATGATTATTTATAATAAAAAAACGCTTGTTCCTATTTCTGTGATAATACGAATGTAGCTGAAGTATTTCCATTACACTAGAGTTTAAATCAAACTAATTATACTAATTCTAACAACAAAAAATTGCCTCTATGAGCTTATGTAATGAACAAACACCAAAAATTCATCTTATTATCATTTTTATATGTTACTTCGATCTCACAAATATGTAATTACCCTCTGTGACCGGTCCTCCTCCGGCTAGAAGTATTGTACCCTATAAAGTTTGTAATAAATCTATCTATCTATCTATTTAGATCATTTTAAGTATCTTCTATTAAAAAAAATTACAATCGAAAATTCTGATGATTATATAGCTTCCATATGGAAGCAAAACCCAATAAAAAGCATCAAACTTGTCATCTTTCTTTTCTACGACAGTTTACAACATTCGCAATCAATTCTAGGAGGGAAAAAAAAGAGGAAAATTTATTTATTGTGTAGGAAAGAAATTGCCTATGAAAACGTGGTAAAAGAAGTTCAAACCAAGTATCTTCTATACCAGGTTATAAGCGTGAGGCATACAAATGCCCAGTGAAACGACGTCTTTGGGTCTTTCTTGCATTCATCGAATGGAAATCATGGCATGGTAATTGCATGTTTCATTTCCCATAAGAAATCGTTACGCGCGTTTCTCCAATCATCATTGTAACGCTAAGGTATATAAGATGCATGGGGTATTGTCGCAAGTGGAGTTGGGTTAACCGACAGCTCCTCGTTAGTTGTTATAAGCAAGATTTTTCTTCATTTTTTTACTCATTTTAAATTGTTTATTTGTTTTTTCTTTCACCTTTTTATGTCTTGTATCATGTTTAGTATATATGTCTTTTTTTTATTGATGATCTTCATCACTAAAAAGAGTGCTTAATAAGAAAGGAGCAATTTTCTAATCATTCATGATAAGATATCTCAGAAAGTAAACGAGATAGCGAGATTTTTGAAGAGACCTTTTTTGTAGCTCTTGAAATTCTCTGCAAAAAAGGATTCTTCCAAAAATTCGCTATCTTGCTTGGTTTAGGAGATCCTTTTTGGTAAACTTTGTAATAAGGGGGAATTGACCAGATTCCGATTAAAATATCCACTGGAGTTACTCCAGAATCAATCAGTAATAAAAAAAAAATAATGAAATAAAAGCCCTCGGGATACTTTCCCCATTGGAAAGTTATATTGAAGAACTAATCTATTATAAATCCCACGGAGCAAAATGAGATAAAGAATCATCCGGAAGCGATTTTGTAAGGGAGGGGTAATCGAAGTATCGATAATTTCTAATTCTCACGATGACGGGGCGGAGTTTGATGCTACACAAGTTAGTTACTTGTGAATCTAAAACTTGCCTTCTCTATTTCTGTATAGGTGAATTGTACATTTTAGAGTGTGTGTGTGTGTGTGTTCTGAAGAGACGTAGAAAATATTTAGCGACTCAATTTAGTATTCGTGCACTTAAGTAATGTATAAATACCCTCCCCCTTCGGATTTTACTTGGCCTTCCGGGTGAAGTCGTAATACTAGACAACAATAAATCGATACAGTTGTGTGCACTTTGAGAAACTGGTAAAGGTCGAATTTATCGTCTTTTATAATATAGGTTTAGTTTTGTTTCCATTTGCCTCCGCTAAATCTCGCTTTCATTGGGGCGTGCACGACTTTCACGTTCAATTCTACGGAAATTTTAAACTATTTTTAATGAAGAATCGTATTTGTGACTACGTTCAGAGGATTTCGATTTAGTAATTACAATTTTAAATCAAACTAAATTCATAACTTTTCTTTATTCTTCTCATATCTCGGAAACTATTGGGTTTAGGAAAAAACATCAAGAGACAATGTCCATAGTTCTCTAAATTTCCTACAAAAAAGCTCTCTTGACATTTTTTCCTAAACCCAACCGCGTTTAAGATATGCCGAAAACAATGAAGATTCATTTTTTTCCAGTTATTCTGGACCGCAAAATTCTTCGCAGCTTCCCTTAAGAGTAACTTTCATGCGAGTAGGTTTATCAAAAAATGTCAAGAAACCTTTTTTGTAGAGAATTCAAATAGCTTCAAGAAAGGTCTCTTGCGATTTTTCGATACAACCACTCGCTTAAAAGATATCAATAAAACAAGCAACATTTGATCTTTTTTTTTGGGTTATTTGGAAATTGAGAGAAATTCTGATGGAAAGTATTTATTATTCTACAATTGTAAGAAATAGAAAAGATAGAAAAGGCGAAGAAGAGTGCATGGGCATTGCGCTTGTGTAAAGGGTCGTTGGACGCGTCGATCGATCCTTCCGCCAAAGCGTTATATACCAAGAGAGACTCTTCTTCGCTTGCCGGATAAACGTCGGCTAATGAGTACAGGAAAAGCATGTATCGGTGCACGGTTGTGTGACGCTCTGTGTTAGGATCATCCAAAGTTGTTCTTTCTCATTCCTTTATTCCTCACTTGGATTCAATGCATGAATATATATGTACATTAAACTTATATAACTTATTTCTGTGTTATTTTCGAGTGAATAACTGCAACATGTTATTCAAATGTAAAATGTATTGGAGTTTTCATTGAAATAAATTTTTTTGAATAAGTAGGAAGACCAATGGGAATTTTGAAAAATCGGACAATGTCTTGTGGACTTTTGCTTGTGATCTGGGTCGAAAGTAGAGAGCAACAATGAGCTTTGTGTGTTGTGTCGATGGCTGTTGAGGATGTTGGAGAATAGAACACATATACAATACACAATTCATCGAGGATGCATTAGATGTTGCGTTTATCTTACACCTACGTACACACAATTGTCACTGTGGTCTCATGTGCAATTGTATGATGGGTTTATCTCAATAGAAACATCAGTTCATCCTGATTTAATAGAATTTATTTGATATCTCGGAAATTATTGGAGTTGGAAAATAATTTCAAAAGCTGCTAAGAAGCAGAGATCGGCAAAAAAAAATTCGCATTTTTAATTTTTTAATTTTTTTTCATTTCTGTAATTTCCATCGAAAAATTTTTAATTACTTTCTTAATGAAAAATTTGGATTTTTAAATTTTTTCATTAGTTTGAAAATTAATTTTTTTTTTTTAACAATTTTGATTACTATTGTAATTTAAAATTTGACTGATGGAATTTCATAATTATTTTCTTTATTAAACTTATTAACATTTTTATTAGATAAATTGAATTATAAATGTCATATAAGCGTCATTTAGATTGGATTAAATTATAAGTTCTTATTTGTGTTACATTTAGTTAACACTCTCAACTCAAAATTTTTATCTTAAAGACGGTTATATTTGGGAAGATTGAACATAGTAGCGTTGATTTTATTATAAAATTAATTATTCCAATCAATTGATAAGTAAGAAAGAATCAAAATTTCGAATGAGAAAAAGAATTATAAAATTTCATCAGTCAAATTTTTAATTACAATAGTAATCAAAATTGTTAAAAAAATAGTATATTAGACAACGAGTGCGGGAAGCGCCGTATTACCCACGAGCACGGTTTGAGCGAACGAGCGAAGCGAGTGCGCTTAAACGTGCGAGTGGGTACGGCGCCCCGCACGAGTTGTTTATACCATTTTATATTACTCACATGCGGTGTGAAATGGCGATTGACCTTACTCTTTAGAGGTTAGTAAGTGCTGTTTTAATCCATTGAAACGTCTTACTCATCGTATTCGATGAATGAGATTTTTGGCGTGTATAAAGAGTATTACCCATGCTGGAGTGTGTGGTAATGACATTACCCACGCCGCAGGCGTGGGTAATGTTATTACCGCACGCTTCAGCGTGGGTAATGGTCTTTATCCACGTCAAAAGTCTCATTTGTCGAACGCGGTGGGTAAGACGTTTCAGTGGATAAAACAGCGCTTGCCAACCTCTAAAGAGCGAGGTAAAGCGCCATTTTACCCGCGTGAGTGATATAAAATTAATTTTCAAACTAATGAAAAATTTAAAAATCCAAATTTTTCATTAAGAAAGTAATTAAAATTTTGCACATGTTTACAGGAAATTTTCAACATTTTTTCGAGTTTTACCATGATTTTAGTTCGCTTGTTGTCAAATTTTAGACACTGTCGAATGATTTTTTTGTACCAATTTGATACGAAAAAAGATCTTCCAATATTTTTCGATAAATCTACTATTTTTCAAGAGATTTGTGGTGATTTTTTATTTTTTCTTTCAATTCTGGAGGTTTCAAGTGGAAAGAGTTCTCAAGAATCGAAACAATAGACGATCTTCGAAGGGGCTATGCCTTATATATATGTATATATATATATATATATATATACAGCTTCACCCGAAGGTCGGCTACGTTCATCAAGCTGTAATTACGTGCAATCCGTTGCGACGTGAGACTCCGCTCTTCTTTCGACATAATGCCGCATGATGGCATCGTACTGATTTCTCGAACCTCAGTTAATGCTGTGGATCTAGATTGATTTTTTAGGGCAACTAGACAAGAGACAAGATCAAAAACTAAGCCAAGTGTTGTGGACAAATGTCAAAGACCTCGGAACTAAATAAGAATCTTTCAGATTCATGTTCAGAATTTTTTTTTTTTTTTTCCAAAAAAATTACTTATTTGTGCAAAATTTACTCGAAATTTAGCTCCAAAACATTTTTAATATATATATATCATCGCCTTAGGAACAAAGGGGCGTAAGTGCTGCACTTATGGATAGCACTTACGCCCTTTTGTTTCTAAGGTGACGCTTTACATATAAAAATTGCGAAGAAAAATTGTTTTTTAAAGAATTTTTTTTGCCAGAATTTTTTTTTTTTTTTTTGGTTTGAAAAAGTTTAATTTTTATAAAAATTGAATTTTTTTTGGAAATTGAAGGAGATAGAGAAGTTTTGATTGCAAAATGCTTTTGTAGCCCTGATTCTCCTCTTCAAAGGAGATTTAGCGTAATTTACCTATCACTCTTAGTTTTCAAGATATTTTTTTCAGAAAAATGGAAGAAAAAAAGAGGATTTATTGAAGGAATTGTTCAATGATTTTTCTCTCTATTTCTTCAATTTTTCTGCAGTTGCATTAACATTGCTCGTTTTTATGATGCAACTGGGTGGAATGAGGAGGAGGGGGGAGTTAAATTGGAGTTGTTTGAAATGCAGTGTATGCAACAATAAAATCAGTGCAAGTGAAGTAGAACGAAGGGGATTCTGAAGAACAAAACTAAAATTTACGTGTGTCTCGTTTTCCAGGTTAATGACCTGTATAATTCACAAAGTATTTTTTCTCCCCGTAATCGAATTACTCTGGGGTTCTTCACCCTTTTTATTTCCCTTGAAAATCATTTTTTTTCCTCCAAAAAAAAATTTTTTTTTTAAATTTGTTTTTCAAGGTTTTTGAGAAATTGTTCTTTTTTCTTGAATATCTTTGAGGCGAGTAGTTTTAGAGAAAAATATCAAGGACCCTTTTTTGTAGAAAATTTCAAGAGCTAAAAAAAAGGTCTCTTGACATTTTCCCCTAAATTCAAGAGTAAACCCTTGCACAAAATTCCATCGAAAAAAAATGGAAAATGTGCAAAATATTTAACGAAGAAGCCTCGTTGGCCCTTGAATGTAATGCATCGAGTAAAATTCAGGGGCTTTACGCCTTAAACTCGAGGGGAACAGGTAGAAAAAAGGGGGTTATTGACCTGTAAAAGCAACGAGGGGGCCCATACCAAAAAAAAAAAAACGCCAATTTTTTTCCCAACTTCTCTCTTGCCTCTTATTTATCCGGTCTTTTTTTTTTTCTTTCTTACTCTCCAGAAGATTCGGTAATGAACCCATTGTTGAGTTAGTGGCCTGTACATTTAGTTTCTACGTTACTTAATACTCAACACAAAACACAAAGTGCACTCACATATCCACAAAGATTCCTTCTCGTATACTAGTCTTTTTCCTTTGCGATTGCAATCCACCGACTATATATCCCCACGACGTGCGTCTCATTTTCTTCTCTTTGTTTTCTCCTTATTTTTTACTTGTCTGCACATTTTTTTTTTGCGCCCTTTTTTTTTTCCTTTTTTCTTTTGCATTTGTGCACTCCACAAGACTCATTCATTCTGTGTTTTTTTTTTTTTTAAATCCAGCGGTCGATCGTGCGAAACACGTGACATCCTCTCTCTATGCCGTGGGTGTCCCGCACCGTTAACTCGAGGAACGAGCGCATGTTACCTTTGATTAGTGAACACATTGCATATCAGACTCGTCCCCAACTCTTTTCTTCCTCCTCCGATTACTTAACTCCTCTTTTTTTTTTTGTTTTTTTCTTCAATGAATAGAATTTAGACGGTAAAAAAATGAGATGCATACGATTTTTTATTAATTAAAATGTAATTGTCATCGGTATCGGTTTTTGTCTTGTCGCAAAGATATCTCAGAAACCGTTAGAGTTAGGCAAATTTATCAAGAACCCTTTTTTGTAGAGAATTTAATTCCCCACAAAAAAGGTCTCCTGATAAATTCACCTAACTCCAACGGTTCTCGAGATCCCTCTAAGACAAGATGAATTCGATTTTCAGACCCATTTTTCACGCAAAAAAATCTTTGCACCTTCTTCCAATAAGAACTTTGAGGCAACTGAATTTAGAGAAAAATATCAAGAGACCTTTTTTCAAGAGAATCAAATTCTCCACAAAAAAGGTATCTTGAGATTTTTCGATAAACCCACTCGCACCAAAGTTATTCCCAGAAGAAACTACACGTGATGGTGTTTTTTTACTTTTCTCTCTTCAACGAAATGAATTGATGAAATTTAACGCTCATTCCAGCAACTCATGTTTACATTAAGAAATTTTTCACTGTCTGTCTTTCTCTATCTCTCTTCAATGCTGGTATTATCGTGTGTCTCCCTGTGCCCTCAGAATCACATATGGAATATGAATATGACGGGGTATCCACAGGCGTGGGTCGCTTTGTTCATTTCCTCGTGGTTATTGTCCTCTTTTTTTTACATTTTTTTTATTACTTGTGTTTGTGTGTCTCTCGGAAGCCATTGGCGTAGAACTTGCTTTAGAATAAATAAAATAAATAAAAAAATATAAAAAAAAGGAAGAGAAGAAACCAATAAACGAATCACACCCACGCGCATTTTCCAGTGCTTCCTGTCCATGTACCAGGATCCATGGGAGGGGGGGGGGGGTGGCACACCCTCGATCCCATATATTTTGTTTCTAAGACGATGATTTAAAGCCTGAATTATCTGCACATTTTCCTGCATTAAATTCTGAATTTGCAGTAATTCTGAAAATCGCGAGTTTGATAAAAAATTTTATTTTTATTATTTTTATCATTTGAGAAATGGGAAAAAATTCATTGCTGCGTCAATGGTTTATGGTAATGAGTATATGGCACTCGTGCACTTCTCTAACCATTGTGAACACACGTCATACACAGACGAAGGCGACAGGAAAGAAACCTAAGGGTTATTGTTTCGGAGAAAGGTGAGCCACATATAAGCCCTGTTGTATCGAGACATACACATGCATACACACATACACGTGTCTTTTTAACTCTTGAGTGGACGAGTTTCGTTGAAGTCGATGGCCTTTGTCGATGCAGATGTATTTTCTTTAAAAAAAATCATGTGCCTCTTTTTTAGTCTCAATTTCATCAATTTCTGGGATTTTTTAATGAATTTTTTCAAAGAATAAAGCGGAAAATAAGCGAGATAACGCAATTTCGCTATCTTCTAAGCTTGTTTCTCTACGAAATTTCAAGAGCTACAAAAAAGGTTTCTTCAAAAATTTCGCTATCTCGCTTATTTTCCGAGATAAATGAGGATAAAGTGTCTTATCTCGTTTTTTTTTTCATTAAGGATGGTTAGAAGGGAATCCAAGTATCATCGGTATCGGTTTTTGTCTTGTCGCAAAGATATCTCGGAAACTGTTAGAGTTAGAAGAATTTATCAAGAGACCTTTTTTGTAGAAAATTTAATTCCCTACAAAAAAGGTTTCTTCATAAACTCTCTTAAATCCAACGGTTTTCGATTGGGAGGTACAATAGGAAAAAAAAGTTGAATTTTTGTATAAAATCGTTGATAACAACTTATACAAGATAAAATTCTCAAATCTGATTCAGTGAATCTGTAAAGAATGCAATGGGGAACAAAATAAGCCTGCGAAATGAAAACTCGATTGAAAATTAGAAAATTTTGATTATTTTTTACATTTTTTCAATTTTTTCACGATTTAAAGAAATGTAAAAAATAATGAAATTTTTTTAATTATCTTTAATTTCCTCCACTTTTTTTCATTATTCAGCCTTTATTTTCCGAGTGATTGCATTACAAAGTGCACATATATAGTGAAATAAAATGACAAAGAATAAGAAGAACAAGTGCATGACATTCACCATTGTTTAATTCCTAATAATTTTAAAATATTTTATAAAAGGTAAGAAACTTCAGATAAACAAACTTGAAGCATTGAATAAAGTGGCTTTTTTGCTTCACTGAAGTTCTTTAACATAAAAAGATAAATCGTTGTAAAGTGAATTTCACAACATTACACACGAAGTATTCAATGCAAATATACTTGAATACAACAAACCGTATTTGGTGCATTAACAAAGAAACACCTGCTTACAACTACTGGGCATTATGTTTGAGAATTTTAAATATTTAACTCGATTTACACAGAGAGAAAATGTACAATGTATGTGCTCAATTTCTCGGCTGGACACGCGTATTCGCCTACGAGGCACGCGTCTTTCTCTCTCTCTCTTCTTCTCTTTGAATCAATCAAAATTTTAATCAAAAAAACTACTCTTAAATTGAGTAATTAACCAAATTTTTAGTTTTCTTGAAATATCTTTTACGCGATTAGATTTAGGAAAATTTATGAAGAGACCTTTTTTGTGGAGAATTGAATTCTCTATGAAAAAGGTCCAGATGAAAATTTCGCTATCTCTTTTATTTTCCGAGATATTTTGAATTTTTATGGATCACTGATATTGAGAAGAAAATAATGGTAAAAATGATCAAACAGGGAAAAGTGGGGTAAAATGGATTAATTAGAATGGAATGGTTCGAGATAGAAATTTTTTAATGATTCCATTGGAAAGCTGAGGAAATTTTAGGCGGAAAATATGTGTCAAAATTTTTTTTTCTCAATTTTTGGAAAAATTTTCTCTTACAGCCAAGTTTTGAAGGGGTTTTCCTTATGAAAATCGAAAAAATTCACTTTTTCGGTGATATCTCCAGTTCTGTTGGTCGTAGCGACCTGGGGTTGATCTTAAATGAAAGATGAGCTCATTTCTCATTGATTTGTATGGTTCAAATTTTTTTAAAATCAATTTTTCAAATATTTATAGGCCATTTTCTGAAAAATCAGTTTTTGCTCTATAAGTACTTGAAAAAATTGATATTTTTCATTTTAAACCACATAAATGGATGGGAAATGAGCTCACCTTTCATTTAAGATCAACCCCAGGTCGCTACGATCAATAGAACCAGAGATATTCTCAAAAACCTGAAATTTTTCAAAAACAGAAGGCTTTTCACCTTCAAATCTCGCGCAAAAAAATGAAATTTTTGAATAATTCCAGAAAATAACTTCAGACATATGATTTTCATGGGAAATTTCCTCAGCTTTTCAATGGAATCATCAGAAAAAACCTATCTCCAATATTTCCATCGATTTCTCGTAAATTTCATAGTATAAAATATCAAAATCAATCTGTGTCCGTTTTACCCCTTGTCTCCATTTTACCCCACCTTCCCCTATTGATGCTATTGGTCCTTGGCAGATATTTCTTCAAGAAAATTCAACCATTTAATCTTTTCAAATCAATTCAGTGAATTCCACAACTTTTTTAATTAATTCAAAAAAAAACCTTGCTAAAAAACCAATAGCATCAATATTTCATCTTTTCTATCACTTTTTTCTCCTTTTCATTATAAAAACAATATCTTCATTATCCTATTTTATATGCGCGTGAAACCAAGTGCCAGCAAGCGGAAAATCATAATATTGCATTTTGTCTCTCAATCAAGTAGCACTAGTCCTGCACTAAGACCGGAAGTGCATTGAAAAATACTCAATTACGTCCACACACACACACACACACACAAACACACACACAAACGACGAATCACGCAAACCAAGTCACCACTATTCCCATACGCACATTAATATCCCTCCCCTCCCCCCCCCCCCCCCCTAATCCAAAAAAGTCCAAATGACTCATAGATAGAGCAAAAAAAAAAAGGGAAAAAACTAGCACGCAACGACTAATTTTCAAGCTTTATTTGTGTCTATTTGTTTTCTGTGTCCGTTGTACACACGACATCATATCAATACGCTAATAATTACAATGAAGCTAATAAAAAAAAAAAAAAAAAAAAAATAAAGATTAAAAAAAAAAGTGCAGAAAGAGAGAAAGAAGGAAAGATATGGAAAAGTTTCAATGGTAGTAACATGTACAGTGGCCATTCACATCGTCTGTAATCGACTCTGAGCTGACTATCATCATTACCCCCCCCCCCCCCCCTCCCCTCCCTTCCCCCTTCTCCTTCTCTTCAAACCGTGAAAGATACCATCAAACTGTCAGTAATAACAGTTGGGTCCTGCAGCGCCCCCTTAACCCATCCCTCTTCTGTCTGACCACTCGCGTATTCTCGCGTCTTTTTCCACTTGCACTTGTGTATTTCTGTATATATATATATGTTTATGTATATGTATGTATGTATATGTGTGTATGTGTGTAGATGAAACTCGTTGGACTAAAGTACAGAGGGTGAGTTTATTAAATTACGGGAAATTATTGGCCAAGGTGACCGAACTAATCGTCTTAGGATAATTTAATGAGCTAGAAAATGATAATCTGGAGGATCTTCCGGCTCTCCGATTGGCTCATTATCGATCAAGGATACGCGCTTTTTTTTTTCTTCTTCTTCTTCTTTTTTTTTGGACCCTTTTTCTTCCTCATTCCAAGAAATCGAAATAATTCACTGATTGTGTTCATAGGGATATGAAAAAATAATTAAGGAGTTTCGGGGAGTTATATCCAAAATATGAAATCATTTTGATAATCATACAGGACGTTTCTGATGTCATCATTATTATGTAGTATTTTTTTCAGAATGATTTCATATTTTGGAAATAACTCTCCAAACCCCTTAAACAATTTTTTTTTCTCTACAATAGGGGAAGGTGGGGCAAAATGGACATCAGGGGTAAAATGGATACATCTAAATTTTTAGGCAGATATTATGGAAAACTCTTGAAATTAATAGGAATATTGACGATAGATTGTTTTTGATGATTTCATTGAAAAGCTGAGGAAATTTTGGGCGGGAAACGAATTCAGGAATTAATTTTTTTGAATTTTCGATGATTTTGACTTTTTTGAGCATTTTAGAGGGGTAAAAGCCTTTCTTTTCTTGAAAATTTTCAGTTTTTTGAAAATATCTTTGGTTCTATTTGTCGTAGCGTAAAAATTCCGATGAGAGTTGAAAGGTGAAATCATTTGCCATCGATTCATAGGGTTTTCAATTTAAAAATATCGATTTTTAAGGTATTTATGGGCATTTTTGTGGAACAGTTTTGTGAAACAGTTTTTTGCCTATAACTATCCCAAAAATTGATATTTTTAAATTCAAAACCCCATGAATCAATGGGAAATGAGCTCATCTTTCATTTGAGACCAATCCCAAGTTGCTACGACCAATAGAACCAGAGATATTTGCAAAAAAAATGAAAATTTTCAAAAAAAGAAAGGCTTTTACCCCTCAAAAATACCGAAAAATATAGAATTTTCAAAAAAATCGAAAAAAATACATCTGACACTTGTTTTCCGTCTAAAATTTCCTCAGCTTTTCAATAGAATCATCGAAAAAAAATCCATCGCTAACCGTTTCATTACAGTGTCCATTTTGCCCCACTCTCCCCTACTATTTGCCATAATATGAAGCATAAAAATGAATTCAATAATAAATCGAAATAATTTTTTTTCCCTTTTTATTGTGTTGCAGATTCGATGGACGAAGGGCTGGCGAAGGTAAAGCTCGAAATTGGGCGCTAAATGGATCTCCAACGTCTATTTTTTTTTTTAAATCAAAATTTAATGAGCCACGAAAGGGATTTCAAGAGGAAATGGAGGAATTTAGTTTCATAGAATTTCGAGATTAAAGGATATGCTGTGGATTTTTGAGAGTCTTCTGGGAGCCAACCTCATAGATTACACATTTGCAGCATCTGCACGTTTTTTTTTTTTAATTTTAAATGAGAAAAAAAGAGAGAAAACGAGATGAGTGTATTCTTATTTAGTAGAGAACTTTGAGGCGAGTGAGTTTATCGAAAAATATCAAGAGACCTTTTTTTTAGCAAATTTCATGAGCTACAAAAAAGGTCTCTTCATCAAATCTCCTATCTTCCATAGATTCCGAGATATTCCCAAAAAAAAAAAAAAAATGCTCACTTAAATTGCTCCATTGGGATGCTGCGATAATTTTGAAATTTAATTTCTAAAATTAAATCCCACTTCCTCTATTTTAATTTCTCCTTTTATTTTTATGATGAATTATTGACGGCAATCCATATATATATTGATAAAAGCCAATTTCAGGTGAGCTGTCAGAAATGCCATAATAATGACCAAGTTTTAATATGTGGTTGTACTTAAGTCATACCTTTTACATGATAAGCCTTTTTTTTTATAGCATTTTTTTTTCCTTTTTTTAAGCATTAAAAGAAAATCAGCTGAAGCATTCCATTTTTTTCAGATTATTAATCTGATTGTTTTTGATTTTTCATTATTTTTTTTCTCAATTCATCAACAATACTGAATGATTACAGAGGTCGATCTCTTCTCCCCCCCCCCCCCCCCTCCCCACAGACTTTTTCTCATGACATAAGTCCCTATTACTGTTATTATTAAACTTCTGAGACCTTAAAAGGGAACAGTGTGATACGATAAAAAATTAAAAAAAAATAAATAAACAACAATTAATAACATATCCATTAGAATGAAGACAGTAAGGTTTATGATGTATCTTAGAGATGAGAAAACAGGATAAAATGAAAGTAAATCGTGAAAAATACGAAAAAATTGCAGTTAATTTATCAAGGCTGACTAATTAAATTGTTCTCGTCCCAATTAAAAATTCAGGAGGATGAAATTAAATATATATATATATATTTTTTTTTTCAAAATGTAAATTCTAAAGAAATTAATTCGGTTTTTTTTTCGGGAAAATTCATTTTTTTTGAGAATATGGAAACATTTGAATTGCAAGATACGGCCAATATATATGTATAAAAAATGTATGTATAGGGTAAAGTGGGGTAAAAAGGGCGTAAATGGTGAAATGGATATATTTTAGTTTTGGGGTTTCATATTGTGATTATGAAATTTTCTCGAAATTAGTAGAAATGTTTGAGATAGGATTTTTCTGATGATTTCTGGAAATTATGAAATGATTTCTGATGGTTTTTTTGGATTTTTCGATGAAAAATCGATTTTTCGGTCAGGATTTTATGGCAAAATCCTTTCCGTTTTCGAAAAATGTCTGTTTTTTGAGGATTCGATTCTATTTTTCGATTTTATTGATCGCAGCATAAAAATCCCAAATGGAAGCTGAAGATGAGACAATTTTCCATCGATTTATGGTGTTTTTGAAAAAAAAATTGATTTTTTTGGATTTATGGAGAAAAAACTAATTTTTTCCCAAAACGCCTTTAAATACTTCAAAAATCGATATTTTCCGTTTCAAAATCACATAAATCGATGGGAAATCATCTCACCTTTCATTTAAGATCGACCCCGGATCGCTACGACCAATAAAACCAGAGATATAGCCAAAAACGTGAATAATTTCGATTTTCTTCAAATCTTCCTCTAAAAAATGGAATTTTCAGAAAAATCACGAAAAATCAATTTTGACCCATGTTTTCCACCTGAAATTTCCTCAGTTTTTCAATGAAATCATCAAAAAAATTCCATCTCAACCCCTTTCATCAAAATCCCCACCCCCCCCTTTTTCCCTATACAAAATCCGGTATCTGGGCCTTAGTCTCATTTTTTGTGATTACTATAGATACACAATTAAAGTTTAAAGTAGTTTAGGCTAGGCTTTTTCCAATTGCATCCGAAAAACATGAAAGAGTCCACGAATCCGAACGCAAAAAGAGTTCACTGTTTTCTACGGCCAGTCGGTCATATCCGACACTTAAAAAAATTGTTAGTAATTTTTCATAATCATCATCATCAAAAAAAAAAAAAAAAAAAAACGAGTGGCCTTATTAAATTATACGATTAAATGAATTGCTAATTGAATTCCACTTGTTTTTTTAGAATATAGTGAGCGAGAGAACGAAAGAGAACGAAAGAGAGAGAAAGAGAGAAAGAGAGAGAGAGAGAGAGAGTTTAGCAATTATTTGTATAAGTTCCAATTTTTCATTGACAATGAAACGTAATTTTAATAATTAAGATAATCATTTGCATTATGTAATAAAGTTAAACGTTTTTTTTTATTATTGTAATCTCAATAATTTTTTTTTTTTTTTCTTCCGAACGAAGGCACACGGTCCCCTTTACGATCGAACTCTGAACGACACAATTATTTCATATTAAGTGGATATTTTGTGCTTCGATGTTCGGCAAGAATTTCATTATTGCCACGATTACAGTTTCATTTACATTATTAATAAAATGAGTTTAATTGTCTCATTTATTTCCTTTTTTTTTATTCACTCTTTCTGCAATTATTCTGTCACTGCCGTATTTGTTCATGGAATAAATACATTATTATTTTTTTACCTTTTTCCCCAATTTGACTGTTATCGTGGCGAAAATGCTCAATGCGTAAGGGTCGAGGATCGTTGGTGCCTTCGAAAATTATGATCTTCAATTTAAATGATAAATAATGAAAGACAATTGCAAAGATCCATCCATTTTTGTGATTTTATGAGCGATTGTTCAGTTTTTTTTTTTTATACCTTCTATATTGCTTATCTAGATTAGCATAATGTATGACTTAGAAGATGTTACAATAAATGACAATGAGACTATACGATATATGTGATTTTTTTTACCTTTATTTTGATGATTATTTTGAGGGTGACACGTCGAATTTATGGAAATTGGGAAATTTATGCGAATGGTGGATGTTTCTAGGCTTAAAGGGTGGAAGAAGCTGCACAACAAAGCTGTTGGTTTGAGTAATAAGGGAGGCAATGAAAGGATTCATCAGAGAATCACTCTGCCTATGGAATTCTGAATGGGAAGACTTGATTTTCTTGACTTTGGGATAACGCGAGCTGCGGATTTTGATTTTTTCATTATGCAAAATCGATTGATTTTCCTTCTATAGGTCCTAAAGGTCCTCGAAGTAAAAAAGGGAATTACTAATTTTAATAATTTTCCATAAAATATCCCGGTAAAAAGTGAAATTGAACCATTAGCCACAATATTTTTGAAGGGGGGACCTCATATTATTATAATTGGGGCAACGCGAGCTGTGGCTTTTGATTTTTCCATGCAAAATCGATTGATTTGCCTCCTTCAGGTCCTAAAGATCCTTGAAGTAAAGAGGGGAATACTTTTTTTTGATGATTTTGCATAAAGTAGCCCGGTGAGAAGTGAAATTCGACCACTGCCCATGATACCTCGGAAGGGGGGACCTCAAATTATTCTAATTGGGGCAACGCGAGCTGCGGATTTTGATTTTTCCATAGAAAGTCGATTGATTTCCCTTCTCTAGGTCCTAAAGGCCCTTGAAGTAAAGAGGGAATTACTATTTTCAATGATTTCCGAAAAAAAAAACCCATTGAAAGAGGAATTGGGCCACAGCCCATGATATTTTGGAAGGGGGGACCTCAAATTATTCTAATTGGGGCAACGCGAGCTGCGGATTTCAATTTTCCTATAGAAAGTCGATTGATTTCCCTTCTCTAGGTCCTAAAGGTCCTTGAAGTAAAGAGGGAATTACTATTTTCGATGATTTCCAAAAAAAAAACCATAGAAAGAGGAATTGGGCCACAGTTCCTTTAAACAGTCAATGAAATTTTTCGGCTTATATTTCTCGAGAATTCCATGATATTAAGAGTTTTCCAGCATCTTGATGATCTCTACTAGATGACCTACTAATTTGCATTAGCTGTTTGAACCATATTTACCGAAATATGAGCCAATGAATATAGATAATGGAGTCTCGCGATTGGAAAAATCGAGTAAGTTCCTTTCAAAAGTCAATTAAATTTTTCGGCTTGTATTTTTCAAGTATATTTAGAGTTTTCCAGCATCTTGATGATCTCTACTAGATGACCTACTAATTTACATTAGCTGTTTTAACCATATTTACCGAAATATGAGCCAATGAATATGAATAATGGGGTCTCGCGATTGGAAAAATCGAGTAAGTTCCTTTCAACAGTCAATTAAATTTCTCGGCTTGTATTTTTCAAGTATATTTAGAGTTTTCCAGTATCTTGATGATCTTTACTAGATGCCCTACTAATTTACATTAGCTGTTTGAACCATATTTACCGAAATATGAGCCAATGAATATGAATAATGGGGTCTCGCGATTGGAAAAATCGAGTAAGTTCCTTTCAACAGTCAATTAAATTTCTCGGCTTGTATTTTTCAAGTATATTTAGAGTTTTCCAGCATCTTGATGATCTCTACTAGATGCCCTACTAATTTACATTAGCTATTTCAACCATCTCCACCAAATTATGAGCAGAAAATAGGGATTCCGGCTAATCAAATATTGCACATGCTTTCAAGTAGCGCATAGAGAAAATAAGAAAACGGCAGTAACGACATCGAACGGCTGTCTGAAAAGTTGTCCCCTACGCATTGCATCCTGGGAGTGTTGGCTTCTCAAAGGTTATACCAATACCTTCTTCTATCATACCTCAAGTATCACATGAATGATGTACAAACTATTTTTCTACAGAACACATCATTTGGATTGATTTGCGAGATTATAAACTTTATTATTAATCAAAAACAATTTGAAGTGTAGTAGAGAGGGAAAAAAAAAAAAGGAACTGTACATAAATGTACTTCTCAGTTTTAAGGACAGGCTGAGTGAAAACAATAATTGAAGTCTGGGTTAAAATTTCGTTAAATAAAATAACTTGAGTGATAATATTAATTGAAAAGAATTACAAAATGCTGAAGTGATAATTTAGTAATAAGAACTTAGTTCTAAAATTCAAATTTGAATCAAAATGATAATTTACATGAAGAGACACCTAGTGAGCGTAATACATAATGAAAGCTTCAGGATTCGGCACATACTCCCAATAGGGAGTCTAGCCAATAAAGGAAAAAAAAAAAAAAAAAAAAGTATCACATGACGTGATCCCTCCGTCATTGAACTTCACTCAAAAATCATTCTTTCCTCATTCCCGTCTCCCTAAATCACGTGTTCTTCCCCTTGATCCACCTAGAACCCCATCAATTCATCTGTAACACTAACCAACGCAATGGGAAAGCATAAAATTAAGGTATCGTTACATCCCATCATTTGGTTTTCATTTAAATATAAATCCCCTCTAAATAGTCACCTGACACCTGTTGCTGTAGATTCAAAAGTTTCCTCTTAAAAATTTCGTCAGTCAAATTAATCCGTGGGGGGACCCAGTTACCGGACAGGTCCCAGTTTCCGGACGAAGCAGCAAAACATACTAATAATTAATATTCAAATGAGAAAACCAGATTTTCAATACTTGCAAAATTTCAACATAAAAATCAACTAAATTGTTTGATCCATTTAATTAATTTATTTTTTCATTTTATTACTTTAATTCTAACTGTCCGGAAACTGGTACCATTTCCTTAACCGTCCGATAACTGGTACATCCACGGTAATCAAAATCAGGTTGGAATCATCGGCGGTTCCGGATTGGATGATTTGGCGAAGAATGTCCTAAAAAATCCAACAGATGCAGATTCTAAAAACGCAGAAAATGATTTTGGTTTTCCAAGTGGCAAGATTCATCTTGGAACTATCGCTGGTGTAGAAGTCGCTTTACTTTCTAGGTAAAAGCTCTCACTCGACACTTTCTTCATCATTATTATTATGATATCATAATTTTTTTGATCATTATTAGGGGAGACCGGGGCAAAAAGAGTTACGAGGTCATGTCCTTTAAAATACCCCATTTTGCCCCTGTCGCCCCTAATAATTAATATAATCTAATTATTATTATATTATTATTATTTAATTATTATTGTATATTGTATACAATATTATCATTCTTATATTATGTTATTATTCTCATATTATCATGTTATTATTATTATAATTATCATTATTTAGGCATGGACAGGGTCACAAAATAAGCCCGACCAACGTTAATTATCGTGCAAATCTGCAAGCGTTGAAGGAACTTGGCTGTACGCACGTTTTGGCATCAACTGCTTGTGGCTCTTTATCAGAATCCATTGGTCGTGGACAATTGGTCATTCCCGACAGCTTTATTGACCGAACGAACAGTCGAAAAGGCACTTTTTTCGATGGCACATCAAAGAAATATTCAGGTATCAATAATTGGTTTCATTTCCATGTTAATAGTAATTAATTTAACGTATTTTATGGGAAATTGAAAGGTTTTTTCAAAAACCAATGCTAAAAGATTGTCAATTTACGAAGTTTTGTCTGTAATTTGAGCTTTTTCAGGTTTTTGAACATCATCAGTATTTTTTAAATAGAATCTTAGATATGTTGATGCTGAGAATCAACATCATTGCGAATTAATTCAATACAATAAATAAATATACAGGCAATTATTTGTTATTGCACGTTTTTTGACGCTCCACGCTCTAATCAAATTTATTTTCATTATTTTATATAATTGCTATTTTCTTTCATTTCTTTTCTTCTTTTCTCCTATTTCTATCATTTTTTCTGATGTTTATATTATTTATTTATTTATTTCTTCCATATATATAGTCTTTTCGGTTTTTTACGTTTTTTAAGTTTCTGATGTTTATATTTCATGAAAATGCAATTATTATTATAAGTAAAATCCACAGTTGCGATTAAGTGACTAAAAATGTAACTTTAATGATCTGATGGAATCTTCAGTCCAAATTCAAATAATTATCTATATATCCATCCATCTAGATAGATGGCCAAAAAAATCAGTTTCATTTCAATATTTGAGATTTTTCAGAATTTTCGAAATTTTTATGGAATTTTTATGAAACTTTCAGAAAATTTTTGTGAAATTTTTATTTAATAAAAAATTAATACTTAAACTATATAATTTTTTTTTTTGTTTCAATTTAAATTAGATAATTCAAGTATTAATTCTTTCTCCTGGTGTAATATTTTTTCTTTCTTTTTCGAGAAAAATTTCGTAAAAATTTTATAAAACTTTCATGAAAAATTTTATAAAAATTTCGAAAATCCTGAAAAATCTCAAATAATTACAATAAAACTTTTTTTTTTTTTCTCGTAAAATTATCAAATTGCTGAATTTTTCCAGGAGTTTGTCACGTTCCAATGGAACCAGCCTTTCATCCAGCCCTTGTATCTGTCCTTTCCGATGCAGCTAAGGAACTCGGTTTAAACGTTAAAAAAGGCGGGACAATAGTAGCCATCGAGGGTCCAAGATTTTCATCTAAAGCAGAGAGCAAAGCCTGGCGTTTGTGGGGTGGCGATTTGATCAACATGACTACCTGTCCTGAGGTAATAAATATGGTAATATAGTCCATGGCAATTCCTCATAAAACGTTTATCTTTATCAGGTATGCCTTGCTAAAGAAGCTGGTCTTTTATACGCTTCTATCGCTATGGCAACTGACTATGATTGTTGGAGAGAATGCGATGAACATGTTTGTGTAGCTGATGTTATGGCTGTATTCAAGAAGAATGTTACGAAAATCACGGATTTACTGGTAAAAACAGTGGAAATCATTGGACAACAGGAGTGGGATCATCATATCGATGATCTCAAGGTGATCCTCTTTTATTATTGTGAAATATCACGAAAATGCGGAGATTTATCATGAAATGTTGGAATAAATCAAAATATTAAAGTTTTTTAAGGTCTTTTTTGATAAAATCGCGGAAAATAAGCGAGATAGGGCTCAAAAAAACGGGATTGAATCGCTCTATCTCGCTTAGTTTCCGAGATATTTTTGAGAAATATTATATTATATTATATTGTATCATATTGTATTGTATCTTGGAAACTAAGCGAGATAAGGCGCAAAAAATAAGGCAAAATCGCTCCATCCCGCTTAATTTTCGAGATATTTTTAAGAAATATTATCTTATATTATATTATGGCCCGGATGGAGTAGAGTTTTTTGAGAAAACGTAGATTTCACTTTACGAGGTCAAAAATGGTTCAATTTTCCAAAATTCCGTGCAGCACCATACAGACAATGCAGAACAATGGTGCTGTACTGAGTTTTGGAAAATTGAACCATTTTTGACCTCGTAAAGTGAAATCTACGTTTTCTCAAATAACCCTACTCCATCCGGGCCTTATATTGTATTTTATCTCGGAAACTAAGCGAGATAAAGCGCAAAAATTGGACAAAATCGCTCTATCTCGCTTAATTTCCGATATATTTTAAAAGAACTAATGATCCCTTTTTTTTGCAGAATCTAGTCGAAAGTGGAAACGTCTCAAAGGATTGAAAAATTCATTAATTGAAGCTAATTATAAATAAATAATTACAATAAAACCTAACGGAACATGATATTTATTAACTTTATTGCTTTACATATTTGATCATCGATGCACAGTGACCCGAACGATAACTGAATTGTATCTACAATGTACAAGTCGTTTGCCTTGATGTTTTCCTTATTATTTTCTTTCTTTACACAGTCAAAGCGAAACCTTGATGCTATTCCCAGAATAGTTATTAATTTTTTCCTTTTTTTTTTCCTCTTTTAAATTCACTGTCTTTCTGTAATTTTGAGGGACGGGAATTGGTAACAACCGTTAGCTATCTTAAAAAGTCTCAAATTAATTAGTTAATACTTGATTTATCTCTTAAAATTGGATGTTGGAATTTTTTTTTTTTTCGTCGTTATTTCCGTTTTTTTATTTTTCCTTTCGTTTTGAAATTAAAATAATTGGGAATTTTATTGAGTTTAAATTCAAATGAAAATTATGGAAATACTGGTGATTAACTTTCCATGTCTACGATAATATCTCTATGAGCACATTATGAACTCATTGTGCTTAATAAAATGGAATTAAAAATGATAATTATAATCTAGTAATGAGAAAATTAATTGATGTGGGAATTTCTATTAATTTAATTAATTTTTTTTAGAATCAATCATTTTCTCTGGATTTTTTTTTCCCTTTTTTGCATAAAAATGTCTCTCAAAGTATTTACAGTTAATAATTTTTCACTTTTATATTCTCTCATTTCTCAATTTTTCGAAACTAAAATAGTTTTTTTATCTTTTCATGACTTTACAGTATTTATCCAGCGATTTTTTTCTCTTTTTTTGTACATCCGAATTATTTTCAGAGATAATTTTTTTACGAACAGAAGGAAATATCGAGTGCCCCATGTGCGCTCAGAGGATATTAATATTGACAGGATTTTTGATTTTTTTTTGTTCATTTTTAAACCTTGCTGTCAACCATGTCAACGTTAATTTTGTAGTAGACGTAGGGAAAATAGTCGTTCTGTCCAAAACCCAAGCCAGGAATATCCACACTCTGCGAAAAAAGAGGAAAAAAGGAGAATTAAGAAAAGAAATTGCGTGAAATTGCCTTTTTTTTGCGAATTTTTTTGGAGCGAGTCAGTTTAGAGAAAAGACACGAGAAACCTTTTTTTTAGGGATGTGCGAATGGCGTTCGAATTGAATCAAATTGGATATTACTACTCGATTCGAATTTCGAATCGAATAATTTGAAAATTTTCGAATCGAATTATTTTTAAAAAATCGAATTATTCGAAAAGTTCGAATTATTTGAGAATTTTTGAATTTTTCGAGGATTTCCGAATTATTCGAGAATTTTGAATTATTTGAAAAGTTCGGATTATTCGAGAATTTTCGAATCAAATTATTCGAAAATTTACGGATCGAATTATTCGAAGAGTTTGAATTATCCGAAAAGTTCGAATTATTCGAGAATTTTTGAATTATTTGAGAATTTTGAGTTATTTGAAAAGTTCGGATTATTTGAGAATTTTTGAATTGTTCGAGGATTTTTGAATTATTCGAGGATTTTCGAATCGAATTATTCGAGAATTTTTGAATTATTTGAGAATTTTGAGTTATTTGAAAAGTTCGGATTATTTGAGAATTTTTGAATTGTTCGAGGATTTTTGAATTATTCGAGGATTTTCGAATCGAATTATTCGAAAAGTTCGAATTATCCGAAAAGTTCGAATTATTCGAGAATTTTTGAATTATTCGAGAATTTTGAATGATTTGAAAAGTTCGGAATATTCGAGAATTTTCGAATTATTCGAGAATTTTCGAATTATTCGAGAATTCTCAAATCGAATTATTCGAGGAATTTCGAATCGAAGTATTCGAAAAGTTCGGATTATTCGAAAATTTTTTAATCGAATTATTCGAAAAGTTCGAATTATTCGAAAAGTTCGAATTATTCGAAAAATTCGAATTATTCGAAAAGTTCGAATTATTCGAAAAATTCGAATTATTCGAAAAATTCGATTTATTCGAAAAATTCGAATTATTCGATTCGAATTCCGAATCGAATATTAATATTCGATTCGATACGAATAATTCGTGAATTCGAATTATTCGCACACCCCTACTTTTTTTTTGCAGAGAATTCAAAGTTTTTCCAAAAAGAAGGTCTCTTGCGTAAATTCTCCTAAACCACATTTTCCAAGAATAATCTACATGCACACTCGAAAATAGTGTACAAGAGACTTGTATCATTTTGGTTCAATGAACTTACGTCTTGATTGCCGCCTCCAGTGCCGGACGCTGATGAATCCAGATGTGCGTAAAGTTGATTCAAAACGTCGCGCAATCTCTTAGTACTTTTTTTATTTGGATGCAGGAGAATTGCTTGGAAATTTACTGGTAGACCGTATCTGTAATTCAATTTTTCTTTATCAATAAATAGGAAATCAAATTATAATGAAATTAGTATAAGGGAGAAGAGTGGGGCAAAATGGACCTCTGTTTCAATATCATTTAGGAATTTTTTTCAAAGTAAAGGACTCGATGAAAAAATCTGAAAAAATTTGAGAAAATGCTCTATTGTGTCTCTATTGTTTGTGAATTTTTTCAGATTTTTCAGAGCAGCTGCCGTTTTTTTTTTTAAACTTGAACCATTTTTTTATAATAATTTTTGTTAAAAAAAAACAAAAATTGTCAGATTTTTCCTATTTCCAGTTTCATAAAATAAAGGCAGATGCGAAAATTGACGTGGAAACTATTTTTGGAGCTCTTTAAAGTCTTTAAAAAAAGGTTTCTACGAAAATTTCGGTATTTGCCTCAATTTTTTCGAGATATTCATTGAAAAAAATTGAAAAAATCCATTAATTTAATTTTTTTTCGATACAAACCTTAATACTGACTCGACAAAAACTCGCAGAGCCTTAACATGTATCCAAGCACAAAAGCATTCACTGAAATTCACTTTCAGCCAACGTACCAATGGTCCAAATTGTTTTTTCTTATCAGTTACCAATTTGGTAATTTCATTTTTACCAGCAGCTAATTCCTCCTCATTGTACGTAAAATCACGTACAATAAATTTCTTTTCACGTGCATGTAACTTAAATTCTTCAGCAACTTTTTTAAACAATGTAACAGTAAATAGACCATACTCTGAATCTTGTGTTATCATTTGTGTACTACGTGGTACAATCATATCAGTTAATTTTTCATAAATTGCATGCCACTCTTGAAAATTTGATTTTGGTACAATAACAAGTAGTGTTGAGAGATATTCACTGTCTAGGATGAAGTGTTCTTTCTTCACTAGATCAGCAAGATTGCGAGTGAGGAGACTTCCCCTGTGAATTAATTAAAAAAAATTTAATTAACATTAAAAAAAAAATTTATAAAAAATTAATTCAAAGAAGAATTTAAGAAAAAATGAAAAAAAATATTTTTTCTTCATTATTTCGGAGAAGGTGGGGTAAAACGGAGATTCTAATGGAAGGGTTCGAGATAGAAATTTTCAGATGATTCCATTGAAAAGCTGAGGAAATTTTAGGCGAAAAACATGTGTCGCAATTTTTTTTTCTCAATTTTTGGAAAAATTCACTTTTTTGGCCAAGTTTTGAAGGGGTTTTTCTTTTGAAAATCGAAAAAATTCACTTTTTCGGCGATATCTCCGGTTCTGTTGGACGCAGCGACCTGGGGTTGATCTCAAATGAAAGGTGAGCTCATTTCCCATCGATTTATGTGGTTCAAATTTTTTTTAAATCAATTTTTCAAATACTTATAGGCCATTTTTTGAAAAATCAGTTTTTGCCCTATAAGTACTTGAAAAAATTGATATTTTTCTTTTTGAACCCCATAAATCAATGGGAAATGAGCTCACCTTTCATTCAAGATCAGCCCCAGGTTGCTGCGATCAATAGAACCAGAGATATTCTCGAAAACCTGAAATTTTTCAAAAAAAGAAGAGTTTCAAATCTCGCGCGAAAAATGAAATTTTTGAAAAATTCAAAAAAATAACTTCCGACATATGATTTTCATGGGAAATTTCCTCATCTTTTCAATGGAATCGTCAGGAAAAACCTATCTCCAATATTTCCATCGATTTCTCGTAAATTTCATAGTATAAAATACCAAAACCAGTCCGTATCCGTTTTACCCCACTTTTCCCTATTAAAAATACACATTAAAATGAGAAAATGAAATTATATAAACATATAATTAATATTTTTCGGTAAAAAAAATATTTTTTCTTCATCAGGAAAAAAAAAATTTGTTAAAAAAAAATTTGTTAAAAAAAAATTCTGGAAATTTGGGAAGAGATTTTAATATAAATAAATAATTTAAAAAAAAATTTAATAATTAATTACGTTTGTTTTTTCTCGAGATTCTGAAGACTTCCCTTTAAATTATTGTATGTCGTTGATTTTGTCTTCAAATCAGCATCAATTTGTCCAACTTGTTTGCTAATAATATCAGCGATATTTCTCAGTGACTGTTTAATCGGATATTTAGCCATATCCCATTGAAAACGAGTGATGTACGTTGGCAAATCACCTGTTATCATCAAAGAAAAATGAGAAATAGTCAGTAATTTTATCATTATATTTTTTAACGATAATTACACTCTCATTACGATCATTTTTTTTTTTTTTAGGTAAAAGAAAAAATAAATAAAATTAAATAAACATGCAAGGTGATTAAATCGTGACCCGTCTTATTGTGTCATGTGCCAATTCGAATAATTCGCAGTGTCAATGCAATAAATACTAAATTTTCATTGGAAAATTCTAATTAATTCAATTAAATCTATTCTCTTCCCGAGTAATTTTAGTCAAAAAAATTCTATAATTATTAATAATTATTAATAAAAAATTTGTTATTATTCTCAATTTAATGTTGAATTTAAGCTTTTTATCTCCCAAGCCAAGCAGCACAACATTTTTAAGCAAATATAGAATTATTGAATCTTACGAAAACGAAGGATTATCGATTTATCGATTTTTTTTCCTTTTAATCTGATTTTTTTGGGAATTTATTTCAGTCGTGGATTTTTTTTTTACTTCTCTCGCAAATAACTTTTAGGCAAGTGGATTTTTCGAAAAATGGCAAGAGACCTTTTTTGTAGAGAATTTTCAGATCTACAAAAAAGGTCTCTTGACATTTTTCGATTAAACCATTTGCCCAAAAGTTATTCGCAAATGAAGAGAATTTTTTCGATTTTCCACGACTCAAATTTTCCAGTGCGATTTTCCTATCGTGCAGAACATAATTAATGCACTTTGAATTTTCTCAAAAAAGAAATTCATGCATTTCAAAGAAATTTAAGCATTCCATCGAATGATCGATGTTTCCATTGAATATTAAAAATAATGTGTTTGTGCTTTATTAGTTCTGACAAATTGTTAAATGTTGTGTTTTTGGATTTACTATGATAATAATTTTTGTGTTCTGTCTTTAAGTGTTTCAGTAATTAATGTGTTTTGTTTTTTAATGATTAATTTGATCTCAATGAGTTTACTTCGATTAATGAAGACTTGATAAATTCAAGAAAAACGAAAATATTGCTTTTTGCAGGATTTTATCGTCATTTTAGAAATAAAGGGGCTTAAGTCCTATGTTTAACCATAGGACTTACGCCCTTTTGTTTCTAAGACGACGATATAATAGCAAGAAACATAAAGAATCTTACGAAAACGAAAGATTATTGATTTATTGATTTTTTTCCCTTTCGATCTGATTTTTTTGGGAATTTATTTCAGTCGTGGATTTTTTCTTTACTTTCATTCGTGAATAACTTTGAGGCGAGTAGATTTATCGGAAAATAGCAAGAGACCTTCTTTGTAGAGAATTTTCCTCTCTACAAAAACGTTCTCTTGATATTTTTCGATCAAACCATTTGCCTAAAAGTTATTCGCAAATGAAGATAATTTTTTCTCTTCATTTGAAAAAAAAAATATTTTTTCGTGGAATTTTTCGAAACGGAACGTCCTTGTTTTCATTAATTGAAAATAACTCAATAAAATTAAAGCAATTTTATTTAATTTATATCTGATGAATAGCCACTGCTGAAGGATTTCTCAATTTTTATGAAAAAAAAAAATCTATTAATGACAACTAATTAATGAAATTAATGTGAAAAATTATCGTGGCTCATTTTAATTCATTTTAACATGAATTGCTCATTTATTTACTTACTTTTAATGAAGTAATTATCCTTATTACATATAAAAATCATTATTTTTCCTAATTAATCATCTAAATTGGCCCTGAGGACTAATCGCGTTTTGGTTTTCAGTGAAAATTGTGCGTGTGCGAGTAATTTAATTTACCAAAAGTGAATCTGAAGAGAAATAGATTTTAAAATCTCATTTCCCCTCTTCACTCGTCAGTTTTCAAAAAGGATCTCGGAAAATAAGCGAGATAGCGAAATTTTCGTAGAAACCTTTCTTGTAGATCTTTTTTTGCCCTACAAAAAAGGTCTCTACAAAAATTACGCTATCTCGCTTATTTTCCAAGATAACTCTGAATTATTGCAATGATTTCATCATTTTTACAGTAAATAATAAAAAAAAAAAATTAAGCAAAAAGCGTGAAAAGGACAATGTAATCATGAAGGAATGAATAAGGATTGTGTGTGAATACAATTTGTCTCAAGTGAATGAAAAAAAACGTTCAAAAACGCCCGTAAAAATTGCTTTTTCATCTCTTCTTTTCACACGTGGCAATAAAGAATTTAATGTCTGCCGCATTTTCGCGTTTGTTCCCCCAAAAAAATTGCTCAAAATCCGCGAAAAGCTGGACCAGTGATGTGATTTAACAAAAAAAAAAGGGGCAAAACTTCCGAGACTGTTTAATTAATAATTAATTAAATACAGTTCTCTTCTTCATTAGCCCCATGTGTGAATAAACAACAATTTTTGTGCGATTAAATACAAATTAAATAAATAATAAATGAGGATTCGTGCAGTGGTCCCTCTAATAATCGCTAAAAAAAAGGGGCGGTAAGTTGTCAGGCTCTCTGCGCATGCGCAGATCACCCAGGCGACTGTGGAAGGGGCGGAAGAGGGGAAATACAACCAATTAGAGGGACCTATGCACAGTAGTTAGGAGAAACAGCTACAATTTCGCCAATTATTTTAATAAATAATGGCTCACGTAATATATTCAATGAACAAATAGGATAAAACAGGTATTTAGTGTCCAATTGATTATTTAATTCATTTTTTTTTTTTCTCGAGGCTCTTTGGTAGGATGGGTACCTGGATTAGGCAGTATGCCAAAATCGTCTTCGTCTTGTTCTTCTGTCTCATCAATATCCTCATCATCATGACTGGTATCATTTTCATCTTGTATTGACTTCGTACTTGATGATGTTGTACGTTGTAATTTAATTTTTATACGTTGCTGTGATCTACGTAGCCTTCCTAATTCTTCATCGCTGCTTAATTCTGATGATAGGGAACGGGATGGAGTTGTGGGTGTTGGAATTGGCGATGGTGATGAAGGAGCAGAAGCAGTTATACACCATTGTGTATGATAACACGTATTAATTGATTCATTATGTATACGTATTGTATCACAGGCACCTTGATTATTTGATGATGATGTAATTATCATTTTTTTTAGGTCAGCAGTGGAATCGTTATGATTATGATTGTAATTTGTGGAATCATAATTTTGGTAATGACTGGAATGACTAAGGCACAGGTTTTGATGACGTTCATGATGATGATGATGATGCTGACCTAAGCTGGGAGCTGGCTCTTGATCGTATTTCTCCGAATCCTTCCATGGCCTGTGTTGTTGTTGTTGATTTTGGTGGTGATGGAGTTCCCTCGTGTTGTACTTGTGTGATGATGATGATGATGGTGTTACTGGGGTGTTTGGTGGGGTGTCCGGACCCCCCTCAGGACTCGAGTTCTCACCATCCACTGATGTTTGACCTATCCATTACACAGCCCAATTCCCACAATTCTTCTCCCGATACTTCTTTTTTTTTTTTTTAACTTTTACTATTTTTATTAAATAAAATCTCTCATTTCTCTCTTCTTTTCTTTACTTGTCAAATTAAATAGAATTTCTTGAATTTTTTTTCTTCTTTTATGCAAACGCCTGACCACAACGTTGACGAAAATTAAATAAACGGAAATGAAAATTTTAACGTAAATCATATTTCAAGATGAGAACATGAGTATTTAACTTGAATTTTTTATTTTACAATTTTTTTTTTAAATTCTAATTATGAAAATAGTACTTTCTAACTAAACATCAATCACGAAGAATTTTTGGGGAGAGGAAATGAAGAAAAATCATTTATTTTGAAAATATTTGAGGAAAAGTTGAGTTTAAAAAAATTTATCAAGAGAATTTTTTTGCTTTACAAAAAAGATTTCTTGATAAATTAGCATAAATCCAATATTTTTCGAAATATTCATTAAAAAATCAGAAGATTTATCTCATTTACACTCTCCGCAACAAATTATATAGTTAAATACTCTGTGATACTCAAAACCCAAAAAAACGTGAAGTAAAATAAATGAGCAAAGAAAAAATAATCTAATTGAACAATAAAATAAATGTAATTAAATGATAATTATAATGATAATTTAATAATTAAATAAAATTACGAGCAAAAAGGCTGCAAATTAAAATAATATGGTGCAACGCAAACAGCCAATAGTACTTATAATTAAATTAAAATTAAAATAATAAAATTAATATAAATTGAATAATTATAAAAATAATAAAATTAAATAAATTATTAATTTAACCGAATCGAAATGAAAAACCTATAACAGTGGCTACTCGTAGCTTGGTGACCACAGTAACCCAAGCAACTCCTAACTCCTCAAAATAATTTTATAATTTTAATTTTCATAATTTATGTTAATTAATTAATTAATAATTAATTGTTACGTGTGGTCCCGATTATTTCTGATTTTTTTCGTGAAATTTTTTTCGATAAATTTCAATAAATCACGGGCAGACATTTATTCACGTATCAAATTAACGATATTTTTTCATTTTTTTTTTTTTTTTTCTTCTTTTTTAACGTAAAAAAACAATTTTCCAGATTTTTGGGCGGTGCGCGTGTTCGAGCATTTCATCAATGAAACATAAAGTAGGGTAGGGGGAGAAGGGTTAATGTGGTCGAAATTAAAAATAAATGAAGCAAGCGAAGCAACAATACAAAACACAATTTTCTTAAAATCTTTTTTTCTTTTTTTTTTTTTAATGTTAAAAGTGCTTTTTTCTTTTTTTGGAAGGAATGAAATTCAAATTAATTTAGTGATAAGCTTCACCATTTTCAGAATTATCTACGATTGCATATATATTTTGGGGTACAACTTGTTTTTTCTTTTTTCAATTAATTATAATTTTTTTTAAATTTTTTATAACAAGTTTTGTACACAAAATATATATAACGAATTCAGTGGTGAAGAGGTGACTTCGTTTTTTAATCGGCATTCGGAAACTAAGCGAGATAGCGAAATTTTTCAGAAGACCTTTTTTGAAGAGCAGAAAATTTTCTACAAAAAAGGTTTCTTCAAAAATTACTCTATCTCGCTTAGTTTCCGAGATATCTTTTAGTCAAAGGCTCAAAAAAAATGAAGTTTTCCTTATTTCACCAATGAATCGATTTGTCCGTATATGCATATCAATAATATTTACATTTAATCAATTATTATCGTTAATTTGATTTCTTTAATCAGCATACACGATCAAATCTCAATAAACACTGACTAATTTTAATTTAATGGGTAATGAGGAGAGGAATGGATTTAAAATACAGACGCTCTGCAAATGGAATTCATTCATTCAATATTTTTTCAAGTGAAAAAAATTAAAAAACAGAAGATAAAAAAAAATTAATTCAAATAAAATTAAATATATTTAATGATAATTTGGTCATTATTGACCAAATAAAATAAATAATGAATTCCAAAATTGAGTGTGCTTATATTGTGTTGTGTTTTTTAGTATTGATTAGTGACATTCCCCTAATCACAGTGAAAATCTTCAACAAAAAATTAAAATAAACGAGAGAATTCGAAACATCATACAAAATTAATTATAATATTATTAATTATAAATGCGAGAGTCGAAAGAAATTTTATTTTATTAGTAAAACTACTCGAAAATAATTAAAAAAAAAAATTTCAGACTCTCGCATAAAAACTGTGTTAAATAAACTATAAACTACAATTTATGAAAAAATGAAGAAATTGTTAAAATTTGCAAAAAAATTCCCTCAATCATTTTTTTTTTTGCTTTTTGACTCTTTTTCTTTTTTTTTCGTTTTTTCTCTCATTTTCATTACTCACTGTTATTGGCCATCAAATTTTCATGAAGCTTGTCTCTCTGATCCTCAAGTACTTCTCCCAAATAAGCTGCTACTTTACGTGTTACTTGCTCAACGAATGCATCAAGTTTACCAAGATCATCAGAAAGACCAACTAATTGATCCAGTGTACCAACTTTTAAATCTGGTATGTGAAATTTGTAATTTGACGATAATGTATTTTGTTTTGACGTCAAATTATTCATTGTTTCCCATGTCTGTTGACATGTTTTGTCACCAGGTGCTGATATTAACCAGTATTCCGTCATGATTAATGTTTTTTAATGACGTCGTGGTCCAGTCGAATCTGTAAAAAACAAAAATTCAAATTATTAAATAAAAAAAAAAAAAAAACTCGTTCACTCTTTTAAAGATATCTCGTAAACTATTAGGTTTACGAGGATTGACCAGGATACCTTTTTTGTAGCTCTTAAAATTCTCTACAAAAAAGGTTTCTTGACATTTTCCAAAAAAACCACTTGCCTCCAAGATAACATCAAAAAACTGAAAAAACTCATTAAACGTTAAACATTAAAACTTCAAAAATTCACATTTTTATCAGTCACTCCTTTAAAGATATCTCGTAAACTATTGGGTTTACGAGAATTGACCAGGATACTTTTTTTGTAGCTCTTAAAATTCTCTACAAAAAAGGTTTCCTGACATTTTCCAAAAAAACCACTTGCCTTTGAGATAACATTAAAACTCCAAAAAATTTGAAATAAATCTTCAAAAATTCACATTTTTGTCAATTTTAAATCCGGTAAACAACCACCTGTCTTTCAAATCCCCTTTGAAAACCCATTCTGCCCCCTCCAGGCACCCCCCAAAGACCCCCCCAGCCCCCCACCACATCCCAGAACCCTTTGCTGCAAATTCCCCCCAAAAAAATCCCCATATAATCAAATCCCCAATTAATTAATATGAATTTTTATTGAAAAAACTGTGTGGGGGCGTGGCAGATAGATGTCCCTCGTGAATAATTACGTAATAACGCGCGCTTTTCACGTGACCCAAAGAATGACATTGTGATCAATCAATAATCAATCGAATAAACTCATAAAAAAAAGGCCCCAATCATCTAAAAATGGAAGTAAATCAAATAAAAGCGCTCTTTTTTCCTGAAAATTTTTTGAATTAATTCATTGAAATTTGCAGATTTAATGGATTTAATGGAAAAGAGGCGTCTGACGTCTACACCCGTCACCGTCATCGTCTCTACTGTCGTTAAAAATCAATACTCAACCAATATACTATTACTACAAACCCTTTTTCATTGAAAAAAACCCCCAAAAATTCGTCGCAATTACTCAAAACAACAAAAAAAATTCCTTTTAAATTCAAAAAAAAAGAGGGAAAATAAATTAAATTAATTGCAATTCGCTCCTTTTTTTTTGCAATTGCTCCAAAAAGAATTCCCCTTTAAATTAAAAAAAAAATATGAAATATATTGCAATTTGCGCCTTTTTTTCTGCAATTGCTCCAAAAAAAATCCTTTTTAAATTCAAAAAAAAAGAGGGAAAAATGTAAATTAATTGCAATTTTCGCCTTTTTTTTACTGCAATTGCTCCGAAATTCATGCGATTATCATTTTTCCAATAGGCACTATTAAAAAACTCCAAAATAATGATTTATCCAAGATTTACCTCGTTTAATTGAGCCCAGAAGACAAAAAACTCCAATAATAATCCACTCCAAAGCGACTTTTTTTTTTATTTTTTTCAAAAAAAATTGAAAGACAATGTGTGTGCTCTGCCACTTTTTTTTTTTTTTGGAGTCTCCTATACGTTTTTCCTCGAAACCATTGTGTCCCTCACGTGATGGAGTGGTGTATGCCCAGTCTGTTGGATCTATCTCGACCCACCCGATCCGACAACTAAGCAAAACGAGAACAGCTGATCTGCCACACCAACAGTTTTACCAACTTTATGAAGAAAAAACAGACATAGGACATATATATATATATATATACAGACCCAATAGACATTTAAAAACGTCAAATATCCCCGGGTTTTCGTGTTGATAACGTAGATTTCTGTAGATTTTGGATTTTCATCAGGCTGCCAATTTTGTTATGTTAGAAGCAAAGGGGCGTAAGTCCTGTGGACGATTATAGGACTTACGCCCCTTTGTTTCTAAGGCGATATAATGTATTTTTCGATGTGTTTCTATGACTCAGTCAGTATCAAACTCAAGTGTTTGTTTGTTACGTGTTCTTCTACGTGGCTGAGATATTATAGATTATTGAAGGGATCATTTGATATTGTCTATTGCAATAAATAAATAGGATGATGAAGGCGGTTATTTTGATTGGTGGACCTTTAAAAGGTATGTGTGCATGTTAATTTGAAGGGAAAGAGGTTTTTTAGGGGAATTCTGGGTTTTTTGGGGGAGTTTTTGAAGGTAACTTTGGAGCGAGTGGGTTTAGGAGGAAATGTCAAAGGACCTTTTTTGAAAAGCAATGAATTTTCTACAAAAAAGGTCTCTTGACATTTTTTGATTAAGAGCCTTGCTCCAAAATTATCACTGAAATTGAGTTTACACGTCATTTTTCGCAGTCGTTTTCGCTGAAAAAGTGGCTTTTTTCATTGTTTTAAGAGTATCTTTGGAGCAAGTAGATTTAAGAAGAAATATCAGGAGACCTTTTTTGTAGAGAATTTAATTCTCTACAAAAAAAGTCTCTTGACGTTTTTCGATAAAGACACTTGCTCCAAAATTATCCATGAAATTGCGTTTGCACTCCATTTTTTGCAGTCATTTTTGCTGAAAAAGAGGCTTTTTCAGTGTTTTAAGAGTATCTTTGGAGTGAGTGGGTTTAGGGGGAAAAGTGATGAGACCATTTTTGTAGGAAATTCAATTCCCTACAAAAAAGGGCTCTTGACATTTTCTCTTAAACCTACTCGCTCCAAAGTTATTAAAAAAATACTGTGCAAGTAATTTTTTGCAGTTTTTCTTGCTAAAAAAGACTCTTTTCCATTCATCTGTAAATATCTTTGGAGCAAGTAGGTTTAAGAGAAAATGTCAAGAATCCTTTTTTCTACAAAATTAAATTCTCTACAAAAAAGATATCTTGACATTTTCTCCTAAACCCACTCGCTCCAAATATATCAATACATAAATCCTCTTAAACCCAACTACTTCCAAGAAGTTCCCAAAATAAGCTGAATTTCTTACAATTTTACAGTTTATTGCTTTCAATTATTGATTTTTCAATAAATATTTTAGGTACACGTTTTCGTCCACTGTCTCTGGACATTCCAAAGCCACTATTTCCAATAGCCGGACTTCCAATGATTCAGCATCACATCGAGGCCTGCGTTAAATTAAATAAATTGAGTGAAATATTGATAATTGGATCATACAATGCCACAGAACTCGAAAATTTTGTTCAAGAAATGATGAAAATTTATGGAATAAGTATACGTTACTTGCAGGAATTTACAGCACTTGGTACTGCTGGTGGAATGTATCATTTCCGTGATCAAATAAGAGCTGGTAGTCCAGAGGCATTTTTCATTATGAATGGTGATGTTTGTGCAGATTTTCCACTCGAAGAAATGGTTAATACACACAGAGATACATCAGCAGTACTTACAGTTATGGCAACAGAAGCTACGAGACAACAATCTTTGAATTATGGATGCATTGTACCAAGCAAAGAGGATTCAAGACAAGTTGTACATTATGTTGAAAAACCATCAACTTTTGTGTCCACTCTTATTAATTGCGGTGTTTATCTTGCTTCACTCGATATTTTTCAATTTATGGCCGATGTCTTTTATGCTAGACATCAACAAGATAATTCAATGTATGTAGTAAGTAGTTATTCAAATGATAATGGAATTAGAAGACATTTTGCGATTTTTTTGAATTTTTTTTTTGACAAAGCGATTATTATAAAAAAAAAATTTGAAAAAATTTACAGTTCTTCGAATTTTTTTTTTGAATTTAATTTAATGCAATGAATTTAATTTGAATTTTTTAATTTAATTTGAAGATTTTTCTTGATGAATATGAGAAAATATGGATAGGGGAAGGTGGGGTAAAATGGGCAGGGGTTGATTTCGGGTATTTTTTACTATGAAAATTAAGAGAAATGGATGGAAATATTGGAGATAGATTTTTTCTGATGATTTCATTGGAAAGCTGAGGAAATTTTACATGGAAATCATATGTCTGAAGTTTTTTTTTGGAATTTTTCAAAAATTTCATTTTTCGCGCGAGATTTGAAGGTAAAAAGCCTTCTGTTTTTGAAAAATTTCATGTTTTCGAGGATATCTCTGGTTCTATTGGTCGTAGCGACCTGGGGTTGATTTTAAATGAAAGGTGAGCTCATTTCCCATCGATTTATGGGGTTCAAAAAGGAAAATATCCATTTTTTCAAGTACTTATAGGGCAAAAACTGATTTTTCATAAAATGGCCTATAAATATTTGAAAAATTGATTTTAAAAAAATTTGAACCACATAAATCGATGGGAAATGAGCTCACCTTTCATTTGAGATCAACCCCAGGTCGCTACGACCAACAGAACCGGAGATATCGCCGAAAAAGTGAATTTTTTCGATTTTCAAAGGAAAAACCCCTTCAAAACTTGGCCAAAAAAGGGAATTTCTCCAAAAATCGAGAAAAAAAATTTTTGACACATGTTTTCCGCCTAAAATTTCCTCAGCTCTTCAATGGAATCATTAAAAAATTTCAATCTCGAACCGTTCAGTTGGAGTACCCATTTTACCCCATCTTCCTCTATGCATATTATTTTTAAAAATAATTTAAAGATGTTTCTTGATGAATATGAGAAAATATGCATAAAGAAAAATCAAAATTGCTCAAAAATCTCAAAATTTGAGATTAAATTGTCATTTTTTCTCATTGTTAAAAAAATAACAATTATAAAAATCGTCAGATGTCTGCTATTTTCAGTCTCATGAATAAAAGCAAATTATTTAAGTTATTAAGACCTGATATTTCTTTTTTTTTTTACAGGCAAGTTAATGGAAATGGAAAGGATCCAGCTTACATTGCACTGGAGCAAGATATTTTGATGAAATTATCAGAAACTGGGAAGCTTTGTGCTTTGCAGACGTCGAATTGGTGGTCCCAGGTCAAAACAGCTGGTGCTGCTATTTATGCAAATCGCCACTATCTTGATCTGTATCGTTCAAAGACACCAGAACGATTGGCATCATCAATTAATGGAAAATGCCAGATTATCGATGATGTCTTTATTCATCCCACTGCAGTTGTCGATCCAGCAGCAACGGTAATTTTTTCATACAATTGCCAATATCTCCTACACCATTAGATTTAGGAAAATTCATCAAGATACCTTTTTTGTAGCTCTTTAAATTCTCCACAAAAAAGGTCTCTTGAGTTTTTCCTTTAAACCCACTCGCTCCAAATTTATCCGTAAGCGAAGTCCCAAAAACGTTTTTCAACCTCATCAAAAAATTTTAAGGACCCTTGTATCCCTTTTTGTGGATAACTTTGGAGCGAGTAGGTTTATCGAAAAATGTCAAGAAACCTTTTTTGTAGAAAATTAAATTTCCCACAAAAAAGGTCTCTTTATAAATTCTCTTAAACTCGATAGTTTCGGAGATCCCTATGCAATTAAGTCGACTAAACTCATTTTTTTGTTCAAGCTTGGACCAAACGTCAGTATTGGCCCAAACGTAAGACTCGGTTCAGGCGTAAGGATCAGGGAATCAATTGTCCTCGCAAATTCGCAGATTCAATCTCATTCGATGGTCCTCCACAGCATCATTGGACGTGGCAGTATCATCGGCGAATGGGCACGAGTCGAGGGAACTCCCTGCGATCCAAATCCCGATAAACCATTTGCTAAAATGGAAAATCCACCGTTATTCAACGTAAATGGCAAATTGAATCCCTCAATATCGATATTAGGAACGAGTGTCAACCTGGCAGCTGAAAAAATTCTTCTAAATTCAATCGTACTGCCGCACAAGGAATTAACGAGAGATTTCAAAAACGAAATCATTCTTTGAGTAAAAAAAACAAAAAAAAAAAGGAAATAATTAATATAATTTGTAAATATGCGTTTACATTTTATAAAATTGTGTAATTTGTTAATTTTTTAAGCGCACAAAAATTTATATACAATTTTAATAAAATTATTAATAAAGAATTTTCAATTAATTTTGAAAAATCTCAATAAAATTATCAGAAAGTCATTAAAATTAGCAGAAACCTGACGATTTTTTGGATTTTTTTAAGTAAATAAATTAATATATAAAAAAATATTCAAAAAATTCGCATTCGCAGTTTTTTAAATTAACTAAATATGCATATTTTTCATTTCTTTCACATAATTTAATGTTTTTTTAAGAAAAAAGAGCTAAAAATGATCTGATTTCTGCTTTTTTTAGTAACTTTTTAATATTGGCCTTTTTACCGTAAATTTCTTCTTTCCATCGAAATCATGAAAGAAAAAAAGAATTCGCAGTTTTTTAAATTAAGTAATTATGCATATTTTTCATTTTTTTCAAATAATTTAATGTTTTTTTAAGAGAAAAGAGCTAAAAATGGTCCGATTTCTGCTATTTTTAAAGTCTTTTTAATCATCGCCTTTTTACCGTAAATTTCTTCAGCTTTCCATCGAAATCATAAAAGAAAAAAAGAATTCACAGTTTCTTAAATTAAGTAATTATGCATATTTTTCATTTTTTTCAAATAATTTAATGTTTTTTTAAGAAAAAAGAGCTAAAAATGGTCTGATTTCTGCTATTTTTAGTATCTTTTTAATATTCGCCTTTTTACCGTAAATTTCTTTAGCTTTTCATCGAAATCATAAGAGAAAAAAAAGGCATCATTCCTCTGGAATGCCTATTTTTTCCCCACTATTCAATGGAAATGCATATTATTGTGTTCGCTCGAGGGGGAATTATCGTAGGAGGATCAGACATCCACATTCTCCACAAGTAGCGCCACTATATCCATGTGTTTAGCTGCAGCTAAGCGGAACAGACACACACTAGTGTTACCTGTAAAAAATACCTATCAACAGGTACCACGAGTTTGCTCCAATATTTCCTATTAGAAAAATCAAAAAAATCGTATTTAATTTAGTTAAGGTACTTGATCTAGAAAAAAGTGCCTTACGTTTATGAGTTCATCAATTGATGGTGTTGATGAAGTCCTGAGAAATCCCTTCGAGGCTCGAAATTCCTGGGATTCCAGAGCTGGTCCAGGTTAACAATGTCATTTTCCAGATAATCTCGTCAATGACACGTGAAAAACGTAAGTTTTTTCCTTGATTTTCCTTAATTTTCCTTTTTTTTTTATACTCAAATTAGACTAAAAAAAATAAAAAAATTCTGGTTTTAAAGAAATGTGTTTTTTTTGCAGGTAAATATGGAAAGATTTAAAAAAAGCATTGATCGTCTATATCTATATATATAGAAATTTAATAGGGGAAGATGGGGTAAAATGGGAAATTCAATTGAACGGTTCGAGATGGAAATTTTCTGATGATTCCATTGAAAAGCTGAGGAAATTTTAGGTGAAAAACACGTGTCGCAATTTTTTTTTTTCGATTTTTGGGAAAATTTACTTTTTTGGCCAAGTTTCGAAGGGGTTTTTCCTTTGAAAATCGAAAAAATTCACTTTTTCAAGGATATCTCTGGTTCTGTTGGTCGCAGCGACCTGGGGTTGATCTCAAATGAAAGGTGAGCTCATTTCCCATCGATTTGTGTGGTTCAAATTTTTTTAAAATCAATTTTTCAAATATTTATAGGTCATTTTCTGAAAAATCAGTTTTTGCCCTATAAGTACTTGGAAAAATTGATATTTTTCTTTTTAAACCCCATAAATCTATGGGAAATGAGCTCACCTTTCATTTAAGATCAACCCCAGATCGCTACGATCGATAGAACCAGAGATATCCTCGAAAACATGAAATTTTCCAAAAACAGAAGGCTTTTTACCTTCAAATCTCGCGCGAAAAGTGAAATTTTTGAAAAATTCCAAAAAATAACTTCAGACATGTGATTTTCATGGCAAATTTCCTCAGCTTTCCAATGAAATCATAAGAAAAAACCTATCTCCAATATTTCCATCTATTTCTCCTAATTTACATAGTATAAAATCCCCAAAATCAACCCATATCCCATTTTACCCCACCTTCCCCTACATTTACCATTAAAAACACATCTCTTTGAACTCAGAAAATTTCTATTTCTCTCACAATTTAATTTAATTACAATCTTAATTTTTTCAAAAAATTTCTCTATTTATCTATTTTTTCTCACTTTTACTCAATTATTTAATAAATAATTTTTTTTTTTTTCGCAGAAATTCTTAATTTGGAGCAAAATGACCCAGTGACCATTAGCTGGACATTCCAAATGGGCAAAATAAGCCCATTATGGCCCAGCTAGAGCAATTACATCATCAAAACGAATTTTTACCTCTGTGTGATGTATTATTCAACATAATATCCCTAGCATCATATTTTTGTGACGTTGTATTTGATTTAGCAATGGGTTATGCACTTGCAAATCATCCAACAGCATCACCCCTATTTTTTCCATTGTGCATAGTATTTGTAGTTATATCATTGTTGATCTCACAGATTATAAGTATACGTTGGTATTTATGGGGTGCAAGAGGAAAATTCACATTACAAGAGAATAATTTACCTCAAAAAATGAGATGGACAGTGTGGTGTGTTGTTGCACTTCATGCAAGTCAAGTTGGAGTCTTATGGAGATACTTTAAATTATTTATACCAGTGGATTTGGCTTATGTTAAGCACGAAGTACGTGAGCTCTGTGTTTTGAGGCTGATTCATGCTTTTTGTGAGGCTGCACCAATGCTACTTCTGCAGCTTTATCTCCTGTCAATTGGAATCGGGGAAAGTCTGATAAAAGAGGGAAAAAGTCCAGCAGAAGACGTGAGAGTCTGGGATGGCGGAAAATTAGGGGAATTAACTGCAATTTCTGCGGGGTTGTCGCTGTGGAGTGTTTGTTGGGCTGTTGCCAGCTTCAGCAAAGGTGCAGCAAGGCTGAGAAATCTGGAACGTTTGGTTCTAACGTGGTTGGGGGTTTTAGCACAACTTGCCTGGCGTTTAGGAACCGTTAGTGCACGTGTTGGAGCACTTGTTGCTTATGCATCTCTTTATGGAGGACAATGGCTGCTTATTGTTCTTGCACTTCACTGGCTGTCGATGCTGATGTGGCTGCTCCTGACTCCAGATGGTCTTTTTCACGGTGGAGAACGTCTCTCCTTCCTGCGAAAGACATTTCTGGCATCTTTACTGGCTTTTGTTTACGTATTTGCTTATGTGAACCTTCATGAGACAAATCATCGACAGAAAATGATCATTTTTTATACGGTCATGTTCTTGGAGAATAGTTTATTGATTGGAGTTTGGGTTGCTGGGGTCAATGGAAATGAGGAGTTTGTGAATCATCAACCGAGACCGATACTTCTGGTTTTGATACTTATGGCACTGTTTTTTGGGGGACTATTTTTTATGGCACTTTATTATAGGTTTTTTCATGTGAGGAGATTAAGGTACGAGGCGGGGGGAAGGATGAATGGGAATAGTGCTGCTACTACACTTTCGAGTCATGTAAGTTTGGTTTTTTCCCTTTTTTTTAATGGGGGAAGGTGGGGGAAAATGGAGACAAGGGGGAAAATGGATGGATTTTATTTTTATTCTTCGTGACATCACTTTTTGCGGCAATTTCGGTCATATTTAGGCGTTTGTTCGTGGGAAATTCATCCGAACTTGGATGGATTTTAGTTTTTTGGTATTTTATGGTATAGAAATTATGGGAAATTGATGGAAATATTGGAGATAGGGTTTTTTGGATGATTCCATTGAAAAGCTGAGAAAATTTGCCATGGAAATCATGTGTTAGAAGTTATTTTTTTGAATTTTTTGAAAATTCAATTTTTTTGTTCAAGTTTTGAAGGTAAAAGGCTTCTGTTTTTGAAAAATTTCAGGTTTTTGGGAATATCTTGGGTTCTATTGGTCGTAGTGACCTGGAGTTGATCTTAAATGAAAGGTGAGCTCATTTCCCATTAGTTTATGGGGTTTCAAAAGGAAAATATCAATTTTTTCAAGTATTTATGGGGTAAAAACTGATTTTTCAGAAAATGGCCTATAAATATTTGAAAAATTGATTTTAAAAAAATTGGAATCACATAAATCGATGAGAAATGAGCTCACCTTTCATTTGAGATCAACCCCAGATCGCTACGACCAGTAGAACCATAGATATCCCCAAAAAAGTGAATTTTTTCGATTTTCAAAAGGCAAAACCCTTCAAAACTTCCCCAAAAAAATCAAATTTTTCAGAAAAAAATCAAAAAATGAAGTGAAACACATGTTTTCCACCTAAAATTTTCTCAGCTTTCCAACGGAATCATCAGAAAATCTCTATCTCGAACCGTTAACAATTAAAAGATCCATTTTACCCCACCTTCCCCTATTTTACAAAGTAATATCGCCCTTTTAATAAATTTCACTATCTTCTAATTTTTCAGGACAACAGTGAAGACAAGCAGATTGATTACAACGACGACAAGAAGCTGGCCGAATTGACAATTGGCATGAGAAAAGTGAAATTAAGTAACAACGGTATTCCCGGTGTATTTAACTGCCGATTCACAAACCCCGCAGTCGTTAATCACAACCGGAAGAAGAAAAAACCAACTACCTTCGTCCCCCCTCCACCGCCCCCTCAAACCCTCGGCGACACTAAACACTGGAATAATAACAATAATAACAACAATAATACGAAGCAGTTGATCCCCTTCTGGAAGAGGCCGTTGTCGATCGTAGAAAATTATGAAGAGCATCAGGAAAAAAAGAACGAAATTGATAGACCAATGGGATCACTTAACATAAATTTGATCCGCGAAAAATTGCGGGAAAAGAAACAGCAGCAATTGAGGGAATTGCGAGCGATTCAGGAGGAAATCAAAGAGGGCAAATTAGTGCCACCACCATCAGCATCAACTTCGTCATTCTCGTCTTCATTGTCAGCAGCCAATCAGCAACCCCCACCTAATACAAAACTGCACACTTCGCCGAATTCTGCAGGATGTCCAGGCTCTTCATCACCGCCTTTGACCTCTTGGCCACCAGTTAAAATGCACTGTTTACTGCCACCACCTCCCTCCTCGTCTTATCATCCAGTTACACATCCTTCTAATATTTGGAAGGGTCTGACACAGCATGAGAGGCAAGATACGTCTGAAATTCTGCTGGCTCCACGATGTTTACCGTTATCTTCACCGCATTATCCTCATTGGACTGGTCACAGGTAATATTCATATCCGGGAAAAAATGTTCAGATCTGATCAGATCAAATTAGATCTGATCAGATCTAATTTGATCTAATTAGATCCAACTAGATCTGATCAGATCTGACGAACCAATATAGATAAACTCAATCAGATCTAGTTAGACCTGATCGGATCTAGTTAGGTCTGACCAGATCTAGTTGGATCTAATCAGATTTCGTTAGATCTAAACAGATCTAGTTAGATCTAAACAGATCTAGTTGGATCTAAACAGATCTAGTTGGATCTAATCAGATCTAGTTAGATCTAAACAGATCTAGTTAAGTATAAACAGACCTAGTTAGATATAAACAGATCTAGTTAGGTATAAACAGATCTACTTAGATCTAAGCAGATCTAGTTAGGTCTAAACAGATCTAGTTAGCTCTAAATAGATCTAGTCAGGTCTAAACAGATCTAGTTGGATCTAATCAGATCTAGTTAGATCTAAGCAGATCTAGTTAGGTCTAAACAGATCTAGTTAGCTCTAAACAGATCTAGTTAGATCTGATCAGACTTAGATCTGATTGTATCTAATCAGATCGAATTAGATCTGATCAGATCTATTCAGATCTATTCATGTTAAAAATTTCTATTTTGTCAGATCTAATTGGATCTAATTAGATGTGATCAGATCTAATTTGATCTGATCAGATCTGAACATTTTCCCCCGGGTATTGATATTGATATTCATTGATAAGACTCCAGGCTAGAGAGCTCATCGGATCTATTTTAAACAGTAAAAATTACATTAAAACACAAGTTATCACATTGAGTTAGCAAAATAATCTTACATATTGCGTTGAAAATTACATTAAAAGAAAAGCAAATAAAGGTAAAAAGGTATCACAGATTAAATAAAAGTTCTTTAGTACATAGCTAATTGAATTTGCATCTGAAAATTGACATCAAATACTATTTTTCTTCTTTTCTTTTGAAAACCATAATCATAGTCAATTAATTACCTGTGTGTATCTATTTAGATAACTTTCTAGCGAGTTAGTTTAGGAAAAAATGTCGAGAAACCTTTTTTATAGGAAATTTCAAGAGCTACAAAAAAGGTATTCTGAACTTTTTCGATAACTCTAATAGTTTTCGAGATCCCTTTAAAAAGAAGTCGAAAAATTCTAAAAATGTGTGTTTTTCTTATAAATTTCAGCCGAAATGAGGACGACAGCTCAAAAGGCGAAACAGCAGAAGTTGATGAGGAAATCAGTGATATGGAGGGTTCTCAGGTATCATTGCCGAGGAGTCATACCCTTCCCCGCGAGTTCAAATACAACAATTCGAACAATAGAAACAGGGATCGTCGAATTTACGCGAATAAATCGCAATCCTCGCGGTTCTTTTTGCCTTCAAACAACAGTTCTGATGGAGACGTTGATAGTGCTGATAACGACGACGAGACGGATTCAGAGGTCCAAGGAGACATGAAGAGTCTGCATATACTCAATCACGAGAACAACTCGCAAAGACGCTTTACGTATGAAAATAATGAAGTTGGTCATGAAAATACGGACAATGTGGTAGCTTCGATGGGCTCTATTGGCTGTTATTTGAACAATCCTTATAGTCCACGAGTCAATCAATTGCTCAAGGCTAAAGTAAAGCACGAAACAAAATTGTGAGATTCAGGCTGCATTATAAAAAAAAGTACTGAGAAGAGACACATTTTTGTCTCTGAATTTCAAGACTTAATATTCTATTTTTCTATGTTATTCAACGAAAAAAAAAGACTGGATGATGAGAAAAGGTGCAATTTTATTCAAGAACTCTTATTTTAAGGAGTTTTAATATCTTGGATTCAAGTCCATGACATGCTGCCTATTAGCTGTAGTTTTTGTAATGATTTTTTGTAATTTTAGATATTAGGTGAGTTACCCCTAAATCATAATTTAGCGATGAAGTGGAAATTTTGTAGCTTTTTAGATGAATATCTCCGAAATGAATAGGGTTAGAGGGAAAAGTAAAGAAACCTTTTTTGTAGATAACTAAATTCTCTACAAAAAAGATTTCTTGATGAATTCTCCTAAACCCAATAGTTTCCGAGATCCTTTTGAGATTAAAAGATTTCTCCGATTTTTCGATTTTTTCCACTTCATTCATGAATTACTAATCGAAATCCTCCTAAGCAACACATTGCCACTAATTTATAAAAGTACTCGAGTACATCTCAACCCCTAAACTAATTCAACACAGAAACTACTTAAACCCACACTGCTTACCATGAAAATTTGTAAATAAATAACATTTCCAAAATAAATCGAGAAAAAAAAAGGCAAAAAAATATGAGAAGAAAAAGACGAATTTTAGTGATTACTAGACATCTGATAGCATTGGTAAATTAGGATGAAACTCAGCGGAACAGTAAAATTGGTTGAATTCTTCCTCCCCTGCTCAATCGGGATCTGTTGAATGAGCCAAGGAAGATAAAAGAAGCGTAAAAAAAAGGAAAGGGGAATAAGAAAAGTAGTGATTTACCATGGAGTGCCTGGAATCTATTGGTACGGTTCTACTTCATACATATATATATATATATATGTACATATATATCGAGTTGGTGGTATCAGAATCACTAGAATATATAGTCAATCTGTATTCACTGTTAGTGAATTGGGTATCTTTGCGTGTGTCTACGTTATATATATATATATATATATATATAACATATATATGTAGACACATAGGTAAGTTCCTGTGTATTTCACAAGGAAGTACTCACCTAAATCCCACTGAAATTGGCCTATTGATTAGAAAATGTTATCATTGATAGTTTTCTTGAGTTTAACGTGTACTGACATCAATATCGATTTCATCAAGTCCCTTTGTTCCTTGCAATTTGCGATAGAATTGGCTAAAAATCTCCGATTTTTACCGCATTGAGAAGAAAAAAAAAACATATTTCAATCAAAAATTGACTTAAATGCAAAAAAACTTGCTTCATTCCAGAAAATTTCGATTTAGCATCATCTTAGAAACAAAGGGGCGTAAGTGCTGTGGGTAAGGATAACAGAGGCACTTACGCCCCTTTAATTCTAAGGTGATTATACATCTTTATATCGTTGTTTCAGAATAAAAGGGGCTAAGTAGACGAAAACTTGACGAAATCAGACATAAAAGAAGCTGCGAAGTCAAATTTTCGATACCTTAGAAACAAAGGGGCGCAAGTACTATATATATAGGTATAACACTTGCGTCCCTTTGTTTCTAAGACGATATTTTGTTATAAAAAAATAGTTTTGGCCCCAAAAATTTCCTTTTTTAGTGCGAATTTTTTGAAAATATCTTCAAAAAACTGCAGAAAAAAAGGAAATCATGACTAATGAGAAATCATGACTTATCTCCAAAACATGGAATCATTTTGAGAATCATACAGGACATTCCTAATGTCATTATTATTATGTAGTATTTTTTTCAAAATTTTTATGTATTTTGTGTTTTAGACTAATTAACAGTAAAAATTGCATTTTATATATGGGCTCTTATGCATATGATAATACATATTGAAAATTAATTGTAGAATATATATATTTATTATTATTATGATTTAATCATTTATTTATTTATCTCATTATCATTTAGGATATTACTTGATTGAGTGAAAAAAAAAAAAAAAATTGTCATAACAGGAGACCTTTGTTGCCACCTGAGTTGATAGCGCAGATCGATGCTAAACCAGGTTTGATGCATAAGAACCCACCTATAATATGCAATTTTGACTGTTAATTAGTCTAAAACAAAATACATGAAAATTTGGAAAAAAAATACTGCATAATAATGATGACATTAGGAATGTCCTGTATGATTCTCAAAATGATTCCATGTTTTGGAGATAACTCCCCAAACCCCTTAACTCATATCTAAAGAAGAGAGTCCGAGTCTATTTTCCACGAAATTTCCCGAATAATCCCGTAACTTGCCGAAGAATTGCCCCTCAATTGTGTGTGTGTGTGTGTGTTGTGTTACCTATGGGAGGAGCATAGCCAACCCCTCTTTGTCCTCCTCTTCGAGTGCACCCTCACATGAAAAGGGGGGGGGGGGTGAGGGGAGGGAAACACACACACACACAAAGCCCTCACTCAATTCCGAAAGCACAACCCCTCATTCCTCGCACTCTGGAGGTTTCTATTCTGTATACTTTTCCTCACCATCAGGGGTGTTTTACCGCCCTGAAGGATTTTGCAAGGGAGGGGGGGGGGGGGAGAGGAAGGGAAAAGGCTTGTGAATGGGTGACGGTCTGCTTTACGTTTCCACTATGTGTCCATATATATATATATATATATGTATATCTATATATATATATACATATAGAGCTTCTGTACATAAGCTGACGGAGACGGTCAATAATCCAGGCTTTTAATAAGTAAAAGCCTCATTATTTTTTTCCCCTCTAATTACTCTCTTTTTTTTTTTTCTTTTTTTTGGTAGGAAAATTGATCGGCAGAGGTGCGGCAAAGTCTCGCGCCAAGTACGCCTTTTCTCATATTCGCTTAAGGGATAACGGAACACTCCATATTTTTTGAATTTTCAAATCCATTGTTTGACGATATTTATCAATATTTTTATCATAAAAAATTGGCAAAGACGATGCTTCTAATATTTAATGCAAAAAAATTATAATTATTACGAAACAATGGATTTGAAAATTTGAAATTTACTGGGTCTTCCGTTACCCCTTAAGGAGGAACATCAGTTTTTGTACTAAAACAAAAAACAGTTACGTTTTTATGAAACTTCAGGGACAATTTCATTAAATAATTCAGAATGTATAGGAATTTTTTCAAATTTTTTCACCACCAAATAATAAACGAAAATGCTTGTTGAAATTGGAATTTTTACTTAGAGTTATATGTCTATAAACAAGAAATTTGTGGCAATTAACAGGTTTTTAGAGGAGAAACTTCCATAATAGATGAATAAATGTGTAAAGAACAGTTTAAGAGCTTTATCAAATCCATTAGATACTTGGTGATTTTAGAATAAATTAATTTGTCTCGAAAAATGCTGATTTTCGGGAAGTTAACCTCTGTTTTACTCGCATGACAGTAACGTCAGAACCGCGCGCTTTTTGAAATCAATAAGAATGCTTTTCGAAAAACGCAATGTATGCTACGCTTGCACATTAAATCATACAAAACTAGCTGAAAATGTGCTGAATTGACCTTTCTCTATTTGATCTTCAAAAAAATTATTATCTGAAAATTCGATTTCTTACAAAAGAAAAATTATGATCGATGAAGAAGCATTTCTAGTATATAACAGCTGCACAGGTTACGACTACGTTAGTCGTATAAACACTACGCTATTCGTGATAATTTTTCGTACTACTAAATCCTATACCGGATCAGCTTCCTTAAGGGGTAACGGAAAACCCGGTAAATTCCAAATTTTTAAATCCATTGTTTAGCAATAATTATGATGTTTTTCATTAAATATCAGAAGCATCGACTTCCTAATGTCCTTTCCCAGTCGTTGCCACTTTTCTATCATAAAAATATCGATAAATATCGTCAAACAATTAATTCAAAAATTCAATATATACAAGGAGTTCCGTTACCCCTTGATCCCCCTTTTACCAACGCGCTGGTAAAGTAGTAATTTTGCTGAGTTCTCTCCCTGTTCATATCGTCATATACATAACTTCCAACTTTGATAATGATTTTTGTTTATTATTAGGCGGTGAAAAAATTCGAAAAAATTATGGTATATTCTGGATCACTTAATGAACTTGTCCTCGAAGTTTCATAAAAAAGTAACCGTTTTTTGTTTCAGGACAAAAACTGATGTTCCTCCTTAAGGGGTAACGCAACCCATTGTATGCATTGAATTTTTGAACTAATTGTTTGACGACATTTATTAATATTTTCATCATGAAGAAGTGGCAACGACTGACGAAGGAAATCAGAAAGACGCTTCATAATTATTGCTAAACAATGGATTTGAAAATTTGAAACTGGGTCTTTCTCCACTTCTCCGCCATTTTGATGTGTCTGTGTATACATCCACACAAAGCTTCCGATTCCTGAAAAAAATAAATACCAAATTAAATTATCGAAGCAATGTAAAATTATGAAGTGGCACGAGTGTCGAAGAGGCTTCGGTGGCTTCCATTCGGCAATTTCCGGCTCATTTCGGAGTTGAAGCTCAGAGGTTCGTGTATTGCCTCAGTGTATATATATATATATATATACATATATATATGTACAAACACAGTTGAAACAGACACACGAGGAAGCCCAGGAATACGTGGAAGGTGGTGGGGAATTGTATGACGTAGTAGGGGAAAAAGAGGAGGAGGGGAGGGGTAGGAGGAGAGGGGGATAGTAGGTCCAGGCAACGCGCAGCCGGTCCAAGTACCCGCAGTCGCCAAGTGGCAGTGATAGTGATGAAATTTCCACTTATTTCACACTGGAATCACTTTTAAATATTGCGTGCGGTTTAGCAGAAAGTGCAGATAGAGTTTTTTCCCAAAAAAATTAGTAATATCGTTGAAATGGAGGAGTAAACGTGTAAATAATTGAAAATTAAATGAAAAAAGAAGCTAAAACCATGGAAATGCTCCAATTGATGCAGCTGTTCGTGGAAAAAACTCATTTTTCGAAGTTGGAGTATAAAAATTGATAGAAATTTGAGGAAAAAAAAAGACGCAGGAAGAGATAGAGAAAGGCTATCAGACCGTGATGAGGATTGTGCCACAGTTTAAAAAGTACTACAAGTACTGTAACAATTATTGTTATAATAACAGTGTTATTGAATTAGAATTTTTTTGTAAATATAGATGGCACATAGATGTGTGCATTTGTGAAGTAGAAGAAGAAGAAGAAGAAGGTGGCAGTGATAGTAGTGACGTTAGTTATCACAGAGATGGTGGTGAACTGTCGAAACGAAAACTACCGGTGTCGGTTACGTCGACGTTACTGTCGTTAACCGGCAAAAAAACATAATAACGAAAAATTATCATAGAGATAAATTCAAATTTTCCCCCTTTATTTTTTGCCCCTTTTTTTAAGTTCATTCTAGGAAAGAGGGGGGAGGGGGGATTGATTCCATGAGGCGGAAAATTCCATGAAAATTTCATTCAGATACATGGTTTCATGATAAAATCACTCGGGTTGGAGGTTAATAACGTTACACTGGTCCCCGGTGGTGGGGTGGGGGGATGAGAGAGGGGAAGGGGGGAGGGGGGATCGATTCAAGAGAGAAAACACACGTTGGAGGGACTGCAACGATGCGTGACGAAAGTAGTACTGTAATGCAGTCAAGGATTCAAGCGAAAATATAATAATTTTGTGGTTTTATTATTATTTAAATTTCAAAAATAAAAAAAAATAAAAAAGTTGAGTCTAATTGCAGTGAATAAAAAAATGCGTTTTTTTAAATTTAATTTTTTGTAAAAGTGGAAATTTATATGGAATTAAAAAGAAAAAGTGAATGGAAAATGTGTTGATCAACACACACACACAGTTGAAAGTGATGATTGATAGTAATAATTAAATTAAAAAAAAAAAAAAAAAACGAAGGTATAGAACTATGCTGAAATTTTTAACGCACAAACTGAGGACTCACTCGCTCAATGATGATCCAAATCAGGATAAGGTATGTTGTTTTGTTTGATTTATTCGCACACAGTTAAAACAATGTGCATTGTGTTTATTGCTGTTGAATACAAAGTATTCACCAAGACACAATTTGGAAATCATTTTTTTTTTTTTTTTTTTTTGGGTTCTACTCAGTGAACATTTTTCTGAGAGACGTACAATGACCCCAAGAAATTGACGTTCTGACTTTTTTTTTATCAAAAAAAAAAAAGTGTTAAAAAAAAAGGGAATTGAGTAAAAAGAGAAAAAAATAACTGGCATACCACAATATCTTGTACCTTGCAGAAGCACACGAAGAGATGCGCGTTTCCTCGACACTTCCACACGATTACCCGTGTCCCGGGAATCCGAGCAATCTCGCCTCGTCCGATCCCTTTGTCCCATAAGCATAGAGAGAGGAAGAAGGAAGGGGGGGGGGGACTCCAGTAATTTTCCCGAAAGTTCAATACCCTTTTACTGTTGAATATCTCCCGAGTTTTCCCTGATTCCTGCAAAAAAAAACAAAAAAAAAAGCAATAAAATCACGAAAACTGCACTTTTCCAAATTTAAATTCAAATAGAGACGCAGTGCGCATGCGCAGCGTGACGAAAAGCCAACATTATAGCCTCTGCGCATGCGCAAACAATCAAACTTTCTACGCACGTATTACAAAAACGGCTTTATTGAATTCCTCAAGCTTTCTTTTCACTCTGCACTTTTTATTCAGTAAGAAATTTTTAAGAAATAAAAAAGGTAATACGTTTATACTTTGTGGAGCAGGTTAATGAACTGTTAGAGGGTAAAGAACACAATGTAGAACACACGCACCCCTTTCCGAGACCCTTTACTGTTGAATATCCTCGAGTTTTCCCTGATTCCTGCAAAAAAAAACCAAAAAAAAGCAATAAAATCACGAAAACTGCACTTTTCCAAATTTAAATTCAAATAAAAACGCAGTGCGCATGCGCAGCGTGACGAAAAGCCAACATTATAGCCTCTGCGCATGCGCAAACAATCAAACTTTCTACGCACGTATTACAAAAAAGGCTTTATTGAATTCCTCAAGCTTCCTTTTCACTCTGCACTTTTTATTCAGTAAGAACTTTTTAAGAAATAAAAAGATAATGAGTTTATACTTTGTGGAGCAGGTTAATGAACTGTTAGAGGGTAAAGAACACAATGTAGAACACACGCACCTTTTCCAAGACCCTTTACTGTTGAGCATCCTCGAGTTTTCCCTGATTCCTGCAAAAAAAAAAAGCAAAAAAAAGCAATAAAATCACGAAAACTGCACTTTCCCAAATTTAAATTCAAATAAAAACGCAGTGCGCATGCGCAGCGTGACGAAAAGCCAACATTATAGCCTCTGCGCATGCGCAAACATCAAACTTTCTACGCACGTATTACAAAAAAGGCTTTATTGAATTCCTCAAGCTTTCTTTTCACTCTGCACTTTTTATTCAGTAAGAACTTTTTAAGAAATAAAAAAGGTAATACGTTTATACTTTGTGGAGCAGGTTAATGAACTGTTGGAGGGTAAAGAACACAATGTAGAACACACGCACCCCTTCCAAGACTCGATTTAAGACTATGGAAATGTGTAAAAAAAAAATGTCTTCATCATTTTTTTTTTCAATTACTAGATCATCTGCATTTGTCTTGTTTTCTTTGTTTTTTTTCCTTTTTTTAAACATTGGATTCTTATTTCTTGCCTCTTTTTATTCACTAAAAATCAATCTGGGTGGCGCCTCTTGTGATTGACGTGCACGACTATCGATTCGTTGTGTATTCTTCCTTGCAAAGCAGACAAGGATATAGTGATAGAAAAGTCGTGATGAGCTGAACACAAAAAAAAAAGAGGGGGGGGGGGGTTGGGTGGGTTGAAGAGGAGGAAGGGCATGTATTATCGTGTGTTCAACCACGCTTATCGAGATCTCTATTACGATAAATTCTATCTATGGATATGTGATTACATGATAGAACACACCTTGAGATTCTTCAGGTTCTCTTTTTTTTAAAAATGTATTCTAAACTATGTTTTTTTTACTTTTATTTATAGGCGGATGACAATCACGATTCGGGCACCGAATCAGATGATGAATTTCAAGAGGGCAGCATCATTGGAAATGAGCCCTCAAGTCGTAAGTATTTGGAAAATTTGCCAATTTTTCTTGGATTTTTTCTGAAGGAATTATCTGAAAAGTGGGTGGAAATACGACGTTTTTTGGTGGGATTAGCAATAATAACAAGTTGATGTGTACGATATAGACATACAATCACACTTACACAATTTGATTATATGACAGAACATATTTCATCTTATATCTTCATATCCTAGACTTAGAAGCAAAGGGACGTAAATTCTATGCTTATACGGACGACTTTCGCCCCTTTGACTCTAAGGAAACGATATATTTTCACTAAAATCTGCCAAAAATATCCAAAATTCGTCATTCAGTTCTTTTTTGCACTCTGCAAAAAAGGTATCCACGATTTTTATTTATTTATTTATTTGTTTACGCAATCTGCATTTTACATAATTATATAATATAAATATATTTAAATCACTTTTTCTCTGTGGAATTTGCTTCTTACTCTTTAAATCATTCAATCTCCTTTCCTTTACTACTTGCTTTGCTCATTTCAACATTATTGTCTTTCATTCATTCTTAACAATTCACATTTTTTTCATTTTTCCTGGTCAATTCCAACATATTCTGCTCTAAAATTGATTTCAAATGCATAAGAATTCACGAAAAACATTTAATTGATGTAAATTCTATTGTTTTGAATTTCCCGAGGGAATTATTGGATTTCGTGCTTAACCATTTACATTCTGAGCACACGCAGTGCTTTATAGTAGTAATATTTTACAGTCAAGTGAGATTCACAGGTGATATTCCGTGAATTTTCATAGAGATAGAGAAAAAAAAAAGGGGGGGGGGAGTAGGAAAAAATGTAGATAAGAAAAAGCGGAAACGTTAAATAAATTGAAAAATGAAAGGTGAGGGAAAAAAATGAGGTAGTTTCACTTGTTCCATAAGGATTTTTAGCGACTGAAATGACAGATAAGAATCATTAACCCATTGTTGGAAGATATTGTGTGTATGTTTGAGAAAATTTTAATTACAAGTGCATTTATCATAGGTAATGTATTATACTTGAATGAGAGGGGGGGAGGGATTTATGGACATACATATCTTAAATCTTGATTACGTGTGTTATTGCATCAATGAATTAATGATGTTCATAATATAAAAACAGGTGTATTCAGTATTTTTTTTTTTTTTCGTATTTATCGAGTCATTATGCACAAAGAAAGGCTTGTGTTATGTTCATAGCGTGAAAAGTGGAGGGAAAAGTGCTTTTTTGATGGAGCAGCTGATAGAATTTTTTCGATTGCATTAGAAGAAAAATGGAATTTTTTTAGAAAATAAAAGGAGATCCTAAAACATGCATTTCAACCAAAATATCTCTAACTTCACAATGAAATTTGAAGAAAAAAAACCCTATATCATGTGTTCATCAGGATACACAGAGAAAAATGTTTTCTTGATTTAAGAATGTGCAGTCACTTAATTTAAGAATGTGCAGGTCACTTAAATTAAGAAAAAAAAGTCACTTGACTTAAGTGAGAAAAGTCACTTAATTTAAGTGAGTTTTACTTTCTTAAATTAAGAAAGAAAAAGTTCTTGATTTAAGTGAGAAAAGTCACCTAATTTAAGTGAGGAAAGTCACTTAATTTAAATGAGAAAAGTCACTTAATTTAAGTGTGAAAAATCACTTAATTTAAGTGACTTTTTCTTTCCCAAATTAAGAAAGAAAAAGTTACTTGATTTAAGTGAGAAAAGTCGTTTGATTTAAGTGAGAAAGGTACTCAATTTAAGTGAGAAAAGTCACTTAATTTAAGTGAGAAAAGTCACCTAATTTAAGTGAGAAAAGTCACTTAATTTAAGGGAGAAAAGTCACCTAATTTAAGTGAGTAAAGTCACTTAATTTAAGTGACTTTTATTTTCTTAAATTAAGTCACTTGAATTAAGTGAGAAAAGTCACTTAATTTAAGTGACTTTTCCTTTCTCAAATTAAGAAAGAAAAAGTTACTTGATTTAAGTGAGAAAAGTCGTTTGATTTAAGTGAGAAAGGTACTTAATTTAAGTGAGAAAAGTCACTTAATTTAAGTGAGAAAAGTCACTTAATTTAAGTGAGAAAAGTCACCTAATTTAAGTGAGAAAAGTCACTCAATTTAAGTGAGAAAAGTCACCTAATTTAAGTGAGTAAAGTCACTTAATTTAAGTGACTTTTATTTTCTTAAATTAAGTCACTTGAATTAAGTGAGAAAAGTCACTTGATTTAAATGAGAAAAGTCACTCAATTTAAGTGAGAAAAGTCACTTAATTTAAGTGACTTTTACTTTCTTAAATTAAGAAAGAAAAAGTTACTTGATTTAAGTGAGAAAAGTCGTTTGATTTAAGTGAGAAAGGTACTTAATTTAAGTGAGAAAAGTCACTTAATTTAAGTGAGAAAAGTCACTTAATTTAAGTGAGTTTTACTTTCTTAAACTAAGAAAGAAAAAGTCACTTAATTCAAGTGAAAAAAGTTACTTAATTTAAGTGAGTTTTACTTTCTTAAATTAAGAAAGAAAAAGTCACTTGATTTAAGTGAGAAAAGTCACTTAATTTAAGTGACTGCACATTCTTAAATTAAGAAAACATTTTTCTCCGGTAATCCAAGAAAAACCATTACTCAATCCAGAAAAATCAAATAAAAAAAAAAAACTCTATCAATTATGCAGTGGTGTTGTAACATTCTGACTCACACACTTTGCCTCTTCTTCTCTCGCTTCCTCTTTTCAGGCTTGGAGGAAGACCTTGGCAATCACCAATGGAATGGCTGTCAAGGTTTTACCGGTCGCGTGACTCGTGTATCGGTTCAACACACTTCGGATAAAAGGAAGTGGGTCTCTCGATAAGCCATACTAGTTCAATAAAGTTAACAATGTACTAACAATATTTATCCAATTCTCTCCTGTAAACTATATTATGTGTGATAATTTGCATGGCCTTGCGCCTAGTCTGTGATGTTAAAAGTAGTGAATAACTTTGGTGCATAATGTATTATATTGCGTTTCAACTGCAGTCGTAAATGGGTCTTTTATGATGCAATACAATTGAAATATCAAATGCAACCAATCAGGTTAGGACTTGGGGGAAGATTATTTCACGTATTATTATTTGAAACGAGCTGAGGACCGGTTTTTTCGGCCATTTTCGACTCGGACACTGTATTGGTGAATGTATAAATCCCCGTGAGTTCGCAGGTCAAGGACGGCCACTGTCAATTATACCAGCTTCTTTCTGCTGTAATTCACCATAAAGTCTTCTTACGTTCTTCAAAAAACGATTTTCACGGTTTCCTGTACCTTTTTCGAAGGCGCAAAAAGAAGCCATTAGACATAGAGCAAAAAGTCGTAGGACCTTTTTTGTGGGAAATTAAATTCTCAACAAAAAAGGTATCTTGGCTTTTTTCTCTATCTCCAACTGCCTCTTCGTAAAGACCAAAAGAAGTTAGAATCATCCAACTTACGAAAATACTAGGGATTTTTTGAAAAATACTCAGACTGATTAAAAAGTCCCTAGTAAAATGAAGAATGAGAAGTATAAGTTTGATGAAAGCCAAGCATTTTCCTAACTCTATTGATCGGAATGTTCGCTCATCAGCATCAGTGGTGGGTTCAGCATCACCACCACCTTCTCCTCCTCCTCCTCCTCACTTCTCACATCCCAACAGCCTCCTCCTTCACGCGCCACAACTTGAAATTCCCCTCGACCCACATTTATACCATACGTTGAGACAAACACTCGAGTACTGTAATCGAATCTTCCTCGAAGGTATCTAATGCTTCCGCATATCTTTCTATCCACTTGATCCTTCTTGTTCTATCGGGATGGAGGAAAAAGCAGTGTTTATTCTAACAATTATTGAATTTAATCTAATATATAGGAGAGAATGGGGCAAAATGGACACTATAATGAAACGGTTAGAGATGGATTTTTTTTGAGGATTTTTTTTTGAAAATTGGATATTTTCGAGGGGAAGCCTTTCTTTTTTTTGAAGATTTTCAGTTTTTTGTAAATATCTCTGGTTCTATTGGTCGTAGCAACTTCGGGATGGTCTCAAATAGAAGGTGAGCTCATTTCCCATCGATTCATGGGGCTTTGAATTCAAAAATATCAATTTTTGGGATAGTTATAGGCCAAAAACTGTTTTACAAAAGTCTTCCACAAAAATTCCCATAAATACCTTAAAAATCGATATTTTTTAATTGAAAGCCCTATGAATCGATGGCAAATGATCTTACCTTTCACCTCCCGTCAAAATTTTTACGCTACGACAAATAGAACCGAAGATATTCTCAAAAAACTGAAAATTTTCGAAAAAAAGAAGGTTTTTACCCCTCTAAAATGCTCAAAAAAGTCGACATCTCTAAAAATTCAAAAAAATTAGTTCCAGCACTCGTTTCCCGCCTAAAATTTCCTCAACTTTCCAATAAAATCATCAAAAACAATCTACCGTCAATATTTCTATTAATTTCAAGAGTTTTCCATAATATTTGCCTAAAAATTTAAATGTGTCCATTTTACCCCTGATGTCCATTTTGCCCCACCTTCCCCTATAGTAAAAAAAAGTGTGTTACTGGATGCGTGTGCATAAAACTCAGAAATCAGCCCAAATAGCCATATGGGTGTTATATGGTGTGGTAGCCTTCCAGACCCCATCCATAAAGAAGTTTTCCGTTTTCAGTTATGGGGATTGGTTTTCGAGATATGGGGGTAAAAGCGAGTATTGCACTCATTTGCTCCTTATGGGTGGATGTAAAATGAAGAGTAATAACAAAATAAGCAATAACATCTCAACCAACATTCGAAAAAAAAATATCTTGACAGTGTATTTTCAGTAAACGAGCATTTCTGAACCCAAATATGCCATCTTTGATTGCTACTATGTCAGCTAATTAAGTTATTTGAAAACATTGTTAAATTCCTTGTGAACTAGTTTCTGTTTCTTCTATGTTATATTTTTATCACTTTTTTCATTTTTGTAATTATTATTATCACCATTATGCATATATTTTTTCTTTTTCTTTTTCAATTAATTTTTCATGATATATTTTCATAAACACTTTATACTACTCAACTTTTGAAACTATGTATATTTTTGTTGGGTTCATAGCCTTTTGAGGCTACAGTCATGATAAACATCTATCTATCTATCTATCTCTCTACAAAATTTTGAAAAAAATGTTGGGTAAGACGTTATTGCTTATTATCATCCAAATGATGTTCCATATCGTTCGACAATGTACTAGAATGATCTAGATTGATCTAGAATAGTTGAAAATGCTTTAGAATGTTCTGGTATGTTCCATATGGTTCGGAAATCTTCTAGATTGTTCCAAAGCCTCCTAGAACATTATAGGATTTTCCAAACAATTGAAGATCCTCCTAGAGTGTTCCAGAAAGTTCAAGAATTCTCTAAAATCATTCAAGAGATTCAAAAATATTTTGAAATGTTCCAGAAGGTTCGAAAACATTCTAAAAGGTTCCAGAACACAGAGAAAAATGTTTGATTAATTTAAGAATGTGCAGTCACTTAATTTAAGAATGTGCAGGTCACTTAAATTAAGTGACTTTTCTCACTTAAATCAAGTGACTTTTTCTTTCTTAATTTAAGAAAGTAAAAATCACTCAAATCACGTGCGTTTTTTCACTTAAATCAAGTGATTTTTCTCACTTAAATCAAGTGACTTTTTCTTTATTAATTAAAGAAAGTAAAAGTCACTTAAATTAAGTGACTTTTCTCACTTGAATCAAGTGACTTTTTCTTTCTTAATTTTGAAAATAAAACTCACTTAAATCAAGTGCGTTTTTTCACTTAAATCAAGTGACTTTTCTCACTTAAATCAAGTAACTTTTTCTTTCTTAATTTAAGAAAGTAAAAGTCACTTAAATTAAGTGACTTTTCTCACTTAAATCAAGTGACTTTTTCTTTCTTAATTTAAGAAAGTAAAACCCACTTAAATCAAGTGCGTTTTTCACTTAAATCAAGTGCGTTTTATCACTTAAATCAAGTGCGTTTTTTCACTTGAATCAAGTGCGTTTTTTTCACTTGAATCAAGTGACTTTTTTTTCTGAATTTAAGAAAATAAAAGTCACTTAAATTAAGTGACTTTTCTCACTTGAATCAAGTGACTTTTTCTTTCTTAATTTAAGAAAGTAAAACCCACTCAAATCAAGTGCGTTTTTCACTTAAATCAAGTGCGGTTTTTCACTTCAATCAAGTGCGTTTTATCACTTAAATCAAGTGCGTTTTTTCACTTGAATCAAGTGACTTTTTCTTTCTTAATTTAAGAAAATAGAAGTCACTTAAATCAAATGACTTTTCTCACTTAAATCAAGTAACTTTTTCTTTCTTAAATTAAGTGACTGCACATTCTTAAATTAAGAAAACATTTTTCTCTGTGAAAGTTCGAGAATTTTCTGAAATGATCCAAAAGATTTGGAATAATTTTGGAATGTTCCCGAAAGTTCGAGATCGAAAGCTAGTTATTAAATAAAATTGAGTAACTATTATCGTTCAACTCTTATCCCGTTGACAATGCGATTTCATGCTTCCATCATTTTGCACATCCAATATATATATACATACCACACACCCAATCTACAGTACATCGCTCTCTCTCTCTCTCTCTCTCTCTCTCTCTCTTCATCGTCACTCTACACAAAAGACTCATATCTGCAAAAGGTGTTTTTGTGTGTTCCCTATTTTCAACGCGGCGAGTTTTCTTCAACAATTTTCTCGCCCCAATGCCTCCTTCTTCCGCAGTCAAGCAAGATACTCCCCCCGGTTAACTTTATCTTCACAAACTCATCTTACCAGGAAGCTTCTCATCATTCTCATGTAATTTGGAGATGCCAAAACGGAAATGCTATTTTTTTTCGGATTATGATCACACTGTTAATAGAGAAAAAAAAAACCATGAATTAATGGAAATTGGGGATTTTTTGGGGGTTTTAGTGAATTCTTGGGATATGTTGGATGGGAAATATTGGATTTAGGGGAATTTGAGAAGAGTGCTTTTTTTTTGTAGGGTTTGGAATTCTCGATGAAGAAGATCTCTTGGGATTTTTTTTGGAATTTCAACGTTTTGGAGATATTTGGAAGGAATATTGTGATGGAAAATGGGGATTTTGAGGGAATAGTTGGAGATGGAATTTTTTGGATGATTCCATTGAAAAGCTGAGGAAATTTCAGGTGGAAAACATGGGTCAGAATTAATTTTTTGGATTTTTGTGAAGATTCGAGTTTTTGAGTCGAAATTGAAGGGGTTTATTTGTCGAATTTGGAAAAATTTGAGTTTTTTGAGGATTTCTCGGGTTCTATTGGTTGTAGCATGAAAATTCCGAATGGAGGTGAAAGGTGAGATCATTTCCAATCGATTTATGGGGTTTTGAATCGAAAAATCTCAATTTTTAAGCTATTTACAGAGCAAAAACTAATTTCCATGAAAATCCCCATAAATACCTTAAAAATTGATACTTTTCCTTTCAAAACCCCATGAATTCATGGCAAATGATCTCACCTTTCACCTCCATTCGGAATTTTTACGCTACGACCACTAGAACCAGAGATATCTTCAAAAAACCGAACTTTTTCGACTTTTTGAAGGTTTAGACTCCCAAAAAATTAAAAATTTCCAAAAATTCAAGAAAAAAAAAATTTGAACTCCATTTTCCACCTCAATTTTTCTCAGCTTTTCAATGGAATCATCAGAAAAAACCTATCTCAAATATTTCTATTGATTTCTGACGATTTTCATAACAATATCCATCCAAATTATTTTGAATATCAAATACACAATCGAAATAATTAACTGACAGATAATCGTGACAATCTGATTTCTGATATTCTCCCGTTCCCCTATCACGTAGACTTCCACACAGATGGGGAAGTGATATATCTGACATGTTAGACCTCTATGCATATGCATCATCCCCCTTCGGATATCAATGTCCAACTGTCTCAGCTCATCTTCTGATATTCAACTTGCTCAATGAGCATTGGATTGAGAATTATCAGCCAAAAACTTTTTGAATGCATTCAAGTGCTTCAGTAATTCGAAATAAATGAAGTATCATATCAGAATACTCTTGACTCTTTTTATTTGTTACATTCTTCCAGTTGGATAATAAACATTTTATGTCGCCTACAGATGAATAATGGAATTGAATTTCATTATTTTGTTGCATGTTGCGGTAAGACGCGGATATTTCTGCATTTACTGTCCTCAAAAATTTTACGATAAGTGAATGAAACTGTTGTAAGAAAATGGAAAAACACTGGTGCTGTGTGATTATTTTTATCGCGTGCATTACGTCATCTCGTTTTTCATGACCTTCCTCAACTCACTTCACATTCAAAGTCATTTTCATGAAGCATGAAGCATAGAAAATAGTGAATACTTGAGTTTTTTTAGAATTTTGATGATTTCGTTGGATAGATCGGGAAATTCTACCCCGAAAAGTACTATAATGCAATCGATTTTGAAGCAAAACTATCGAAAATGTCAAAAAAATTCGAAATTACTCGGACATTTGGCCTCAAAATAACTCGTGAACTGCTGGGGCAAAATGGGCTGCATTATAGTACTTTTCGGGGTAAAATTTTCCGCTCTTTTCGATGGAATCATCAAAATTTCGATAATCCATGAATTTTAGAAAATCGAAATGCCAATTTTTAACGAAATTATTAATATCTTATGAACTACTCGATGAAAAATTCTGAAAAAATACAGGAAATTACAGAATTATAGGATTTTCAAGCTCCAATAAAAAAAGAAACGTTGGAAATGAAAGGGCCTCTTGGTTTTTAGCCACGATTCAACTTCGCTTGATTCCAGGCTCTGATGTTTTTCAGAAAGTTAGTACCAACGGGTGACGTGTATCGATCAGCTGATGGCTGGGTCACGAAGTACGGTGCATACACTGAAAGAGAAACGGAAGAAGTGGGGAAATGAAAAAAAAAAAAAGGATAAAAAAAAAATACAGTAAAATTATTAAGGATAAGTCTGTGCGATTTCTGAATTATTGTATAAACAATTTTAGAGTTCAGCTCCACTATTTGAATTGTCCGATGATATGATGCACCGGAAATTAAATTAGAGATAATAAATGGACTCATGAATGTTAAATAATTCCCTGGAGAATCCTAAAATTGCAGAAAACATATAGGGGAAATATTTGGGATTTTTTTTGAGGGTGAAGACGTCTCCGAATAGACTCGAAAAAATTCTCCAACAATATTCACATATTCCAGCATCTTCTCAAATTTTTTCAGATTTTTTCATCAAGTCCTTCACTCCGAAAAAAATTCTTTAATCATGTTACCACAATGGTCCATTTTGCCCCACTCTCTTCTGTATACCTATATACAAGCTTAAAAGGACTCGTACAATTTAAGTTTTATGAACCTCGTATTCTCATATCATTTTCAAGATACCTTTACTGGTTGACCCTCGTCTATTCCGTGGAAAGCGATGCTTTTGAAGAAGGAAGAAGGAAGAAGAAAGAAAAAAAATGAGGAAAACCGGCGAGAGGTCACGTCGCGACGCGAGGCACTTAACCTCTAAACTGCCCATACATCTTGATTGCCATGGTGCACTCGAATACTTCTTGCCTCTTTGGCTAGTGAATAGTCGAAGGGTGCGATAAGTTTTTTCTCAAGAGAGAAGAGAGGGAGGGGAGGAAAAAAAATGGTATAATAGACATTTTCCCGTCTTATATCGGATTCAATTGCACTTAAAATTTTTATTGGCGGATTTTCCCCCTGCGTTTGATTGAAGATGTGAAGCATTTAATGCGGAAAAATTGGAGAGATTCGATCATTTTCAAGCTGAATTGAAGCCCAGACCCTCTCTGAATATTCCCCAGTTTATTGGAAGAAAGGAACCTTTCCCCGTCAACTCCAAATAATCCTTGGTGTATTAAAATTCACGGGATAATCAAGAAATCAATGGAAAAGAAATGATCCTTGAATTACTTGAAATGTCAGGCATTAATTCATTATGAAGAAGAATTAGTATTCATAAACTCAATAACGACGCAGGCGCATAACACTCCACCTCCCCCCCCCCCCCCCCTCCTCCCTCTTTCGCTCTCTCTCTCTCTCCCCACATCTTGTGATATTCAATTTCATCTTCAGACTTCACGAATCCATTACGTTCTGACACGGCAAAGTGTCAGACAAACAGGCTACATTATAAACGCGATGGAGAAACCAGTGGCAGAAATCATCTGTCATATTAGAGCTTTCTGTTGGGAAAGAGAAGAGCCCTTCCCAGCTTTTCGTTTCCGTTTTCTTTTTACACAAGAGGGCGAGACCCCTTTATCCCAAGTACATGAGACCCTGTATAATTTTTTTTGGTATGGGAAAATGTAGTCAAGTTTTTTATTTTCCTCTGTTTTTTTAAAGCTATGGGGAGTCCAGCAAGTCCGGGGACAACAGACAGTGCAGTACCATCGGACTCGGACTTTGGAGCATCAACGACATCCTTTGGATTCCTTCAGCGAGAGCCGAGCGAAGAGGACGACAACCTGGAAACTAGACTTCATCCATTGCCGATGGCATCAGCAGTCGCAGCTAGACTCCATTCCTGTCAGTCACGTGAATCCGAGCTGCTTTCATTGAGCTACAATGATCAGCACAGCTCTGAGGAGGAACTGGAGGTCATCAATAGTCCTAAAGTTGTGGCTTCTCAGGGTTGCCGACCGGCAACAGCGCCGGAAAAGCGCAAATGGTCACAAGTTAGCAGCAGCAGTAGTTCCTTGGCTCACTGTAGTCAGATGCAGTCGAGTCAATCGGGACAATCTCAGTCGCAAGCTGGTTTGGAAGTTCCAACGATTGTCTCGACTTCGTCTGCACCGGTCAGCAGAGCTGGAACAGAACCTGCGGGTTCTGGGTCCAGTGATGAAGAGGTACTTTACCATCATCTTGATCAAGACACTGTTAGAAATCTTTTGTAGAATTTTACAGAAAATGGTGCATTTACTGAATATATGTTCTTTCTGCCAGCTACCCTCTAAGAATTGTGTAACATTACTATTTTTTTTCATCATAAATAGGGCCGAGACGTTGGGTTACGGTTTGATTTAGACTGAAGTTGCCTATAGATCAAGCACATTTTGAATGATTATGAATGTTAAACTGACGTTTATAAAGATCGAACTGACTTTATAAACGTTAAAGAATTCGTGTTCCCCAATAATTTGAAGTATTGGTTACCATATGGATATTATTGTTCATCACAAGTTATAATCGTGATGAGTTCTCCTACGAGTTCCCTTAAAAGTTCCCCTGGAAGTTCTCCAGAGAATGCTGTGAATAACGCTTTGTTATTTGATATAAGTTTCATTGCTGGAATAGAATAATACAATGCGGTAATGGTAACGCCAATCTTAATAGACTAAAGACAAGATGGGAATGCTCTCTGTAGAAGCAAGCCTTACGTTTGGTTTTGGTACTACATGGTTAACGATAAATTAGAACTCGCTCTTATCGACTCTCAACAGAGGATTCCTTTAAGGGGTAACGGAAGGCCTAGTAAATTTCAAATTCATTGTTCAGTAATAACTAGGGCCCTAGACTTTAGTTATTATTTCGTCCGGTATAGTTGCTAGGTAACCGTTCGCACAATTCCAAATGTGTAGAATCAAATTTGTCAGAATGTTGAAAATCTTAGGGGGAATTGGAGGGGGATCTTGGGAGGAATTGAAGGAGAATCTCAGGGGGAATTCTGATTTTAATCACTTGAATGTGTGAAACAGTCTGACAACCTAACATTTAACACATTTGGAATCCAAACGGTTGCCTAGCAACTTAACCGGACGAAATAATAACTAAAGTCTGGGGCCCTAGTAATAATTATGATTTTTTGCATTAAATATCAGAAGCATCGACTTTCTAATTTCCTTCCCCAGTCGTTGCCACTTTTCTATCATAAGAATATTGATAAATATCGTCAAACAATTGGTTTGAAAATTCAATAAATATGAGGCGTTCCATTACCCCTTAAAAACCCTTCCAAGAGTTCCGCTAGAAGCTCCCCTAAATGTTCCACGGAGACTTCCACTCGAAGTTCCCCTGAAAGTTCCTCTGGAAGTTCCCCTAAAAGTTTTCAACGTTCATAAAGTCAGTTTGACGTTCATAAATGTCAGTTTAACATTCATAATCATTTAGAATGTGTTTGATCTGGAGCCAACTTCAGCCTACATCAAACCTAATCACTCAACATTTTGTAGATTTCCTACAAAAGCCTTATCACATGAATCCAACAAACTTTTCGAACGATGTAAACTTCGAAGCTAATGATTCTTTTGATCTGCAAATCAGGTACAAGGACTTCTAGACAGCAGGAGCAACGGTAGTGTCATTTCCCAGCCAGTGCAGTTCCGTACATCGCCACCAATCGATGCTCACAAGCCTGGAAGATCATTGTCACCGCCACCAAAGCTCTTTCATGCATCAACAAGAGATCCTAGATCTCAGCCAAGACCACGTTCACGACCCAGGCATCATCATCCACACCTGTATCATCACTATTATCATCATCATTATCAAATGGAAACAGACGTGGACACTTTGAGTGCATGCAGTCCTCGTAAACGTCACAGACCACCACATCGTCAGCCCAGACCCTGTCTTGACTTTGAGAAAATGCAGCAGGTAAATAATTAAACTTCTTTTGTTTTTTTTTTTGTTTTTCGAATAGAATCAGGTATTAGCGAAGGATCGTTCATGGACGCGCGTTGATTATGGACCTTCGTGGTTAACCAAACGCTATTCCATTACACTTTACTGGGCACATCCACTCGCTCTATTATCTCTATCTATCTCTCTCTCTCTCTCTCTCTTCCTCTCTCTTGCTAGTTAACTCTCTGTTGTATCTAGGAAAGCTCGTCTTCCATTAGTGTTGGTGTTTGAGTATACGTCTAATGATTCAACTCGTGTGTACCCACGTAATGGAAATGCGGAAACGATTTCAAGGTACTTGGATAAGGTTTCCCTCTCTCTCTCTCTTTCTTTGAGGCAATAGAAAAAAACACTTCAACTAAGATTATTGATGAAATTCACGGGATTAATTATTAAATCTTGTTAAATAAAATCCAAGCTCCTGGGGGGGGTAACGACCACTGAAAAGAATATTTCGAATGACGTCACACAGAAGTGAGGAAGTCCAGAGACGCGATGTTGACTCGTGACTAATTAGCCTCTTCCAATTAGCGTTTAATGAGACCCTTAAAAAGCAAATCTCGTCCAACCCCTCTTGTGAGTAGAGAGAGAGAGGGAAAATACTAACGTCACGTCATTTTCTACCTTGCCAAGCGAATTTTCACGGTACAACATCATTTACCAGTGGTTTTTTTGATGATAATTTCATTGATGAACAATTTTATTTTTGAGATTTTCGTTTTTTTTCTGTTTTTAGGGAAATATTAAGGAAAAAAATGGAGATACGTCCTTTTTTCCCGAATCCTTTTTTGTAGCTCTTGAAATTTTCTTCAAATAGGTTCGGGGAAAAAGGGCATATCTCCATTACTTTCCGCAATATTTCATAAGAAATAGTATTAAGAATAAAAAAGCGCTTGAAAAATGATGCACTAGACAAAAGTATTTTCTCAAAAAATATGAAGAACAATTCGTGAGAAAAAAAAAAAAGCTGTCCGATCTGACATAGATTACTGCAGAAATATAAACGTACGAGTAACAATAACGATAGCCATAAACTAAAACAAGAGAAATGAAGAATGTTCATTGTACATAGCACTGTACACTCTCCTTATTTCCCGTTTTCAACGCTCTTTCCCTCCTCCTTCTCTCTTCTTTTTTATATATATATATATATATATATTTTTTTTTACCCTAGAGTTTTCAGTGACACTTGCATTACGCGAAAGTGTTTTCAACAATTCTCTCCCTGTGTTTTTGAGTTTGTTTCGGGAGAGATGCAGAGAATAGAAGTAACACAGCATTTCTACTCAGATCTTTTAACGAATCGCCCGTATCTTTTCAGTATCCTCTTCCATCTCTCCTTTTAATGCCATACCACACTATCCAAGTCAAAACTTTCTCTACCCCATTGTAAACTCCTCGTTCAAAATTACTACGAAAACTTTTCACATTAAAATTATCACGCCTTGCATTCTCTCATTCCTGAAAGTAACTAACAATACTACTTATATTCAGTACATTCAGTATCGTGGAGGAAGCCCCCTCCCCCTGATTTTTTTTAGTTATTTATAGGGAAGAAAGGAGCAAAATGGACCTGTTTGTCGAAATTATAGGATTTTTTTTTTTTTGAGAGCGAAGGAGTCTCCCAAAAAATTTGAAAAAATTCACCAACAATGTGCACATATTTGAGCATTTTCTCAAATTTTTTCAGATTTTTTTATAAAGTCCTTCATGAATTTCTAAAAAAGAAACAAAAAAATCCTGCATCATGTTGGTTATGGGGTCCATTTTGCCCCATTCTACTCTATTTATTTCCTTTTTTTTTATTCAGCACGCGGAATTACCTTTTTTTGGGTTTTTTTTTTGAGACACATGTCAATGCACTTAACAATTCGCGTTCATTGTATTTCTAGACACTCCAATAAACCCACTGTTTCGGGCTTATTACGTTGATCGTAAAGGACGAAATGGTGCAAACACAGTATATAGTGCACCAGTGTATTCACAGACACGTCTACGGTTTATGGGCATGCATGAGCGTATTGTTGTAATAATAGCCGCCATGTGCAAGTGATACGTACTGAGGTGTCTGGAGTATGTGGGATAGAATGGGTTCAATTACTTCATTTTTTCTTCCTTTTTCGATAATAACTATGAGGCAGTTGAGTTTAAGAAGAAATTTCAAGAGACCTTTTTTGTAGAGAATTTAACTCTCCACAAAAAAGCTTTCTTGGCACTTTGCAGTAAGCTTACTTGCTCCAAAGTTATTTGCGAAGAAAGATACAAGGGTTTTTTTTCGATCTTTTGACGATGTCGAAGAACCTTTCTTATCGTAATATTCTTTAGATCGTTCTTTGGCATCTATCAAATTTCCTTTTGCAATCGTTTGTGTCTGATGAATTTTCGTTTTTAACTCGGATAAATAATCTTCATAAGTTGGTTCTTCATCTTCAGTTCTCTGTTCAAATTGATTTGCCGGTAACTTTGAAGCAAGCAGCTTTAGAGGAAAAACACAAGAATCCTTTTTTGTCGAGATTTTCAAGGGCTACAAAAAAGGTGTCTTGACATTTTCTCCTAAACCCAATAGTTTCCTAGATCCTTTTAAAAAATGTCATATTTTTTACCATCAACTTCAGTAAAACACAAAATACTCTAAACGTTTGTCTGTGTTTTTCCACAAACTCCGGACGTGGTAAATCTGCCTGTGATCATGGGTACACACAGCATCAGGATAACGGTGTACGTGCTCATGTACATGAACCCTTTTGCAATGTGTATATATATATACATATCTCCACCAAGAAGGTTCATTGGTGCCTTTCGTGCACACAACTTCCCCTCACCCCAAATGCTTTGCAGTGCAGAAACGTGAGGAGCGAGTGAAAGGCCAATTCATATTAAAAATCATTTTGTGAGAAACAGGCCAAGCCTATTCTCCTCTCAAACACGAGACAACAAAAAAAAACCTAATTTGCATCTAATTTCTGATATATTTGAAAAATTGTATCGTTGCACAATAACATAGATCAAAATGTAGTGTCACACTGACAAATGAGACTAAAAAAAGTATTTTTGAAGGTGAGATGTTAAATTGTGAGGAGACATTTTTATTACTCTGTTTTATTCTGTTTCTATGAAAATTTCATAAATTAATTGAAAAATGTGTTGATATTTTTAGAATAAACACAAAAAGCATCCTGATGAGGTTCACGCAGAATGGACGAAATGTTGGTGTCTTTATCACAGAGAAAAATGTTTTCTTAATTTAAGAATGGGTAGTCACTTAATTTGAGAATGTGCAGGTCACTTAAATTAAGAAAGAAAAAGTCACTTGATTTAAGTGAGAAAAGTCACTTGATTTAAGTAAAAAAGTGACTTAATTTAAGTGAAAAAGTCACTTAATTTAAGTGACTTTTACTTTCTTAAATTAAGAAAGAAAAAGTTACTTGATTTAAGTGAGAAAAGTCACTTGATTTAAGTGAAAAAAGTCACTTAATTTAAGTGACTTTTACTTTCTTAAATTAAGAAAGAAAAAGTTACTTGATTTAAGTGAGAAAAGTCACTTAGTTTAAGTGACTTTTACTTTCTTAAATTAAGAAAGGAAAAGTTACTTGATTTAAGTGAGAAAAGTCACTTGATTTAAATGAGAAAACGCACTTGATTTAAGTGACTTTTACTTTCTTAAATTAAGAAAGAAAAAGTTACTTGATTTAAGTGAGAAAGGTCATTTGATTTAAGTGAAGAAGGTCACTTAATTTAAGTGACTTTTACTTTATTAAATCAAGAAAGAAAAAGTTACTTGATTTAAGTGAGAAAAGTCACTTAGTTTAAGTGACTTTTACTTTCTTAAATTAAGAAAGGAAAAGTTACTTGATTTAAGTGAGAAAAGTCACTTAATTTAAGTGACTTTTACTTTCTTTAATTAAGAAAGAAAAAGTTACTTGATTTAAGTGAGAAAAGTCACTTGATTTAAATGAGAAAACGCACTTGATTTAAGTGAGTTTTACTTTCTTAAATTAAGAAAGAAAAAGTTACTTGATTTAAGTGAGAAAGGTCACTTGATTTAAGTGAAGAAGGTCACTTAATTTAAGTGACTTTTACTTTCTTAAATTAAGAAAGAAAAAGTTACTTGATTTAAGTGAGAAAAGTCACTTGATTTAAGTGAGAAAACGCACTTGATTAAAGTGAGTTTTACTTTCTTGAATTAAGAAAGAAAAAGTCATTTGATTTAAGTGAGAAAAGTCACTTAATTTAAGTGACCTGCACATTCTTAAATCAAGTGACTGCACAATCTTAAATTAAGAAAACATTTTTCCCTGTGTAATATTAAAAATTGAATTCTAATTTTTTTTTTTGGGAGTGACGATAATGTCCGATAATTTGCCTAATAATAATTTAAGAAATGATCCGAGAAAAAACTTGAATAACAAAAAAAACCTTCCAGTAGCAAAATGCCACAGCATTTTACCAAAAGCTGAACTCAAAATGCATTAATTGATGAATATAAACACACAGCCATATACAAGAAGACAATAATTTTCATGTTTGAAGCTTTAAATTGACCAAAAAGGCGACCAGAACACAAGCGGAACAAACTGGTCTCGCTTGGCGTGTGTCCTCGGTGCCTAGCGTACAACTCATAGTACGCTTCCGTAGTATCCGTAGTATTCCAGTTGCCCCTCTTCCAGAAAAGAGGAGGGGGGGGGGAGGGGGACACACAACACACAGTTCACCCTCCATGCACCTCCATTTCCCCTCAATCGCTTCACGTTCTCTCTATGTGTTTCTGCCCTCTCTCTAAACTCTCATTTTTTTTTGTTTTTTTTTTTACATTCTCTCTCTCTCTCTCTGTCTATCTCACTAAGTTCACGTGTTAACCACGCCCATTCTGTCGGCCATCTTGTCGAACTTCTCCTTTTCCCTTTGTGCATTGGATTCCATGTCTCTCTCTATTCTGGTGTATATACACGTTTCCCCATCGTGTGATGCGCGCTTCAAGTGCAGTAGTTCAGATAGATAGCCAGCCAGACATCCCAGCTGCTACTATAATACTATTCCTATCTCTTTCTCTCTCATGCTCTTGCTCTTTCTCTCTCTCTATTTCTCTCTTGCTCTCTTTCACTGTAGAACTAATACAACTATTTATGTGTACGTTTAACACAACTGCACACACTGGTCTACGAATCCACTCTTCCAATTTCCATTTACTGGGATTCAAACGTTTACGAGGATGCATGACAAACTTGAAAGTGATGAGAAAATAAAGAAATTTTTTTTCTCTTTTTATTTTTGGTTCTGGATGGAAGCTATGGAATCATCAAAATTTTCGATTGTAATTTTTTTAATGGAAAATACTTAAAATGATCTAAATAGGGAGAAAATGATCTTTTTAGTGTTGAAACTGTTTTATAGAAAAATTTCATATTTTGTGGAAAATTTCCTCTCGACAAACTCTATTTTTTAAGCTTCATTTGAAGAAAATCCGATCGATACTTTTTGAGATATGTCCACCTTTCAAAAATCAGGTTTTAATGGAATTTCTGGAAACTATTCAACTGATGTTATTTATACTTATATATTATCTCGAGAATTGTATCAGTTAGATGCCTGTAAATTTTGAGCTTATTTGCATGATTAGTTCTCGAGTTATTGTCGTTTTAATGAATTTTTCAAAATTTGATATTTTGGATGATGGATTGAAAAAAGTTGTATCACTTCCATTCGGAAGCATATTGCTGAAGTATTAGCAGAAAAAGCTATATCAGTTGGAAAGCAATACTATTATTCACTTGTTTTTTAAATATTTTCTTATAGTTATCTCGGAAACTAAGCGAGATAGTGCAATTTTTTGAGACTTTTTTTGTGGAGAATTGAATTTGCTACAAAAAAAGTTTCTTGATGAATTTTCCCAAATCTAATGGTTTTCGATATACTCATTGAATTGTGGAAATCATGGAATAATTGAAAATTCGAGGAATTCAAATTTTTAGTCAACTTATTTAAAGAGTATCTTGGAAACTGTTGAGTTTAGGAGGAAATGTCATGAAATCTTTTTTGTAGCTCTTGAAATTCTCTATAAAAAAGGTATTTTGATATTTTTCTCTAAACTCATTATTTTTCGAGATCCTCTCAATTTAATCTCGAAAATCTGGAATAAACTAGAAGTTTTGGGATTTAATTGTTCAATCGAGACAATTACTCTCGATAGTTGTATCAGTTAGATGCCTGTAAATTTTGAGCTTATTTGCATGATTAGTTCTCGAGTTATTGGCGTTTCAATGAATTTTTCAAAATTTCATATTTCGGATGATGGTTTGAAGAAAGTTGTATCACTTCCATTCAGAAGCATATTGCTAAAGTATCAGCAGAAAAAGCTATATCAGTTGGAAAGCAATACTATTATCCACTTGTTTTTTTTTTAAAGCTTTTGATACATTTTTCTGGGGATTTCTTTGGAATTATAAAATGTAAATGTAAGGTTCAGGGAAAGAGGTGGAAAAACGTATTTTACTTTTTCAGGAAATGAAATTCTCTACAAACAAAAATTTTCCGAGGTTTTTTTCCCTTAAATCCACTCATTTCGGAGATAATTAACATTTTTTATGGCAAAAAAGTGCAGAATTATCTTTGAACTTTTTTTTTAAAAGAAGAATATTTCTGTTGACTATTTCTCATGACAAACAGAATATATATTTATTTCATAAAAAACATAAACGAAGTAACTCCGTAAATCAGAAGCCAGGTTCCGGTGTATATTGAACGATATTTCTACACTTCCGGACAGACGCTGTGTATATAGAAGAATACTTTCAACGTTCATCTTCTGTCATCTCTGTTTCCGTTTCTTTTGTTCATTCTACCGTTATTATTGATAAACAAGTCTCATTCTGATTATTATTTGCTTGAAGAACTCAGGATTTTTCTCCTTTTTTTTCGATACCTTATTGCGTTCGACGAAGCGTAAATTACGTTTCGATGAGGTCTACGAGGAATTTATGAAGAGACTTTTTTTTACAGAGAATTTCAAGAGTTACAACAAAAGACAATATTTTTTATTTTTTCGAGAATATCTTGGAAACTAAGCGAGATAGAAAAAAAAAGACAGAAACTATCAAATATTGATGCTATTAGGCGTTAGAAAATACTTTTCTGAAATAATTAAAAAGCTGTCGAATTTAATGAAATTTAATCAATTTCAATGGTTAATCAGTTTAAATTAACTAAATTCAGTAAATTTATCAATTTTTTCACTTATTTAAAAAAAATATTTGCTGAGGACCAATGGAAATCAATATTCCATAGTTTTTACCACTTATTTGTCAATTTAGAGAAATTTTTAGAGAAATTCTTCAAAAACTACACAGAGAACAATGTTTTCTCAATTTAAGAATGTACAGTCACTTAATTTAAGAATGTGCAGGTCACTTAAATTAAGAAAGAAAAAGTCACTTGGTTTAAGTGAGAAAAGTCACTTAATTTAAGTGATTTTTACTTTCTTAAATTAAAGAAGAAAAAGTTACTTGATTTAAGTGAGAAAAGTCACTCGATTTAAGTGAGAAAACGCACTTGATTTAAGTGAGTTTTGCTTTCTTAAATTAAGAAAGAAAAAGTCACTTAATTTAAGTGATAAAAGTCACTTAATTTAAGTGACTTTTATTTTCTTAAATTAAGAAAGAAAAAGTTACTTGATTTAAGTGAGGAAAGTCACTTGATTTAAGTGCGAAAACGCACTTGATTTAAGTGAATTTTACTTTCTTAAATTAAGAAAGAAAAAGTCACTTAATTTAAGTGAGAAAAGTCACTTGATTTGAGTGCGAAAACGCACTTGATTTAAGTGAGTTTTACTTTCTTAAATTAAGAAAGAAAAAGTCACTTAATTTAAGTGAGAAAAGTCACTTAATTTAAGTGAGAAAAGTCACTTAATTTAAGTGAGAAAAGTCACTTGTTTTGAGTGCGAAAATGCACTTGATTTAAGTGAGTTTTACTTTTTTAAATTAAGAAAGAAAAAGTCACTTAGTTTAAGTGAGTTTTACTTTCTTAAATTAAGAAAGAAAAAGTCACTTAATTCAAGTGAGAAAAGTCACTTAATTTAAGTGAGAAAAGTCACTTAATTTAAGTTAGAAAAGTCACTTAATTTAAGTGAGAAAAGTCACTTAATTTAAGTGAGAAAAGTCACTTAATTTAAGTGAGAAAAGTCACTTGATTTAAGTAAGAAAAGTCACTTGATTTAAGTGAGAAAAGTCACTTGATTTAAGTGAGAAAACTCACTTGTTTTACTTTCTTCAATTAAGAAAGAAAAAGTCACTTGATTTAAGTGAGAAAAGTCACTTGATTTAAGTGAGAAAAGTCACTTAATTTAAGTGACCTGCACATTCTTAAATTAAGTGACTGCACATTCTTAAATTAAGAAAACATTTTTCTCTGTGTAAGTATTAGATTCATTTCCACGTTTTTTATTGATGATTTTGGCATGTCATAAGATATTGGAAGAATCAAATGAAACAGTACTAATGAACTATCCCAGAAAAAGCTCAAATTACGATCGAAACGTTACGATTTGACCCTTTATTACTATTTTTTTAACCAAAACCATTCATCCTACTCTTTTGAAAAGCGAAAAAACATCTATAAACCGTCTAAATTGAAAATTTCTCTATTTCCCTTACTTTTCAACATATTTCTATTCAAGATTAACCGAACCGCATGAATTACATTTATTGCATAATTCCCTCTCCCTGAAAATTGTTGACGAATCAACTTAGATTGTGTCTACAGCATCTTGCCTGCAAAAGGATAATTAACCTTTTCTTGTAAAAAAAAAACGACCCAAGTAAAATTATGTAGCTAAGTTGTGTGAGCAATCTCGTGATCATTATCTCTCTTGCTTCTATTCATTCGGCATAAAGGTAGTAAACCGCCCCTCTTCATTCTCGACTACATTAGTGAAGTTAACCCATGAATTGAGAAGACAAAATTTCCTTCTACCTCCAACATTGCCTCTGACTTCCAGGAGTTATATACTTGAGAAACTTGTGTGTGAGGCAAATGAAGGAATGAAAGTGATAGGATGGCTTTACCTAAAATTACATTTGATGAAGTATAATTATGATTGATACATTCAAAGCTTGTTTGTTTCATGAATGGATTCATCAAGTATGATTGTATCTATTGATGGTTCGGAAGCTTTTTTTTTTATAAAAAGAGGGCAGAGAGATGTTTCAGCTTCTTCCTCCTCTATTTTTTTCTTTTTAAATGTTTGAAAGAATCGAAGGGTAAGGCTCTACCCTTGTATACAGTATATATATAACGTCGTTGAAAGCTGAAAGCACACACAAAGCCACGGAAATGCGATCTTGCTAAAAGCCTAGTACCCAACTTGCCTTTACCATCTATTAATGTACCTCTTTGCTGCACTATTTTATATTTATTCTTTTACAACATTTTTCGGACGTGAAAACCCAGGAAATCAGCGAATAGACTCTAACATGGGTTGACGTTTTGAAGAAGCTTGCTAAAACCGTTGGGTTTAGGGGAAAATGTCAAGAGACCTTTTTTATGGGGAATTTAATTCTCCACAAAAAAGGTATCTTAACATTTTCTTCTAACTCCAATAGTTTCTGAGATCCTTTTATATTTATAAATCTTCTCTTTGATTTGCAGCTTAAAACTCGAGCAGTGACAACTTGGAGGCATAGCGGTGATCATGGAAGCGAAGTATCAGTATTTTGTTGGTGAGAATGGTGATCCGTGAACCGGTGCTCATTATTTTCGATCACCGGTGATCGGTTTATGGATACTTATCTATGTCCTTCAATTGCTTAAATGCAAATTGACTGACAAACAATCTGAATTTTTCCTGATGTGTACATAAAAACTGAATTCTCTGGGCGTGTGTGCATTAACAAAAGCTGATGGAATAGTTATGAAACTATGGAAAATTCCAAATTTCTACAGAAAAGGATAAACACACACAATTGCCAGCCAGGGACGAAAAAAAAGAATAATTCCTGTAAATATTCTGCACTACGTACGAAGGAGGGAAGGTTCAAATGTTTAAATATGCTCAAAATGAGCATTTTTTCCATCAAAAAACATGAGAAAGTAAATGACCAACTCCTTTGTATGTTTATTAATGGAGCTAATGTAGGATTTCTTGTATATATTAACTGTAATACTGTATTATTGTATTATGCGACCGGACTAATGATGGAAAGACAAAAAAAAAAACTGAAACGTCATGAGAAATTAAGTGATAAGTTTTTTTTTTACTGAAAAAAAAAAGAAAAAAAAAATTGGAAAGTCTCTGAGATGTTAATTTGGACTTTACCAAATAACTGAGAAATGCCACTTAAAATTAAATTAAAGAAGAAAAAAAATCTCGTAATTATTTGATGAATAATTAATTCAGTTAGCCAAGTTTAACATGCGTGATCTCTGTGCTTCTCTTTCTCTGAATAAAAAGAAGAAAAAAAAAATAGTGTGTATGGCATGGTTTCATACGTAAAAATGGAAATTTTAAAATGTGATGATTGAATGTGAAAAAAAAAAAGAAGGAGAGGAAGAAAAAAATGAAATTTAAAAAAATACGTGAAGTACGCTTTTGATGTGATTATGCTACAAAGTAATCGTCTAGAATTATGCTAAATAGGTAGGATGAAACGGGGGGAATGAAATGTGTGTGTGTGTGTGTGTGACCATGTCTAAGTGGAATTTTTTGCGCCATTTATATCAGTATAGGATCAGTTGTATAAATAAGGAGAAACCTAGTAGTGAATTTGAATATATATTTGTTTTGGAATTTTTTTAATTATTGAGGTTTTTATTTTTTTTAATTTTATTTTTTCGATAAAATTGGTTATTTTTGTAATTTTTGTATTCGAGAGAAAATGGTAACTGAGTTTCCTTGTATATACACTTGTTTTATCAATTTGTTCATTTGAAAATGGGATTCAGTGGAAAAATGAGTGAAATAAGATGATTAATTACGATTTTTCCATTTTATGGAAAGATAACTCGGAAACCGTGAGAGTTAGGGAAATTTATGAGGAGACCTTTTTTATAGAAAATTTAATTCTCTACAAAAAAGGTTTCTTGATGTTTTCCTCTAAACTCAATAGTTCCCGAGATCCTTTCAATAATTTAATCTCGTTTTCACTCAACCACTGAATTTAAAGCATTAAATCAAGATTAATTGTTATAAAATAAATATGCAATGAAACATACAGCCCTCTTTTAATTTTTCACGAGTGAAAAGAAAAAAGGGACAGAAAATTAATAGTTGAAGCTCAATAAATTTTATATGTCCTGGGATATAAAGAGGGGTTGAATTTTTAAAAAATGAATAAAAAAAATAAGAAAAATTTTTCGAGGAAGAAAAGATAAATGAATTGTAATGGCGTTTAAAGCGTATATCCTGCAAAAAAAAAAAAAGTAGATATCTCGATTTTAGAACACATCGAGTCTCATCACCCACTGTGATAGGACCATTTATTATTCTTGAATAAAAAATAATGAAAAGAAAAAGAAAAAAAACGTAGTTATTCACTTTTAAATCCCGTAAATAGGCGATGTAATCGATCTAATTTCATTCCAAGAAACTTAACAAAATTGGTAGACGTTATATTAAAAGGATCTTGGAAACTAAGCGAGATAGGGCAATTTTTGAAGAGACCTTTTTTATAGCTCTACTTTCGCTCTACAAAAAAGGTCTCTTTGAAAATTTTCTTATCTCTCTTAGATTCCGAGATCGCTTATGAAAACTGAATTGTTTCTCTAAGTGAAGTGAAAAAAGATGAAAAAAAAGATTGTTATCAATTCCTTCGTTGATATCTCTGAAACTGTTAGATTTAAAGGGAAATATCAGGAAACCTTTTTTGTAGAGGATTAAATTATCAACAAAAAAGATATCTTGATAAATTCTCATAAATCGCATAGTTAACGAGATATTTTAAAAATAAATCCTTCTTCACTACTTCACTTCTGATTTCATTCCAAAAATTGAAAAAAAAAAAAGAAACTCTTTATTTTCTCTGTGTAATTATAAAACTATTTCCCCATTTCTATTTCTGCAAACTTGTAACCCAAACTCTTGTAATGATTGACGGTAAAAAAAATGAAAGAAAATTGATGAAAAAAAAATAATTAAAAAAAAAATAATGGATTTGTTCTAAATATGAAAATTCGCAAATAATTGTGAAAACTGTAGGAATCTCATGTAATAATTCTCCTCGATTATGTCTTGAAGTTAATCCTTTAGAGTATTAATGAAAATCACGTGAGAGATTATTGAAGTAAAAAAAAAGTGATGATTGAATCTTTTGAATGATCATTGAGGAAGAAAATTGGGAAGCACAGAGAGATACCATTAATCGATGGAAATTGATCTCAATGTATAGGAGAGACAAAAAAACGATCAGGGGGGTGAGAGAGGGAGGCTGCAAGACATGTAAAAATATCCAATATTGAACCAAAATGACCATTAATAAAAAAAAAAACTGTCTAATTGACTGAAGATATCGTTCGATTCAATTAATTCTGTCCTATTCCTCAAAAAAATGATTTTGAAAAAAACAGTCTTATTTCAAAAAAATTGAAATCAATCAGAAATCTCGAAATTTTAAGATAACGAGATTTTTCGATGTTTTTCAAGATTTCAGGGATATTTCATATTTTTCTAAATGTTCCTCAAAATTTCTATAGAATCGATCTCCGAAAATCTTTCTTTATTTCACGGCTAGCTTCAACGACATATTCGTAAAATGATAATCAGTTTTAATTCAAACAATTAGAAATTAACCAAAAATCTTAAAATTTCGAAGTTTTCTAGATTTATCTGTAAGTCTCGGAAGCGGGGCAGTTAAAGATAACAAAAAAGTGCCTTTGAATGTCTTCAGATGCATTTTCTGATTATCATTGCCATCAATTTTACCTCGAAATCCCTGCAACAATCTCCCAAATCTATCCAAAAAATATAAACAGCAATATGTTTTCCCCCGTCTTTTTTATATCCAATTCACCTATCTCATTCGCATGGAACACCTGTAAGGATTTAGGGACTGGAAACGTTACTTTAGTTTAGTTTAGTTTCCAAGCGAATAACGAAACAAGAGAAACATTTTCACATTATTGCCATTAAACAAATAAATTTATTAATAAATTAATTTTTTTTTTTTTTTTTTTTTTTTTTTTTTTTTTTTTTTAAGAGAATCAAATTTCGGAAAAAATATGTAATGCGCAAGCAGAATAAAAGAAAATAACCATTTTCGTTAAATCAAATTCCAAGAACCGTTCGGAATATCGTTATGAAATTTCATAGGCTACTTCCGGATATCATAGGGAGTATCACTGTAGAATTTCATTGGAAAATATGAAGCAGAAAAAAAGTTATGACAATTTGAGAATTTCATAACGGCTCATTGGAATAGAATTCCTTTTAAAACTCGATTTTCACCCATTTCCCTTGGAGATACGAGGTTTTCCTTGGAATTTCGCAAAAGTTGCATAAAAGCGCGATGATGGGGGGACCTGTAGGGCCGAAAGCCAAAACGATTCAAGATATCGAGTATCGACGGGATTTTCCAGGCCCAGCGGCCCTTGATTTGTGAGAGTGACCTTTTTCATTAAATCGAATTTCAAGAACCATTCGAGATATCGTTATGAAATTTCATGGGCTACTTTCTGATATCATAGGGAGTATCACTGTAGAATTTCATTGGAAAATATGGAGCAGAAAAAAAGTTATACCAATTTGAGAATTTCATAATGGCTAATTGGAATAGAATTTCTTTTAAAACTCGACTTTCACCCATTTCCCTTGGAGATACGAGGATTGAGTATTGAGAATCGGATTAATTTTAAGCAAGTTTTCTTTACCGCTTCTGCTATCGTGAATAACGTTACTTGAGTTTTGATTCTACTTCTGTTACTAGGACTAACGTTACTCAGATTTCGCTACTTTTGCTTCCGAATGGAAGCTTTGTTTTCGCAATTTTTTTCGAAATGCCAATTTTCATTGGAAACGACTCAAAATGATGCAAAACGTCGAGAAATCATAATGAGAAAAAAAGTAGACATGTATGTGTGTCTGTATGTACGACTCTCCGACTCTCTATTACTCGAGAACGGTGAGAGATAGAAATCTGAAATTTTGGCAAGATATCAGTTTTGATGAAGTGTATGTCCCATAAAAATTTCAGCAAGATCGGTTCAATGGTTTCTGAGATATATCAATTTTTTAAAAATCGTATCTTTCGAAATTTCTCAATTTGTGTGAGACGAATTCCGTTCAAAATTTTACTCAAGATTCGCAACTATAATATCTAACTTTTGGCGAATTTTTATGAATTTAATCCCATTATTCTATTAGTTATTAATTTTTTTGTGCTTTTTCTTTCAAAAACTCGGTTTTACGACGATAGCTCAATGAATAATTGACTTAAAGACTTCAAATTTTTTCGGTATATGTAGTTTCTGATGAAGACGGTTGGGATTGAATCTGAGGCATATCGGCTGAACGGTTCTCGTGATATTTTGAATCGAAGTTTTTCCGAAGATCGGCAGTATCTTCCAAACTACTCATTCAATTTCATCGGGACGAAGCTCAAAAGATTCGTGTTCATGAGCTGAACAAACCCTCAATTTTTCGAATTTTTAGATGAAGTTCCCCGCTTATTATATTGAAAAAGGTATTTTTTTTCAATATTACCAAAAAAAATCCGAAAGATGCCATTTTTCTCGATTTTTTTGAATGGACACCCCTATTTCTTATTTGGTTTTCTGAAAGAACACATTTTTTTCTTTCAAATGAGCCTCTACTAACCTTCGTAGGACAATCAGAAACTGTACCCAAAAGGGAACATTAAAAGTGAAAAAGTGATTTTTTATGTAAAATTTAGCATATATAATTTTTTTCGAGCGAGATGATAGAAAAAATTCAAGAAGAACCATTCGGAAGCATCCTGCTAATTCATTAGCAGAAATTGAAAGGAAGAAATAGCGATTTAAAGGATAACGTAGAAAAAATAGCAGCCAACCCATGCGATGAACGCCTGCTTGTTTTTCTTATAGGGACTAATGTTACTCGAATTTTGTTATCACATTAATATTTTTCATATTAATATGTTTCCAGTGACGAAACACAAGAAACTCAGTTTCGTTTCGTTACCGAGTTTTGTTTTCAGTCCCTGGTAAGAATCTGCAGATGAGTATACGTGGTATAATTTTACGTGATTCTCTCACAGTTCTAATAGCCGCATAATTCACAGCTTTATTGCCACTCGAATCCAGTTAAATTACGAGAGAATAAAATTCACCGATTATTTTTATTTCCCATTTACATTGCTCTCTCTCTCTCTCTCTCTCTCTCTTTCTTTTTCTCTTAATCCATCTCAGTGGCACTGCAATTTGCCTCAGTGCAGGGATAAAGAATGAGCGATAATTTGATCATTAGATGATAACAATAAATTCAGGGATTTTCGTTGGAAAAGAAGAAGAGTTAATTCAGTGGAAATAGTAAAGTAGGATCAGGCTGACAGTCTTTTGTGGCTTTCTCTTGGCATATCTCGTGAAGGATGAGATTTAGAAGAATTTATCAAGAAACCTTTTTTGTAACTGTTGAAATTGTCTACAAAAAATGATTCTTGACATTTCTTCATTAACTGTTTCGCGTTAAAGTTATTTGTGACAGAAGGAATGGGAGAATTTTTAATTTCATGAGATCGAATGTAAGAAAAGGGGGATTTTGAGGAAACTGTTGAAGCTAGAATTTTTTCGATGATCTCATTGAGAAGCTGGGGAAATTTGATATGGAAAACATGGGTCGGAAGATTTTTTTTCAATTTTTTGAAAATTCGACTTTTTTGGGGGTAATTTGAAGGCAAATTTCTTTTGATTTTTGGGAAAATTCAGTTTTTTAAGGATATCTTTGGTTCTATTGGTCGTAGTACATCGAGGTTGGTCCCAAATGAAAGGACAGATCATTTGCCATCGATTTGTGTGGTTTCGAAAGAGTAATTATTAATTTTTGAAGGATTTACAGCTAAAAAAGTGATTTTCCTACAAATCATTATAAATCCCCGAAAAACCGTAAAAAATCGATAATTTTCTTTTCTAAACTCCATAAATCGATGGCAAATAAGCTCAGCTTTCATTTGCGCGCAACCTCAAAGCTCTACGACCAATAGACCCCGAGATATCCTCAAAAACCCAATTTTTCCCCAAAATCGAAAGAAACATCCCCTCAATTCACCCCCCAAAACATCAAATTTTCAAAAAATTGTAAAAAAATCCTCCGACCCATCATTTCCATCGCAAATTTCCTCAGCTTTCCACTGGAATCATCAAAAAAAATCTCCCTCCCCCAGATTCTGAAATAATCCAAGAAAACTACCCTAAAAAACTCTAAAAGACCCAAATTCTTCGGAGGAACCGCTGAAACTTTGAAAATTCCTTGCATTCTTCCCCTCAAAATCACCCTCAACCCTCCCCCCCCCCCCCCCTCTCATCTTGTGTCCACTCCACCAAAATCATTACCACCATTGTCCCCAAGGAAAACACCCTGATCCCCTACAAAATCCAGTTTAATTATCCCAAAACAGTTCTAAAACGGTTATTTGGTTCGTTGTCACGTGGAGTAAACGCCTGGAGTTTACCATAAGTCTGTTACAATTTGCCAATGTAGTTTTGGATTTTAGTATAAATGCCCCAAAGCAAACTGTCCATTGGCATTCATATTATTTGTGGACAACACAATGCCAGAAGGGGATGAGATACTCAAGTCTTCTGTTCAAGAGAGAAAGAGAAAGAGAGAGAGAGAAAGAGAGTTTCGTAATAATAATAGGGTTCTTCGACATACTGAATAGTATGGTTGTTACGTATTGGCATTTACGAGCTACAAAGTCCCTTCTCCTGTCACTGTAACTTTCTCAATGTTAAAGTTCTCTCATTAGATCCGCAGTTTGGTGGATGTACCGGTTTATGTCTTTGGGAAGGAGGAGAGGACTTTTTGGAGTATTGTCCGAAGAGTTTATGGATGAAGTTTCGGTTTAACATAGCGGATACAGGTGAATTCAGGCTGAGAGCCTTTAATGAAGGTCTTGGTCTTCAATTTTAAGAGAATCATGCGATAAAACGGAAATTATGACACTTTCAATAATGCAGATTGGGAAATCGGACAATTTCTGATGAATGGAGATGAATTCGGTAGCGAAGTGGTAAAGGGAGTTAAGTCATAGTTGGGAGTTTTTGAAAGGGCACTCGGAAATTAAGGGAGATAGAGCGATTTTTGTAGAGACCTTTCTTGTAGGGAATTTTCTGTGCTACAAATTAGGTTTCTTGCTAAATCACGCTATCTCGCTTAGTTTCCGAGATATTCTTCTTTCAAGATCATGAAAATGTCGTTTTTTGTGCAATTTATGTCGAATTTCGTTGGAGATGAGTTTGTATCTGTGGGATATATATTTAAAAAGATCCGAAGTATTTTATTTCATTGCACGACTATTAATAGATCTCTCGAACATTTCTAGAGTGTACTAGCAGCATCTGTGGGTGTATTAAAAACCTCACTCCCGCAGAGTGAAAGAGAAGAGTTTGGAAAATGGTTGAAATTGAAACTGAAGAAGATATTTGCGCGGTTTGCAAGAAAACAGCGCAGCAAAAGTGTAGTGCTTGTAAATCTGTTTTTTATTGTAGTCGTGAACATCAAAAATTGCATTGGAAACAACACGCAAAAAAATGCCGGCCTTTTAAGGTAAAAAGTCTTCATTTTCAAAAAATTTGAAACCCTCAAAATTTAGTTTTCATTATTATTCATCATTAATCCAAAGGGATCTCGGAGACCGTTAGGTTTAGAGGAATTTATGAAAAAACCTTTTTTGTAGGAAATTAAATTCTCTACAAAAAAGGTATCATGACATTTTTCTCTAAACCCAATAGTTTCGGAATGCACTATCATAGAATGAAAAAAAAAAACATTTAAGCCTAATTTTCATCTTTTATTTTACTTTTTCTTTGTAAAAAATTATTTCTAGGTATTAAAATATGAAAAAATTTTCAGCTGACAGAGGATTTAACTGTTGGTAGACACTACATAGCAACACGAAAAATTGAACCGGGTGAAGTTATACTGAGAGAGAGAAAACCACTGGTGGCAGGACCTCAGTTAGATACCTGTCCAGTGTGTCTAGGTTGCTACATTGTTCTGACTCCTGACAATGCCAAACCATGTGATAAGTGTGGTTGGCCACTTTGCATAGAATGCCAAGAACACGGTAGTGAATGCCAATTTACTGTCCAATTTCGGGATAATAAGGTTTTACCCCTTCTCCATTCATTCATTCGAGAGAACTTTGTCTGCATTTTAATGTGCTTAGGTTTTTAATTTATTTGATTTTATTCAAACATATATATATAGGTATCAATAACTGAGTTTGGAAGATCTCATCCTACGTACAAGTGCATCAGCGTTGTTCGAGCACTGGCACTGAGGCTGAATGATGCTGATGCTTATCAGAGACTTTTGAGTCTTCAGGATCATTGTGCGAATGGAGATAATTTTGGGGCAAAGGCTCGAGAAGAGGAGCACAGGGGAATAGCTCGTTTTGTTAAACGTTTCTTCAGGATTGAAGATGTTTCTGAAGAGGAAATCGTCAAAATCGCAGGAATTCTGCAGGTGCTGATGAAATTAAGTGATTTTGGAGGATTTGGAGGGTTTTTAGCTTGTTTATGGATAGGCACTCGGAAACTAGTGGGTTTAGGGGAATTTGGGAAGAGACCTTTTTTGTGGGGAATTGAATTCTCTACAAAAAAGGGCTCTTGACATTTTTTCCTACACCTAATGGTTTGGGAGGTATCTATTGAAGAAGGTCCTTTTTTTTCAAATTCTTTGATTTTTTTCTTCTAAAATCGAAATTTAGATAAACGGTCACGAAGTTCCTACATCAGAGCCCCAGCATGTGGCAGTTTACGACAGTACTTCGTACTTTGAGCACAGCTGTCGTGCTAATTGCTCCAAGAGTTTCACAGAGAAGGACGGAATTATCATCAGAGCTGCAGTTCCAATAAAAAAAGGTATTTTTTTCGATTTTTTTTAGAATTGTTCGAATATTAAATTGGGAATTTTAGGGGAACACGTGACTATATGCTATACGGATCCACTCTGGGGTGTTACCAATAGGCGACATCATCTGCTGCAGACCAAGTTCTTTTCTTGTCAATGCCAACGATGCTCAGATCCAACGGAATTGGGAACAATGTTCAATAGTTTAAAATGTAGCAAAAGGTTCGTCAGTTTTTTTTTAATGTTGGAAGGTGGGGTAAAATGGACATTCCAGTTGAAGGGTTCGAGATAGAGATTTTCTGACGATTTCATTGGAAAGCTGAGATAATTTTAGGTGGAAAACATGTGTCAAAATTCATTTTTTTGATATTTCTGAAATTTTTACTTTTTTGGGGGTAATTTTGAAGGGATTTTCCTTTCGAAAACCGAAAAAATTCACTTTTTCGGCGATATCTGCGGTTCTGTTGATCTTAGCAACTTGGAGTTGATCTCAAATGAAAGGTGAGCTCATTTCCCATCGATTTATGTGGTTCAAATTTTTTTTTCAATCAATTTTTCAAATACTTATAGGCGTTTTTCTCAAAAATCAGTTTTTGCCCTATAAGTACTTGAAAAAATTAATATTTTTCTTTCTAAACCCCATAAATCGATGGAAAATGAGCTCACCTTTCATCTAAGATCAACTCCAGGTCGCTACGACCAATAGAACCAGAGATATTCCCAAAAACCTGAAATTTTTCAAAAACAGAAGGATTTTACCTTCAAATCTCGCGCGAAAAATGAAATTTTTGAAAAATTCCAAAAAATAACTTCCGACATATGATTTTAATGGGAAATTTCCTCAGCTTTTCAATGGAATCATCAGAAAAAATCTATCTCCAATATTTCCATCAATTTCTCCCAAATTTCATAGTATAAAATACTAAAATCAATCCATATCCGTTTTACCCCACCTTCTCCTATTAAAAAAAAAAAAAACATAGAATTATTAATCATGAATTAATTAAAACAGCAATTGCTCTGGAAATATGCTCCCATCAACCTTCATAATCACAAATGACAACTTCCCGGATTACGTCTGTGATAAATGCAACGAAGCAATGAAATGGCAGACAGTTGATGAAAAATTGGAGCAGATTGGAATTGAATTATCGTCGATGAAGAAAAATGATATTGACACATGCTCAAAGTTCCTAAATAAATACCAGAAAGTACTCCATGAAAATCACTTTTACATGGTTGATGTTAGACTGGCGATGGCTCAGTTGATTGGACAACAGGACGGTGGACTTCCGGCTGTCAGTGATGAGATGCTCGGAGACAAAATAACGATGTGCAAGAAACTTGACGAGCTTTTTAGAATTTTAGCTCCAGGTATTTTAATTTTTTCAGTTTTTTCTATTTTTTAAGCTGAAATTTCGAGATATTTCAGGTTTTTTTCGAAATTTTGAAGAAGTGGAAAAATAAAATTATTTTTTTTTTTTTTTTTTTTTTATTTGTAAAATAAAAATTGACTTACTTTTACTGATTTTTCCTTAATTTCTGCAATTTTCTTTAATTTTAAAGCTGAAAATCGACTTAGGGGGATGACACTCTATGAAGTACATGCAGCAATTGCAGAATTTGGGAGACGTGGAGGAAAGGACCAACTGCGAGGAATGTTGATGGTAGGATCACAGGAATTACACTTCTAACATGAAAAAAAAGAGAGAAATTATGATTAATTAGGAGACAGTAAACCAAAAAAAAAAGATTAATCAAGCAAAAATTGATGATACTAAAGATATCAGATATTTAATAATTTTTATAGTTTTTTTTTAACAAGTAAATTATTGCGAAAAAAATGTTTAAAAAATTTGCACTTATAGTTTTTCAAATTTTCTAAATGTAGGGGAAGGTGGGGCAAAATGGACATCAGGGGTAAAATGGACCGTTCTAAATTTTTAGGCAAATATTATAGAAAACTCTTGAAATTGATAGAAATATTGACGTTAGATTGTTTTTGATGATTTTATTGGAAAATTGAGGAAATTTTAGGCGGGATATAAGTGCTGGAACTAATTTGTTTGAATTTTTCGTGATTTTGACTTTTTTGAGCATTTTAGAGGGGTAAAAACCTTCCTTTTCTTGAAAATTTTCAGTTTTTTGAGAATATCTTCGGTTCTATTTGTCGTAGCGTGAAAATTCTGACGGGAGGTGAAAGGTGAGATCATTTGCCATCGATTCATAGGGTTTTCAATTGAAAAATATTGATTTTCAAGGTATTTATGGGCATTTTTGTGGAACACTTTTGTGAAACCGTTTTTGGCCTATAACTATCCCAAAAATTGATATTTTTGAATTTAAAACTCCATGAATCGATGGGGAATGAGCTCACCTTTCATTTGAAATCAACCCCAAGTTGCTACGACCAATAGAACCAGAGATATTTACAAAAAATTGAAAATTTTCAAAAAAAAAAAAAATCAGTTTTATTTTAATATTTGAGATTTTTTTCGATTATTTCCAAATTTTTCTGAATTTTTTCAAATTTTTTTGAATTTTTGAAATTTTTGAAATTTTGAAAAATTTTCGAAATTTTCTCAAATCAAACTCCAGCAACCTTCCTTTGCCCATATACATTTCAAAAATCAGTTTTATTTTAATATTTCAGATTTTTTTCGTTTTTTTTCAAATTTTTCTGAATTTTTTTAAAATTTTTCTGAATTTTTTCTACCCCTCAAAAATACAGAAAAATATCGAATTTTCAAAAAAAATCGAAAAAAGTACATCTGACACTCGTTTTCCGGCTAAAATTTCCTCAGCATTTCAATAGAATCATCGAAAAAAACCCATCTCTAACCGTTTCATTAGTGTCCATTTTGCCCCACTCTCGCCTATACATATTTTTAAATAATTTATTTATTGCAAAAAAAAAAAAGATTGCAAATTTTTAGATGTCTGCTATCATAAAAAAATCCAATATTCCTGCAAATTTTCATGAAAATTGAATTATTACAGCTCTCGAAAAATGCATTGGAAGAAGCATACGAGTTACTACGTTACGAGCCTGAAATCTTACCAGAAGGAAAAATAGCACAGGTTGCCCAGAAGAATCTCCTCGAAATAGATGCAATAATCCGAACACTCTGTCAAAATGCAGCTACACCAATGTAAAATAGAGCCTGAAAATCTAAATAAGCCTCATTACTATCAAATCTCTAAATAAAATATTCTTACATCCTTATTGAAACATTCAAAATGATTTTTTATTAATTAAAATAATCATAAATTCACCGATACTCCAAATATTAATGTGACATTTTCTTTTTTTTTTTTTTTTTCTGAATGAGTGACTGATATTATTCGTGAATTGCAAACGTTATTCAACGAAAATTATGCATCTGTCTTGATAAATGTAACGAATTACTTCATAAATAATGATACATCTTAAAATTCCATCTAATTAATGATAAAATATCAATTATTTTAATAATAAACGTTGCACTGCACGAATACTTATAATAATTATAATATATTCTACTCCACACAGCCTATTAGTCCCAGCTTTTAGCTACCACTTGAAAAAAAAAATAATAATAATAATAATAATTAAATGAAAAGGGACAAACTCATTCCAAAATCTCAGTTTGGCAAAAAATACTGAAAATCAAGGCGAACTCCTTGAATTACAAAAATATTAAATATACTCTGATCGTCCCGGTTTCTGACAATTTTTGCAAATTTCTGAGGAATATTTAAATGCACAATATATTTAATTGTTTAATATTCATTTGCTGAGCTTTTTAATGCAATAAATATGTATTAATATCATTGAGAATAAAAAAAAAGGAAAAAAAAAATTAATTGAGGATGATTGGGAGGTAAAATCAGAAGAAAAAAAAGTCAAATTTTTGTATAAAATCGTTAATAACAATTTATAAAAGATGAAATTGTCAAATCTGATTCAGTGAATCTGTAAAAAATGCAATGAGACATAAAATAAGTCCAAGAAACAAAGAATTAATTAAAAACTGAGAAAATTTCATTATTTTTTACATTCTTATAAATCTTGAAAAATTAGAAAAAATGTAAAAAATAATAAAAAAAATTCAATTTTCAATTAATTTCTTGTTTTTAGAGCTTATTTCATTCCTCATTGACTTATTCACAGATTCACTGAATCAGATTTGACAATTTCATCTTGTATAAATCATTATTAAGTATTTCAAACTGAAAAATTCAACTTTTTTCCGATTGTACCTTCCAATTATCTTTAAATTGCATTCAATAAAGAAATGATTATTGCCTTTGATTTATCCTGTTATAAAGTTCTAAATAATCAGAAACCTGGACCACAACAGTACTTAAAAAGTGGCTCGGTAGAAACATCGAAAGGTACATCGAAGATTAACTCTAGAATCCGCGATCCTCGCTGTCTTCAGCTCTCCTCGCATTAGCTGGATAATAATCAACGATCAACGGTCTAGGTCTCTGTCCAATTCCACTCGGTTGCTGAAGTTCACAAGCCTGTTCCTCATTAGTAATAACAGCAACCATGGCTTTGACAACTTGATCATCCAGCGGAGTCATGCTCCTCGTTGGATTTTTCATTCTCCTCAAAAAAAGTGCATTCCACTTTTGCCTCAGATGCAAAATCAGCCTGGCAGCTTCAAAATCCAACTTGAACACTACCCAATCATCCAACTTGAGAATAGTCGTTCCCTCCCGACTCTCTTCAGCCTCGGAATCAGATTCACTCTCAGGAATTGACTCAGTCTCGTAAATAGTGTCCATAGCAAGTCTCGCTGGACCACTCATTAGAGCAACTGTTATTGGATTGACTAGAGTTACAGTCTTGACATGACAGAATCTCCCGGCTCTGCTCATTTCCTCGTAAATCAGCCAATCAGAGGGCAGCGTGTGAACACTGGCCGAGTGTGTTTGTGCTGAGGTCGTTCTGGTTGATTTCGAGAATTCTCGAAGGGTTGATGAGGGATGGAAGAAGACCTTTGATTCCTTTTGAGTCCTCAGCTGTCCATGCTCTCGATCGACACGCATCAGGTTCGGATACAATCCTGCGGTTAAAGCAGCCTTGACTACAGCCCAATTTTCAGAATTCCAGTTCAAATCCCTGATGTCACCGGAGCCACGTGCTCTCACAAAACCTGATGCCCTCAACTGTCCTAATAGCTGGGATCTCATGCCTGTAATCATCTCCATTACAGCCGAGGATATGAAGTTTTTGTCACAAAACTTGCGCTCCCAGCCACTGGCTCTTGCCTGTTGCCAGAATTGAAAGGCCCTAAGTACAGCCATGTGATCGGAAAAGGTTCCAGAAGCGAATGTCTTTCTGGCTGCTGTTGCTGCTCTTTTTTGGGAGGGTTGGGAAGGTAAGAGGAAGGGGTCCTTATAAGCGAGACTGCAGACGATTGTTAGGATGGGGTCCAAGCACTTAAGAACTACTGCGTAAAGCAGCATTTTTCCTAATCGTGGTTCTACTGGAAGGTCGAGAAGATGGGTTCCGAGTTCTGTCAAGTCCTCCCAGGCGTCGAGAGCGTCAATTGACTTGAGCAGCTGGACAGAATTCCTTGTTACGACGTTTGAAGGAGGCTCAAGGGCTCTGTCGAGATACTCAGCAATTGGAGTGTTTCCTGGAGCTAGATGTTTTGTGAAGAGGCAGAGTTCTTGAAGAGGAAGTCTTAGGATTTCGGGGGTTTGATAAGCCTGCATGCTGTTGTATCTGATTGAAGAGAATAGTCTGTAGCAAATGCCTTTTGAGCATCTTCCAGCTCTTCCCTTTCGCTGTTTGGCACAAGCCTGGGATATCCAGTTTGATCTCAAAGTGCAGACTCCGGAAATCGCGTCAAAGGACTTCTCTTTGACTTTACCTGAGTCGATGACGTAGACGACGTCGTCGATCGTTATGCTCGTCTCTGCGATATTCGTGGATAAGATTATTTTCCTGTAACCTGGAGGAGAAGCCCGGAAGACACGTTTTTGATCGACAGTCTGCATGTTTGAGTGGAGGACGAATAAATCGTAGACGAGATTCTGATTCATGCGTTTTTCTTCGGAATTTATTCGATCCCGCATCATGACGATGTCGTCGTAACCCGAGAGAAAAACGAGGATAGAACCCGGTGGCATTTTTGTGTGGATGTGGTGAATGAGAGTGAAAAGAAGATTGTAGTCTACGTTTTCATCGTTAAAAGTGTTGTGATACATGTCTAAAAGCAGTTTATCCTCTTCTGAAAGAGGCGCATCAGCGTTCTGAATCCCGGCGTCTTCGACTTTGCAGTCGAACGTCTTCATGTAGGCTTCGATGAGCTCTGCACACTCAGTTTGGTTCATCTTCTTCGCCCAGTCAAGTGCAGTCCACTCGTTACTTGCTCGAATGTTCAGATTAGCTCCGAGATTCAGCAATTGTTCAGTCGTATTGATGCAGCCACGTCCAGCAGCAACCATCAGCGGTGTCACCGAAGTGTTAGTGTGTTGGTAGTCGACTGAAATGTTCTCTGACAATATCAAATGCAGCAATTGCGCGAAATTATCCTCGCCCCCAACTAACCAGGCATCGCAGATGCTTTTATCCATTTCCTCTCGCAACCAAGGTTCCAACTCCACTCGCTCCACCTGAGATTCCGTCTGTTGTCCGAGGATTGGTGAGGGGACTGGAGTCTTGCCTCTTGCTGAAGACTTGCCTCCTTGCTGAGGCGTGTACTGCGTCCAGGAATCCAGGACCTTTCTCTGCTCCTTCTTGTTGATCAGCTCCTTACGCTTAGACAGCATCCGCTCCGTCATATACCCAGTCATCTTCAAAACATCCTCAAGATGGTAAACATCGACTTCGTATGACCTTCCAGGCACGTTGATGACTGTACATTGGCTGAAGTATTTAACGAAGATATTAGTGTCCATGGTTGCACTCATCAAAATCAGCTTAAGTTGTCTGTACTTGGTCAGCGCTTCTTTTAAAGCGATTAAGAGGAAATCGCAGAAGCGATCGCGCTCGTGGACCTCGTCGACGATTATGTGAGTGACGGTAGTCAGGGCTGAATCTCCTCCCATCAGCGTTCGCAGCAAAACTCCATTTGTGCAATAAGTTAACAAGGTTTTCGGGGCTACTCGACTTTCCAAACGGATCTGATAGCCAAAGGTTTGACCGATCTTTTCGTCTCGCTCGAATGCAACTCGCTCGGCTATGGAAACTGCTGATAATCTTCTTGGCTGTGTGCAGATGATTCTGCAGGCTTGGTTCTTAGATTGACACTGTTCCAAGATGTACTGGGGTACTTGTGTTGTCTTTCCTGAACCTGTTTCTCCGGCTATTATGACGACTTGACTCGAGCCAAGTGCCTCGAGGATCTTTTCTCGGGAATTGAAGACTGTTAAGGTCTTCCGGAACTTCACGAGCTCCTGGTTTGTTCGCAGTTGAGGCACCTGCGCTATACTGTTGTTTAAACGACCCATTGCCTTTGTGTTTGTCGTGACTTCGTTGTCAATTGTTCGTTCTCGTTCTGTAGGTGGCAGTAAATCCTGTCTCTCTTTGTTATTGAGAGGAAATTTTTGAATCAAATTGTAGATTGTCTGTTTTGACTGCTTGTCTATTTTAATGGAGGCGTCTGATTGGATGATTGTTGAACCCTCGCGTTTGTAGACTGTGAGAAAACGATTTGCGCCTTTTCTGAAAAATTTAAATAAAGTTTGTTATTTTGATAAATATCTCGAGAAGTATTGGGTTTATGGAAAAATGTCAAGACACCTTTTTTGCAGCTCTTGAAATTCTCTACAAAATAGGTATATCGACTTTTTTTTATTCGAATTTGCCTCTTACCCTCGGCTCTTTGACTTCAACCCCAGCTGTGCAGCCAATTGATGAATGTAAGCTCTCTCCTCAGCTGTATAAGAAGAAGGAAACTCAAGTTCTTTCTGTTCTGCTGACTCCATCAGCTTCTTAACCGTCAGATTAACGGCAATTCTTGTGTCCTCACCAATCGCCACTTTCACGTGATTGTGTTTACGTCTAGGCATCTTGAATGTGTTCTTTTTTTTTCTCCAGAAGGTTTAGGTTATGTGTTTCTGGCAAGTTGAAAACTCGCGCAACTACGCAACTGCGAAGTTATATTTTTTTCTTCAACACAATACTTGTATCTAGTTATGTATATGTACTCGACAAACCTGAAAAACTTGGCTGTAATGAGTGAAAAACAATTGCAAGTTCGTTGGAGTGTTGAAGAAAACAACTACAAGTGTCCATATTCCAGGAAAAAAGTGGAATCTCACCTCAGAATTGAAAAGTGGCGCCATCTTTTGAAAAAAAGGGGGATTCGAATGCTCCAATCATCTGTCGGCTTGTGCATGTGTGTGTATTTGTGTGTGTTGTGTGTGTGTGTGTGTGTGTGTGTGTAATTTCAAATATCATATGATTGTGTGTGTCCAATAAAAAAAGTGGAATCTCACCTCAGAATTGAAAAGTGGCGCCATCTTTTGAAAAAAGGTGAATTCAAATGCTCCAATCATCTGTCGGCTTGTGTGTGTGTGTGTGTGTTTTAATTTCATAATGTCATATGATTGTGTGTGGAATGAGGGAGTAAACCCAAGTTGATCCCAAGTAAACAGAGAAAAATTCCTCCTAAAAAGAAAGAAGAAAAAAAAAATTAATAATCATGCCAGGTTAAATAATTAAATTTTCAATCTTTGAAAAATGGTTGATTTTGTGTAAATAATTAGTTAATAATTGTTAAATCATGGAAAATAAGAGCAGCAATAATTTTATCAGTTACGTGGGCCTCGAGGAGCATGAGATGCAGGTAATTGTGTTGATTTATTTAATTTCCCCTTTTTTTTAATGCAATTACTAATTTTTTCCTTTTTTCAAACTTTTCAGACTGTTAATACAAGCCGAAGAGGTTCTCTAAATGAGAATAAAATAAAATTACTGCCCGGAGAAGTTTTAATAGCCGAGGCACAGAGTGTCCTCATGTTTTCACCAGTTGGTGATTTAAAAAAGGGAATTTCTGGTGTTTTATCAGTCACAAACTTCAAATTAACGTTCATAACGAGCGATGATGTTACAGGAGACGAATTAAACCGTCAGCAAAATTATTTATACGGTTATACAGACACTTGCTTATCAAATATCGACGAGATTTATCTTATTATCGGTGATAAAAAGCGAAAATTATTACCAGGCAGTACTGTACCGTCTAAAGTTAAAGGTATCTTCATTGTTTGCAAGAATTTTCGTACATGGTCATTTTCTTTCAAGTTTTCACCAGTTGGTCATGGTAAAAATCTTCTCACGACACTCTTACATCATGCATTTCCCAGCAGACATCAATTGTTGTTCGCTTATGACTTTCAAGAGGCTTATTACAGTAGTGTAGATAAACGAGTCAAGTTCTTTCGGGATCAGACAGACTGGGAGATCGAATTCGAACGTACTGCACTTAAAAACGAGCAGCTGAAGAGGAACTGGAGACTATCTGCTGCTAATGCTGCATTTCAATTGTCACCAAGTTTACCACAATACATAATTGTACCAGCATCTGTTACTGATAGCCAATTATCTGGTGCTGCAGCACATTTCCAAGACGGTCGTCCACCAATGTGGGCATGGTCAAATAATCGAGGTGCTGCACTCGTTAAAATGTCCGAACTCATGCCAACAGTAACTGAAAGAACACAAGAAAATATAATGCTTGAAAATATACGTAAAAGTCATCCACAAAAATTACCAATGGTTGTTTTTGAGTTGAATAAAGAGATAAGTGTTAAATCAATTGCTGGTAGTTTTACAAAATTAGTTGGATTATGCTCACCGGACAATATTAGACAATTTTGGCTTCAGGACAATAATTTTTATTCATTATTGGAGAATTCTAAATGGTTGAAGTATGTTTCTATATGTCTGCTAAAAAGTGGAGAAGCCAGTGAACAATTGGGATCTGGAGTTTCTGTTATACTGCAGGAAGGAGCTGGAAGAGATATGTGCTGCGTTATTTCAAGTCTTGTTCAATTGCTGGTTGATCCTTATTTTAGGACGATTATTGGATTTCAGTCGCTCATTCAGAAGGAATGGGTAGCTGCTGGACATCCTTTTTGCGATCGTTTGGGACACATTGTTAAGTTTGATTCGGAAAAATCACCGATTTTTCTTCTTTATCTTGATTGCGTATGGCAATTGACACAGCAGTTTCCTTCGAAGTTCGAATTTACGGAGACGTATTTGACGACACTTTGGGATACTGCACATGTATCGATTTTCGATACTTTTATCTTCAATTGCGAGAGAGACAGAGCTCTGGCAGCTATGGATCCAAATACACCGCTTGTTTTGAGGAGTGTTTGGGACTGGCGAGAACAATTTGCGGATCATGATATTCTTCTGTTCTACAATCCTCTTTATAATGCAAAAGAACTTGATAAGTCTGTTCTTAAGCCACAATACAGTATTTCGTGCCTTGAACTCTGGACCCAGTGTTATTTCAGATGGATTCCACCTTTGGAAATACATAATGGTGGAAAAAATCATATTGAATTATTTTCACGTCTTGTTAATAATGATATAAGCCAATTGAAAATTAATAGTAATGGCAGTTGTAATTCACCAGTTGATAAAATTACAACTTATATGGTACCAACTAATATCGACAGTTTTTATCCATTTGGTAATAAAAAAACGGGAAATACTGTTAGTACACCAATTATGAACAGTTCAGCGATAATGTCAGAGAGCCTATTCGATACACAATCACTTCTAACAGCTCCTGACTGATAAACTGTTGATTTAATTATTTAAATTTCATGTAATTGGAGAGAAAAAAAAATTATCAGGGAATTGATAAGGAAGAATATCATTTTTTTTCATTGTTTTTAGGAATAACTCAGGGGCGATGAGGTTTAGGAGAATTCATGAGGAGACCTTTTTTGTAAAGAATTTAATTCCCTAGAGAAAAGGTCTCTTTGTGTTTTTCTCTTAATCTACTCGTTGAGGAGGTATTTATTTTATGAATGAATCAACAGGAAATTATCTTATCTTCGCCATTTCACTGATATACTTATACAAATAATAAAGAATAACACTTTTTTTTTTTTACAAAAGTGGCAGCTATTTCACAGTATATTTTGTACGAAATTACGTAAGGCAATACCTTTGTAGATAATACAGCAATGTGCACTGATTCTTCATTCTCTTTTTTTTTTTTTTAGTTTTATTCAAATTGTTGAGATTTTTTTTTTTTTTTTTTTTTTTTTATTAGTGATTGTTGAGATTTGAAATCAAAATATTACCAGTCTATCATTTATTTTTCCCCTCCACGTGGATTGTGATTTAAGAGCACCAACTACTAGTACCATGTATTTTTTTATAAGAAATATAGAAATTAAAAAATATATGAAAAATATTACGTAAACATTGTGCAATCGTGTCATCTCACTTATGCTAGAAAATCGTTGAGTCATCAATGATTTAACTGTTTTTCTGGTGGACCTTTGTGATAACACTTTTTACTTCTGTGTACTGCTCGAGACCATATTCTCCGCATTCTCTACCGTGTCCAGACATTTTGTAGCCGCCAAATGGTACCTGATTGGCCAATGCGTTGTACGTGTTGACCCTAATGAAAAAAAAAAATTATTACCTCGTTCAAAAAAAAAAAAATTAATTAAAAAATTACCAGACGGTTCCAGCCCGAAGTCCCTGGATCATGTGATTGGCCTTGTCGATGTCTTTCGTGAAAATAGCAGCAGCTAAACCATAATCAGTGTCATTTGCCCTCTTAATAACCTCATCCAACTCACTAAACTTAAGAATCTGCTGAACTGGACCGAATATCTCCTCACGTGCTATTGTCATGTTGTCCTGGACATCTGCAAATACTGTAGGTGCCACGAAATATCCTTTGTCACCAACCCTAGTGCCTCCAGTTTCGAGTTTAGCTCCTTGCTCCTTTCCAGTCTCGATCATAGCCAAAATTTTGTTCATCTGCTCTTCATCCACCTGTTGATCAACAAAATCGTTTCAGTTTTATAATAGGATCTCGGAAATTAAGAGAGATAGAGAAATTGACGTAGACACCTTTTTTGTAGCCCTCAAAATTCTCTACAAAAAAGGTTTCTTCACATTTTTCCATAAACCCATTGCACCAAAGTTCCCAATAAAAACTCACCTGAGGTCCATGCTCAATGCCAATTTCAAACGGATTTCCCACAGTTCTTTTCTCCGCCCTCTTAACGCTCTTCTCCACGAACTCATCATAGATATCGTCCTCAACAAAAGTCCTGGACCCAGCACAGCAGCACTGGCCCATATTAAAGAACAGCCCAAAATGCGCTGTTTCCACAGCATAATCCATATCAGCATCCTTAAATATGATATTCGGTGATTTTCCTCCCAGCTCTAGACTCGTTCTCTTCAAGTTGCTCATAGCAGCACCTTGTTTAACGAGTTTCCCCACCTCTGTCGACCCAGTAAATGCGATTTTATCAACATCCATATGCTGGACCAGTGCTGCCCCAGTCTTGCCGAATCCTGGCACAACATTAACGACCCCCGGGGGAAATCCAGCATCCCTCGTCAGTTGTGCTAGGTACAGAGCAGTCAGAGGCGTCTGTTCTGCAGGCTTGAGAACAACAGTATTGCCAGCAGCTAAAGCCGGCCCTATTTTCCAGGCCATCATGAGCAAGGGAAAGTTCCAGGGGATGATCTGCCCGCAGACTCCAACAGGTTCGTGCCTCGTATAAGCCATGAATTTCCCGTCAATCGGGATAACCTTGCCATGGATCTTATCTGCCCAACCCGCGTAGTATCTAAGGACCCCCGCACTTGTTGGCACGTCGAAGCCATAAGCTGCTGAATACGGTTTTCCATTGTCTAAAGTCTCCAATGATGCTATGTACGTCCTGTCCCGTTCAATCATCTCTGCAAGCTTGTTCAGAAGAATTCCACGCTGAGATGCATCCATAGTTCGCCATTTCGAGCCTAATTCAAAGGCCTTGCGAGCTGATTTAACTGCGAGGTCAACGTCAGCAGCATCAGCCTCTTGTACCTCCGCTATCACCTCTCCTGTTGATGGATTTATCGTTTCGAACGTCTTTCCGGACTCTGACCTGTGCCACTCGTTGTCTCTGAAGATCTGCAAATAGATTACGGTATTAGGGTATTGAAGGTGTTATTAACATTAATCAACATTACGTAGTTATAACCATTTTTACAATGAGTTCGCCTCGGCTAAAAATTACATGTGCTCTGAGACATTTTTTACTTTACTGGCCTAGGCATGTAATAGGGGAAGGTGGGGCAAAATAGACATCAGGGGTAAAATGGACACATCTAAATTTTTAGACAAATATTATGGAAAACTCTTGAAATTAATAGAAATATTGACGGTAGATTGTTTTTGATGATTTTATTGGAAAATTGAGGAATTTTTAGGCGGGAAACAAGTGCTGGAACTAATTTTTTTGAATTTTTGGTGAATTTGACTTTTTTGAGCATTTTAGAGGAGTAAAGCCCATCTTTTTTTTGAAAATTTTCAGTTTTTTGAGAATATCTTCGGTTCTCATCGATTCATAGGGCTTACAATTGAAAAATATCGATTTTTAAGGTATTTATGGGCATTTTTGTGCAACACTTTTGTGAAACAGTTTTTGGCCTATAACTATCCCAAAAATTGATATTTTTTAATTCAAAACCCCATGAATCGAGGGGAAATGAGCTCACCTTTCATTTGAAATCAATCCCAAGTTGCTACGACCAATAGAACCAAAGATATTTACAAAATACTGAAAATTTTCAAAAAAGGAAAGGCTTCTACCCCTCAAAAATATCGAAAAATATCGAATTTTCAAAAAAAATCGAAAAAAATACATCTAACACTCGTTTTCCGGCTAAAATTTCCTCAGCTTTTCAATAGAATCATCGAAAAAAATCCATCTCTAACCGTTTCATTATAGTGTCCATTTTGCCCCACTCTCCCCTATACTATTTACATAGTATCAGCCCTTGGGCTTTGACATATATTTAGCTTAATGAGTTTAGGAAATCTTAAGGAAGATAAGAAAAGCAGAGATCGGCAAAAAAAAAATTCGCATTTTTAATTTTTTAATTTTTCTTATTTCTGTAATTTCCATCGAAAAAATTTCCATTCTTTACTTTCTTAATGGAAAATTTGGATTTTTAAATTTTCCATTAGTTTGAAAATTAATATTTTTTTTTTTAACAATTTTGATTACTATTGTAATTAAAATTTTGACTGATGAAATTTTCTAATTTTTTTTTTTATTCTAAATTTTGATCCTTTCTTACTTATTAATTGATTGGAATCATTAATGTTATAATAAAATCAATGTTTATATGACATTTATAATTCAATTTAACTAATAAAAATGTTAATAAGTTGAATAAAAAAAAAATTAGAAAATTTCATCAGTCAAATTTTTAATTACAATAGTAATCAAAATTGTTGAAAAAAAAAATATTAATTTTCAAACTGATGGAAAATTTAGAAATCCAAATTTTCCATTAAGGAAGTAATGGAAATTTTTTCGATGGAAATTACAGAAATAAGAAAAATGAAAAAATTAAAAATGCGAATTTTTTTTTTGCCGATCTCTGAAGAAAAGTACTGAAAAAAATCCTACAATTTGAGAAAAATTATTGCAAATGGATTGGGTTTCAAGGTTATGATATTGTTTTAACGATTGATAAATTTTTGCAAATCATTTATCAATTAATAACAAAATTAACAAAGCGTTTTTGCGTTTTAGGATCTATTTTTAAAGATTTAATAGTGTTTTTGCAATTATAATTAGGTACTTACACCGCAATACATGACGGAGGGGTTTATTTCCGGTGCCGGCATTGCCGAAGACGCATAACTCCTCATCGACTGCATTTTTTTGATTAAACGCAGCATTTTCTCGGTTTTAATGACTCGATTCATCAGAAACTTCGTATTTAATGACTGGTCAGCTGAGCGGTGTCCTCAACTGTACTGCAATTTTTTTTGGAAACGTGGTGTTTTGAAGCCGATTTCTCCCCACTTCTGCCACATTTTGAAACGCGACATGCGCGATGGAATGCAGCGCTTATCATATTCGCGCACTCTCATATTTCTTTTGGTTTTTAATTACTCGTTTATTTTATCGCAATCTTACAATTAGAAGATAATGAAAAAAAAAAAAATACATTGTAATGTGTTAGTGCGTTTTTAAAGAAAGGATTTTTTTGAATAAAATTTTAGATGCTAATGCCCTAAGCTGAATATTTCGGAAACTAAGAGAGATAGAGCAAATTTTGTAGAAACCTTTTTTGTAGAGCGAGAAAAGAGCTACAAAAAACGTTTCTATAAATTTTCTCTATCTCCATTATTTTCCGCGTTACTCTTTGAAAAACTAAAAAAATTACTGATAACTTATCTTAATCGCTCTTCTCATTCAACAATTTACGACCTTTTGGACCCGCCAGTTTTCTCTTTCTGCTTTGGTACATGTGCGACATCATGGTATACATAATAGGATAACAAAGTATTAATAAATAGACTTTTAAAAGCGTTGGAAAGTGAAACGCGAAATTCCATTCGTTTGGCAATGAAACTGTGAATTTCTGGGTTTCCTCGAAGTATGGAATGTTTCTCAGCATTATAATGTGCTCGCAGACAAAACCAAGGGGGTACAATGGTATCCATACGGTATATCTCAACCATGTTAATACTGGTATCTCCACGTTTAATACTTGTGTTATGTAGTAAGGATAACGAAATACTTCGACCAAACTGTAGACAAGAAATATGTAAAAAACTACGGGTTTTGTTTGCATTCGTTCTTCTGATTCAATCATTAGGAAGAGGTAGAATCCACGACCACCAACTTGGAGAAATGCCACGAAAGCATTGCCCTTCGTGTAACCAAACATTGGATGCATTACTTCGAGAAATTGCAGAAGTTGGATGAATTTCATTACACCGCCAACACTTTCGTATGTCTTCGGCATAGAATCTGTAAAAAATTAAATTTTTTTTTTAATATTTGATATTTATTGATAAGATTCCAGGCTAGAGAACCTATCAGAACTATTTAAACAGTAAAAATTACATTGAAACACGAGTTATCTCATTGAGTTAGCAAAATAATCTTACATATTGCGTTAAAATTTACATAAAAAGTAAAGTGAAAAAGGTAAAAATGTATCACAGGTTTAATGAAAATTCTTTAGTACATAACTAATTAAATTTGCATCCAAAAATTGAGATCAAATAATATTTTTTCCTTTTTTCTTTTAAAAACCAGAATCATAGTTTATTAATTAATCAATTACAGCACTATTTCTTTCTTTGATCATTAAAAACTGAAAACAAAGTTTCTTAAAAATTTATGAAAATTTTTTCATTATTTGGAGAAGCATCAAGAAGCGATGGGGTTTAGAAGAATTTTACAAGAAACCTTTTTTGTAGAGAATTAAATTTTCTACAGAAAAGGTCTCTTGAGATTTTTCTCTAACTTGACTCGTTTTTGAAAGATCTATGGAAAAAGTCTCAATTTTGTATTTTTTTAAATGTTTACATGGAAATTAATGTTTAAGTTTTTTTATCAGGGAAGAGAGGCTCATTATCATTCCGAATTTATAATTTGGGTTCGAATTTTAATGAGAATGTGTGAATTGATTTTCATAAATTTTCTCAGTTTTCCAACAATTAAAAATTCATTTTTTAGAGAATTTTAAATTTTTACTCTTTTGAAATTTAATAAAATTAAATTAAATACAAACCTTCGCCCTCTCGCGAGTATCGTATAGCCATTACTGTTAGTACATACATGTATCCAACAAATTGACATAAATTGTACATCACCAGATAAACTTTCTTGAGTTCTTCTGCAAAAAAAAAAATTAAAAAAATTAAACATGAATTTATTTGAAGGGTCATGAAAAATTGGAAGGTTTTTTAGATTTTTTTTTTTATAGTCTTCTTAAATTACAATACTAGAAAATTGTCAATTTGTGACGTTTAGCTTATAATTTAAGCTTCGTCAGGCTTTGAAAACCAAAATGACAAAATCATCACGTTTTTTCAAAATAATATAAACAAATACAATAAATATTATTTTGAAAAAAGTGATAATTTTGTAATTTTTGTTGACAAATCCTGATGAAGCTCAAATTATAAGCAAAGATCGTCAAATTGACAATATTTTAGTATTGTAATTTAAGAAAATCTTCCAATTTTCTATGATACTTCAAATAAATCAACAACATGGAAATGAATACGATTTGATAATAATCAGATTCATTTCCATAAAAAATCGTAAAATCCTAAAAATTGTAAAATCCATGAATTTCATGTTTAATTAATATTAAACATGAAATTCTTGGATGTTACGATTTTTAATATAATAATCTAGTATTACTATAATTTTAATATTATTTTTAATTTAATAATAATAATAATAATAATAATAATAATAATATTCGTATAATTAATATTAAACATGAAATTCTTAGATATGACGATTTTTAATATAATAATCTAATATTACTATTATTTTAATATCATTTTTAATTTAATAATAATAATAATAATATTCGTTTAATTAATATTAAACATGAAATTATTGGATTTTGCGATTTTTAAAATATGACTGACCTTTTCTGTACCCAAATTCTTCTCTGTGAAGCTCGTCATACATTTGAGGGTAGTCTTCGTGCAAATTCCTTTTTTCAAACACCTCTTTATGAATTTTTTCACTAGCATTCGTGAATCCCTTGTTCAAACTCTCGAATACCTCTTTTTTCTCATCTTCCTTGGATTTTTTCTTGGGAGTTTTGCTGTGCGCTTTCGCAGCATCCGAAATCAGGAATTCTGGGTCTTTTCTTACAGTTAATCTTGGCCACTCGTCGTCAATCTCTTTCTTGAGGATGAATTGCAGTTGATGATCGATTAATTCATAGATATTCTCCTGAAATTCAATTTTATTAGTTAAAAACGTTAAAAAAATTGGGTTTTAATGAATTACTTCTCTGTTTGTTGAACCATAGAAGTCGAGGGAGAAGCTGTAGTTGACTGGACCATCTTCAGAATTCTTGAAGGCTGTAAACTTCATTCCATCGTCATCCAGACTGATCTCTGTTCCCTGGAAAATTAAAAAATCGTCATTAAATCATTTTCTTCAGGAAATAAATTTTATTTCATCAGTTTTTTGACGATATCTTGGAAACTAAGCGAGATAGAGTAATTTTGCTCGAATCTTCTTTTGTAGCTCTCGAAATTCTCTACAAAAAAGGATTCCTGCAAAATTGCTCTATCTCGCTTAGTTTCCGAGATATTAAAAAAAAACTAATGAGAAATCAATTTTTTTTTTTAAATTTAAATTAAAATTTTTGCAAAAAATCAACATTATTTCTTCATCAGTTTTTTGAGGATATCTCGGAAACTAAGCGAGATAGAGCAATTTTGCACGATACTTCTTTCATAGCTCTTGAAATTCTCTACAAAAAAGGATTCTAGCAAAATTGCTCTACCTCGCTTAGTTTCCGAGATATTTGGAAAAAACTAATGAAAAATCAAACTTTTTTTAAAAACTTTAATTAAAATTTTTTTTAAAAATGTTGCAATTATTTTTTTTTGTACCTGGGGATCGTCGACGTCAATTCTGACGAATACGTCAGTTTTTGTCTGCGACCAATAGACTGTTGGCTCCACCGTCAGCATCTCCATTCCCTTTTTTCAAAAAAAAAATTGGCTTATCTCAACAACAATCAGAAGAACTGTCCTCAAGTTTTGATTCTTGACTCTCGTCTCATTGGAATTATTCTCGCAAGTTCTCCATAATTTAATCTCGATTCTGCAAGTCACTCGATTATCTCGATTCTTTTAAGTTAATTCAGATTTATCAATTCACCGGATGATTTTTAAGAGCAAAGTGCAGACATTCCAAAAAACATTCTTGGCGTTAAAACTGTTTTACTGCAGGAGCAATCAGCTGTTTCTTCTCTAGTTGATAGTTTCAAGAGCATCCGCAATGAATTTGTGGCGCTGATGACGTCATTATCCCGCGTTTTCGTGGAATCACCTGCATAGGCATTTAGTAATGGGCGATATTTCGAAAATTCAAAATAAAAAAAAGATTCTTCGAAAAATCGATCTTTAGAAAAAACGATTTTTTGAGAATCGATTTTTTTTAAGAGGAAAATAATCGAATTGAGAAAATTGATGAATCCGTTTTTAAACGTAAAATTCATTTTTTTTTAAACCAAAACACAGGTGAAACGGAACTATCGAAGGAAATGCGATATCTCGAAATTAATGCGAGATATCGCATTGATTTAGCGATTTTTTTGAAAATTATCGATCGGAAATTGAAATTTTTTTTTTCCTCTTTAAACTAAAAAAAACAGACAAAATGGAATTGAATTATCGATTGATCCGGAATTCGATTAATCGAAATTCGATTAATATAATTTTGGGATCGACTGATCGAATATGGACATCGATTAGTCGAATTTTGACATCAAATAATCGAATTCTCCTTAAACTAAAAAAGGCAAAATGGAATCAAATTATCGATTGATGCGGAATTCGATTAATCGAAATATGAGATCGATTAATCGAAATTCAATTAATATAATTTTGAAATTGACTGATCGAATTTTGACATCGATTAGTCGAATTTTGACATCGAATAATCGAATTTCAACATCGATTAGTCGAATTTTGACAGCGATTAATCGAAATGTTGCAACTGATTGATTGGAAATTGATCCCCTCAACCCAAAAGAGGTGAAATGGAACTATCGAATCGAGTGCGATATCTCGAATTCAATTCGAGATATCGCATCGATCAATAATCGATTAATCGAACATTTGAAAATGACAATGCAAATTGTTTTTAAAATAAAAACAAAAAACAAAATACATCAACTTCGAATCGATCAATCTCAAATATTCGATTAATCGATGCGATATCTCGCATTGAATTCAAATTCGAAATATTGATTTTTCAAGAAATAAAGAATCGATCCATGCAAAAATCGATCCAAAATCGCCCATTCCTACCTGCATTAAAATCATTGCACGTCTAAAAATCATTGGAACTAAAAGTCAATAACTTCCCCAAAATTCTATTTAATTTGTCACTCAATTGTTTTCCTGACGTCATAATTTATCCTGAATTCTCAAAAACTCAGTCTCCAGGTATGTCCCAGCAATAAATTCTTTTCATCGTCTCCAACCATCGCAGTTTTCCTTCTTTTGTGCCAAGACGAAGTCCAGAAAATGGGAAAAAAATCGGAAATGACCGGAAATTCGCTGCAAAAATCCCGATTTCACGGATAAAACTATTTTCTTCTTTCTTCCATACATTATCGATGAAACCCAAAGTCTCCTTCAAATACATCGTAGACAGAATTTGTTTATTTTCCTTTTTTTTTTTCAGTCTGTGTTATATGATAAGTTTCATTCGAGGAGAAAAGAATCGTCTCGGCTTTCGCTGAGAGGAGAAGAGGGTATTTTCAGTGTGTGTATAGTATACTCAGTGCTTTTGGGAGGGGTATATACAAAAGAGTATAAAATCCACTGGGTCCCTCTCACCAGGTAAACTTAAGCCAGGTACGCCAGGTGGTACGAGAATATTCTTTTTCCCATTCTGTCTCCTCTCCACCTACTACTTAATTTTTTTTTTTTTTTTTTTTTTTTTTTTTTTTTTTTTTTTTTTTTTTTTAGTCGTCTGTCTCTCGTTGCTTGCAGTATTGCCTGTTTTTTCGTACCACAGCTGTTTCTCCCTGTACTGCTCATGTGTATATATATGTATATGTGGCTCGTGAACGACAGGGGCTCACCCTTATTGTCAACCGTGAACGCACACGGGGCCTTAGGTGCTTTCTCCTCCAGCGCATGTGCCACTTCGAAGGATCATTATGTAGGGGAAACATAGAACGAGATGGTATGATGGATTTAATTGATTTACTGGGGTGAATTTGAGGAGGAAATCGAGGGAAATTGGGGGAAATAAATGAGTTAGGGGATTTTTGATGGTTTCATTGAAATTCTGAGGAAATTTGCGTTGGAAAACATGTGTTAAACGTTATTTTTGGGGATTTTTTTCGAATTTTCTATTTTTTTTGGGAGGACTGAAGGCAAAACTGGTCTGAGTTAACCGCATCATCCAAAAAATGGAAAGAATATATATACATACTAATTCAATTATTAAACTAGCATAAAATGACGAACTTCTGATAATAAAGTCATAATAACAAGATTTTATTCAACAAAAGATAAGACGTAACGAAAATCCTTTCGTTTTGTGGAAAAAATGAGGTTTTTTGAGGATATCTCTGGTTCTATTGGTTGTAGGGCTTTGGTATTGTGCGCAAATGAAAGCTGAGCTCATTTTCCATGAATTTATGTGGTTTTGAAAGGAAAATTATAGATTTTTGGAGGATTTCGAGGGGGAAGCGTTATTTTGGTAAAATACGTTATAATTCTTTGAAAAATCGATCATTTTCCTTTCAAAACCACCTAAATCGATGGCAAATGAGCTCAGCTTTCATTTGCGCACAACCCCGAAGCGCTACGACCAATAGAAACAGAGATATCCCCAAAAAAATGAATTTTTTCAAAAAAACCTTTAAAAATTCCTGAAAACTCCTTTCAATCCATGTTCTTCGAAGCAAATTTTCTCAGCTTTTCAATGCAATCATCGAAAGGATTAAATTTCCAATCATTCTCTCAAAATTCTCCATTTCATAGCAATCTCCTCCCTATTTTCAAACTTTGTTATTCCGGGTAAAAATTTGGGGGGGAATAATGTTACGATCAATACACTGAATAATCAGAAGACTTGCAGATTAGTTTGTACGTTTCTAGAATACACAAAATCATTGAATAGTACGGGAAATAGTAAATTTTTCCAATGAAATTCGTAATAGGATTATATTGTGCTTTGGTTAATTCTTTCAATTGTTATCATCGCTTAGTTGAGGATTTAACAATTTGTAAAATATAATAACACAAATTTGCAATCCAGAGTTGCATACTAATCATAGACAAATTGAGGGTCAATAAAATTCTATTTTATGTATTGTAAAGATTTTATTGACTTTCAACACTGTGAAATAATGTTCAATTCAATTATTGTTTCATTTTAAAAAAGAAACTTTTTTTTTTTTTTTTTTTTTTTTTTTAGGGAATATTGTACAAATTATGAATGATGGGAAGTGAAATTTCTACCATCTGCACGATTTTACAAAAATTTCCAGAATTCTTGCGCCATATGTGTGAAGTCTGAGGTTATGGGCGAGACCATAACCGTAGAGAATCGGAAATAAAATAAATAATGAGAATTTCCCAAAGAAAAAAAAAAGGTCCAAGGGTCTCTCGATGTATCGATCTCAATCAACTTTTCGTGCACAGCTGCACTTTTTTTTCACCTCACTCTGCATCTGAAAAGGGAAGGGATTACCTGTGAAAATCCATCAATTTTTTTTTTTGCAATTTCGTCGTAATCAAATGACGATCGTGCTGTAATCGGCAAAACTTTCTCTTTGCAATGAATTTTTGCGATGTGAAGAGAACAAAGTCAGGGGAAAAAAGGCATCGAATTTGCGCCAATATCCTGTTGGATATTCTTCCATGTTTCCGCTTCACTTCCGGTTCATTGTGTGATTTTTTCTTTTTACGAGGGCCAAGGGAAAATTACGAAGACTGGGCTTCGGTTGGAGGTTAGATTTGCCAATTTTTTTGGCATTGAAATGATTTATGCAAAAGGGTTTATTAGGATAGATAGAGGAAGGTGGGGTAAAATGGACATTCCAATTGAATGGTTCAAGATTGAAATTTTCTGATGATTCCATTGAAAAGCTGAGGAAATTTCAGGCGAAAAACATGTGTCAAAATTTTTTTTTCTCAATTTTTAGAAAAGTTTGCTTTTTAGGCCAAGTTTTGAAGGGGTTTTCCTTTTGAAAATCGAAAAAATTCACTTTTTCGGCGATATCTCCGGTTCTGTTGGTCGTAGCGACCTAGGGCTGATCTCAAATGAAAGGTGAGCTCATTTCCCATCGATTTATGTGGTTCAAATTTTTTTTAAATCAATTTTTCAAATATTTATAGGTCATTTTCTGAAAAATCAGTTTTTGCCCTGTAAGTACTTGAGAAAATTGATATTTTTCTTTATAAACCCCATAAATCGATGGGAAATGAGCTCATCTTTCATTTAAGATCAACCCCAGGATGCTACGACCGATAGAACCAGAGATACTCCCGAAAAACTGAAATTTTTCAAAAACAGAAGAGTTTCACCTTCAAATCTTGCGCAAAAAATGAAATTTTTGAAGAATTCCAAAAAATAACTTCTGACATATGATTTTCATGGAAAATTTCCTCAGCTTTCCAATGAAATCATCAGCAAAAAACCTATCTCCAATATTTTCATCCATTTCGAGTAAGTTTCATAGTATAAAATACCAAAACCAACCCGTGCCCATTTTACCCCTTGTGTCCATTTTACCCCACCTTCCCCCATATTTATTAACATTTTTATCCAATATTTGTCTAGTTCAGTTTCTTATAAGCTTCCACCTAAAATTTATTTCATTCTTCAATCTTCAAAATCGTCTATTGATATAATTACTTTAATGCTCAGTTTAAAACTGGATCTACTTCGTCTTCAGCCTTCCATATATATTATCTCAGCCCAGTATTTTGCTCATTTTTATTGTTCTTTATTCTCTGAAACTTCAATTTTCTCTCTCTTTCTCTCTCCACTTCATCATTCCTCGTTCTCACGCCAACAATCGAATTTATTGGACAAAAAAACCTCGAAAAATCGACTCCAACACGTTTTTTTCTTCAAAATTGACCCAGGATTTCAATGGAATCATCAAAAAAAAAATTAATCTTCAAGTATTTCTCCAAAAAATCCATCATTTTTATCAATCTTCCATATTTTATAACTCTGAATAAAATAAAATTGCAGGCAATATTATAAAAATATATACAGAAACGTGCATACGACTCGTTTGAAACGCAGGTGCTTGAAGGTTTAAACGTTGGTTGGCAACCTTGAATGGTTCGGGTCGTTGCTTCAAAACTCAGTGAACACATTGAGAGAACATTCTCTTTCTTTGTTCCTTTCTCTGGTCCGATCCAGAAAGGAAATTGGCTGCTTTGAAAACCTACCATATACCCAAAAATTCACATTTAGTTCTTCTTGGGCTGCACAAGAGAATATGCTTTGCTAAAAATCCTTTTTATACCTGAGATAGACCCAGTGGCTGAACATACACACACACAAATATATACAGAGGCCCCCATCTCGAAATATACAGAAGATTGGATAAATAGACGAGATTCCAAGTAAATGGGACACAATCCCAATTCTTGAAAACTTATATTCTGCACTTAATTCGAAAAATATTAATGTTTTTTTAAAATTATTTTCAGATAAAGTTCGAAGTATTCTCGTGTAATTGAATCGAGTAGTCTCAGTCAATCGGTTGGCCAGCCATGTGAGTAATTTTCCTGCAGCAAACAGCTAAGTTCCTCTCATTTTAGGTCCTGGCTGCAAAAAATGGAGGAAAAAATAAGCAAAAATTGCCAGAATGTTTCATGAATGCAGGAACATATCGTGATGAATCCAAAAAAAATGTAAAAACTGAGAGGAATATGGAAAATTGAGAGGGTTTAGGGTAACATGACCAATAGATGGACGGTTAAGGAAATATTAGACTTTATTAATTCATATGAAATAGGAAAATCACGTTAAGAAGCTGCAAAAAAGAATGATGTACAGAAAAATATACAGTGAATCGACTAAAAATCAATTAAACTTGAATAATGCAGAAATAATCAAAGAAAATCAAGGAAAAAGTGGAAAATAACTTGAACCCCCAATAGATGGACAGAGTTGCATATTTGCAGTGGTATGATTTTAAATTTCGATCAATCGATGTGTAATAAATAGTTTATAAATTTATATGATTGTAATAATCAGGAATTGACGTGAAAAGTATGAGAATCATTCATTTATTTATGAAAATCCTCGATAATAGAAACCATCCATCTTTTGGTCAGTGTCCATCTATTGGTCTTGTGATCCTACCCTCTCAAGAGTTGGTAATGAGTTCCCAAAGAAATTTGATGGATAGCACAATAATTTTCAGAAAATCTCCTAAACATACAATACATCCCTGGGTTTTCTTATATTTTCATTAATTTTTTATTTAAGCCCTGGGTACTTTTTGCTGATTTTTTTTTCTCGTGTATTTTTGTACATAAAATTCGTACAATGTAAAATAAATCTCCTTATTGCGTGTTTTTTTGCCTGTTTATTGTGGTTTATTGTCGTACCTTAGATCCACGCTTTGTTTTGATTGTACGAATATAGCCAGGGCCTTCATTTTATTATTACAATTACACATATTGCTATGGTATTTCATGCCTCTTTATATATTCGTGTGTAAATGAGAAAGAGATTTTCTCAAACACAAAAGCGCGAGAAAAATCAACTTAAATAGAGAAAAATAATCTTATTATTACAAAACTAGTCAAAAGTAAAAATCGTGGAAAAAAAATTTATGATTTTATTAGATTCGAATATGCTAACAATTTTTGCAAATTTAAATCTCTCTTTAAATTAGAATTTTCAATTATATTCAAATCATTTGAATCAAATGTACAATATCGTCATTTTAGAAGGAAAAAGGAGCAAGTACTGTGTATAAGCATAGCATTTACGTTTTTTTGTTTCTAAAGTGACTAAATAATGTTTAATATCCAATTGCTGAACTTGTTAAGCTCAAAAATGATCTATTAATGTAATTAAATTACATTCAAGAAGAAAATAGTTGTTGCATTTGATTCATTCTGTCAGAAACTAGCTATAAAGTGTCAAAAATTGGGATGACTAAGGAAAATCTTCAACAGTTTTTGAGAAAATGAAGATGTACAAGAAAATGTATGAAAAGTTAAGAAGTCAAAATCGACAAAAGACCAAATAAATCTTTCTCTCATTTTATTATTAACAACAACAACCCATATTGCGATGGCATTTCATGCCTCTTTATTATATACCTGTGTGTAAGTTACAGAGATATTACCTCAAACACAGAGAAAATACGAGAAAAATATTGAACTTAAATAATAGAAGTAGCTCTGTGTGTATAGCTCTTGGTATTATTGGAATAAAGAGAGCAAAGAACTATCGACAGTGTTGTACTGAATAGCCACCCCCTGGGGGTATATAAGCGACTATTGAAATCTCGTAGAGGGTGGGAAAATAAAAGGTAACAGAAAAAAAAAAAAACAAAAGAGGAGAAGAAGAAGACACAGAGAGATAGTGTGGGTTGGAAAAAAATCAGAAATGTTAAAAAATATATAGAGCTATGAGAAGATGTATATGTCTTCAGTGGCGCTGATGGTTGTTTCTTTGTCTTCCGCTACTATATAAAAACGCACACACACACAGGCAGATTTGTAATTCGTGCATGTGTATATGTGTGTGTGTATGTATGTGTATATGTGTGTGTGTGTGTATGTATGTGTATATGTGTGTGTGTGTGTATGTATGTGTATGTATGCATGTGTATGTATGTATGTGTATGTGTGTGTGTTTGTATGTGTGTATGTGTGTGTTTGTATATGTGTGTATGTATGTGTGTGTTCGTAAATGTGTTGATGTGTGTCTGTATATGTGTCTGTGTGTGTTTGTAAATGTGTTTATGTGTGTCTGTATATATATGTGTGTGTGTATGTGTGTTGTGTGTGTAGGTGTGTGTTTGAATATATGTGTGTGTGTGTTGTGCGTGTCTCGTCTATCTCACTGCTAAGGTTTATGTGTGTGCGAGCCCCGGCAACTTCTCTCCCCCCTCCCACCCTTTTCCTCAGCGAAAAACGAATTGAGCCGAACTGGAGGGGATTTCCCCCACTCACAAGGTACCACGTGACGCGTCTCGACCAATGGCGTGTCTCTTGTGCCGGCGTCCGGCACATGGCGGAGTGCCGGCTGGTTTAGCCGCAGTCGCAGTACGTTGCAGAGTCAGTCGCAGTGGCACTCGAGCGTGAGAGGGTAGTCGCACGCGTGTTCCCCTGTCTGTTTTACAAAAAAAATATATAAAATAAAATAATATTTAAATAAAAATCTACAAAAGATTTATTTAAAAAAGTGGAGAAGATAGAAAAAAAAAAAAGAAGAAGAAGAAGCTATTTCCCAATAATCGCGCAAATTCATTGAATTTTCAAATTTTTTCAAAATAACGAGAGCAAATTTATTGATTATTTAGTTTAATATAAAAGAGAGAAAAACACAAAGAAAAAAAAAACATACAAACTTCCTTGTTTTGTGTTTTATATTTCGAAAAGAATTATTCTCCCGAAGAAGAAGAAGAGGAGAGAAAAAAAAACACTTTCTTTTCCCCACTGCATTCACAATTTATTTTTCCTTTTGAAAAAAACCAACTATCGAGGGAGATAAATAAATCGTGAAGAATATTAATAAAAAAAAAAAAGGAAGAAAAAACGATAAAAGACGACGAACTCGAGAGTGTGCTATTCAATAATTTAATTATTGAATAAAATTCATAGTGTTTTAAAAACGAATTAAAGTGAAATTACAACGTAACGAATTAGCACGACCTTCAAATTTGAAAATAATAACAATAATAATACAAAATAAAATCCAGATATTGAAGAGAACACTTTAGTTTGCGAATTTGATGAAAAATTTGAATTTACGTGTGTGCGAGAGAGAAATTAAAGAAAAAAAAATAAAATAAATTCGAAGGCTGTTAAATATTCTCGATTTTAAAATCAAAAATAAAAAGATAATTTGAGGAAAATAAAATCGAATTTTCTCAAATCTCGTGTTTATAATTTATTTTTGTACCAAGAAAAGATAAAAGAGAGAGAGAAAAGCACATTTTTCCACATTATATCGCTGTTTTTCATCGTCAAATACAAAAAAAAAAAAAAAAAAAAAACACACACAGACATAGACAGACTGAATTAAAAACGTGTCAAATTTCACTAATATTACAACAAAAAAAGCAAAGTGATTAAAGAGTTTATTTGAAAAAAAAATAATAATAATAACGAATATAATGCCGACAAGTTTATTCAGCGACATGGATCGTGGTGTTTGTACTGCTGGTGCTGGCTCACTTGAGGAACAGCGTGCATTACAGCTTGCATTTGAATTATCAATGCTCAGTCTAGAGAGTACACAGGGCTGCGGTGGAGTTGGTAATAATGGTCCTGGTAATGGAAATAATTCAGATCCAAGTGATCCATTACAGTCAACACCAAGCAGTGTCTTTGAGGAGGCAAGATCCAAGAAAAGCCAGAACATGACTGAGTGTGTTCCTGTACCAAGCAGTGAGCACGTGGCTGAAATCGTTGGAAGACAGGGTAAGTTTGATATTTAATGATTATTTCATTTTTTAAAAAATACGATTAAACTAAAGAGGTAAAGAAGTACCTGTCTGTCTTTAAATTGCCCTTTGAGTATATATATGTTGAATTATGTACACTTTAATTACACTAAAAGATACTAAAATTACATGCAGAAATCCAATGAATTTCAGTAGTGAAGAGGTAAAACAGGATAAATCGACTTATCTTTGAGGATTATTTTGAAGGAAATATTTTCAGAAACTAAGGGAGATAAAGTGATATTATTCATCTGTTTTTGTAGAGAATTTCAAGAGTTACAAAAAGTGTTTTATGGCAAAATTACTCGTTCTCGGTTATTTTTTAAGGTATTTTCAGAAAATTTAATGAGAAAAAAAGAGACTTATCTTGTTTTATCTCTTCACTAATGATTTGTTAAAGGCACTTTTTTGATTTTAACAAGATTTTATTAACATGAATGTTATTTACATTACAACAACAGTATTTATAACAATTTAGTAACGTTTACAGTAGGTTTTAGGAATATAGTCCCAGCCTATAGGCTTTTACATACATATATATGACGATTTTAGTAATAATTTGATGTTTGATAGGGAAAATCAGATGAAAAATCCTATTAATTGAGGAAAAGGCACTTCTGTACTTCTAGACGAGTAAAAAAAATTCTTGATCGTAATTTTTTTGGTGGGAGAAAAAAAAGGGGAGATAAGGGGAAGATTTCCCCCCCTCCCCTCTTCCCCTTTCTCCTTCCACTTGAGTAGGTTTTTTTATCTACAAGTTTACTCGAAAAACACGTGTTCCTTGATTTTTTTGGGAGAAAATTCGAGAAATACGCTTTTTTCAAACTTTTTTTTCGTAAAAAAAAAGGATTTATGAGGGAAATTGGTTTTTTTTTTTGGGAGATTGTAAAAAGACGAGAGTCAAAAATGCGCGTTTAAGGGGAGGGGAGGGGGGGGAGACGTTATTGGCGTAGGTCATGGTTTTTATTTTACTGGAGATAAAACACCGAGTCTTTGCATTATTTATTGTTAAATTTTGTGGGGAATTTCTCGCTAGGAAAAAGGAAAAATAAAAAAATTTGCTGTTCACGTGGGTGAGAAGCACTTTGAATTATGGCATGAGAGAAGCTAAATAGCTACAAATGTTTTCGGTTTTTCTGCTGGCCTTGAATACGTGAAAAGAAAGAGAAGAAACATGAGGGACCTTGAAATTTTTTGAATTTTTCTCTCTTTCATTTCAATATTATACTAACGACAAAATTTCGTTATTTTTATTACACTGTGTTTCTTCTAAATTTGAGGAAAAGACTGAGGAACTGGAGAAATGTATTAATAGAAAGAGAAAGAGAGTAATATATGTATATATATATATATACACAAGGACAAATACAAAATATTTCTCTCTGTAAATTGTGTGTTACTGGCCTTTTTTTTTTTTTTTTTCGCTCTTTGCTACTCAACTGGGGAATTAACATTGTCCCTGAAATATTGCTAAATCATAATTTCTTATACTTTTTTTTTTTTTTTTTTTTCATTACTTTTATTATTATTCTGAATTTGAAATTGAGCAATTCCACATTACAGGTAGACGACCTCAACCTCGGTTTCATTTTTATTCACCACAAAATTATACAATTTCTCTAACGTAACATTTCCATAATCTTCCATTCATTGTTACAAACTATCTCTCTCTCTCTCTTTCTTTGGGCAAAATGCATTGAATTTGAAAAATAATTGAAATTCTCTGGTAACCCCGATAATCCTGCATGCAATTAGAACTTTTATGAAATATTGTCACGATGAAACTGTTTTAATTGCTCATTGTGATGAAAAATATCAATGCACCCAATTTTTGAAGAATATTACAAAAATTAAAGAAAATAGGACAATTGAAAAAAAAATTTAAGAAAAAATTAAAAATTTTGAAAAAATTTCAAAATTTTGAAAAAATTTCAAAATTTAAAAAAAAATTCCAAATTCTAAAAAAATTTCCAAATTTTGAAAAAAAGTCAAAATTAAAAATTTTTCTTTGAAAATTCTAAAAAATTCAAAATATTATAATGAAACTGTTTTTTTTTGCATTTTTTTCCTACGCCTTTTTGTAGAGAAGAAAAAAATCTACAAAAAAGGTATGAATGAAAAATTTCATATTTTCTCCAATTTTCGAGATATTCTCAAAATAACCGAGAAAAATCTGCACGACTCGAAAATAAATCTCGCAGGCCAAAAAAAAAAGAAAAAAAATCAATTGAACCGAGGTCGTCTCGCTGTCGTCAACTTCTCATCGACACACACACTGGTTCTCTAACAAAACTTCTTTAAACACAGCACAATGATACCTCCAAAAAAAAAAAAAAAAAAAAAAAAAAAAAAAAAAAAAAAAAAACCTGACCTCGAACTCTTCCAAGGATGTGTATAAACTTTCCCAGATGTAATTCCCCCTCCAAAACTATCAAAAATCTTTTTATATAACCCAATTCAAATGAATCCGAGGGGTTGATATTCTCTCTCCTCATTCTTCTCATAATAATAACGAAAAAAAAAAAAAAAAAAAAAAAAAAAAAAAAAGGGAAAAAACTCTCACTGAAAAATGCATTATGTGTCGCTTTCAACCACGAGGGAAACCAGTTTGAGTGACGTATTATATACCTGCAGGCCATGAATCACCATTTCGTATGGTTCAAAAAATTCTCTCAGTCCAAAAATTTGAAATAGAAAAAAAAATTGTTAGAAATTATTTTAGAAATAAATGAAGAAAAAAAAAAAATCAGCTATTTTACGAACGAGTTCATTGGCCGTAGTTTACCAATGACGGACATACATATATATATATGCGTCCTCGTTTCCGCGCGTCACGGCCACGTGGACGGTAAAAACCGGTGTTGAATACATATATATATATATATATCGTTTATAACCTCTCCTATTCTCGTTAGATTAGGCAAAATAAAATGGCGGATTTTTTTTTATGTCACGTGCGTTTGTTCGTTCCTAATATTTCTTCGAGAAAAGAGAAAATTCGATGTTTCTTTCTCTCCTTTTCTTTCCTATTAAATGGTGTTACGTAGATATATATTTCAAAAACGGTTATCTAATGAGTTTCATACGCTCTTCTATTATGAGGATGTGCCTAGTTGTGTCGAAGCCCATTCTCTCACTGCCTCTTTTTTTTTTTCCTTCTCTCTCACTCTCTATCTCTCTTTTTCTGTTTAATACATACACATGTGTGTGTGTCCCTACGTACGATATTGGCCGGAAGTAGTAATGAGCGCTGTGGGCCAGACTACGGTCATTTCTATCCGTAAAATAATTTTTAATTCAAAATATAGCACGAGCATAGAATTTCTTTAGTAAAGCAATTTTTTTTTTTAAGAAAAACAATAAAAAAAAAAAAAAAATTATGATCCTTTCAGAAGACACATTTGTCAATTTTTCGTTTTTTTGCTCTCTTAACAGATAAAAGACCTTAGAAAAAAAAGGGCGTAAGTACTGTGTATTAGCAAGGGACTTACGCCCCTTTGATTCTAAAGCAATAAAGTGATTAAAAATAATGAAAAATATGCAATTGTAAAAAATTCAAAACTCTGAAAGTGCGAATTAAAAAAAAAAAAATTTACAATTTATCTGACATGAAAAAAAAAAATTGGCAAATTCCTGCAAATTTTTATTGTTTCATGGAGAAATTTTGTGTGTATTTACTGCAAAGGTTGAATATCTCGTGTTTCTCGAAAAAAAAATTTTAACTTGAAAACCGACACATGGCGACATGATGTGTCGGTTTCTCATTCCCACTTCATATTCATCGTGTTCTTTTCTCGGTTTTCAAACGAGAAAAGAGCGCGGGAAGTTGAATAAAATGAGAAATGAAAGAAACATGGAGAGTTAAAGAAAAGGAGAATGCAAGTGGCATATGCACACAATTTTTTGTACTCTTTATTTTTCCATCCTCTTGTCTGTGTATTTTCTTATAACCCTGAGACACAAAATTGGTGTCATTCATGGATTCTTACAAATTTTTTTTTTGTTAAAGTTCTTTGTTGCAATTTTTACACTGCTAAAAAGCCTGTTCTCACGGAATATAACAACCATAATGTGAATGAAAGAAAGAAGAAAAAAATAAGTTTAAGGCGTACTTTTTTTTTTTTTTTTGCGAATGGTGGCGTTGACGATATTCTTCTTGACCACGGTTACCACAGGTTTCAACCGCAAAATTAAAAATTTCCGGTGAAGAAGCCCGGGAGAATACTTTTTTTTTTTTCCACGTGAAAGTACTTGTACGTCTTTTGTGCTTTTTTTTGGGCATTATTAAAGTGCACTTATTCAAATTATCCGGGAGTACTCTGGGTTTTTTCCTCGAAATACTTCGAAAACTGAGGAAAATAGCGAAATTTTGTTCGAATCATTTTTGTAAAGGTGCATAAGGATTAGGAAAGAGGTTTAAGATAAAATACGCTTATCTCGCTTAGTCTTCAAGATAAATAAAATATAGCAAAGACTAGCATAATAATCACAATTCGCGAAATTGAGTCGCTTTTCTTATCACAAGTAGCTTATCAGTAGCAACGGCGACAGTCTGTCTACTTGAATGTAGAGAAATAATGAATTAACTCATGATAAATAGTAGGGGAAGAGTGGGGCAAAATGGATCTAGAAGATGAGATGACTCGAGATTTTTTTTAAAAAGCAGCGGTTGCTCTGAAAAATCTGAAAAAATTTCCAAACAATATAGACATGTTGGAGGATTTTCTCAAATTTTTTCAGATTTTTTCGTCAACTCCTTCATTCCGAAAAAAATTCCTTGATCATGTTACCATGAGGGTCCATTTTGCCCAACTCTCTATCCTCATAATTATCAAAGATTTTGTCTCAGATTCTTGACATCATTAGTGTATAGTCAACTTGAAGATATTTTTCTCCAATCGGAAATCAAAAAAATGCAAAAAGATTAACATTAACATTGCAGTGTGTCACTCGAATCCCTGAGGAAGCCTGAATAAAGCGACCGAAAAGTCGTTCATTTGCCAATTATTAGTATTGTTAAATTTGATATTTTCAACGTTCCATGATCCTTACATCTCAGTATATTGAAAATAGTTTATTGCAAAAAGGGTACAAAGTCTCAAAGCAATGGCATTAGAGGGTACAATCAATAGTACAGATTATAAACATTGTATGGATACCTGAAAATTCTATGTGATTTAAACAAGTGTTTTCCTCATCTCAAGAATTTGCTTAGTGAGTTTACATCTCAGTACATATATAAATGTATCGTATGAAAATATGTATATTTGGATGTGTTTAAAAATGATTTTCGGGTTGCCAAGAGAAGAAGTAGGGACGTGATGTGGAGAGTGGTTGGCGCCTTTTGTTGGCCTCACCAAGCAGCTGCCTTCGATATTCCAGGGGGCCTTTCCGTTCTCATGCTCTTGGAACTCGATCGACCCTCATCTTTCTCTCTCTCTATCTCTGTCTCTCTTGCGTTTATTCTTTTCCACCGGGGTCTCACTCTCCTTAGAGTAGAAAGGGCCCCCCCTTTCCCTCCCAGAGTCCCAGAGTCTCTCTTCTCTTCCCAACGAAAAAGAAGCCACGAGAAAGAAAGATATGGCGAAAAAAGAATATGCGAATCCCGGGCGTTAGGAGGTGAGCCCGCCCAGAATTCTACTGGAGTGTGTAAGGTAAAAAAAAAGGAAGGAGACAGTGTATATGGTTAGGAAAAAAGGAAAAGAAATGGATTATAAAAAGAAAATAATTCTAAGGGCCCCTGAGAATTCGAGGCACACTGTCTCTCGTCTAGCAGATGTTTATGGTCCAAATTTTCCTTTTTTCTTTCCTCGGCTTTCTCATTTGCTCGTTCAATTTTCGGCCTAAGACCCATTTATTTTCTCTTCTTTTTTGAAACACGAGTATCCGGATGGTTATGGTCGAGATCTCATATTTTTTCGGCTTCCTTTGAGAGGCCATGCGCCTCTTTCGCTTCCTTCGTCTTCGTTTGCGCGTACTTGGCGCTAGACTAGGATAACATGACCAATAGATGGACGTTTAAAAAAATATCAGACTTTATTGATTCATATGGAATAGGCATATCACGTTGAAAAGTTGCAGAAAAGAATGATGTACAGAAAAACATACAGTGAATCGAATAAAAATCAATTAAACTTGAATAATGTTAAAATAATTAAAGAAAATCAAGGAAAAACTGGAAAATAACTTAAATCCCCAATAGATGTACAGTCAAACAATGAAATTTGAATAATCACAGGGGATAAAAGAGGCAAAATAACATCGATATACTCTAGAATCTAGATTTCTTCAGCAAGTATTTCCAAGACTGATCAACACTTGAAAAGCAGGTTCTTTAAGGTTGCATTTTACTTGTTTTATTTCTCTTTTCATCATGCTTCTCTCGCACCACTGGCGTATATATACAGGTAGACACCGAGTTCGGAAGTGGAAAAGACGTCTTTGTGTTTGTTGGCCATTGCACTTCGACACTCGAGAACCCCATACGGGTAAGAAGAAGACAATATCCAATGACACCTTAGGTCCCTAGGATCTCAACTAAATGAAGAACACAAAAGAAACACTCTGTCGCATTATTTTTCATTTTCAATTAATAATTTTCAAGTTTCCCATAGGAAATTGCGGCCTTTTTTTTTTCACATGATCAAGTATCACTGGTTAACCGGAAGCGGTTGGCCCTTTGTGGTGCATAATTCACCCACGTGCACATCCGTCCTAGAAAATCTTGTTTTTCTCCCTCTTATCATGAGTTTCATTCAGGGATTCTCATTTTTGGGAAACATCTTGGAAAATAAAGGAGATAGGGTGATTTTAGCCAAATCCTTTCTTTTAGAGGATCGATAGATAGATTATTTATTTATCGACTGTAGGCAAATACCCATAAAGCCGAAACCAATGTAAATACATAAGTACATGAATATTTGAATGGTTGTTATGAATTATTGCAAGTCAACTGACTTTTGCTTCATAATAGTTTTGTGTAGAAATTTTAGGTTATGCTCGTTCATTGTTCACTTAGACTTAGGAAATATTACAGATCATTTGAATGAAAAAATCGGATAAGTTGAAAAGATTGAATTAAGGAGTTCTTGAAGTACTTTAGAGATTCAGGAGAATGAGAGCTGCAAAAAAGGTTTCTATAGAACCGTCCTATCTCGCTTAGTTTCCGAGATTATCTAAAACAACTGGAAATAAGAGGAAAAACCTTGTTTTATAGTTCTCTCAGTTCAGAATCAGCTTATTTCAACGTAAAATTCAAGCGCAATCCTTGTCCTAGGTCATGCCTCTCGCCTCGTCCATGGTCAGGAACCCCTTTCCTTTTTCTAGTTCGCCTCTCTCTAAATAAACCCAGAAAAAAAGCAACGAATGTTTAATTCATCGAGTCTGTGTATGTATTTCACTCGAGTAAATTCTCTCGTCTCATTGTTTAATCGGTAATTGAATGAAAAAAAAATGTGCAAAAAAGAAAGAAGCATTCGAACGAATGATGTGTGTATTTCAGTATTGTAAAACTAGTTACAGTGACTCGTCTATTTCATTCTTGGAACGTCTAAGCTGGTTTTTTTTTCTTCTCTTATCCCATCCTCTTTCTCTCTCTCTCCGGTTTCACTCTCGATCTCGAACGAGTAAAAGTAAGAAAATGGTGCAGTAAGAACGTGCAAGTGAGAGGGAGAGGCCAATTCATTCGCAAGTAGAAGAGTTTGTTGAAAAATCAACTTTTTTTCGCCAAAAGTTCCTTAATCCTTGCAAATAGATGCAAATTTAACTACTAATTCATCATATCGGGGAAATCGGCGAGGATCAAGGGAACTTTTTTTGCCAATAAGAGGACAAAGAGGTGGCCAGCGGTTCTCAATCTTTTCTTCTTCTTTAGAGAGTTTGAACCAAGGTTGATAATGTACTTTTCTGAGGACCAGCAGTTCGCCTTGAAACAAAAGCCCCAAGAGTTTCCCCTCCCCCCCTCCCCCTCTTTTGTCTCTCGGTTTCGCCTTCTTTTCATCGGCAAAAGGCCTCCTCTCTTCTGCGCTCTCTATTATTAAGTTCCCTTTTTTTTTTCTATTTATTTGTGTCTGGTTGGGAATACAGTGGTTCCAGGCATTCCAGGCGAAAACGAGTCGATGGCCTGGGGTGGACTGACAGGTGCAAGCCAGACCCAGGTCCGATTTTTCGGACTACGAAAAGAAGAATCACACATACAGAAGAATCGCATCTCAACTAATTCTTCAAGTTAAATTTTTTTTTTTTTTGCGGTTGTATTTGAAATGAATTAGTCGAGAGGATTTTTCTCTCGTAAGATTTTTTTTTTTTAATTTTTTTATTTTGGAGAAAGTTTTTTCGGGAATATTGGCGCCAATATATCCGCACTCGTTTTTACGAGACCCGAGAGAAATCGAAGCCACCAAGCACATACGTTTATTTTTTTTTTTTTTTTTTCCAATGTTAACGTTTGATCACGTGGGAGAGAGAGAGAATGAAAAAAAAAAAATAATACGCGGTATTGGCAGGTTATGGAATAATTTGGGACGAGACAACAAAGGAGTAAAAAAAAGGTTGAGTTTCATGAATTGACCGATTCAAGAAGTAAAAAAAAAAACGAGGATTTTATACCTGCAAATGCCGAGAATTGGCCAGAAAATTAAACCGCGCTTTACATTTTTAAAAAAAAAAAATGTTAATTATCAATGACAGAGAATTTTTAGAGTTTTTTTTTTTTTAAAGGCGCGAAGGTTTCTCTTTTCTTGGGAATTTGAAAACACAATACGGTTGTAGATAAAAATTATATTTGTGCTCGGATAAAAAGAAAAACACACTAGTATGTGTTATCGCTCTTTTTTTATATATATATATATGTTTGTGTGGAGGCGCTAGGAAAGAAACGAACGGAAGAGACCATTGGCGCGTGCATTGAATTCAAGACAAGCGCACTGCGTTTTAAGTGGAAAAAAAAGAAATGGGGGGAGAGAGTAAGAGGCAAAAGAGGAGAAGAGAAATAGTTGTTTTTTTTTAAGTGCAGAAGATGAGGCAAAGTGTGCTCGTTTGTGTCCCTCGAGACCCGTTTTCCCAGAAGAATCTAGCATTTTTTTAGGATGTCAAAAAACCAAATGACTTTCAACGAGAATCAACGAATTTTCCACTTTTAAATAAAGCGCAAACAGAAAATTATTTAAATTATAAAAATGTTTTATTCAATTTATGATTATTTTATAGACATCTTGACACGAAACCCAAAAAAATAATGAAATCTTCTCAATTTTTCTATTGAATTTCATTAATTATTTATTGATCGTTAGTCAGAAGAATCAATAAAGAGTTCTTGATTTCGTTACAATATACATATATATATAATTATATATATATATATATACTCTTTGATATACTTCAGACAATACTGCACGAACAAACACACAAGTCCCCATAACTTCCATGTGTTTCTTCGATCCAGGAGCACTTTTTAAAAAAATAAAATAAAAAAATGAAGTTGAGAGTCACTGACTCATCGAATCGTTGAACCACGGAGTGGTTCAGTGGCTCCAAGGACGGCGGAAACCACGGGTGGGATGCGCACTACCGACAAACCGGGGCGATGGTAAGCACATTGGGAGGGAGTTACAAACTGAGGGGAATACGTATTTAGCCCCTTGAGTGCAGTTCACGAGGTACGAGGTTACACCGACACATATTTGCGAATGTTTTTTTTTATTTATTATCAGTTGAAAATGAAGAAAAAAAACGGCGATTATGGTTATTTTATTGTTCGTGATTTTCGAATGAACTTTCAATTTTTGTATTATGGTTTGCCAGAACCTAAGGAAGGCTCGATAAAGCAGGCGAAACGTCGTTCATTTGACAATTATTTAGTATTGTTATAATTAATTTCTTTCAAAGTCCCATAATCTCAAAGATAATTATGAGTATTCTCGAAAAAAATTGATAACAAGTGGATAATAGTATTGCTTTTCAACTGATGTAGCTTTTTCTGCTGATACTTTAGCAATATGCTTCCGAATGGAAGTGATACAATTTTTTTCAAATCATCATCAAAATATCAAATTTTGAAAAATTCATTAAAACGCCGATAACTCGAGAACTAATCATGCAAATAAGCTCAAAATTCACAGGCATCTAACTGATACAACTATCGAGAGTAATTGTCTCGATTGAACAATTAAATTCCAAAACTTCTAGTTTATTCCAGATTTTCGAGATTAGATTAAAAGGATCTCGAAAAATAATGAGTTTAGAGAAAAATATCAGGATACCTTTTTTGTAGCGAATTTCAAGAGCTACAAAAAAGGTTTTTTGACATTTCCTCCTAAACTCAACAGTTTCCAAGATAATCTTTAAATAAGTTGACTAAAAATTTGAATTCCTCGAATTTTCGATTATTCCATGATTTTCACAATTCAATGAGTATCTCGAAAACCATTAGATTTGGAAAAATTCATCAAGAAACCTTTTTTGTAGCAAATTCAATTCTCCACAAAAAAAAAGTCTTCAAAAATTGCGCTATCTCGCTTAGTTTCCCAGATAACTATAAGAAAAGATTTAAAAAACAAGTGAATAATAGTATTGCTTTCCAACTGATATAGCTTTTTCTGCTAATACTTTAGCAGTATGCTTCCGAATGGAAGTGATACAACTTTTTTCAAACCATCATCGAAATATCGAATTTTGAAAAATTCATTAAAACGCCAATAACTCGAGAACTAATCATGCAACTATGCTCAAAATTGACAGGCATCTAACTGATACAATTCTCGAGATATATAAGTATGAATAGCATCAGTTGAATAGTTTCCAGAAATTCCATTAAAACCTGATTTTCGAAAAATGGACATATCTCAAAAAGTATCGATCGGATTCTCTTCAAATAAAGCTTGAAAAATAGACTTCGTCGGATGATTTCATAGCTTCCATTCTGAAGCAAAATCAAAAATTCATATCATAAGCACCAACGGTTTTCGTAAAACGTTTCGTTTAGTTCAAAAAATGACACAAAACATGAAATTTTATGTCTTTCAGAGCCTGAAAAAGCTTAAATTATAAGCAAAATGTTGCGAATTGACAATATTTTAGTATTGAATTCATAAACTTCCAATCTCCCATAATATTTATTGAATCAATTACTAAATGAAAATGAATCTGATTATTAGTTAGAAAACATAGATTAAAATGATAAATATATGCACTCTAATGAGGTCTGCACAGATTGGACGAAATTTTGATGCTTATGAAAATGAATTTTTGATTTTTATTAAATTTTTTTTGGGAATGACCACAATGACCGATTTTTAAACTAAAAATATTCAAAATAATGGTCGGAGGGAAAATTTAAATGCATATTTTTTTCTTTTTTTTCATGTAAAAATCGAAAAATGATGGCTTCATAGATCAAAGACATAAAAACACAAGTTGAGGATAAATTCTTCGGCTCTTGAGAATGCCCGATTTTTTTTTTCTTCTTTTTTTTTTGACGATTCTCGGTATTGATTATCCCACAGAATGTAGATATCACACACACACACACATACACATATATATACGCGGGTCGATGTGGCTTTTTTTTCTTCTGTGGTTACAAATAAATCCGACTTCTCGTGGGTCGTACGGGAAAAAAAAAAATTTCGCAAGGCGGTGTATACTCAAGGATAAACTTGGGTCTCTTATGAGATTTCACTACACAACTTACCCGAAGCCTTTCACGATCAATCCCTTGGGCTCTTCCAAATGTGTCTTAAGTGCTTTTGCAAATTGAGAGAGAGAGAGAGAAAGAAATTTACGAGATTTTTTGGTTGAAAATGAGGAATTTGGGTTTTTGGGTAAAGATTTCTCGGAGAATAAGAGAGATAGGGGTTTTTTGGGGGAATCCTTTTTTGTGGGGAATTTCAAGAGCTACAAAAAAGGTTTCTTCAGAAATTTCTCTATCTCCCTTAGTTTCGAAGATATTCGGGAAAAACTGAAGGTGAATTAGGGATTTTCAGGTTTTCGAGGTTTTGGAGTTCTTCTCGTGCGTGATTACCTCGAATTTTAAATGATAATGAAATTATATAAGCTCCCGATATCGTGGCGAGTGGATATAAAGCATCACGGGAACATGAGGAGGAAGGAAATGTCTATGTCACTATAAATCGTGCTTTTGGCCATGACACAGTAGGGAGAATTGAAAATTCTGTGGTAATTAGGAGAAAGTGGGGTAAAATGGGGATTATGATGGAATAAGAGGAGATAGGACTTTTTCGATGATTCCAGTGAAAAGCTGGGGAAATTTTAGGTGGAAAACATGTGTCGGAAGATATTTTCTCAAATTTTCAAGAATTCGACTTTTTTGATTTTTTTTTTAGAATTTTTGAAAATTTCACTTTTTTGAAAATTTTCCAAAATTTCACTTTTTTTGAAAATTTTCCAAAATTCCACTTTTTTGAAAATTTTCAAAAATTCAATTTTTTGAAAATTTTCTCGAATTTTCAAAAATTTCATTTTTTTGATTTTTTTTTTTCAAAAATTTCAAAAAATTAACTCCGACTCATGTTTTCCACCTAAAATTTTCTCATCTTTCCGATAAAATCGATTAAAAAAATTCATTTCGCATATTTCTGATAATTTCAAGTCATTTTCCTTATCTCCTCCTCAATTTTCACTTTTATCACGTCTCATTTTTATTGAAATTGAATCTAAACCGTTGACTCATCAAAAAAAAAAAAAAAAAAGAAGCGTTCTGCCTCAGCTCAATAGAAGTTCAGTACAAGGAATAATCGATGGATAATAAACACAGTCGAAGAAATTCAACGTTTGAAGTTAAATCCCGACACGTGCAGCATGCTCACATAATTAATACACACACACACATACACACATACACAAATTCATGTTCGAAACGTCACTCACAACGCCACGATGTGTTTAATCCAATTGATTTCTGTATCATTTGAATAATCAGATAATTTGAATTGACATTAAAACTACTGAATGAGTACAAAATTATTCCAGTATGTGTGTTTGTGTGTGTGTGTATCACACATTTACGTACAACACGAGGTCATTGATAAAAAAGTGTCATTGATTCCTTCATTTTTTGCGTCTTTTCATCATAAAATCATCATTTTCCCTGAAATATCTCGGAAAATAAGCGAAATACGTCTTTTTTGCTCCAATCATTTTTTCCAGTACTTGAAATTCTCTCCAAAAAAAGTGCTAAAAGGGCGTATGTCCATTAATTTCCAAGATATTTAACCAGGAATGATGCAAAAAAAAAGGGAACTTGTGTTCCTTTTCTACTGTTTTCAATATATATACATATATATATTTCGTAGAAATTGTGTGGGATTAAATTCACTGAAGTCCACTTTGTGTGAGTCAACATTTTGTACATTATATAGTTTTGTGTCTCATTTTTATTATTTTTTTTTTCCATCCCATTGGCCTCCTCTCACTCAACGCCCTCTGCTTAAACCTTGTGTCTTTCTTTCGGCCAACGCGAAGCAGAGAAAAGAGAATTTTCGCAGACATGCAGCTGTCACTTGCATATAATACTGCAAATTATTATGAGAAAGTGGAATAAAGGGAGCAGTAACGAAACGAAAGAGGAGGAGGAAGGAGGGGGGGGGGGGGGGGTTGAGGAGGGGAGGAAAAAAAATTTTAAAAAGAGGGAAACAAAGAGTTGAAAAAAAAATTGGGCTTTGGATTTCGTCTGAATTTTTTGGCCGAGAAACCAGAGACGATCTTCTTCAGAATGAGGGGGGAGGGGGGGGGGGGAGAGGAATTATGGGTTATCTACGCTCCAGTCGAGATGTGGCCCTGGGCATATTCAGCCTCTTTTTTTGTTTTTCTTCTTCTACTACTAATATTTTCTAGAACTAAAAAAATCTTTTGTTCAAATTCTATTTCAACTCAGTAGTGAAGAGATAAAACGGGATAAATCGACTTATCCTTGTGATGATTTTCAAGGAAATATCTTGGAAAATACAAAGAGAAAAATGTTTTCTTAATTTGAGAATGTGCAGGCACTTAATTTAAGAATGTGCAGGTCACTTAAATTAAGACAGAAAAAGTCACTTGATTTAAGTGAGAAAAGTCGCTTAATTTAAGTGATTTTTACTTTCTTAAATTAAGAAAGAAAAAGTCACTTGATTTAAGTGAGAAAAATCACTTGATTTAAGTGAAAAAAGTCGCTTAATTTAAGTGATTTTTACTTTCTTAAATTAAGAAAAAAAAGTCACTTGATTTAAGTGAGAAAAATCGCTTAAATTAAGTGATTTTTACTTTCTTAAATTAAGAAAGAAAAAGTTACTCGATTTAAGTGAGAAAAGTCACTTGATTCAAGTGAGAAAAGTCGCTTAATTTAAGTGATTTTTATTTTCTTGAATTAAGAAAGAAAAAGTCACTTGATTTAAGTGAAAAAAGTCACTTGATTCAAGTGAGTTTTACTTCCTTAAATTAAGAAAGAAAAAGTCACTTGATTTAAGTGAGAAAAGTCACTTAATTTAAGTGACCTGCACATTCTTAAATTAAGTGACTGCACATTCTTAAATTAAGAAAACATTTTTCTCTGTGTAAGCGAGATAAGGCGATATTACTCATCTTTTTTGGTAGAAAATTCCAAGGAGTTAAGAAAGAGATTTGAGGTAAAAACGTCATATCTCGCTTATTTTTTAAAGGTATTTCCAAAAAAGTGAGTGAGAAAAAAATAGACTTATCTCGTTTTACCTCTTCACTACTGAACTGTGTCCTAATGCCACAGATACAAAAATACTGTTTTTTTGTGTTGTACATTACTTCTTCCGTGTTCTATGAAATTACGAAATACACGTTGGTTGTGTGATTTGATAAGTTTAATAAAAAAATCATTCACTTGAACCCGGGGGAGTATTTTCGCAATGACTCACCTGGAGAAGGAAGTTTCTTAAACTGAGAGCGAAAGCAGAAATGAGAGTTTATTTTATGTCGTAGGTAGTACATTTCTATAGACTCTATTATCTGTGTTGTCTATCCGCCTATTTGAGTCTAGTCGAATGTTTCAATTATTATCACGAATTTATAGAGAATTATTGAAGAGATAATTTCCCATTTAAATTGAAGAATTCCTATATAAATTGGAGAAAATCATTTTTTTTTGTCTTTTTCTTGGAATATCTCGGAAACTGTTGGAGATACGTCTTTTTTGCACTGGACCCTTTTTGAAGATGCAAATGTTCTCCACAAAAAACGTTTCTATGAAAAATCTCTATCTCGTTTAGTTTCCGAAATATTTCGGAAAAACTGCAAAAAAATCATGTCAAACCGATTTCATGGATAATCTCTCTGGACGAGATTATCAATTATCAGATGACTCGACGTTTTATTCGTTGACTCAGGTCAGTATCAATGCTCGAACCTATCAAATCCGTTAGAGACAAACTGCGCATGAGAAAGAGAGAGAGAGAGGCTGAACACAAAACACACACACAATCTGCTATCGTCTTTCCGTTGAATGATTTTATCGTTTCTAAAGCGGATATGGCAAAGAGTCTCGTAAAATCATCGGGTCGTGGCCAATCCAGTACTTTTGGCATTTGTCGGACGAGGATTACGTGTCAGTTGAATCTTAATATAGTGAGAGAGGAGGTTGACCACTGCAGACACATTCGTCGAGAGTCCAAAATTTTTTTTTTTATCTATTGAAATTCCTCAGATGAAATTGTCTATTAAGATGATTATTTCGGTTGAACGAAGATTCTGGGTGAACAGTTGGAGATGGAACATTCTCGATGATTCCATTGAAAAACTGAGAAGATTTTAGCCGGAAAACATGTGTCTGAAGTATTTTTTTATCATTTTTTGAAAATTCGAATTTTTTGGAGCAGATTTGAAGGTGAAATCCTTCAAATTTTTGGAAAAATTCAGTTTTTTGAGAATATCTCCGGTTCTATTGGTCGTAGCGCATTGGGGTTGTGCGCAAATGAAAGCTGAGCTCATTTCCCATCGATTCATGGGGTTTGAAAAATAAAATGATCAATTTTTTTATGGTTTTAGAGTGCCAATAATGAAAATCACATTTTGCCCCTAAAGTCCTCCAAAAATTAATGAAAAATGATTTTTTTTCTTCTCAAAACCCCATGAATCCATGGTAAATGAGCTCATCTTTCATTTGAGACCAACCCCAAAGAGCTACGACCAATAGAACCCGAGATATCTTCGAAAAATCGAATTATTCCAAAAATCGAAAGGATTTACCTTCAATTCTCCCCAAAAAATCAAATTTCCAAAAAATTCGAAAAAATAAACTTAGATATATGTTTTCCAGATAAAATTTTCTCAGCTTTTCAATGGAATCATCAAAAAATATTTATCCCCCATCCCTTCCCCAATGTCCCCCCCATAAGCATGATGAAAAAATCCAAATTTTGCTATAATTCTCCGATTATCGATAATCAAAGCAACTAAAATGATTTAGTTAACATCGAAATATCCCCGTCATTCTTTCATCTTGGTGTCAGTGGAGTTCAATCTTATTATAGTGTGACCCCCACTGCCATTCGGTGAAGTCGTCGTTCGTTTTATTCACTCGTTTTCTCTTCTCTACACACAAGAAGAAGAAGAAGACTAAGAGAAAGAGTAAAAGAGAGAGAGAAAAAGAAAGAGAGAGAGAGAGAGAGAAAGAATAAAACTGCGCTACTCACTTGGCGTGCATGCCCGTCCATTGCACCTTATAGTTGCACGCCTTGGTTATTTCAGAGACACCCCAACGTAGCAAAGAAGAAAGAAGCAAAAAAAAAAAAATATAAAAAAATGAAAAAGAGAAAGATAGTTTCAGAAAGAGAGAGAGGATGCGTGGCACTTGCGCACACGAACACGAGAGAAGAGGAGAAGAGGAGAAGTTGGAAGAAGAGAGGACTCATGCGAGTGTCATCGATCTATTTGCGGATAACTTGGAATTTCTGATGGTTAATTGTATCAATAATAATAATAATTAAATTAGTTTGAATTAAATAGTGCGAAGAAATTGAGTGTAGTGACATCTAAGGAATAAAATGAGCATTAAGAGTTTCAGAACATGGCACATACTCCCAATAGGAAGTCTACCCACGAGGAAAAAAAAAAAAAACGAAAAATTGGTTCAATAACGTTTTGTGCTCACAGAAAGGTTCATTAGAGCCATTCAAGTATTTTTTCCGCACGCCGTGCGAAAAGTAGCTACTTTCCACACGTGCGTGAAAAAAAATCGTACCTAACACGTGCGGTAAAGATTTTCAGACTCGTGTGATCACAAAACTCGTATTCGGCTCGTTTTGAAACCTTGCACTCGTCAGAAAAGTACTTTTTCGCACGCTACACGTGCGGTCAATGGCACTTTCCACACGTTGTGCGTGAAAAAAATCGTACCTAACACGTGCGGTAAAGATTTTCAGACTCGTGAGATTACAAAACTCGCTTTCGGCTCGTCAGAAAAGTACTTTACCGCACTTGTTAGGTAATATACTATTTCTGCAACTTTTTAACGTGATTTGCCTATTTCATATGAATTAATAGAGTCGAATATTCCCTCAACCGTCCATCTATTGGTCATGTTATCCTATCTCCTCATTTTTTTTTCTTCTTTTAAGTGCAATACATATTTTTACACTTGCCATTTTAATCCAGAAAACGAGATTTCTTTGAGAGGAGAGGAGATTCCTACGGTCGTCGCCTCTGAGGTCATGGAAATCGACCGGATTTTCTATATATATAGATATACATATATATATATCTATATGTGTTTGTAAGCGTAATGAAAATGGCCATTACCTCCCCTCCTCCTCCCCCTCCCCTCCTCTTCAATTCGCGATTCTGCCACTCATTGTATAATTATATTGCCAATTGCTGATTATTTTCACGCAAATTTAATGCACACAGAGAGAGGAGAGAGAGATGAGGGTCGTTAACACATAGTAGTGTCATTCGCATGGAGTTTCCTCCGATATGTTGTGTGTGTGTGTATGTATTATTCTGCGTTTTTCGTGAGTGGAGGGGATATGGCGCGTCCATCACTTACCTAAGAGAGAAGTGCAGCTAGTGCAGGCTAGTTGGGGAGGGGAGGGGAGGGAGGGGGAGGGCTCGTGGTGGGGGGAATACCACAGATATATATACATATATCGGTCGCCTTAGAATCAAAGGGGCGTAAGTCCTATGGCTATACAGCGCACTTAAGCCGCTTTGTTTTTAAGGCATATATATATATATATATATGCTTTATATGATTGTGTGTGCAGGGAGAATCTCTCTCTCGTTCTCGTTTGGTGAGCTCGTATCATCTCTTTCTCTCTGTCTCTCTTGCACTTTGGGTGTTCGCTCGGGCGCGCGATGCATTGTGGGGGTGTTGGCCTTCAACTTGACGGTGCAGTTTCACTGACCTGCCTGAGAAACTTCTCTACTCTGTCGGGCTCGTGCGACTCGTGCTTGCAAACGCACTGTGCATCCCCCCTCCTTTTTTTTTTTTTAATTTTTTTAAACATTTTTTTTTGATTGTTGGCAATAAGAGGGAAATTTATTTAGTCGTCTAGTGGAATTTCTATAGCGTTCAATAGACAGTATTTATATATATATATATATATATTGTACTTATTTCTGAATTTCAAGAGTTTTAGTATTACTCCAAACTTCAATGAACAGTAACTTTGAAGCAAGAGGATTTAGGAAAAAATGTCAAGATACCTTTTTTGTAGCTCTTGAAATTCTCTACAAAAAAGGTCTCTTGATATTTTTTTCTAAATCCTCTTGCTCCAAAGTTACACCCAAAATAACGTTGGAACCTCGTTATTTTTTTCATCAATTTTTCATTTTCTTCATTCATTCACTCTCTCTTTCATTCAATAAACAATTTCTCTCAAATTGTGTGTTTAATGATTACGCAATGACGCAATTGATAATTCTAGAAGAACAAAGAGAACTTGAAGGCAATAAAATGAGGGAAAAAAAAAATAAAAGTGCGTTAGTGACACAGTGTGTTTTTTGTGTATAAAAAAACGAGCGAGAAGACCTCCTTGGGATTTCGAGAGAAGCTCTCTTCGGACAAAGGCGAATCGCGTCTCTCAATGCCTTTTTCTCTATATCTATATCTCTCTTTTTCTCTTCTCTCCTCTCGTTCGTTCGCCTCACCTTGGTCGCGGCCCTTCAACTGTCTACGACCCACGCCCCCCCCCCCTCCTCCCCATCTTTCTTCCTCTCCTCTTTTCTTCGAGAATATGTATCCCTCGTCTTTCTCCATTTTTCGCATTTCTCTCGTTCCATCCAGTGAAATACACAAGTCCTTATCACAGAATTCACCTGTTTTCACATGAACAAGTAGTTGAAATGAATGGAAAAAAATTTGAAATTATAATCATTGAAGGAATTTATAAGTGGAAATGACCTCGTCAACAAACAAATCCCTTTCTCCTCTTTTTAAATTAAAAAAAAATCCTTTGTTTCTCCAAAAATCCTTTTTTTTCTTCAGAAGTCCTTTTTTTTCGTTGAAAATCCTTTTTTTCCTTCAAAAGTCCTTTTTTTCGTTAAAAATCCTTTTTTTTTCTTCAAAAGTCCTTTTTTTTCTTTAAAAGTCCTTTTTTCGGTAAAAATCCTTTCTTTTCTTCAAAAGTCCTTTTTTTCGTTAAAAATTATTTTTTTCCTTCTAAAGTCCTTTTTTTTCTTCCAAAATCCTTTTTTTTCATTAAAAATTCTTTTTTTCTTCAACAGTCCTTTTTTTTTCTTTAAAAGTCCTTTTTTCTCGCTAAAAATCCTTCCTTTTCTTCAAAAGTCCTTTTTTTTCGTTAAAAATCCTTTTTTTCCTTCAAAAATCCTTTTTTTCCTTCCAAAATCCTTTTTTTTTCTTTAAAAGTCCTTTTTTCTTCTTAAAAATCCTTTTTCTTCTTCGAAAGTCCTTTTTTTTCGCTAACAATCCTTTTTTTCCTTCAAAAGTCCTTTTTTTTCTTCAAAAGTCCTTTTTTTTAATTAAAAATCCTTTTTTTTCTTCAGAAGTCCTTCTTCTTCGTTAAAAATTCTTTTTTTTCTTTAAAAGTCCTTTTTTTTCTTCAAAAGTCCTTTTTTTTCGTTAGAAATCCTTTTTTTTTCTTCAGAAGTCCTTCTTTTTCGTTAAAAATCCTTTTTTTTTTTCATTAAAAATTCTTTCTTTTTCTTCAAAAATCCTTTTTTTCCCTTTAAAAATCCTTTTTTTCCCCCCAAATCCTTTGTTTTTATCCCTTTTCAAACATTTCAATCCATGTCAAGATTACACTGCAACATTACTCCCCTTGTGTCCTCGTCCTCGACATTGCCTTGTGCATTATGCAAGGACTCTCGTCTCGTCTCAGTAAACTGAAAAATTTCATTCCGCATTGTGTGTTTCTACCCAAATCTCAAACATTAGCACGCGAAATCCTAATGATTGCTCCAACCAAATAAAAATAAAAATTAAACGAAATAAGAAAAGAAAAGCAAGAAGAGAGAGAGAGAATGAGAGAGTAAAGGCAAAAAAATGGGAATCGACATTCTCCTCTCGGAGTTATCCGCGAAAAAGAGAACTCTGGAATAAATGCAAAGAGTAAAAAACACACAAATGATACATGCATATGTCTGTGTGTCTATATATATATATATATATATATTTTTCTGTATGTATGTCTGATCGAATGAGACACGCGAGAAGCCAAGAGGCACATGGGAAATAATGTGAACGTTGAAAGAAAGAAGGTACGAGGAGTGGTTCACCTGCATTGCTAGAATTGCAGATTCAAGGCCAGTCTTTAAAAAAACCAACAAGTGCAGAATATGATTTTTCAAGTTACAAAAAAGCATCTCTCCTCCTTTTTCTCCCCTAATTTACCAAAATCCATAATATAAACAAGCATGGGACATTTTCTGTCATTACTTATCCTAATATATATTATAGATATACTATACTATATAGTATATATATATATATATATATCATATATATAGTATAGTATATATATATATATATATATCTTTTTTTTCATTGAAAATCCTTTTTTTCCTTCAAAAGTCCTTTTTTCTCGTTAAAAATCCTTTTTTTTCATTAACAATCCTTTTTTTTCGTTAAAAATGCTTTTTTTTCTTTAAAAGTCCTTTTTTCTCGTTACAAACCTTTTTTTTCTTCAAAAGTCCTTTTTTTTCTTCAAAAGTCCTTTTTTTTCGTTGAAAATCCTTTTTTTTCATTAACAATCCTTTTTTTTCGTTAAAAATGCTTTTTTTTCTTCAAAAGTCCTTTTTTTTCTTCCAAAATCCTTTTTTTTTCTCGTTAAAAATTCTTTCTTTTCTTCAAAAGTCCTTTTTTTCCTTTGAAAGTCCTTTTTTCTCGTTAAAAACCTTTTTTTTCTTCAAAAGTCCTTTTTTTTCTTCAAAAGTCCTTTTTCTTCGTTAAAAATCCTTTTTTTTTCTTTAAAAGTCCTTTTTCTTTCCTAAAGTCCTCTTTTTTTTCGTTAAAAATCCTTTTCTTTTTTTGAAAGTCCTCTCTTTTTCTTTAAAAGTCCTTTTTTTCTTCAAAAATCGTCATATCATATTATATGTGTAATATATGTAGACATATTTGAAATTTTCGTTTTTGTACACAAGAAAATTAATTTCAGCATTGTACAGTTCACATTCATTTCCTGTATTTCAGAACTGAAATTTATTGAAAATTATTTGAAATTTGAGTGTTTTTTTCTATTTATTTTGCAACAAAAGGCAAAAAAAATCGTTGTTTTTTTTTTATTAATTCGATGCATTTTAGAGGCAATAAGGCGCGAAAGTCTCTGTACTTAATATCATAAAAATGAATTTAAGAAAAAAATATGCAAGGCCTCAAACGAGCAAATTACTGCTTTTCGTACGTGGCAAACGCGGTATACTCTTCATTTCAATGACTGTTAAGAAATTCAGAAATATGTTTAAAAATATATATAAATACATACAATGTTATTTTCAAGAGTATCAATGCAAAAAAAAAAAAAAAATCTAGTTAAAAATCCATAAATTAATTTGCATTTTTCCTTTTGATCTGCTTTCAGGATGCAAAATAAAGGCACTTCGAGCAAAGACAAATACCTACATAAAGACTCCAGTACGTGGTGAAGAGCCAGTTTTCGTTGTAACTGGTAGAAAAGAGGATGTAGCACGTGCTAAACGTGAGATTCTATCAGCAGCTGAGCATTTCTCTCAAATACGTGCATCACGTAAGAGTTCACTTGGTGCATTGCTTGGTACACCACCAGGACCACCAGCATCAGTTCCTGGACACGTTACAATTCAGGTTCGTGTACCATACAGAGTAGTTGGTCTAGTAGTTGGACCAAAGGGTGCAACAATCAAGAGAATTCAGCATCAGACACACACTTATATTGTAACACCATCACGTGACAAGGAGCCAGTATTTGAAGTTACTGGATTACCAGAGAGTGTTGAAGCTGCAAAACGTGAGATTGAAGCACATATTGCTCTGAGAACTGGAACAACAGCTGGACCAGGAATGGTTGCTGAAGAAGTTGATTTGCTTGGTGCACTTTGTCGAGGTGGTTTGGGATCAATTTTGGGCAGTTTGGATCCACCAGGATCCAATGGATCAAATGGCTCCAGCAGTGGTGCTTTTTCCAGCAGTGGAAGCTGCAGCAGTTCATCAAGCAGCTCTGGAGCACCTGGTCTCAATGATTTAGTCGCCATTTGGGGTGCAGGACTTGAACGAGATGAAGGACTAGGTGAATCACCATCTTTCGAGTCACAAGCAGCTTCAGCATCTTCTATTTGGTCATTTCCAGGAGTTGCATTACCATCTAGACCATCACCACCAGCATCAGCAAGTCCAGCATCACCAACTGACTCATTATTAGGCAGTGGTAGTGCTGGAGGTAGACGTGAGTGTGTTGTTTGTGGTGACAAGGAGGTAACAGCTGCACTTGTACCATGTGGACACAATTTATTCTGTTTAGATTGTGGTAATCGCGTTTGCGAAAGCTCTGATCCAAGCTGTCCAGTTTGTTCAAGGCCTGTACTACAGGCACTTCGAATTCTTTCTTAAGATGGAAAAGAAAGAGAAATTTAAATGATTTATTCACGGGAATTTCCCCCCATGACACATATACCCCGAATTTTTATTTTTTTTTTTTTTTTTTTCATTTTAATTCACATTTAATTTTTGGTTTTTTTTTTATTTTTTTGGAATTATTTTATTGAGAATTTTTGGAGATGTTTGGAGAAGATGAGAGGGAGAATTGCGAGGACATCCAACTGATGTTTTTATGGTAAAAAAAAAAAATAAATAAAAGCTCATTCGAGGGACCCTAAAACAGTCTGGGAAGACGCGCACAACATTTTCAATTCCACACTGCTGCTGCCAATAAGTCTTAATGAGGATTTAAATTAAAAAATGAAATAATTAAATGAGATGAAAACAAATATATTATATATAATCACAGATATAGATGAAAATCATTTAAAAAAAAAAAAAAATCTTAATTATAATAACCCGGGAATTAGATGAAATTTAAAATGAAAAAGCATTTCGCAAATTCCCACGTTGACCGGATACAACGAATCGATTAAATAATTGCTGTAGGTTTAATAGATCTCTGACTTGCAGGCCATTTGCCACTTTCATAACGAAGAAGATTTTTAAATAAATAAAATTCCTAAAAAAAATGCAAAAAAATGTAAAAAATGATATAAAAAAATGTGTAGAGGAATTTTTTTTTTTTTTTGGCTAGGGTTTAAAGTTTTTAAAAAAATCTGGAGAAAAGGAAAAACCCAGTTTGCAACATCCGAGAGAGTAAATATATTGAAAAAAAAAAAAGTAATTAAAAATAATAAAAAATGAAGAAAAAAAATTTAAAAAAAAGAACGAATAGCTCAAGCGGCTCAACTTCTTCCACCCGCCATCCCTCGCTTAGAGTATTATCTTTATCTTTATATAAGGCAAACATAGCAATTGAAATAATAATATATATTATATAAAAAGAAAGAAAGAAGATTAAAAAAAAGAAGGAATGAGAATAAGAAAAAAAAATAAAAAAAAAATCTATAAACATAAATATATTATATATATATATATCAATATTTTATCGAGAATTTAGATTTTGTATTTTCGCGCGTTTCGCCGATGGGGATGACTGGCGGAAGTTCGAGATCGTCGAATTATATTTAAAACATAAAAAAATGAAAGAAAAAGGAAAAAAAAAAAATTAAAAAAAAAAAAAATATAAAACATTAAAAAATTGATAAAGAATAATAATTATGTAGAAGCGAGGTAGATTGCGGGGTTGTGGCAGTGATTTGCTGGGTAGAGAGATGTTTTTTCTCCCGCTCTGTAGGAATTTAAAAAAAATTTAAAAAAAAATCTTGAAAATGAAAAAATCACGTACACACATACAAAAACCACACTTACATCTCCTCAGTAAAACTCCTCTCCTCGCGCCGCGTTTCTCCCTTGATTGTATTTATCAACTAATAATAATCGAGTTTATAATTAAATAGTAAGAATGAAGAAAAGAAGAAAATAATAAAAAAAAAAAAAAAATAATAAAAAATAACACGCACTTTTTCAAGTAGGAGATTGTCAAGGATGCATGTAGCTTTTATTTCCAGAGACGTATTATATTATATTATTAAATATATATAAATATATATCTATATTATAGTGAAGAAAAAAAATTATTATAAACAATGCAAAGAGATAAGGAAGATAAAAGAAAAAATAATAGTAATTAAAGAGATTCTGCTGCACTTGTGTGTGAATTTTTTGAAAATCTCAGCAAGTGTAGCAGATATAGAAATTAATAATTAAAAAAAAAAAAAAACAAGAAATAGAGTGATTACCCAAACTGAAGAACTTAATGATGAAAAAAGAAAGGACCTCGTAATGAGCTATGATTTTTAATTTAAATTTATTTCTAAATACCAGGTTCTTTTTATTATTGAAGGAAAAAAGGAAAAAGAGAAGAAAGATTATTTGTTGATTGTTCTTTCCACGTCTTTAATAATAAATTAACGACGTTTATTATTTTTCTAATATTTAATATTACTTTATTATATTTCTTGTCAACTGTTGCCATGTGAAAAATCATTAATTATATTTAGAAAATGCGAGTAATGAAGAGTGAAAAAAAAAAAAAAAAAACGGTCAAGGTTTATAAATTATGCTCAAATAATAGGTTCGAACTAAAAAAAAAAAGGAAGAAAAAAAAAATAGCGTTCAAGACCCACCGGTGCGAGGAGATTGGATTTTTTTAATTTATTTATTTTTTTTTTTCCGAGTTCATCAATTGAACATTAATTTTTCTTCAGAGAGACGATAAAGATTTGAAAAAAAAAACTTCATGGATATAATAATTGTAATTGTCTCAGATATTTTCTCACTCATATTTTATAGATAATTTATTCATTTTATCTCTTAATTAACGATAATAAAATCACACACAAGAAAAAAAAAAGAGGCAAAAAGACATAGAAACATTTTTAATAATTAAACAAAAAAAAAATGCGCGTAACACCATTTAAAAAAATGATAATTCATCGGTAATTAAGTTTTTCTTCGACAAATCGTGCTATGACATTGAACAAAGAATTTAAAATAAAATAGTGTCATTGGTAAAAAAAAAAAAAAAAAAAAAAATTCATTCTATAATTTAAGTTCAGCAAAAATTCTATATTTTTTCTATGTTACGTATAAAAGTTGAATAAAAAAAAAATTAAAAAATAATGAAGTAAACGTGCTGATGAAGTAAAAAAAAAAAGGACTAAGTAATAAAACGGTGATGACGTACATATAAACATATATATTTATAGATACTTGATAAATAAATGAAAAACATCCCAATACTGACACAATTTTTTTCCCCTCAATTTTTCATTAATTAATCCATTAAATAAATTTTAAAAAAATAAAACAACTTGCAGAATACGGAATTGGGATGTTTGAAAAAAATATATATGTAGATTAATAAACAAACAAAAATTAAGACAAAATATATGTCATTCACTTCAACATAAGTCTGATTGCGAGGATGAAGATATAAAAAAAAAAGAATATATTATTATTAAAATTTGTGTGGAAGAGGGGGGGAAATCGAGCGTGACGCCAATTGAATGAATTTTTTTATTTTTTTTTCGGTGATTTTTGCTGGGGTGATTATTGAGCAGGATTTTTTATTACCTAAGAATGAAGAAAAAAAAAAAAAAAACATGAAGTAAATGGTAAAAAAAGAAAGATAATGATTCTCAATACATAAGCATATAAGATTATTAATATATTATATATATATAGAAATAAGAAAAAAGAAGAAATGCTAATTATCTATATGAACTATATATTATAAAGGCGCGCAGGAATCTCTTTGTTTTTTTTTTTTATTACATTATATTATTATTATTTCGTAATTATTGATTGATCTTGAATTGTGTGAATACGAGGCCAGAAAGACTCGTTTTATGATAAAATAATTAATTTTTTTTTCCAGCGAGCGGTTGCTTAATCTCAAAGACTCGAGGCACTTTAGGCGCAATTTTTTTTTTATATATTTTTTTTTTTTTATTTTGTGTGAAATTCAAAATCTGTGTGTGAATGATATGATATTTGAGCTTTTAATTTAAAAATTAATAATCTCAAGTAACTTAAATACAAAATAAAGTTGTCGAGAACCTCCGCTAGACTTGGGGGGAGGAAATTAAAAAAAAATTGGTAAAATTTTGAGAGTAAGGCGGGTTTTTTTTAAAATTTTTTTTTCAAATCGAAATGATGGGAAAAATTGGGGCCTTCACTTTGGCCGAGGTTCTGACATCAAAACACCGCTCATTGCTCATTGCTTTTTTTATAATTTTTCACCTCTACGTGTCATAAAAAAGAGAATAACAAATTAGAATTTCCCCAATAATGAAAAAAAAAAAAAATTTTTAAATAAAAAACTTCCATTTATAGAAAATAATTAAAATGACAATTTAAATTGTGTAATTCCATTATTAGGAAGCAGGAAGTTGGGAATATATATAGTATATACACAGCAGATTTGCAAGACACGTTTCTAAGTATTTCTACTATTAACGAGATTAAACTTAATTATCTAAAAAATGAAAATGAGAGTAATGGAAAAGAAAAAAGGAGAAAAAAAATAAAAACGTAAACGTATTAAGGCATTAAACGTAATAATTATATAGCCATTGGCTGTGACCGATAACTGCCATTTTTTCGTAAAAAAATGATAAATAAACAAAAAAAAAAAAAATGATGATTTTTTAGAGGGAAAAAATAACGTGCGGTTTGTGGTGTGATATTTCGGCAGAATATTACGGTTTTGGGGCGTATTTTATTCATAAAATAAATAAAATTGTTCATTAGATACTGTAAACGTGTTAATTTTCTTTTTTTTTCATTAAAAAATTCTTTTAATTGAACAATTTCAATTGCCCCATTTCCTAAAACCGAGATGAAATGAAAAATTGAATGAAGTAATAAATTTAAAGGAATATTAATTATATTGATAGTGATTAAAAAAAAAGTGAAACAAAATTTTTAGTGAACACGAACACGACGATACATATCTCAAAGAATAATAATTAACCGTTAAGAAAAAAAATAATAGGTAATAGGTTTAAATGAAGAGTGAAAAAAAAAAGAAATGAAAAAAAAAAACATAAAAAAAACTTAAAAAGTAGAAAAAATAAAAAAAAATTAACTTATATGATTTTATCGTAAAAAAATATATAGTGGAAATGAGAATTGGAAAAAAATAATTGTTGCTTAATTTAATCAGTCTTTTATTAATATTTGTCATATTCTATATAAAACTAGATATGTTATGTATTATGATAAATTTTTTTCCAATTTATTTTTTATTCCGGAAATTATAATCCGTGGCTAAAGAGTTTTCCTTGAATATTCTCTTTATTTTATTTTTCTTTTCGCTTAATTAATTTTTTTTTTTTTGTTTCTTCTAAATGATATAAAAGAGAAAAAGGAAGAAAAAAACGTGATATTATCGCGATTTTGCGATTGTACGATCGAGGTCTCGCATATTAAATTATTTCAATGATTTTTCCTCCCCTCAGTGTCTCCAGAATCGATTCAGATATTAAATAGATATATATTCAAAATGAAAAAAAAAAATAAATAAATATACAAAGTTTGTCTTTCCAATTGATAAATTTTAATGTTAGAGGTTTAACAAAAAAAAAAAAAAAAAAAAAAAAAACCCTCGGTGTTCTGATATTTTTGATATTTCACATTGTTCACATGTATAAGTAGAAATTAATCCGAAAAAATGAATGAGAGAAGAAAAAAAAATGGAAAGAATCACTCAAAGGAAAAAGCTCAAATCATTACTCAAGAGAATTAAAGAAAAAAAAATCATAACTTCGCGAGACACAATCGCTTTTATTTCACACTTTATTTATTAATTTTTTTTTTTTTTTCAATTAAAAAATGAATCGTGATTAAATCAAGACGAGTGAGAATTTTGCTTTGAATGAAAAAGAAATAAAATTCTGATAAAGAAAAGAAAAAAAACGTGTAAATAGGGAAAAATATATATTGCGCATTTGAATGAATAAAAAAAAATTACAAATTTAAAGGAGAGATCGTACATTAAAACGTAATCGCTTACTTATTTTCTACTTAATTAACTGAATTTATCCATAGGTGTCTAATTAATAGAATTAATGCGGAATACACGTTGTATGTAATTTATTGAATTTCCCGAAAATTTTCTACAGTTTATCCGTTTTTTTTTTTTTGCTCCCGGCATTATTATTATTTATTGTAGAATTTAACGATTTAATTATTGTTCTTAATTGCATTGCTAATTTAAGCGCAGAAGGATAATAAAAATGAAGTTAAAGCGCAGCTTTTTCAGCCCACAAACTCGATCTCAGATTACTTTTTTTCTTTTTTTTTTTTTTACTTCTCCAATATTAAAGTAAAAAAGTTCTTTTTTTTTTTTCTTTCATTAATCATTTTTTTTTCTTCATTAAATGCAAATTTTTCTTCATTTATTCATCTCGAATTGTGCACATTCTTCTAATTAATTGTAAAAGTTTTCGTAATTAAAATTAATGAAAATTGTGAAAATGAGTTTAAAAAAAAAAAAAAGTGGCGTTTAAATATAGCACGAGTCAAATGTATTAAGCAACCGTTCAAAACAAAATGAAAAAATTTCAATTGATTTGAAAGAAAAAAAACTAATCAAATAATTATGAAATTATAAATTAAATTGAATATAGAGAATCAGTATTTCCATGATGTAATAAATAATACAATCGTAATTTTAGTAAAAAAAAAATAAAAAAAAGTAAAAACGATATTAGAAAAAGAAAACAGATTGAAGTGAAAACGTGAATTTTTATTTTTTTTTTTCAGCAAAAGAGAATTTATTTCGATATTTTTTATTCGTTTTTTTTTTCTTTCAAAAATGATAATTTAATGGTGCGAGTGTGAAAACACGTCAATTGGATCTTAAAAAAAAATGAAAAAAGCGATATTAGAAAAATTAAATGAGTGAAAAATAATAGTTTGAGATTTGTGAGATTTGAATGAATAAATTGACAAGAAAAAAAAAAAAAATTGAAACCGTCATAATAAAATTTCTTTTTTTTCTTCTTCTTTATTTTAGGAAAAAAAAAAAAGAATATTGATGAATATATTAATATATGATATATTTTCGTGTGACACAATTTTCACGTAATTTGCACAAATTTTTTTTTTAAACAAAAAAATTTGTGCAACCTGATAATTGAACACGTCAGGCATTATTATAGTTGTCATATTATGGATTGATTACGGATTATTAATTATTATCATTATTATTATTATCAATTATATTATTCTATATTGAATGTTGTGCGTAGTATTTTTTTTTTTTTTTTTTTGTTTCATTGAAAGCCCTTGCGTCTTATAATGAGAATAAGAAAAATTATTTAGTGAGGCAGCAAACAATAAATAAACAAAGAAAAATTAAATAAATTTTTTTTAGACGAGATAAAAAGAGAGAGAAAGCGTAATGTGTGAGGATTAATATATGTAGCTGAAGATATTTTATATTTGAGCATTTTTATCATCACATTTATCAATTTAGCTATTAATTATTATTTTGCTGTGTTTAAAAATATTAGTAGAATGAATTTTTTTGGATTAATTTTCGTGAAAAAAAAAAGAAGAAAAATGAAAAATTTCAATTAATCCAATGTTTAATTCATTCTACTAGTGAGAATGCCGTTTCTGTTTTGTGAATTTTTTTTTTTTTTTTTTTTTTTTTGTGTTTTTGTATATAATTTATCAACCGCCACAAGAATCAAGTCGTCATTGATAATAATCTAAGTATTCTGTTCCTCTGACGTAATTTAATTTAATGAAAAAATGAAAAAAATTCAGCTTTTTTTTTGACGAGAAAAGTTTGAATAATGAGGAAATAAGAAAAATAGGAAAATAAAAAAGGTTGAAGGAAAATGAAGCGAGCTAATTAATAATGAAAAATTGATAATTAAAGTCCGCTAAAAATTGGGACATGAGGCCCAGTGTTCGCCTAATCGCGTGATGTTATTTATTATTATCTTTTAAATGAAAAGAAAAATATTTAGTTTTTTTTTTCTTCTTTCATTTGCAGATTTAAAAGTTTTGTGAATTCTTTGGTTTATTTTTTAATGAATTATTTTACATTTTTTTCATTATAATTTTTTTCTTCTTCATTATCACTTTATTTTTTTGCAAATTTTTCTTTTTTTTAAACAGACGCAACTTGACTGACACATTTTGCATTTACAATGGAAATTATCTTCCCATTAAAATTAGAGAAAATAGAAAAGAATAATGAATGAAAAATGAAAGGAAAAACGTTTGAAATATATAAATGAGAGAATCTCGAGTCTATTTATTTTTGGGCATTATTCGACATTTGAGAATTTAAGACTTCTCTGCTTTCGAGAAAATTTAATAGAGAATTTAAAAAAAAAAAAAACAGTTGTAATAGAAAAACAGTTTAATAAAAGAAAAATTAAAGAAATAGTAAATGCAAATATGAATTACCCGCAGCAAAGACAAATAAAGATATATGCTAGGGCGCACGATTTAAATACGATGATTAATTAATTATTATTGAAGTACGCATAAAGAATAAAATTAAAAAAATATTAAATACCACGAAAGAGTGAGAGAAAGATTATTTTCGAGTGCATGAAAGAGACAAAAAGATTTAAAAGAAGCTAACGAAAAAAAAAAAGAAAAAAAAAAAAGAAATAATTAATACGAAGAAATAGCTACAAGTTTATTATTTTCTATATTTTTTTATGTAATTTTACGAACACGATAATATATTATTATTAGTATTATATTATTATGAATATTTTAATATATAATATGATTCAAATATGTGCACTTTGTTTTTTTTTACATTTTTTCCCTCTTAATTTCCTTAATTTTTTTTTTTCATTTTTACTCTTTATTTTTAATTATCGAATTTGAATAAGAAAAATTCTCGCTTTTTTACCTTCCGCCTTTCTGAGGCAATAAATTATATGGGAATTTTTACGTATAATTAGGGTCGGTGGGGCAAAATGGACTGGAGTTGATTTTGGTATTTTATACTATGAAATTTAGGAGAAATTGATGGAAATATTGGAGATAGGCTTTTTCTGATGATTGCATTGGAAAGCTGAGGAAATTTTACATGGAAATCATATGTTTGAAGTTATTTTTCGGAATTTTTCAAAAATTTCATTTTTCGCGCGAGATTTGACCGTAAAAGTCTTCTGTTTTTGGAAAAATTTCAGTTTTTCAGGAATATCTCTGGTTCTATTGGTCGTAGCGATCTGGGGTTGATCTTAAATGAAAGGTGAGCTCATTTCCCATCGATTTATGGGGTTAAAAAAGAAAAATATCAATTTTCTCAAGTACTTATAGGGCAAAAACTGTTTTTTCAGAAAATGACCTATAAATATTTGAAAAATTGATTTCAAAAAAATTTGAACCCCATAAATCGATGAAAAATGAGCTCACCTTTCATTTGAGATGAACCCCAGGTCGCTAGGACCAACAGAACCGGAGATATCTCCAAAAAAGTGAATTTTTTCGATTTTCAAACGAGAAACCCCTTCAAAACTCGGCCAAAAAAGTAAATTTTTCCAAAAATTGAAAAAAAAAAATTCCGACCCATGTTTTTCACCCAAAATTTCCTCAGTTTTTCAATGGAATCATCATAAAATTCCTATCTCCAACCGTTCAATTGCAATCTCTATTTTACCCCACCTTCCCCAAACTAAGTACTCAGTCGTCGATAAAATGTACATTTTCAAAAAAACCAAAAATTCATATTTTTTGGTAGCCAAATATTGAGAATCTCATTCGCAATAAAAGAGTAAAAATACGTAATTTTCATTAAATCAAGTTTAATTTCATCTTTTTGCCATTCGTACACAAATTTCAAGAATATCCCAGAAGTCCGATGAGAAATTTAGCCAAAACAAGATCTCAAGAAGCCTTTTTTTTTGCAGAAAATTAAAGGGAGACTGGGGCAAAATGGTGTACTTTAAAGTACATGCCCCCATGTACTTTAAAGTATCCCATTTTGCCCCACTCTCCCCTAAATTCCCCAAAATAAAAGGAATCCTGACATTTTCCCCCTAAAATTCATCCCTTCCGGGATATTCGCAGAGAAGAAATTCGCAAAAAAAAAACGCTTGTCTAAAGAAATCTTAGAGTAAAAGAGAAAAAGAGGAAGAGAGAGAGTCAACGCTGCAATAGAGTCTCGCAAGGGCTGTTGGCCGTTGGGATGGCAACGTCGCATTGCAGCGTTGGGGGCTGCGGTCGATGGCGTTGGGGGCCATTTGGGGCGGAGGCAAATGGAAGATGATGGTATTGGGTTGAAAAATACAAATGTGTGTATATATATACATGCGTGTGTGTGTGTTGAGTCTAGCTCCATCAAACCCTCTATCCTCCCTCCTCTCCCCCCCCCCCCCCCCCCTAGTCTGACTATAATACGAGAAAACCCTTCTCCTAGCGCCCTCTGTCATCCTCCCTTTGCTCTCACCCTGTCTTTCACTCTACATATATATATATATATATATACCTATATATATATATATCTATACCTGTCTCATTCTAAAGCAAATCGATAACGACCCACCGGTCGTCGTCGTCACGCGTTACTCACGTAAAAAGCTCAAGAAGTCAAAAAATAAGGGCTTTTAATCGTTAATTTCGTGTTAATTCGCCTTAATCTTTGATTTTATCTTAAATTCTTCAATTTCGTTAATTCATCAATTTTCAATTTATCATTTTCCATTTCCGGTTTATAAAAAAAAATCCCAATTTCCCTCAAAATTGACGCAGAATCGAAGGAAAAATGGAGTTTAAAGCAGAAATGATAGGAGTAGAGTTCTTTGGGAGGGTAGGGGGAGGGGGGAGGGGTTATTTTTCTTCAATTTTTTATTTCTTCGTGTTTTCTATACATATCCCCCCCCCCCCCCCCCCCCCCCCCCCGTTGAAAAGCTCTCGCTTCCAACTGGTCTCGGTCGATAGCTCTTGAGGGTCGCAGAGAACACCAGAGACGTGGCGACGCCCTACCCCCCCCCCCCCCCCCCCCCCGAACCACCCACCCACCCCCTCTCTTCCTCTTCTACGACTGCAGAGGTTCCCAATCGAATAATCGTCTGTTACACTGTGTTAAAAAAGGAAAAAATTGGAAATTTCATGGAAAATTTGATGGAAATTTTTCATTAATATGATATTTAATGTTTTTTTTTTTTTATGGGAAGATAATTAGGAAATCTGTGGGTTTTTGGGAAGATCAAAGGATTCTATGAGTCTTAGAGTAAAATTGAGACGAAAATTCTACGAATTATTTGAATTTTTCAACATTATTCAGAATCAAAATGACGATTTTTCATTTTTTTTAAATTTTTCCTATTTTTTACTGAATTTTCAAGAAACAATTCAACTATAATTTACAAATTTTCATTGATATCTCCGAAGTTATTTGAAAATCGATGATATGTTCATTTTTCAATGACGTAATTATTTCAAATTTCAAATTTGTTTGAAATTTCCGAGATTTCGCGCGGAAAATTGAGACAAAAATTTTTGAAAGTGTACTTTGGAGTTCGGTTAATACTTTAATTTACATTATTAAACGGCAATCGATAACTATTGGAGTTACATAAAAATGTCAAGAGACCTTTTTTGTAGGAAATTTCAAGGCCTACAAAAAAGGTTTCTTGACATTTTTACGTAAAACCCATTGCCTATTAGATAACTAACGAAATAGAGAAATATTTCATTTTTTTTTCCTTTTTTTTTTTAATATTTCATCTTTCTCTCTCTTTTAATCGACACAAACTTTATATTTAAAAAATGGATGATTGTGCGCCAGACCAATAAAAAAAAAATATGGAAGTAAATGAGGGCAGCGTGTGTGTGGTTATATTATTAATTAATTTTTTTTACCTCATTTATTTCCATCAATCTTCGTTTCTAGCCACCCCGGTGTGCTTTTGGTTAATGAGGGAGCAAATGCTTTTCAAGTCGAGTAAAATTCGCAAAACTAATCTTCAGAAAAAAGAGAAAAACAACTATATATGTTACTATCCTAATGAAAACAAATTCTTCCATTGTAAAATAAGTAAAAAAAAAAAAGGTAATAATTTTTATTTGCACAAAAAATTCATTGGTATGATAATAATTAAATGGCACAAAAGAAAAATGATTAAATTCATTTTTTTTGCATTAAATTATTTTGCTGAATCGAATGAGAAATGAAAGATTAAAATAAAAAAATTAATTAATTAATTAATTAATTAATAATGCTGTAATCGTAAATAACTATTAATTTTTCTATTTTACTATGTGTACGACATAAATTTACTATAAATACTAAATTTTTTCATTATCAATATATATATATATATGAGATAAAATTAGATTAGGATACTCAATTAAAAGGAAATATATAGGTACACACTTTTGAAAAAAATTTATAAGAAAAATAGAGAGAATAATTAATATATTTAGGGAAAAATCTGCATGTAGGGGGAAAATGGGGTAAAAATTGACATCTAACATTTTTCCCGAATAGGCCGTTGATTGGAAAAATCTGAAAAAATTCAGGGATCATCGGGATGAAGTCCACAGCATCCCTGAATTTTTTCAGATTTTTCGGACAATTCCAAAACCCTCAAAAAAAATCTATTTCAAACATTTTCATTCGTTTCGACTAATTTTCGTTAGACACGACATCATAATTCCCCAAAGAAATCCAATCAGAATGAGCCCCACCCCTCTGTGCATGCTGGTTGGGTATAACATACATATATATATACATATATATATATATATATACATGTATATGTCTTAAATATATCCTCTATAGCAGATTGTATCCAGCAAACTCATGAATAAACGTTAGATCGCCCGGTAGCTCTCAAATTTTCCCCAAAAAATCATTAATAAAGCATAATAATAATAATAATAAAGATAATAATGGTAATGATAATTATAATGAAAACAGGAGAGAGAAAGAAGTCGATTCATGACTAAAAAAAAATATACGTTATAAAGAGGAAAAATAAAAGATCTGTCGAAAAAAAAAATTCGTAAATGAAATAATTAAATGAAAAGAATTAATTTTTTACTTTTTTCGTGTATTTTGCAAAATGCTCAAGAACAAGAGAAATAATATCTATTGTATTAATATTACCTGGCTAAATTAATTCGCATAGCAAGAAAGAAAAAAAATGAAGAATTAGTGAATGAAATTATGCGACTGAAAGTTTAATGAAAAGAAATGATAAATTTTAAGATCAGAAAATAAAATAAAAATCTGTTTTTTTCGCAAGAACTGAGGGAGAAGAGATAAAATGAGATATATCTCGGAAACTGAGAGAGATACGAGAATTTTTGTAGAGACCTTTTTTGTAGTACTTGAAAAAATCTACAAAAAAGGTATGAATGAAAAATTTCCTACGTCCCTTATTTTTCGAGATCCTTTTAAAAAACGAAAAAATCGCCAATTCGTCCCGTTTTATCTTTTTCCAGTGGAATGAAAAGGGGAGAGAGGGGGGGGGGGGGAGGAAAGAGATAAATAGGCTTTCTGAGACAATTTGATGAAGCAAAAGAGCGACATCCATGTCTTCCGATTTGAGTCCAAGTTGACTTTCCTAATTGCAATATTGTGAACTTGAAAAAAACATTTTAAAAAAAGAGGTAATTTAACTTGGCAACGAAAATCTAAAAAAAAAAAAAAAAAAAATTAATTAATTAACTATTTAATAATAAAAAAGAAGTTTTAAAAAAAAAGGAACTCCATGAAAATTTCGTTTTAAAGGAAGAACTGATGGGAATTGCAGTAAAAGTGTGAAAAATCGGAAGAATTTTAATCACGGCGAAAGAAAAAAAATAAAGATTTAAAAAAAAAAAAAAAAAGAAATTATCGATAACAAAAAATATTAATAACCCAAATGCCCGGTTTATTTTTATATTTATTTTTCGATCTATGAAACGTTATAAAAGTTTAAATGAAGAAAAAAAAAAAAGGAAAAAAAAACAATTAAGTAAAAAATTGAAAAAAAAAAATTAATAATGAAATAATATTTAAATTTAAAGGAATATATAAATGAATAATTACTGCTATCTATATATATTTATAAAATATCGACTATATTAACTGACTATATTTCAAGATTTACATTCGCAATTTTATAGATCGATATCATCGTTTTATAATCAAAAAGGGGCAATTTAATAGTAAAAAGGGCGTATGTGCAGCAGATTCGTCCTTTTTTTACTTCGAAATTTCCATCAATTTCTCTCTAATTAAAAGGCACTTTTGCCCCTTTGATTCTAGTTCGAGGATATTATTTTAATATCAATCGAAAAATCCATTCCATCACACACACACACACACAAACACACACACACATACACATTAAACAATAATTAATAAATTATCGCCAGCCATTTATACTCAAGTCCTTCATAAAATCTCTTGCGACTTCATTAAATTAATAAAACTGAAATAATTAAATCTAAAGATGAATTAAATTTCTTAAATTTAAAAATCCAATGAGCATATAAAAATCGATGTAGTGGTAGGTTCTAAGTATTAAAAAAAAATAAAAAAATAAAAATTATTCCTAAAATAATGGAACAATTATTCTTTTTATTAGCATTAAAAAATAATTACTGCCCAATTTTTTTTTCTGTAGCTTAATTGATTTATGAATTTTAATAAGAATTGAATAATTTCAAAAAAAATCTGAAATTAATTATTTAAAAAAAAAGTAATAATTGCAAGAAAAAATATAATGCAGGAGCAGAGTTTCTTCGTCTGTATTTAATATAATTAACGAAAAACGCATGTCTTAGGTATTCATTGACATAATGTAAAAGTCAGAATTAAATTAAAAGGAATAAAGTGAAGAAAATGTGGTAAAAAATGAAAAAAAAAGGGAAAATAATTGGTATTGATGAAATCAAACAATTGGTCCAAGATCGATTGCATTTATATTATAAAATATAAATAATTAATAATAATAATGACTGAAATGTGTAGAGAATGAATTAATTTAAATTGGTAAAAAAGCAAAAAAAAAAAATTAAAAAAAAAAAAAAAAGTATTCTTCACTCATTCATTCATATTCAAATAAAATACTATGAATTAAACGTAAAAAAAAATAAAATTGCTAACGTAATGATTTGTGATATATATAAGATACATAATATATCTATATATTCAAAGTTATTATGTATATACTGAAATATATTTATTTATTTGTAATATATATATGGTACATGGTGAGTTTTTAAATGGATAAAAAAAAAACAACAAAAAAAAAAGGAAAAAAATCACTGTTTTTTATGTTCAATATTGTATTTTTGTGGCGTAATATTAAAATGCGATATGTACCATGCACCCAAATATATTTCTCTGTTGCTTTGCAAGTACAGTAGTGACAGAAACGAAAATTTAATGAATATCTCGAAAATCAGTGAATTTAAGAGGAAATTTCACGAGAAATCTCTTTTTTTGGGGAATTTAAATTTCCCGCCAAAAAAAAAAAGGATTTCTTGGATTTAATTTTTTTTTCGAGATATTCATGAAATTAGTCAAATATAGAGAGTCACGACTGTATAATGAGCTGCGAGAGCCATTTGAATATTAAAAAACGCCGATTTAGCCAATTCGACTGATTATAATCGTTACGTGATGGGAAAATTGAGGAATTTGATTGAAATTAAAGGTAAAAAAAATGCAAAAAAAAATTTTAAAAAATTTCCTCGCCTACGTTAACGATGCGAAGAGCTTTTTGAATGGAAAAAATGTCTTTTCTTGCCAACAGAAGAGAAATTGAATTTAAAGAAATCATATTGTGTCACGCATATTCATTGTTCATTGAATTTGAAATTGTGGCCAAGTGCGAATGAATTTTTTTTTTTTTTTTTTTTTTTCAATGAGTTTTTTTAATAAAAACTCATGAAAAACGAGGAAAATTGATAATTAAAGAATGATAATTAAGTATGATTATTTTGTGAAATCGAAAGTTCAATCTTCCTCTTCACGTTAAATGAAATAATTCCGGACGTGCTCTCTTAAACGTCCGCCAAAAAAGAAAAAAAAAGAAGAAAATTAAGAAGAAAAAAAAACGTATTTTTGATAAATTCACGCGGGAATATAATTCCCAAGGCACTCGCTGTTGCAACAACATAAAACGAAGAAATAAAAAATAATAATAATAATAATAATGAAAAAAAAAAAAAAGTTTTGCATGAATTTTAGAGAAAAAAAGGGAAGAATTAATAATAAAAAAAAATGATTAATGAATTTTAGGACGCGTTGAGATTGAAGTTTTGGAAATAGCGGGTCACGTGATCGAAATATATTTAAAATGGGAATTTTTTTTTGGTTTTTCGATCAATTCGTATTCGTGCAAAGGATAATGAAGAAAGGAAGTGGGATTGTGTCTATTAAAATAAAGTTGGGATAGTGAACGAGCATTTAATGCTGAAATAAATATAAATTATAAAAAAAAAAAAAAAACAATTCATAAACATACTAAATATATGAATATATATAAATATATATATATATATCTATATTCTTATGAATTACGATGCATGGTTAAGGCCTAAAGATGAGTAAAAAAAAAATTAATTTTTAAAGGTAATTGAAAATAAAGAAAAAAAAAAAAATTAACAAAAAAAAGACATAAACGTATACATTTTACGAGTGAATAGAATTTGAAATACCTGTGGAACACAGATACACTGATTTTTCAATATACAATTGAATATTTCTGTAGATTCATCAGTATCATGTATATCCTTTGTGTGCAGATTATAATTATAATTGCAAAAAAAAATTTAACTTGCAATTATGAAAAAAAAAAAAAAAAATTAAAGGAAATAATCTCTTCTTCAATTATTAACATTAAAAAAAAAATTTCCTCCAAGAAAACAATTTGTTATTTGTCAAATAAATTGATGAATATCTCCGAAAAAAAGGGATTTAGGGAAAAATAGTCGAGAGGACTTGAAGAGAATTTAATTTTCCGAAAAAAAAAGGTTTCTTGCCGATTTTTTTTCCCTAATTCTCACGATTTTTTTGAGGAAATAAATTGTTTTCCGCAAAAATAGATTGAATAGAGAGAATAAATTAAACAGAAGCTATCTATAGTACATAGAATTTTTATGAAAAAAAAAATTATGTGCGTAATAATGTTGAAGAAACATTGAAATAATAAAAAAATAAAAAAAATGCTCCATTAATCGTTAAATTCAATACCAATGTCTATTTTTATGTCTCAAAATGAAGATTAAGAGCTCGATAAATCGTCCTAATTTTTTATTTCTTTCTTAAAATCATAAAAACATTGATTTAGCTCATTTTTAAAGTGGAAATATGGCGGGAAATTTCAAATTCTCTGTATTTTTGCTCAATTGAGTTTTGATTTTATCGAATAATAATTTAATCCAAGTCACGTGAAATTAATTTAAAAAAAAAAAAAAAAATGAAATTATGTATTATAAAATTGTAATTCATGTACTTCATGATTATTTCGATATAATAATCAATCACAGATGGCAATGTTACTGTATTCTGAATTTTTTTTTGGCTCAAAAATCTCGTCAAAAGCCATATCAAAGCTTTCTGTGATTCATGAAGACTGATCATCTGTTTTAATGAAAAAAAAAAAAAAATTGAAAAAAAAAAACTACGAATGGAAAAGAAATAAATTAAATGAAACAATTATGCGGAAATGATATGAGGAAATGAATTTTAAATGGTTCGTAAAAATTGTGTCAAAGCCGAAAAAAAAAAATGCAAAAAAAAAAAAAAGGAAAAATAAATTAATTAAAAATAAGGAAATAAAGACGAGGTTTTTACGTGAATTTTATGAGTCGTAATAATGACATAATTCAGAATAAATTCACAGGGCTTTTCTGTAAACTGTATTTACATTCATCACACGTGATTTTGGAGTTTAAAAAGAGAAAAAAAAAAACACTGTACAATCAATTTTATTTTTATTTCAAGCAAAAAAAAAAAAAAGCTAGGAGCTTTCACAAATTTTTTCCTTAATTTTTCATGATTTTTTTGAAAATTATCCAAAAAAAATAAAAGAAAAAAACTATTGCAAAACGCACATTATTTTATTGACTGTAACAAAAAAAAATAAAAAAAAATAAGATAAAATGAAGAGTAATGAGAAAATGATTTAACGAAACAATATAATGACTATATATTATTATTAAATATATACATATATGGAATTATACATATTATATATTTATGAAAACAAAAATAAAAAAAAAAACAAAGGTATATTATTAAACAGAAAGCAAAAAAAAAAAAGACAAAAACAGATGTATTTAATTTTCCTCTGTTTTACATTTACGATTTATATATTATGAAAAAGAAAGAAGAATAAATAAACAATATTTCAAGCAGTATATTATGTGAAGTATAATAATAACTAGTTCATAAAATTATTTAAATATTATTATTTTTTTCTACTTTTTTTTCTTTTTACAATTATTTGCACATCTGTTAATGTTGATAATGGAGTGGATTTCGAGGCGCTAGGTAGCCCCAGAAGTGGAGCGCTAGCTAGCCCCAGGAATGGAGCGCTAGCTAGCGCCAAGAATGGGGCGCTAGCTAGCGCCGAAAATGAGGCGCTAGCTAGTCCCAGGAATGGGGCGCTAGCTAGCCCCAGGAATGGAGCGCTAGCTAGCCCCAGGACTGGCGCTAGCTAGCGCCACTTTTTCTCCTCCAATTATCGCCTGAATCGACATTGCCTATCTCTTCTGATCGGGTACAACACAAAATTATAATCAAATATGAATCAGGTTTCACATAACGATGGGTAGGTATTCTACACATCAATAATAGTATTAAAAAAGAAAGGCAGAGGATCGAAGTAGCCCTTCGGCCATATTCTCCCGCACTATGTTCGATTTTACCGGTTGTTACGGATCATTTCCGGTCGTTCTGACAGCCATCTAACCACACCCTTTCCTCAGTAATGGCTACTGTACTAATAGTTGTGGTCTACCGTCTATTAAACCATCCAATCAGTAAATTAACGACAAATATTCTGCAAATTATTTGAATTTCCCGCCTTTTTTTATCTCAATCAGTTTCAAAATCGATGCAATTCGTAATGTTCTCTTTTAACTTCGAAAAATCATCGAAAAAATGATACAAAAAATGAAATTCAGCGTTTTTTGACTGCGTGACGTGAAAGCACGACAAAGAGTTTGACTTGACAAACAAAAAGAGAAAAAGAGAAGAAAAAAAAGAAAATGGCGGCGTATAAAAGCTTGAATGTCTGTGTATCGATCGCAGTCGTTTCAGAGTCTCAAGCCGGGCGAGATGAGTGGAGAAAGGAAAAAAAAAAAAAAAAAATTGGAGAAAAAGAAATAAAAAAGCGCCATAGACCGTTGAAATTTGCTCGCACACCCCTTGTCTGTGTGTGTGTGTGTGTTTGCGACTCGTACCAATTGCGCAGTGATTCTCATTCAAATTTTTTCAAATTTTCATCGATATGAAAAAAAAATTCAAATTCTTCTGCGGTAAATTTAGTGCCAAAATTTTCTCACTCATAAAATTTAAAATGGGGAGAACGGGGTAAAATGGACATCTGCAACACAATAATTCAGGTTTTTTTTTCGAAATCAAGGACTCGAAGGAAAAATCTGAAAAAATTTGAGAAGATGCTCCAATATGTCTTCACTTTTGTAGAATTTTTTCAAATTTTTTTATAGAGCCGCCTATTCTCTAAAATCATTCTAACAAGCAGGTTCATTTTGCCCCATTTTCCCTCAAATTGGGTAAAAATTTATGAAATCTCACGAAATTTACAAATTTCCAGATTTCTGATTAAATCGTTAATTGTTCGAAATAAAGCTTCTGCAAAAAAAAAAAAAAATTTTCTTTTATTTCGTGAATTTTCGTGAGATTTTATAAATTGGGTAAAAAAAGAGGAAAAAAACGAATTAATCGGTGTATCTGTGTCTGTGAGTATTAAATCCGTCACTTGAAAGGATAACTTGATCCATTTATAGTATTTTCAAATTAATATATATGTTGTGAGAGGAAATTAATGATAAATTAAACATACACACACAAATGAAAACACATACGAACATTATAGACTCGTTAGGTTGTTTGAATGCATTACAACAAAAAATAATGAAAAAAAAAAAAAAAAATACGAAAAATGGAAGAAAAAGGAATAAATTGAGAAAAAAAAAATGGAATAAAAATAAAGTTTTTTAGAAATATAATATATATTTTTACAATAATTCTTATACGCTGCTACTAATAGCATCTGTCTGTTTTGGGATTTAGGATAATAATAATAATATTTCTAGATTATTTATATCCTCTTTTCTCATAGAAAATCGACGAATTGAAATAAAATTCTCTCTAACTCAATAAAAAATTAATTAAATTAAAATACATTGATGAATAAAGGAAAATAAGAAAAACTGAATTGTAATCCAACTCTATCAGGGTTCAACGTTATATTTAATATGGAAGAATGGAATAAAAATTTAAAAAAAAAAATCCAAAAATGTATTAATTTATAAATATATTAACTGGAATTAATAGACATATATTATGCACATTCATAACTACATGTAAATTACGAAAATTATATTAATAAATGATATTGTATGAAAAATAATTGAAATTTGCTCCTTCATTAACCAAAAAATCGACCATTCCACCTTATATCAATAGGATCTCAAAAACCATGAGATTTACGTAATTTTACCAAGAGACCTTTTTTGTAGCTCTTGAAATTCCCTACAAAAAAGGTATCTTGACTTTATCCCCTAAACCAACTTGCCTCAAAGATATTGACAAAAGAATCCCCTGAAAAAATCTCATTTAATTTGAGGGCAAAAATGAGCACCACTGGTAGAAATCGTGTATTGCAGTGCAACAAACGCTTCCAGACAGCGACATGGGGTTGGTTAGCATCGAGCCCTTGGTTATCCCGTTTTGTAGGGGCTTTCAAAATGAACTCACGTACAATACATACATATATATATGCACACACACACACACACACATACACACAATACAAACTTGCATACGCGTATCACCACGTTCCTCTCCCTCTCCCTCTCTCTCTCTCTCTTCCTCCCTCATTCTCTCTGGCAAATGGGGGTGCGAATCCTCCTGTCTGGATACTGGGAAGCAGTCGACGCAGCAGTGTCGCCATAGCAACGTGAAACCCAGCAGCAAACGGGCCGATACGAGCCCCCAGGAAGCCCAGCCGTATTTCCCCCCATTCCATCTTTCTGCAAATAATAATAATAATAATGGTGAAAAAAAAAAGAATCTAGCACCAGGTTCATCCACCTCCGGTGGTTTTACCCTCTAGCAGCAGCAGCAGCAGCAGCAGCCTAGCAGTCTGGGGCTCTTTATCTCTTCTCTCTCTCTTTCGTCCTCTCTCCTCTCCCTTGCTACTTGCGCTTCGTATTCGCTAGATACATCACCAGTCATTCGCCGACTGCACCGGCCTTTTTTGCCCGGGCAACGCCCTGGTTCATCCACCTCTTCCCCGTACATTTTAGCTATATATATATATATATATATATATCTATGCATTCAGGGGTTGTGTGTTCCTTTAATGCGAGTTAATGCGAGAGAGACAATGAACTTGTCAAAAAAAAATTATCACGGATTTCAGCATGACGAGAGATGCTGCGCGCGCCGGAAGTTGATGAATAGAGAAAGAGAGAGAGAGAGAGAGGGAAAAAAAAAATTGCACAACACATTTTCACCCCTCAGAGTCTTGACCTTCGCCAATGTCTCGCATCGACTCCTCATCGTCTGGAGGAAATTTTTTTTTTCGATTTGAATTTTCGCGGGTTAAATAAATATTTTTTCTTTAATTTTTAGAGATTTTTTGGGATTTATTGAAGATTGCGGGTGGAGTTTTTTGGGGATATCTTTTGAGCGAGTGAAGTTAGGGAAAAATGTGAGGAGAGCTTTTCTGTAGCTCTTGAAATTTTCTACAGAAAAGATATCCTGGTATTTTCTCCTAAATCCAATCGTTTAGGAGATATCTAATGAATAATCCTTGGAAAAAATTTCGTTTATTCACATTTATTTCTCTGAAATTATTAAATGACGATTTTTTCGGCAGTGATGTTGCAATAAAAATAGTCATTTAATATTTATCCAGTGGAATGAATCCAAAAATATTTTTTCACCCGACTTCACGCCAGACTTTTCCCACCCCCCCCCCTCCTTTCGAATTGAAGCAAACATCCCCACATTACTCGGTGGATTCCTCACGTTCTTCTTCCCCTACTGCTTCAGTTGAATTTCCGCAGGGAGTATATATATCGATTAAAAGTCGACCAACCGGTAATTTCCATATCACAATGTTTCTCCTCCCTATTGTCTAAAGATTCCCATATCATGCGTCGAGCAAAAAAAAAAACGAGAGGAAGAGACGAAACATTTTAACGAAATTGCTTTTGTAGCTTAATTGAAAATTATGTCATGCGGATGAAATGGTGGAGCGATTGTGCTCTTTCATACCGTGAATTGATGGGGAATGAAGTCAGCTTTCCTCTGATTTTCGGATTTTTGCGCTACGACCAATAGAACACGAGATATCTTCAAAAAACGAAAACCTCCGAAATTGGAAAGATTTGAATCTGCAATTTTCAGCTAAATTTGCCGAAATTCAAAATGGCGGAGCACTTGTGCCCTTTCACCACTCAAATCGCTGGGGAATGAGCTCAGCCTTCCTCTGATTTTGGATTTTTGCTCTACGACCAATAGAACACGAGATATCTTCAAAAAACGAAAACCTCTGAAATTAAAAAGTCTTGAATCTGCAATTTTCGGCTAAATTTGCCGAAATTAAAAACGGTGTGGTACTTGTGCATTTTTACCACGTGAATCGTTGAGGAATGAGCTCAGCTTTCCTCTAGTTTTTGACTTTTTGTGTTTTGACCAATAGAACGCTAGTTATCCCCAAAAAACAAAAACCTCTGAAAATATGAACAGTTTCATCTGCAAATTTTGGCTAAATTTGCCGAAATTTAAAACGGCAGATAACTTGTGCCCTTTTTCCACTCAAATCGCTGGGGAATGAGCTCAGTTTGCCTCTGATTTTGGATTTTTGCTCTACGACCAATAGAACACGAGATATCTTCAAAAAACAAAAACCTCCGAAATTGGAAAAAATTGAATCTCGGATTATCTGCTAATTCTTCAAAATTAAAATTGGTGTGGTACTTATGCCCTTTTACCACGCGAATCATTGAGGAATGAGCTCAGCTTTCCTCTGGTTTTTGGATTTTTGTGTTTCAACCAATAGAACGCGAGATATCCGCAAAAAACAAAAACCTCCGAAATTAGAACGAGTTAAATCTTCAAATTTCGGCTAAATTCGTCGAAATTTGAGAAAAAATCAGAGAAATAATGTGCGACCCATGTTTTCCAGCTAAAATTTTCTCAGCTTTCCAATGGAATCATCGAGCACACTCCATCTCCATCCGCTTCCCTGGAAATTCCAATTTTATCCCAGCCTCTTCATGTGCATCAGTTATTATTCGCTTTTCTCGCTCCGATAATTAACCTAATGGCGTATCAATGCCCCTCAATGGGGTTAGACTCAATCCACTAGGTGATCGATAGCATGATTACGTGGGAAAATAATCAATACAATCTCGTACGTGTGTGTGTGTGTGTGTGTGTCAGGGATTCTGTGTTTATTTCTCCCCTCTTCCTCGATTGACTAGGGGCAAAGGAGAAATTCCCAGTGGGCTTTACGGTTGGAGCATTGCATGCTTTACACTTTGCTGCGCAATATTATACCCATGTGTGTGTGTGTGTGTCTGCCTTCTAGTTACTTTCTTCACTCAAAGTACCGATCCTACACTTTATTTTTCAAACACCGCCTTACTCTACTTACGGAAAATCATCTGGTCTATATATATAGGGGAAGGTGGGGTAAAATAGACACTGCAATTGAACGTTCCGAGATAGAAATTTTCTGATGATTCCATTGAAAAGCTGAGGAAATTTTAGACGAAAAACATGTGTCAAATTTTTTTTTGTCAATTTTTGGAAAAATTTACTTTTTTAGCCAAGTTTTGAAGGGGTTTTCCTTTTGAAAATCGAAAAAATTCACTTTTTCGGCGATATCTCCGGTTCTGTTGGTCGTAGCGACCTGGGGTTGATCTCAAATGAAAGGTGAGCTCATTTCTCATCGATTTATGTCGTTCAAATTTTTTTTAAATCAATTTTTCAAATATTTATTGGTCATTTTCTGAAAAAACAGTTTTTGCCCTATGAGTACTTGAAAAAATTGATATTTTTCTTTTTAAATCACATAAATCGACGGAAAATGAGCTCACCTTCCATTCAAGATCAACCTCAGATCGCTACGATCAATAGAACCAGAGATATTCCCGAAAAACTGAAATTTTTCCAAAAACAGAAGGCTTTTACCTTCAAATCTTGACCAAAAAATGGGATTTTAGAAAAATTCCAAAAAATAACTTCCGACATATGATTTTCATGTAAAATTTTCTCAGCTTTCCAATGGAATCATCAGAAAGGACCTATCTCCAATATTTCCCTCCATTTTTCCTAATTTTCATAGTAAAAAATACCCAAAAGTAACCAATGCCCATTTTACCCCATCTTCCCCTATATATTTATTACAAAAAAATTAATGAATTGCATCAAAATTTAACGGAGAGGTCCTCATTAAAACGAAAATTAGGAAATTGTTGCCAAAAATATTAGCAAAAAAAGGGGCAAAACGGGTGAATTGAAGGAGCTTTTTGATTATTTTTGAGCCAGACTGTACTCGCCATTTATTTCTCCCCCGAAAATGGAGACTATATATATCTGTTCAGACATAGTTGGGGGTAGGTCGGGACAGGATGAGCCCAAGGGGTTGCTGACTTGTTCCTTCTCTCTGTCTCTCTCTCTCTCTCTCTTTTGCTTTTTCTGCAGAAAGTCGTCGTGCGCAGAAGTTGGGCAATGAAAAACGAGAGGCTTGCCGATAATGCCTTTGAACCATTGGCTCTGGTGGGTGAATACACAGAATGTACATCTATGTATCTACGTCTCGCTCCTTTTTTTTTTCTTTTTTTTCATTTCTCTTTTCATTCTCTTTGAATATTTCAGAGAGTGGTTTTTCGACCCCTCCTGACAACCGAATGAAAATAATAGCTTTTTTCTGTCTCGCTGTGGAGAGTTTTTTGATGCAGGAGAAATGGAAATACTGGGGAATTGCGTTTTTTTGATGATTGCATTGGAAAGAAAGGAAAATTTTGGATGGAAAACGTGTGTTGGTATTTTTTTTTAATTTTTGGAAAATTTGATTATTTTGGAAGTGAATTGAAGGCAAATCTCTTTCGATTTTTTGAAAAAATTGAGTTTTTTGAGGATATCTTTGATTCTATTGGTCGTAGCACATTGGGGTTGCTCGCAAATGAAAGATGAGATCAATTGCCATCGATTCATGTCATTAAAAAAAAAAAATTCTCGATTTTTCAAAGATTTTTATGGGAAAAAAAGATTTTTATAAAATCCGTTAGAAAACCTTGAAAAATCGATAATTTGTTTTTTGAGTGCATAAATCGATGGCAAATGAGCTCAGCTTTCATTTGCACGTAACTCCAATGCACTTCGGACTATAGAACCAAAGATATCCTCGAAAAACTCAATTTTTTCCCAAAATAGAAGGATTTCACTTGAATTTCGCTCCAAAAAGATAAAATTTTCCAAAAATTGTGAAAAAAAACTTGCGACACATGTTTTTCGCCTAAAATTTCCTCAGCTTTCCACTGCAATCATCAAAAAAACTCTATGACCATCGATTTCCCCAAAATCTCCACTTCCCCACATATTCCAGAGACAATTTCCTCGAATAATTCAAAATTCCATCCACTAAATTAACGAGAGAATTAAACGGGGATACCAGGTGCTTGGCACACGAAATACATCAACGAAAGTAAGAAAAAAAAAAAACTCAAGAAAAGGAGTTATCCGTTGACACGACGTTGGCCCCCTTCTTCGTGAGGATAATAAGTAGCAGGTGGTGGCGCGTGCTCGCCTTGAACACACGCTACACAACACAACCCACACAGTGCCACGTGTGTTGTGAACTCCTACGTTAAATTCTCTGATGCCTCTCTCTCTCCCTTCGGGAAAGCAAGTAAAAAACACGAAACTTGCATGGACGAAAAAGGGAAAATTTTCCATTGAATAATTGAGTGCTCGGGACTCGAGGCAAGTCAAGTGTCCTTTTCCAATGAATTTTTTTTGGGTTATTCCAAATTAATTTGAATTGAGGAATTAAATTAAGGGGTTGAGGTCTCCCTGAAAACTTGAGTACAGTTAACCTCTTATTTTTTTGATGCCTTATCAAAGATCATATTTTTTTTACAGTATTTGATTTTGGTTTTGGCTATTTGCACAATACATTTCAAAACAATTCCAGAAAAAATTGCATAGTCCTGCAACGGGAGTCGAACCCGGAATCTTCAGATGTCGCGTCAAGCGCTTTATTTTTTTTTTTTTTTGATATCAACAGTTTTTATTAAAACTTAAAAAAGATAAGATTTACATATGTACAGTATAAAACAGTGAGAAAAAAACTCTAATAATTAATATCATAACTTATGATTTGTCAAGCACTCTATCTATTAAGCTATCCAGTTCTTTACCATTTTTCCATTCGAATTGCCTTGATAAGTCGCTTTCTCAGTATAAACCCCCATCTCTGCCATTCATGCAGTAATTCAAATTAAATTTCGAACATATTTTTGGTATATTAGACTTTGCATGACTTTCGCAAGCATTTTGCAAATAGCGTGAACCTTTGATTTTCTCGACCGTGATTTAATTTTATTATTTTCGTGATATTCTCTCGATAACTCACGATATTCTTCAAAAGCAAATTGCTTCAAACGACCATGAGGTACTGGATATTGAAGATGGGTATGGAGACTATATAATACCACTGTAGTTGACGTTTCTCAACCGTAGGGCCTCATTGTATCGGAAATGGAGCATTCCAGCACTCTGGGTTTGTCTCTCTCTCTCCAAATCACTCAATATGCCTTCTATGGAGTCCGAACTTGCATGCAGCAAGTGGAAATTATGATCCGAGATGATTTTCCATGAAATGTCCAATGGCTAGTAGTCAGTTTTGACCACCGCAGCTGACGTTTCCCAGCCCTAGGACCTTATAATATTGGATATGGAGCATTCCCTCTCTCTGTTTTTGTGTCTCTCCCTCCAAATCACTCAATATGCCTTCTATGGAGTCCGAACTTGCATGCAGCAAGTGGAAATTATGATCCGAGACGATTTTCCATAAAATGTCCAATGGCTAGTTGTCAGTTTTGACCACTGCAGCTGACGTTTTCCAGCCCTAGGACCTTATAATATTGGATATGGAGCATTCCCTCTCTCTGTTTTTGTGTCTCTCCCTCCAAATCACTCAATATGCCTTCTATGGAGTCCGAACTTGCATGCAGCAAGTGGAAATTATGATCCGAGATGATTTTCCATGAAATGTCCAATGGCTAGTAGTCAGTTTTGACCACCGCAGCTGACGTTTCCCAGCCCTAGGACCTTATAATATTGGATATGGAGCATTCCCTCTCTCTGTTTTTGTGTCTCTCCCTCCAAATCACTCAATATGCCTTCTATGGAGTCCGAACTTGCATGCAGCAAGTGGAAATTATGATCCGAGATGATTTTCCATGAAATGTCCAATGGCTAGTAGTCAGTTTTGACTACTGCAGCTGACGTTTTCCAGCCCTAGGACCGTATAATATTGGATATGGAGCATTCCCTCTCTCTGTTTTTGTGTCTCTCCCTCCAAATCACTCAATATGCCTTCTATGGAGTCCGAACTTGCATGCAGCAAGTGGAAATTATGATCCGAGACGATTTCCCATAAAATGTCCAATGGCTAGTTGTCAGTTTTGACCACTGCAGCTGACGTTTTCCAGCCCTAGGACCTTATAATATTGGATATGGAGCATTCCCTCTCTCTGTTTTTGTGTCTCTCCCTCCAAATCACTCAATATGCCTTCTATGGAGTCCGAACTTGCATGCAGCAAGTGGAAATTATGATCCGAGATGATTTTCCATGAAATGTCCAATGGCTAGTAGTCAGTTTTGACCACCGCAGCTGACGTTTCCCAGCCCTAGGACCTTATAATATTGGATATGGAGCATTCCCTCTCTCTGTTTTTGTGTCTCTCCCTCCAAATCACTCAATATGCCTTCTATGGAGTCCGAACTTGCATGCAGCAAGTGGAAATTATGATCCGAGACGATTTCCCATAAAATGTCCAATGGCTAGTTGTCAGTTTTGACCACTGCAGCTGACGTTTTCCAGCCCTAGGACCTTATAATATTGGATATGGAGCATTCCCTCTCTCTGTTTTTGTGTCTCTCCCTCCAAATCACTCAATATGCCTTCTATGGAGTCCGAACTTGCATGCAGTAAGTGGAAATTATGATCCGAGATGATTTCTCATAAAATGTCCAATGGCTAGTTGTCAGTTTTGACCACTGCAGCTGACGTTTTCCAGCCCTAGGACCTTATAATATTGGATATGGAGCATTCCCTCTCTCTGTTTTTGTGTCTCTCCCTCCAAATCACTCAATATGCCTTCTATGGAGTCCGAACTTGCATGCAGCAAGTGGAAATTATGATCCGAGACGATTTCCCATAAAATGTCCAATGGCTAGTAGTCAGTTTTGACCACTGCAGCTGACATTCTCCAGCCCTAGCACCTTATTATATCGGATATGGAGCATTCCCTCTCTCTGTTTCAGATTTTCTTCTCCAAAATCACTCAATGTGCTTTCTTTGGACTCCGAACTTGCATGTCTGAAGTGGAAATTGTGATCCAAAAGTGAAACAATTTAGTTGAGCGGTTGCAAATGCTCGTCCACGTTGAATATCAGTCACCTGACTGATGTTCTACAGAAATTGATATAAAGGACCTTAGGGCATTGGAAAAAAAGGAGAAGAAACTATTTGCCTCTCTTTCCATATCATGAATGTAATAGGAAATTAATGAAAAAAAATCTTAATCGTTTTTCGGGTAAATTAAACCGCGTTTTCCCGAATTATTACAAATTAATTTGAAACTGACCTACGAATCCTCATTTTTCCCTGTCTTTTCGACCGTACCATGGGATACTACCTCAAACTCGAGTGGAAAAAACCCTCGAGAACTCTTCCAACAGGCGGAAAGACCAGTCAGCCACTTTTATCCAAGAAAAATAGTGAATTACATTCACGTGTCATGGAGAAAACTGCAAATGTACTTTGAACATTTAATTTATCTGTATCGAAGACACATACACCTGCTGATTGGATGACACTTGGCACCTGTATGCCTCTATACTGTGGTTATTTTCTTGCATTAAAGGGCGCAAGTTGTTTTTTTTTTTTTTTTTTTAATTCTTTATCCAGAGGATTTTTACACGAAATGGCCTCAGAAAGAGGAGAAACAAGAGGGACGAGGCACACACGTAGACGATGGGGCAGGTGTTGTGGCTGGGTTACGCTCAACAGCTGCCTCCCACCTGGAACTTTAGACTTCTTTAGCCTCTGTTATTGTTATTGTTTCGTATATATTTTTTTTTTTTCTTCTTTCTCCACTGCGTTTTGTCTCATTTTATAAATATGTAACTCGTGCTGAGAGGCAATTTCAGTGTATTAAGTACTTATTTTTATGCTTTTTCAACAAAGATATAAATAATTTGCGGGGAAATTTTTTTTTTTTCCTTTTTTTTTTTTTGCTCTGCTGATATATCACCTGGATGAGGGAATATAGAGGTGGTTACAAAGACTCGAGGCCGGTTACCCGGCCTACTTAAGTGCAAACGAGGGTGATATAATGTGGAGAAGCAACGGATGAAGAGAATAGTGGGGTAAAATGAGAATTTTATGGAGAACCGTTGGAGATGGCTTTTTTTTAACGGTTGCATTGGAAAGCTGAGGAAATTTTAGGTGGATAACATGGGTCAAGAGTTTTTTTTTTATTTTTTTGAAAATTTTGATTTTTTTGGGGAGATTTGAAGGTAAATTTTTTTGGATTTTTGGAAAATTTCCGTTTTTTGAGGATATCTCTGGTTCTATTTGTCGTAGCGCTTCGGGGTTGCACGCAAATGAAAGCTGAGCTCATTTCCCATCGATTTATGGGGTTTAGAAGCGAAAATATCGTTTTTTCAAGGACTTTCAGGGGGAAAACCGATTTTTCATCAAATACGTTATAAATCTTCGAAAAATCGATGATTTTCCTTTCCAACCACATAAATCCATAGCAAATGAGCTTAGCTTTCATTTGCGCACAACTCCGATGCGCTATGACCAATAGAACAAGAGATATCCTCAAAAAATGGAAATTTTCCAAAAATCCAAAGGATTTTTTGCCTTCAAATCTACCCCCAAAAAAGCAAAATTTTCAAAAAATAAAAAAAAATACTTCCAACCCATGTTTTCTGCCTAAAATTTTCTCAGCTTTTCGATGGAATCAATCAAAAAATTCTACCTCAAATATTTCCCTTCATTTTAACCAAAAAAACATTTTTACCCACGGAAAAAAATTAAATTTTCCAAAAATTGCCAATGAAATTATCAAATTCCAACTGAAAAAAACGATGTCCAACCAACAACGACCCCCCCCCCCTCCCTCTCCCATCAAATAACGAGACTCTGCACGCGCCTTTACGCCGTTCCCAATCCCCTAGGGCTGTATCACTTATTTTATCAGTACCAGCTGCCGATGAATTTTGGGTTTTTTAAAAATCATGCTCAGATCTTATCTACACCTGTCTGATTATCCACCAACTGGTGCTGATTCCTCAATTTTTCTCGCCAAGCTCTCATCTGGAGAGTAGTTTTAAGAACCCGAGAAGTTCTAAGTGAATTAGTCAATACAGAATAATTTAAATAATTTTTCGTAACTAGTTTTAAGAATATCTTCCAAGCAAGAAGACTTAGGACAAAATACCAAGAGAGCTTTTTTGTAGAGCATAAAATTCTCTACAAAAAAGGTTTCTTGACATTTTTTTCTAACTCCACTCGCCTTTAAGATATCAGCTAAATAATCATAAATGTAAAGTAATTATGTGATTTTTTAGAAATATGTTAATTTATTTGAAATTTTTATGGAAGAAATTTTGTTTATGCGACTTGTGAAATATGTATATATAGATATATATATATATATATATATATAAACATTAATAAACAAAATATCGAGTAAAATAAAAAATAATTAAAAAATTAATTTTTAATAAAATGAAACGAATTATTAATAAAATATTCTCTAATTAATTCATAAACCCCATGAAAATGCATGCATGGGGCTTATTAAAGTGCAGATGTATCGTGTATGTCCTCAGGTAGAAAGTGCCACGCGCCTTATGTCCAAGCGCGTGCTTCGCTTATTTCCTCAACATTGTAACCAAAAGTCTCCAACATCCATGTCACCTGCTTGATTGCTCCATAATTTCCCATAAAAAAGGTAATTTCCCTCAGAAACTTCCCCCTCTCGAAACTGCATCCAACCCAAACTCCAAAAAAAAAAAACCATTTAAGTTCATTTCTACATAAAAAGAAAAAACATCTCTTTTAGAATGAATCAGTAGTCTTGGGAGCCTTTTATTAAACTGGATCCATGGGTCGCAATCCTTTGTGTTTCATTCCTTCGTTTGGCCAGGTGAAGATCCCAGGTATAAGTACAAAACAAGGTTCTGGGCAGGTAAACGTGAATTCATTTTTGCTGCTGCCCCAAAATTCGAGAAAAAAAAGAGACACGAATAAGAAGAAATCACTGCAGGATAGACAGAGACAGGGAATTCCCTCTGGGAGCTTAGCCTCCATTTTGTTCCCAGAAATTCACCTTTTTTTTTTTGTCTACTTTTTTCATTTCAGTCTGTAAAATCATTGAAATCACCCTAAAAAACTGCAAAATCTCTCATTTTCCCTCGACTTGCAGTTTCCCAATTTCCGTCTCCCCCCCCCTTTCCCCTCCCACGTGTGCTTACCACCTGCGCGCGCATCCTCCCACCGCCATTTTGTGAACATCGATAATTTCGTGTCCGATGAAGAAATTCCCGAATTTCGTCAACTTTTTTTAATTTATAAAGTTTAGAAATAAGAAAAAAAACGTCTTTTTATTTAGTTCACGATGATTTGCAAGAGGAAAGTGTTTTGGAGTCAACGTTTAATGCGCCCAGGGGAGAAATGAAGGGGGAGGAGGGGGGGAAAGGCGTTTGAATCGCGTTTCAACGTTGGTAGCAACGACCCTGGGATGCATCGACTCCTGGGGCTGTTTCGAGGGGGTCTAAAGAGGGAGAGAAAAGCCCGCATACCCTTTGTATACATATATATATCTCCCTCTTTTCTTCAGTCTCAGCATCCCTTTAACTTCAATCTTCTCTCTCTCTCTCTCTTGCTCAATTCTCTCTCTCTCTCTCTTGCGCTATACTCTCTCTCTCTCTCTCTCTCTCTGTCTCTCTCATTTCCTTTACTCTTCACTATTGGACGTGTATTCTCGTCTCTATCTTTACCGGCCGGTGTTATTGATCCCACAGCATCCGAGCAATAACGACGTACACTGCCGCTGTACCGGCCGGTGTCGCTAGCAGCTCCGAAAAAAATTTTATTCTCCTTTTTATTGAAATAATTGTGAATTAAATGTAAAAAATTGACTCAAAATACTGTAGAATATTCTCTTTTGCTTTCATAATTCCTAAAAAAAATGCAAAATAGCAAGTTTTTTCGTGAATTTCCATTCTTTTTTCGATATCTTAAAACCATTTAAATTCTTAAAAATTTATTTATTCGCGGAAATTCAGGAAAGAACTGCGATTACCGGAATTTTGATGATTCCATTGAAGAGAACGGTAAATTTTACCCTGAAAAACCCTATAATGCAATCATTTTCAAACAAAAACTCTTTTAGATATAAAAAAAAAACATTTTACCCTCGATCTTCTGCCCTTTTCGCGTCCACCTCTACTATTAATTGTCCCCTGAATATTTCAGGGGATTTTTGAAATTGTGATGAAATTTTTTGTGTATTCTCTGGAGAATAAAATAAATTTTCCAAGGGTGATGTTGAAAAAAAAAAAATAAATAAATAAAAAGGGAAATAAAAAGCTTGATGCTGAGTGCAAGTAAACCCTGGATTTCCCCCTCCAGACAGTATTCTCACCCCTTCTTGCCCCCCTCCCCCCCCCTTCCTCTTCTGATGTAATTTATTCTTGGGGGCAAAACGTGTTGGGAGTGGTCTGGGGTAAAGAGGGCTAAATAAAAAAAGGGGGAGAATCGTAGAAAATACACGATTTCTCGCACGCATCTTAGTCAATGTGCTTGATCGATGGAAAAAAAAAAAATTGTCCAGAACACATTAAGAAAAAATTGTTTTTGCAATAATTTTTCTCCCTTTTTCTCTCGATTCTCAAAGTCATTACGTTTCTGGCATTACAACAGGGATTAAAGAGGCGCTTTGAGTGATTTTTTTTTTTTTTTTTTGCTCTCATTTTCTCCCTCTATTGTGCATGTACTGGTGTGAATTTATGTGTATTATAAAAGAGGGGAGAGAAAAAAAAAAAAGGGGGAGGAAAGAAGGGGCTCTTATAATTGGTGTGGCACGACAGAAAATTTTTCACATTACCAGAAATGAAATGAAATGATTAATCATGTAAAAATGAAAAGATTAGGAGAAAATCGTGATGTTGAGGAAATTCTCAGGAAAAATATTGATTTTTTCCTGGGGGAAAAAGAAATATTTTTATTAATTGACATTTAATTTTGGAGGATTTTAATAAATTCTTCTTGCTCGTGGATTTTCTGTGATATTTTATTTATTTAAGTTCTGCTAAATTTTTTATGGTGGAAATTCGATGGCTACTGAATTAGCATGAAAGAGAATCCATATAAAGATGCAGCCCTCTTTCATGAAAAAGAAACCCCCCCCCCCCCTCTTTTTTTTTATATTTCAAGCTAGTCTCGAGTGCCAGTTAGGCTTCAATGCTTCTGCCTTCTCATTAACGATTTTTTTTTTTTTCGTTTATTAAGTGCTGCACTTACCCTTTCACCTTAATTCTTCAGATAAATAAATAAATAAATAAAAATACTGCAATGTCAATGAAAACATTTTTGCATAGATTGAATTTTCGATTGGATATAATTAATTTTATTTTTTATTTTATTTTTAGTTTTTTAAGAATCTTAGAAAACATCAATAAAACAGACAAAATGTCGTTTGTTTTGACAATTATTTAGTATTGTTAAATTAATTTCTTCCAACGTCCCATCATTCCCATGATTCCAATACAATAATGATTAAACGTGGAAATGAGAAAAACAATTGATAAAAAAAATGTTTTTTCGATGCCACCAATTTTTTTTAATCCAGTTATAAACTAATGGCATCACCACAAAAGACCGTTCAATATTTCCAGAAATTGCTTGTACTAAATTTTAATGAAGATTCGTGGAATAACCGATACTGGTTCAATATTTGAGGCTTCAACTTCACGTAAACTCTCGTAATTACGGTTAAAATCAAGAGGCGAAATAATATAGTTCAGTAGTTGAGTATGCACGTGTGTACGACAATATTCCACGTGTATATCAAACAAAGAGCCTTAATTGCATCTAAAAAAAACCTTAACTTTCATGAAAAAAAAAGGACTTAAAAAACTCCGAAAAATCACCCCTAAATTCTCTCATAGATATCTCGTAAACGATGAGATTTGCGAGGATTCATCAAGATACCTTTTTTGTAGAAAATTTAATTTCCCACAAAAAAGGTCTCTTCAAGATTTTCTCTAAAACCAATAGTTTCTGAGTGCACATTGATCGAAGGATGTCGTAGCCAAGCAGACTGGAATAGAGTGTTTCGGTCAATCCCCCGAAAGCTCGAGGGCAACAGCCCTTTGTAATAAAACTCAAAGAACATAAAAAAAAAACTCCATTATTTCATAGATAAAGTCAATATTATTAAACCGAGAGTAGAATTGTTGGTCCTGGACAACTATGCTTCATTTAAATAAACAAAAATCATTGGGAAAGCCCCGGGCTTTTGTGTCCTCCAGGCACAAAATATTTCTCTACACATCCCTGGACTGGCTGAAGCCCCTGTTTTCCTTCTTGGTGCACCGTACCAGGGCTGTAACAAGCCTCGCCCATATCCCACCCAGTTTATCCCTGCAACCGGGAGACTCACCCTGTGTGGTAGTTTTCTCCCTCGTTCGCTGCAGGTCAGTGCCCTCTGGTAACATTGAACCACCCTCAGTTGCAGTCACGGGCGAATAAAATGCGCGTGCGCTTCAAAAAAAAAAAAAAAAAAAAAAAAAAAAAAAACGAGAATTTAAATTTCCAAACCCCCCACAAAATTCCGCATATCCTTCCTCAATTCTCTCTCTGTATCCTCATTTTTCTCATTTTTTCTTCCACTTTTTTTCTTCCCTCTTTCTTTAATCTCTTCTATGTACATTTCCCCTCTGCCTCTATTCACCCCCTTCCCCTTTACCCTCTGTATATACGCTTTCAGAATAAAGCACTACATGTTATCGTATTTATATATCTCTTCTATACTCTGCCAACACCCCATCTTCACTACAATAATATAATATCTTTTTTTTTTTTTCATTTTTTCTTTTTTTTTTTCGTATCTTGATCGTAGAAAAGTACTTTTGCTTGGAATCAATCCAGAATACACGGAAAATATGGGAAAAATTTCGAAAAATTGTAGAGAAAATGTTTACAGAGTCTTGGGAGGGGGGGGGTCATTAATATCAATTTTCTGCTATTGATATTTTTTTTTTTGTGAAATAATGGGGAAAAAGCTCCTTGTTCGAATACTCGAGGATATTAATATAATTTAAAATTACTCGTGACATTTATATGCTTAAATTGGGGAAGGGGGGGGGGAGGACAGTCCCCCCAGAATTAGTCTCTCCTTCGATCTGTGTAAATGGAGAATTCACGTTTTTATTGGGGAGAAGGGAATCATTATTCAAATCGGAAACTGCAGAGAGAGAGAGAGAGAGAGAAGAAACAAGAGCTTTTCTCGTCGATTGTTCCAGAAACGTCACTCGTTGTATCTATACAGTACGTGTAACATGTACAGTGTGGGTTGGAGAGAAATGAGGGAGGTGCAATGGCCTCATTTTGTACCTCTAGTATACTTCGGTAAATACAACTAGGCTTTTTTTTTTTTTCTTCCCCCTCATTTCAATCCCATTTTTCCTTTTCAAAGTAGGCCTGAAATAATTTTTCGTTCTAATTATTTGGCAATGAGAGAGAAAAAAAAAATTTTTTTTTTCTTTGCAAAATTTTACAAATGATAATTTTTGAGTTTGAATTAATAAACAATTGATTTGTAAAATCATGGAATTAAATTCAGTTCTAAGTAGAATTCTCCATTACGTGTGAATTAATGTTCGACAATATGGCGCAGGACATCAATAATTTTCTCTGTGATTTCTGTCGCTCTGGGGGTAGAAAAGGGGGGGGGGGGGGGGAGGGTGAATTTTTGAGAATACTCTCAAACACAGTCTGCCAAGCTGCTGCAATGATATATCGTGATGATTTACGTAACACAATTACCCTCCCCCCCCCCCCCTCCCCCTCCACCCTTTTTTTTCCACTTGAAATCAGCTGATTGATGCAGAGATTTAAAAATTTTCTTCGTTATCTCCAAATTTCTCGAATAATAACAGAGAAAAAAAAAAAAGGGGAAAAATGTCTCGTGATACTTTTGATAAAAAAGTTATTTGAATTATCAAATAAACTGACAAAACTATTCCAACTGTGTGTGACATAACCGTCCAATGAGAGAGATCGATTCTGAGTCTGGGTCAGTTGAGGGCGTTCAACCCTCGTATACGGTTGCAGCCCGGGAGAAGAGACGTGGCTACACGAAAATCCAGGGAAGTTGTGTAGCTTTTGGGAAAAAAAAAAGGGGAGAAAATATTCGGCTACTGGGGGAAGGGGGGGGGAGGAGGGGTTGGAGAGGAAAAAGCTTGGGAAGTGTATTGGGACACTCCCAGCTTCTTTTCAACGAGATCCTAAGAAAAATTGTGAATTCAATTCAGGGTATTTGGTACTGGTAAAAATCACACTGAGAGGGGGATGAGAAAGATCAACGGTAGAAAACATTTCCATGTCGATGTGGAGTTACTGATAATCTCTGTGGTATAAGGGGGATGATGGGAATTAGGCAAATTGCTTGTTCGTTTCGGTAATGGATCGAAGACTGAGAATCATTTGGATTTAAAAGAAAACTCATTATCATTCATATTCTTCAAAAAGCTTTATTTCTCGGAGTTTTTGAAGTTTTCGTTAAAAAAAAAGCTAAAAAGCTCGCAGTAAAATTGTGCTATCTCGCTTAACCACCGAATCATTTTTTTATAAATGATTTCCAATAAAAATCGACTTTTCATTCGAAATTCCATTGAAAAATAGGAAAAAAAAGCGCAAATCCTGAAGATATAAATTTAAACAAAAAAATTAAACAAGCAGGTGTTAGTCGTTATTTTTTCTACGTTATTCTCTAAATCGCTGTTTCTTTCTTTCAATTTTTGCTAATTAATTAGCAGGATGCTTCCGAATGGTTCTTCATGAATTTTTTCTATCATCTCTCTCGAAAAAAAATTATGTATACTAAATTTTACATGAAAAATCACTTTTTCACTTTTAATGGTCCCTTTTGGGTACAGTTGTCTGATTGTCCTACGAAAGTGAGTAGAGGCTTATTTGAAAGAGAAAAATATGTTATTTTAGAAAACCAAATAAAAAATATGGGTGTCCATTCAAAAAAATCGAGAAAAATTGCATTTTTTGGATTTTTTTTTGGAAATATTGAGAAAAAAATACATTTTTTAATGTAATAAGCGGAGAATTTCATCCAAAAATTCCGAAAATTGAGGGTTTGTTCAGCTCATGAAGGCGAATCTTTTGAGCTCCATCCCGATAAAATCGGATGAGTAGTTTGAAAGATACAGCTTCTTTTCGGAAAAACTTCAATTCAAAATATCTCGAGAACCGTTCAGCCGATATGCCTCAGATCCAATCCTAACCATCCTCATCAGAAACTACATGTACAAAAAAAATTTGAAGTCTTTAAGTCAATTATTCATTGAGCTATGATCGTAAAACCGATTTTTTGAAAAAACAAAAAGCACAAAAAAATTAATAACTAATAGAATAATGGGATTAAATTCATAAAAATTCCCCAAAAGTTAGATATCATGGTTGCGAATATTGAGAAATTTTAAAAGATACAATTTTAAAAAAAAGCGGAAGCAAAAAAGCTAAAAAGCACCGTAAAATCGTGCTATTTCGTTTAACCTCCGAATCATTTGCTTTTGAATGATTTCCGATAAAAATCGACTTTTCATTCGAAATTTCATTAAAAAATAGATAGAAAAAAAGGCGTAAATCCTGGAGATATAAATTTAAAAAAAAATTAAAAAATCCTGGAGATACGCCCTTTTTATCCCAAACATCCCTTAACATAAGCCCTTATTTTACTCAAAGGCACTGTCTCTTCCGCTTTAACCTGGATGGTCCTGGAGGACACAAGAGGTGAACGATCGACAGGGCGGGACGTGACCTTTTGCACGAAGGATAATGCCAGGCGTTGGGGATAAATGTGGGAGAAATGTGTACAGAGGGGGGGGGGGGGGGGGGGGGGTGGGGTGGTTGGGGTTGTATGAGCGTACGTGCATTAACCCCTCTTGTAGAAACACTGCTGCCACCACTGGCGCACACAGTTTCCTCTCTTCCTGTCGGTGGTTGCGCCGTTACGTGCAACCCTCCAGAAAACTGATGTTTCCACCCCCCCCCCCCCCCCCCCCCCCTCGTCATTACAAACTCCCCTTCAATCCATTTTTCACCTTTATGTCACTGCATCCCCCTTTCTCCAGAAACTTCTCGAATTTTTGACTATGAACAAAATTATGTGAATTAATATGCGACGTTTTTAAAGAAAGTTGAAATTAATCGATAAAATTGGCTTCGATTGACTGCAGAAAGTTAATTCCATCAATAATCAATGTTTTATCTTTTTTTTTAGACAATCTGGTAATTGAGATAATCGATATTGCCTCGGATTTAGTCAAATCATGAGTTCATTTCATTTTTCACCGTTTTTTTGGTGAATAAAATCTTTCATGTAATGCATTTAAATAAAAAAAGTTTAAAGTTTTGAACAAAGATTTTTTACTTTCGAACGATAAAGTAGAAAACGTGGAGGATTGACGTCAGTTGGTAAGTGTGGGAGTTATCTCTGGACTTCTGCAGAATCAAAATTATCAGCAGTAAGTAGAAGATAATTGATTGGTGAATGGTAAAGTGAGATAAGTTTGGAAAAATCATGAAACTTCGGGGAATTCCCGAAATTTAAATATTTCATGCGATGAATGCCTTCATGAAGAACATTATTCGCGAAAGTGATCAATAATTTATGGAATAAGATCATTAATTATTTGAATTTCATAGATTAAAGTACAATTTTACCTATTTTATTATTTCAGTATAATATAAATTCAACGAAATTGAATCTCTTATCTCTTATCTCCAGACATTTTGCAGTGTTTGCGTTCTGAAAGAAATTTAGTTTCGCAATAAGATAGAATATATAAATTACACCTGTGACAATTGACCGAAGATTTGAGAGTTCGGAGATTAGAAGCAGTCGAACGTTCACTTGAAATTCATCTCCTCGATAAATTCATTTACAGTAGAATTACTGAAAGGTAAGCCAGTAAATTTTGTTACAAGGCAAAGACACTAGAAATGAAAATCATCAAAATTCAGCTCTTCATCATTATAATTTATTTATGGAATTCATCGTGTGCTATTTATAATATCTACGATACAGGTAATAGAGAATAATTGGTTAATCAAAATTAAATAATATTAGGGTAGTATCCCGTGAGCTCGAGAACAGCTGATAATAAACATAAATTGTGAGTGAAAACATTATATTACATTTAATCAATCTGGGCAATTCTTAGAATCAATTCAAACATTCCAATTCAAATTTCAATATATATAAATTATTCGATTTTAGTAGATTAATGATGTATGATCGAGGGAGTGGGGGAAGCGGTGGTGGGGATGGGCTCGGGAGGTTGCGTGGCTCTCCCCTGGGGAGAGATTCCGCGCGTTATAAGGTACTGCGTTATAACGTAAAAGCGTTAGCTTTGTGTTATATTTTATTTAATTATAATTCACCAATTAACTCTTAAACGATTTTAACAGCACTACAATCACTCGCGAACGAAATACTAACGTTTTAGTGAGTGCAATTATAAATAATTCAAAATTAAAAAAAAAAAAAAGGCTAATTGAATACTGCTTATAACGCGCGGAATCTCTCCCCTGTTTCTCTTATTGGCCGGCTGTGGCGCTCATGAGAGCAGAAAATGGCGAGAAAAGAAGCATTAAATGAAATAATTTGAATTTCAATTGGATTTTTCTTCTCAGGATGGATGGATGCATAGTATTTTGAGAATATTGTCAAGTTACTACACTATCCATCTTTCTTATGCATAGTAATTTTTCATACTACGCAAACTTGAACATTTAACATTTATTTGATTTATGGCCGTCACCCCTATTTCTCCATAAGAAACCATGTATTTTCTGTCAATTTTCAATAATTTTTTTCTTTCTTATATGCATGGATAGCTACCCCGGACCTTTTACAATATAATTCTTCGAGGAATAATCTAACTATAAAAAAATTTTGACGCTCCAAATCGAAAATTTTTGTCATGATCATACATCCTTAAATAGAAAGTGGGAAATCTCTCTCCTTCACATAAGTATCAAGAGGCAAATTTATTGGGAAAAATTGTTACAATAAAATAAAGGGAAAAACATCTAACCAATTCAAAGAAGGTATTATTTCTTCAAAATAAAAGGCCACAAACCTAAATGATGGGTTATTAGTAATAAATCGTACGCAGAGTTTATTTTAGACTAACGCCGTCGGCGGCCGCAAGCGGCCGCCTCCGTTGATTAGTGTCGATTTCTATTTGTTATTTTAAATTTTAATGATACCTCCGTATACTCAGCGTATAGAAACATTATTTTCAAAGCTAACTAATCCTTAAACGTTTCGGAATAGTTTAGGGAAGTTTAGGAAAGCATTTTTATAATTTGGGAAAGAGTCATTAATTTATTATTAATTCAAACTTTTTTCATGTATAGATAGCAGAAATAGCTATCAGAGATAGCAGAATTTAGGATTAGTTAGAATTCAGGCTCAGCCAGGCTCAGCCCGAATTCTAACTAATCCTAAATGTTTGGGAATAGTTTAGGGAAGTTTAGGAAAGCAATTATAGATTGTTATTTTTGTTTTATATAGATTTTCTTGCGCTTGGAGGCTCAAGACATAATTTTCATTTTAATTAAATAATTATTCATTCTTAAAGGACGAAATTGATTTTCTTAATATCCCCAAATGACTTCCAAATAAATGAAAATAATTTCAATGTTTTCAAAATTTATTTCTGCTATCTATGCATGAAAAAAGTTTTAATTAATAATAAATTAATGACTCTTCCCCAAATTATAAAAATGCTTTCCTAAACTTCCCCAAACTATTCCCAAACGTTTAGGATTAGTTGAAATTGAAAATAATTTTTCTATCTGCTAAGTATGATGACTGAAAATTCAAAAAAATTAGTTTCCGTAATGTCCACCAGAAAGCGCTTTTGTCGATTCGAGTTCGACTATTTTCATTTCGAGTTTGATCATCCTTCAATTCGAGATGAAATCCGCCATATTCGATTTTAATGCCCTGTCCTTTTTATGAAGGGATAAAGTATTTATTAGCACTCCTTCGTAATAATAATATGGATAGATATCAGCACGTGTGTATCAACAGTTAATCGCCATGGTGAAGTGAAGCCGTGGGCCTTGGCAACGGCAGCTCGCTGGGTGCGCGAGCGCCCTCAGTATATACGGTCTGCGCATGCTCCTCAGTAGAGAGAGAGCATACGCGTATAGAAAGGGATAGAGCGTAAGCGCAGAGGCGCTCATTCCAATACTAAACAATACAACTATCCTATTCAATCGATTATGATTAAGCAGATGGGCTTAGCACTTTAAAGATAAGAATTCGCTAAATAAAAATATTATTTTACTACAATGTAAAGAAAATTTGAGAAGAAAAAAATTATATTCACAAGCTGAAGATATGACTTTCGAATAGTTTAATCAATTTTTCAGGTCAATTAAACCACATTTTCTCGAATTATCAGCAATTAATTGGAAACTAATTTCTTTTGCTGTTTTATCGAGCGTAATCTGGGATACTACCTCAATTTCCGTAGATTCCAAACGAGAATATTCAAATTATTCTACTTCTTAGGCAAAGAAATATGGAAATTGAATTTGATAATAGATGAAATAACGTCAAATCCTGACTACAGTCAAAGAAAGAGTAGTACTGGACTTAATCGAGAGATAAAAAACCAATTAAATGTGATCAATGAGCAATTAGATGGAATAGAAAACTCCATACATTCAAAAATAGTTCATGATTCATTGAATCTATTTCCATTCAACATATTTCTCCATAAGTCCATTGATACTTTTGAACTATTCGCCCAAAGTATTGACGAAGATTACAAAGAATTCCGTAAACACATTGACGAAACTGATGATGATGCTGATATACTGAATAGATATATGAAATCAATTCTTCCATATATTGAGAATAAAATTCAGATGGTTAGAAAAAATGTTATTGAACCCAATGAGCTACTATCAAATTACAATATTCTGGTGCATTCAATTACTGCCTTTGCATGTGTAAGCATCGTTTTTTAAATTATTATGATCTATTCCAACAATTACTGGACTAATCAATAGCTTCCTTATCTTATTTAGACTTTACAGTCAACCATCTGCGGTAGTGCTCGAATACTTTCAGATATCTTAATTCAACTGTTCAAAGTAGCACTGATAGCTGAACTGAAGACTTACACGATTCTCGTTACTGCAAGAATTCATGGATTCCCGGTGACTGCAGGTGAATTTCCACCCAATAAATTACATTTTCCTTCCTTTTTGATCGTACGAGAGGCTTCCGCGCGTGCTACGCATGGGCACTTCCATTTACATGAATATATTAATAGGACCGATAGATGTCGCGTCGGTTTCGGTCTTACGCTTACGCTCATTCGATATACTTTCGAGATATATCGATATCGAGAGTTTTCTTTCCTTTTTATAATAGGAATAATCTAGTAAATATTAAATTATCATGGTAAATATGCTGAAAAGTGGCCTATCCAAATAAAATTAATTGAAATTAATTTAAATTACCTCAGGAAGGGAGGTGGCGAAAATGATGTAATATATCTTGGTCAAAAATTTGAAGGAAAGTATAGGAACTCGTAATAGTTCAGTGGTCAGAACACCTGACATGTAATCAGAGGGTCGTGGGTTCAAATCCTGCTTGCGCATTCCATATTTTTTTCCGAAGATTTGACTTTGATAATTATTAACTTCCCGATAAGGGAAGTTTATGTAATGGCCCCGAAAATGGAAAATCGATTTTTCGATCGATTTCCATGTTTTGAGACCTCCTGAACATTTTTTGATCGATTTCGCGATCATGTCTGTATGTGTGTGTGTGTGTGTGTGTGTGTGTGTGTGTGTGTGTGTGTGTGTGTGTGTGTGTGTGTGTGTGTGTGTGTGTATGTCCGTAAACAGATGTTTCGTTCACGTTTTCTCATAAATTAATAATGTGATCGAAGTGATCGATGTCGTGATCGAAGCATCTTGACATAGATTCGCGGCCATTAGATTTTGATTGAAATCGATCCGGTAATTTCTTAGTTTTTTAAGAAAAACATTATTAAATTTTTCTTAACTTCTCAATAAGCGAAGTCTATGTACTGACCCCGAGGAGGAAAAATCGATTTTTTTATTAATCTCATATATTGCGATCTCCCCAACTTTTTTTAATAGTTTTTACTACTATTTCTGTTGTTATTTATCATTCTTTTCATTCAACATTTTTCCTAATAGTAAATGAGAGAAATTATCGGGAAGTTCTTAATGCGGCTCAAAGAGTCACACTCATCACAATACACTCTTACTAATTCCTTCTCATCAGCAGTAAAGTACTCCCCCATTCGCGAGCGAGCGTAGCGAGCGAGCAGCTACGCACTCCTCTGTTCGCGAGCGAGCGAAGCGAGCGAGCAACTACGCACCCCTAGTTTAAATTTTATGTAGGCCCTTTTCCTGCATAATTACCATTATCATTCTTCATTGAATAATAGGAGGAATGAATGTATCTATCCTGGAAGAATTCGAGAAAGAGTTTAAAAATTACGTTAAAGAATTTTCATCGAGCCTACACTTAACTGATCCTGTGTATCTAAGGGCCTGCGAGCCTGAAAATAATATTTGGATTCGAGGTATTTATATGTTCCTGAATATCATTGAGAGTAAATTCATTCCATTCAATTCATTTCATTATCTAGCAAAAGAAGAATTTTTTGTTAAATAATGGTGAATTTACAGGTGAATCCTTCTACGAATTTGTTGGAATAATTCAGACGACAATTTTTCGGTATCACTGGATGAAGTGCAAATTCGACAGTTGCAATGATATATGGTACAAAAAATCACGAAAATGTGAGGCACAGTATTACGATAGTCGAAGTGGCTGTTCTGGTACTCCAAGTGAATGCATTTATCTGAATACTATGGAGGCTTGTGTATTGGTAGAAAATTCTTTTTGAAATTATTGATTAAATATCTGTTATCTACGAATCATTGATGATTGATATTTTTCATTAAAACAGAAAAATGGTCCCTATAAATTTCAGTACGTGAACTCAACAGAATTTGGTTTACTTGGAAATAATTCTAAATGTTCAACAAGCAATAGTTATCTAATTAAAGATGGAAGCAGTTGGGATTACACTTCTTCTACATGTGCCTGCAATTGTTATGGGAATGGAAATAAAGTTAGTCTTTTCACCATGATGAGCAACATAAAAGCCAATATGTAAGCTCAACCAAAAAAGACTATAGACTAAGAAAAAAAAATTTTATAACACAATTTTCATTCGCAATTTTTATATTTATGTGTATTGAAATTTTCTGGAACAAACATTTTTTTCATTTTCGCTTAGATGCAATAGTTTAGACTGAAAAATAAAAATCTATTTATAATTTAAAGGGTCATTACCAGTTTACGATTCATTCGGAGAAATAACATTCTGTATATTCAACCAAAACAGGGGAAATTGAATCCTGATGGCCAAATATCTCGTTATTCAGAAAAATGGTTATCCATTCCAACGTCTAAATTTCAGTCAGTAAACAGAGAGAACAGAGTTTTTTTCTTGGACGATCTACAATTACCATCAGGCTTTGTTCTAACTGGTAATCTCATAAGAATATGTGATAAAAGTAAATAATTTTTTTAAATCAAATATTATTTCAGGTGTTAGATTCAACGAAGTTATGAAAAGAAATGTATCTGGTTTTGCCATTGAAATATTTGGTGTACCATTTGATTATAAAAGCGGCCAATTAAATTTGAATCCATCATTTCTTATAAGCAAACGAGTAATGAACGAGGATCCAGGGTAAAAAATACCTAATTGAATCAATTATCTCATTGATTAATTCTCTTCTTTTTTCTTTTTATTTATAGTGAACCTCTTTTATTCGAGACAGTGAGTTCACTACATGCACCGACGCCTCATCTAATCTTCCCAACAAACAAAAAATATGTTTCACTCAAACGATCAGATTTACGAACTGATTTTGGACAATCAACTCTTCCATTATTTGATGCTGTACCAATTCCAACTAATCCTCCATTACCATTAGGTGGTTTAGGAATTTTTCATAAGGGCGCTAATGGCTACGCTGGATTTATTTCACTCAGGCTATATGGAATCAAATATGCTCAATATTTCATGGATTTTCAGAACATGTACATCAAGCATGACAGAGTATTATTCAATTGTTCAAAATAGTCGTCACAGAATAATCATGATTCTAAATATAGAATATTAAGTAAACTAAAATTACTCTTCTCTAATCCTTTAATCTGTATTTTTGAAAATATCTCAATTAAAGAGTGTAGACATATTTGCTAAGGGTATATCTTATCGTTCTTTATCTTGAATTACCTCATATTTTTCCTGCATGTGAAGAAGGGGAAGTGCTCTATTTTTCAGCACAATGAGAATCCTATATAAGGATGAAAAAAAGCTGGCAACATCAGTTGAAACGGTAGAAGAGAGCTAGATTATTCATTTAAATTTTCATTTGACCAATTTAACGATAAAACTTCAAGAGTGATATTCTAAATATTTTACTAAGAATGAAAATGTTCAATAGCTATTTTTTAATACTTCTTATGATCTATATACGTAGTTCATTGTGTGACCTCGAAGCTGTCTATAGAACAGGTGATAGAAAAGGATTAATTAATTAAGAAATGGGAGAATCTATTCTAACTTATTTTATGGAAAAATCCATTTAATTCAACAGGCAGAAATGTATGGAAATTATATTTGATGGTAGATAATGGAACATATCTTGGTGATAGCTACAATTTCTTTCCTCTGTACTTAAATCAAATGGAAATAATTCATGAGCAATTACAAAAAATGGAAATTTCTGTAAATTCTAAAACCATTCACAATTCATTTGACGCACAGCCATATCCCATAATGCTGTACAAATCCTTGGATAGTCTGGGAATTTTTACACTATCGATTGATCGATATTACGATGAATTTCGTGAGATAATTGATAAATTTCACTATTATTCTGAAGAATTGGGACACTTTACAAAATCAGTTATTCCACAAATTGAGGAGAAAATTATGACTATACGAAGGAAAGTTTTTGAACCAATCGAATCACTAGGCCAAAATTTGATATACACAATTGCTGGTTATGTGGCTGTAAGAATAATATATTAAATTACTTATATCCTTTGATCCTATTTATCTTCTATTATGGAATAAAAGAATAAATTCTCAATTCATATTGTTCCAGTCTGAACAGCCAAAGCTTTGCAATAGTCCTCGGATAATTTCAGATGTTCTAGTTGAATTGTTCAAAATGATAGTAATAGCTGAGATGAAAGCCCATGTACTTTCAGCTACTGCGAGAATTTATGTGTTTCAGAATGATGGTAATTTAACTTATCATAGATGAATTAAATCATAAGTATACTGATTGATTTGGCGTTTTTTTTTTTAAATTCAGAATTAATGCATCCTCTAAGTCGAGAGACATTGAAAATGCAGATTGGACGTTACGTGAATTTATTTTCATCGAATATGCCAATCACAGACGCAGTGTATCTGAAAGCCTGTGAGCCTTATAATAACCATTGGATTCGAGGTATTCCATATTATTCTGAATAGTACCACCGAGTAAGAAATTAAGATGAATTATTTGTCTAGATATTACTAAACTGAATGAAAATTTGCAGATAAATCTTTCTATGAGCTAGAAGGTACATTTCAAACAGCTATTTTCAGATACGATTGGAAGAAATGCAATGTGAACACTTGTTATGATATATGGAACGAAGAATCAGACGAATGTGAGGCACACTATTATGATGATCGAAGTGGCTGTTCAGGACATTTAACTGAGTGCATTGATTTGAGTGCCATAAAAGCTTGTGTATTGGTGAGAAAATATGATTTTTCACCTGTTACAGATAATAGATTACAGTAGAGCTTCCCTTGTATCAACTTCTCCTCAATCTCCCACCTGGGAGTCTTGGCGCATGCGCAGTTTGCAAAATGAGGTTATAAACACAGTATCGATGCGCAATAAGTTGCGCACTAGTCCTCTGAGCTGGGAGTGGGGATGAAGAAAATGAGGAGAAGTTGACTCAAGGGGGGTTGAAATAATGGGAGCTCTACTGTATTACCATTTTCGCTCTGAACAGAAAAGTGGTCCCCGCAAATTTCACCATCTAAATTCATCTGAAAACGGTTTACTTGGAAGACCTTCAAAATGTCCAAATTTCAATAGTTATATAATTGAAGATGGAAGTGGTGGGAATTCATCTCACAGTACATGTGCCTGCAATTGTAATGGGAATGATAATAAAATAAGTCTTTTAATTATGGAGAGTAATGTAGACTCCAACATGTAAGCTTATTGATTAGAACAGAGTAACTTAATATCTCAGTTATCGTTTATATTTCGATTGTGTACTATTAATAATTTCAAGGGTCATTACTGGATTACGATTTATTCGCCAAGATCGAATACTATTTATTCAACCGAGAGAGGGAATGCTCTATTCTGATGGTCGTATTCGACACTATTCAGAAAGATGGATATCCATCCCTAAAAATATCTCACCATCGCAAGTTTATCCGATAAACTCAGGAAATAGAATATTTTTCCTCGATGATTTACGTTTACCATGGAGCTTTGTTCTAACTGGTACTTTTAATTATTTTTCATGAAATATTGGCAAATAGATATGATAAAGTAATTTTTTCCTTCATAAATGATCATTACAGGAGTCAAATTCAATCGAGTACAGAGATTAACTGTAATTGGATTTTCTATCAAAATATTTGGTGTGCCATTTGATTTTATGAGTGGGCAGTTGAATCCGAATCCAATTTTTTTAATATCCAAGCAAGCATCAGACAATCATCTAGGGTGAGAATAATTGTAGCCACTGTTTACAATAAAAATAATAATTTTCGATCTGTCTGTCAAATTTATAGGAAACCTTTGGCATTTGGGGCAATGAGTTCTGCTAGTGTAGCTTTGCCTCTTACACTCAGTCCAGATGATGAGAAATATGTTCTATTGAAACGATCAAATCTACGAGATGATTTTGGACAGTCAACCTTGCCACTATTTGATGTTTTACCAGTTCTAACTAATCCTTCATTACCATTAAGTGGATTCGGAATTTTTCACAAAGGCGCTGATGGCTACGCTGGTATTATTTCACTCAGAGTATATGGAATCAAATATGCTAAATATTTCACGGATTTTCAGGACATGTACATCAAGCATAACAGATTAGTATTTAATTGCACAGAATGTGCCTCATAGAATATTAATAATTTTATAGGGGAAGGTGGGGCAAAATGGACATCAGGGGTAAAATGGACACATCTAAATTTTTCGGCAAATATTATGGAAAACTCTTGAAATTAATAGAAATATTGACGTTAGATTGTTTTTGATGATTTAATTGGAAATCTGAGGAAATTTTAGGCGGGAAACAAGTGGCGGAATGATTTTTTTTGAGTTTTTGGCGATTTTGACTTTTTTTAGCATTTTAGAGGGGTCAAACCCTTCCTTTTTTTGAAAATTTTCAGTTTTTTGAAAATATCTTCGGTTCTATTTGTCGTAGCGTAAAAATTCCGATGGGAGGTGAAAGGTGAGATCATTTGCCATCGATTCATAGGGTTTTCGATTTAAAAATATCGATTTTTAATGTATTTATGGACATTTTTGTGAAACACTTTTGTAAAACAGTTTTTAGCCTATAGCTATCCCAAAAATTGATATTTTTGAATTCAAAACTCCATAAATCGATGGGAAATGAGCACACCTTTCATTTGAGATCAACCCTGAATTGATGCGACCAATAGAACCGGAGATATTGACAAAAAACTGAAAATTTTCAAAAAAGAAAAGGCTATTGTTACGTCCTACTACGCTATTAATACGTCACACTATACCCCTCAAAAATACCGAAAAATATAGAATTTTCAAAAAAATCGAAAAAAATACATCTGACACACGTTTTCCGGCTAAAATTTCCTCAGCTTTTCAATGGAATCATCAAAAAAAATCCATCTCTAACTGTTTCATAACATTGTCCATTTTGCCCCACTCTCCCCTATATAGATTATTGAATGAAATGCGAAATATTCCTTTCTAATTCTCTCATTTGTATCTTCAAAAGAAATAAAATGATATTCCACCGAGAAACGTTTCGTTGCTTCTTATCTTAAATCATCACAGTGTGTTTGCTATATAGAAAAGGGGAGAGAGTGATAACTTTTCTAGCATAAGGAGAAACCTATATAAAGATTAAAAATTTGGTAATTTCAGCAGAAACAGTTGAACAGAACTAGATCATTCATTTAAATTCTTTTTCTCAATCAATTTAACGATAAAATTACAATAGTGAGATTCTAAATATTGCATGAAAGATGAAAATGCTTAAGGGACAGCTTTTCATACTTCTCATAGTCTATATAAATGGTTCATTGTGTGACTTTCAAGCTATCTATGATGCAGGTAATATGAAGGAATTAGTTAATTAATAAATAATATTAATTTCGGTAGTATAGTGATAAATTCATTTCAACTCATCTAATTTTACCAAAAATTCAATTTTATAGGCGAAGAAATATGGAAATTGTATTCGATAATCTCTAACATGACATCTACTACTCACTACATTGTCTTTCATTTGTACAAGTATCAAGTCAATGAAGTTCATGAAAAATTGCAGAAAATAGAGAATTCTATGGATTCCATAATCATCAGTGACTCATTCAAATCATTGCCATACTCCACAAATCTGTACAAGTCCATAGATACTCTGGAGATTTTTATACTAGCAGTTGATCAACATTACGATAAATTTCGTCAACAAATTAGTGAACTGGAATATAATGCTGATAATTCACGAGATTTGATGAGATCAGTTATTCCAGATATTGAGGAGAAGATTTTAACGATACGACGAAAAGTGCTTGAACCAAACGAATTACTGGGACAAAATTTGATATTCGCAATTACTGGACATGTAGCTGTAAGAATAATTACTCAAATTATTTATCTACTTCTAAAATCAATTATTTCCTATTAGAGAATGAAAAAAATAAGTTTTCCATATTATTTCAGATCGCAGAGCCATATCTCTGCAAAAGTCCTCGAATAATCTCAAATATCCTAGTTCAATTGTTCAAAATGATAGTAATAGCTGAGATGAAGGCCCATGTTATGTCAGCTACTGCGAATAGACATCAGTATTTGCCCAGTAACGGTAAAATATCATAGATAAATTCAATTAGAGATATAGTAATTGAGTCGTCCTTTTTTTTTTTGAAAAGATGCAGGATGGATGAATCATTTATCCCGCGAGACATTAGAAATGCAGATTGGCCGTTACGTGAATTTATTTGCATTGAATCTGCCAATCACGGACGCAGTGTACCTGAAAGCCTGCGAGCCTTATGATAACCGTTGGATTCGAGGTATCTATATTATTTTGAATGATACCCCTGAGAAAGACATTGAGATGAATTATTCCGCTGGATATTTCTTATCTGATCCGAAATTTGCAGATAAATCATTCTATGAACTAGAGGGCACATTCCAGACAGCTATTTTCGGTTACAATAGGCAAAAATGCAATGTAAACGATTGTCACGATATATGGTTCAAGGAATCACGTACATGCGAGGCACATTATTATGATGATCGAAGTGGCTGTTCAGGAAATTTGACTGATTGCTTTGATTTGAATACTATACAAGCTTGTGTATTGGTGAGAAAATATGATCTTTCACCTTTTACAAATAATATTCTATTAATATTTTCACTATAAACAGAAAAGTGGTCCCCGCAAATTTCACTACGTAAACTCAACCACAAAAGGCTTCTTCGGAAAAACTTCAGGATGTCCAAGCTCCAATAGAATTCATCGGAATTTATATAACAGTACATGTGCCTGCAATTGTTATGGAAATGATAATAAAATAAGTCTTTTAATTATGGAGAGTGATGTGAAATCCAACATGTAAGCTTATTGATTAGAACAGAGTAACTTAATATCTCAGTTATCTTTCATATTTAGATTGTGTGCTATTAATAATTTCAAGGGTCATTACTGGATTACGATTTATTCGCCAAGATCGAATACTATGGATTCAACCGAGGGAGGGAAAGCTCTATTCTGATGGTCGTATCCGACACTATTCACAAAGATGGATACCTATTCCTAAAAATATCCCAGAATCCCAGGTTCATCCGATAAACAGAGAGAATAGAGTATTTTTCTTCGACAATTTACGTTTACCATCGAGCTTTGTTCTAACTGGTACTTTTAATTATTTTTCATGAAAGATTAGCAGATAGATATGATAGAGTAATTTTTCCCATCATAAATTATTATTTCAGGAGTGAAATTCAATCGAGTACAGAGATTATCTGTAATTGGATTTGCGGTAAAAATATTTGGTGTGCCCTTTAATTTCGAGAGTGGAGAGTTGAATGCTGATCCAAATTTTGTAGTATCCAAGCAAGCACTGGACAACGATCTAGGGTAAGAAGAATCATTGCATCTTTGTGCATAAAAAATAGTGATCATTGCTCTCTGTTTTTCGAATTCATAGGGAACCCTTGTTATTTATGACAATAAATCCTGCCAGTGCAACTTTGCCTCTTACACTCAGTCCTGCAAATAAGAAATATGTTACACTGGAACGATCAAATCTACGAAATGATTTTGGACAATCAACTTTGCCATTCTTCGATGATGTACCAGTTATAACTAATCCTCCATTACCATTAGGTGGAATTGGAATTTTCCACAAAGGCGCTGCTGGCACCTCTGGATTTATTTCACCCCGAGTATATGGAATCAAATATGCTCATTTTTTCACGGATTTTCAAGCCACTTGTATGAAAAATGATAAAGTATTATTCAAGTGGATCCAACGATCTTCATAAAATATTCATGAGTCTATGTATATATTATATAATAAAACGACAAATATGTCATTTCGTTCCCAAAAACTTCCATAAAATTTTTTTACATTCAGACATCTATTTGCTTCTTATCTCAAATCATCTTGTATTTGCTTTGCCAGGAAAAAATGAGATAGTAGTTATATTTCGCATCATTTTTAATCCATAAAATCAGTAGAAGATTGAAATCACGAGTAGAAACATTTAAACAGAGGGAGAGCATTCACCTTAATTTTTTTTAAAAATCAATTCAATTATTCGGAACGGTTTCATCGTCACTAGAGATGAAAATATTCAAAGGACAGATTTTCATTCTTCTCTTCATTTATATACGTAATTCATTGTGTGTCTTCGATACTATCTACGATGCAGGTAATGAAAAAGCTCCTTAAAAGCACTTACGCCCCTTTGTTTTTAAGGTGATGAAATTATGATTGATTCATGATATCTTATCGATTTGATTTAATTGTAGGCAAAGAAATATGGAAATTGTATTTAATGATCAATACGACAAGTTCTAATACTCATGACAGTTTCAATGGTTTTTTCATGAATAAACCTTTGTTGAATGAAGAGATAATGCATCAAATGAATGAAATTCATAAACAATTAGATCAAATGGATGCATTGATAGGATCTAAAATCATTCATGATTCTCTTAAATCATGGATACACAATGCTATTTTGTACCAATGCATCGATACTGTAGAAATGTTCATTCTAACTATTGATGATTATTACAAAAAATTTCATCAACAAATCAATGAAACTGATGATCATTTTGATAAATTTCGAGAATCTATGGCATTAATTATTCCTAATATTGAAGAGAATATTCAATTGATACGAAGAAAAGTGACTGAGCCAAATGAATTTCTATCGGCACATGGAAATTTGTTTTATCTAATGGCTAATTATCCAGCAGTAAGAATTATTAATTAAATTCCTATTTTTTTAAAAATACATTACAACAATCAAAATTAATTGACACTATTTCCTTTATAGTCCTCACAATCAAATATCTGCGGTAGTTTTCCGATACTCTCGAAAATTTTAGTTCGACTGTTTACAATGATAATCATAGCAGAAATGAAAGTCCACGTCATACTCGCCATTACGAGTATTCTCGGATTTTCCGTAAAAACAGGTATTCAAGCTTCATTTCAATACAAATGAACTTTTCCTGTAATCAATGTTTTTTTATACAAAATAGGATGGAATTATTCGTTCGATGAAGAGGAATTCATCACGCAAATAGCAATTTACGTAAATTCATTATCGTCGAATTTAGTTTTAACAGACGCAGTTTATCTGAGAGCATGCGAACCGATTAATAATACTTGGATTCGAGGTATCTATATTTTTTTGAGAAATATTCGTACGAATTATTTTTAATTTAAGTGGCTTTGCGGTCATAGAGAGGGCGCTTTCGTTTATGAATCATCTGTTTCGAACGGGGGGAGAGGTCCCAAATAAACTTTGTAGAATTTTCCTCCCACCCCTTCAGTTAAATAACGAAACTCAAATTATCGCGTGAAATGATGGAATAATTAAATTAATTTAATTTTAAGAATTAAATCAATTTAAAATTATGCACAAAATCTGAAAAAAATTGAGGAGTTCAGTATTCGATCTCGAGTGAGTATTGAAATCACATCTTTCCACTTTCCGGGCGGATGCTTTAAACCATTAAGCTACCGAGACCTCTCACACCTCAAATTTTCAGAAACTTGTGCATATCGTGTTTATAGCCAAATTATATATCTATGACCGCAAAGCCACTTAAATTAAAAATAATCTTAATATTGAATGGTCGATAAAATCACATTCTATTCGTACGAATATTCATTTACAATTGAATGAAAATTTTCAGATGAATCCTTTTACGAACTAGAAGACACCTTTCGAACAGCTATTTTTCACTACAATTGGCAACAATGCATCGAGGATACGTGTTCTGATGTATGGTTCAAAGGAACCGGCAAATGTGGAGAACAATATTACGATAGTAGAACTGCTTGTTCTGGGACTCTAACTGATTGTACTAACTTGAATACCATAAAGGCTTGTGTATTGGTGGGATAATATTTTTTAATTAAGTTCATTTTTGTTACTCGTAGATTGAACCAGATTAATTAATATTTTTCATTTGAAAAAAAAAAAACAGAAAAGCGGTCGCAAAAGATTTCATCACGTGAACTCAACGGAAAAGGGTTTCCTCGGGAGTAATTCCGAGTGTCCAAAAGACAATAGTTATATCATTGAAGATGGGGATGGTCCGAATTTCTTTCATAGTACATGTGCCTGCAATTGTCTTGGGAATGGTGATAAAATCAGTCTATCGATTATGCAGAGCAATGTGAATTCAAACATGTAAGCTTACAGATTAGCACAGACTTATTGAATGAAAATTGGGAGTTATCAATAACTTGTTTTAAAGGGTTATCACTGGTTTACGATTCATTCGACAAAATGGAATTCTTTATATTCAACCAAAGGAGGGACGTTTGGATGCTGACGGTAATATTCTTCGTTATTCAGAACGATGGCTCCACATTCCGAAAAATATCTCAGAGTCTCAGGCTCTTCCGATAAACCGAGAGGACAACGTATTTTTCCTCGACGATTTGCGTTTACCATCAGGATGTGTTCTAACAGGTAATTATCTGATAAATACGATAAATAATTTTGTTCTGAATAAAACATTGTTTCAGGTGTTAAATTCAACAGAGTGAAAAGAAAATTTGAGACGGGATTTGCCATTGAAATATTTGGTTTTCCATTTGATTATAAAAGTGCTAAATTAGATCTCAATCGACAATACTCCAGAAAAGCGTCGGACGAAGAATCAGGGTGAGTTGGATTTTTTCTACTTGTGAGGATGAATAATTTTTCATCGTTTTTCTATTGACAGGAAGCCCTTAACTTTTGAGAAAATAAGTTCAGCCCTTGTAGCCCTGCCTCTTGAACCTACTCCAGAAGATAATAAATACGTTTCACTAGTACGATCAAATTTACATGAAGATTTTGGACAATCAACTCTGCCATTATTCGATGCTGTACCAGTTACAACTAATCCTGCATCACCATTAAATGGATTTGGAATTTTCCACAAAGGAACTGATGGTTACGCTGGTTTTATTTCGCTCAGAGTGTATGGAATAAAATATGCTGAATATTTCACGGATTTCCAAGACATGTACATGAAAAATAATAAAGTACTATTTAATTGTACGAAATATTCCTCATAGAATATTAATGAGTATATTTTTGGATTATCAAATAAAGTGAAGAATATTCCTCTCTAATTTTTTTATCTGTACTTCGACAGAAATTGAATTACATGTCACGATGAAACTTCTTGTCGCTTCTTATCTCAAATCATTGCGGTATGTTTGCTATATGTGAAGGAGAGGGAGTAATTTTATTTTTAGTCTGATGAAGAACTCATATAAGAATGAAAATTTGGCAATGCCAGTAGAAACAGTTGAACAAAACTATATTATTCAATAAAATTTCTCCTCAACCAATTTAATGATAAAACTTCAATAGTGAGATTCGAAATATTGCATGAAAGATGAAAATGCTCAAGGGGCAGCTTTCAATACTTCTCATAATTTATATACGTAGTTCATTGTGTGACCTCGAATCTGTCTACGTTACAGGTAAGAGGAGAAAAATTAATAAATTAGTAAATAATATCAATTCTAGTATCTAGATGGAAAATTTATTTAAGCTCATGCAGTTTAACCAAAAAATCATTCAATTTCATAGGCAAAGAAATATGGAAATTGTATTTGATGATAGATAATATGACATCTACTACTAGCTACCGTGCCTTTGAACTGTACACGTATCAAGTTAATGAAATTCATAAGCAATTACAAAAAATGGAAAATTCTATGGATTCTAAAATCATTAGTGACTCGTTCAAATCGTCGCCATATCCCATAATGCTATACAAAACCTTAGATACTCTGGAAATTTTTATACTAGCAATTGATCAACATTACGATAATTTTCGTCAACAAATTAGCGAAATGAGGTATAATGCTGATGATTTGCGATATTTCATGAGATCAGTTATTCCAGATATTGAGGAGGAAATTGTAACGATACGAAAAGAAGTACTTCAACCAAATGAATTACTGAATAAAGATCTGATATTTGCGATTGCTGGTCATGCAGCTGTAAGTATTATTCGTTGAATGAATTATTTAGTTCAACAATCAATTATTTTTCATTACAGAATGAAAAATTGAAAGAATTGCCGAAATTAGGAAAATATAACTGATTTTTTTTTAAAGAAAATAAAATGATAAGTTTCCCTCATATTCTTTTAGTCCGAACAAGCAGATTTATGCAGTAGTCCTCGAATACTCTCAGCAGTTCTAGTTCAATTGTTTAAAATGATTGTAATAGCTGAAATGAAGGCCCATGTTATGTCAGCTACTGTGAATAGATATCAGTATCTATCACGTACCGGTAAACTATCATACATAAATTAAATTAGAAATATAGTGTTTGACTTCTCGTTTTTGTTTCAAGACGATACAGGATTTTTGAATTATCTAAGTCGAGAGACATTGAAGAAGCAGATTAGCCGTTACGTGAATTTATTTTCACTGAATATACCAATCACGGACGGAGTGTACCTGAAAGCCTGCGAGCCTTATGATAACCGTTGGATTCGAGGTACAGTAGAGCGTCAATTATCCGAAACGTCAATTATCCGAAAGGAAATAGAATTTATCCGAAAGTCGATTATCCGAATGTTGATCTGATTATCCATAAATATTAATTTTTTTTTTTCCATAAATATTAATGATCTAAAAAATAATTTTGTTCATTCGAACAATTATGCCCTGAATAAGCTGCATTCGTTTTTTGCGTTTTTTAAATCCATACTTAAGTTCGTTCCATATCACTCAATAATACAATGGTTATTATGGCAATTCACCCAAAAATATGCTTGTATGGTTAATGTTCTTTGCATTCTTAAATATATATATTTTATAATTTCGACAAAATCAACTTTTTCTCCCACGAAATATGAGTGTTTGGTTATCCGAAATTTTGATTATCCGAAAGGGGTTCCGTCCCAATTGATTCGGATAATCGACGCTCTACTGTATCTATATTATTTTGAATGATTCCTCTGGATATTTTTCATCTGAATTGAAATTTGCAGATGAATCCTTCTATGAGCTAGAAGGTACATTCCAGACAGCTATTTTCGGTTATGATTGGAAGAAATGCAATAGGGACACTTGTTACGATATATGGTACGAAGAATCAGACGAATGCGAGGCACACTATTACGATGATCGAAGTGGCTGTTCAGGACATTTAACTGAGTGCATTGACTTAGATTCCATACAAGCTTGTGTGTTGGTAAGAAAATATGATCTTCCATCTGTTAAAGATACCATAGTCTCAATATTTTCGCTTTAAATAGAAAAGTGGTGCCCGCAAATTTCACTACGTAAACTCAACTGCACAAGGTTTTTTTGGAAAACCTTCAAAATGTCTAATTTTCAATAGTTACATAATTGAAGATGGAAGTGATTGGAATTCATCTCACCATACATGTGCCTGTAATTGTCTTGGGAATGATAATAGAATCAGTCTTTTGATTATGCAGAGCGATGTGAATTCAAACATGTAAGTTTAGAGACTAGCACAGATTTATTGAATGAAAATTGGGATTTATCAATAACTTGTTTTAAAGGGTCATCACTGGTTTACGATTCGTTCGACGAAATAGAATTCTTTATATTCAACCAAAGGAGGGACGTTTGGATGCTGACGGTAATATTCTTCGTTATTCAGAACGATGGCTCCATATTCCGAAAGATATCTCAGAGTCTCAGACTCTTACGATAAACCGAGAGAACAATGTATTTTTCCTCGACGATTTGCGTTTACCATCAGGATGTGTTCTAACAGGTAATTATCGGATAAATACGATAAATCATTTTGCTCTGAATAAAGCATTGTTTCAGGTGTTAAATTCAACAGAGTAAGAAGAAAATTTGAGACTGGATTTGCCATTGAAATATTTGGTCGTCCATTTGATTATAAAAGTGGTGAATTAGATCTCAATCGACAATACTCTAGAAAAGCGTCAGACGAAGAATCAGGGTGAGTTGAATTCTTTCTACTTATGAGAATGAATAATTCTTCATCGTTTTTCTATTGACAGGAAGCCCTTAACTTTTGAGAAAATAAGTTCAGCCCTTGTAGCTCTGCCTCTTAAACCCAGTCCAGAAAATAAGAAATACGTTTCACTAGTACGATCAAATTTACATGAAGATTTTGGACAATCAACTCTGCCATTATTCGATGCTGTACCAGTTACAGCTTATCCTGCATCACCATTAGATGGATTTGGAATTTTCCACAAAGGAACTGATGGTTACGCTGGTTTTATTTCGCTCAGAGTGTATGGAATCAAATATGCTGAATATTTCACGGATTTCGAGGACATGTACATGAAATATAATCAAGTACTATTCAATTGTACTGAATATTCCTCATAGAATATTAATGAGTCTACTTATCGATTATCAAATAAAGTGAGAAATATTTCTCTCTAATTTTTTTATCTGTACTTCGATAGAAATTGAATAACATGTCACGATGAAATTTTTTGTCACTTCTTATCTCAAATCAATGTTTGCTATATGTAAAGAAGAGGGAGTGATTTATTTTCTAGTGTAATAAAGAACTTATATAAGAATAAAAAATTTGGCAATGCCAGTAGAAACAGTTGAACAGAGCTGGATTATTCATTGAAATTTTACCTCAACCAATTTGTCGATAAAATTTCAACATTGATAAAAATGTTTAAGAGACAGCTTTTAATATTTCTCATAATCTATATACGTAGTTTATCGTGTGATCTCCAAGCTGTATATAATACAGGTAATAGAAATATTATTCATTAGTAATGAATAATATTAATTTCATTAATAAAGTAAAATAGTCATTTCAACTCATTCAGTTTGACCAAAAAACCATTTACTTTTACAGGAAAAGAAATATGGAAATTGTATTTGATGACCGATAACATGACATCCACTACTCACAACATTGTCTTTCAGATTTACAAGTATCAAGTTGATGAAATTCATAAACAATTACAAAAAATAGAAAATTCTATGGATTCTAAAATCATAAGTGACTCATTCAAGTCGTCACCATATCCCATAACTCTATACAAATCCTTAGATACTCTGGAAATTTTTATCCTATCAATTGATAGACATTACGATAGATTTCGTCAGCAAATTAGTGAAATGAAATTTTATGCTGGTGATTTACGAATTTTCATGAAATCAGTTATTCCAGATATTGAGGAGATAATTCTAACTATACGAAGAAAAGTCCTTCAACCAAACGAATTCCTGAAACAAAATTTAATGTTTGCAATTGCTGGTCATGCAACAGTAAGAATTATTCGTTAAATGATATATCCAATTCAACAATAGGGAACTTGCATATTTTTTTTTTATTTTTTTTTCTCAATATTTATCGATAGTGATTAACAGAAAAGGCAAGAAAAAAATTTTTTATTCATTAATTAATTCATAAACATTAATTAAAAAATCATTTTTTTGAACGTCTCCAAATCGGACATGACGTCAGAATACCAAAATCTCCGTGTGCGCCATCTGTAGTCACCTGTCGTTACTCATTGACAGGCGTATGAAGGTTATGCTGATTGTCAAAAAATGCGTATTTCTTTATTTTCCTCTTCTTTATTTCAAACATTGTTTAAAGAATTTCAATTAAAAATGTGTTTCTTTCCAAATAAATTTATACACATAACCTCTTTATGAGTATCGCGCATCGAAAATTCAAATATCCTCCAGCCGCGCCATCACTGGCCACAGCTTGAATTACACATGTGGTATTATGACGTCAGAACCGTTTTAGAGCAGTATGAAATTTGGAGATTTTTAATTGTAAATTTCTCCATAATTAACAATTTAAAAACAAAAAAAAAAATTCCCTAATCTCAGACAATACTGTAGAATGCATAGAAATGAAAAAAAAAATTACAAAAAAAAATATACAAGTTCCCTATTAATTATTTCATATCAGAAAACAAAGAAAAAAAAAATTCTCCTATATTCTTTTAGTTTCACCAGTCAGATCTTTGCAACAGTCCTCGGATAATATCAGAAGTTCTGGTTCAATGGCTCAAAATTATAGTAATAGCTGAGATGAAGGCCCATGTTATGTCAGCTACTGCGAGGGTATATGAGTATCTTCCACGTGACGGTAAACTATCACAAATAAATTCAATTGAAAAAAAAAATTTTTTTCTTTATTCTAGCAGCTTTTAAATCTCTCCATGGAGACTTATTCGCTGGGAATATACATATACATTTTAATTTGTAGGGTTACATTTCTAAGTACAATTATGATTTGCATCAGTTTTTTTTTTCTTTTTTTTTTCCCCAAATTGAAAATATAGTGATTGATTTGTCTTTTTTTTTTTCTTTGAGGAAATTTAGAATGGACGGATTATTTGAGTCGCGAGACATTGAAAACACAGATTGGACTTTACGTGAATTTATTCACATTGAATATGATAGTGACAGACTCAGTGTATCTGAGAGCCTGCGAGCCTTATAATAACCATTGGATTCGAGGTATTCTATATTATTCTGAATAGTGCCTCTTCGTAAGAAATTAAGATGTATTATCCGTCTGAATAGTTCTAAACTGAATGAAAATTTTCAGATGAATCTTTCTATGAGCTAGAAGGTACATTTCAGACAGCTATTTTCCATTACAATCGGGAGAAATGCAGTGTGAATAATTGTCATGATATATGGTACAAGAAATCAGGCAAATGCGAGGCACACTATTACGATGATCGAAGTGGCTGTTCAGGAAATATAACTGAGTGCATTGACTTGAATGCTATGCAAGCATGCGTATTGGTGAGAAAATATTATTTGTTATCCATTACGAGTGATATATAGGGGAGAGTGGGGCAAAATGGACACTGTAATGAAATGGTCAGAGATGGACTTCTTTTGATGATTCTATTGAATAGCTGAGGAAATTTTAGCCGAGAAACGAGTGTCAAATGTATTTTTTTCAATTTTTTTGAAAATTCGATTTTTTTTCGGCATTTTTGAGGGGTAAATTAATAAATAAATAAATTTTAATAATTGCGCAATAATATATAATTATTAAAGTCTTTTCTTTTTTGAAATTTTTCAGTTTTTTGCAAATATCTCTGGTTCTATTAGTCCTAGCAATTCGTGGCTGGTCTCAAATGAAAGATGAGCTCATTTCCCATCGATTTATGGGATTTTGAATTCAGAAATATCAATTTTTGAGATAGTTATAGGCCAAAAACTGTTGCACAAAACTGTTTCACAAAAATGCCCATAAATACCTTAAAAATCGATATTTCTCAATTAAAATCTCTATGAATCGATGGCAAATGATCTCATCTTTCACCTCCCATCGGAATTTTCACGCTACGACAAATAGAACCGAAGATATTCTCAAAAAACTGAAAATTAAAAAAAAAATGGTCTTACGGCTCTAAAATGCTCAAAAACGTCAAAATCGCTAAAAGTTCAAAAAAATTAATTCCGGAACTTGTTTCCCGCCTGAAATTTTCTCAGCTTTTCAATAAAATCATTGGGAACATTCTACCGCCGATATTTCTATTAATTTCGAGAGTTTTCCATAATATTTGCATAAAAATTTAGATCTGTCCATTTTGCCCCACCTTCCCCTAATTTATATTTTCTATTTGAATAGAAAAGTGGTCCCTACAAATTTAACCACGTGAATTCAATTGTATACGGTGTACTTGGAAGTTCTCCGGAATGTCCAAGCTCTAATAGTTACTTAATTGGAGAAAGAAGCGATCAGAATTCATCTCACAGTACATGCGCTTGCAATTGTTATGGAAATGATAATAAAATAAGTCTATTAATCATGGAGAGCAATGTGAAATCCAATATGTAAGCTTATTGATTATACACAGAGAAAAATATTTTCTTAATTTAAGAATGTGCAGTCACTTAATTTAAGAATGTGCAGGTCATTTAAATTAAGAAAGAAAAAGTCACTTGATTTAAGTGAGTTTTACTTTCTTAAATTAAGAAAGAAAAGGTCACTTGATTTAAGTGAGAAAAGTCACTTAATTTAAGTGACTTTTAGTTTCTCAAATTAAGAAAGAAAAGGTCACTTGATTTAAGTGAGAAAAGTCACTTAATTTAAGTGACTTTTAGTTTCTCAAATTAAGAAAGAAAAAGTTACTTGATTTAAGTGAGAAAAGTCACTTGATTTAAGTGAGTTTTACTTTCTTAAATTAAGAAAGAAAAGGTCACTTGATTTAAGTGAGAAAAGTCACTTAATTTAAGTGACTTTTAGTTTCTCAAATTAAGAAAGAAAAGGTCACTTGATTTAAGTGAGAAAAGTCACTTGATTTAAGTGAGTTTCACTTTCTTAAATTAAGAAAGAAAAGGTCACTTGATTTAAGTGAGAAAAGTCACTTAATTTAAGTGACTTTTAGTTTCTCAAATTAAGAAAGAAAAAGTTACTTGATTTAAGTGAGAAAAGTCACTTGATTTAAGTCAGTTTCACTTTCTTAAATTAAGAAAGAAAAAGTCACTTGATTTAAGTGAGAAAAGTCACTTAATTTAAGTGACTTTTAGTTTCTTAAATTAAGAAAGAAAAAGTCCCTTGATTTAAGTGAGAAAAGTCACTTAATTTAAGTGACTTTTAGTTCCTCAAATTAAGAAAGAAAAAGTTACTTGATTTAAGTGAGAAAAGTCACTTGATTTAAGTGAGAAAACGCACTTGATTTGAGTCAGTTTCACTTTCTTAAATTAAGAAAGAAAAAGTCACTTGACTTAAGTGAGAATAGTCACTTGATTTAAGTGAGAAAAGTCACTTAATTTAAGTGACCTACACATTCTTAAATTAAGAAAGCATTTTTCTCTGTGTAACGGAGTAACTTAATATCTCAGTTATCTTTCATAGTTATATTTTCGCTATTAATAATTTCAAGGGTTATCATTGGATTACGATTTATTCGCCAAGATCAAATACTATATATTCAACCGAAAGAGGGAAAGCTCTCTTCTGATGGTCGTATCCGACACTATTCACAAAGATGGATACCTATTCCTAAAAATATCCCAGAATCGCAGATTCATTCGATAAACACAAAGAATAGAGTATTTTTCCTCGATGATTTACGTTTACCATCGAGCTTCGTTCTAACTGGTATTTTAAATAATTTATTATGAAATATTGCAAGATAAACTATGGTAAAAGAATTTTCTCCTCAATAAATCGTTATTTCAGGCGTCAAATTCGATCGAGTACAGAGATTATCTGTAATTGGATTTGCTATAAAAATATTCGGTGTGCCATTTGATTTTAAGAGTGGAGAGTTGAATTCTGATTCGAATTTTTCCGTAGCCAAGCAAGCATTGAACAACGACTTAGGGTGAGTAGAATCATTGTCACTTTCTACTGGAAAATAATCATTTTTCTCTGTTCTTTCAATTCATAGGGAACCCTTGTTATTTGAGGCAATCAATTCTGCTGATCAAACTTTGCCTCTTGCAGTAACTCCAGCAAATAAGAAATATTTGTCACTTGAACGATCGCGTCTGTACAATGATTTTGGACAATCAACATTGCCATTATTTGATGCTGTACCAGTTATAACGAATCCTCCATTGCCATTAGGTGGAATTGGAATTTTCCACAAAGGCACTGATGGCTACGCTGGATTTATTTCATTCAGAATATATGGCATCAAATATGCTCATTTTTTTACGGATTTTCAAGCCACTTGTATGAAAAATAATAGTGTATTATTCGATTAGATCTAACTATCCTCATAGAATATTAATTAATCTATTCATAGAGTATCAAATAAAGTGAGGAATATTCCTCTCTAATTTTTTTTATTTGTACTTTTGAAAAAAAAAAGTGAATAAAATTTCGTTATGACATATCTTGTCGCTTCTTATCTCAATTCAGTGTTTGCTAAATGTGAAGAAGAAGGAATGATTTATTTTCTAATGTGATGTGGAACTTATATAAGAATAGAAATTTTGGCACTGCCAGTAGATACAGTTGAACCGCGCTGGATTATTCATTTGAATTTTTTCTTCAACCAATTTAACGATAAAATTTCAACAGTTAGATTCAAAATAGTTTATGAATGATGAAGATGTTCAAGGGACAGCTTCTAATATTTCTCATAATCTATATACATAGTTCATTTTGTGCTCTCGATGCTGTCTATGATACAGGTAATAGGAAAGAATTAATTAATTAATTAATAATATCAATTTTAGTATCAAAATGGGAAATTTATTTAAACTCATCCAATTTAATCAAAAAATCATTCAATTTTATAGGCAAAGAAATATGGAAATTGTATTTGATGATAGATAATATGACATCTACTACTAGCTACAGTGTCTTTGAACTGTACAAATATCAAGTTAATGAAATTCATAAGCAATTACAAAAAATGGAAGATTCTATGGATTCTAAAATCATTAGTGACTCATTCAAATCGTCGCCATATCCCATAATGCTATACAAATCCTTAGATAGTCTGGAAATTTTTATATTAGCAATTGATCAACATTACAATAACTTTCGTCAGCAAATTGGCGAAATGAGGTATAATGCTGATGATTTGCGATATTTCATGAGATCAGTTATTCCAGATATTGAGGAGGAAATTGTAACGATACGAAAAGGAGTACTTCAACCAAATGAATTACTGAAACAAAATTTGATATTTGCAATTGTTGGTCATGTAGCTGTGAGTATTATTCGTTGAATGAATTATTTAGTTCAAAAATCAATTATTTTTCATTACAGAATGAAAAATTGAAAAAATTACCGAAATTAGGAAAATATAACTGATTTTTTTTTAAAGAGAATAAAATAATGAGTTTCCCTCATATTCTTTTAGTCCGAACAACCAGATTTATGCAGTAGTCCTCGAATACTCTCAGCAGTTCTAGTTCAATTGTTTAAAATGATAGTAATAGCTGAAATGAAGGCCCATGTTATGTCAGCTACGGTTAACAGAAATCAGTATCTGTCCCGTAACGGTAAACTATCATAGATAAATTTAATTAGAAATATAGTGTTTGACTTCTCGTTTTTGTTTCAAGACGATACAGGATTTTCGGATCATCTAAGTCGAGAGACATTGAAGACGCAGATTGGCCGTTACGTGAATTTATTTGCATTGAATCTGCCAATAACGGACGCAGTGTACCTGAAAGCCTGCGAGCCTTATAATCACCGTTGGATTCGAGGTATCTATATTATTTTGAATGATATCCCTGAGAAAGACATTGAGATGAATTATTCCTCTGGATATTTCTTATCTGATCCGAAATTTGCAGATAAATCATTCTATGAGCTAGAGGGTACATTCCAGACAGCTATTTTCGGTTACAATTGGCAAAAATGCAATGTAAACACTTGTCACGATATATGGTTCAAGGAATCACGCACATGCGAGGCCCATTATTATGATGATCGAAGTGGCTGTTCAGGAAATTTGACTGATTGCTTTGATTTGAATACTATACAAGCTTGTGTATTGGTGAGAAAATATGATCTTTCACCTTTTACAGATAATATTCTATTAATATTTTCACTATAAACAGAAAACTGGTCCCCGCAAATTTCACTCCGTAAACTCAACCGTAAAAGGTTTTCTTGGAGGAACTTCGGAATGTTCAAGCTCCGATAGTTACATGATCGAAAATGGAGAGAGTTGGAATTTATCCAACAGTACATGTGCCTGTAATTGTAATGGGAATGATAATAAAATAAGTCTTTTAATCATGGAGAGCAATGTAAAATCCAACATGTAAGCTTATTGATTATAACAGAGTAACTAAATATCTCAGTTATCTTTTATATTTAGATTATGCGCTATTAATAATTTAAAGGGTCATTACTGGATTACGATTTATTCGCCAACATCGAATACTATTTATTCAACCGAGAGAGGGAATGCTCTATTCTGATGGTCGCATTCGTCCCTATTCACAAAGATGGATATCTATTCCTGAAAATATCCCAGAATCGCAGATTCATTCGATAAACACAGAGAATAAAGTATTTTACCTGGACGATTTACGTTTACCATCGAGCTTTGTTCTAACTGGTATTTTCAATAAATTTTTATGAAATATTGCAATATAAATATGATGGAGATGATTTTTTCTCAATGGATTATTATTTTAGGAGTCAAATTCGACCGAATACAGAAAGGATCTGTAGTTGGATTTGCTATCAAAATATTTGGTGTGCCATTCAATTTCAAGAGTGGAGAGTTGAATGTTGATCCAAATTTAGAAGTAACCAAGCAAGCACTGAACAACAATCTAGGGTGAGAAGAATCATTGCTTCTTTGTGCATAAAAAATAGTGATAATTGCTCTCTTTTTTTTGAATTCATAGGGAACCCTTGTTATTTAAGGCAATAAATCCTGCTAGTGTAACTTTGCAGCTTACACTCAGTCCAGCAGATAAGAAATATGTTTCACTGGAACGATCAAATCTACAAGATGATTTTGGACAATCAACCTTGCCATTCTTTGATGCTGTACCAGTTATAACTAATCCTCCATTACCATTAAGTGGTATCGGTATTTTCCACAAAGGCGCTGTTGGCTCCTCTGGATTTATTTCACTTCGAGTATATGGAATCAAATATGCTCATTTTTTCACAAACTTCCAAGATACGTGTATGAAAAATGATAGTGTATTATTCGATTAGATCTAACCATTCTCATAGAATATTAATGAGACTATGTAAAGATTATGCAAATAAATGGAAAATATTCCTCTCTAATTTCTTTATTTGTATTTCCTGATAAAATCAATGGCATGTAACACCGAAGCTTTTTGTGGCCTCTTATCTCGAATTGTATTGGTATGTTTGCTGAATCAAACGAAATGAGAGTGATTCCTTTCCGAGCTCATATAAGTATAAAAAATTGGTCAATTTCAGTAGAAACAGTGGAACAGAGCTAGATCACTCGTTTGAAGTTCTCTTCAACCAATTTAGTGATAAAACTCCAACAGTGAGTTTCTAAATATTGTATCAGAAATGATGTTCAAGGCACAATTTCTGATACTTTTCATAATGTATATACGTAGTTCATCGTGTGCCTTCGAAGCTGTCTGTGGTGCAGGTAATAATATGGAAGAATCAATTAATCAATAAATAGGAGAAGTTATTTCAACTTATCTTGTTTTATCGAGAAATAATTTGATTTAACAGGCAAAAAGATATCTAAATTGTATTCAATGATAGATAACAGAACATCTAAGAGTGATAGCTACACTAATTTTCCTCTGTACTTGAATCAAATGCAACTTATTCATGAGGAATTATATGAAATGGAAAAATCTATGGGTTCTAAAATTATTCGTAATGCATTCGAAGCATATCCATACTCCATAATGGTATATGAATCCATAGATAGACTAGAAATTTTCATACTATCAATCGATCGATATTACGATGAATTTCGTAAAATAATCAATAAGTCCAACTATTATTCTGAAGAATTAGGATATTTTTTGACATCAGTTATTCCAAATATTGAGGAGGAAATTATAACTGTACGAAGAAAAGTTATTGAGCCAATCGAGTTACTGAACCAAACTTTGATATTCACAATTACTGGTCATGTAGTTGTAAGAATAATGTGTTAAATTATTTGTTTATTTTAAAAATTACTGATTATCTATTATGGAATGAGAAAATAAGTTTTCACCATGATATTTCAGATTGGACAGCAACATCTCTGCAAGAGTCCTCGAATAATCTCACAAATTCTTTTTCAATTGTTTAAAATGATAGTGATAGCTGAGATGAAAGCCCATGTTATGTCAGCTGCTGCGAGAAGTTATGAGGAGCCCAAGGATGATGGTAAATCATTACACATAAATTAAATTATGGATAGGATTATTGATTTGTTTTTTTTTTTGCGAAGATGTAGGACGAATGAATTATCTGAATCGACGAAAATTAAAGACGCAAATTGAACGTTACATGAATTTGTTTTTATTGAATATACCAATCACAGACGCAGTGTACCTGAGAGCCTGCGAGCCTCATCATGATAATTGGATTCGAGGTATATTGATCATTCTGAAAGGTGCCTCGAAGTAAGCAATTCAGATGAATCAGTTCGGTTTTTATTTGAATGAACATTTGCAGATAAATCTTTCTTTGAACTGAAGAATACATTTAATACAGCTATTTTCCGTTATGATTGGGAGAAATGCGACGTGGATACTTGTAACAATGCATGGTTCAAGGAACCAACAAAATGCGAGGCACGGTATTACGATTATCTAACTGGCTGTTCAGGAAATATAACTGATTGCATTAAATTAGATGCCATACATGCTTGTGTAGTGGTGAGAATATATTATCTTTCACCTGTTACAGATTATATATTATTAATGTTTTCGCTTTAAATAGAGGAATAGTCAATATAGATTCCACCATGTCCACTCAGCGGTAGAAGGTTTACTTGGAAACCGTTCAAGATGTCCGCGTTTCGATAGTTACATGATTGAAGATGGAAACAGTTGGAATTTATCTCACAGTGCATGTGCCTGCAATTGTCACGGAAATGATAATAAAATAAGTCTTTCAATTATGGAGAGCAATGTAAAATCCAACATGTAAGCTTATTGATTATAATAGAGTGACTTAGGCCCAGGGGAGCTATTCTCGTGTCTCAATATGTTTACGATTTCGCTCCCGTCAGAGAGCATCTCGGCTGAATTTGAACCGGACTGATGAAACTTACGAACGCTATGTGTTTCACTGAACAATCAAGATGGTTGAGATACGATTCTTAGTATGGCTCTGAAATGAAAGAATCATTTCATTATCAATAAATCGAATTAAAATGATAATTTCAAGTGTAGATCATGTTTTCCGCTATCAATATTCTATAATCATGTAGTGGAAAAATGAGCAAGTGTTATGAAAATCCAGCAAAATGACTGAGTATTACTCACATCGCCCTCTGACGGGAGCAAAATCTTAAATATTTCAAGACGCAAGAATAGCTCCCCTGTATGACTTAACTCCCTTTACCACTTCGCTACTGAATTATTTTTGATAGTTAGATCATATGTTATCAATGATTTTAAGGGTTATTACTGGACTACGATTTATTCGCAAAGATGGAATTTTATACATGCAACCGAAAGAAGGAAAGCTCTATGCTAATGGTCGTATTCGTGACTATTCACAAAGATGGATACCTATTCCTAAAAATATCCAAGAATCGCAGGTTCATCCGATAAACAGAGAGAATAGAGTATTTTTCTTGGACAATTTACGTTTACCATCGAGCTTTGTTTTAACTGGTAGTTTTAATTATTTTTCATGAAATATTAGCTAACAGATATGATAAAGTAATTTTTCCCTCCATAAATTATCATTTCAGGAGTCAAATTCAATCGAGTACAGAGATTATCTGTAATTGGATTTGCTATAAAAATATTCGGTGTACCATTCAATTTTAAGAGTGGACAATTGAATTCTGATCCAAAGTTTCAAGCATTCAAGCAAGCATTGGACAATCATCTAGGGTGAGGAAGATCATCACCATTTTTTACATGAAAAATAGTACTAATTTATGTTTTTTCTTCAAATTCATAGAGAACCCTTGCTATTTGAGGCAATAAATCCTGCTTATGCATCTTTGCCGCTTACAATCAGTCCAGAAAATAAGAAATATATTTCACTGGAACGATCAAGTCTACGAGATGATTTTGGACAGTCAACATTGCCATTATTTGATGCTGTACCAGTTATAACTAATCCTCCATTACCATTAAATGGAATCGGAATTTTTCACAAAGGCGCTGATGGCTACGCTGGATTTATTTCACCTAGAATATATGGACTCAAATATATTCATTTTTTTACAGATTTTCAAGCCACTTGTATGAACAATGATAAAGTATTATTTGATCAGAATCAATGATTTTCAGAGAATATTCATGAGTCTATGTGTACAGATAATAAAATAATATCAAGAATATTCATTTCAACTTTCTCATTGATATTCAAAAAATGAAGACAAAATTTCTCATATTTGAACATCTCTTTAGCTTCTTATCTCAAACAATCTTATGTTTGCTTTGCTAGGAAAATAATCAAATAGTGACTAGTTTGCGCATAATTAGAATTTATAAGGAAAGTAGAAGACTTTGATTAAAAACGGTTGAACAGAGCAGAGATAAATCATTGACCTGGATTTTTTTAAATTCAATTTAATTATTCGGAATAAATTCATCAATACTAGGGATGAAAATCTTTGAGAGACAAATTCTCTTCCTCCTCTTAATCTAAAATCGAAGATTTTGGACAATCAACTCTTTCATTATTCGATACTATACCAGTTAACTAATCAAATATGCTCGATATTTTACAGATTTAGAAGACATGTAATGGAGAGTAATTAGAGTATCATTTAATGGTACGTAATGTTCGTTATAAAATATCGATGAGTTTATAAATACATAGTGAAATAAAATAACGAATATGCCTCTCTAATTCTTCTATTTGTATTCTCTAAAAAAATTTAATCAAACTTCGCAGTGAAATGTCTTGTCGCTTTTTATCTCAAATAAATGTTTGCTATATCCAAAATAGATCGAGTGATTTATTCTCTAGCCTACCGAGATACTCATATAAGGATGAAAAATTTGCCACTTTCGTTAAAATGAGATGAACAGAGCAAAGTTACTCATTAGAATTTTTTTTCAAACAATTTAACGATAAAATTTCAACAGTGAGATTCTCAATAGTGAATGAATGATGAAGATGTTCAAGGGACAGCTTCTAATACTTCTCATAATCTACGTACGTAGTTCATCGTGTGACCTCGAATCTGTCTATAATACAGGTAATAGAAAAAAATTCATTAATCAATAAATAGTATTAAAATGGTAAATTTATTTAAGCTCATTCAGTTTAATCAAAAAATCATTCAATTTTATAGGCAAAGAAATATGTGAATTGTATTTGATGATGGATAATATGCCATCTCCTACTAGCTACCGTGCCTTTGAACTGTACACGTATCGAGTTAATGAAATTCATAAGCAATTACAAAAAATAGAAAATTCTATGGATTCTAAAATTATTAGTGACTCGTTCAAATCGTCGCCATATCCAATAATGCTATACAAAACCTTAGATACTCTGGAAATTTTTATACTAGCAATTGATCAACATTACGATATCTTTCGTCAGCAAATTAGCGAAATGAGGTATAATGCTGATGATTTTCGATATTTCATGAGATCAGTTATTCCAGATATTGAGGAGAAAATTGTAACGATACGAGAAAAATTGCTTCAACAAAATGAATTACTGAAACAAAATTTGATATTTGCAATTGTTGGTCATGCAGCTGTAAGTATTATTCGTTGAATTATTTATTTAGTTCAACAATCAATTATTTTCTATTACAGAATAAAAAAAATAAGCCACTGGAACTGGGTAAATTGCCCGGATTGGAAAAATTTCCGAAATTTGGAAAATATAACTGATTTTTTTTTTTAAAGAGAATAGAATAATAAGTTATCCTCATATTCTTTCAGTCCGAACAATCAGATCTATGCAGTCCTCGAATACTCTCAGCAGTCCTAGTTCAATTGTTTAAAATAATAGTAATAGCTGAAATGAAGGCCCATATTATGTCAGCTGCGGTTAATAGAAATCAGTATCTATCCCGTAATGGTAAACTATCATAGATAAATTTGATTAGGAATATAGTGTTTGACTTGTCGTTTTTGATTCAAGACGATTCAGGATTGTTGAATCATCTAAATGGAGAGACATTGAAGACGCAGATTGGCCGTTACGTGAATTTATTTTCATTGAATATGCCAATCACGGATGCAGTGTACCTGAAAGCCTGCGAGCCTTATAATAACGATTGGATTCGAGGTATATATATTATTTCGAATGATATCTCTGAGTAGGACATCGAGATGAATTATTCCTCTGGATATTTTTCATCTGAATCGAAATTTGCAGATGAATCATTCTATGAGCTAGAGGGTACATTCCAGACAGCTATTTTCGGTTACAATAGGCAAAAATGCAATGTAAACGATTGTCACGATATATGGTTCAAGGAATCACGTACATGCGAGGCCCATTATTATGATGATCGAAGTGGCTGTTCAGGAAATTTGACTGATTGCTTTGATTTGAATACAATACAAGCTTGTGTTTTGGTGAGAAAATATGATCTTTCACCTTTTCCAAATAATATTCTATTAATATTTTCACTATAAACAGAAAAGTGGTCCCCGCAAATTTCACTCCGTAAACTCAACCGTAAAAGGTTTTCTTGGAGGAACTTCGGAATGTTCAAGCTCCGATAGTTACAGGATTGAAAATGGGAAGAGTTGGAATTTATCCAACAGTACATGTGCCTGCAATTGTAATGGGAATGATAATAAAATAAGTCTATTAATCATGGAGAGCAATGTAAAATCCAACATGTGAGCTTATTGATTATAACAGAGTAACTAAATATTTCAGTTATCGTTTATATTTAGATTGTGTACTATTAATAATTTCAAGGGTCATTACTGGATTACGATTGATTCGCCAACATCGAATACTATTTATTCAACCGAGAGAGGGAAAGCTCTATTCTGATGGTCGTATTCATCGCTATTCACAAAGATGGATACCTATACCTAAAAATATCCCAGAATCGCAGATTCATTCGATAAACATGGATAACAAAGTATTTTTCCTCGACGATTTACGTTTACCACCGAGCTTTGTTCTAACTGGTATTTTCAATAGATTTTTGATAGAGAAAATTTTTTCTTAATATATCGTTATTTCAGGTGTCAAATTCGACCGAATACAGAAAACATCTGTAGTTGGATTTGCTATCAAAATATTTGGCGTGCCATTCAGTTTTAAGAGTGGAGAGTTGAATTCTAATCCAAATTTTGTAGTATCCAAGCAAGCATCGAACAAAGTTCTGGGGTGAGAAGAATCATTGCTACTTTGTGCATAAAGAACAGTGATAATTGCTTTCTGTTTTTTTTTTTTTTTCGAATTCATAGGGAACCCGTGTCATTTGAGGCAATAAATCCTGCTAGTCTAACTTTGCAGCTGACACTCCGTCCAGCAGATGAAAAATACGTGTCACTGGAACGATCAAATCTACGAGATGATTTTGGACAATCAACCTTGCCATTCTTTGATGCTGTACCAGTTATAACTAATCCTCCATTACCATTAAGTGGTATCGGAATTTTCCACAAAGGCGCTGATGGCTCCTCTGGATTTATTTCACTTCGAGTATATGGAATCGGATATGCTCATTTTTTCATGGATTTTCAAGCAACTTGTATGAAAAATGATCGCGTACTATTTTAAATGGTCCCCATTGTCCTCATAGAGTATTAATGATTCTAGGTGTGAATTATCAAATAAAGTGAGAAATATTGATCTCTAATTTTTTGAAATGTACTTTCAAAAAAATAGAATTAAATTTTGTGTTGGAATATTTTGTCACTTCTTATCTCAAATCAATGTTTGCTTTATGTGAAGAAGAGGAAATGATTTATTTTCAAATGTAATGTAGAACTTATATAAGAATAAAAAAAAACTTTGATACTGCCAGTAGAAACAGTGGAACAGAGCTAGATTATTCATTTGGATGTTCCTTCAAGCAATTTAAAGGTAAAACTACTTATGCACGGCATAACGACTGGCGTTCGACGGTGAATGTACGGTGATTTGTCGGTACCCGTACGAAAAAACGATATATGGAGAAAATATATTCAGAAATATATAATTATTGTATTATCATATATTAAATCATATATTGATAAATGTATGGATTTATATACAAATATTCGTCCGATGGGTAATGTATAGTGCATCATATTATTTAGTATATGAAATAAAGCATTTTCATATTTAAATAGCAATATATTGCATTTTATTTACAAAATTAATGAATCCAAAAATATATGATTTTTATGAAACTTTGAATAGGACCAATAAATATATGTAATTTATATACTGCGGTTATAATGACAGTATATGGATTTCATATTTTTCAAATACAACAAAATCAAATATATTTTATAAAACAAGCAAATTATTTTTTATTTTCAGTAAAAGTTGGTAGTACATATTTTTCTGTTTTAATTTTATTTCTTCACGATTCACAAGTATGACCACATTGTAATTTCACATAATACCATGATTACTTGAGCGTCGTAGCACTTCTATCCCGTCTTTGGCTGCTTCCCTTTTTTGCTTTCACGTCACTCAACGACGTAAGAAATGTCATTATCTTCACGATCGACATTGAAATTCTCATAATCAAAATCACGTATCTATTCAACAGGAATACCGGGCGTACATTGATTGTTATTCTTTCCACCAATCCATTTAACTTAAGCAAATATCTTTCTCTCTTTCCCATCTCCTTAATCCACAGAATCAGTTAAATATTTTTGTAATTCAGCTAACACTAATGCAATGACATTTAGATGTTCATTTATTTTTCAGAACTCTGAAGAGAACGTGCTTCCAATTAAATTACGTACTTCATTTGCTAAGCTGATATGTATAACAGACATATAATCATTTATATATAACGATAAATATAAAAGAATATATGATACTCAATGTATGACTCAATATATTATCAGAACATACAATTATATTATATGTTGAAAATATATTTATACTTATACATAATTTCGGCACTATATATGGCCACATATTTCCATATATGCTCAAATATATTTTTCCAATATATCGTTTTTCCGTACGGGTAAAATCAAATCACCGTCAATTCACGACTTTTTCACTAAATTTTCACCGTGATCAAGAAACCGCTAGGGGATAAACAGAGAAAATCGAGTATTCTTCTTCGACAATCTACGTTTGCCATGGAGCTACGTTTCAACTGGTATTTTCAAAAAGTTTTTTTTTGAAATAGTGGAACATAAATATGATAAAGAAATTTTTTTTCTCAATAAATTATCATTTTAGGAGTCAAATTTGATCGAGTAAAAAGAACATCTGTAACTGGATTTGCTATAAAAATATTTGGTGTTTCATTTAATTTTAAGAGTGGAGAGTTGAACTCTGATCCAAACTTTTTAATATCTAGGCAAACGTTGGAGGACAATCCAGGGTGAGAAGAATGTCACTTTGTCACTTTGCACATGAAGGATAATCCTAATTTTGTCCTGTTCTTCAAATTCCTAGGGATCCCTTGGTATTCGAGGCAATGAATTCTGCTACAGCAACTTTGCCTCTTACACTAAGTCCATCAAATAAGAATTATGTTTCACTGGAACGATCAAATCTATGAGATGATTTTGGACAGTTAACCTTGCCTTTTTTTAATGCTGTACCAGTTACAACTAATTCTCTATTACCATTAGGTGGATTTGGAATTTTCCACAAAGGCAATGATAACAATGCTGGATTTATTTCGATCAGAGTATATGGACTTAAATATGCTCAATATTTAACAAACTTCAAAGACACGTGTATGAAAAATGATAGTGTATTATTCCATTAGATCTAATCATTCTTATAGATTATTAATGAGACTATGTAAAGATTATGCAAATAAATGTGAAATATTCCTCTCTAATTTCATTATTTGTATTTCCTGATAAAGTCAATGACATGTAACACTGAAGCTTTTTGTCGTCTCTTACCTCGAATTAGATTAGTATGCTTGCAGAATCAGACGAAACGGGAGCGATTCATTTTCGAGCTCATATTAGTATAAAAAATTGGGCAATTTCAGTAGAAACAGTGGAACAGAGTTAGATCACTCGTTTGAAGTTCTCTTCAACCAATTTAGTGATAAAACTCCAACAGTGAGTTTCTAAATATTGTATTAGAAATGATGTTCAAGGCACAGTTTCTGTTACTTTTCATAATCTATATACGTAGTTCATCGTGTGCCTTCGAAGCTGTCTGTGATGCAGGTAATAATATGGAAGAATCAATTGATTAATAAATATGAGAATTTATATCAACTTATCTTATTCTATCGAGAAATGATTTGATTTAACAGGCAAAAAGATATCTAAATTGTATTCAATGATAGATAACAGAACATCTAAGAGTGATAGCTACACTAATTTTCCTCTATACTTGAATCAAATGCAACTTATTCATGAGGAATTATATGAAATGGAAAAATCTATGGGTTCTAAAATTATTCTTAATGCATTCGAAGCATATCCATACTCCATAATGGTATATAAATCCATAGATAGACTAGAAATTTTCATACTATCAATCGATCGATATTACGATGAATTTCGTAAAATAATCAATAAATCCAACTATTATTCTGAAGAATTAGGATATTTTTTGACATCAGTTATTCCAAATATTGAGGAGGAAATTATAACTGTACGAAGAAAAGTTATTGAGCCAATCGAGTTACTGAACCAAACTTTGATATTCACAATTACTGGTCATGTAGTTGTAAGAATAATGTGTTAAATTATTTGTTTATTTTAAAAATTACTGATTATCTATTATGGAATGAGAAAATAAGTTTTCACCATGATATTTCAGATTGGACAGCAACATCTCTGCAAGAGTCCTCGTATAATCTCACAAATTCTTTTTCAATTGTTTGAAATGATAGTGATAGCTGAGATGAAAGCCCATGTTATGTCAGCTGCTGCGAGAAGTTATGAGGAGCCCAAGGATAATGGTAAATCATTACACATAAATTAAATTATGGATAGGATTATTGATTTGTGTCTTTTTGCGAAGATGTAGGACGAATAAATCATCTGAATCGACAAGAATTAAAGAAGCAGATTGAACTTTACATGGATTTGTTTTTATTGAATATACCAATCACAGACGGAGTGTACCTGAGAGCCTGCGAGCCTTATCATGATCATTGGATTCGAGGTATATTGATTATTCTAAAAGGTGCTTCAAAGTAAGCAATTGAGATGAATCAGTTTGGTTTTTATTTAAATGAAAATTTGCAGATAAATCTTTCTTTGAACTAGAGAATACATTTAATACAGCTATTTTCCGTTATGATTGGGAGAAATGCGACGTGGATACTTGTAACAATGCATGGTTCAAGGAACCAACAATATGCGAGGCACGGTATTACGATGATCGAACTAGCTGTTTAGGAAATATAACTGATTGCATCGAATTAGATGACATACATGCTTGTGTATTGGTGAGAATATTTTACCTTTCACCTGTTACAGATTATATCATCGCCTTAGAGTGAAAGGGGCGTAAGTGCCTTTTTTTCCGATTTTTTTTCTTCAAAATAATAAAAAGGCGTATCTCCACTATTATTGCTCCAATAGGCTTTTCAAGGCTTTTCACGCAATATTAGTAAAAAAAATAAAAAATAATAACATATAGGCATAAGTACCACTGACTAATAACAAAGGGGCGTAAGTGCCGAAGATACGGCACTTTGTTTTTAGTGTTTTCATTGAATTTTCTCTAATCATCGGTAAAAAATTGAAAACAAAGAGGCGTAAGTGCCATAGTTTAGATACAATTGCTAAAAACAAAAAGGCGTAAGTGCTAAAATTTGGATGAAAAATCCTAAAAACAAAAGGGTGTAACTCCAAATATTCTCATGAGATAACGAAAATTATAAAAACAAAGAGGCGTGAGTGCGGAGATACGTCCTTTTCATTTTAACTTTAACAATTATATAGCGTTTAAAAAGAAAATAACAAGAGAGCGTAAGTGTGGAGATACGTTCCTTTCATTTTAAAATTGGCAGTTACGCCACTTTGTTATTTCAATTTTCAATGATCCAAATAATGTTCCAGAGGCCATAAAAAACATTTTGGAGTGATAAGTGGACATACGCCCCTTTCACACCAGAATTTCGTGTTTTTTGGCACTTACGCCCCTTTTACTCTAAGGCGACGATATATTATTAATGTTTTCGCTTTAAACAGAGGAATAGTCGATATACATTCCATCACGTACACTCAGCGGTAAAAGGTCTATTTGGAAATTCTTCAAAATGCCCAGATTTCGATAGTTATACAATTGCAGATGGAACCGGTTGGAATTTATCTCACAGTGTATGTGCCTGCAATTGTTATGGGAATGATAATAAAATAAATCTTTTAATTATTGAGAGCAATGTAAAATCCAACATGTAAGCTTATTGATTATAACAAAGTTACTTAATATCTCAATTATTCTTGATAGTTAGATCATGTGTTATCAATGATTTTAAGGGTTATCACTGGACTACGATTTATTCGCAAATATGGAATTTTATATATTCAACCGAGAGAGGGAAAGCTCTATGCTAATGGTCGTATTCGTGACTATTCACAAAGATGGATACCTATTCCTAAAAATATCCCAGAATCCCAGGTTCATCCGATAAACATAGAGAATAGAGTATTTTTCTTGGACAATTTACGTTTACCATCGAGCTTTGTTTTAACTGGTACTTTAAATTATTTTTCAAGAAATATTGACAAATAGATATGATAAAGTAATTTTTCCCATCATAAATTATCATTTCAGGAGTCAAATTCAATCGAGTACAGAGATTATCTGTAATTGGATTTGCTATAAAAATATTTGGTGTACCATTTAATTTTAAGAATGGAAAATTGAATTCTGATTCAAAATTTCAAGCGTCCAAGCAAGCATTGGACAACGATCCAGGGTAAGGAAGATCATTACCATTTTTTACATGAAATATAGTAATAATTTATGTTTTTTCTTCAAATTCATAGAGAACCCTTGCTATTTGAGGCAATAAATCCTGCTAATGCAGATTTGCCTCTTACAATCAGTCAAGGAAATAAGAGATATGTTTCACTGGAACGATCAAGTCTACGAGATGATTTTGGACAGTCAACATTGCCATTATTTGATGCTGTACCAGTTATAACTAATCCTCCATTACCATTAAATGGAATTGGAATTTTTCACAAAGGCGCTGATGGCTACGCTGGATTCATTTCACCTAGAATATATGGACTCAAATATACTTATTTTTTTACAGATTTCCAAGCTACTTGTATGAACAATGATAAAGTATTATTTGATCAGAATCAATGATTTTCAGAGAACATTCACGAGTCTATGTGTACAGATTATCAAATAATATCAAAAATATCCATTTTAACTTTATCATTAATATTCAAAAAATGAAGACAAAATTGCTCATATTTGAACATCTCTTTAGCTTCTTATCTCAAATAATCTTATGTTTACTTTGCTAGGAAAATAATCAAATAATGACTAGTTTGCGCATAATTAGAATTTATAAGGAAAGTAGAAGACTTTGATTAAAAACGGTTGAACAGAGCAGAGATAAATCATTGACCTGGATTTTTTTAAAATTCAATTTAATTATTCGGAATAAATTCATCAATATTAGGGATGAAAATCTTTGAGAGACAAATTCTCTTCCTCCTCTTAATCTAAAATCGAAGATTTTGGACAATCAACTCTTTCATTATTCGATACTATACCAGTTAACTAATCAAATATGCTCGATATTTTACAGATTTAGAAGACATGTAATGAAAAGTAATTAGAGTATCATTAAGTCTCTAATAAGTCTTAGTAATAAAGTCTTAGTCTCTCTAGTAATTAGAGTATCTAATAAGTCTATAAATCCTTTGTGAAATAAAATAACGAATATTCCTATCTAATTCTTCTATTTGTAGCCACTAAAAAAATTTAATTAAACTTCGCAGTGAAATGTCTTGTCGCTTTTTATCTCAAATAAATGTTTGCTATACCCAAAATAGATCGAGTGATTTATTCTCTAGCCTACCGAGATACTCATATAAGGATGAAAAAATTTGCCACTTTCGTTAAAATGAGATAAACAGAGCAAAGTTACTCATTAAAATTTTTTTAAAACCAATCTAACGATAAAATTTCAACAGTGAGATTCTCAATAGTGAATGAATGATGAAGATGTTCAAGGGACAGCTTCTAATACTTCTCATAATCTATATACATAGTTCATTCTGTGCCCTCGATGCTGTCTATGATACAGGTAATAGAAAAGAATTAATTAATTAATTAATAATATCAATTTTAGTATCAAAATAATAAATTTATTTAAACTCATCCAATTTAATAAAAAATCATTCAATTTTATAGGCAAAGAAATATGGAAATTGTATTTGATGATGGATAATATAACATCTACTACTAGCTACAGTGCCTTTGAACTGTACAAATATCAAGTTGATGAAATTCATAAGCAATTACAGAAAATGGAAAATTCTATGGATTCTAAAATCATCAGTGACTCGTTCAAATCATCGCCATATCCTATAACGCTATACAAATCATTAGATACAATGGAAATTTTTATACTAGTAATTGATCAACATTACGATAAATTTCGTCAACAAATTAGTGAACTGGAATATAATGCTGATAATTCACGAGATTTGATGAGATCAGTTATTCCAGATATTGAGGAGAAGATTTTAACGATACGACGAAAAGTGCTTGAACCAAACGAATTACTGGGACAAAATTTGATATTTGCAATTACTGGACATGTAGCTGTAAGAATAATTACTCAAATTATTTATCTACTTCTAAAATCAATTATTTCCTATTAGAGAATGAAAAAAATAAGTTTTCCATATTATTTCAGATCGAAGAGCCATATCTCTGCAAAAGTCCTCGAATAATCTCAAATATCCTAGTTCAATTGTTCAAAATGATAGTAATAACTGAGATGAAGGCCCATGTTATGTCAGCTACTGCGAATAGACATCAGTATTTGCCCAGTAACGGTAAAATATCATAGATAAATTCAATTAGAGATATAGTAATTGAGTCGTCCTTTTTTTTTGAGAAGATGCAGGATGGATGAATCATTTATCCCGCGAGACATTAGAAATGCAGATTGGCCGTTACGTGAATTTATTTGCATTGAATCTGCCAATAACGGACGCAGTGTACCTGAAAGCCTGCGAGCCTTATAATCACCGTTGGATTCGAGGTATCTATATTATTTTGAATGATACCCCCCATGTAGGGTTTCCCGACATCCACGGGATGGCCGATGTTCGGGCCGAATTATTTTATACGATTTTAGGCAAGTCGATCAAAGGCCAAAGTACGAAACAATATTGGGGCGTGGATATTGGTTTTGCGAATAAGTCCGATATTCTTCCCAACGTCGAGCCCTGTATATAGGGATGGTGAGTTAGTATCGTAACTCGATTCTATATCGAGTAGCTGAATATCGAGAACCCTATATCTATCCGAAATTCGGACCGAAGTCATGACACCCATATCGGCACAACAAATTCGAAACGATTATCGCACGTAATTCGCGTAACCGAAGTTCGGCTGCTCTACTTTTGACAAACATATTTCCAACATCGCTCCCCCGAATTCCGCAGTACGAATTCCGATCGATATCAACCTTGAAATTGCCCAATAATTTTTTACAATCGTTTATTTTTTAATAATTTTTCTTTTTGATTAATTTTTATATTTTTTTATACTCTAACATAACGATTGAAAAGTCACGCCATAATTGATTTTCCTTCAATTATTCTTCTTACTAATGATTAATTCGTGAACTACATGTAAAAAAATATAAAAATAATAAATAAATGTAAAATAGAATAGATAGAAAAATTGATCAAGAAAAAATCTTCCCTTTCTGCCATCAAATGATTCGATTATCAATAGAGGAACAAATAATACTCAAATAAAAACTTTAATTTTCAAAAATAGAAAAATTTTGTGAAAAAAAATTAATATTCCATTGTGAGAAATATGTAGTTTTGTTTCTCGGTTCTTACTTCACTTTTGTTATTATATTCTTCTCAATGAGGATATCCATATAAACAATATAAATATCGATATGAATTTGAGATCAAATAACTTTTAGATTCATATAGACAGTACGATTCTATCAAAGTCGAATAGAGTGATGATCCAGTCGGCAGCGTGCAAGTTTCATCATCCGACGATCGAGGGTTCAAAACCGCCCGTGGGAACTAAAATTTGTCATTTCTAAAATGACTTTAAAATGATTGAAATTGAAATATAAATAATAAAAATATAAAATTACGGAATCTCAGAAAAAAATGATAATTTTCTTTTTATTTTATGTTTAAAAATTGTTTTTATATTACTGAGCGTCTGTCGAGTTCGATATGGGATTCGATATTGGGCGTATATCGAAGCGCTAAGTTGAAATTCGTCACATTGAATTTAGCCCGACGTTCGGGCCGAACTCGAAATCCTATATCCGGTCGAAATCGGATGCGATATACGCCCTATTTAGTTTTCGATTTCGTGCCGCTGTGACATAGGGGAGACCGGGACAAAGTGGGGTACCTAAGGGAAGGAGAGGGTTTTCAGGGCCCAAAATTTGATGTTATCTCTATTTTCACCTATCTTTTTGATTTTTCAATCAATGAAGTCACGTCGATCATGTTGAACCCATTGGGGCAAAGTGGGGTACCCAAGAAAAATTAAAATTTTATAAAAAGTTGAGATTTTTTTTTCTTTCAGTGATTGATCATTCTGTTGAGTATTCGAAGCATTTTTAGGTAGATGGTTCGTTCTTATCGCAGTTTGGGGCAAAGTGGGGTACATTGAAAAAAATTGGAATTTCATAAGAAATTGAGATTTTCTTTTTTTTTAATAGTTGATTATTCTGTTCAGAAGAAAACAGAAAAATGAAGTTTTTTTTTTTTTTTAATTGAGCTGAACTTTGCTAATTTTGCAAAAAGTGCAAATGTCTTAACATTTTTTCTCAGCTTCATGTGCACCTAAACACCCTGTAAATTTTGAAGCCGATCAGTTGGACGGTTTCCTTTCCCGGAGGGTCGAACTTTTAGCGAAAATTAAAAGAACGCTTTTTTGTTTCTTTTTTTTCTTCACTTTCATTCTTTTTTTGCGCCATGACTAATGCTCAAAACTTCATGAAAATGAACCCCAATTTGCCCCGGTCTCCCCTATTTATTGATTCATCTCGTGTCCAGACGAGGAATAATTGTTTATAATGAAAGCTACAAAGGTAAACAACCGTTGTTGAATAAAACCAATTATTGTCTATATTGATGCATTTTGGCGGGAAAAAATTCAACTTCAAAAATACTGCACTTCCCCCCAATTTCCCTCACGCAATAAAGAATGAGTAATCATTTTTGAAGAGAAACGAAAAATGCTCAAAAAAAATCGGTACTCCACTTTGCCCCGAGTACCCCACTTTCCCCCATTTCCCTCAAGCCATAACGACTCGAGCAACCATTTTTGATAACCGAAAAAAAAATACTCCAAAATAGTAGGTACCCCACTTTGCCCTGGGTACCCCACTCCCCCTCCCCCCCCCCCATTTCCCTCATGCAATAACGGATGAGCACTTCAGCAACCATTTTTGATAAAAAAAAAAAATTCTCGAAAAAAGTAGGTACCCCACTTTGCCCCGGATACCCCACTTTCCCCCCATTCCCCCTATGCAATAACGAATGAACACTCCAGCAACCATTTTTGATGAGAAAAAAAAAAAAAAAAAAGTGTTCCAAAAAAATAGGTACCCCACTTTGCCCCGGGTAATCCACTTTGCCCCGGGTACCCCACTTTGCCCCGGGTACCCCACTTTGCCCCGGGTACCCCACTTTGCCCCGGTCTCCCCTACCATTATTGGCTGGAGTTCGAACCAATGTAGTTTCCCTATATCGAAACTCGGCAATTCGACATTGCCCCGAATTGCGGCCTATTTCGATTCCCTACATGGGCCCTGAGAAAGACATTGAGATGAATTATTCCGCTGGATATTTCTTATCTGATCCGAAATTTGCAGATAAATCATTCTATGAACTAGAGGGCACATTCCAGACAGCTATTTTCGGTTACAATAGGCAAAAATGCAATGTAAACGATTGTCACGATATATGGTTCAAGGAACCACACACATGCGAGGCCCATTATTATGATGATCGAAGTGGCTGTTCAGGAAATTTGACTGATTGCTTTGATTTGAATACTATACAAGCTTGTGTATTGGTGAGAAAATATGATCTTTCACCTTTTACAAATAATATTCTATTAATATTTTCACTATAAACAGAAAAGTGGTCCCCGCAAATTTCACTACGTAAACTCAACCACAAAAGGCTTCTTCGGAAAAACTTCAGGATGTCCAAGCTCCAATAGAATTCATCGGAATTTATATAACAGTACATGTGCCTGCAATTGTTATGGAAATGATAATAAAATAAGTCTTTTAATTATGGAGAGTGATGTGAAATCCAACATGTAAGCTTATTGATTAGAACAGAGTAACTTAATATTTCAGTTATCTTTCATATTTAGATTGTGTGCTATTAATAATTTCAAGGGTCATCACTGGATTACGATTTATTCGCCAAGATCGAATACTATGGATTCAACCGAGGGAGGGAAAGCTCTATTTTGATGGTCGTATCCGACACTATTCACAAAGATGGATACCTATTCCTAAAAATATCCCAGAATCCCAGGTTCATCCGATAAACAGAGAGAATAGAGTATTTTTCTTCGACAATTTACGTTTACCATCGAGCTTTGTTTTAACTGGTACTTTTAATTATTTATCATGAAATGTTAGCAGATAGATATGATAGAGTAATTTTTTCCCATCATAAATTATTATTTCAGGAGTGAAATTCAATCGAGTACAGAGATTATCTGTAATTGGATTTGCAAATCGGTAAAAATATTTGGTGTGCCCTTTAATTTCGAGAGTGGAGGGTTGAATTTTGATCCAAATTTTGTAGTATCCAAGCAAGCAACTTTACCTCTAACGCTCGGTCCTGCAAATAAGAAATATGTTACACTGGAACGATCAAATCTACGAAATGATTTTGGACAATCAACTTTGCCATTCTTTGATGCTGTACCAGTTATAACTAATCCTCCATTACCATTAGGTGGTATCGGAATTTTCCACAAAGGCGCTGTTGGCTCCTCTGGATTTATTTCATCCCGAGTATATGGAATCAAATATGCTCATTTTTTCACGGATTTTCAAGCTACTTGCATGAAAAATGATAAAGTATTATTCAATTAAACCCAATGATCTTGGAAGAATATCACTGAGTCTATATGTACATTATGAAATAAAATGGAGAATATTCATTCGAACTTTTTTATTACCATCCCAAAAATTACCACACAATTGATCATATTCAAACATCTGCAGAGGTGTTTCTTATCTAAAATCACTTTGTGTTTGCATTTCTAGAAAAGAATAAGATAGTGACTATTTTTCGTATCATTTCGAATCTATAAAGGAAGAAGAAGACTGGTATTACGATTAGAAACAGTTCAACAGAAGTAGAACATTCACCTGATTTTTTCTAAAATTCAATTCAATTATTTGGAACATAATTCATCAAATTAGGGATGAAAAAATGTTCAAGAGCCAAATTTTCGTACTTTTTTTAATTTATATACGTAATTCATCGTGTGTTCTCAATACTTTCTACGATGCGGGTAATAGAAAAGAATTAATTACTTAATTTATTAGTAAATTATGATTGTTCCATGATATTCCATTAATTTCATTTATTATAATCCTAGGCAGAGAAATATGGAAATTGTATTCGATAATAGAAAGGACAAGATTTGATGCTCGTGAAGATTTTAATGGATTGACTCAAGAAACAAGTCATCAACTGTATGAAATACATGAACGATTAAATCGAATGGAAAAATTCATGGGATCTAAAATAATTCATGATTCGGTAAAATCATTAAAAGACAGTGCTATTCTATACAAATGTATAGATACTGTGGAATTATTCATTCAAACTATTGATGATAATTACAATGAATTTTGGCAACAAATTAACAAAACTGATGATCGTTCTGATGGATTTGTAAAGCTTATGACATCGATTATTCCGAATATAGAAGAAAATATTAAATTTATACGAAAAAAAGTGTGTGAGCGAGATGACTTGCTACCGCAGCACAGAAATTTGGTTTTTGCCCTTACTGGTTATTCATTGGTAAGAATGATTGAATTACCTTTTTTTGAAAAATAAATTTCAACAATTAACATCAATGGGGCTATTTTTTTTTCACAGTCCCAACAATCAAATACCTGCGGTAGTTCAACGACAATGTCGAGAATTCTGGTTCAACTGTTTAAAATCATAATAATAGCTGAGATGAAAGTTCACGTCATATTCGCCACTACGAGTATTCCCCGATTTTCTGGGACAACAGGTATCTAACTTTTATTTCAAACGAGAACATTCGCGCCTTCTCATTCGATTCTATAGGAGAAGATGGTGTAAAACGGACACGGGTTGATTTTGGTATTTTATACTATGAAATTTACGAAAAATGGATGGAAATATTGGAGATAGATTTTTTCTGATGATTCCATTGAAAAGCTGAGAAAATTTCACATGAAAATCATATGTCGGAAGTTTTTTTTTTGAATTCTTCAAAAATTCCATTTTTTGTCAAGTTTTGAAGGTAAAATCCTTCGATTTTTCAAAAATTTCAGGTTTTCGGGGATATCTCTAGTTCTATTGGTCGTAGCGATCTGAGGTTGATCTTAAATGAAAGGTGAGCTCATTTTCCATCGATTTATGTGATTTAAAAAGAAAAATATCAATTTTTTCAAGTACTTATAGGGCAAAAACTGTTTTTTGAGAAAATGACCAATGAATATTGGAAAAATTGATTTTTAAAAAACTTAAACCACATAAATCGATGAGAAATGACCTCACCTTTTATTTCAGATCAACCGCAGGTCGCTTCGACCAACAGAACCGGAGATATCATCGAAAAAGTGGATTTTTTCGATTTTTAAAAGGGAAACCCTTCAAAACTCGGCTAAAAAGTAAATTTTTCGAAAAATGGAGAAAAAAAAATTTTTTAACATGTTTTTCGCCTAAAATTTCTTCAGCTTTTCAATGGAATCATTAGAAAATTTCAATCTTGAACCGTTCTATTGAAATGTCCATTTTACCCCACCTTCCCCTGAATGAAACCAGATGCAGCATCGGTTGCAGTTTCACGCTTACGCTGTTTCGAGATATCGAGATATTTCGATATCAATATTCTTTCCTTTTTATAGTAGGAGGATCCAAATAAACTTTTTCTATAATAATTTTTTTTCCAGTCAAAAAAGCATGGAAGCATTCATTTGATCGACAGAGCTTTATTGCGCTGCTTGAAATTTACGTGGATATATTCTCAATAAATTTAGATTTCACAGATACACTTCATCTGAAGGCCTGTGAACCGGTTAATAATACTTGGATTCGAGGTATCTATACTTTAATGATAAATCTTTTTATTTATTCTTTTTATTTTCTAATTTGAAGAAAATTTCCCAGATGAATCCTTTTATGAACTGGAAAACACCTTTCGAACAGCTATTTTTCACTTCAATCGGCAACAATGCATCGATAATAGCTGTTATAATATATGGTTCAGAAAAGCCGAAAAATGCGAAGCAGATTATTACGATGATAGAACTGGTTGTTCAGGAATTTTAACTGATTGTACTCATTTGAAGACCATAAATGCTTGTGTATTGGTGGGATAATATTTTTTTAATTAAGTTCATTTTCATTACTCGTAGATTGAACAGGATTAATTAATATTTTTCATTAAAAAAAAAAACAGAAAAGCGGTCACCAAAGATTTCATCACGTGAACTCAACAGAAAAAGGTCTCCTCGGAAATAATTCCAAGTGTCCGAAAGATAATAGTTATATCATTGAGAATGGGATAGGTTTGAGCTACTTTTATAATACATGTGCCTGCAATTGTCTTGGGAATGGTGATAAAATCAGTCTATCGATTATGCAGAGCAATGTGAAGTCAAACATGTAAGCTTACAAATTAGCACATACTTATTGAATGAAAATTGGGAGTTATCAATAACTTGTTTTAAAGGGTTATCACTGGTTTACGATTCATTCGACAAAATGGAATTCTTTATATTCAACCAAAGGAGGGACGTTTGGATGCTGACGGTAATATTCTTCGTTATTCAGAACGATGGCTCCACATTCCGAAAAATATCTCAGAGTCTCAGGCTCTTCCGATAAACCGAGAGAACAACGTATTTTTCCTCGACGATTTGCGTTTATCATCAGGATGTGTTCTAACAGGTAATTATCTGATAAATACAATAAATAATTTTGCTCTGAATAAAACATTGTTTCAGGTGTTAAATTCAACAGAGTAAAAAGAAAATTTGAGACAGGATTTGCCATTGAAATATTTGGTTTACCATTTGATTATAAAAGTGGTAAATTAGATCTCAATTCACAATTCCCAATTTTCGAAAAAGCATCGGACAAAGAATCAGGGTAAGTTGAATTTTTTCTACTTGTTAGAATGAATAATTTTTCATTATTTTTCTATTATAACAGGGAGCCCTTAATTTTTGAAAAAATAAGTTCAGCCCTTGTAGCACTGCCTATTACACCAAGCCCAGATAATAAGAAATACGTTTCACTGGTACGATCAAATTTACATGAAGATTTTGGACAATCAACTCTGCCATTATTCGATGCTGTACCAATTAATTCTGCATCACCATTAGATGGATTTGGAATTTTCCACAAAGGCACTGATGGTTACGCTGGTTTTATTTCTCTCAGAATATATGAAATCAAATACGCTGATTTTTTCAAACTATTTAAATCTAAAAACATTGAAATTGTATAATCTTAATTCAGGAATTGATTATTAAATAATTTTAGCAAGAAACACATGAAAATTACTAGTAATTCGTTTTTATTATGATTTTACGAGATTCATCACTCTCTTGCATCATTAAAATTCCTTGAGAAATTAATTCTTCCTTTCTTTTTTTTCATCGTCTTTTTTTTTTTCATATTCACTTTTTTTTTTTCTTCTTTTTTTTTTACAAAATACAAATGATATTCTCGATGGCAAAATACAACTAGACTAAAAAAATTTTCATTTAAAGATCGCACTGTGTCATTCTCTCTATCTAAGAAAAGGCTCTCCTTTTTTTTTTCATGCTTCTTTTTAAAAAAAAATAATAATAATAATAATAATAATAACGAAGACCCTGATTGCAATTTGCAAGATTGAAAAATTAAAATTCATTCTGAAACTATTAGGAACAGCCTGTGAGATGTGCTCGAGAAGTGATTAAGAATTTAATTTTTTTTTCACATTTCAATATTGCCTTTTTTTTCAATAATTTCTTTTTTTTTTATCTCATATTATCAGTACCATTTTCATTCGTAGATAATGCGAGCTTTGTGATACGTTTCTCTCTCATTTTTTTTTTTTTTTTTTTCCTTTCAAGGATTAAAATGGGCAGTTTCAACATTGTAAAATTAATCCTTTTGAATAGTCACTTTATTTTTTAATTAATTTCCTTTTTTTTCTGTATCTTGGTTTCTGTAAAAGAATATTCGCATTTATACAAATTGTTTTTTTTTTTTTTTTTTTTTTTCTTTAGCTGAATAATTAACTATTGAGTCTTCATGAGGTATCGTTGTTTCTATTGGTCTATTTTTTATCGGAGCTGTGGTCACTGCCGATTTAATGATGTAATAATTTTTTTTTTTTTTTTTTTGCCTCTCAAAGCTAATGACCACAACAATGTAATTGTGTGTGTTTCTGTGTTTTTTTTATTTTTATTTCTTTTTTTCTTTATCCTGTAACAAAATATAAATATTCGGTATGTAATCTGTATCACATGCTTGACATCATCGTAAATTTAATAATACCCTATGAAGAGGCCTCGAGTTAAACACGATGTTCAATGAGTCTAGTGAATATACATAAATAATTCAATTTTATATAATGCCAATTTTCAATTTAATAAAATTCATTAAAACCGCCTCAGTATTATTATTTAAGTTTTATTCATTCATTTTTTTTTTCTCTTTCTTTCTTGTTGTCAAGTTGTATTATTTTTTTTATTTTTTTTTTTTTTTTCGTTATTTATTCTATACTCCCTGTGGCTAGGCTTAATATTACAGTGACAGTCACAAAAATATCTCTTAAAATCCGTTAATTAATCCAATTATTCTTTTTTTTTTTTTTCTCAATTTTTCTGTCGCTGTTCCACACTTTCCAATTAAAATTTTTCTCTCACGACCTTTTCATTGTTAAGTCATACTCGAACACACTGGCCATATATTTATTACGTAATTTGCGGTCTTGAATGAATAAGAGAGTCCTGCATATTATTTCAACGCATTATTTCTTCCTTTTTTTTTGTCACATTGTTTTTTTTTTTTTTTTCTTCTCTTTGTTTCGTGTTAATTTCATTGTGAATTATTTTCAATTAATTTTATTTTATATATATATATAATATAGTACATGTATGCATTTTTTCGAAGCAGTTAATGCTCACAGTTTATCATTTCTTCTTCCTACAAATTTTTAGTTTCGATTAGCTTAAGGATAACTAGATATATATCTACATATATATTTATATATTTATATGCCTAACATTACAGCTTCAGTCCCTAGCTAGATCATTTCTTTTTTTGTCTCTCTGTGTTCATTCATTCATGCATTTTCACTTCATTCTTTCTTTCTTTTTTTTTTTTCTCTGGTAATTAGTAATAACATTATTTTTTCCCTTTTCGTAACAGCTAATTCACTTACATTTTTTTCTTGAGAGAAGTAAAGCATGAATGAGAGCAAGAAGAAGAAATAGTAAAAAAGTAGGTGACAGTTTAACATCAAGTTGAGCCCGATTAAAGTTCAGGTAAAAAAAAGCTCTTCTCAATATTTTTTTAAGCACAATAATAAGATATTATAAACTGTCTAAGAGGAAACCCGTTTCCAAGTGTTCGATTTTTTTTTTATTTATTTTTAGTTTTCTTTATCAATTATTAAATTCATAGTTCAGCTACATTATTTCTCGTTTAAAATCACTCAACATTCGTCTCTCACAGTTTTTTTTTTCTTTTTTTTTTTCTTTCCTTCTTTTTTTTTTTTTTTTTTTTGTATTAAATTCATAAATATCTTAACAAGCGTACGACTTCAAGTATACATAAACTATAATATTAACAAATTGTTCAATAGCTTTAGTATATTACTTCGTAGACAGTTGCTTTTTTGTCACCTGATCCAGTTACAATGTATTTGTCATCGGTGGAAATGTCACAGCTCAGTACCGATGATGATTCTTTTGACTGTTAAAGAAAAAAGAGTTTAAATTAGTTATAATAGTTATAAAAGTGGAGTAAAACAGATAAATTTGGATTTTGATAGCTATAGGGAAAGATGGGGTAAAATGGGACACTTATTGATTTTTGTATTTTATACTATGAAATTTACTTGAAATGAATGGAAATATTGGAGATAGATTTTTGCTGATGATTCTATTGAAAATATGAGGAAATTTCCCATGAAAATCATATGTCAGAAGTTATTTTTTGGAATTTTTCAAAAATTTCATTTTTTGCGCGAGATTTGAAGGTGAAAGCTTTTTGTTTTTGGAAAAATTTCAGTTTTTCGGGAATATCTCTGATTCTATTGATCGTAGCGACCTGGGGTCGATCTCAAATGAAAGGTGAGCTCATTTTCCATCAATTTAAGGGGTTCAGAAAGAAAAATATCAATTTTTTCAAGTAATTACACCGCAAAAACTGACTTTCAGAAAATGACCTATAAATATTTGAAAAATCAATTTAAAAAAAAAGGTGAACCACATAAATTGATGAGAAATTAGCTCACTTTTCATTTGAGATCAACCTCAGGTCGTTAAGACCAACAGAACCGGAGATATTGCCGAAAAAGTAAAATTTTTCGATTTTCAAAGGAGAAAACCCTTTAAAACTTGTCCAAAAAGGTGAATTTTTCCAAAAATTGAAGAAAAAAAAAAATGAGACATGTTTTCCACCTAAAATTTCCTCAGCTTTTCAATGGAATCATTAAAAAATTTCTATCTCGAACCATTTCAGTAGTGAAGAGGTAAAACAAGATAAGTCTCTTTTTTTCTCATCAAGTTTTTTGAAAATACCTTAAAAAATAACCGAGAAAGAGTACTTTTGCCCTAAAACTCTTTTGTAACTCTTAAAATTTTCTACAAAAACAGATGAGTAATATCACCTTATCTCGCTTAATTTCCGATATATTTCCTTCGAAATGACCTCAAAGATAAGTCAATTTATCCTGTTTTACCTCTTCACTACTGATTTCATTCTAATGTCCATTTTACCCCATTTTCAAAGATATTAATAAATAAATAATCATTACCTGGAATATCGAGGCTCCATAAGGCGTACGCCAGGCATTGAGAAGATTGTCTTTGCCAGTAGACACAAACCATTTGCCGCACGATGCAAATCTCAATGACAATACACATGATTCATGAAGATGTAATTGGTACTTGTCTGGTTTAGTGGCATGAAGTACTTCAACATTTGAATTTTCCATACCAACAGCAAGCCATTCACCAGTAGGACAATAGCCAAGTGAGAATATTTGTGAGCTAAAATCATGCTGCTGTAATTGTCTACCCTCTCTCAAGTCCCATGATCTAACAGTATTGTCTAAGCCACCAGTCCACAATTTTGAGCCATCAGCTGATATATCAATACACGATGCACCATCAGTATGTCCTTGAAATTGTCTAACAAGTGTTTGATTTTGTAAATCCCAAACAGCAATATTACCATCACTACAACAGCTGAAGCAAACCTTTGAATCTGGTGATATTGCAAGTGCATAACACGCTGGTGCTGCTGATGTTAATTCAGCTTTAATACGTGGTGTTGGACTTGCTAAATCCCATATACTAAGATTACTAGCTTCACCACCAACAATTAATGTTCTACCATCAGGCAATAATTTCACTGATCTTATATAATTATCACGCTGCAAACAATCAAGCTGTGATACTGGTTTAGCACTACCACCAGCACCTTGTCCAATGTCCCAAACTTTTACACAACCTTTACCACCAGTGTAAACGTATTTCGTTGGATTTGATATTGTTACAGCACAAACAACTTCACCGTGTGTTAGTGTATTTATTTGACGTGCATGACGTGGTATTCCTGGTCCTATTAGTGCATCTGGTGGAAATGGTACTGGCTGCATTTGTCCTTCACTCGATACGTGAAAGCTGTATGCACTATTTTGGAATAAAAGAAAAATTATTATTAGTCAACAAGAATTATTCTCATAAGCAAGAAGTATAGATAATTATTAGGGGTGTACGAATATTCGAAATTTCGAATAATTCACCTCAAATTGAATTCAAATAATTCGATTCAAATTCGATTCGTATATTCGATGTATTCAAATAATTCAAATTATTCGAATAATTCAAAATATTCGAAAAATTCAAATCATTCGAAAAATTCGAATTTTTCGATTATTTTGAATTATTCGGTTTATTTAAATCATTTGAATATTCCAAAACATATTCAATCATAATTCAAATTATTCGAATTATTCGAATTATTCGAATAATTCAAATTATTCGAATAATTCAAATTTTTCGATTAATTCAAATTATTCGAATTATTTAAATCATTTGAATATTCCAAAACATATTTCATCATAATTCAAATTATTCGAAAAATTCAAATTATTCGATTAATTCAAATTATTCGAATTATTTAAATCATTTGAATATTCCAAAACATATTCCATCATAATTCAAATTATTCGAATAATTCAAATTATTCGAATAATTCAAATTATTCGAATAATTCGAATTATTCGATTAATTTGAACTATTCGAATTATTTGAATAATTTGAATATTCCAAAACATTCTATCATAATTCAAATTATTCGAATAATTCGAATTATTCAAATTGTTCGAATTATTTAAATCATTCGAATATTCCAAAACATATTCCATCATAATTCAAATTATTCGAATAATTCAAATTATTCGAATAATTCGAATTATTCGATTAATTTGAACTATTCGAATTATTTGAATAATTTGAATATTCCAAAACATTCTATCATAATTCGAATTATTCAAAGAATTGGAATACTTCGAATTATTCGAACCACCCGAATATTCAGTTTGATTTCCGAATTGAATATTATAATTCAATTCATTACATATTCGCACACCCCTAATAATTATGCAAGTAGAAACGAGGCAATTTCTTGAATAACCAAGATACGAAAGAACACAAAGGACTAATTAACCCAGTTGGGTTTGAATCAAAAGAGGAGAACTACTCACGGTTTACCGCCAGGTACTCCAAGTGGCCCAAGTGGTGCTCTCATGCTACCGTGTGGATCGTAGAGCTGTTGAAGTGGTGGTCTAGCTGGATAACCATTCAGTGCACCTGGTGGATAACCAAGCATATCTACGTGTGGACCAGCTGGTGGATGATGAGGTGGTGGATAGTGCGGTGGATATGGACCAACTGCTGCTGATGCTGATACCAATGGTTTACTTGAACTAGTTGGCTTTAATCCACCAGAGCCAGAACTACTGCCACCAGCTGATGTTGGTGTTACTGGTTTTGATATTGGTGTTGTTGGTTTTTCACGTTCTTCCATTTTTTTGGCTGATGGTGTACTGGCATTACTACTTGTTCCACTTCTTGGCGATGGGGGTGGTACTTCTTTCTTTAATTGTCCACTCATTGGACCTACTGAGGATGAACCCATTTTGTCGAGACCATTTTCTCGGGGCGATGAGGTACCATTTGCTGCTGGACTCGTTGCTTCTTCACTTGCATCGTCAACTACAAGGTCTTGATCACTTTTTTCTCCATCACTTTGCTGTTTAATAAAAAAGAGATTGTAATTATAATTTGTAATTAGAGGAAATTATTGAGTAGACGTAAAAAAAAAGGTTTACTTACATGGCCTAAATCCTTTTCTTGCTCTTTCTTCATTTTTTTGTGTAACATGTGCTCGTGATGCTGTGGATCTGGTGTACTTCTTGGTCTACTATATTTTTCTCTTTCAGCTGGTGATATTGAATTTCTCTAAAAATTAAAAGAAAATAATTAATTTCAAAAGTCCAACTTTTTTTCTTCTCATTATCATTAAATTAAAACTCAAACTATTGTGCAAGTGATTTTTTTTTCTTTTCTGCAACCGATTTTTATTGCAAGATATCTCTGCAATGATTTAAATGAATATAAAAACTCTTGAGACGAATTGTAATCCGGACTATTCACCCTATCAAAACCCCTGAGCCCCTTATGCTATTCCATTTTCCCTTTTTTTTTTTTTTTTTCTTTTCTTTCTTTTTCCCTACTTCACATTCAACGAAATGACTTTGTAGACGGTTGCTCCCTTCGAGATTTCAAATTACTCATGCCGTTATTTCTCTCGCTTCTTGGATGAAAAGAAGGGTAGTTTTCTTTTTTTTCTTCTTTATTTTTTCCTTCTTTTTTTTTTCTCATCGGTGCGGGTGTAATCCAAACTCTATGGGATTGGAAGTGGGTTTTACATTCGAACTTCTATCGTTCTGGCTCCAATTCCTCGGAGACACTCTCTCTCTCTCTCTCTCTCTTTTTCCCTCTCTCCAATGACTCAACTTCTTCATGTACAACTATTCCCAAGTGATTTGAGAAATTTTCTCTCTCAACGTGTGAGAATAATTTATTTATCCCCTCATTTCCCCCGCATTAATTGAAAATTAGTGAAATTATAGGAAATTATTTTTTTTTTTTTTATTGATTGCATGAAGAAAATACCCAAAACTTTTTTTACAACCCTCTCTCTCTCTATCTTTTACCCTGAAAATAAATTTTCCTTTTCCTCTTTACCTAACGTAATATCCCAAATCCCTCATTCTTGAAACAAGATTATTCCCATCCACAATTCTCTCCGATCAATTCCATCATTTTTCCTTTCTTCATTCCTCCCCCTTTTTTTTTTTTCTCTCCTTTATCCTCCTCTTTTTCTATCAACCCCTCTTCATGAAATAATTCCATCGGTCTGTCGTTCCTTGTCATTCCTATCATTTTTCTTTTCCTCCTTACTTTTATCCCCCCGGGGGGAACGAATTTATACGTCGAACTCTCGGAGCTTTTCCTTTTTTTTTTCCTCTTCCTTTTCCCCCTCCTCTCTTCTTCTCTTCGCTCCTAATCGCCCAGTTCGCACCCACGTAAAGCATCCCAACTTGCCACCCCATTCCACTACAATTCAACTCTCTACTCCGCCCCCTCAACACAGAGGAAGTAAATCTCCTCTTCTCAATTACCACACCCCCCACCCCCTATTTCCTCCCCTCTTCCTCCCCCCCCCCCCCCCTTTTGCTCCATTACCCCCAACGCTCTCTCATCGCGGCCAACTCTCTCCTCCTTCTCGACTTTACCAATAAACTCTTATTTTTTTTCTCTCACTTCGTTTATTTCATATCGAAGGATAAAAATATGAAGCAAAAAAAATTATATGAGATTCACTTTTTTTTTTGCAATTTAAAATATTTCTTTTGGCTCAACCAAATGAATTTACGTTTTTATGTCAATGTAAATTCCTCATTTTCACGTAAAAATTAAACAAAAAAGTGCTTTTTTTTTTAATTTTTAACTGCAGAATAGACTTAGGTCTCGTTACTCGTTGAATGGTATTTCTCCATTTATACGCGCTTTTATTCAAGCCCTATCTCTAAAAATGCGCTTAAATTCTCGAGTAAAGACATTGCAGTTTAAAAAAGGGGGGGTAAAAATGATTGTCCAAGAGTTTTATCTTGTGTTTCCAAGATATCTCAGAAGCCATTGGATTTAGGTAAATTTATCAAGAGACCTTTTTTGTAGACAATTAAATTCTCTACAAAAAAGGTTTCTTGACATTTTTCCCTAAATCCACTCGCTCGAAAATTATCAGCTCCTGTAACTTCCCTAGCTCCCTCACCAGCTCCTTAACTTGAAAAATAATCATACTTGTCAAAGTTAAGTCGAAATAACTCAGTTTTTCTTCATTGAGTTTATATTGTGTTATGATCTGCTTAAACGATCTTACTCAATATAAATATATTCTTCGTATACTTCAAATAAATACTCATCGATGATAATAATTATAATCGATAAGTATACATTTAATATTAGTATTTATTTTCTTTAGGGAGTTAAGTCGACATAACTTGAATTTCTTTCCAGACATTTCAAGTTAAGTCGTTGAAATTATAGAAAAAAAAAAGACTGCCGACAATAATAGCTTTTAAATATCAAAATTGACTGCGAATCAATGACGTTCATCATGAATGTAGCGCATAATCAAGATCGCATCATCATTTTACGATTTTTCGGCTCTCCTGGAAAATTTACTTTTTTTCGATTTAACCTGTTATTCCACTACACTCGTGAAATGACAAAGATTGTAAGGATAGTGTAGGTTTTTTTTTTCTTTTTTTCCTCAAGAAGCTCGTGCTCTCGAGTATAAAGAGGCTTTCTTGCACGATCAATAAGGGATCCTGAGAACCGCGAGACGTTGTGGGTGAAGAGGGAGGTGAAAATATATATATATATATATATATAGCTTCACTCCTCGGAATATCTGTAGTGTTAGGGACTCCTTGGTCGGCAACTTGGCATGCAAGGTCGGATACTGAGTCGTCAGAGTGAAACGGAATGGGTGTATCAAGAACAGGAAAGAGAGAAAGAGAAAGATAGATATATATATATAGATATATAGATAAAGTTTGAGGGTAGAGAGGGGAGATTTGGTGGTCTTAGTGGTCGGAGGCCATGCCGCTAGGCCACGAGGGTGGTAAGTGAGTGAAGCGACTACTTCTCTCGGTGGCGCCCTTATACCCTCTTTTTCACCCTCTCCCTCCTCCCTCTTCTCTCTCTATTCAAACTTCAACTATATACATAGAGTGAGGTATATTATATACAGTGAGAAACCAGTGTATATAAACCCATTCTACTTTGCAAAAAGAGAGAGAGAGAGAGGGCTTTTCTCATCTCTCACTCCACTCTCTTCTGGCTTTACCCAAAGACTATTGCTAGGGTTCTTTTCTATTCTCCACAGAAACCCCAACTGGTATGTACAAGATTGCACCCAGAGGTCCCCCCCCCCCCCTCCCATCATCCTGCGCGTATTTTCCCTCTTCATTTGAATTTTTTTCATTCCCTTTTTTTTTTCCTTTTTTTACGTTCAAATACAGAGAAATTGAGTTTTTTTGGGGGGGGGGGGGGGGGGGGATTGTTTGGCAAACTGTTGGATTTACGTGGATTTTGCGAAAAGAGAGCTTTTCTCAAGGGGGGGGGGGGGGTATTTTTGCAAAAAAGGTTTCTTGACACATTTTCTACGAAATCCAATGAAAATCATTGTTTGAATTATTTTCTCGCGTAATTTCACTTTTTTATGCTTTGAAATATCAATAAATAATTATTGAATTTATGTATCTGATTTATTTTTCAAGTGAAATATATTAATGCCTGTAATAATACGCCATCTGGTGATGATTCGAGTATTTAAAATAAATTCTGCATTAATAATGGCCTTTGCACCAGAACAGCCAGTGGGGGAAAAATCAAATCATCCAATTTTTTTTTTAGTAATAAAATACAGATAGCTCTGAATGATTGTGACATGAATCACAATTAATAAAGCATAATTTTCATTTCGCACAAAAGCTTTTTATGCAGAATAAAAAAATGTAAAATTTTCCATCAAACGTTGATAAAAAAAAAAAAGTCCCTAATTAATTTCATTGAAAGGGTATTTCATTTTGGTGCAAAAAAAAAAAAGAATCTCTCTTTTTTTTTTCATTTCAATTTTACATTCTGGAGCACCTTTGATTTCATAGAAGAATGTAAAGCTGCACAAGTGAAATGGTGCACCAGCAAAAAAAAAAAAAAAAAAAACTATATGAATGCCATTAAAAAAAACTATATACAGAGGTAAAAAAAAATCCTCGGCGCCTCCACGAATTATTTAACGACTCGTCGTAAATACGATCTCTCTCTCTCTCTCTCTCTTTCTCTCTTTCTCTGGTACGAATATACAGTGTGTATCTCTGCACGTGTTTTTTTTTCCTCTTTTTGTGTTTTACCCCTCTGTATTTTTACCCATTTTATTTTTTTCTATGGAACCCACAATCCTCCCAACCGCACCCCCCCCCCCTCCCTCTCCCTCACCCAACGAGAAAAAAAGAAAAAAATTCAGAGGAGAGTGGCACCCGTTCTCTGCGGTGGAATTTGCATTTTTAAATTAACTCGCCTCTGTTTGCAGCTATCTCTGAGCGACACACACACACACATACAGAGACATGGAAAAATCCAATGGCAGTACCAACGTCGTCATCCCAGCATTTCTCTGGTTAGAGTGACAGAGAGAGAGAGAGAGAGAGAGAATAAGGGGTTTTACAATTTTATGCAACAGCGCACCGCAGTCTGCGCTTCCAAAAACCCAAGCTCCAACGCTTCGGCCTGGGTTATCGACATTGTTATTATTGTTATTATCCTGGTATAACCGCGAGACTGTGTGTGTGTGTGTGAGAGGAGCGAATAGAGTTGAAAAAAAAAAGGGTAAAACAAACAGAAAAATAACATCGATATTGTGTCACCACCGCGGCGATTTCCACGCCAATTTCGTGTAATATTTTTTTTTTTTTTAGCGTTTTTAACAAGTTCAAACCAACGGTTCTACATCATCAAAGAGATGCACTCAACTGGAGCCTCCTTTTTTTTTTGCTGTTTTTAGCTTCAATAACAATTTGCGAAGCACCGAGGGAAATTGGAGAAAATGGGAAATAGGAGGTAAGGGGGGGGGGGGGGGGGGAAGGGATAGGGGTTTTTTGAGGGGTGGATTGGAAAGCTGAGGAAATTTTAGGCGAAATACATGGGTCGCAAGGTAGTTTTGGGTTTTTTTTCGGGAATTTGATTTTTTGGGGATTTTCCTTTTAATTCGCCTTTTTCTGCACTTTTTGGACGATAACTCGGGTTCTGTTGGTTCTAAAGGGAAATTTTAAAAATGAGGAAAAAGCTGAGCTCATTTGCCATCGATTCATGGGGTTTTGAATCTATTTTTACCAATTTTTGAGGTAATTATCGGGAGAAAACCGTTTTTTTTTTTGTAAAATCGTCTATAATTCAGTAGTGAAGAGATAAAACAGGATAAATCGACTTATCTTTGAGGTCATTTCGAAGAAAATATCTTGGAAACTAAGCGAAATAAGGTGATATTACTCATCTGTTTTTGTAGAGAATTTCAAGAGTTACAATAGAGTTTTTGGGCAAAATTGCTCTTTCTCGGTTATTTTTTAAGGTATTTTCCAAAAAAAACTTGATGAGAAAAAAAGAGGCTTAACTTGTTTTACCTCTTCACTACTGAATTCATTAAAAAATTTGTAAAAATTGATTAAAAATCCCATAAATCAATGGCAAATGAGCTCAGCTTTTATTTGCGTACAACTACGATACGTTACGACCAATAGAACCGGAGATATCCTCGAAAAACTGGAATTTTCCCAGAAATCAAGAGGGTTTCACCTTAAAAACTACCCCTAAAAAATAAAAAAAAAACTTGCAACACATGTTTTCCCCCTAAAATTTTCTCAACTTTTCATTGAAATCATGATAAAAATCCTACCTCAACAATTTTCCACAATTTCAACCGATTTTCCCTTTTCCCTTTACCATTTCCCTTACCCAAGGTATTGTATTTTTTTTCTCGTAGAAATGAAGCATAGAAAAAAAAGGGGGGGGGGGGGAGAATAGTAGAAGAAAGCAAAAGTCAGAGTGAGCGAACGGTAATTGAAAAGCCCGCGGTGATCTCACCATCCCCTCTGTAAATTTTTTTTTTTTATGCCTTTGGAAGAGTCGTTTTCTCTCATTCTCTCTGAGTCTGGCTTTTATCTCGATTTGCCCTCCTCTCCCCAACCCATCTACGTTTCTCCTTCCCTCCTTTTTTTTTTTTTTTTCACCAACTCATGGAAAAAGTCCAACAACGATGCCACCGAGAGGTAAATTCTCGCGTGGTTGCACTTCTCGCTCCTGAACTAAAGTAAAAGGGGGAAATAAAAAAGACTAGAGTAGAAAAAAGAGGGGGGATGGTAAAAAAAATGAAAAAGAAGCAAACGGAGTTGGCAGTTTAACGAATGGCCTCGCAAAGCCATGCTGCCACGGTGCTTTAAGGTCATTACGCAACGTAAAAAGCACAGTGAACACAAAACGTACAGAGCCTCGAGGGCACACAATAAGAAGAGGGGGGGAGGGGGGAAGGCAAGTGGGAGAAAAAGTGCGAGAAAGAGGGGAAAAAGTGGGCGGAAATACCAGTCACCAATTGGTGAACTGATTTATTACATCACACGTACACCCCAAAAGGGCCATTAAACACAAAACGCCTCAAGTTTAATATCTCAAAAAAAAAAAAGGAAATGTTTTCCTCGTTTTTAGTATTATTCTGTTACGGAGATTCCGGATAATTGCCGATGTATAAGCCTGATAATAAAAAAGAGAGGGGGGAGGAGAAATGCACACCGGCAATTACAAAAATTTCACCGAGAAATATCGAGATAAGGAGGGAGAGGGGGGGGGGGGGGGGGTTATTACAATGATTTATGGAGTAAGACAGGATAATTGTTAAACGAGGTATTTATTACGAAAGAATTAATTAACGTAGTAATTATAATGCACCGAGTGAATTGATAAATATTCATTTTCTACAGAGAAAAATGTTTTCTCAATTTAGGAATGTGCAGTCACTTGATTTGAGAATGTGCAGGTCACTTAAATTAAGAAAGAAAAAGTCACTTGATTTAAGTGAGAAAAGTCACTTAATTTAAGTGACTTTCACTTTCTTAAATTAAGAAAGAAAACCTTACTTGATTTAAGTGCGAAAAGTCACTTGATTTAAGTGAGAAAAGTCGCTTAATTTAAGTGAGAAAAGTCACTTAATTTAAGTGACTTTTACTTTCTTAAATTGAGAATGCAAAAGTTACTTGATTTAAGTGAGAAAACGCACTTGATTTAAGTGAGAAAACGCACTTGATTTAAGTGAGTTTCACTTTCTTAAATTAAGAAAGAAAAAGTCACTTGATTAAAATGAGAAAAGTCACTTAATTTAAGTGAATTTCACTTTCTTAAATTAAGAAAGAAAACCTTACTTGATTTAAGTGAGAAAAGTCACTTGATTTAAGTGAGAAAACGCACTGGATTTAAGTGAGACAACGCACTTGATTCAAGTGAGTTTTCCTTTCTTAAATTAAGAAAGAAAAAGTCACTTGATTTAAATGAGAAAAGTCACTTAATTTAAGTGAATTTTACTTTCTTAAATTAAGAAAGAAAAAGTTATTTAAATTAAGTGAGAAAAGTCACTTAATTTAAGTAACCTGCACAATCTTAAATTAAGAAAACATTTTTCTCTGTGTAATAAGAAAAAAATAAATATCAAATTTCATGAAGTTTAATTGCAAATAAACACACTAAATCCCAGTCTCAATTGAAGTGTATTCTAGTGGATTGGTTGTATCACAGTAACCGTATCTATGCCGCCATCTTGTTAAATTAATTAATACGCTACTAACGAGATCAGAGGTGTCGGTAAGGCAGCTAGAGAGGGAGGGAAGAGGTGGTGGGGGGAGGATTGGTGAGAACCCTTCCGTATCCAGTGGGCTGTGTGCTTGGTGAAGTGGTACGATAGGATGATAGAGGGTGGAGAGAGCCTTCTGGATAGGAGGGGAGGGTTGAAACTTGACGGGTTGAATTAGTTCGAGACCTCAACTAACCAACAGAGTATAAAGGAACGATAGAGATAGAGAGAGGGAGAGAGGCGTTTGGATGGGAGAATCATGGCAGGTACCTTGATCTGTTTGACGCCCTTTTCAACCCCTTTACCCTCAACGCGTTACACTCAAGCCATACGCTTTCTCCCCCCCCCCCCCCCCCCCCCCCTTATCCGGTTGCCTTTCCTCATTCAGAGAGTACTGTATATATATGCCGGTTACATAATGCCAAGCCACTCTAATTAAAATAAATTACGCTTCCACGTCGACGGCTAACATTTTTTTTTTCTTCACCCTCCACATTCTTTCAGAAAACTTCTTTTTACTTATTCCCTCCACCCTTCTTTCTTTTTACCTTTTCTTCTTTATTTTTAATTCAAACCCCTCGCGCTCATTCTGAAGAGTATATAAGGGAGAGAAATGTTTTTTTGTGCCCCCCCGTTTATTTGCACTTTATTCGAGATTTAATTTACAGAGGCCAACGGCGCCGAGTTTTCAACACCCACACTACGAATCTCTCTTTTTTTCTTTTTTTTTACTCTATCTTTCTCTCTCTCTCTCTCTCTCTGTCATTCCGCTATACTACTTTCCACTCGTTGATGGGATTCAAAGAGATAATGAAAAGAGAAGAGTGGATGAGAAGAAGGGATCTGATGTGAAAATAGACGGATGGAAAAAATAGAATGGATATATATCTGCAGGAGAAAAAGTCTCTTTTTTTTTTCATCTCTCTCGTTTTATTTCTATTGAGAGAAATGAAATGAGCAGGAGAAAGGGCAATCGATTTGCTGCTTTTTCTAGTACTAGTGATTTTGTATTTCTCGATATATATATATTTTACCGAGATTTTTCAATCCTCTCTCTTTCTCCTTTGAATCGCCTTTTTTTTTACAGCCAAATAGCATATCGGAAATTCTTTTTCATTTCATATTGCAGTTTGAAGAAAAGACGAAAAAAAAGATGGAAATAAATTGGAAAAGTCAGAATTTAGGAGAAAAGCATGAATTTTAGATTTTCCCAGGAAAAAATTGAAATAAAGACATTTAAAAAAGTATTTGATATAATTAGTGTTATCAGAAAAGCTATTAACCACTGTATCCAAGGATTTAATCGTAGCCCAAAGCAGACGTTATCAATCCGTAATAATTGCTACCCATTAAACGTACCTCTAATTACCAACTTCGTATATCTCTACCTCAATGGCATACAAACATTGAAAATGCTCCGATTGCCTCAGTGCTTCTACCTCCTGTATCCATGAAAATTACATGATTTAAGCAGCGTTAAATATTCATTTGACATCAGTCTTTAAATGCACTTCATTGTACGCCACTTCATTTCATAGATTTGCAAAAAAAAAAAAGGAGAATATTCGCGGTTTATTTTAATTGAATGCGATAAATTTTCTTGCGACGATGCTAATGAATTTATAATGAATTTCCCAGGCTTTTTTTCTTTTAATCCCTCTGAAAAGTATTATAATTGAAAAAGGACTTCACTGACTGCATCAGACATTAGTGCTTCTGAATCTGCGGATAAAGTGGGTCGTGGTAAGCGCGTTAACGTTTTCAGAAAGTGCTTTTAATAAACGGACGTCGAACTCGCTTCGTCTCTCTCTCTCTCTCTCACTCTATGAATTTCTTTTTCATCCCCCTTCCACGTACTCTTCATTCTCTCTTTTGCTTTACAAGCCAGGCGCTTTTGGCGCTTGACTCTTTTTCTTTTTTCTCCTTTTTTTTTTCCTTCCTTTCCACCTCTTTTTACCCTCTTTTTTCACGTTCCGGCTGTTCAGCCATCGCTTGGCTTTTATATCCGACCTCCAGGGGCGCTTTATGTACCCCAATACATACTCCAGTATATGTACATATAATGCATACATGTATTTTTTTTTTATATCTACAGACATGTGCGTATGATGAATACCATGGGAGTTCTTCTCTTCTACCTCGTGTGTTACACCAGTGCCCACGTCTAACCTTTTTACCGGATAAATTTCATGCTCCACCTCATTCTTCGCGCCTTTTTCTTGCTTTGAGGATTCTTCTTTTTTTTTTTAATCCATCATTCAGAAGGGTAGAGTTATATAATTATTTCACCAGATTATAAAATGAGTCGACGTGAAACTCCGAAATTTTCGAGACGTTGGAGAGATCAAATCAGGTGGTGTTTGTAGGTGGAATGAATGAAAGGGGGAGGGGGAGGAGGGAGTTTGAGTGTCGGAATTAGGGGCTCGATATCGTGGCAAAATTGAAGCTCGTAGGATAATGATGTCGGCTTAATTGCGACTCCGAAGAGCCTCAAATCCTACCCCCCCCCTACCCCTTCTCTAACGTTTGCACGTTATACCTTACTCCCCTCATTCACCCCTAACTTTAGTTGGAGGAATTATTGCGGCGCTAATTGAGAGGTGCTCATGCGAGAGCATTCGATTTGAGGTACTTGAACAAATGTTTTACGTCAAATTCGAATATTTTAAAATTTATTTTTAAATGCATTTTTACACAGAGAAAAATGTTTTCTCAATTTAAGAATGTGCAGGTCACTCAAATTAAGTGACTTTTCTCACTCAAATCAAGTCGCTTTTTCTTTCTTAATTTGAGAAAGTAAAAGTGACTTAGATTAAGTGACTTTTCTCACTTAGATCAAATGACTTTTCTCACTTAAATCAAGTGACTTTTCTCACTTAAATTAAGTGACTTTTCCCACTTAAATCAAGTGACTTTCCCCACTTAAATAAAGTGATTTTTCTCACTTAAATAAAGTGACTTTTCTCACTTAAATCAAGTGACTTTTCTCACTTAAATAAAGTGACTTTTCTCACTTAAATCAAGTGACTTTTCTCACTTAAATTAAGTGATTTTTCTCACTTAAATCAAGTGACTTTTCTCACTTAAATTAAGTGACTTTTCCCACTTAAATCAAGTGACTTTTCCCACTTAAATCAAGTGACTTTTTCTTTCTTAATTTAAGAAAGTAAAACTCACTTAAATCAAGTGCGTTTTCTCACGCAAATCAAGTGACTTTTCTCACTTCAATCAAGTGCGTTTTCTCACGCAAATCAAGTGACTTTTCTCACTTAAATCAAGTGACTTTTCTCATTTAAATCAAGTAAATTTTTCTTTCTTAATTTAAGAAAGTAAAAGTCACTTGAATTAAGCGACTTTTCTCACGTAAATCAAGTGACTTTTTCTTTCTTAATTTAAGAAAGTAAAAGTCACTTAAATTAAGTGACTTTTTTCACTCAAATCAAGTGACTTTTTCTTTCTTAATTTAAGTGACTGCACATTCTTAAATTAATAAAACATTTTTCTCTGTGCAAGTGATAATATTTTAATGATGAATGATCTACTTACATGCCTTTCCTCAGATGGATTTAGTCCTGAAATGAGAAAATGTGAAATTATTGATCTAGAGTTTTATCGTGAAGGTATTTTTGTTCGATGAAAATCGAGTGGTATTTTTCGACATAAAAGAGGCAAAATGATCACGAGTCATGAGTAATTCGAGACTATAGGAAAAACATCTAGCATGCTTACACGATTTTTACTGGAATTTTCTCTATTTGAAATAGCTGTCTATGTTAAATCCAGCATTTATCGAAATAAAAAGATATCTACTTGTTCATTCGTCCTCTATTTTCCATTTGTTTTATATGTGAATTCGGGAGAAGACGGAGTACATAGTGAAATAAAAGGATATGGAAAGAGGAATAGAAAAGTCTCTCTAAAAGTACTTCATACGCGAATATAAAGGCAAGTGGAGTTAAATAGGAATTGGGATTGTGATGAAATTTTTCTAACGATTTCATTGAAAAACTGAAATTGAAGAAGGGTGACGCTTTCTAAAATCGAAAAAAAAATTAGTTTCTTGACTATATCTCTAATTCAATTCATCTTAGCAATCTGGGACCAATTTCAAACGAAAGGTGAGATCATTTCCCATCAATTTATGTAGTTTTTAATGTTTTTAGATCAATTTTCGAAAACCTCGCACCTTATTTAAGAAAAAAATCTGTTTTTCCATCATAACATCGTCAAAAATCGATAATTTTTATTTTTAACTACATAAATTAATGGCAAATGATCTCATCTTTCATCCAAGACCAATTCCAAGTCGCTGCAACTAATAGAACCAGAGATATCCCAAAAAACATTAAAAATAATAATTCTAGCAGATGATTTCCATCGGAAATTTGAGGGATTTCGATGGATTTTAATAATATAAATCAAAACTAAAATATCTCCTTCTCACTCCTTAAAGCCCTTTTTATTCCCCCCCTTTCCCCATTTATTTTTAACCTCATCGTTACACCAGCATCATTGTATATGCATCAGCTTTTGTGTATATATTTTCGTTGGCGAACGCAGAAGCTCGAGGTTATACGAATAAGAAAACGAGAAGTATGGCAGACGAGAAATTGACGATGAATATATACGGGAGAGAATATGCCTCTAGTCATAGCACATATTTACAGCACTGGCATATAAAAAACAGATATGAATGATTATATGTCCCTCGAGGTGTTGAGTTATGTTTTACTGAGTTTGAGATATGAATTTCGTAGTGATTATTATTTTTCAATTGCAAGAAACTCGAGTAATGATAGAGTCTCAGGTTAAATTTCCTGAATGTGTGTAAAAGACACACAAAGTTCAATGAATTGCTATTATTCCTTAATTTTTAATAAAGACAATAAAATAATTCCCACAGCCTATGTAAAAACTCATATAAATATAACTCAGTAGTGAAGATGTAAAACAAGATAAGTCTATTTTTTTCTCATTCACTTTATTGGAAATACCTTAGAAAATAAGCGAGATAGAGCGATTTTGCTCCCGAATCTCTTTTGTAATTCTTGAAATTTTCTACCAAAAAAGATGAGTAATATCGCCTTATCTCGCTTAGTTTCCGAGATATTGCCTTCAAAATAATCACAAGGATAAGTCGATTTATCCTGTTTTACCTCTTCACTACTGAATTATCAACTGCACAATATCATATAGTCTTGAGAGCTTTTCCGATACATACTATAATTTTGTCTGTTTCAAACATGTTTATTCCAAATAAGAACCCTATATATACTTGTTAATATTGTAACATATAGAAAAAAAAAAAAAAACTTTGTTAAAAAAAAAATTACTGATGAAGAAATAGCGTAAATTTGAATGGAAAAATTGGAGAATTTGTTTCAAAAGTGAATTATTATCGGCAAAACAGTTTTTACAACTTGTATCAAACATTATAGATGTTTCTATAGATTTTTTTCTTTTCCCCTCAGCTAAAGTGGATGGAGGCTGGTCTATACATCACCCCCTGAACAGTTTACCGAAGAATGAAACAAGAACCTAGAGGGAGAGAAAAAAAAGAGAGAAAAAAAAAAAAGAGTAGGGACACAAGTGAAGGGTCTCAACCAGGCGACAAGCTCGAGTTGGAAAGGTTTACCTTGCTGGATAGAATGAGAAAGAGAGAGAAAGATAGATGATGAAACTTCTAGGGGTGAGTGAGAAAAGAAAGGCGATGGGTAAAAGTACCCTTGTGTCGAGTGTGAAGCTCTGTGAACCTCTTCAGTTTGAAAAGCGTCTTGGCGAAGATATTATATAGCATATAAGCTGAGGATGGTTATACATATAAGTTTGAAGGGGCATATGACGTTAGAGAGAGAGGGAGAGAGTGAGGACAGAGAGAAGCCGCAGCTTTGTCAGCATTTCTTGAAGATTGAGCTCTAACACGTAGGGTGTTGAGGTAAAAAAGAAGTGATAGATAATTTACAGATAAGTAAATCGAAGTAAAGAAATTGTGTATATAAAAATTCTGGTTTATTGGATTTTTTGGGACGTAGAATATTTCTGCTACACACAGAAAAATCTAACCATGAATTATGAGCTTCTTGCGCATAAATCATGCACTATTTGTGCATGAGTGTCTTGGGCATGAAACATGCGCTATTAGTGACGTGATCATGCACTAATTTTGCATCAATCATGTTACATTTTGCGTGCATAATTCATGTTGAAATAGCGCATGACTTGTGTTCTTATAAATACATAAAATATATCAAATTAAATGGGATGAAATATGCTCAAAATAAACATAAATTATGATTTAAAAAATAACATGATTTATGCTTAATTCATCTAATTGAATTTTAATTACATAGACACTTTTCTCCATAGTATTTTAGTTTTTTACAAGTTTAACAGTATTATATTATGATTCTATAAATCTCAAAATAACGTTAAAGATGATAACGAAGAGTTGTATACGATTTTCCGTCTCCTGCAATATGGATTTCAATTTAATTTTACATGAAAAATAGAGCACGAATTATTTATTGCTAAGTACATGAATTTTGCACTTTTTTTCAACATAAAATGTTCCCTATTAGAACATATTTCATATAAAAAATTTGTACATAAATTATGCACTATTAGAGCATAATTCATGACATGTCAAAATCATATTTTATGAACAGTTTTGCATGAATTATGCTGACGAAGTGCATAACCTATGGCTAGATTTTTCTGTGTGTATTTGGGGTGAAGGGAAAGAAGTGCAAATAGAGATGACGAGGGTCGAGATTTTTTTTTTTGGGATGAAGGAGATGATTGGGATTAGTAGGTCGATAATTGACTCTTTCTTTTTGAGCTCTTGATCATTTAAGCAAACTTACCACCATTTGGTTTGAGATCATCCTGCTGTCCTCTGTGTTGAAGTTCAGGTTTTGCTAACATTGATAGTGGATGCGATGATCCACCAGCCTGATTAGAACCAGCACCAGGTGGAAGTCCAAGGCCCAAAAGAGCTGCTGATGCTGAAGTTGGTACTGGTAAACCACCAGGTCCAAGACCAGGTAAACCTGGTATACCAGGATGTGGACCCATAGCAGCACCAGGTGGTAATTGTTGTGCGTGCATTTGTTGGAGTAGCCTCGGTAAATCTGGCCTCTGTTGCTGCAATCATGATTTTTTTTTTATTCAATTCCTTCGGATTATTTGAGAGTGAATTGTGTGTATTTTTTTTCTTTTTTTTTTATTTTGTACTGGAATTACGATGGGTAAATATACACACAGAGGGGGTTTGATGGAATGACTGCGAATTAAATTGAATATGTGGGCTTCGTTAACTACCTGTTTGTCGAACGTGTCGACTATCGTCATTGACAAATAAATAAATCCTTTGGGATGAGCAAAAAAAAAAATACGATGATAACATAAATAAATAAATGAAAATAAAGAGAAAGAGAATGAAGGATTTTCTGAACAGAGGATTTTGGTATTACGATTCAATTTAATTTACTGTTTATTTTTTGATGGAAAATACTTTTTATCTGCTAATGATGATTGGAATTTAGAAATAGATAATTTCAGAAGGTGTGAAAATACAGGAAATAGTAAAATCAAATTATTATATCAACGAAGTGAGAAAGAGATGTTAGTGTAAGCGACTGGCAGAACAAAATCGTAAACTGCTTTAACTATGTTTCAGTTAAGCTAGGGTAATGTTGAGTTGGGCAGAAGTTAACAGACTGTGCTACAATGAATGAAGGCTATGGCAATATGCAGAGAGATGGTAAAGAGAGAGAGAGAAGAGAAGAGAAGGCAGAGACGTGTACACTCGTTAGAGCGGATTGGAAGTGGTGGAAAACCCGTTGGAAGGCAAAAGACCATTTTGCAAGAGGGGAAGAGATGAAATGGCATACAGCGGTACGAAAATACAAGTGTGAGGTAGAGTATTACATTGAGCAGTTTGCTGAGATAATTAAATGCTCTAGTGGAATAATAACAATTGGCATTAACATTTGCATCAAATAGAGGCGTATCTCCAAGACTTTCTATTTGTTTTTGGATATAAATGAAAAAAGCCAGAAAGATAGTTTTAAAAAATCAACAAATTTCAAAAAAATCCTCAAAGCTTTGAATTTCTACCATTCTCTGTGGTACTTGAATCAGCAATTTCAGGATTAGCAAATAAAAGCTGAGTTTGCGGAAGTTAAAATGGAAGAATTGCAGAAATAAAAGAGAATTTACAATTTCAAGTTTCTAATAATTGATAAGAAACTTATCTCCTTTTCCTCTTCAACTCAAAGAAAATTATTATTGATCTTAATTTCAAAAATGACACGATTCACTCTGATGAATCTCGTTTGCTCGAGTTCATTTTGAATGTAGCGGTTGAAGTTACGGAATACACATTGCCATGTGGAATTTCTCGTGGGACAGATGTAATGGTAAAGACAAGAGAAACTGGAATAGAATGAGAGGAAGAATGAAAGGAGTGAGGGGATAGGTTAAAGGAGCCGGTTAAGAGGTACTCAGCTGCCAGGGATACTTGTATCCTGCTAAGGATTTGCGGCACGTACCGACAACGTCGTGCACACCACTGCTCGGATACTAAGTTTCTATCTTACTCTGTATAAGAGAAGGAGAAGGGGAGGCTTTATCGTCTTTCTCCGTGGAGTTTCGGGCGAGGAATGTTGATTAGTCGTTGCTTGGGCGCTATAACACTATAACTTATACCATGTCAGGGGTAAGAGCTTCTCTCCACCCACTTTGGAAGACTCCGGATAAGATTCAGGAGGTCTTGGTGGATGAAGTAGTGAAACGGAAAAGGGGAGATGAACGGAAGAGGGTGTAGGAGGGTTGAAGAGAAGAGAGAACAAGCCCGCGGCTTAATAGGGAGGAAATTGAGTACTCGAGCAATATTGAGGAGGATTTGAGAATTGGGTAGTACCAGAGAAGTTCAACGTATACGCTTTTAGATTTCAACATCAGTTTCAGCATTTATACAACTATAGAAATTTATTTATTTAAAATTTTTATTGAATCTTGGGAAGGTAAAAAAAATTTTTACTCACCCCAATTATGGCATTTAGTTCTGACATCGTTACTTGTTTGGCTCTGTCTACTGCTGATGCCACCTGCTGATGATGCTCTTGTGATAAAAACGGAAGAATCTGGCCGATTATGGCGTTGAGTCTTTTTGCTATCTCTGTCTGAAACGGTAGAACAATTTATATTATTGTGGTTGGTAGATTATAAAGTTTTTTTCAACATGAAATGGTTCATTGGATTATTTTGCTAATACAGGCGAAATAAAGTTAAGACAGGTTTGGTAAAAAAAAAAGGTATTTCGTTTAGGTGTGGGGTGTTATTTACAGTTTAACTGCGAGAAAGATTGACGCGAATTAAATTAAAACAACGGAGAAGTAGAGACGTCTAGTCGACGATTCAATCTCCAACGACCTAACACAATTACCCAGACAAACTGGAGAATATTCATTTTTGCATGATTTACTTCTGATAAATTAACCTGCCACGAAAACACGATTAAGACCTGAATTATTGCAGATATCTCAGAAATTATTGGATTCAAGAAGATTTATCGAGTGACCTTTTTTTTTAAAAACAAATTAAATTCTCTACAAAAAGTATTTCTCCACTTTTTTTTTGTCCAAGTCTACTCATTTTCAAGATACGCAGAGAAAAATGTTTTCTTAATTTAAGAATGTGCAGTTATTTAATTTAAGGATGTGCAGGTCACTTGAATTGAGTGACTCTTCTCGCTTAAATCAAGTGACTTTTTCTTTCGTAATTTAAGAAAGTAGAACTCACCTAAATCAAGTGCGTTTTCTCACTTAAGTCAAGTGACTTTTCTCACTTAAAATCAAGTGACTTTTTCTTTCTTAATTTAAGAAAGTAAAAGTCACTTAAATTAAGTGACTTTTCTCACTTAAATTAATTGACTTTTTCTTTCTTAATTTAAGAAAGTGAAAGTCACTTAAATTAAGTGACTTTTCCACTTAAATTAAGTGACTTTTTCACTTAAATTAAGTGACTTTTTCACTTAAATTAAGTGACTTTTTCACTTAAATTAAGTGACTTTTTCACTTAAATTAAGTGACTTTTTCACTTAAATTAAGTGACTTTTCTCACTTAAATCAAGTGACTTTTTCTTTCTTAATTTAAGAAAGTGAAAGTCACTTAAATTAAGTGACTTTTCCACTTAAATTAAGTGACTTTTTCACTTAAATTAAGTGACTTTTTCACTTAAATTAAGTGACTTTTTCACTTAAATTAAGTGTCTTTTCTCACTTAAATCAAGTGACTTTTTCTTTCTTAATTTGAGAAAGTGAAAGTCACTTAAATTGAGTGACTGCGAATTCTTAAATTAAGAATATATTTTCCTCTGCGTATTTGAAGAAGAAACTCACTTCTATTATCATCCATATTTACGATTGCACTCACGTAAGCAGAGACAGTGAATATACTAAAGAATAAAATAAATTCCCTGTTTCGTGTCACAGAATTGTTAATGGTTCTGGCACTGAGCCTTTCCTTTTCGTCGCCCTTAAACGAGCGCCAAAAAGCTCATGAAGGGTAGAAAATACAGAAGGGAGAAAACTGAATTCGTATGGAGGGATGCTAATTGAAATATCGCAACCACTGAAATTCCTGGCGCTTTTTCTTCTCTCTCTCTCTCTCACTTGAGTTTGTGCTTATAACACACAGACAGGAAAGGGGCAAAGTTAAAGTGGAGGAAAAGGGCGAAAACGAGGAGGAGGGAGAATTGTGGAATGGGTGGAAGAGACGAGAAGGTGGAGAAAATGGGCGAAAACAAGGAGGACTGGGGAGTTGTTGTTTTAATTACTCGTTGCTGGTGCTTTCATCGCCCCCCCCCCCCCTGTCTAATTTCTCTCTCCCTTGAAGCAGTCATTAAGCCACTAATTATAATGTACGTGAAAAAGAGACGAGATCGAATCACTCCAGACACAAAAAACTGTGCGGATAAGAGAATCGGTATTGTGTGTTCATAAAAGAAAATGTAAGCTGAAGAGACAAACTTGCAGAAAGACAATAGGCCAAGAGCAGTGGAAAAATTGTGGAAATAGAAAGACAGAAAAAAAGAAATATGTAAGAATGAGGGTGGAGAGAGCAGCTGCAGACGTAATTGCGTTTCCAAGTTTTCCCCAGGCAGAAGGTAACCAAGAAAATAATGAATGAGATATATAAAGAAGAGAATGAAAGGAAATTTCCTTTTTTCCAGGGATTTTTATTGATAAAAACTTGTCTTACACAGTGAAAAATGTTTTCTTAATTTAAGAATGTGCAGTCACTTAATTTAAGAATGTGCAAGTCACTTAAATTAAGAAAGAAAAAGTCACTTGATTTAAGTGAGAAAAGTCACTTAATTTAAGTGACTTTTACTTTCTTAAATTGAGAAAGAGAAAGTACCTTCATTTAAGTGAGAAAAGTCACTTGATTTAAGTGAGAAAACGCACTTGATTTAAGTGAGTTTCACTGTCTTAAATCAAGAAAGAAAAAGTCACTTGATTTAAGTGAGAAAAGTCACTTAATTTAAGTGATTTTTACTTTCTTAAATTAAAGAAGAAAAAGTTACTTGATTTAAGTGAGAAAAGTCACTTGATTCAAGTGAGAAAACGCACTTGATTTAAGTGAGTTTTATTTTCTTAAAATAAGAAAGAAAAAGTCAGTTGATTTAAGTGAGAAAAGTCACTTAATTTAAGTGACCTGCATATTCTTAAATTAAGTGACTGCACATTCTTAAATTAAGAAAACATTTTTCTCTGTGTACAATATTACAACAAGTGTTGTATTCACTTTTTGAGTTTGTGAATTTTTTTGTCATACGATGAAATTAAGCTTGAAAAATCATTGATGTGTGAATGTTTTCCAATACGAAATGTTGCTACTTTATCCACCGACTTCTACAATTCTTTATCCTTGTTTTTTTTTTCTTTTATTTTCGTATTAGTCGACTGTACTCAGACGATGTCGATACTCCAATAATCCAATACTCTCTTTGGGTAGCCTCGAATCACGCCAGACATATAAAGAAAACCCTTCCTTTTATCCCTCTATTTTTTCTTTTTCTTCCTTTTCTACTACTGAAAGTCGAGCCTGAAACTCCGCACATTTCTACCATGTTTCTCTTTTCATTTCATTCAAGCCCATCGGGGGTTTTCAAATGTTGGTATTACACTATTGCTCTTCTTCTTTTTTTTTTCTTTCTCTTCCCACTCCACTGGCATTTTTACGATGAGGGTCTTTTTGATATCAAAAGCATTGCTACAAATTGTAGTGATATCGATTTGTGAGATGAATGAAATACCACATTTTTTCTTCTTTTTATCATCATATTCTTTTGAAAGAGGTCATACACACACAGACACAAACATACATGGAATAGGGAAAGGTGGGGTAAAACGGAACATAGGTTGATTTTAATATTTTATACTGTGAAATTTACTCGAAATGGATAGAAATATTGGTGATAGATTTTTTCTGATAATTCCATTGAAAAGATGAGGAAATTTCCTATGAAAATCGTATGTCAGAAGTGATTTTTTGGAATTTTTCAAAAATTTCATTTTTTTGCGCAAGATTTGAAGATGAAAGCCTTCTGTTTTTGGAAAAATTTCAGTTTTTCAGGTATATCTCTGGTTCTATTGATTTTAGCGACCTGGGGTTGATCTTGAATGAAAGGTGAGCTCATTTCCCATCGATTTATGGGGTTTAAAGAGAAAAATATGAATTTTTTCAAGTACTTATAGGGCAAAAACTATTTTTTTTAGAAAATGACCTATAAATATTTGAAAAATGGATTTAAAAAAAATTTGAACCACATAAATCGATGAGAAATGAGCTCACCCTTCATTTGAGATCAACCCCAGGTCGCTACGACCAACAGGACCGGAGATATCACCGAAAAAGTGGATTTTTTCGATTTTCAAAAGGGAAATCCCTTCAAAACTTGGCCTAAAAAGCAAATTTTTCGGAAAATTGAGAAAAAAAAATTTTGACACATGTTTTTCGCCTAAAATTTCCTCAGGTTTTCAATGGAATCATTAAAAAATTTCTATCTCGAATCGTTCAATTGGAGTGTCCATTTTACCCCACCTTTCCCTAATCATGTCTGGAATATTCTGAATAAAAAAAGAGCACATCTCCATAGTTTTTGCCTAATTAATTCAAGGGGTGAAGTCTCCTTTGTTGATGATTTTTTATGGAATATCCCGAAACGTAAGAGAGGCAGCAGAATTTTTATCAACATATCTATAAAAATTTCGCTATATCTCTTAGTTTCCAAGATATTCATGAAAAAAGACTACCAAAAAAATTGAATAATCCCGTTTTACCTCTTCAAACAAAAGCCCTTTTGATTCTCAGATAGCTCATGAATATTCTTCAATTGTGTCTACAGTGATCGCCTCAGTAACTCCATTGAAATTGCTACTTTAAATCATTCGAATCCCTCACGTGGTCAGTTTATTCTGTATTTACCTTTGGCTTGAGCAAATTGACTCTAAGATAGTTTCGAGTAAAACTGAGCAAGAGAGAGAGATATAGATAGATAGATAGAGAGTAGAGTAAGATATCAGGATAGACAGATGGTTGTAGATGGCATACACACAGACAGAGTATTATTGAAACGCTGGCTCTGAGGGTTAGGCCAGGTTGGATCGGACTATTATGTACCGAGGTTCCAGAGTAAACAAGGCTCAATCAATTTCAATTCTATTGGGGCCAATGTGCAAGAGACTACGACGGAGATCGTTGAAGCAAACTAGAGTATTAGAGTTCTATATAGTGCATGGTAGTTTTGGTTATAAAGGGACACAAGTGGGTTTGGAAGTCATTTCCATACAGGAGCCAGTTTGTAATCTTATGGCACATACAATTGCAATGTGTTTGGACGAGAAGATACGAGGACATTCTCAATGAGTTCACGAGAGTAATGCAGATAGAGATTGTAGATGTGAGTATTGAGGCAAAGTGGTGAAGCACAGACGGAGAGGTGAATGACGTAGCCTTCGTGTTGGATAAGTGGTTCTTGAGGCAAAGCACCTGAGACAGACGGAAGAAAGATCGGCATGTTTGGATGTTTGAGATACTCCACTTGTACGAGTGCTACATCAGCACTTGAAGATACGAAGTACAGACGTGATCTGTTCCAGAGTTCATTTTTTTTTTCAGATCAGGCCTGTCAACAACTGTTGGGATATTTTGAAAATCGTTGATAGTTGGAAGAATCAATCAAGAAATTTTATTTTTACACAGAGAAAAATATTTTCTTAATTTAAGAATGTGCAGGTCACTTAAATTAAGTGACTCTTCTCACTTAAATCGAGTGATTTTTTCGTGCTTAATTTAAGGAAGTAAAAGTCACTTAAATTAAGTGACTTTTCTCACTTAAATCAAGTAACTTTTCTCACTTAAATCAAGTAATTTTTTCTGTCTTAATTTAAGAAAGTAAAAGTCACTTGAATCAAGTGAGTTTTTTCACTTAAATCAAGTAACTTTTTCTTTCTTAATTTAAGAAAGTAAAGGTCACTTAAATTAAGTGACTTTTCTCACTTAAATCAAGTGACTTTTTCAGTCCTAATTTAAGAAAGTGAAAGTCACTTAAATCAAGTGAGTTTTTTCACTTAAATCAAGTAACTTTTTCTTTCTTAATTTAAGAAATTAAAGGTCACTTAAATTAAGTGACTTTTCTCACTTAAATCAAGTGACTTTTCTCACTTATATCAAGTAACTTTTTCTTTCTTAATTTAAGAAAGTAAAAGTCACTTAAATCAAGTGACTTTTTCGTTCTTAATTTAAGTGACCTGCACATTCTTAAATTAAGTGACTGCACATTCTTGAATTAAGAAAACATTTTTTTCTGTGTAGCTCATCACATTCTCTACAGAAAACTCATTATTTTCGAGGACATTGGCAGAATAGTGTCATTCTAAAAAAAAAAACGTAAATTGTCCAATCATCTCTAGAAATTCAACTCAACACAGAACTCAGATATTCAAATCCAGAGGTTGAAACTCCAGTGCGAATAGAGATTAGAGAGAAGAGATAGAGTCTAGAGTTTGTTCATCGGTATGTGAATAGTCTCTGTGTATATGTGTGTTGGGTTGGTGATGGCTTAACCAACACAGTTATCCAGTGGGCAAGTTGAGTGTGTAGGTGAATGTGGTCTGGTGTTCGCAGAGCCCAGTGGCCACTCTCTGGTTGAGGCGATGCGAGGCCACTGGTGACCACTAAGTTCACCTGATATATCCAAGCTTTCTACTACCAACTACTACTATCATTCGCTCTAATCCCTCTGTCTCACTCTGGTTTTGCCTCTCTTGTTAGCTTGGTCATCCTTTCCTTTACACTGGCCAATGCAACCCGTAGCCATGGCTTGAAACCACAAGCCGCAACGGGCTACTGCCTTGATTAAACGCGCCATACACCGCCATTATCGCTGATTGCGCTAAACATTATCGGACTTGCCACCGACGTAGAGTACTGGGTAGAATTGGATTTTCCGATAGTACAGAGAGAGAGAGAGAGATAGAGACAATGTTAACGCATACATGACTCTCGCACGTGCGTGATCCACCCATGGGACAATTATTGGCTGGCTTGTGGGAGCTTTCCGCTTTTAGTGCCCCTACTCACGCTCCCTCGCTTCCATTTTCACTCACCCTTACCCTCTCTCTCTCTCTCTCTCTCTCTCTATGTACTAGAAATTCTCGATACTGTGACATGGTAACATGTTGAATTTGTGTAGGTGAATGTGGTGTGTAAACCTGATGGCTTGCTGGCCCCTCACTAGAATCATTATCCTCGTGGTTGCATTGTTAATCCTGTGATAGTGGAGTCTAATAACTCTTAGGTAAAACCCCGAGGCTTCCTTCGTGGTCCAGACGAGTTTTTACACAGAGAAAAATGTTTTCTTAATTTAAGAATGTGCAGTCAGTTAATTTGAGAATGTGCAGGTCACTTAAATTAAGAAAGAAAAAGTCACTTGATTTAAGTGAGAAAAGTTACTTAATTTAAGCGACTTTTACTTTCTTAAATTAGGAAAGAAAAAATTACTTGAATTAAGTGAGAAGGGTCACTTAATTTAAGTGAGAAAACTCACTTAATTTAAGCGATTTTTACTTTCTTAAATTAAGAAAGAAAAAGTCACTTAATTTAAGTGAGAAAAGTCACTTAATTTAAGTGAGAAAAGTCACTTAATTTAAGTGACAAAAGTCATTTAATTTAAGTCAGAAAAGTCACTTAATTTAAGTGAGAAAAGTCACTCAATTCAAGTGAGAAAAGTCACTTAATTTAAGTGAGAAAAGTCACTTAATTTAAGTGAGAAAAGTCACTCAATTCAAGTGACAAAAGTCACTCAATTTAAGTGAGAAAAGTCACTTAATTTAAGTGACAAAAGTCACTCAATTTAAGTGAGAAAAGTCACTTAATTTAAGTGACAAAAGTCACTTAATTTAAGTCAGAAAAGTCACTTAATTTAAGTGAGAAAAGTCACTCAATTCAAGTGAGAAAAGTCACTTAATTCAAGTGAGAAAAGTCACTTAATTTAAGTGAGAAAAGTCACTTAATTTAAGTGAGAAAAATCACGTAATTTAAGTGAGAAAAGTAACTTAATTTAAGTGACCTGCACATTCTTAAATTAAGAAAACCTTTTTTCTCCGTGTAGGAAAACGTTAAACAAGATATTTGTAATTATTCCTGATGGAAAATTTTGTAGAGAGTTTATTTTTTCTTGGATGGTGTCTCGAAGGGCTATGAAAAAGGTCTCTTGATAAATTCTCACAACTCGAATGGTTTCCACCAAAGTTTCGTAAACTTTGTCATAATTTTAAGCGACTTGGTAGTCCATGGAGAACCTACTTAATGTATGAGCGGACGTAATTAACCCCGACATTCACCAGTTCGCGCATAACAAGGTGCCGTTGACTAGATGGCTCTCGGCAAAGTAGACATATATATATATGTTATGTACAAAACACCCCTTGTTCTCTTCACTTGTTCGCATTTGTACTCAGATCCCCTGAGGCTTTCCGCAAAACACAAATTAACGTCACGCTCGTGCGTAGAGTAGAGATGAGACTGGGAAAAGTGCATATTCTCTTGTTCATCTCTTTCTCTCTTGTTTTCATTGTATTTTTGATGCAGAGATGCGGTAGAGCCTTGCGCATTTTTTATCGTATGAAATCCGAGGCGAACGAGAGTCACGTGATGTAACGACAGCTCATTGGCGTCGAAAGGTGGATAAAAGTGGGAATAAAAAAAAAGAGAAAAAAAATGAGTAGAGTAGTGAGGTCGTGACCCTCAGTTACGTACACTGGTGCTGTTGATAGCTAGCATAACACAGTCGATAAAAGTGATGGAAAAAAAGGAGGAAAAAAGAGGGAAAAAAAAAAAGAAGTAAGGTGGAAACGAGACGAAGCGCTTCGTTTGTATTGCAGCGCTTTTAACTATGTATGTGTTGGGGTTATGTACACATTAGGGTATCTGTCGTATCCCTCTGCTTGCATGTAAATGAGGCGTATTAAAGCCAACGACAGAACTCGAGGGATTGACTCCCCGGTGGCCTTTTCGTACTGTAAACTGTAATGGAAAGAAAAAGGAAGGATAAAAATACGAGGAGGGGGGGGGGGGGGGAGAGAGTCATAGCTACATACAAACTCACGCAATACCGCAAAAGGACTGGTAATAAAAGTCTCAAAGACTATAAAAACAGGGGGGGGAGAGCAACGGTGGCTACGTATGAACCTGAAATGTTCTCTCTAACGGTTGGCAATAAAAAAGATATTCCTCTTGGGAGGGAGAATTGTGGCAGTTTTGAGAGCACAGAAATGGAGAAAATGTGGGTAAAAGTTGGAGGGAGTTAACTACGAGAGGGTTATGGAGTGGTGATATATAGGAAAACGAGGAGGATTAGGTGAAGGAGAAATTCATTCTCACTTGCAAATGAAATTTGCATGTTAGAAGATTTTTTTTTAATTGAGAGATCTTTCTTGAAGGGAATTTTAAGAGGTAGAAAAAAAATTAATTGATATTTTTACCAAAACAATACAATTAAAATTAGTGGAGAAAATCAATTCATTCTGTTTTTCTTCGTCTTCACAGAGAATAAAATATTGAACGAATGAAAAATCGAAATGAAAGAGGAAAAATCTGTGCAGAGATAGATGAAAGGACGTAGGATGGTAGCCAGAAGGTATGGTTGGGGGCAAATGGTTGGCTTAAAAGGAAAAAAATAAAAAAAATAAAGTGAGTTAGTCTCGGCGCTTTGGTATATATCAATGGACCTCGATTTTTTCAATATCGGCTCCTCTCTCGTCTCCTATTTTTTTTTTTTTATTCCTATCTTCCACTCATCAATTTTCCAACCCTCCTTTTTTTTTCATCTCCATCCTGCCCTATCTCTTCACTTTGTTCATGCATTCGTTGCCTCACTTGAGCAGAGGACAAAAAAAAATCCAAAAAAATTAGGATAAATAAAGAGTGAAAGAAAAATGGTAAAATAAAAAAGAAAAAAATTCAGAGATAAATTGAATGAAATTGGCGAGGCATTGATCAACGTTATATCTATACTGGTAGAGTTCGTTTAATGGATAAATGAATAGATAATGAGTGAACCAGAGACTCGTAACTGGAAAAGCAGATGAAAAAGAGAGAGAGAGAGAGAGAGAAAATTGGAAAATATAAATGGGAATATCGACGCTTTGGCAAAACAACGAAATCGAATTATTTTCAGTGGTTGACGATATTTCTCATGCGTGAATTTTACGGATTCGTACCTCTCTCGTTTCATATAAATATATTTTCACCCCTTCAATTCACAATCTATACTGGCATTCTCTTCTCATTCCTCCCCTCCCCCCCCCCCTCCCCCTGCACATTGCTGCAGTCTACCCACATTTTTGGGGGTGAGTGAGGTACACATATCGAAAAACCATTTCTCTCTTTTCACAATGATGACGCAGCTCGACAAACCCCCCGGCCAGTTTTTCCACCTCTTTTTCAGGGGGAATTAGATTCAACGTTGAGTGAACCGTTTATTTTTATATTTTCAACCCCTCATCCAGTTGGATTCACGTTAATCATTTTTCGAATGTTTCAAAACCTATACAAATAATGTTTTACCAAAAATAAAAATAAAAAAAAAAGAGTGAGGGAATTTTTCCTGGGTTTATTTAAACAGATTGCACATTGTTTAAAATCCCCAGTCCTTTTTTTTTATTCCATTACACAGAGAAAAATGTTTTCTTAATTTAAGAATGTGCAGGTCATTTAAATCAAGTGACTTTTCTCACTTAAATCAAGTAACTTTTTCTTTCTTAATTTAAGAAAGTAAAAGTCACTTAAATTAAGTGACTTATCGCACTTAAATCAAGTGACTTTGTTTTTCTCAATTTGAGAAAGTAAAACTCACTTAAATCAAGTGCGTTTTCTCAATTAAATCAAGTGATTTTTCTCACTTAAATCAAGTAACTTTTTCTTCCTTAATTCAAGAAAGTAAAAGTCACTTAAATTAAGTGACTTTTCTCACTTAAATCAAGTGACTTTGTTTTTCTTAATTTAAGAAAGTAAAACTCACTTAAATCAAGTGCGTCTTGTCACTTGAATCAAGTGACTTTTCTCACATAATCAAGTAACTTTTTCTTTCTTAATTTAAGAAAGTAAAAGTCACTTAAGTTAAGTGACCTTTTTCACTTAAATCAAGTGCGTTTTCTCACTTAAATTAAGTGACTTTTCTCACTTAAATCAAGTAACTTTTTCTTTCTTAATTTAAGAAAGTAAAAGTCACTTAAATTAAGTGACTTTTCGCACTTAAATCAAGTGACTTTGTTTTTCTTAATATAAGAAAGTAAAACTCACTTAAATCAAGTGCGTTTTGTCACTTAAATCAAGTGCGTTTTGTCACTTAAATCAAGTGACTTTGTTTTTCTTAATTTGAGAAAGTAAAACTCACTTAAATCAAGTGCGTTTTGTCACTTAAATCAAGTGACTTTTCTCACTTGAATCAAGTAACTTTTTCTTCCTTAATTCAAGAAAGTAAAAGTCACTTAAATTAAGTGACTTTTTTCACTTAAATCAGGTGACTTTGTCTTTCTCAATATAAGAAAGTAAAACTCACTTAAATCAAGTGACTTTTTCTTTCTTAATTTAAGTGACCTGCACATTCTTAAATTAAGAAAACATTTTTCTCTGTGTAAACGACGTGCGAGGATTTACAGATTCGTTCCGAGGAAAATTTCAAGTAACTAGACATTTTTTTTTGCAAGAGAGAAATATGATAGTCCACGATGTAGTGCTTCACAAGACGTTACAAATGGACTAGTGTATGTCCATAAATTGTCTCGTTCTTGTGCAAAGAAACACGGAGAATAAAGTAGAGTTTCAAAGGAAAAAAAAAAGAAAAAACTTTGATTTCTTAGTCATCTCCCTTGCTATTTCGTGGAAAAATATTTCTCATGTAAAGCAGATGACAATTTCTCTAAATTCCGATTTACGATCTGACCGAAGTTGGCACTGGAGTGGAAAAATATACGACAATGGGGGGGGGGGGGGGGAAGGGGAATGGGTACTCTAAATATTCAATAAATGGGAGTATTATTCTCAGCACGTTGTTGGAATTTCAGTGCTTTCGTGAATTGAGATGGAATTGAATGGAGGAGAAATGAAATATAAAAGGGAAATGAGTTAAACCGTTCAGAAATCATCGTGGGGGAGAGAAAGAGAGAGAGAGTAATCGGAGGGTCTTGGCTTCGAGTTCCGATTTACGTGGGTTATTTGATGAATATCACGGAAAATAATGGTTTAGCGTGAAATTTCAAGAAACGTTTTTTTTTTTTTTCTCTCTACAGAATTAAATCCTCTGTAAAAAAGAATTTCCTTGACATTTTTCCCCCTAAATTCTCAATTTAATTTAATTAATTTTTTATTCTCACCTGTTTGTGCATCTCCACATTGAGTCCATACGACATTTCATAGTACTGTAAAAATGAATAAATTCATTGAATAAAATTGCCTCAAATAAATCTCAATAAATTGTCATTATAATTTGTGTTGTGATGTGTGAAAAAAAAATGAATTCATGCAGAAGCTGTCATAAAACATGCACTTTGCCAGTAACTTATGCAATAATGCACCTTAAATTCTAAAACTAACATGTCATTCTCACACCTTATCCACCAAGAATGTGTCACACACATTCTCTTCTTTTTTATTCTCCTTAAAATTTTCCCGAGAGCGAAAGAAGAGAGCATTTCTCCGAATTTCCAACGATTTCCCCATTGCGAATCGTATCATTTTTTATTACCACAATTATTATATCTATTTATTAAAATTGCGCAATAAAGAGCAAACTTGTTTACTGCCGAAGAAATATACTTTACGAGCGAAAAAAAAAGGGGCAAATAAATATTTTCCAGCGTGGTTTTGCTTGGATAAAAAAAAAAAATTGGAGAAAACTCACCCAACTATCGAGTCGACCTCGTCTTCGCATACGACGAACGAGGCTTTAACGAGCATTCCGAATACCACGGTAGTCCACGACGTTATCCCCGTACCAACGACCATTGTAAACGTCTTTTACGAGGATCATAAAGAGACTGGTCGGTGCACAAACGATATATATATATTGGCGCAAGTACTAGACGCGAACTTAGGTGTTTTAACGTTCAGTATTAGTGCATATACATGTATATATGCGAAGTTTAATATAATAGATATATATATATATATATATATATATATATATATATATATATATAGATTGGTGAATGTAAGTGCCCCCAGAGAAGAGAACGATAAATGATAGTGACTGTCTTAAACGTCTACATGGAATGTTCGTCGTTTACGTTTTATGGTAACTTTCGTCCAGGAAGCAATGACGTAAATTAATCGCCTTTTTTTTAAATTTTATTATTGTATTTTATAGGCTCTATACGTACAGTCATGTGAATTGTGATAACTCTTAATTGAATATCTCGGCTCATGATTTTCTTTTTAGATTTTAAAAGTTGGAGAATTTGATAAGTAGCTGGTTTCTTTTGTGAATATCATGGAAATTAGTGGGTTTAGGAGAAAATGCCAAGAAACCTTTTTTGTAGAGGATTTAATTTTCTGTAAAAAAGGTTTCTTGATAAATTCTCGTAAACTTCGTCATTTACGAGATATCTTTAGAATAAAGAATACTCACGCCCTTTTTCATGAATGAAATAATTATCCAGAGGTGAGAAGCAAGACATAGCACAAAGTGAGCAAGTAGTGGTTTATCATGGGATTTAAAATGAAAACTTTGGGAATAATAAGGAAAGAATGAAAGGAAGAAATTAAAACCTTTTTCTCCCTCTTAGCTACTCTTTTTCCCGGTCGTAATTAGTCTTTAATTAACGTAGTTCGCGGGCAAGGATTTCCCGTGATAATTTAACCGTGACTGCTGTTCCCCTTTTGTTTTTGTCAAAAAAAAGAAAAAAAAAAAAGGAAGGAAAGAAGAAGGCGAATAATTCAATTATGCAGAATTTGTATCCGGAAAGATTTGCCGGGGGATTTTACCCCCGGTACATTCAATAATTTCATGATAAATTTCCTTTGAAAAATTTAAATATATAATTAATCCTGAATTTTCAAGCTCTCTCCACTTTTTTTTTATTCACAAAAATCAACGCTCTGCCTCATCATGCACGTGGAGTGCATAATTTTTTTACTGAACATTTGTGAGCAATGAATTTAATTTTTCTGATAAAAATTCAAAGCCCGAACAGATTAATTGAACTCACGTGCAATTAGATTAGTCATGTCGGATAATTTGTCTGTTGGAATTAATTTTACAGTTCCTTTGGGGCAATTAAATACGCATGTGAGTGTATAAAGAGTCGTTTGATAAATTTTTTTCTCATACGAGTAGAACAAAAAATGAAAATGAAACGCAAGTAAAAATAAAAGTCTAGCAGTTTGTTTGAAAAATTGGAAAACTTCTGCATTACGACGAACATTCATGCATACTCTCTATCGATACAAGTTTTTCGCAGAAAACTTCTTTCAGAAAGAAAGAAAAAGTCGGGAAAAAGAAAAAAAATTCAATAAACTACTGTGCATCGATCTGAACAAACTAATATCTCATTTTCGAAGAAAAAAAAAAAAAAAAAATGATTCAACTCTAAATAATAAATGTCAACCATTCTATTTGAATTAATAAACTCACCATGACGTAGTGGCGTTGCATCTCTGTTTTCTCCTGGGCAAGTTTCTCCAGCTCCAATTTAATACTGTACAGAACAAGCAGGAAAACGCACGTGTAAGCTATACATTGGTAAGTGCAGGCAGACATTCAGAAGCATCGAATAATCACTTTTTTTTTTTTTTTTAATTCATCATGAGGATATAATTAATGATATTATCAATCAAGTGGAAAAAAAATTAGTGTATTAAATTCACGAGTGTAGTGGAATAACAGGTTAAGTCGAAAAAAGTAAATTTTCCAGGAGAGCTGAAAAACCGTAAAATGATGATGCGATATTGATTATGTGCTACATTCATGATGAACGTCATTGATTCGCAGTCAATTTAGATATTCAAAAGCTATTATTGTCGGCAGTCTTTTTTTTTCTATAATTTCAACGATTTAATTTGAAATGTCTGAAAAGAAATTCAAGTTATGTCGACTTAACTCTCCAAATAAAATAAATACTAATATTAAATGAATATTTATCGATTATAATTATTATAATCGATGAGTATTTATTTGAAGTATACAAAGAATATATTTATATTGAGTAAGATCGTCTAAGCAGATCATAACACAATATAAACTCAATGAAGAAAGACTGAGTTATATCGACTTAACTTTGACACGTATGATTATTTTTCAAGTCAAGTCGACATACCTCAAATCTTTTCCTGAAAATTGTGAAAAGCAAACTTGACCTGTTATGCATGTTCAAAAATGAGGCCTTAAATGGTCATATTTAGCCAAATCCTTTCTGTCGGACACGTGTTCATACATCCTGAAGCAAATTCTGATAAAATCTCATTTTTGACAAAAATTGACTTAACTTGTTATTCCACTACACTTGTGAATTGATAAACGCATTTGACGACGATGATATTTTTATTAACTATAATAAAAATAAAAATAAAATGAAAAATTCTATTTAAATTTTATTGAAAACGATTGGATTTTGAGTTGCTTCGTTCACCTCTGGGGCTGATGTATACATAAATACTGGCATTGTATATAGTTAGAAAATGAGGGTGGAAGTAGGGGAGGATTGTATGCACAGCAAGCCATTAAAACATACAATTAGTGCAGCCGCAGGAAACATTGATAATGATCGTCATGGCGGCCCGATGTCGTGCGGGGTTATAATTAATACTTGTCTCCTTCTCGAACGTTTCATCACTCTCGTTATGCATTTTGCGTATGCCATTCCCTCCCCTACTCTCTTTAATTTATTTCGGCGCTTATTTTCCCCTTCTTTCGCTCCTCCTAATTGATAATTTACGAATATACGGAGGAGGCTTCCCTCAAACATTCTTCGGTGGTTCTTCTCCTTTTTCTTTTTATTCAAATTGACGTGCATATTAATCTATCTATAGTTAAGTGGTTAATTTAAACAGTATTGCGTATGGTTTTTAGTTAGATATGCGGATGAATTGTGTTTGTGATGTAGAAACTGGGAAAATGTGAAGTAAAATGGGGATTTTTATGGAACGAGAGGAGATGGAATTTTTTCTGATAATTCCATTGAAAAGCTGAAGAAATTTGAAGCAGAAAATAATGGGTTGCAAGTTTTTTTTTTTGCATTTTATTTAAATTCTATTTTTTCAAAAAATCTAAAATTTCAATTCGAAAAAATATCAATTGTTGAAAAATTCAAAAAAATAACTTCAAACACATGTTTTTCAACGCAAATTTCCTCATTTTTCCAATGGAGTGATCAGAAAAATTTCACCTCAAATATTTTCACACATTTTAAGCGATTTTCATAATTAAAAACACTCAAATTCCACAAAAAAAATTAAACAATTTCATTTTCTCAAGCACCATTTTACCCCACCTTTTTCCCCCAATTGTATTGTGTCCATTGAATTTTAATAATATTTTACCATCACGTAATGCCTCTGTATCTCAATTTTTTCACTGGCCAGTTTCTCGCACTCCAATTTTAGGCTGTACAATGGAGAATAATGTCAATTAAATCTTATCGCATTCTATCAGTAGAATGAGTATAGCTATAATAGTGAATCACACACACGAGGGGGAAAAAAAAAAAAATAACAACGTATATTATCCACGGTTTTATGTATCTAACATCTTCACTATCTACTGAAATATGTCATAAATTCTCCTGCTCCACTTCACTTGTGTTGGTCGTTAAAAAAAAAAAAAAAATTTGTATCGTTTTTCAAATTATCACGATGTATTCTCAACTTCCTATATACATTTAACAGAACGAGCAGTGAATTTATGTCAATTTATATTGCACTTTACTGCTTTTATCATGACTGGGGCAAAATCGAATTTATTTTTATACATTTATATCATTTTGCCCCACTTTTATAGTATTGAAAAACTAAAAAAAAAATACCATCGTCAAAAATACATATTTTTATGTTTATCAAAAGACTGAATTAAACTTTTGTCATTAAATAATTTCAATAAATTTTTATAAATGAAGAAAGTTGCCGAGATATCTTCTAAAAAAAACGATAAAATGACATAAATGAAGATTAATGGAGTGAAAACGGATTTTGAAACCTTCTCATTTACGAGTTATTCTCAAAAAAATAAGTCTATTTCACATGAATTGAAAAAAAAATTAAACGCTAATTTTTAGTTAAAAAAAAAAACTTACTTGTGATACTGGGCCTGAAGAAAGTTGAACTCCTCTTTAATGCGGTCACATGACTCGCCAACGGTAAATTTAAATGGCTGTCCAGGTTGCGGTGGACCCTGCAACATTAAAATTCCACGAAAGAAATTCATTAAAAATGCAACAAAAAAAAAAAAGAGAGAAAATATACATTTACAGAAACAAAACGGTTCGAGTTCAATGTTTACACGAGCAAGTGACGATTGAAGTGTTAAATGCCAGAGATTGTGAACAAATTGTCACGGAAATGAAGCCTCATGAAAAACCTGGAGGTAAGCTTCATTTTTAATGCGAGCTTGACACACTTAATCTTCAGTTTACCACTTCAATATATTACATATAACAAGTCTGCATTTGTTTTATGGAATCCTCGGTTAAAAATAAAAAATCATTAATCAGTGATAATCTGAATTGATGATTCGTTGAAGAGGGGGGGCTATATTTTCTGATGGTTAATACGATACAGAGAGAATAAAAAATACATAACGCATTCTGCAAAAAGGCAAATCCCGAAAATTCCCTGGGAAATATCAGACCAAGCCCTTCTCCACTGATCGGCAGAAGCTCTGATCCCATTTGTCCCATACTAAAGCCGATCTGGCCAATCCAATTTATTTATTGGCTTTCAGCCCAGGCATATACACAGTGAAAATGTAACAGTAACTAACAACATATGCGTATGAAACGAGCCAACCTATATATATATATATATATATGTATATATATACCCGATGATTTTATGCACCACCGCAATACTCGTTTGTGCGTTTGCGGGCTTTTTATTTGTATCAGAGACGAGGGGAAGAGAAGCAAATAGTTTTATACTGCAACGAATGCGGTTTGTGTAAACACCAGTAGGGAACAGTATAAAGTAAATTGAAATGTTGAAAAAAAAAAAAATAGGAAAAATAAATAAATGAGAGAGATAAAAAATCAGTGAATACACAGCGGATTATGTTGGATGTTTTCAAAATAAATTCACATTAGTGCAAACACAGTGCAGAGAGACAGAAATCAGAGGAGATGAATTGACGGAGTGATTTTAAATTTTAAATGTAGAGTTTAAATAATCATTTAGTGATACTACTAGTCTAGAGAAAAAAGGGCGCAAGTGCCTTTTTTTGCGCAATTGATTTTTCCGAATATCTAGAAAACTACTGGACTCAAGGGAAAAAGTCAAGAAACCTGTTTTATAGATAATTTAATTATTTACAAAAAAAGGTTTCTTGATAAATCATCGTAACACCACTTAATTCAAAGATATTTGTAGAGTAAACATGAAAATTCAATAATATGAAATGAAATAATGGAAAATTGCATCATGGACTAACCACAACAATTGTAAAAAGCATCCAGGGGAATTTGCCATCACAATTTAATGATGAAAAGCTTTAAACCGCTCGTTGTGGCACGTACCAACTGCACGGTTAGAGTGCCAAAACGAATCGATTGTCGTTGAATCACACCACATAAACGTCCGGAGAGAGAGAAAGAGAGAAATGTAGAGGAACTGATTTGAAAAGGGGGAAATCGAGTGGTATACAACAATAAAAATGATTTTTTTTTTAGTTCAAAACGCATTTCAATCTCTGCATTATAATTCCAATAATGATTGCACCAGTTGACATATCAATCAGTATTTCGCTCGAGTACTACTGCTGCCGTTTGAATTTTTATCAAAATTTCCCCCTTTTACCATGAATCAAAGCTAATTTTATCAGCAAAATCCACAAAATCATCAGGAGCAACCTTTCATATTAAAGTCTAATTTAAAGTGAATTGAATAAGTAGACTCTTCAAGCCTATGCTTATAGTTCTCATCAGCTCTTTGCACCAATATAGTGAAGCCAGTCATGCGGTTCTGGTTGAACCACGAAAACTGCGATGGGCCTGCGGCTACGAACCGCTCTCACCAACACCAACCAAAGCTTGAACTCTGAAATCCAACCAGTACTCTCTATCCTTGTTTCTTCTCTGCATCTATTCAACCTTGTACCAAGCCAAAAGCCACTAGCCGCACTGACCCAAGATGGAATCTTCATGCACCATTCCAAGTTCATGTGTTCACTCTGCACTTGAGTACGAAATTTACTAAATTGAAAATCCTAGATTTTTCTGGATTTTTTTTCACATCTTCAAAGGAAGAAAAAAAAATTTTAAGAATTCACGAGTGTAGTGGAATAACAGGTTAAGTCGAAGAAAGTAAATTTTCCAGGAGAGCCGAAAAATCGTAAAATGATGATGCGATATTGATTATGCACTACATTCATGATGAACGTCATTGATCCGCAGTCAATTTAGATATTCAAAAGCTATTATTGTCGGCAGTCTTTTTTTTTTTCTATAATTTCAACGACTTAACTTGAAATGTCTGGAAAGAAATTCAAGTTATGTCGATTTAACTCCCCAAATAAAATAAATACTAATATTAAATGAGTACTTATCGATTATAATTATTATAATCGATGAGTAATTATTTGAAGTATACGAAGAATATATTTACATTGAGTATGATCGTCTAAGCAGATCATAACACAATATAAACTCAATGAAGAGAGACTGAGTTATGTCGACTTAACTTTGACACGTATGATTATTTTTCAAGTTAAGTCGACTTATCTCAAATCTTCTCCTGAAAATTGCGAAAAGCGAACTTGACCTGTTATGTATGTTCAGAAATGAGGCCTTAAATGGTCATATTCTCAGCCAAATCCTTTCTGTGGGACACGTGTCCATACATCCCAAAGCAAATTCTGATAAAATCTCATTTTTTACAAAAATTGACTTAACCTGTTATTCCACTACACTCGTGAATTTACGATGTGTGTTTGTTGAAAAATTTCAATTTAATGTGAAACTATTGTCCATTAATTCCTTCGGGGTTTTAACGCCAATAGGTTTTATCATTGGGGTGTGGCGAAACTGGTTGTGTGCCTTTGGGGCGTTTCTCTATTACCCCCGTAGGGCAAAGAGCTACTCGATTACTGTAATGTAAAGCCTGACAGTGCGGCAGAGAGAGCGTTTAGCTCGACTACCTAACTCCCCCAGTTACTCCGTAATTACACCTCTTCTTCGCGTGACTGACATTCTAGCCATTTCAGTGTCATGAAAAGGATGTAACAGTACGGGTTAGTAGCGTATATAAACTGAACTGCCACTGACTCCCAAAAACCCATTATGGATTAATTCTTTTCAGTGATTTATGAATTATTGGATAAATTAAGGGCAAATTTGAACGGTTGAAGTTAGGATTTTTCTGATGATTCCATTAAAAAGCTGAGGAAATTTTAGCTGGAAAACATAGGTCACAATTGATTTTTCAGAAATATCCCAAAAACTAGAAGAGCTAAGGCTATTTTGTTCTATTTCGCTTAGTTTCCAAGATAATTCACAATATAACTGATAAATCTTTGAATTCAATGATTACTTTTGTGTATACCACATCGCACCACGTTTTGCCCTCATTCCCCATTCCCAACATCAAATAATTGTTGGAGGCAATCCAATATTCAGATTAAAGCTCATGACGATTTACGATGAATATCAATCAACTATAACAAGCTGCATATATTTACTGATTATAGACAAATTTTAGAGGTAAATGGAGAATTGCTGAGAATAAAGTACACATCATTGATTGATGATTTTATAATAAACATTGATTGTGTGTATGTATATGTTGGTATTTTCTGGAATATTATGTATTCATCTGTATGATGAATATGATAATTAACAAATTGTCCGTAACTCTACAATGAAGGTGTAGGAAATCTGAGTTAAATTAAATGAGCTACCTCATTAATGCTAAACTAGCAATTAATGTCTAATCAAAACATCAAAGTAATAGCAATGTGGAAATGATTCAATATCACGAATCGTATAATTATAATGGACAAGCTATGTAAATTCAACGATAATATGAAGTTTGTGGAAATTTAAACAATATAATGAAAAATCAAAATGAATTCAGTAAAATTAACATATTAATGAAAATTTTTTGCCAAATTAAATGATTAAATCTAAACAAAGTTTAATGCAATTAATTGGCCTCAAATAAAAACCACATATATATGTATACTCGAATGAATGTGCTGTAAATTTAAAGTTACGTTCAACATTGTTGGCATCATATTTTCACTTTTAATATAATATCACGCGACGTTACTTTATTTATACACTTTGTGCATGTGTATAATTCCAATATGCGTGATCGCAACACGCCCACGTGCTCCTAATAGAGCATGCACGTAGTTTGAGAATAATAAAAAGAGAAAATGAGATATTGAGAGAGAGAGGGAGAAGGAGGGGAATGAAGGAGAGATCCTATCGCCTTAATTGCTCGGTGTCGGTTAAACTGCCCTGAGCATGATTATCGGATAGAAGGGATCTCACACTCGGGAGTGATGTGAGTCATGTGATGTTATGTGAATATATATGGGAGGGGTTATTTTATCAGGTATTTAAATGTTTGGGCATTGGTGCGCAACTTTGTGTGTTGAGAGGTGAATTATGGGGTTGAAAGGGGATATTCTGGGGAGAAATGGGTGGTCATTCAATTTTTTTGATGATTCCATTGAAAAATTGGGGGAATTTTGGCTGGAAAACATGTGTTGGAATTTTTTTTGTAATTTTTTTCTAAATTCTATTTTTTTGGGGTCGATTTGAAGGCAAAACTCTTTCGATTTTTGAGAAAATTCAGTTTTTTCAGGATATCTCTGGTTCTATTGGTTGTAGGACATCGGGGTTGAGCGCAAATGAAAGCTGAGCTCATTTGCCATAAGTTCCTATGGTTTTGAGAATGAAATTATCAATTTTTCATGGTTTTACAACGTATTTCATGAAAATCACGTTTTACCTTTCAAGTCTTTGAAAAATCAATTTTTTTTCTTCAGAACTCCATGAATTCATGGCAAATGAGCTCAGCTTTCATTTAAGCACAACCTCAATGCTCTCCGACCTACAGAACCAGAGATATTCTCAAAAAACGAAATTTCCCCAAAAATTGACGAAGTTTCAAATAAATAGAATTTTTAAAAAATTAAAGATAAAACTTGCGATTAATGTTTTCAGTCTAAAATTTCCTCAGCTTTCCAATGCAAGCATAAAAAGAAATCCATCTCCAATCGTTACCCCAAAAAATCTCAACTTTTAAATAGTTTCTGGAGATTTCTGAGTTGAGTAAGTTACAAATGAACTATCCAATTCCATTAGTCACTTTCAAAAGCATCGATAAGTACCAGACGATGTTTCTCAAGAAAAGCACTCAATTATGAGAGACCTTGAACGGGGGGGGGGGGGGGGGGAGGAACAAGTGCAATCTCAGCATAAATTTCCAATTCAACTATTTTATATCTTTCAAACTATAAAATTAGGTTTTTACCATCATCCCAGTTATAAAAACCGAAAAAAGAGAGAGGGAAAGAGAGCAAAGAAGTGAGTGGATGAAGATGAGACACTTTGGAACAATGTCCGGGGGAATTCGATAGGGGTTTGAACAAAACTTCTCTGGGGAGGAGTTTGATAACATCTTTCTTCATCTATCGACTGAACTCTACGAAGTAGTAAAGAATGAAATTTTCTTTCGGAGGTGACAGCAAAACCCTCGGCCCCCCCAACTACCGATAACCATACTTTTATTTTCTCTCATGCTTTATCCATCCGCCACTTTTCCCCGTTTCTCTTCTCCCATTCCCCTCCTTTTTTTTGTTCCCTTCTCGAGGACAAAAAAAAACCCAGAGAGATCTCGTTATCTACATCGTTACGTGTCTGCCCCGAGCCTTTTCTCACTCTTGTATCTATCCTATTTCATTTTCGCTGTAAATGTATGCAAAAGAATAGTGAAAATAGAGAAAGAAAAAAAATTCTCTATTCCTTCATTTCCATTTGCTCAATATTGCAGATTAAAAAAAAATTGAGTAAATTATACTGCACAAAAGTGCAGTATAAATTGGAAATATAATCTTCAATAACAATTGAGAATGAAAAAAAAAAAAGGACAATTTGCATGACAACGTAGTTTAATTTCCCTTTCAAATATCACACACAATGAGTAGGCTCTCAATCGTTGGAAAAAAAAAAAGAATTTAATTGTGTTCCGTGAACCAGCTTGACTTCAATAAAAAAGGAAAATATATATATATAATTCAGCATCTGTTGGATCGTGTGACAGGATTTCGTTACCACCACAGGGTGTCACCCTTTTTCGTTATGTGAATGGGGGGGGGAGAGAAACGTAACTGAGGTGCGAAGCGTGCATGGCACATCAAATTGAGCCAAAGAATTTATCCATGGGGAGGTTAATTCATAGATGTTGAATTACCAGGAGGGGAGATATAAAGTGTAGTGAAATGGCAACATTGAATTTTCTGAAGAATTTTTCAGCTTGTTCACCTCAATTCCATAATCTACATACACACTGGCTTACACAGAGAAGAATGTTTTCTTGATTTAAGAATGTGCAGTCACTTAATTTAAGAATGTGCAGGTCACTTAAATTAAGTGACTTTTCTTACTTGAATCGAGTGACTTTTTCTTTCTTAATTTAAGAAAGTAAAACTCACTTAAATCAAGTGCGTTTTTTCAATTGAATCAAGTGACTTTTCTCACTTAAATCAAGTAACTTTTTCTTTCTCAATTTAAGAAAGTAAAAGTCACTTAAGTTAAGTGACCTTTTTCACTTAAATCAAGTGACTTTTTCTTTCTCAATTTAAGAAAGTAAAACTCACTTAAATCAAGTGCGTTTTCTCACTTAAATTAAGTGACTTTTCTCACTTGCATCAAGTGACTTTTTCTTTCTTAATTTAAGTGACCTGCACATTCTTAAATTAAGAGAACATTTATCCTAGTGGCAGGTTCAAATGATCGATTTTCATTTATTTTTCCTGTTAGTTATTATAATTACTATAACTATTTCGGTTTTTCAATATTTTACCGATACTAGAATAATGTCCAAGATAATAAATTGTTATTAGATAATGTTACGAATATTCAATATTACTATGTTTTTTTTCTGTCCATATTGTTGTAGATTCAATTAGATGTTATGTGGGATATTGAATATAATAAAATAAATTGTAATAGTTAATCTTTACATTTATTTCTAAATTCGCAACGTTTCGCTCCCGATTAGGAGCTTCTTCAGGCTCTAAAATAAAACAATCAAGAAAATTAATTTAAATAATGTAAGTTAAACATTATTTCGTTTTGACATAAATGATTGATATATATTCATTATTATAGCTAATTACCTTTAGATAAATGTAAGTTGTCATTTAAGTTGATTTCAAAAATTAATAGACATTCTGACGAACAAAAAACATATAAGGTTATATATAAGGAAAAAATAGGTCTGTGATCATGAATTTATTAAAGTGAAACTGAAACTGAACCTCGGCTATGGAGTTTCAATGTTAAATTAATTGATTTCAAAAATTAATTTTGGTCTTATTTTTCCGGTAGCATGGGGTAACTAAATTTTGAAAAAATCTCATCATGCTATTCTATCGAAAATAGAATAGAGTAGATTTATTTTTAACGACTGTAGGTAAATGCCCATAAAGCCAAAAATAATACATTATACATTCGATAAGGCAATTGTGTGAATTATTGTATGTTCAATAATACTAATATCTTTCATGATATTGGTAAATTTGATGAAATAATGAGAATTTACATGATTGTAACAAGTAAATATAAAGAATCCAAAGCATATCAGAGAAAATAGCTTTTAATAAAATTGAAAGTGACGAAAATTGAAAAGGGAAAATAGATTGCCCAAACCACTAGGATTATCTTAAATATACACGCACGTGAATGCACAATAGTGTCTTGTATATAGCGGTAAGAGTACTGAAACATGAATCTGTCTCAGTTGCTCTTACACAAAGTAAATTAGAACCAGTCTCCTCCCATCAAACTCACACCATCACGTTGCAAACGAGTAATTAACTATCTTCGTGTGGGACACGTGTTTCCACCCGGTTCTCGCGCACCTTAACCCCCCTCCACCCTTTCTCTCTCTCTCTCTTACTCTCTTACTCTGTGTCTCTCTCTGACTTATTTGTTTTGCCTTTGAATCCTTCGTATAGACTGGAAGCTTCTACTGTTGGAGACCCCGGAGGGCCTTCATTCTGTGTTTGCACACGCGTTCTTATGTTAATTCGGTTGAACATCCCGCAACTTGAGGCTATGCCTTGTAACTCCTTTCATTTTTTTTTTTGCCTCTCCTCTTTCTTTCGTTCCCCTTCTTTCTTGTTTTTTCCTTTTTTTTTTTCGCTTCATTCTCATTTTATTTCACGTGACTGGCAACCAGTTTCAGACTTAAACGGTTTGAATTGTTGCCGGAGAACAATATTGACTGACGAATTAACGTTACAGTAATTCATGGGAATTACAGGGTTGCCGGTTAATATTCATTCCAATTTCATTTTTTTTTTTTTTTTTTTTTGAATATATAATTTAGGAATAAAAAGGAATTAAGGTAAATTATGAGAGTGTTATGTGTGAATTTCAGTGGAATCGTTTTGGAATTATCATTTTTTCTTTTTCATTATTAACTCAATGAGAAATACAATGGAAAATTATCTCTCATTTATTTTGATTTTATCGTAATTATGAATTGATTATATATTCGCCTATTCAATTATTTTCCTTTTTTTTTTTTCTCACCACAAGTTGGAATGTGTAATTGAAGAGTTTGAATTAATTAAAAAAATGAGGAAAAATACTTTAATCACTTTTTTTTTTTTTTACAACATTCTTATCAGAATTTTTCACTATTGAAAAAAAAAATAGAGCACTGCAGCATTGAATTTTATGTTGAAAGAGAATTGTGAAATCCAAAGAATTGCAGCATAAATAAATAAAAATGTTTTTCCACAGTTAACATTTGTTTGCATTGTAAACGATTACAAAGTCTCTAAAAAAAAAAAAAAGAAAAAAAGTTACGTTCATGTTATTGAATCCATTTTCAGAGTAAACTACGTTCTATACCTGTTATTCCAAGTTGAAGAAACGATTAAATATTCAGGGAGTGTCAAATATTTGAGCATACGTTGTATTTTTTTCTTCTCAACTCCAATTTTTTTTTTTTTTTTTTTTTTAAGTCGAATATTCTCATCGTATGAAGGTATTATTATTATTGAAAACAAGAGCAAATGTTGTGCTACGAAATTCTCGAGTATATTTGAACATTCGTAAAAAAATCCGTTTTGTTTTTACGAAAAATAGAATTCTATTCGTATTTTCAAATGTGTTTGAAGAAAAAGAGACAGAAAGAGGCATACAGGCGCCATTGACTGTAGAAACGTGAAATGAATTTATGGACTTGTGTAAATAATTTACAGAACCAAGAATAAACTACCTTGAGTGTATTTGTAACTGAGTGAATTGACCCTCAAAAGAAGAGAGAGAAAAAAATGAAAAGGAGCTTGATCGTTTAGGGCCTTTGGGATACAGCAAAACTGCCAGCCCTAATGCCAATTAGTGCCATTCCATCATTCCATGGACACAAACCAGCCTCGACAACTTTCTATTCTCTCCTTTTTTTTTTCTCTCATTTTTTAAATGTTCTCGTGAATTGGAGACGGAAAAAAAGCGGTGAAATAAAACATAAACATGAGTTTTTTGTAAAAAAAAAAAAAAAAAAAAAGATGTAGTTATCGCAGATTAACGATGACATGAGACATACGAGAATACAAAAATGTGTTTTCTCTATTTCTCACAAATACAAGTACATCAGTGTTATGTATACGAGAAATATTTACGCCTCACTGGTGTAAATAACTCGATTCTTCATTTTATTTAGCACACACAGTTGAACTTATTCTGTCACTTCTGTGTTAAACTACTAATTTCTAACACATAGGCATACAGCTGAATTGAGCAATCATACGGAATAGAAGAAGTGAAGAAAAAAAAAAAAAGCAACGGAAGAGAGAAAAAAAAATGTCAAATGTCAATGTGTAGCTTTCTATATCGAGCAGTTTAATTTTGAAAGGTTAAAATTTTTAGTCTTCAATATTCTCAATTACTTAACAGTTTATGTCGTTGAGAATTTTATATACTAGACGATAATATCGATTTTTTTTTTTTTTTTTTTTTAACTATTATTAGAGAGGAGAAGATGTAGATTTAAAAATGTGTTTTCTGACCTCTCAGGATGGAGCGTTGAGAGGAAAAGGACCTGGGATTTTGGAGCAGGAAGAAGAAAACATAAGGCAGGAGAATGAAAATAGAAAAAAAAAAAAAAAGAGAAAAGGATGGAGAGATTGAAGATATATACCACTGCTGTTTTTACGAGGGGAAAAAAAGGAAGAGGATGCTCAAGAGTTTTGGAGGGAGAGAAAGAGAAAAAGAATACAGTCCCCTAGTGGAGTAGACCAATTTAAGGCACCCTCAGGGTACTGTAATACATTTTCAGAAGGGGCTTGAGGGGTCGTTTCTGGCCATTGTTGTCCATTCTACGGGATTATTTTCACCGAGAAATACAGAGGGGAGATCCCATTTCATTTTTATTCTTATGCATTTGGTCGTAAGGCTGCTGTCAATGCTGGATAGGCGTTTCACTTTAATTCACATTCAATTTACGTATTTGAGGGGTGACTTCATTCAATAAATCAATGCACTTGATTTGAGAATATTGCCAAATGTTGAAATCAATGAGATTTACAGTAAATATTTGAACTGACTTTATAAAATTGATTTTTGGGCATTTTTCATGCTAGATTGCCTTCAAGTCTGCTCCAAAATGATCAAATTTTTAAGTGGAATCACTTTAAAAAAATCTATCTTCAGCCATTACTCCAAAAATTAACATTTTACTCCAATTTTCGTCTCATAAAAATTTTCTTTTCTCATTCCCTGTAATAGCAACTGAATATATTCCATAAATATCCGATTTGACGTCATACTCCCATTCTATCAAAATATATGTTCTCTTCCAAAAAAAAAAAAACACATATATATTAAAAAAATAATTAATTTTACCAACGAAGACAGAGTTGTGTAAACTTGTGTCGTATTACGAATACTTCAAATTATTCATAATTCAGCTGTGTATATATTTGTGTTGACGTTTAAATATACGTCTTGTTTCGAGGTGGGTTTTCTAAACCGACCGATTAAAAGTATCAATATTTACACACTGGGGGCTTTCAGAGTGGGAAGAAAAATTAAATACGAGAGATAGAGATAAAAAAAAATTGGGATAGCATAAAGAAAGTAAAAGGAGGGGGGGAGTAATAAGAGAGGAGATTTTGACCCGTGCGAGTAAACGAGGGGACGAGTCTTTTTCCCCCCCTGTTTCCGTAATGGCCACCTAATACCCGTACACCTACTCAACTACTGTACACGCTAGCCCCACACCAAGGGCCTGAGGATTTTAGCCCCCCCCCCCCCCCCCCACCGCTTCTCTCCCCAATAGGGGAAGAGCATTATATATGAAGGGTGACTTTTTTTTCCTTTCATTTTGCTTTGGTCGCATAATACACATAACCTCGAACGTCATTGTCAGCCCATCCTCATCATAACGTTCTCTGTGGCTCATTTTTCCCCTCTTTTTTTTTTTTTTTTTTTTTTTTTTTAGTGACACTCGACGCCGCCCTATCAACGCGTCATATCCGGTCGACTGAATCCCGAGGAGTCAAATGTCCCACTCTGCACAAATCAGCATAAACAAGCTTATATTACGCTTTTTATTTTTTGTCCCTCCTAAAACTCATCTTTTTTTTCTCGAACACACATTAAATTCTTTTTTTAGAAAGAAAGAAAGAAAGAAAGAAGGAAAAAAAAAAGAAAGTTTATAAAAGTTCCCAGTAAATTGAGCAAGAGAGAATAACAAAGAGAGATATAAAAGTGTATAGCAGTAAGTTGAGCCACTAATGTGAGACATAAAGTTTTTTCGTAGTCTCGGACAGTTGTTCTTTAGTATAAGAGAAAGAGAAAGAAGATAAAAAAAAAGTGCAGACACATGAGGGAATAAAATAGCCGAAAACTCTCAACTTTTCCCCTGATTATTAAGTGATTTTAATAAAAAAAAACATATTAAATACGTGAAAAAATCAACAATACACCACTGATTATCGGTCCTTGAGAAAATTGAGGAATAGAGAAGAGACAATAAAAAGGGCACAATTCAGGATCAAAACGCACGCGTCAGCATATCTCGAATCACCAACACATACATACGAGCAGAAGGGGGGGGGGGACCCAAAGGGAGAGCGAGAGAGACATCGCGTGCCTACAGAAATAAGAGGAAGAGAGATAGAGATATGGGACACGTGTCCTACCGCTCAACGTATAGGCACTCCATTGAGTACTTGCCACCCGATGCTCGCCATTATACGCGCGTTCAAGGGGGCGAGGATTTTGTATCGAAATTAGCACACTCTACACGACTCCCTCTCTCTCATCCCCCCTCTCTCTCTCTCATCGTTGCCACGTACATAGCGTTGATCAAATGGAAGTGGCATTAGACTGAACTGAGCAAATACGTACTAAGTGCCCTCACTATCCCATCGACACACGTGTTCACTTCTACATTGGCATTGTATATATATATACCTAAAATTCAAGTATCAAGAGAAATTGAGAAAATGTATCTCTCTGAGTAAACACAAAGCTGTAATAAATTCGATTTTTTTAAATAGAAAAGACAAATAATTTTGAGGCTAAAAAAGTGGTTTTTTGAAGAAAAAAAGAAACTTACCGGATGCCTTGCGGCTGCAGCCGCAGCAACAGCAGCAGCATTTATTCCAGCACTTGGATACATCTCTCTGCGTTTTTTTCCAAAACGTCCAGTTCGATGGCCTTTTTTTTTTTGTCAACCAATTATATCCTTTTTCACGTTTTTTTTTAAATTATTAATTCGTCACTTTCACGAGTCATCCAGTATAATATACATACCGCCTCACACTCACACATATATCTCACTTCCTAATTATCACAAATAAAAAATTATCAACTTTTTTTTAAATTTGAAAATTATTTATCACATCAACAAAAAAAAATAAATAAAAATTAAAACACATTTAATTTTCAGTTTGGAGTAGTTAATTTTGAATTACCCGCCACTACTTTACTCGTAGAAACCAAAACGCCCGCCATTCGTTTTTATTCTGTGGGTATTATAACCTCTGTTTGGAAAAAAAAAAAAATCTCCCTCAATACTACCAGTTTTATTCAATTTAATTCGCCTTTTTTTTTCTTTCTATTCAATTAATTTTCTATTTATCAAATAATTATTGTTGTTGGATGGATAACACACACACGAAAGAGGCACAAATTTTCACAAGTATATAACGACTCTTTAACACGAGAAATAAACGGTTTTTATGTGTATGGCACAACTCAATCGATAAAACAGAGTCACGCCAACTCGTCAGACGAGTGCAAGAGAGACGTAGATAGACGCTCTTCTCGTCTCCTTCTCTTGTGTATGTGTATGTGTGTGTGCAAAGAATTGAGCCACACACACACAGTTAAATTATAAAAAAAGAAATAAATAAATAATAATCACCATAAAATTTTTGTAATTAATAAATTTACAAAAAAAAAAAATTCATGAGTTTTGGAGAAGCCTTAATAATTGTATTAGTATATACATGTGTGCATGTGCATGTGTCTATGTGTGTGTGTGTGTGTATTTTTATCCGGTAGCCAACGAGAATCACACAATAATTGAATATTTTCCAATTATAATTAATAAACTCACGTTTTTAAAGTACACATGTTTTTTTTTTTTTAATTGCTATTAAATAATTCTAAATTAATCAATTACAATTAAGTTATATGATTATTCATTTTTAATTGAATCACTTTGAAAACACACGAACACAAATTATTTATCGAGAACTGGCAACGAACACTCCTGCCACACCAAGAGCCTCGAAACAACTGACGATTTGATGGAGAGAGGGGATAGAATTTTCCCCTTCAGCGCCTCACTGGTGGGCGCAAGGGGAACTATCATACACACAGCTCGCTTCTCTCTTTTTCCCCTCCTTCTCCCCCCCCACCACTGCCAATTTTCACAAACCAACACTGGTGTATATATGACACTAGAACGACGTTTCACCCAGCGCATTAACCGGTACGATAGCTCCTTTACAATTATTGCGATTAGTTACGTGAATGACCCCGAAGGGCTTACGTTCGAAAGAGAGAGGAGGGAGGGGGGGGGGGAGAACAGAGTGAGGAGAGGGAGTAAAAGAGGGTGAACAGGACACGGGAAATCACGACACGTTGGTCTAATTGAGGCCAGATAAGGACTTTGGCCGTACGCTTAACGTTGATGGCTACGTTTACGTGACTGTGGACTTTATTAGTTTGTTTTTTGTTATATATATATATATGTATATATCTTTTTTTTTCTTCTGCAGCATTCGTAGGCCATTCGATTGGAGCGACACAAAGGTAATAACAATATTTTCATTTCTCCCTCTCTCTTATGGATCTTTTTATTTTTAATTCCTCCCCCCCCCCCCTCCCCTCCCCCTTCTTTTTCAATGCAAACATGAGAAGAGTATTTATAGTCATCAGTGGAACGTGATCAATAGAATTGAATGGAAAACTAGTGGATTTCATGATCGCCTGAAGCATTGGCCAGCCCCTCCCTGTGTTAACGGGTGAGGGAGAGAAAAAGAGCGAGAAAGAGAGAGAGAGAGTGCGACACAGTGGTTATCGTGCCGACAAATCTGTTGGTAACGGTTTGGCGCGGCGATGAACGGATAACTTGATAATGTCCCAATCGTAAGTTACATGTTATTCGATTCGTTCGCCCATAATACTCAGCTATTTATTCGTCAATCGAACGATTCCATGCACGCAAAAAGAGGGGGGGAGACTCACTCTCTCTCTACAGATATATTATATGTATATATATAGATATATATAGATACATATATGTGGGGTGTATTATGTTATGAACATACACATCTGAAAATTGTATAACATGTACAGATGAAAAAGTGGAAAACATATCGTGCCGTCTGTTATTGCAATGAAAATCGATCGATATAACACCAGTTTTTTTTTTTTTTTTTTTTTGCTTTTTTTTGCTGTTGTGTTTTTATACCGGGAGTAAAAGGGAGAAAAGCAGAGGAGAAAAATACTTGTACAAACGAATTTTTATTTACGATAGGCGATATAGACACAGCATATAGCATTTTTTTATTTTTTTTTATTTGTAGTACGAAAAATTTTTGGAAAAAAAAAAAAAGAAAATTCTTTCGTTACCAATGACCAGTATCCATGCGGTCATGCGAAACGAGAAAATATCACGAAGGGAGGAGGAGTAGTAGTGAATGTGAAATAGAAGTGAAATGAAGAAAATGAAAAAAAAAAAAAAAAATGAAAAAAGGGAAAATATACAGTAGAGTGAGAACGGAACATATGCAGGTATTAGTTGGACGATCGGGTGAAATGTGAAAAAAAAAGGGCGAGAGAGAGAGAGAGGAGAGCATTCAAGGGGAGAGAAGGGAGGGGGGGGGGGGAGGGAGAAGGGTAGTACGACGGGTTTTAGCAAACAAATCGAAAGTTTTTGCGCAAAATGGCCGTCACAAGTGTGACGCGGACGTCCGTATACTCTTTTCTCGTCGCTCTCATCGTCAGTAGATTCGTCGTAGTCCCTCCGGTACTCGTGATTTCCCTCCACTTTCTACACCGCCACAAATATGGCGCCTCTACTCGTTTTCTCAACCCCCGTATCTACTATACATCAGTTCTGCTCTTTTCCCCTCCCCTCCTCTCTCTCCCCTCTTCACCCCCTGCTATCCTCTGCTTCCCGTCCTTCACCCCCTGCCGACAACGACTACGACGTCTATACGACGCTACGACGAATTCCCCCCTCTCCCCCTCCATCGCCCCTTCCCCTTTTTAGCCTATAGAGAACTCTGCACATACAGACAGCAACACCAAAGTGCCAAGTGAGATGGAGAGAAGGAAAGATGGCAAACGAGAGTACCGCACGTAGAATAGGATCTCCTGTTCACGCTTTACAAGTGTGTATGGTAGTTTTTCAATGTGTGCATGTGTACATACGATCTTGAAGGCACTCACCCAGTGTGTTAGTACTTTCCCCCTCCCCCCTCTTCTCCTCTCTCTCTCTCCCACTCGTTCTCTCTGCTACCCCCCTCCCTCCCCCCTACCTCTCTTTCTCTGTGTGAATATCACGCTACACACAGTCCCAAGCAGTTTCCTACTTGATTGCCGCTATCGTCCGCTCGTCCGTGAAGGAACTCCACGCGGACTCAGTTACGCCTCAGCCAATCACAGTGCATTCCTTACACTCTTAGCCAGTTAAATTTCAACATGAAACCTCACAACCATACTATACTGTAGGAAGAGTCGTATGTGCCAGCACGATCATCCAATCCGACTACGGAAAAATTTTTCCTTTAACTTAACAAAATATACAAGTGACAGATGTTTGTTGAGTCCGCGTGGACTCACTTCGGTTCTGTGTGTTGGCTGTACAGGCGCACAAACTCAACGAAATGAAGGTGCTACGCGAAGCCGCAGTGAAACATGAAAAATAGGGGGCTACATGGGGAAAAACACGAAGTGAGGAGGAGGCTTGGGGGCTAAAATGAGGAAAAAAGCAAGCGTAGAACTAAAAGAGAAAGAGAGAGAGAAAGATAGAGATAAAGAGAGGTAGAATTGTGTGTATTTGGTACCAGATCCAGCGAACCGAGACGAGAGACCGAGAGAACGAGCGTGTATAGAGAGACACACAGAAGAAGAGGGACACAGAGGGGGGATGCGGATGGAAAAGTAACATAACGAAACGTCGATCCCATTACCTGGAGACTCAAACCCAACCTCTTTGGCTCACCAACATACATACATATACACGTACACTTATATAGTGCTCCTTTCAACCCTTAATCCAAGGAGGATTAGAAAATCCCATTGTCATGCTTCGCGGAAACGTAGCTGCTATACTATATATATATATACATATATATACTTGCCTGATGTATATGTATGTGTGTGTGTGTGTGTGTGTATCGATGGAGAACGGAAGATTGCTCTGAACACAGAGGAACGGAGAATATATTCAACTGCCATTACACAAACTGACAGTGCCACATACCCACACACACACACATACATACAGCACACATGTGAGAATATAAAATGAAATTTTCCGAGTGATAATACCTCTTTTTTTTTTATCCATCCATCCATCCACTGTTTATTCGGTATTATTTTTCAATATTAATTTAATACATTCCCAGAGTACTATTTGCGGTGGTACCATGCAAGAGAAAAGAGACTGATATATACAGGGATTATCTTCCAACAAAACAGTCATGAAGAAAGGCCCCAGACATTAAGTCTCTTTGTCTTATTCTGTTGTGTGTACATGTGGGTGAAAAACACGGAGTGAATGTACATAGAGAAGTTCTTCGTGGTATATAGACTGTGGTGGAGGATGGGTACATAATAGGAAAACAGAAAACATATACAAGATATAAGCGAGAAAAGAAGGAAGAAATGAAAGAGCATGGGGGAAGGAAGAAAGAGAGAGAGAGAAATATAAGTGTGAGAGTGTTGGGTGAAGCTGTCGGTTGCGCTTGGTCGGCTGTGGTTATGCGGAGAGCTGCCGCGCCACCGTTGCCACAGCCGGTTTGCCTGCTACGTTCGTGTAAGTTTTTTAGGGTGGGAGATATACGTGTCCTCGCTCCAGTACTCGATGCTCACCAACGCCGAACGAGGGAAAGAGGTAGCATTAAGAGTGGAAGTAAAGAACCCAACGTGTGCGCGCGCAAGCGAAACTAAACAGAGAAAGGCAAGCAAAATGGCTTGAGGGAGAAGAGAAGAAGATATGCCAATGGGAAAAAGGAGAGAGAGAGAGAATGAAATAAAGAAGAGGATAAGGCCAGAGAGAGAGAGAGAGAATAAGAACCCCTTTTTGGAATGGGATAAATCGAGAATGGCGTGAGTGAGGAAGGCTCTAGAAACCAGTCGCTGTGGTTTGTGCGGCTAACCGCACCGATGCTCTCAACCCAAGGCGACTTTTCAAGACCACATACAGGTGAATAGTACTTTGGTTTTTTATGTATGAAAAAAGACGAGAAAAACCGTATATCATGTCTTTAGCATTTTTGGAAGAAAATCATGGAGATTGAAGGTATAAATGGGATTTGGTAAAATTTCGGATTTTATCCGAATACATTAAAGTGGCCAAGTGGCCTCACACACTCTTTAGTGGTAAATACTGGCTTTGGTGGGAGAAATTTCCACATTCAAGTGTTGTGTATATGTAATGTTGGTCGCATTAACTCTATATGCCCCTGGGTTCTCTCTGTTCTAGCAGTCACAGTTGAGATTCGAAGTGAATCGATCTCGTTTGCTGATACCTGATAGTACGGCTTTTGTGTCCTTCCCTCTAACCTAGATCGAATTTCCGAATGAAACTAGAAGCAGAGAGAGAGAGAGAGAGAGAGGTCTGGGGGATTATATATATATATAGCACTGGCTAGAACCACAGTGTTGTATATATGTGTGTATAGAGAAACACCCCTCGGGGGTAATATCATCGTGTAGAATGTATACAGAAAGCACTACGATCAAAATTTGTTCTGTCCTGTTTTTTTTTTTCTTTATCTTCTTCTTTTTTACTTCTCTCAAATAACATTCTTTTCTTCGTTTTATTTGGAAAAACGACGAAGAACACAAATCACATGATAGGAGGATGATTCACGGTTACATGCTAACCGAAAAAGGCTTTCATCAAGACGCAAGATAACATGTCTTGAAATGTCTCAACAATTTTCGTTCGAAGATTCTCTTAAGTGTGTTATTACGTTGATAGTTGTTTCACACATATCTTTCTTTTTTTCTTTTTAAACTCCTTTTTTCCATCATTTTTATCTCTTATTTTTTCATTTATCTTTCCCTTCACTGATTTACCGAATTATGTAAAGGTTAATACCAGTAGTATCGTTGCCGCCTCTACGTAGCACGTTCAACGGAATTAACACGACGTACGATTTATGACTTTAGCTATAACAGTCCTGGTATGTACAAACGGATACACGAGTTTCGGTCCTTCTCACTTCTTCTTCTTCTTCTTCATCTTCCTCTTAAAAGGAATTAAATTAATAATCCAAGACTGGGGAGAAAAAAAAAGAAAGGGGGGGGGGGGAAATAGAGGAGTAAAAACTTTTTAATCTAGTCACTCTCCGAAATTTATTCCAAAATGACGAATGAATAATAAAGTAGGGAGTAGAAATTAAAAAGAAAAAGGCTCTGTAAAAATACGATTTCTTTTTTTTTTTCCTTCTTTTTTTTTTGTCCTGGGGGGTCACAACACGGGGTGACAAATTGAGATGATCCGAATACTCTACGGCTTTTCTGGTAAATGTGTCCCCCAGACCTCTCTCACTTCTTCGTCCCCTTGAGTAGCATTCCCAGTGAGCAACATTCGACATCAGCGAGAAAGAGAGAGAGAGAGAGAGAGAAAGAGAGAGATGAAAAGCTGAGGGGTTTCCATATAGTTTGGGGGATTGGGTCGAGCGTTACGGTGCCCTTGGGGACTACCGTGGAGCGCTAATGGAATTAGTCGCCCCTAGAAGTTTTTAACGGTCGATTTGCCTGGGATCTCTACTGTCTCCAGTCTACCCGCAGTTTAGTTACCCCTTATCCCCACCCTCATAGCTTGTTTCGCTACATTCGATGTTTCGTCACACCGGGGGGTCAAAACTGCCCGCAGATGGTGGCCATAAACCTCTGTCTATTTTTTTTTTTTGCTTGCTGGCTCTTCCCCTCGTCTCCGGTTCTTCTATTGTATCATCCTCGGAATAACACGCCCTTAAATAAATCCATCCAGTGAACGAAATCACCCTCTGCAGTTGAGATTAGATACGTGCTAGGGGGGAGACGAGCATTCACTTCCTTATTTCCTTTCTCATTCGTTTTTATAACTCGACTCTTTTCCCCGAAACAAAATACAAATATTAAGTGCAAAGAGCAATGTAAATGCTTCACCATTCTCCATTTGTAAATTTTCATGGAATAAAAAGAATTATTCTCACTCGCATAAATTTCTTGTTAAGTAAAAAAAAAAAAATTGAAATAAGTTTACGCCATATAGGCGTAAATATATACGCAAATCTGTACGTAGCAAACCACCATACACCAATTACCATCATTATCATTATTATTCATACCATATTACGGTCGAGTTACCGGGCGTGTCCCAGTATTACGAGCGAGATATCCGTTTTTGCTTGCATGTATTTTATACTCAAACCGTTTTGGTCTTTCCCTGTTTCCTTCCTATCCTCTTTCCTCCCCTTCTCCTCATTCTGTTCTCTGCTTCGCCTATTTAGTAATAATCTACTGTTGGTAACGTACGCTAAACACGATAATCGAAATGAATTCATTAGGCAGCGCGATCAACCATATCACATCCGACTCATTCGATTGACGATGCGTGACGTCAATCGAAACGATACACTATATCTAAGTGATTCTCCTGTCCTCCAATATTCTGGGCCTGATTTACCCCTTTTTTCTTACCCAGAAAAACCTGAACAGCAATTTAACAGATGATTAAAAGTCAGTTGCTGCAGCTTTCAACCGGAGATCAACTCGACTCGAAGATGAGCTGCCTAGGCATTCTGGATATCAGCGCCATCTAGCAGGGAAATGGTGAGTTTATTACATGGTATCTATTAAATATGATTTTCCTGTTAAAGAAAAGCGCATCTTGGCATTTTCCCTCGACTCAGAGATGGCGCCAATGATTGAGGGCTGCACAATGTTTTCCTCCATCCAGATTAAGCAATTCTACCAGAAATATCAGAGTGACTTTGCCTTATGTGTATAATCTTATACAATTCTCACACTCGAATGACCCCCGTCGTGTTAAATGCAGACACTCAGCAAAGTAGAGATACCGGTCAAGAGACAGTGATGTGTGTCTATGGCCACCCTGACGCCTTTACCTTTGCTCCTGCATCGTCTCCCGGGCTTTAGTGTGTAAACATCTACGACGACATGCGGCGATTACCTGTCTCGTCTTTTTTTTCGTTTTTGTCCCCTTCTACACAATTGTCCAACGACCGGTCTCTTGTTGGCGAAGTAGTAGTTGAATGCATGAGCTGCAGAAACGAGAGAGAGAGAGAGAGAGAGAGAAAAAGTGAGAAATAAATGAGAGAGAAGACAAATAAATTTCGGGCGAAATTCCATCTTCTTTTTTTCTTTTTTTTTTTTAGCATTTCGCATAACCGTAAGTATCATAATTATTTCTTGGCACGCTGGGGTCGTTCATAACTGCAGGGCAAAACGAGCGGTGACTTAATAACACTTCGCCCAGCCATACCCTAATGGCTGACTCGAAAACCCATGTCAGCCTACCAATTTACTTCTCCGGACCGACCCTCTCGATTCGTAATCTCAATCATTCCGTCTATATACAAGAGCATGTGTATTTGTGTCTGTATTTCTTTCTCTTCTCACATCTCCCCTTCCCCTATTTTCACGTTTATCGTGTGTAACCTTTTTCTCTATCCTCCAGTATTTATCCCTATAGCCATCAGCTACCGACATGTTAGATGAGGGTTGCATTACACAAATGAATAAATATAACCTTTTCACTTTATTCACAATTCTTTTCACAATAATTCAGAATGAAATAACGTATTATTTCATGATGTTTTCATTCAATTTTTTGCCAATGTGATCTCTGACATTGAAACTCATCTTGTGGCTCAACGTGAGAAGAAAATATAAAGATAAATGAGCGTGAATAATAGAAGAAAAAGAAAGAAAAAAAAAAAGAGAGATTTACTTTTTTTAACTAGGAAATTTGAGCTACAGTAATTCACCCAACATTGGAGGGAGAAAAAGGGAAATAAGAAGAGAGAAAAGACTGTAGCCAACGGACTGGAATCGAAATTCGATAGTGTATACCCCAACGGTTGCAACACAACACGCGAACGCGCGAAGGTGGTCTTTACTTCTTGAGGTTTTTTTTTTTCCTTCTTTTTTTTTTCGCCAAACGGAAAACCTTTTGGCTTCCATGTGTACAGGGAGGGCTGAACTCGTCTGTTGCCTTGTAGATAGGTATATAGCAGCAGGGAAATAGACGGTCGAGCTAGTTTGAAGTTTATTGCCCGTTCACCCCGCTCGAGTATTGGCTTCGTGGTCGCCCGACTGAAACGACTCGTCTCCCTTTTTTTTCTTTTTCATTCGTTCTCCTCTTTCAATCCGCCACTTTTGACTCTAGTTTGTGTATTCCTTGGGAGTGAAGCAACTACTTGTATAATTATTTTTATACATTCAAATGCAGGGAAGAAATCGAGGGGTTACTCACTCAAGAATTGAGTGACACCATGACTTCAAAATGAAGTCGACTTCACGTGAATTCCGTCACGGACTTCAATGACTTCAATCGTTGATCAACGTGACTTCATGACTGCAATTGACTGCCAATGACTTCATCAATTTGTAGTTAGTGACTTCAAATAGAATGAAGTCATTGAAGTCACAATAAATAAAATTGAAATTTACCTGAAATACGTAATTTGAGTGACTTTAATTGATTTCGTCGACTTCAAGTGACTTCAGTGACTTCAGAATTGACTTCAGAAAAATGGAATCACTTGACTTCAGTAATTTTAAAAAGTTGAAGTCACCTGACTTCGGTGACTTCAAATTGACTTCATCGCGGTGTGGCACCATGAATTCACAAGTGCGTAACCCCTCGGAAGAAATTGGTTCTAGTTCCTCTAGTGAAAATCATTTCGATGTCCATCAGCAGAAATCTGTCGCTTCCTCAACAAAACAGTAAACAGATGCAATTAAGTTTAATAGCTTCAGGACTGTTGACCATCGACATGTTCAACGTAGCTTATTCACTTCGATTTTCATTGCCCAGTAAAAATCCGAAGACAAAGAACAATTTCCAGTGATTATCTGAAGTGTTTCGGTCTGTGTTTACGGTCTTGAGAGTCAACTTAGCATTAACGACTCTCGATCGGGTATGTTCGGGCATTTCCGTAAAGTTTCTTCTCACTTTTTCGTGTATAATTCTACCTCACTCGCGGTGACTCTAACAACTAAGTCACGGCGACAGTCGGTATTTACTCGCTACGGTCGATAACTGATCCTCGAGAGGCCGATAACAAATACTTTAACATGTCAAGACCTCCGACAATGATCAACTTGGACAGATCAGATCCATTACGCATTTGGCACGTGTTACATGAGCGTTTCGTTAAGCTTGAGGTACTCTCCTTGCTTGTTATGTTGTGCACATAGTTCAGGTTGAGTTCAGGTTTCCTGATGCTTCCAGCAAAACATCATGACAAATTAGGCAAAACAAGTGCTTACCAATTTGGAATTATAGTCTCCCACTGTGAAGGGAAGAGTCATTGAACGGAAACAAGAAGACAGCTTGAAGGAGAAATACGGAGAATAGATTCATGGTTTTTTTTCTTCTTCTTCTTTTTATATCAGTTATACGCTCATCTAACTTTCGTCATGAGAAAATCTCTTTTTTCCTATATACTTCTCTCAGATTAAAAGCAAATCGATATTGGGCAGTGGAGCGAGGGCTTTCATCGGCAAAGATATTCTCTCTGAATATATTTCTGGTTTACTAGCTGTCGAGTGAATTCAAGAAAAACGGCAGAATAAGAAACGTATAGAATGAAATGCTTCAAGTAGTGGAAGAAAAAAAATAAAAATAAAAGGTAAAAGAAGTTTAGGAGACAGTTTCTCGTTTTCTGTGGTGGAGGGTATGTTACGGATTGGATAGGGTGAGTTGTAGCATAAAGATGGAGAAACTCGAATCGAAGAAAGAGGTCTAAGAAAAACAGAAGAGGAAAGAGGATGAGAGGATGATTTCGTTCAAGGAACTTCCTGAATTTCTGAGTTCTTCACCATCGAGGATTTACAGATTACACACAGTAGGGCTGAATTCAACGATGCACGAAAAGTAAAGTGAAAGTAAGATAGATGAGAAAGAGTGAGTTATATGACCAAAGAAGATGACGCCAGTGCAGTGAGAATACCAGTCCGTGCGGACTATACGAACTGAAATACTGTAGTTTCCACTGAACCAACCAATTGTGAGTCAACTTTGATACGAAATATCCAATCATTATTCATCTTTGCTCATCTCTAAACACGTTCATTATCCTTCATGGCCAAAGCAATGTTTATAAATAATTAGAAAGGCTTTAATTACGAATCGAGTGGAACGATTAAACTCATCGTTCGTACATCCGAATCATCTTAATCACTTCGTGGATGATCGTAGTGTTTAATTCTATCGCACATGTGTTTTTCTTTCATTTTCTTCGAAGAAGGGAGTGGAGATTATGAGGTAACGGTTTGAGATAGAGTTTTTTTTAATCATTGCATTGAAATGCTGAGAAAATTTTAGTCTAAAAACATGGGTGACAATTTTTTTTTTTCAAACTTTTCAAAAATCGACATTTTCGATCAAGATTTGGGGATGGAACCCTTTCGTTTTTGGGAGAAATTCAGTTTTTTGGGGATATCTCTGGTTCTATAGGTCTTAGCGCATCGCGGTTGCGCTTAAATGAAAGCTGGACTCATTTGCCGTCGATTCGTATGGATCTAAAAGAGAAATTATCGATTTTTCGAGGATTCATAATGTATTTCATGAAAATCGCTTTTCCTCCTAAAAGTCTTTGAAAAAACGATAATTTTTCTCTTTAATCCGCATAAATAAATGGCAAATGAGCTCAGCTTCCATTTGCGCGCATCCCCGATGCGCTACAACCAATAGAACCAGAGATATCCCCAAAAAACTGAATTTTTCCAAAAATCGAAAGACTTCCACCTTCAAATCTACCCCAAAAAACCGAATTTTTTCAAAATTGATAAAAAAAACCTTCCGACCTATGTTTTCCGCGTAAAATTTCCCCAGCATTCCAATGAAATCATCCAAAAAATTCTATCTCCAATATTTCCCCTTTATTCTCGCAATTTCCACAAATTCCCATAACCATTAAAGCCCCCGTTGTGTCCTCACTCCATCGAGCTCAAAGAAATCGCTGAGTTTCCTTGTCAACACATAACATATACGTGCAATAAGACAGAATCCCTCTTCGTAGCGGAAAAAACCCTCATTTTTTCTCCTATTTTTTCTGTCCCGTGAATTCATCCAAAACATAACCTACTACCATGAAGAGGATAGATCCCAAACACACCAAAGTATTCCCTTGGCACACGACCAACTATTTTCAGACATTATGTGCAACCTCCTCATGCATAATACACGCGCCTTCATATGCCATATTCGTGAATACACAGAGCAGGGTGACAGGCCATGACCCCTATTCCTACGTCTTTCACATATGAAAATCATTCTCTCTCTCTCTCTCTCTCTCTCTCTCTCTCTCTCTCTCTCTCTCTCTCTCATCCTCTCTAGTACTACGAACGTCTACATTTTCTCTCCACCCAAAGTCTGTGGGTCCCCAAAGTCTCAGAGTTCGAAATAACATGCAAATCCAACGTACATACGAGCTTCTACTCCTCGCATATGACATGTGCAATCCAACGACTATATTCCACCCCTTTCCAATTCAGTTTGTCTCCCCCCTCTCTTTTCATTCCTCTAGTCTGGTAGAATCGTGCATTTCTAACGTAAGCTATACGTCTTATATGCAATATCAGACCTCTGCTTGTACGAATGCTCCTAACGCCACTACTGCCATATGAATATTTCAATTCTACGTATAAAATTCAGTCAACCTCACCAAAAACCCACCACTACGTTATGCTTTATAACATTCGCATAACTCTTGTTCCTCAGTATATGTATTACTATTGAATCTATTTCGAATGTTTAATTTTCAATTGTTTCATATTACGTATTTAACATTTATTATAATCATCAAAATCATGATTCAAGAAGTGCTAATAGTTGCACTTGTTTATCACCCTCAACCTCTGACATTTAATTACCAAAAATAAAAGAGGAAAAGGTATTTTTCCACGATATTACGTGATTGCTCGTTACCAATACACAATCCATCTCTATCAAGCATGAAATAGGAAGGACTTGAAAAGAAATGGAAAGAAATAAACCTGAAATGCCCACGAACACACAGATACATACTCCCACACAATTGATTCTTCCATGTCTAATCCTCACGTGTACAATCGTGTATGAGGCACTATCACATGCTCAGAATCGGGCAAATATAACGTACATACACCAAGTTAATATCAGGTGATGTTGTAGAGGAAGGAAATGAGAAGTTGAAGGAGGAGCCATAGAGGATTGCACAGCGCCACGAAATATTTGAGTTGTTCTGCAAACATGTGAATGCAAACGCCACGTTTGCAATGCCCGTTTATTTTTCCCCTCTCTTCCTGTTGTTTCTCTCTAATCCAAACCCCCCCCCCCCCCCTCAGAGCCTCTGGGTGTCTCAGCAAAGACTGGGGGAAATCGCTTGGGGGGATAAAAAAGGGGGGGGGGCGGACTGTGGATTGAGAGTGAGAGGAGTAGAATCGAGTCGACTAACCATCGTGCAAATATTGACCGAGTGGGATATTGCTCCCAGTGCTTGTTTGTTGATTTCAATCCTCGTGACCGATGGACCCCCTGGACGAGAAACACTACTGAGGATAGTAAGAGAGGGATTACTCACTAAAGCGGTGAAGTATTGGAACCAGTGCTTTCATCCAACATTCGCTGGAGAGATGGATAGCAATCACATTCGGAGATTACGAGAGGATTACAGTATACGATTGTTACAGGCAGCTGAGGTATTATCAATGTCATCGTATAAAAATGATTTTCAAGACTCAAATCATCTCAGAAAATAGGGGAAATACTCTCTTACACTGTATATAAATGCCAACTTTCAACCCGATAACTGGAGTAAAAGAGGACAGACAGAGAGAAATAGAGAGGAAAAAAAAAAAGAGGCAGAAAGAGCGAAACGAGGAGGAGAAAAAAAATACAGGAGAAAAGGGGAAATTCAGCAGAGTATGTAGAGGCGAACACTGGCTGTTTTATTATGCAGAAGCTCTCGCAGCAGTTGGAGTATTCTGTGGGGCTGCACCACCCAGCAGCCACCCATCTCCTCTTTTTCTCTCTCTCTCTCTTCACACAGTGGTGGGAAAAAAACCTCCGCCTCTGAATCACGTAAATACAGGCAGCCATTTTGCGATAAACTTTTTTTGGGGGCGCAACCAGGGAAAAATTGTGGAAGGGATGATAGAAGGTGGATGAGATTCAGGAAGGGATGTAAAAAAAAAAAAATAGTGGGAAGGATAAAAATGGGAAATGGAGAGAGAACACTGCCGCCCCAAGAGAGGGGTTATGTAACAAAAGAGGGCAGATACAACAGTAGTGGAGAGAAAAAGCTTTGGTAGTGGTACATATAGAGAGCGCTGTGTCTCTCATGCACATTGTAATCTGGCTTGGAGAGCGGGTTTCCGTAGAGCGTTTCTCTCCTTCTCTCTTTAACTCTTTGTATGCAACAAGAAGAGATGAAAAAAAAAAGGATGAAAAAAAAAAAAAAAAACAGGACGAGACACTCCCTGGTAGACACATACACGTAGCAGGGGTGCTCAAACGGGGGTCCTCGGTACTATACTTTTTTTTTTCTTTTTACATTTATATTTTATGGGTGCAAACTCTTTTCCCGTCGTTCAGCTGATTTTTTTTTCCCTTTTTTTTTCGTCGAAGCTCTCTTCGTTTTTTTTTGCTCTCTCTTGGTTGAACGGGGAAATTGCTTTTTCCCTCTACGTTTTCTCGTTCACCCTCTCTGCGTGAACCCTGTTGGTACCGCTCGTTATCCTTTCTACCGTACTTCTCGATCGATTTCAATTTAATAACGCTATATCCGTCCCCCTCCCCCCCCCCCTTTCGTCTATTCTCTATCTTCATCTCATGATTTTCTCACTCAACTATCTCGGGTAAAAAGAAGTGGACGGGAACGATAAGTCCCTTCGTGTTCTAAATGGTGAATTATGATTCATTCACAATTGGAATACGAGAGATATAAAAAAATAAAATAAAAAAAAAAAAAGGGGGGAAAAGCCCCACGGAGCTTTGGATAATTCGTATACAATTGAGAATGTCTATGTTTAACAGTTGCAAAGTTATCTGACGGTTTGTAACAGTACAAAATATACATTCTGTGAAATTACAAACTATCCATGTGCATTGTAATTGCTATAGTATGAAATTCCACGTTTTTGTATGTACAGAAATGTCTCAATTACTGGATAAAACTATTTGAAATCCATTTTTTCCCCCCAAAAATAACTCGAATGATTCAGTAAATCCGTAGATATTTTAATTTAATATATATATGAAAAAAAAAATATATCCACACAAGTGATACATAAATGTATATAAAATGAAATGTAGTATAAAGGAGTGAACAAGAGAGGGTGGGAGGTCAGCAGCCCCTAATTTCCACGTTGCCGAGGTCCCCGATTCATTACCGGACGGAGCTCGCATTATTATGAGCCCGAATTACCTAATTTTGCTCGTCGTTACGTTGTTTCGGTACCATGGGTTAGTGTTAGTGGAGTGAGTTGCTTTTCTGGAGGGGAGGGGAAGGGGGGGGGGGGAGAGAAGAGGGAGGAAAGTGAAACAGAAATATGTCCCTCTGGCACCCACTGTCGCCATGCTCTTGTCAATTCGTGCGAGTCAACAAGAGAGAGAATAAGGGAGCCCGATAAAGTCAAAGAGAGAGAGAGGGAGAGAGAGCTACAGAAGTAGACGAAGCTCATGAGTCCTTCTGGCACCGAGGTTCGCGTTAAACCACCCCATTTGAGCGTTTTCCACCCCAACTACGACCTTACCATAGGATTAATACAGCTCTCCTTGTTGAAGAAGCAGGGGAAACAGAAAGTCCGTGCGGACTTTTGCCAACCAATGGCATTTCAGGATTATTCAACTTGTCGAATAAACTGTCATGGTTCTTAAGTACGACCGCCTTCTCTCCTACGTACACTATCAAATGCTTTTAAAAAGAGCCAATCCGAAACAGGATCCAGCCTATCACATTCTCATACCATGCTGTTTTGGCATTTGTGCCTCGAGTCCGCGCGGACTCGGGCAAATTCACAGTACAACGAAGAGGGAAAATATTCTCACACCACTACTATCACATGACTGAAGGCAAAACTATTGGCCACATACTGCTTTTCCTTCGCTTCTCCTCTCTTTGAGCTTCAAACCGAGTCCCCTCTTTAACCTCACCAAACACAGAGCTAGAGAGAGAGAGAGAGAGGAAGATAGAGAGAAGAGAAAAAAGAAGCTTAAAGAACAGAATCCTCTTGTCCCTCGTTCAGGCACTCATCAGCTATAGGAAAAGCTTTTTTCGTCGAATATCACACGACTATTTCCGTATACGTCAATAGCCTGATATTCAGGTGCAACAAAGGACAATGTGTAAATTCCAGGACAACTGAAATTTTATGGAAATACGAGAGTTTTGCGGGCAGATAAAAGCCCTCACTCCCCCAAAACTATATACGTACATTTAAATTGCTAGACGATGAGGAAGAGAGAGTAGGATGCTTTGGACTATACGAAAGGGATCCAGCATAGTGGTAGCATAGGTATTGCCACCGCATAACCACGAACAACTTACTCGTGCTGGCAAGAGAAGAGGCGTTAGTGGCACTGTGACTGAACAAGGAAAGTAAACGCTTGCATGCTATATCTACATAGTGAATGTATACACGAATAAGTGAGACTGAAACCATGTGCCACTACTCAACGTTGGAGGCCACTGTGAAACCCAACTGCATTCCCGGCCATTAGAACATCCGCACGGTAGTGAAAATTTACTGTCGTAACCCAGTCTTAATGCACTGCAGTTATGGACGGGTACGACTGTTTCGTCCTGAAACGTGTTCTCACTGTATTTGTGTTCATATAAGGTCTGTGCAGATATGCATATGAGGAGGGAGAGAGTATAGTACAGTGTTAGAGGCCAAAGCCACACTGTCTATGTCTGTAGACGCTTTGCCACTCGCTAACCCTTCGCCAAACCGAACGGTATACACCAAAGAGCCTCAGTGTCATGGACTGCAATGTTATCTGCTCGGCCTCCTCCTGGCCTCTATGTACCAATGAAACACTCCTGTCTATGGAGTTTCTATGGATAATAGCTTATAACTGTAGGCCCCACGATCGATACGAAACCTCCACAGACCAAATGCTTCTTCTTTCTATTAGTGTCATTAATGCAGGATTCCTTCCGGAAATTACAGCTGGCATTTATTAGCACTGAACCAACGAACTTGCCCGACTGACCATCATGATCGTCCAGTGGTTACGATCTCAACAGCACATACTCCACTGCCCACACCTAGAATCACTCCCAGCCACAATGTTCCAAGCGATGGACAAAGGCAGAAGAGACAGAGGGTGAGAGAGAGAGAAGTGGCAATGCAGCCACTAAACTCGAAATGGCCAACTCGTTCACTCCAGTGTTCACTGACATCCCACGCAATCCTCTTATATGGAGATGGAATACATAGAGACATTTTCCTGTGTGGAGGTCTCTCTGGGACCTCCACATGAGAATAATACCCCCCCGAATGTTTGGCACATCCACTCGTTCCACGTAATGTGCAAAGGCCGTTTCAATGTGTGGATTTTAGCCTGTCATACATTTAGGTCTTGCATATCGGTAGGGGGATAAGAGGAGGTATGGATTATCACCTCGACTGAGTGCTTGTATTGAAATCGTTTGTCGCCTTCAATCCTCTTCAAGCTGATAGCTTGTGTGAAAGAGATAGCCACTTCAATAGAGTGTAGAAAAAAAATTGGCATGTAAGGAATTTTTTTCGTATCTTCGATCGTGGATGAGTCTACGTGAAAATCTATACGCTTAGATAATTACTACGATACATACAATTTTCACAGTGGAGTGGTTTTTTGTATAGTAGACTCTGGATGATTCTTGGAAATACGCAAGTGAGGCTTTCGTTCTTGGTGCTCGATCTTCTTGGAAATTCCGAGGAAAAAATGCCCATTATGATTTTATTTTTAATTTTTGCGAAATCAGAAGGATTATATTGAATTTCCAAAAAATTCCGAAAAAACACTTGCCGACCATGTTTTCCAGCTGAAATTTCTCGAGCTATTCAATGAAACTACCTAAAAAATTTCATCCCCAAAAATCAAATGACTAGAAGGAAAAATCTCTAGCGTCTCCCCCTAATTCTCCTACCTCCAATTCAATTCTTTCACCTGTCGTAAGGGAGTGCACTAATGTTCTCGCTTCAAACTTTTACCTTTTTTTTTTATATATACACGTTGTTTCGCATATCCCTGACCCGCATTGCGCGTACAACATAAAAGAGAGTGCACACAGCATCCTCGTCGCATTGACGGCTGCCAAGCCCGTATAGACAAAAGAACTGGCCTGCTCCTTGGGTGGTGCAACGGTTTGAAATATCCAAGGTTCAACAACGTTTAAGAGGTGCTAGTGTACCAGGGGGAAGTACCAATAGAGCTCTGGGATTGGTTGATACTGCACGAAGACTCGCCGATGAAATTTTCGAGTCCGCGCGGACTCAGTTATTCTCCCTCTTTATTCAACGTCAATTCCCATCGCTTCGTCCTACTTGCACCAACTCGAACAGCGAGTGAGTTCATCGTTATACCCATCCCCAGTGATGTTCTCTCTGTCCCCCCCTTCTGCCCGGCCCCTTTTTCTCCCCCCTTGAAAACAGTCTTTCAGCGGCAAAGCAGCAAGATCCCCCGACGAGATATGAATTCTCTTCCTTTTATATTCCACGCTTGCCTGCCCTCCATTTTGCTTGCCTGGGCTCTTGTCTGGCTCGCCGATCTGCGACTACCGTATGTGTAGTCGTCGAAGCACACTAGGGTATAGAAGCACTGCTATCTCACCTACCACTTCTCATTCCACACTCTTGGAGCCCCTCTTATATATATTTTTTTCTTTACCTCTCTTTTTCCGTACTCGTCTATGTCATTCCAACCACGTTTTCCTTACTCAAGTGCCGCCTGAGGCACACTATCTCTCTTTCTCCACAAGAATAAACCATTTCATGTATCTTCCCATCCACTTCCTTTCTTTCCGCTTTCTGTGTTACTTTCTTTTCTATTCACCAAGGGGACTGCTTTCATATTTTCATCTTTTCATTTATTTACTCCTACGTTTGCGGAAAGAACCACACCTTCGAGTACCTTTTTTTTTTGCTGTCCCTGTCCATGAAACTACCGAAGTAAATACTTTTTCAATACCCAATGGATAATCCATAGGGACATTTGTATGTACACACATGTGATAGCCTATTTCTTTCTTGAGGAGAACCCAGGCAGTATTTTAGGGGAGGGACAAACATGCAAAGTGTGTTGATGATAACACACGTTGGAGGGGAACAAGTAAGAGAGACCATATAACGGCACGAATTGTGCAGAGCCTGCGGACGGTGTGGTATAGTGGTTTTAGGGAAATGGTTTGGGTGCAGGAGTACCACAAGGGTGGTCAAACCGCAAACGAGACCACCGTCCGGGCTATCTGCTATCTGGATAACCACCAACCCATACTGGTATACCCAACGACGAGCGTGCGCTCACTCCACCCACTCCCTCCCCCCCCCCCCCCTCCTCCACCTCTCATCTACCTGGACGCCACTTTGGAAATGTGCACACGGTCAATGGGTGGGGTGTTGAAAACCCCCTTGTGAACACCACAAACGCCTACACCCTCAGATTCGAGGACGTCATAGATACACTAAATATCATCATCTTATCTCCCTAATTTCTCGAACATCATCAAGTTATATTGAGATCGCATTGAGCCAATAATACAAAGGCTGTCAACAAATATTCGGGCACATTGACGTTAATTTTTGTACTCAATTTCCCAAATTTTAACAATAGGAGAATGTACTCTATTGGCCTCTACAGGGGGTGGCAGTTGTGTGTGAATGCCCAAGCGCACGAGCATTTATTAGTGTCCAATTGTAAAACGCGAGGGGTGGATTGTAAATGTAGGCTAGAGGGGTGATACGAAAGAGGAGAGAGAAAATAAATGGTAACACGAAAGCGGCTCGCGTGAACTCGCTCATTTGCGTGCCTGTTAATTTGCTGGCGCTGCCACAATATGCCGACCGGTAAGACCACAGCCGGGACGAATGGAATGTGTGAACGTAGCATATATCGGATTCTTCACACTGAATATTCATAAATATTAATAAAATTTTGTTAATTACATGAAGTATTTTTTTTCCACGAGTACTTCTATCGTCTTCATTATTCTGCAGTTAATAGAAGACGCTAGGGAAGCTTGCGTGTTTGAGCGTAATTTGCGTGCAGATGATAACTCGACGAAACTATCAGGTTTAAAGCAATTTTGTACAAATCGCAGTTTGGAAAATTGGATGAGCTTATGTCTATTATTTTCATTCTGCATTAAAGCCTCGTCGATAAAGCTCCCCCCTTTCTTCCCTATTTCAGTAATAGGCACGGATAACATGTGAGCAAGAAAATCAGTACCTGAGATACTAAACTACACCTACATTAATCCGTTTCGTCTCCCACACAGAACGTGTGAAATTCCTTGTAGAACATTAAGTCATAACAGTTATACATGATTTATGTTTCCTCTTGATTATCAAAGACCGGAAGAACAATATTAAAAATCCTTTCTATTGATCCATTCAATTGCTCTAGTGTCACACTTATTGGTGGAAAAAAATAAAGAACTAGTACTTAGTGATAATAGTCTGAAACAAATGTTCTCTTTTTCTTCTTTCATTGAAATACAAGAATGCCTTCACGGCGTTGGTAATTACATAGTTGTGAAAAATCTTCTTATTGTTTTCGTTCTCGTGGTTTTCACTGCCTCTTTCTCCGGACGTTTCTGAAACACTTACCAACATTATATTCAACACGCAAATTCCATACCTGTATTTTTATTCATTCAATGCTGAGAATAAAACTATAATACACTGGAGAAACGTGAGAAATACAAATGTATTATGATTTCATAGTTCCAGCTAATTCTATTGTCTTGTAGGAGGGTCCAAAGGAAGAGGAAAAAAAAAATAAGAGTAATTCAACCACAGAATATAAAAATTTTCTTATTTCTCTTTATTACTCCTCTCTGATGTGTCTATGACAATACAAAACATGGAGTTATATTTTTCTTCATATATACAATTACAATAATCTTTCCTGATACTCTTTATTCATTAATTTATTGCTCAATTTGAGAAGACGTATAAAAATATGACAGATGTGTAACGCGATTATATACAAAGTGTACATAAGTAACGATCGATTTTTTTTTATTTCATACTTCCAGACACAAAGTTTAACTCACACATTAATTATTACAATTCTTTCTCGTGTTCATTCACACTCAACGAATTAATTCATTGGCTTTGAAATGACGATATTTATCACGAGTTCCCCCCTTATGAAATGAAAATTAATGATCTTCATGGATGTAGTAATCTCACGAATGAAATTTTGATTAGATAACTCAATTGCTCTCGATCTAGATCGATCAGAATGTCCAATCTCTCCCAGTCATTCTATTGATCCTTTTATCCGATACTCTCTCTGCACCGTCTAGCGATAACAGTAACAACAACAACAATTTCAATATAACAATAATAACTATATTTACATAAGGACAATGGAACGTAGGATTATACTGTTCTTCAGTGCTTCGTAATATTCAGTATTAACACAGGTGTCAAGACATATATGTGTTATTGTGTACCCTGGTTAGTACATGACCTCATACACAGTGGCCTTCTTGTCTCCTGAGCCGGTAACGATGTACTTGTCATCAGCGGAAATGTCACAGCTCAACACAGACGATGATTCCTTGGACTGAAACGTCAAATTTCATCAGAATTATAGTAACACAAACATAAACTCGGTAAAATTCATACACTTGTTTTGTTTTTCAATTTTTTTTTGTACGTGAATGTTTTTTGAAAACATTCATTTTTTCCAATTGCAACTGGCATTTTTATTTTTCACCATTCAAATGAAAATATATACGACTACCGGTTGCAGCTTGGTTTGTAAATTTTTCCCCCAACAAAATGGAATGGAGAAATGTTGTCAATGTCATTCGTAACTCTCTCTCGTTTGGTTATACAGTGTATGGATAACACACTCGCCCAATGTGGGTGGGATACATGCATGTAAACATGAACACTCGCTCGAGGACATAGTTACACAAGGAGAAAACAAGTGCACTTAATGCCATTCCACTTTGAATGTGAATTTAATTTTGATGACATCGATATATATATGTGTATGTGTGTGTATGTATATGTGAATAATCTAATGGATTTCAACGAATTATTAACGAAGAATATATGAATTCTAAAATACCTGAAATATTGAAGCACCGTATGGTGTACGCCAGGCATTCAAAAGATTATCTTTGCCAGTTGAAACGAACCACTTGCCGCACGATGCAAACTTCAAAGAGAGTACGCAAGATTCATGAAGATGAAGCTGATATTTGTCGGGCTTTGTCGCATGAAGTACCTCAACATTTGAATTTTCCATGCCAACAGCAAGCCATTCACCTGTTGGACAATAGCCAAGAGAGAATATTTGCGATGTAAAATCGTGCTGTTGAAGTTGTCTTCCCTCTCTGAGATCCCAGGATCTGACCGTATTATCCAGACCACCTGTCCATAATTTTGAGCCATCAGCTGAGATGTCAATGCACGAGGCGCCATCAGTGTGACCTTGGAATTGTCGAACAAGCGTTTGATTTTGTAGATCCCAAACGGCAATGTGGCCATCACTGCAGCAGCTAAAACAGACCTTCGAGTCCGGGGATATTGCAAGGGCATAGCAAGCAGGTGCTGATGAAGTGAGTTCTGCTTTGATCCTCGGCGTTGGACTCGCCAAATCCCAAATACTCAACTGACTTGCTTCACCACCGACGATAAGAGTCCTGCCATCAGGTAAAAGCTTCACAGATCTGATGTAGTTGTCCCGCTGCAGGCAGTCCAACTGAGAAACTGGTTTTGCACTGCCCCCAGCACCTTGTCCAATATCCCAGACTTTAACACAACCCTTTCCACCAGTATACACGTATTTTGTAGGATTGGATATGGTAACAGCACACACGACCTCTCCATGCGTCAGCGTGTTAATTTGACGAGCATGACGTGGTATCCCAGGACCAATGAGAGCATCAGGTGGAAATGGTACAGGCTGCATTTGTCCTTCGCTCGGTACATGAAAACTATAAGCACTATAAAAATACAACGAATATTTCATCATCAAGGGATAATGTCATGGTAGGATAAGTGCAAAAAATTCATAGATATACTAACGGTTTACCACCGGGTACTCCAATTGAGCCTGCGGGTGCTCTCATGGCACCATGGGGATCGTACAGTTGCTGAAGCGAGGAGGGTCCCCGGGGTGCTCCATATCCATTGTATCCCATCATGTCGACGTGAGGATGAAGTCCACTGGGTGGCATATGATGCGGTAGTGGCCCCGGGGGATAGTGCGGTGGATAGGCACCAGTGACACCAGTTGGTGGTGGTCCTTGTAAGAGTTTGGAGCTGGTTGACTTTGTTCCTGATGCTGATGTCGGGGTCATTGGTTTTGATATTGGTGTTGTTGGTTTTTCTCTTTCCTCCATTTTCTTGGCTGATGGAGTACTCGCATTGCTGCTGGTGCCGCTTCTCGGCGAGTGTGGTGGCAAGTCCTTTTTCACTTGAATGCTTGAATTCATGGAGGACACCTTGTCTAAACCATTTTCTCTTGGTGATGATCTGCCATTAACTGCAGGACTTGTTGGTCCTTCACTGGCATCATCAACTACCAAGTCTTGGTCACTCTTCTCACCGTCACTGTGGCCAATATCTTTGTCCTGCTCCTTCTTCATCTTTTTGATGTGCATCGAATGATCATGGTGATTCTGAGAGTGATGTGGGTGATGTGAATCCTGGGGTGTTCGAGGCCTACTGTACTTGTCACCGGGCGATATTGAGCTCCTCTGGAATAACAGAAAACAACACATGACATATAAACGAATACGAGGGGGAATGAAGAAACGGAGGAATCAGGCCGAGAGGAAATGAAACAAGACAAAAGAGTGTCTAGATGAGAGTTACTTGACAGAACACGGGGGACTGAGAGAGTACGAAACAATATCCCAAAAGAGTATGAGGTAGAATTGTATATATGCGTATCTGTGTGAAGCATAAAAAGGACAAAACAAAATGGGGAGAAGAGAATAAGAGGGCGTCGATGGGTGTTGCGCGGTCCAACGATGATTACAGGCTCTCCATACCTATAAGACTCATCTTCGCCTTCCATTCAGTCTCGTCTTTCTGCCCCTCTTTTTTTTTTTTTTTTTTCATTTAGTACCTTCTTCCTCGGCACTCTCGCTTCGAATGTTTTTACCTTCATTTATATTCTACGAAGACGTGCCTCTTTTGATTTCCTCTCTGCAGTAAACCGCGAAAACGTAAATCGTAGGTAAGTATACTCGGTGTAGCACGTGACATTTATATATACTCCTACATCAAAGGAATAATAATACGCGATATCTGGCTGTCTTTGTTCAAACAGTCTTGGGTATTGTTTCTCGTGCCTCTTTCGAGAGTACATAATTTCCGGATAAAACACGAATTTCTTCATTCAGGTATAAAGTGAAATTAAGATGGGTTGTTGTATTAAATAAAATTCACTTACGTGTCGGTCTTCCGTTGAGCTCAAACCTGAAAGTGAAATAGAAGAGAATATTGCATGAGTTTTCATTTTTTTTTTTCAATTGCTCAATGTTGGGTATAATGTAGCAAATGTGCGTATCAATAACACAACGTGTTATATCATGAAAAATATATGTAAATTATGTGATACATATTCATGGAGTATTTCATAAAAAATCATGCGGCTGTAAAAACAGACTGATATGCATTGTTGTCATTCACCCAATATGATCCTTTTCGCTACAAGTACTCCATGGAAATGGAAAACGGGGTAAAATGATAAAACTGGGTTGGGAACAGAATCACAACAACAACAACGAAAAATTGCATCAACTCACCGCCATTACTCTTGAGATCATCCGGCTGCTGGCCTCTGTGAAGTTCTGGTTTTCCCAGCATAGAAAGCGGATGTGCCCCGGTAGACCCGGGAGTTGTGGCGGCCGCTGGGTTCAGCCCGAGCCCAAGAAGAGCCGCAGAAGCGGATGTAGAAACCGGAAGTGAACTACCAGGTCCAAGACCTGGAAGTCCGGGTAAACCGGGATGTGGCCCAATAGCAGCACCGGGTGGCAACTGCTGACCATGGAGCTGCTGCAGAATCCTTGGAATGTCAGGCCTCTGTTGCTACAAAAAGAGAAGAACAGGAATAATCATCAAAACTAGTTGAATACTCTCCAGAGAAAGGGCAAATATTGTGATTTGATAGGTCTCATTTCCACTTCATCTCGCTATTTACTCCCCTCTATCCAATGGAGATGAATGTTTCATCAGGACAATGATGTCAGCGTAGTTTCGAAGGGGAGAACAAGTACTTGTCTGCAAATCCTGTAACTCTTTGGGGGTATCAACATCGAGTGGAGATACACAAGTCCAATTCCCAGGAACAAAAAGCCCCAGTAAAAAATCATCACTCAAATCGCACCATCAGCAGAAAAAAAAAAAGAAACGAGGCAAAAGAAGAAAGACTGAGATAGCAGGAGTTTTGTTCACAGAACGGAACGGTAATAGTCCCGAACGAAGTTTAACGCGCCGTGAATAATCCGGGCGCATCGGCGGTGAAAGCATGACTCCAAAGTGGAAGAGAAAAAGATAGAATTTCAGGCAGACCTGAATGTGCAGAGGGTGAGGGTTAACTATATGCCCAAACCAGTTGGAGGATAGGAAGTAGCACGAGTGAAACAGACACACAAAGGATAGGAAAAGGGAGGAAGATTCAAGCATCAGTGTGTGTACTGGCCTGGGTTTTGTATGTTCGTGTGTGCATGGTGTTATTAAACGAAATATTGATTCAACCCCTGTTTACCAAGTAATACATATTCATGGCCCTCCGACGCTTCGGTCTGTTTGCCTCGCCTTTGCGCCTGTACATTCCCTTTCTCTCACTCTCTCTCTCTCTCTCTCTCTTCATATTCCACGTTTCTCCAACGCTATTCACCCTAATTGTACATATATGTCTGTGGGCTTTGGCATGTTTTCTTTGTATGTGTGGGTGTGTGGATTTTTTCCAACCACTTTGGGCTCTGAAAGAGCTTTCAAAGATTCTAATGTTTAATCCTCTCGTGTCCGACACTTCATTGCTGGGACTAATCAATGAAATTTAGAAAGGATAACATTGCCCTCGTATTTGCATGTACGTGCACAAATATATGTTATATTCGGGCTATAGTGTAGCCACTAAATACAAACAGTATACAATAGACATACATGGATTTCAATGTTTGTTACAGTACACAATGGAGATAAAAAAATGGGGATCGATGATATTCAGAAGATTTAGAGGTGCATGTGAGTATTCTTCTTTTGAAATTTTTCCATGTTTGGCAAGCGAAGTGAGCTTCAAACTTCAATGTACATTCATCTATAGATATGTATTGCAACTGTATATATACAGAGAAACTCTAGAAAATTATTCATGTCGTGGCTGGCACCCTGGTAAATCCATCCAACATCACCCAATATAGTAGAATTTATACGTACCGCAAGGGAGTACCAACTCAGAACTCAATTATACGGGGACCACACTCGAATGCCAATTTCATCGCTTATGTGTGTAATACACACTACGAAGTAAGTCTGTGGGTTACACAGAGAGTTTTGAGGGGAGGGAACAGTGGGGTGTCGAATACTGCGCACTACTGAATTTCAATGCTACGGCCTGATACCCCCATCATTCGCATCCACTTCACTCTCATCAAACTTTGCCGTATTCTATCCATATATACATATATATATCCATCTCCCTCTCTCTCTCTCTCTCTGCTCCCCCTACCCTTTCCCCCATTTGATTGCTTGTTTTCCCCTCTCCTCTTGCCACCCCTTTAGTTATTCAAGCGTGGATCGATTAACAATTATTATTGTCTACGCTTGTGCGACTGTTGCGCACCGTAGAACATAATTAAAATCATCCAACTGACACATACACAGTAACTATGTTCATTCCACCCCAGTATCAAATCAAATAATTAATTAAATTCAAATAAAGTTAATAGCAATGATTTGCCTAATTCTAAACAACAAATCAGACAATTGACCAAATATTTACCCCAACAATGGAATTTAACTCTGTCATTGTGACTTGTTTTGCTCTGTCCACTGCTGTTAACACTTGCTGCTGATGTTCTTGGGATAGAAAAGGCAGAATTTGAACGATTATTGCATTCAGTCTCTTTGATATCTCTGTCTGTGAACAAAATCATATAATTCAATTGAAAAATATATTCATTAAATACAATTAATATGATGAAAAAAAAATTTATTTCATTTAATTCTCTATAAATTGTTAAAAGCGAGTACGTGAAATTATTGAATATCACTCGATATTAACTGAAATGACGTATTAATGTGGCCATTAAAATCCTTTTGGCAGCATATTGATTAGCAGAAAAGGCTATCCGCTTGTTATTCATATCTACCAAGTGGATTTTGTATTATATTATCACTGCATCGCTCATTAGTGTTTAATTTTCAATATATTAAATTGAATGTTCATGTCATTGATTGATAGACGAAAGAAATATATGTATTCATATGGGCTATGTTTATCGTGAAAATCTTTAATCATCTTTTGCAATTAATCCCTCATTCTCTCCAACCTGTTTGATCATCTAAAAGCCACCATGTACTTTACATGATATATGCAGCAACAAAATTACTATTCACTCAGTGTAATCATCAAGCTCATTGAAGTGCGTGCATATAATATAATACGAACTGTCTCGAGTTTTCCATTATTACAGACATCCACTATTACATGGTATTATACATAAATACAGTGAGTACAATCACATTGTTACGTTCATTTAATAATTTTCGAAAATTATAGCTACAATTATTCTCCATCAGGCCCACTAACAACTAGACTATTTCAAAGATTATATGGATAGTTATCTCACCTGTTTGTGCATCTCTACGTTGAGTCCATAAGACATTTCGTAGTACTGCAATGAAGAGGAAAAAAGAGTTTAAACATAAACTTTAAGAATCTTTTTGAGAAAATTATAATATATCTTACCATAACGTAGTGCCTCTGTATTTCAATTTTTTCAGTCGCCAATTTCTCACATTCGAGCTTCATACTGCAACAAAAAATATCACAATTATATACTGAAATATTTTTTTTTAGAAATTATTGAATTTTATTTCATTGCTCAATAAAAAGATCTTTTACAACATTTCAAAGATACACAAAGAAGCACCAATTTAATTCCAAGAATTATAAATTCTTAGGTTTTTTTTTTTTATCAATTCAAATAACATCAAGTTGGGAAAAAAACATTATAATCTAGCTCATGGTAACAGCTTTGTCTACATTGTTATCAACTCATCGTATTATCACGTATTACCAAAAAAAATATATACGATCGTATAATTTTCTGGGAATTGCGTAATTGGATGTAATTTAATAAGAAATTCGATAATATAAGAATCACTCACTTGTGGTATTGAGCTTGAAGAAAATTGAATTCTTCCTTAATCCTATCGCATGATTCACTCACTGTAAACTTGAATGGCTGTCCCGGTTGTGGTGGTCCCTGGAATACAAAGAATATCATTAATAATTCATTAGGTTGACACTTGCATAGAAGCGACACAGACAAGTGAACGGAAACGCATAAATTCACTGACCGATTGAGAGTAATTTAAAGAAGTACCGAGACTTATTTCTCTTTTTTTTTTTCTTTTCCGCTGTAAATAAATTAATCTTCAATGTTCGTATTCTCTACTTAACCATATCGTGAAATATCTCTGACCCATTACCGTTGGAGATTCGCCGGGATAGCAGCGGTTTACGAACTATCTCAATTTGCTGCCGCAACCGCAGTGACCGCAAAACCACAACTTCCCTCATCCCGTGACCACTCAGAGTACCCATGATCCGCTCACATTTCCCTTGCTTGCTTCCTCTCACAGTCCCTTTCAATGTGCCTTTCCACATAGTACTTTTCCTTGACTTTTGTACTCAACCAATATGCAGTTAAAGATAAGTTGTGGACTGTGAGAACAAGAATTAGATATTCTCTTCGTATTGAAATTATTAAGGATGTTGAATGAGTACAGATATATCGAATGAAATGAGGATTTCTGGGGAAGTGGTTGGATATTGAATTATTTTGGTAATTCCATTGAAAAGCTGAGCAAATTTGCGGTGGAAAACATCTGGCAGAAGTAGTTTTTGGGAATTTTTTTGATAATTCGAATTTTTGGAGCTAAACCTTTGGATTTTTGAGAAGATTGAGTTTTTTGAGGATATCTCTGGTTCTATTGGTCGTAGCGCATCGGGGTTGTGCGCAAACGAAAGCTGAGCTTATTTGCCATTAATTCATTTCTTGATGGTTTTAGAATGCATTTCATGAAAATCACTTTTTGCCCTTCAACTCTTCGAAAAATTGATAGTTTCCTATTCTGGGCATCATAAATTAATGGCAAATGAGCTCAGCTTTCATTTGCGCGCAACCCCGATGTGCTACGACCAATAGAACCAGAGATATCCTCAAAAAAACTGAATTTTTCTAAAATTCAAAAGGATTCCGCCTTCAAATCGACTCCAAAAAAATCAAATTTTCAAATAATTGACAAAAAAATCTTCTGACACATGTTTTTCGACTAGAATTTTCTCAGTTTTTCAATGGATTCATCGAAAAAATTCTACCTCAGCTATTCTCCGAAATTCCCCTCGTTTTCCTACTAAAAACCATTAAAATTCCCCAAAAAAAACATCAACATAATTTGCTGTTATCATTTTCTCATCATCTTCCACTTCCTCAAAACTTTCCGGGCATCAATGCCACAGCTGGCCTGTTGCTCGCCTGTGGCAAACGTATATACCAAGGGCCACCGCAGCAGCTTGAGGTTGTTCCTAAAACCGTCTCCAACCATATATTCATCGACTCGAATTTTTCCTAAAATACTCCAAAGCCTCATTTCATTCATATCACGATGGATCTAGTCGCGTTCGAGGCCGAATAACATCAATTGAAGAGCCCCAAAAGATAACGATTTTCAAGGCTAATCTATATATCAAAAGTGTTTAAACTCGATAAAAGATCGAAAAAGCCATAAATTCCGGGCCCTTAGAGGAAAAAACCCACTCATTCAATCGCTCTCTATCAATTCACGAGTGTAGTGGAATAACAGGTTAAGTCAATTTTTGTCAAAAATGAGATTTTGTCAGAATTTGCTCCAGGATGTATGGATACGTGTCTCACAGAAAGGATTTGGCCTGAATATGACCATTTAAGGCCTCATTTTTGAACATGCATAACAGATTAAGTTCGCTTTTCTCAATTTTCAGGAGAAAATTTGAGGTATGTCGACTTGACTTGAAAAATAATCATACTTGTCAAAGTTAAGTCGACATAACTCAGTTTCTCTTCATTTAGTTTATATTGTGTTATGATCTGCTTAGACGATCTTACTAAATATAAATATATTCTTCGTATACTTCAAATAAATACTCATCGATTATAATAATTATAATCGATAAGTATTCATTTAATATTAGTATTTATTTTATTTGGGGAGTCAAGTCGACATAACTTGAATTTCTTTCCAGAAATTTCAAGTTAAGTCGTTGAAATTATCAAAAAAAAAGATTGCCGATAATAATAGCTTTTGAATATCTAAATTGACTGCGAATCAATGACATTCATCATGAATGTAGCGCATAATCAAGATCGCATCATCATTTTACGATTTTTCGGCTCTCCTGGAAAATTTACTTATTTCAACTTAACCTGTTATTCCACTACACTCGTGAATTCTCAAATTATCATGAAAATTAACTTCAAAATTGTGTTAAATCAACCCCTGAAATCATCAAAATATATTAGTGATATCTGTTATCCAGTAGTTTGTGTCTGTGTTAATATCCATTGCCAACGAGACTGACAGTCGTCCACTGTACGCATGGTCGTTCGAGTGCACCTGCGTTTACCAGTGAAAAGGGGGGGGGGGAGAGAGGGAGAGTAAGAGAGAGAGAGGGGGAAGTTGAACATGCAATAGCCGTACTGTAGTCTCATAGTTTCGGTTGTAGCGTGTAATCCTCGCGGACACCGCAAACATGTAATTAACACTTGCTCTGATCGTCTCTGTCGGCTGCACACACACTATGTGCATCTCTCCTGCAAGTCGACACCTCTCTCTCTCTCTCTCTTCCTCTCTCTCTCTCTGTTGCATACACGCGCCTATGTGTGTATTGCCGATGCATTAAGGACAGGAACTTGACCTTGGTCAATAAGTACCGCTGAATATGTTGGAAACTTCATTATGTTTCTTTAAGTGGAGAAACACATCCTCTTACTTGGAAATAATCGTAAAGTGTTTGAACAATATAATTGCAGTGGGAAAGGAATTTATCAATGCGTATATAAAATGGAAATTTTCTTTATTTCTTTTGTTTTTTTTTTTTTTTAAACAGAAAATTTGATCTCAATTGCATGCGCATGTTTTGTAGTAATATTGAGCTTAATCGCATTGATAATTCATGAATAGAAATGATCTGTTCTTCAGCGATAGCGCAAAGTTTCGACAGTATTCATATGGATTACATCATTCAAACATATTAAATGCAGTAATTAAGAGTATCAGATTATGATGATCTCTTGTAATGCCCTCATGACAAAAAAAATGTTTTTTTTTTTTACGATTGTACTGATTTTTTTTTTGGCTTTTTCTTGTTTCTGGATCTGATCCCGGAACGAGGACACAAGATTCAGGGTAAATTGAACGATAATAAAAAAAGAAGTGTTTGAGAATTTGGGAAAAAAAGGAGAGAAAACGATAAGACTTACCGGGTGTCGTGCAGCAGCTGCTGCAGCCACAGCTGCTGCATTAATACCAGCACTGGGATACATAACTCCTTTTTTCTTATTATTTTAAACAATTTATAAATTAAATATTTGAAAAAACACCCAAGTTATATCTATTTGATGCACAAAATTACACACTCTTTAATACTCTGATAAACTCAAAAAATTTAAATTTAAATATACATGAAACAATAAACAAACTCTTATCACTGAGCCCATTGAACACTTGGATAGCACATTTTTCATTATATATATCACATATAACAATTGTCACAAATCACACAAAATTAGCCACAAGGTAATAATCACAGTGTTAATCCCAAGGTTTATTAATCCAAAATAGCACAAAATTTTAAAGGCATTAGCAATTTTTTGTTATTTTAATTGCTAAATAATTAAAACGTAAGAATTGTGTGGATAAAATTGGAGAACATTCGAACGTACCGACCTCGACAACGGTCGGGCATCAACTAATCACGAACCAAGCCGAAGAGAAGCCAGTGCTCTCGGTATTTCCCCTTCTTCTTTTTCTACATGACACGCCGAGTCAACCGGAGAACTCAAGACCACGTGTTGGTGTACTGGTTATATATTCCTCTTACTAGAGCTATTAAATTACTCATAATTCTTTTTTTTTTTTTTCTTTGAAAATGTGGAAAAAAGAGGTGGAAGATTTTACTGTCATGAAACGGTTGGAGATGGATTTTTTTTTGACGATTCTATTGAAAAGCTGAGAAAATTTTAGCCGGAAAACGAGTGTCAGATGTATTTTTTTAGATTTTTTCAAAAATTAGATATTTTTCGGCATTTTTGAGGGGTTAAAGCCTTTCCTTTTTTGAAAATTTTCAGTTTTTCGCAAATATCTCTGGTTCTATTGGTTGCAGCGATTCGGAGTTGGTCTCAAATGAAACGTGAGCTCATTTCCCATCGATTTATGGGGTTTTGAATGAAAAAATATCAATTTTTGGGATAGTTATAGGCCAAAAACAGTTTCACAAAAATCCCTATAAATACCTCGAAAATCGATATTTTTGAATTGAAAATCCTATGAATCGATGGCAAATGATCTCACTTTTCACCTCCCATCGGAATTTTCACGCTACGACAAATAGAACCGAAGATATCCTCAAAAAACTGAAAATTTTCAAAAAAGGGAAGTGTTTTACCTCTCTGAAATGCTCAAAAAAGTCAAAATTGCTAAAAATTCAAAAAAATTAATTCCGGCACTTGTTTCCCGCCCAAAATTTCCTCAGCTTTCCAGTGGAATCATCAGAAACAATCTACCGCCAATATTTCTATTAATTTCAAGAGTTTTCCATAATATATTTTGCTTCCCCTATATTTTGCAAAAATGAATGACAGAGTAAATAAAAATTTTCTCAGAAATACGAAAACTAGTGGACTTTTCATTCTGCGGTCATTTCGACCCTCATTTCTCAGAAATTTAAGGGGTCAGGTAGAAGAACAGTCCATATGACAATGGAAAGTCAGGGAAAAAAGGAAGAATTTCTTCTGCTTTTATTTCCAGTGAAGAGAACGAAGGAAATAGAAAAATTATGGAATACTTATCGTGACACATTTTTCTGATAAAAATTGATGACAAGATAGTCAAGTAGTTGTTACATGCAGACGACGAAATATAGAGAAACACAGAGTGCAATGGCATAATCCCGGATCGATTCAATCCCCTGAAGGGTAGGATTATCTTCAGTGATAAATTCATAGAAAGACACATACAAAATGATGACTGATGTCAGCTAAAAAAACTTCGTATGAAAACTACATGATCCTTGGTTACACTTGCCTCGTGTTTTTTTCTTCTCCATATGTTTGCGTGTGTACATGTGTTCACGTGTGCTCGAGTGTTCTATCACGATGGATAAAAAAAAAATGATAAAATGATTTTTAAAAAAAAAAGAAGAAAAATAAAAAAAAAACGCCTATGACTATGAAGTGGCTGTTTTATTACCGTCTTGTTACGTTTTCTCTGTCTCACTTAGACTGACTGCTTCTGTGTTTATCGTTGGAGTGCAGAGATAGAGAACCGGTATGACGGAAATAATTTAATGTCACGCTTCGAATGACTATGATAATCACACTTTCCAATTACAGACACTTGCTAACAACACTCATCAATGTTGGATTTTTTTTTTTCAATTTTTGTAATGATAAAAACACTGCTTTGAACGAGAAGATGTACTTAGTATTTTTTTATTGATTATTTCTTTTTATATAAAAAAAATGGAAATAGTCAGAATGTTTTGGATGATGAAAATCGTTGTGAAATGAGTAGAAGTATATGACGTAGGATGTTTTTAGTGATCTTATCAAATAGCTGAGGAAATTTTAGCCAGAAAACATGTTTTTTAATCAATTATTCGTTTATTTTAGAAAATTTCGTTTTTTTTTTTGCTTCATTTTTTTTACGATTTTAGGAAAAAAATCGTGAAAATATGTTTGAACACATGTTTTCCAGCTGAAATTTCTTCAGCTTTTCAATGGAATCATCGGAAAAACTCTATCTTGAACACTTTCGTCAATATCCACTCCACTCTTCATTCCACTGCAATAGGTAAAAATAAACAGAACATATTTTTAAAGGTTTCTTCACTCAACAAAAAAAGAAAAAAAAAGAAAAGAAATGTCGTTACCTCCTACCGCAAGAGGCGAGATCCAGAAAAAGCTCTTATCCGACCTCCTCTATTCCTTCGATCCCACTCCCCCTGTCATAAAGTTTTTTATTCACAAAACTTTTTTACTTTTTTCCACCACTTGTCCCTTTTTTTTCCTCTCTGTCTTTCTCTCTCCGCATACTTCACTGTGAGAGCTACCATTCGCACACACGATGACGGCAAAAAGCATGCTCGAAAAGCTCCCCTTCAGGCTCTCGTATGACGCGCCTTTGTGAATGTATGCCACACGTCATCCAACAGTCTAAACAGGTACCCGGGTATCCGGTTACATTTTTTTTTTTCTTTGCCATTTTTCACTTTTTTTTCTTCTTTATTAAATAGATAGATATTCTCTACAGCTGATTTTCCCTACAAAATATACTTTTACGTAGCAATATACTTTTTGTTTGTTGAGAAAATACAGTGGGAAGTATAAAATATGCTTTTTACTTCTTTTTTTCCCTCATTTTTCTCAGAAAATACACAAAAGAATTGTGTATCATACATTTTACTGAAGAAATTGCAGCTTGCAAGTGTAGCATTCACCGCTAGATGGCTACCGGCGAGTTTCCCTCTCCTAATAGCTGTTAGCTAACAGCAGCTATATACTTCCCAACTTTTCGCTTAATGAAACGCGCGAAAAAACCTCTTAATCAATTTAATTCAAACCAATTTCAATTACAACGCTCTCATTCATCCGCAAAATAAAAGAATGGAGCCCCCCAAGAAAGGACAAACCTATCGTTTCTCCGTAAAATTCACCAGACAACTATTATACTGCACCTATACCAAGTATTTCTCTCTCATGTATATGAGAATAAAGAGCCCACATAACTGGAGGTTATATTTCCGATACGCCTAGTGGGGCTATATCTTGGTGGATAAAAGAGCCTATATACACGCCAACACATTCACATGGCGAGTTTTATATTCGGCATAACATTCCAGTAAAAAGAGAAGCTTCACAAACAAAACAAAGGAAAAAAAACCTGCTCTCGAGGAATGAAACAAACCAAAGGGCACCGATAGCCTTTAACATTTAATTTTTTTATTTCAAATTCTTTAACCAATGAAATTGTTCTGTCTCTCTATAGAATACGTATTTAACAATTTTTAGAATTTTAAGAGTGAAACAGAAGTGACTGGCAGCGCCTGAAAAGTCCAAGTGTTGAGAGATGAAAATAATTTTGACAAAAACACACATAAAAAACTCCTTTATCATCTAACAAAAATGACTAATTCCTCGTTGAAGATCCATGCGGTCACATACAATCGATTCCATTGGCCAAGTAATAAGCGAGATAAACTCCCTCTCTCTGTCTCTCTCTCTCTCTTATCCCTCTCGGAATCAGCGGGATACGCAAAAAAGAATCCTGAAGATGAGAGGAAAGAAATGGAAAAAAATAATGAGTAAAAAAAAAAAAGGAAAAAGAAAAAAAAAGGAATAACGAAAAATCTTCGCTCCTCACTGATTTCCTTCTCTAAATATGGCTGCCTTCTCTCCTTTCTCCTTTCTCAACTTGTGTTTCATACTCTCCTCTTGTCCCACTTGTCCCCTCACTGGCTTCGTAACCACCCATAACCGCCCCTGCTTGGCCCCGAAGGTTCTACTTGATTGCCAAGGCATCTTAACCTCGGTTGTAGTCCGCACGGACTCAAAAAATACCATCAGCCATACACAATTTTCAACTGAGAAAATAGTTTTCAACCTATAAGAATTCAAAATGACTAAAATCCACCAACAAGAGTACAGAAAAATTCAGTCACACGCCCCAAGTGGTATAAAGAGGCGTAACAGTATTGTAAAAAACACCAATAGACATTGTGTTTGTCTAAAATTCTGCCAATGAACCACTGGTTGAGTTTTAAAATTGACATGCGCACATTAAATCCGCACGGACTACGGGGAAGTCCCGACCTTTATTACGCTTTGTATATGGATATAGCGTGAATCCCATTCCGTTCGAATCGAGAGAAAGAGAGAGAGATAGAGAGAGAAAAAGAGAACCCTGGAGTTTTTAGGCATAGTGCGGCAGAAAGAGACAAGGATAAAATTTTTTTTTTGTGAAAAATAAAAGGTTGCATGAAACGAGCGTTTCCGTGGCACGAACTTCCAACCGACCAACCGGCATCACCACTACCGAGCATGACCGAGCATCCACGATGCATCAACGCCGTGGTAAAGTCTCTCTCTCTCTCTTTCTTCTCCCCTCTAACGTCCGGCCAATTAATACAACAAGTACAAGATACTTTGTGTTTTCGTTTTCGAACATTCGGCGGCGCTTCAGGCAACTCCTTAAAGACTCGCCTCTTTTTAATACTCATTTTGCCTGTGACATATTTCTTTTTTTCTCCTTTTTATTTTTTATTATTATTTTTCATCATATTGACTCCCACTAGCGGTTCACGGTTATTGACTTATTTATTCACTTATCTCTGCGTGTCGACATCACAATGAAAATGTTTTCATAGCGTATGCAAATATAAACGTACTGTGAAAAATAATTGTTTCTCTTTGTCTCCCTCTCTCTTTTTCAAATATTTCGGTAATACTGAATGATTTTATATATATATATATATATATATAAGTCAACTCAAAATGCAATGGTGTTTGGAAACGATTTTGCTAATAGACCACGCGCAACTTCCTGTTCGTATATAAATTGCAATACTATATGAGAATATTGAGAATGCTCACACATATGTATCCCACCATGCTCTAATGATTTCATGTATTTCCATAAATGCCGTGTGCGATGAGGGGAGGGGGAGGGGGGGGGGGGGGGGGAGTTTATATCACACACAGTGAGGTTTTGAGCGCTTATGTCTCGCCAGTTCGACGCCAATTTCGACCACTGCTATAATAATAATTGCCGGTCGACGAATTATTTGTTTTGGCATGATGCCCGTTTGTTCCGGACTTGGGTTTTATTGCCCAGTACATTCACGTTTATTTATTTTTTCTCTTTTTATTTTCTTTTTTTTTAGCACGTTAAAATCGATGGAATAATTCATATACTATTTTCTCTGCGGGAATTTACTATCGCGAATTATCGAGAATTGTAAATTTAAATGGCAAAAATTTTTCATACATTAACAGTGTTAACGATGAGTTTTGTTGCGCCTTCTTTTTTTTCCTATTATTTATTCCATTCGAGAAATGAATTTTCTTGAGTTGAATTGTGTTTAGGCATATTAGTGCTGCATTATACAGAGGAGAAAACGTGGCTCGATAAATATGCGGGTGGAAAATTTACAGTTTGAATTATTACGCTAATGTTGAAGCTAACTATAGGTGCAAATGTTCACGCGTGAGAAAATCTTCATTCTATAGAATAATGTTATATTCCTCCTAGTCTCTACTTCTCCATTAAATTATGTTTGAATACGAATGATTGTTAGTACAGGATCATATAAAGGAAAATGAAATAAAGTAGAAAGAAAAACCAATGAATTAAGTGTTACATTAATTTAATTTGCACGTATAAACGTGTGTAATAATTAACTCTTTGAAGATGTAATGTATAAGTGTGACAGAAAGAATAGATAATGAACTTTTTTTCTTTTTTTTTTTTTTTCTTCAATTTTGATATAATAAAAGTTATAATAATAATAATATTTTTAAATATGCGAAAATGTCCTATTGTTTACCATGTCCATCATCACTAAAGAATTTTGTAGCATTTGGGAATCTCAGAGGATCAGGAAAATCTGGTGTTTGATAGCGACGTGGATGAAGGCATTCTCTTATTGCCTGTCCAAATGCACTGCGAACAGTTGAATCAGCTGCTACAGCAGCAGCAGCACCATCAACTTCCTCAACACCAGCACGTCCAACACTCTCTCTTACCAAACGCTCCATAGATGCTGGAATCACGGAATTGCTTGGAGTTGGACTTGCTAGGAGCGTTGGCTTCTGTTGCTCCACGAGTTTTCTCCGTTTATTTGGCATTGTAGCTAGATACGCATCGCTAAGTGTTGTTACACTGCTACCTGACAATTCAAGCTGCAATTGTCTCCGTTGTCTTGCTCCATCACGTGCAATTATTGGCACCCAATCGGGCAGGAGATTTTCATGTCCTGGGAATGTCGTTGGTACTTGTTCATTTTCATCTAAAACAAGTGGATCAGGTCCTGCATCTGTCTCCATTGGCTCTGGTACAGGTGCAACTGTTGATTGAGGCGGTGGCGCTGATGTATTACTGGCAGCTGCTTCTGATTGTGATGTTGGGGCAGCATTGATAGGGGCTTTGTAGCAAAGAAGCTTCTTGATTTTTTTCGTTGCTGGAGATGAAACTCGTCGGGAATAATTGCAGACCCACTCCACCACTGTTCCGAGGATCCATTCACGAAATACCTCGTGCATACCGCGGGTCATGTGACTCTGGAAAGAAAAGGAATATCATTTGTTATAATAATAGCGAATTTATGTGCAAGGAAAGGGAATTGATTCAACTACTCACTGCAAATCGAGCAACGACCCTCTCAAATCCACTTTGGGCACCTCTCAATGTTAGGCGGCAGCATCCAATCAAATCGCGAGCAAGTGCCTTAATGTGCTCCATCATGGCCTCGACAAATGCAGTATTTGTATCTAAAAAAGGGATAAAATGAACTACCTTGTCGTAATATTATTGCATGATTGAACCGATAACTTACCATGTGTACCAAAAAGGCAGCCTAAAATATTCTTCAGATGAATCTCAAGTAATGCATCAATAGTCTCTCGCATCGCCACCGGTGTCTCATAATCTCTGGCATCTTCACCATCCAAGGTCCGCTCGAGATAAGGCTTCAGTTCCTGCAGAATTGATTCAATAACCAGATTCGGTAGATTCTCTTCAGAAGCAGATGGAAAAGCTTCCCGAAGAGTTGCACGCAGTGACTCTTGAACTTCCAGTGTCAATGGAGTTAAATCACCAGAAACGATCTTGAACCACTCGGGTACAGATAGATTTGATAGAACAATGTAAATCCTCTGAAGAACAGTACGCTGTCTTCCTGACGACAAGGAAGGAAAGCCAGAATTCAAATAAATCCCTTGATTGAGGAGACAATTGTTGAAGGAAATGGGACGATCTGGACGACTGAATCTCTCGAAATCGACAAGGCTCTGTGCAAGTGATGGACCTCCAGCGCTGGGGCGATTGTTGCCAATCTGAATTCCAGTTATCGTTGCAAATCTCGGTCCACTTGGAGTTGATGCACTCTGCGCTTGTGTGGAAGCATCACTTGCTGCATTGGCTTGTCCAGTCTGTGTTGATGCAGCAGTACTTGTTTGCGCTTGTTGACGACGTATGTGCTGAGAATTGCAGGCCAAGAATGGATCAAAATCCAGACTATGAGCAACATTGACACCAACACCTAAGGCTTGAGCGTGCTGGTGAAACACATGGGTTCTTGCTGTTGTGCGTGTTTGCGTTGATGTTGTTGGATGCGTGTCTGTATTAGCACGTGGCTGTGAGCTTGCTGATTCACCAACTGCAACGATTCTGGATCGCTGACGAAGACAGCCAGTTGGATTTGTTGATGATGTAGTGGTTGCCGTTGTGGAGGAAACAGTTGTGGATGGAGCTGGCATTGGAACACCTGTCTGAGCCATGTATCCAGCTACTGCCTGCATTAGATTTCTTATAATGTCAGGTGATGGTGCTGAGCCCCAGGAGAAACCACTCGCTCCAGCACCACCTGTATTGTTGTTAGTCGCATTTGTATTGTTATTATTATTGTTATTCTGGTGATTAACGTTGTTGTTGTTGTTTCCTTGAGGTGGATCACTACTAGAGAAACTCCAGACGCGCGGAGCCTGTGGGCCCATTTCCATGACAACCTCGACGTTATTTGGAAAATTGAAGACTTGACCAAATGGCGAGTCTGATTGACGTTGATCAGCAGGACGTTCTGGACGCTCAGGACGTGGTGGACGTTCTGGAGTTCCATTAGCCGGGGCTGTTTCTGCATTAGGCTGTGGCTGTGCTGGAGGTGTTGGTGTATCACTGCCACTGTTTTCACCCTGACCGTGTAGACTTATGTGGGCCTCGACCTGAATTGGCAGTCCAGCTTGGAGAATAGCTGATGGCTGAATGATCATTGGACGACAGCGCATTGTTCTGGGTGGAGATTGCTGCATGTCAATGCTAATGTCGCTAATGGCATGCTGAGCATGAGCTAGAAAGTGAAGACACTCAGAGACACCGTCCATTATGCGCTGATTCTCTTCAGATGTTGAGGAAGTTGATGCGAGAATGTGATCCCTTATGTAGGGTCTCAAGCGATCCTGTGTAGTTAGGAGCTTCTCGAGAAGTTCAGCGAGTTGACGAGGTACCAGTGCCTCATTTGATTCTGTACTAGATCCAGGGACTGGTTCTGGCTCCTGTGGAGGCTCCTCCTGCTCTGGAATATCTTCTGGCACTGAAGATGCTGAAGCATCATTGGTTTCTGCAGGGGCAGTTGTAGTTTCGGGAGATGTGCTGGCACTTGGATCTCCCAAGCGATCAATTACTCGGTTTGCCTGGTCCAACATGCGGCGTATGACACTCAAGTGGCTATTGGTAAGGGAATTATTCACTTGAGGCCACTCAGCATTACCGTCCAGTACGTCAGCAGGAATCGAGACTGAGCCAACGTACATTGGATTTCCATGGAATTGAGTTTGACGATAATGTATCCTTGGTCCTGATGGCCAATCACCACTCGGGCCATGATTGTGGGATTGATTTGGGCTTGCATTAGTGGGTCTTTGATGTATGGATGGTGGTGCACGTTGGACAAGGTGAATTACTTTGCCATTTACATCTTGAAGAGAAATTAATTCGATTAGGTCAGTGTAAAGGGACTCTGATAATTTCGTTATGTCTAGATGTGAAAATTGACCGAAATAAGACGAAATGATTGCAATAGAGACTCTTTTATGATTTCATTGAGAAGCTGAGGAAATTTTAAACGAAAAATATGGATTTCGAATTATTTTTTAGAATTTGTTGAAAATTCTATTTTTTTGAGGTAAATTGAAGGCAAATGTCTTTAATTCTTGGAAATAATTCAGTTTTTTTGGAATATCTTCGCTTCTATTGGTCGCAGCGCATTGGGGTTGCGCGCAAATGAAAGCTGAGCTCATTTGACATTCATTTATGTAGCTCCGAAAAAAAAATGATCAATTTTTCATGATTTTAGAACACCTCTTATAAAAATACCTTTATATCGTATAAGTACTTGGAAAAACGATAATTTTTCATTTGAAACCACATAAATCGATGGCAAATGAGCTCAGCTTTCATTTGCGCGCAACCTCGATACGGTACGATCAATAGAACCAGAGATATCGTAAAAAAAACTGAACTTTTTCAAAAAAACAGTGGTTTTTGCCTTCGATTTTGTTCCAAAAAAATGAAATTTTCCAAAAATTAAAAAAAAAATATTCTGAAACATGTTTTCCGTCTAAAATTTCCTCAGCTTTTCAATGGAATCATCAGAAAAATTCTATCTCAAACCATTTCCTCATAATTTCCACTTTACACAATTTTTCCTCAAAAATCAATAAGTTCATGGAAGTTTTCTTAGCGAATATCTTGAAAGCGACTAGATTTAGCGAAAAAACACAAGACACCTTTTCTACAGAGAATTTCAAGAGCTACAAATGAGTTTTCTTGACAAATTCTCCTAAATCCCATCGTTCTCCAGATATTTCCAAAAAAAAAATCCTCACGACACTCTGACTCATTCTTCATCAACACTAAATTCTCAATAATTCTCATAGTCTCTCGACATCATTAATAAAATAATTATTAAAAAAATTCTCACCATAGTCACTTAGATTTTTTTCATCCTGAAGCACACGACCACAATATATGAGTCTTTGGAGATCGGCTGGAATGTTTACAGTATCCGCAATGTGTTCTTTAAACTGTCTAACAGTGATCTGTTAAAATAAAAGTGAAAAAAAAAAAAAATTACGAATTATAAACCGATGAATCACTGCGAATTGACAGTACAAATTTTATTTTTTTTACTTACATCATCATTTAGCGAGAAGGCATGATTCTGTGAATCCAAGGTCTTGACCGTAAGATCAATCATTTTTTTACTTCTTTTTTTCTAATTTTCAAAAGGCAACCTCCAATGTAATCTAAAAAGTAATTTAGAAAAAAATTAATAATATGAGCCTACATTCGACCGGAATGATGAAAGTGAATTGCAAATGGAGCCAATGGGATTTGTGTGTGTGTGTGTGTGTGTAAAAGGGCTATATATATAGTACATTGAAGTAAGCTTACCCCGTGTGTGTCCAACGCTTCAAAAAATCCGGTGCAAACTCAAATAATTAATATTAGTTTCACAAATCTAAGATTATAAATTGAATCTATCAATAGAGTTCATTGTAATTTATTTCTATTTTTTATGCTAACGAGAAAAACGTTAAATTATAAAATTTGCCCCAAAGAGTATTTTGGTGCGTCGTACACGTTATTTTACCCAGAATTCATTTTTTTCCTAGACAGTAGTGCCAAGTGAATTCACTAGAACAATTCGTTGTTCAGCGACACTTTTGATGTACTTGAAAGCCAAACTCTTGGGGTAAATACCCAAGTTTTCCTTCTTTATCGACTGCAGATACATTCGAGTGAGTTTTTCAAATTTCCCGGGGTTAATTCTATGAATATCTCGAAAACCGTTGGATTTACGGAGATTCATCAGGTAATCTTTTTTTTAGGAAATTAAATTCTCTACAAAAAAGGTTTCTTGATATTTTTCTCTAAATTCACTCGTTTTGAAGATATCTATCAAGTAATCACCCCAAGTATCTCTTTTTCTCTATAAATGTTCGAATAATTGCTAAAACAACCGCAGAGTGTCGCTCCTTTTCAAATAAAATCCCGGAACTCTTTGAATTATCGCGGGAACCGTTTAATTAAAGAATCTCACCATTCACCAATTAGCATCACCATTAATCCTTGAAAATTCCCATAAAAATCCCCATTCAACCAAGATAAATTGATCAATTCTCTCCAAATCTTGCTCCACCCAAATCTTCCACCTCATCTGAAACAAAAAAAAACCGGTTTACCCAAAAGAATTTCCGGTAGCCAGCAATGAATTATGATTAATTCCCAAAAAGATAAACATCTTTTGAGTTTCAAAATAAAATCGACACAACCAACTTGAGGCGCCATGAAATAACGTAAAAACATGCAGAAAAAAGAAGAAAAAAAAAAAATGTGTAAAAGAATAAAGGGAAAAGAGAAACTCATGGAGGAACGCCTCATAATGATGTAGCTGTCTCGATTTAGCTCCTCATTCCCTTGTGTGTGTCTGTCCAGTGTAGTACTCAGTTGGATTCTTGTATGTCTTGTTTTTCTCACATAGCCCGACTGTCCGGCTCCTGCATCTCCGCCAATGATTCCCCGTCATCCAATGTTATTTTTTTCCTTAAAATGTTAAAAAAAACGAATTTCAGGTAAATTATGAATTTCTCGAAAAATTTCACAAATTCTTATTTTTATGAAAAATGAAAATTAATGAAATGTCTTGAAAAAAAAATTATTATCTCCATTTAAGTTATTTTATTTTATTTTTTTAAATTTAATGCAGCTTTCATCATAGATTCATCCTGCTAATTATGTGGGGCAAAATGGACACTTTAATGAAACGGTTAGAGATGGATTTTTTTTGATGATTCTATTGAAAAGCTGGGGAAATTTTAGCCGGAAAACAAGTGTCAAATTTATTTTTTTCGAATTTTTTGAAAATTCCATATTTTTCGGCATTTTTGAGGAGTCAAAGCCTTTCCTTTTTCAAAAATTTTCAGTTTTTTGCAAATATCTCTGGTTCTATTGGTCGCAGCAATTCGGGGCTGGTCTCAAATGAAAGGTGGGCTCATTTCCCATCGATTGATAGGGTTTTTAATTCAAAAATAACAATTTTTGGGATAGTTATAGGTCAAAAACAGTTTTACGAAACTGTTTCACAAAAATGCCTATAAATACCTCGAAAATTGATATTTTTAAATTGAAAACCTCATGAATCGATGGCAAATGATCTCACCTTTCACCTCCCATTGGAATTTTTACGCTACGACAAATAGAACCGAAGATATCCTCAAAAAACTGGAAATTTCCAAAAAAAGGAAGGGTTTTACCCTCTAAAATGCTCAAAAAAGTCAAAATTGCCAAAAATTCAAAAAAATTAATTCCGAAACTTGATTTCCGTCTAAAATTTCCTCAGCTTTCCAATGGAATCATCAAAAAGAATCTGCCACCAATATTTCTATCAATTTCAAGAGTTTTTCATAATATTTGCCTGAAAATTTTGATATGTCCATTTTGCCCCACCTTCCTCTATATATATACATTTTAGTATTTCCACAATTTAACAGATCAAAACAATATTTTGATATACCAAAGATCTTATATGGTTTTTCTTAGATGCAAAATTTACAAGACTCAAAAAAATCATTCAAGTTATTTAATTTAAATGAAATTTTGTCTTGATTTCTCTGAGTTTATGCGGCTTCTTATTCTCCCAGTTGGTGTATTCGTTATGCACGATGGTTCGTGAGACGCCCAAGAGTCCCTCATGTAAGCCGGCGCCAGGCTGCATTCTCGCATTTGTTTTATAACCAACACGCGAGGCTTGAATTTAATGTGTCTTTTTTATTTTCGTTTATTTTATTTATTTTTTTTTTCAGCGACTATAATACAGCAAATGACGTTTTATACGATTTTATTTTATTTTTTTTCCGGAATATTTTGTAGAAGAAGAAAAAAAATAGATTAATCCGGGGCAATTAATTAATTTTTTAATTGAAAAATGATTTTTTTTTTTTTTTTTTTTTTTTTTTTGGGATATTAATATTACATGTGCACTGAATCGCGTGTAATACCATAATGAAAACAAGTTGAAGTATATTTTGATGATAAGAGGGTAGTCATCGTATTGCTTAACTTCTTGACCTCTGTTTTTTAACGTCTCGACCATTTAATATGCTAAGAAAATAATGAGATAAACGTTTAGAAATGAAACAATTTCTCGTAACCATTAACATAACTGCAATTGAAAGCAATACAAGTGAATGAAAGAAATTGAATTGAAAAAAAATTTTCATAATTCTTAAATTTCATTTTTTTAATTTTGTTTCTTTTTTACTCAGTATTTTTTTTTTTTTCAAACTTCTACTAATCTTGTGTTTTTCTTTTTAAAAAGGCATCACGTGTGTACCATACACCATTCTCTAAAATCTGGCCAACATGTGATGACGAATAAAGAAGCGTTTGAACAAAAAAGAATGCTCGAAAAAGAACAAAACGCATATGCGATAAAAAAAATAAAAATAAAATGAAAACAAAAAAAAAAATAAGAGACATTTGTAATAGAAACAGTTCGACGTCCGCAAAGAGTGCGTGGAATGTCCAGTGGGTAGAAGGTGTTGGACGGGATACATAAATCTTTCTTTGTCTTATCCACTCAGTAAATTTTTGGTCGGTCACAAAACGATAAATACAAGTTTCTTTTTTTCTGCTTTAAAGAAAAAAAAAAAAAAAAAGAGGAGAGAAAACTTTTAGGGGTGGTTGACGCCACAAGGCGAAAGTAATGCCATTTTTCGAATGCCATTACAATGTCTCATTCCTCCTTTTTTTTTTCGTACACTCTAATAATACGTGTCAATAACTTTTTCATCTGTCTGTAATAAAAGATTTTTTTTCTTCTCCTTTCGATTGTATAAAGCTTCGTTTGATAATCGGGTTACAATTAAGCCGATTAACCCCGAAGCCCTTTTACTAATGCATCGTATATATTACGTGTCAATTTTTATCATTCAAGTAATAGAAGAGAAAATGTGTATTTGAATAATATAATTACAATGGATAAAAAAACGAAGAGAATCAGTGCCAGAATTGATTTATCAAATGGTAGAAACTGGGATAAGCTGGATAATCGGATGATTCTTTTGCGAATAACTTTGGAGAACGTATCAAGAGTGACTTTTCTCCTGGAGCATTTAATTCTCTTTGAAAAAAGATATGATGACAAAAATGCAACCGAATTTTCACCGAACGAGAATTTTTCGCGCACTTTTCCTCGCTATTTGCCTATATGTATTGATGAGAAATTTGAATGCGTAATGATGACTTTATCACAAAATTCTAAATCTCCGAAGAAATATGGATGCAAAAAATAATGATAATAATAATAATAGTAATAAAAATGATAATAACACATTGTAATGTATTATGATATAATATATAATATAATAATAATAATAATAAGTCTTTATTGTTTAATTTAGCAAATATGCTATTTGATACACAAGTCATATAAATAATTGTCTCTGCACTGGTAATTCTGATATTCTATTATAACATCTTAATTTCATATATTACAATTCTGTTTAACATAATTTCTCAACAATTTTTTAATGAAATTCAGTCTATTTTCGGCTATAATGCTTTCCGGCAATTCATTGTATCACCGATATCCCAAATGAGTTATCGATATAATGCTATAATAATAATTATTTAAGTTTTCAATTTTTGTTAGAATGGCTAAAGAAGAGAGGAACTGACATAATGGCGATAGATTGACTTCTACGATCGATAAATCGATAAAATAATAATAATCATAATATTTCATGATTTTATAATAATTTTGAACTGATATAATTGATTCATCTTGCTCTTACGATCGATAATTTCCTCTCCTTTTTATATTATAGAAGAGAAATTAGGATAATAATCCAGTAGAAATTCAAAATAATTCCCTGCAAACTGTCAGCAGTGCGCCTTGGGTATTTGCAAGGCGCCAAAGGCCTATAAGTAGGTCCCACACGAGCAGCCACAGCTTAATGTACCTCCTGCATCCGTGGCGCCAGGAGTTTAACAGTCCGTCCAGTAATCCAATAAACTCACGAAGAAATCTGCAAAAAAAAAAAAAAAAAAAAAGCAAGCAAGTAAAAAACAAAGTGTGAAATCTCTCATTCCGGCCAATTAAAAGAGAGGCAGTAATAACTAACAAAGTAATTTATCAAGAAAAGAAGAAGTTAAAAAACAACAAAAAAAAAAAAAAACAAAAGAATCTCAAGAAGCAGAAGAAGAAGAAGAGGAAGAAGAAGAAAAAAAAAGTGAGAGAAGGGGAAATATCTTGGATTCGTTGAGAAAAGATGTAGTAGGAGGTCATGAGGGTTAAGTGGAGGTGGGGGAAGAGCATCGAGCAGTTGATTGATTGTTGAATACGAGGAGAGGGGAAAGGAGCACGAAAAGAGAGGAGACAACAGGGGTAGATGAAGAGCAAGGGGGTAGGAGGGGGTAAATCGACAGAGACACTGTGTTTGCGGGGGGTGCGCATGGTCCGTTCCGGGATCATTGCGGATGGGGTCTATTGAGTGTTTGGATGGTGATTAGAATAGTCGGTAGCATTGCGTTGACTAGAGAGCAAGCATTGGATTTAAAAAGAAAAAAAAAAAAAAAAAGGCCAAATAAAAAAGGATTCTCGTGAGCAATGTCTGGTCTACTCTATACATTACTCGGTCTTGCTGCTAGCTCGAGTCTTCATTGTGCTGTTAGACGAGAAATTAGTCCTTGCACATGCAGGCAAGAGGATTTTTCAAGTCATGTTGCTATTAATCCAGTATCTGTAACGCCATCGACTGATCCAAGTGTTGGTGGTATTGTGCCAAGTGGTAGTGTCAATGGCGGTGGTGGTAGTGGTGTTGGTGGTGTTGGTGGTGGTGGTGTTAATAATGTCAATCATGGTCATGGTGAAAGAATTGAAGTTGTGTGCGAAAAAATGGAATCATTCGGCCAAGTTGCCGATGCATTACGTGGTAAATTTACGGTGGAACAACAGATTACACTCAGGGTTTCGCACTCGCAATTGCGAGATATATCGAAGCATGATTTCAAGGAGCTCAAGATGTCTATAACAAGACTCGAGCTTAATCATGATCATCTAAGGTAAATCCTTGATTTTATTGGGGGGGAAAAAAAAAACACAAGAAATATCCTCGATTTATGAATGAATCGAGGAAAATGCTAGAGTGTCTGACTATACGATATACAGCACTACTTATTTTTATGCGGAAATAAATGAGAAAATGCCATACAAAGTATCCTCCGGCAAATCAACAATATTTCATTTTTTTTTTTTTAGAGAGAAAAAAAGAGCTATTCACTCAAGTGGTATAGTTGCAAGTTTCTGTTTAAAAGCGTTTACAAACTCCTTGGCGCCTCACAATAAATAAAGATAAGGTCTTAATCATTCGTGACCTTTTTTGGATGACCGTATAGGGTATTTGTGTGTATGTGTGTTTGTGTACGATTATCTCGTTTATCGGTGGGAGTAATTAAATAATAAATCACAATGACCCGTAGATTAGAGTTTTTAAATGAGTCGATAGTATCTCCGGAAGTTTCTCTAGGAAAATTCAAATTTTTTCTGTTTTTCTTTGAGAAATACCAGTTTGATTGTCAATTTTTAATGTGTTTTTTTTTCTTGCAGTAATGTAGATGCTGAGGTCTTTGCTGGATTAGGAAGAACGCAGTACCTGAGTTTGGCTGACAATGAAGTACCATCGATACCTCGGCATATATTGTCGCATTTATCACTACTTCGAACACTTGATCTAAGCAGAAATCGTATCAATCGCATTGATTCTGATGATTTCAAGGTAATTAATTCAATCACAATTTCCAAGATATCCTCAAAAAAAAATGTAAAATTCTTAGAAAAATTATGTTAAATTATTTCAGTACAATCCAATACTGCAGCATCTTTCAATGGCTGGTAATTCAATATCGGAAATGATACCGGGTTCACTACCTCCGCTAGTCAAACATCTTCATGTTGGTAGAAATCATCTCAACACACTGAATCGAACACTACGGTATGCAAAAAGAAAACAATTTCTATCAACATTCTCATTGACAATGACATTTAACCATTACTTTGATGAATTAATGAGACGAATTAAAATTGACAAGATTCATTTATTCATCATGACTTTATTATTTCAAAAAGACATCTGACATTGAATCATCACAATTTTATTTACATCATATACCAATTTACATTGATTGATTAAATTAATTCAGTAGCGAAGAGGTAAAACGAGATAAGTCTATTTTTTTTTTTCCATTTAGTTTTTTGAAAATACCTTAGAAAATAAGCGAAATAGGGCAATTTTGCTTTGAATTTCTTTTGTAAGTCTTGAAATTCTCTAGTACAAAAGATAGGTAACATCGCCTTATCTCGCTTAGTTTCCGAGATATTTCCTTAAAAATAATCATAAAGACAAGTCAACTTATCCTGTTTTACCACTTCACTACTGAATTTATCAATGATTTATTTATTTATTTTTTTTTTCAGTGATTTGAATCAATTAGAATGGCTGCTTGTTAATTCAAATGAATTAACGTCCTTGGATGGTGAATTACCGGCCTCTGGGCATAATTTGAAAATGCTTTATGCTGCTGACAATGAACTGACTCATTTACCAGTTGAATTTCGTTATCTTCACAGACTTGAAACATTATTTCTTCAGCATAATAAAATACAAAGTCTCGATGGTACACTGCAGAAGGCTAGAAGGTTAAAATTCCTTGAATTGTCGTACAATAAACTGCAGGAGGTAAGAATTATAATAAATTGACACTAAAAAAAGCCATTAAATATTTGTTAAAAATCGATTATTATCATGTGGTTTTCCCTGATTTTTAGCTGACAGAAGAGGATTTTGTTGAGGCGGAAATGCTTGAGGATCTTGAATTGGGTCATAATTCATTGAAATCATTGGGAGGTACTAGTATTGGTGGTGATGGTAATGGTAGCAACAGTGCACTCTGGCCACTGAGATCATTGAAGTGCTTGAATCTAACACACAATGAGCTGAGTGAATTTTCATTTGCCTCATTACGAGGACTTAAGGAATTACGTTTACTCGATCTATCGAGTAATCACGTTGCTCGTCTCTATCGTGGACCAACTGAGGTATGTTGTGAGAGGACTTCAAGATCGAGAAGACACTTGATTAATTGATTTATTTGTACAGAATCTAGTTGAGGAGGAGGGAGATGATACACCTGGTGCCAGTATTCAAGACATGCGCCTGCAAAACAATGAATTGAGGAGCTTGGAGGGTTCATTGTTCGTGGGAATGCGAGAATTACAGAGGCTTAATCTCAGTCACAATGCTCTTGGACCAACAATTGGATCTCAGGATCTTCGGGGACTTGAGGGACTCCGGGTTCTTGATCTTTCTTACAATAAACTGACAACACTCGAAGATACGTCAGAGGTATATTTAGTTTTTTTTTTCGTTGATTATTGTGAATAAATTGATGAAATTAATGCAAGAATACTGTGCTTGTTTACAGACATATTTACCAGCACTAGAGGAGCTCAATGCGTCAAACAACCGATTAATAACCCTGTCAGAACGTGATTTTCGGGGATTTCCCGTTTTATGCTGGGCTGATGTCAGTGCAAATGAGATTAGATCTTTGACACCAGAACTAGTTGCTAATACACGATGTACAGTACATGGTGTACCTGATGTATTACGAATTTATCTACAAGGTGAGTAATTCATAATTATTCTGTATTTAAATACAGTAGTGAAGAGGTAAAAAAAAAAGGATAAGTCGACTTATCCTTGTGATTATTATGGAAAAAATAGCTCGGAAACTAAGCGAGATAAGGCAAGATATCACTCATCTTTTTTTTTTATAGGAAATTTCAAGAGTTACAAAACAGATCCGAGGCAAAATTGTCCTATCTCGCTTATTTTTTGAGGTATTTCCAAAAAAAAGTGAATGAGAAAAAAAAAAACAGACTTATCTCGTTTTACCTCTTCACTACTGAATAATAATTCAAGAAATTAAAATGCAATTGAAAAAATTCAATATTTTGCAACCCATTTTCTTATCCGAGGTCAAACGCCGCTTGAATGAAACACAACATATAGAGCAATATTATATAGTAATATCACATATTTTATATGTATTCATCATTTTCACAGTTTTATACTCAAGCGATTTTCTGATTTATTGTACTCCACTTGGCGTCACGAGATGACGATAAATTTTCTATCTAATCAGACTAATAAATTAAGGGAAAAAAAAAAAAATTATTGGATAAACTGTGACATGGAAATGTCGCCAGAGCAAAAAAAAAAAAAAAAAAAAAATAATAAAATAAAAGAAACTGTAAAATTTTGAAATTAATGTGCGTTGCTAGTGAAATAACAAGTATTCCCCAATGGGAGAGAGGTGCTGGGGTTTTTTTTTTTTTTTTATCATTATCGTGTAATTCGCTGAATTCACTGTTGTTCATCGCCCACTTTTTTTTTTTTTTTTCTGTCCCGCAGACCCTAATGACAGTTTTATTGATTATTGGCGCCTGTAGAGGAAAATCCAGTAGAGTAAAAGATAATACAAAGACCTTTTACAGACATTATTTCTACGAATATCTTTGAAACTACGGAATTTACGATACATATCAATATATCATCGCCTTAGAGTTAAAGGGGCGTAAGTTCCATTTTTCCCGATTTTTCTTCTTCAAAATAACAAAAAAGCGTATCTCCACTATTATTCCTCCAATAGTCTTTCCAAGGCCTTTTACGCAATATTAGTAAAAAAATAAAAAATAATAACATATAGGCATAAGTACCACTGACTAATAACAAAGGGGCGTAAGTGCCAAAATTCAGATAAAAAATGCTAAAAACAAAAGGGCCATAACTCCAAATATTTTCAGGAGATGAAAAAAAAATTATAAAAACAAAGAGGCATAAGTGCGGAGATACGTCCTTTTCACTTTAACTTTGAAAAATTATATAGCGTTTAATAATAAGAAAATAACAAAGGAGCGTAAGTATGGAGATACATCCTTTTCATTTTAAAATTGATAATTACGCAACTTTGTTATTGTAATTTTCAATTATTCAAATAATGTTCCAGAGGCTATAAAAAATATTTTGTAGTGATAAGTGGACATACGCCTTTTTTATACCAGTATTTCGTATTTTTAGCACTTACGCCCCTTTAATTCTAAGGCAACGATATAATGTATATCAATGAATTTAATATATATTTTCTAGATAACCCAGTACTGTGTGACGCCGGTCTGGCCGACCTAACTGTAGCACTAGAAGTAAACCATGCAAAGGTCTATGGGGTCACGAGTAACTGTCCAACTACAATGAAGACACCAACTGAAATAACATCAGCCCTGCCAGCATTACCACCAACCCTATTTCTTGCTGCTGCTGCATCAGCATCTGGTGGTAATGTATCCTTTGCTGCGACACTCGAATAATAATTATTTCATGTTGTTTTGAGGTTTTTAAAGAATAATATGTATATTTAAATTTAAAATGGAAAGCGAAAAAAAAAAAAAAGAAAAAAAAAAATCTACGGTAGAAATTATTGAATTTTATGTCGCAAAATTGTAAGGATCGTAGGTAATTGTTATCGTTTAGACATATAGATGCCCCCCCCCCCCCTTGTATGCATTGTAAATAGTTCTCATTCTTATTATTTTCCCCCCCCCTTTCAAACATATAGAGTTTAGTTCCTTTTTTTTTTGTCTTTCCTCTAGTAGAGATTCGATGAGAGCAGTAAATAATTCGTGGAGAAACCCACAAATAATATCGATCATTTAATTGGGTTTCTAAATGAGAAAGAGCTTTGGAATAGAGGTCAACTGGTTGAGCGAAATAAAATCTGTTAAAGTGAGACTTGTTTAAAAAAATTTTCAGTGGGCGAAAAAACAGTTGACCTAACTACTTGACTTCTAGTGTCCATAAATAATAAAAATGAATTGTTATTGACTCGCAGCAGCCCTGCATACGTAATCCCATCGTTCATATATATTTCTTTATTATTCATAATATTTTATTTTGTCGTTTCCATTCTTGACAGGAAAATGAGTAAAAGATTGTTTCATTTTGAGACAATAGAATTCAATGAAATTCAGTAGTTTAGTGAAATAATTCATGGAATTTTATCAAAATATAACGGTGATAATTGTGATTTTGCTGGGAATATCTTGTTAATTAAATGATTTTCAAGATATTCACAGGATAAATTCAATAATTTCACTTTGCTATTGAATTAAATAATTTATTTGAATGAAACAAGTGATAAAAATAAAAAGAAAAATATATATGTTGATGGCAAGAATGAATTTCGATTAAAAAAAAAAAATAATGACAATTGTCAAAACTCATTGAACTGTTAAGTATTGTAAGAGAATTAATCTTTCATTGATTAGTGCTAAAATATCAGATTACATATATGCATACATTAAATCAATTATTCAAGTAAAATAAGTTTAAATGAAATATTTATATGTGTATGCATATATATTAATATGATAAAACACCATCAAACTATGTATGTAACATTCTTTTAATTTAAGTAATTTATCAACGCTGTGATTTGCAGTTTTTTTCTCAATGTTTTTTTTTTTTCTTTCGTGATTAACAAACTTTTTAAATTTAAGAGAAAGACAAATCTTTAAAAATTGAGTGAAGTATGAATTTCTGAATTTATTACTTGTGAAGATAATTATTGAGACTACGGTCATCGAGAGAAATATGAAAAATTATTGCAGAATAGCGATAAAACGTTATATTTTGATAGAAAAGAAAACAAAAAAAAAACAATTCATAGTTAATAATTAATCATCAAATGAAATTAGAAATGTATATGTTTCCAAATGTAAACAGAAAAAAAAAAAATGCAAAAGAAAAAAGTTTTAAGATACTCTAATTTTTATCAATAAAGGCTTTACTCTTCTAACAATGTAGTTATTTTTTTTAATAATACTGACTGTTGATCTCTCATTAATCATTTAAATAATACTTCATAAAAGTATCTCTTATTCCACACAAAAATTTAGTTATTTGAGGTCGTTCATAGTCATTTCTTGATAAATCTAATTCCAAATCATTGAGGTATTTACCTTCCAGCGATGGCTGAATGTTTGACACTGAAAAAAAGCAAATAAAAGCTTATTAAAACACAAGCTTATCATAATTTAAGTAAACTTGATCTACTGCAGATAAAGAAATGCCTCAACCTTTCCATGAATCGTTAAAATTTAGGAGAACAACGTAGTAATTGTCTCTGCTTGAATTCACATCGGCAAAGAAAAATACTGTCACACTGTCATGATCATCAAACTGGTCAAAGTCAATATGAACATGCAATCGTTTTTTGTACATGGACATTGCGTATTTTATGGCATCCCATTCTTTTCTCTTTTCTTCCTTCTGTTTCTCCAATTCTGCAAGAATAAATTCATAAATATTTAAAATAATTTCAAAAATTCTTAAAAACATCAAATATTGAAAGAAAAACGATTTTTTTTTTAAATAGGGGAACGTGGGGCAAAATGGACATTGTAATGAAACAGTGGGAGATAGAATTTTTTAATAATTCATCGGAAAGCTGAGGAAATTTTAGTTGAAAAACATGTGCCAGAATTAATTTTTTTCAATTTTTTGAGAATTTGTTTTTTTCTGGGATTCTTGAGGGGTAAATTTCCTTTCCATTTTTGAGAAAATTCAGTTTTTTGGGAATATCTCTGCTTCTATAGGTCGTAGCGATCTGGAACCGATTTCAAATGAAAGGTGAGATCATTTCCCATCGATTTATGGGGTTTCGAATCTGAAAGTATCGATTTTTCAGAAAGTGATGGGAACTTTTGTGAAAAATTATACTTATCAGTTTTTGTCCTATAACTATGTAAAAAATCGATATTTTTGAACCCAAAACCTCATAAATCGATGGGAAATGATCTCACCTTTCATTTGAAATCACTCCCAGGTCGCTACGACCGATAGAAGCAGAAATATTCCAAAAAAACTGAATTTTCTCAAAAATCAAAAGGCTCAAAAATGCAAAAAAAAATTGAATTTTTAAAAAATTGGAAAAAATTAATTCTGGCACATGTTTCTCGATTAAAATTTCCTCAGCTTTTCGATGGAATCATTGAAAAGAATCTATCTCCAATATTTTCATTCATTTAAAGATTTTTTCATGATATAGGGGAGAGTGGGCCAAAATGGACACTATAATGAAATGGTTAGAGATGGATTTTTTTCGATGATTCTATCGAAAAGCTGAGGAAATTTTAGCCGGAAAACGAGTGTCAGATGTATTTTTTTAGATTTTTTTGAAAATTCGATATTTTTCGGTATTTTTGAGGGGTAGAAGCTTTTCTTTTTCTGAAAATTTTCAGTTTTTTGCAAATATCTCTGGTTTTATTGGTCATAGCAACTTGGGGTTGGTCTTAAATGAAAAGTGAGCTCATTTCCCATCGATTCATGGGGTTTTTAATTCAAAAATATCAATTTTTGGGATAGTTATAGGCCAAAAACTGTTTCACAAAATTGTTCCACAGAAATGCCTATAAATACCTTAAAAATCGATATTTTTAAATTGAAAACCCTATGAATCGATGGCAAATGATCTCACTTTTCACCTCCGGTCAGAATTTTTACGCTACGACAAATAGAACCGAAGATATTCTCAAAGAACTGAAAATTTTCAAAAAAAGGAAGGCTTTTACCCCTCTAAAATGCTCAAAAAAGTCAAAATCGCTAAAGATTCAAAAAAATTAGTTCCAGCACTTACTTCCCGCCTAAAATTTCCTCAACTTTCCAATGAAATCATCAAAAACAATCTACCGTCAATATTTCTATTAATTTCAAGAGTTTTCCATAATATTCGTCTAAAAATTTAGATGAGTCCATTTTGCCCCACCTACCCCTATTCATTTTTTATATATTCATGAATATATCTCCATTTAAATGGATTTTTTTGATGAAATATACCTTGCTGCAAGTCCACCATCTCCAGAGCCAGTGTTTCTCTCTGTGATTTTTGATTTTCAATGATTTCTTTGAGTTCATCTTCACAACTAACAGACTTTGTAATTTTTTTATCCAATATTTTTTGCTGCAGTAGAACATGTTCTAAAACATCCTCAATTTCCTTATTCTCTGAAATTAATTGAGCTATTTTTTCTGCATTTTCCTTCGTTTTGTTGGCTCTATCTGTAAAAAATGACGACTAAAAGTGATGAAAATTACATGGAAAATATTATATTTTAAAAAATTAACCCAAGTAAATTTAGGACTTAATCTCAATTAATTACCTCGATGATTATTAAAATCTTCATCAATTAAACTAATTATTTTGATTCGTGAATCGTGAAAGTACGTGGATAACCTCTTAAATATTTTTTCCTCCTCCTCGGAATTGAGAAAAACAGTATTGAGATCAATGTCCAGTCCATAATCACTCATTGCACTCATGTTATTAAAATCACTGGACTTTACACAAAAAATTTAATCAAACAATGACAAATAAATGATTTGGAGCATTATTATCGTAAATTTGACGCTCAAATATTTTCTCCTGAAGTCTAACCGTTTATTCGTATTTTGAAAATAACAGTTTTGCCAAACTGAGAAAAATCATTTACGTTGGTACTTTCACCAGATGGCGCAAAAAAGCGGGAATTTTGAATTTGGGAATTACTTTTTTGTGATATCAGTAGAATGCATTTTAAAAAAGTGATTAACATTCATTTTCTATACAATTTACTCTTTATTCTCTCATTAATTCATTCTTAAATTGAAGTAAAACAGTATTTTCATTATAAAATTATGATAAATTCAGTAGTGAAGAGGTAAAACGAGATAAGTCTTTTTTTTTTCTCTCATTCACTTTTTTTTGGAAATACCTCAAAAAATAAGCGAAATAGGACGATTTTGCCTTGGATCTATTTTGTAACTCTTGAAATTTCCTATAAAAAAAAATGAGTGATATCGCCCTTTCTCGCTTAGTTTTCGAGCTATTTCCTTCAAAATAATCACAAGGATAAGTCGACTTATCCTGTTTTACCTCTTCACTACTGAATTCGTTTTATTGAATATTTTTGAACTTTTGAAATTCAATCGTTGTACTCTTGGAGGATAGCTTCTGTCTATTTCTCCCTCTTTCCAAATAAGTTCTTGAAAACTCTGACAGCTTTTCGTCCAGGTGCTGTGAATACGTTGAATGTAGCGCCAACTAAATGTTTACCAGTATCAAATGCTTGGTGTGTAAAATTCTTCAGAGATTGGCCAGTTCCTTTCAAGCTGTCAAAAACCTCATGGCCAGTATCTTTAGAAGCATTGGCAACACTATCTACGACTTTATCAAGCCCATTCTGCAGAAAAATCATAAATAATTTGAATTAACGAGGTTCTACCCTCACACGGTAGTTCAAGAAAGCAACATAATTTTTTTATTTTTTTGATCAGTAAAAACCCGACGAAAATTAACTATCTTAATTATAAAAAATACATGTTATTTCGCTTCTTTCATTAATTGATTTTTTTAATAATAGAAGTATTAAAAATATTCAAGTAGTGGAATGGCGGCTGCCTGCAAACTTCAAATTCTTGGATGTCAATTTTCGATTATTGTGCTTTGTTCCTCAAAAATATTAATAAATTCTTCTACCAATGTTAAGAATCTGTTAGCAACAAATTATTGCATTTGAAAAGAAAAAATTACGGAATAGAAACATATCGGTATACATTGATATATATTCGATCAGCTGATGCATGCAGCATAGCCAGGCCCTTTATCGTTTCCGCCGCCATGACGTGTTTACTACAAATAAATTTTTTTGTATTGCGTTTCTTGAGCTTATTTGGCCGGTGAGGTGGGTCCGAAAGAATATCATTCAATTCTATACATATTCAATTATATCATATTAATTTTTAGTAGGAAAATATCTGTTAGATCTATAAAAAAAAATACAAAACGTCGCCAATAGAGTGGTTCTGTCATAAGGGCTCTCTATAAGCATGTGAAATTACTCATTTTTACTATTTTTTTTCTCGATAACTAGACGGTCAATGCATTAATCATTCAACTAAAAGGTGTATGATATATTTGTTTGTAACCTTAAAAAATTTCATGCAAAAATATCAAAAAATTTAAATTCACTCTTGAGAAGGGTAGAACCTCCTTAAGTGCTGAATCTCATAAGAACAGGAAAAAAGTCTTTAAACGCAGTTGGCATAAAAAATAGGCAAAATTGGCTGTATAACTTGATCGTTAAAGGCCAATTGGACGAGCAGCACAAATAAAAATCCAACATGATTTGGATTTTTTAGAAAAAATAATCGGCCAAATTATTTATTATAAAATAAATAAATTATATCGTCACCTTAGAGTCAAAGGGGAGTAAGTCTCATGTTTAAGCATGGCACTTACGCCCCTTTGTTTCAAAGGCAATGATATAATTATTTATTTTATAATATGGGCCAAAAATCGGTCTGCGTTTTGAAAAACATTATAAGGTCATATGTCCACCTGTTATAAGTGCCATAATTATACATGGGACTTACGCCCCTTTGACTCTAAGACAATGATATATTATTTATTCTGGAAGAACTTACGTTAAGCTTTGTTGCCGGTCCATCACCAAATGGAACTCCATGAACAATGGCAAAAGCCACCAATGCAATGAGAAATATCTTCAACATATTCAACGAATTGACTATTAACTGCTTTAATTAAAATTTAAGACTGTGAAATCCTAGAATTATTTTGGCTACTTATACTCAAATCTGTTTGAATTGGAACAATACTTGGGACACTTGTCCAAATAGCTTTTTTTTCCGCAGAACTATCGAAAATCGTGGTGGAGGTAGGAAGTTCGAGAATGTTATGCTCGGAAAAATATATCTATCCTCGATTATTTTTTTTTTTTTCAATGTACGTAGAATCTACGTCGTATTTGTAATCTGATAAATATCTTCATATGCCCTAGTTTCAATAAGTCAAATACAATTGGATTCCTCCGAATTTTCGTGGAATTGTCCATAAAATAATTTTTCCTTTGAAATTTTGTTTAAAAATATCTGATTCAAGTTCTTTATTTTTTTCCTGATAGGATAAAATACAATTGAAATAATTATTCGATTAGCATAAAAATAATATTATTATTCTCAAAAATTTATGCTTTTGGAGTTGAAGACTCTGTAGCAATTTCGGGTTTCTTTTCAGGCTCAGTCGTCACTTTTTCAGCTTCAGCTGTTCCTTTTTCAGTTGAACTTTGTCCCTCATTTTTTTGCCCCATTTTTTCAACAACTTTGGATCCAACTTTAAACCCAGAAAGTGCCACTCCTAATGTAGATTCTCCGATTTTTTTAGCAGCATCAACATTAGCTAATACAGCATCTTTTAGAGATACACCAGTGACTTTGACTTTCTCGAAATTTTCACTGGCTGTTTCTTTTACAGCAGTGCCAAGATGATTGGCAAAATCAAAGAAGCCATTCTGTTGGAAATTTATGCAAAAATTAGTACAAATAACACGATAATAAGGCAATTATTTTATCAATAAAATTAACTTACTACGCTTCCTAAGGCAAGATCTCTAGTAAACGGAGCTCCTTCCACAAAGGTACATGCCAAAAGGACAATTACAACAAATTTCAACATTTTTTTTTTTTTTTTTTTTTTCGAAATAACGAGTATTTTGAATTAAAGGATTAAGCAATGAGATATACGAATTACGAATGGCTCTTTATATTTCATTTCTGTTTGAGTAGAATGATAATTGGCATCTGAACAAATACTCATCTTAATGAATCCAGAGACACGATGGAAATTTGGGTCATGTTTGCTTGCAAATATTCATATCTTTCAGGAGTTTGTGGTGCTTTAATTTAAAAAATTTGATTGGATGAAAAATTTTGCCATTTGCTCTTGTATGATCTTCATTATCTGTACACGTGGCTTAAATTATTTCAAATTCTAATTCCTTGAGTGGGATTAACACTATCTCTACAAGGAAAAAAAAAAAAGGTGTGGACAATTGAGGCCCTGGACTAATTTGGAGAAGAAAAATCCCTATTTAAAAAAGTAAATTAAACTTTTATTGTGCCCAATTTATTCGGCATATAATGTATTAGAGTCATATAGATCATATATATATATCTATATCTATATGTATGAAAAATGATGACTTTCTAGGATCTCCAACTTTTCCTTAAAAAATGCAAAAAAAACTTTTTTTGCAATTTTTTTAAGTAGGGAAGAGTGGGGCAAAATGGACATAGAAGATGAGATGACTCGAGATTTTCTTAAAAAGTAGCGGTTGCTTTAAAAAATCTGTAAAAATTTACAAACAATATAGACATGCTGGAGGATTTTATCAAATTTTTTCAGATTTTTTCGTCAAATCCTTCATTCCGAAAAAAATTCCTCAATCATGTTACCATGAGGGTCCATTTTGCCCCACTCTCCCCTATATATGGTCGCCTTAGATACAAAGGGGCGTAAGTGCTGCGTATGAGTATAACACTTATGGCCCTTTATTTTTAAACCAACGATATATATATATATATTTTAATTATTTATCCCCAAGCGCAATCATGCAGGCGCGCACAAAGCGCGCGTCTTTTTTCAATTCTAGATAATTCGTCTAATTTCTTGATTAGTTCTTTTCATAATAAAATCAAAGAATCCAAACAATGTAATCACAATTCGTTCAACTCAAATAATTCTCTTTCGTAACTTTTTTATACCCAAATTTTTCGTTTTAATAAACTCTTAGATATTTGACATGAACTTTTATTACTCTTGCATCATTTATTTCATGCTCAGTTGATATTTTTCAGTTCTATTGGCCTCAATAATAGCCTTCATTTCTACACAGTGTTAAGCTGGTAATTTTTGACACGTTATCTCTACATAACGATAACAGTTGAATAAACCAAAAGAAAAAAAAAAAAAAAAAAAAGGTCGAAATGATTTATTAAAGCGTTAGGAAGACATAGGCAATAAAAAAAAAATATCATTAAAAATCATGTGATTCTAGACAAATTTTTAGTATAAGAAGGGACTAATTGTCTTTGCAGGCAACAGTTTGTTGTGTGCTCATTCAGTGTGAAAATTATAATTAATTATAGAAACATGGGACTGAGGGAGTGTTACATAATACTCGGTCTTTGCGCTTCTATATGCGCAGCTGCAGTGCCAGAAAGTCCATCCAATATTGGCAATGATGGAGATGTAAGGAATTCGTTTGAATCAAATATTTCTGAATAATATTGACAGAATAATCTACTCATTTATCAAATCATCCCCAAATTCATAGATTTTTTATGTAATAATTGTAAATTTATTCGTTAAAAATCATCACAGCATTGAGAAATTTCTTCAAATTGATAGGGGAGAGTGGGGCAAAATGGACACTATAATGAAACGGTTATGAATTTTTTTCGATGATTCTATTGAAAAGCTGAGGAAATTTTAGCCGGAAAACGAGTGTGAGATGTATTTTTTTGATTTTTTTGAAAAATTCAATATTTTTCGGTATTTTTGAGGGGTAAAAGCCTTTCCTTTTTTGAAAATTTTCAGTTTTTTGCAAATATCTCTGGTTTTATTGGTCATAGCAACTTGGGGTTGGTTTCAAATGAAAAGTGAGCTCATTTCTCATCGATTCATGGGGTTTTGGATTCAAAAATATCAATTTTTGGGATAGTTATAGGCCAAAAATTGTTTCACAAAACTGTTCCACAGAAATGCCCATAAATACCTTAAAAATCAATATTTTTAAATTGAAAACCCTATGAATCGATGGCAAATGATCTCACTTCTCACCTCCCCTCAGAACTTTTACGCTACGACGAATAGAACCAAAAATATTCTCAAAAAATTGAAAATTTTCAAAAAAAGCAAGGGTTTTACCCCTCTAAAATGCTCAAAATAGTCAAAATCGCTAAAAATTCAAAAAAATTAGTTCCAGCACTTATTTCCCGCCTAAAATTTCCTCAACTTTCCAATGAAATCATCAAAAACAATGTACCGTCAATATTTCTATTAATTTCAAGAGTTTTCCATAATATTTGTCTAAAAATTTAGATATGTCCACTTTGCCCCACCTTCCCCTATATCAGAATTCAAATATTGTTTTCATATAAATTGTTTAAAAAAATTTCGAGTCTAAAGACTTGTTCTTTACAAAGTTACCGTAAAAAGTTAGGTTTACACTGATAAGGAAAAAATGATGAAAACAATCAAATATTAATACCATTGGTTCTAAACAAATGTTTTTTTCCGAAATAATTAGAAAAAGTTGTTGAATTAATTGAATTCAGTTAATTTAAACAGTTAATCCATTAGAATTGACTAAATTCAGTAAATTCAACAATTTACTCGATTATTTCGAGAAAAATTCTTGTTTAGGACCAATGGTATTAATTAAAAAATTGAGCAATAGTACCAATATTTCATTGTTTTTACCACTTTTTTGTTTTCTCAGTGTAATCATTATTTTTTTCTCATACTGTCATAGAAAAACCCTTCATTTAAGCTCATTTTTGGCTTGGAAATAATCAAAAGACGAATTCCAGAGCCTGAGGAAGCTTAAGGATATCATAGTGGCAGGTTCAAATGATCGACTTTTTTTTTTTTTCCTCTTAGTTATTATAATTACTATAACTATTTCGATTTTTCAACATTTTACCGATACTAGAACGATGCCCGAGATGATGAATTTTTAATAAATAATATTATGAATATTCAATATTGTTCCGCATTTGACTCACGCTGTCCCAGCATCGAGGACTGGGATTGGAGGATTCTCGGATTTCAAATACCAATATGGCCGCCATTGATGTTTTCATGCAATCAATTGAATTAATCGTCACTATATGTCCGGTAACATACATTTTTCACGATTTCAAAAAAAAATAGACATTCTGACGAACAAAAAACATATAAGGTTATATAAAGAAAAAATAGGTCAGTGACCATGAATTTTTGCAGTGAAACTGAAACTGAGCCTCGCTTATGGAGTTTCCATGTTAATTTAATTATTTTCAAAAATTAATTTTGGCCTTATTTGTCCGGTAACATGGGGTAAACAAAATTTTAAAAAAATCTACTCATGCTATTCTATCGAAAGTGACCAAAATTGAGAAGGAAAAATAGATTGCCCGAACCACTATGACATCCTTAAATAATAAGGGAAACGTCGCGAATTGACAATCATCTAGTATTGTTCTTTTTAACCTTCCAATATCCCATGAATCTTAAATAAATATTATAAAAATGGGAATGAATCAGCCTATCAATTAAAAGACAAATCTGTTTTTGACTCTTCAGGTACAGTCAACGACATTCAGAAACTCCAAGGATATTCTGCATGGATTCGAGGATGATGGTGCTATGAACGTTGAAGAGGACTTTGCTGGTCTTCCTGTTGAATTCGGTCCAGATAACAGTGCTACATTAAGCCCATTCCCTGGTGATCCTGCAAATAATGTGCAGACCACGAAAGTGCCTCAAAAACCCGTTACAACTACTTCCCCTCCACTTCATCATCCATTCTTCTTCAAGGTAAAGTATCCAAAATGCTCCAATTTCATACTGCAAAGATTTTTAATTGTTCATTAATTTTCAACAGCCACGTCATCCTCTATTTTTCCCGAAAGTCAAAGCAGCTGTCCAGGAAACAGTGAAAGAAACTAGAGAAGCCTTTCAGAAGAAAATAGAAGCTTTTTTCACGGCTCTAAGGGGCTTCCAGGAAGCTGGAGAAACCGTACTGGAGTCCAACGTGACTTTACTTAACACTTTCCCTCGTTTTGTGAATAATTTGCAAAACAAATTGGGTGAAGGAAAGAATCCAGAAAATCTATGAATCAAGTTGAATTGTTAAATAATTTGTCATGATGCAGTGATAGAATTTAATTTTTTTTTCTTATTATTGATAGAATTTAAATTGGAAATAAGATTTTTTTTTGGCATAAAAACTGCACAAAATTGTGTAAATTTCTTAGTTTTTAAGAAGGGAATTAATAAATATTTTTCGGTGGAAAGATAATGAGTTTTTTTTTCATTCTTCTTCCTTTTTCCTTATCCTTGAAATCTTGCTAACCAATAGAATTTGAAGTTTTTTTTGAGAATAAATGAGAATAATTTTTGACAGGGAAAGGTGGGGTAAAATGGACATTCCAATTGAACGGTTTGAGATAGAAATTTTTTAATGATTTCATTGAAAAGCTAAGGAAATTTTAGGCAAAAAACGAGTGTCAAAATTTTTTTTTCTTCAATTTCTGTAAAAATTCACTTTTTTGACCAAGTTTTGAAGGGGTTTTTGTTACGTCCTAGGGGTCTATTACACCATGATTTTATTGAACCTAGGCGTTTTATTATTTGACCGTTATTTAGGGTTCAACAGAACACTGGGAATTCGTCGTTATTGTGATTTTACTTGTGGATTAGAATCATTTCGCGTTGATTTAATTGCGAAGGTGTATCTGAAATAGTGCAATCGTTTCTGCGCCGATTTCAGAGGGAATTAGGATAAAACAGTGCAATCGTTTCTGCGCCGTTTTTAGGGAAAAAGGAGAAGTGACCACTAGAAGTTACTTTTACTAAATGGCATATTTTATTTGGCTCTCTGGCCTTTTATGAACAAAAGTTGCTGTTGTCAGCGCCTCGTGTCTTCCCTAACGGTTTCGGAAATGCAGAAAAAATACCGTAGTTATATCGTAAAATTACCGCATTTTTACCGCATTATTTCGGTTATTTTGGTCACTTTTTTTACCAAATACTTACCGCATTGTTACGGTAAAAATACCGAATATTCATAGTACTTTAACGGCATCAACACGAAATTAATACCAAAATAATACCGTTAATATTCAGCATATTTACAGCATTATTACCGCATTATTACTGCATTATCACCGTAAAAAATTCCTACAATCTTATTACTAAAAAATTCGCAAATATTACTCAAATCAAACGGTATCAATGGGATTTTTTTGAATTCAAAAATTGACTAGTTTATGCTGTTTTCATTCACCAACAACAGAATATCATTATCATTATTGTATACATAGGTTCTTGGCAGTTCAAAATCACATTTTTTTTTCATTACATCAACGTCTTATACTATCATAGGTTATTTAAATTAAATATCAGTATATTTTTCTCTTTCCTTTGGCTCAATTACATCTTCAAGTTGTAATTAATTGAAAAAAAATAAAATAAATATTTCTACGATTTTCTTGGAGTTCTGATTAACATCTGACATGCTGAAAGAGGCTGTAAAGAAGGTTGGCAGGCGAGTCTCTGGACGAATGAGTCATTTGTACAATTGCCAAAATCCCGAAGATAACAGCTGGAATAACGCTGTAGTGGTCCTTTAATCACTCACAATAGAACGATGTGAGTGATTGGAGCTCTTGCTCAATCAAGTATTCCCGGGGCAGCTCCTGAATTATTGTAGAGAGCCACCGAACTCCGTTCTCACGTAAACTCACATCTGTACTCGTTAAAAATTCACCAAGCTGCTCCATGAATTGGGTGAGGCTCATTTGACGTTTCTGAATGACGTTTTCTGAATGTCTGAAAAATGACATTCAATAATAAAAAATCACTTTTATTGGGCAAATTGAAGGAAAAATAATTTTTTCAATAAATCAAGGAGAATAATAGAAAAAATCAAACCGAGAATAGCAGATAATTGAAAATTTTTAGGTTTTTTTATCTTTCAACGAATAAATTATTTTTAAAAAATGAAAAACACGCACATGCAGAAAATTCAAAAAGTTATAAGTGCAAATTTTTTAAATATTTTCTCAATAGTAATTTATTTGTTTAAAAAAATAGAAAATGTTTTGAAATGTGTGCTGATTTCATTACCATGGGGAATAGGATTTTTTACCTGAAGCAATACTCCCACAAACTTGTGTTGAATCATCTTTATTATTGTTGTCAGTAAAAACAGACGACAATCTCTCAATAATTGCTGCATTTCTAGTTGGTGCCATGGTTTATTCTCTTTTCTAGTCTCAAATGAACACTTTTTCTCAATTTCTCAAAATTGTCATTGAGAAAATAACATAAATCAATATTTCTCGAGTGGTGGCAAAAAACTATCACACGAATAAAAAACTTTAATTACAAAATAAACATTTAAAAAATAATTAAATTGAATTATTAAAATTTAATTAATTTTGATTGAAGAACAATGTGGGCACAATTCCCTGGCCTTCAGAAAACCAATTGAAGCTATGTCTGACTTTACGGCGGAAGTGTGTTCTTATTGGCGCGCGTGACGAAAAAAGTGGAGGGAAAAATTGAAAATTCAATTGAAAACTCACCCAAGTGCTCCAAAGTTTGTTTACGGAGGTAAATATTGAAAAAAAAAATTATTTTTGATTATTATTCATTTTCCGAATAGAGGAAGGTGGGGTGAAATGGATACTCCAATTGAATGGTTTAAGATAGAAATTTGTTAATGATTCCACTGAAACGCTGAGAAAATTTTAGGCGGACAGCATGCGTCAAAATTTTTTGTTTTTCAGTTTTGGAAAGATTTACTTTTTTGGCCAAGATTTGAAGGGGTGATCCTTTTCCTTTCTGGGAAAATATCTCGTTTTATCGATCGTAGTCTAACAATTCCAAATGGAGGTGAAAGGTGAGATCATTTGCCATCGATTTATGGGGTTGTCAATCAAAAAATATGGATTTTTACTATAGTTATAGAGCGAAAAACTGATTCTCCCAAAACTACCCTTAAATACCTCAAAAATCCATATTTTTTAATTGAAAACCTCAAAAATTGATGGCAAATAATCTCACCTTTCATCTCCACTCGGAATTTTTACGCTAAGACTAATAGAACCGGAGATATTTCCAAAAAACCGAATTTTCCCAAAAATGAAAAGGGAAAACCCTTCAAATGTTGCCCCAAAAATCGAATTCCCAAAAAATGAAAAAAAAATTAATTCTGGCACTTGTTTCCCAGATAGCAAAAGTTGCCGATGACTCTAAAACTTGTCGGAAATTTCAGTGTGAATTGTCGCCATTTTACCGTCAAATATTGACGATAACCGGAGAAAATTATCGGAGGATTTTGCTTGAAATATGCTGCAAAGATAATCTCCAAACTACGTCCAATCTGCAGCAATTCTTCAGAAAATTAGAGGCAAAATTTCTCGATAAGAGCTCCGACCATAACTCTGCATGTGCAATTCTATTATTAATTCCAGTAGCAAGTTTTTTACATTTAAAATCATCTTTCTTCCTACACGCTTTACACACGCAGCAATTTTAGATAATCATCCCTCTAATGATTGTTTCTTCACATAATGATTCACACCTTTTGCTGAAATATATGTAAATGAAAATAGTAAGATATATATATTCCTTCAAAGGGCGTAATCGGTGAAATTCTGTTGTAATTTAAGGTTGCCATGATAGGTTTTGATCAGGAAAATGGCATTGAATTTCTGCATGGAACAATAATGAATATTGGAGAAAGGAAAAATCGTGGAAATTAGATTTAAAAATCTCCCCGACGAATAAAAGTCTGAAACTTGTAGTTGGATTTGAAAAAACCGAAAAAATTCAGTTTCTCTGTTAAAGACTTTTTTAAGTTATCAGTTAATTTCGTTTTCTACTGAATATTTCTATTAATAATTGTTTGACGTCACGATTGTTTGAATTTCGTGGACAAATACTGACGACTTATCAAGACCAATGTTAAATGAAACATTTTCTGTGGAAGAGAATTGAACAGTTTTATGATAACCTTGACTATTGTGTGCCGGAATTCGACATTATCTTTTTATTTTTTGGACACATTTTACGAGTTATAAAAAATCCACTAGTGGCAAATTCTAATAACGGGTTATGGACTGAGATATGGGAATTCATTCTCTATGTTTTGTAGATATGTTTGAGAGGAAGAAATATTAGAAAATATTCATTTTTCATATTTTCACGCTTTCTCGAAGATCTTAGGATATTTTGGACGCCTGAGCCGTACACGACAAGTAAATGGTGAAGATCTCGGTTAATTTTTCGAATACGCCAAAAATGCACTGGAATAATTTTGTAGATTATTCTGATATCTTCCACTTTTGTTCCGAAATTTTTTCCATATTGTTTGTTATTTCCGAGATATTAGCATAAAACTCATTCCTGGCGTAGTTTCGATTTTTTTCCTAACCCTTCGTCACACTTTTGGCATTTTTCAACTAGAGATGGTCAAAATATGGATCAAAACAAACTTATCCAAAGGAAGAAATGAAACTGATCAAGCGAATGAAGATTTAAAACCGCCCTTTACTTGGCTAAAGGAAAAAACACAATTCGCCGAACTTTAATAGTTTTCATAAACAAAAAGAAATGGTTTGCCCCTAGAAGCTGTTTAAACGTTTGCTTTTCACTCCAAAATCTAGCAATTCGTAATTTAAAAAAAAAATTTTGAGCACTGGAAAATTGATGTATTTTGCTTCCACATTCGACGGGACTATACATATTTCTTTTTTAGTGTTTCGAACTATTATAGTTGGCTCAGCGAAATTCTCATATATAGCTGTATCGACAATTCTTCTCACATTTTTTGCGGATAATTTTCCGATAATTTTACTGATAACCCTGATGTTTGATATTTTTATGATATCTCAGTTGCAGCAATATTGTCCGCAATTTTGTCGACAATTCTGCAGCAACATTTCGGATCTCATGTCGACAATTGTTCGACAATATGCCAGCTATTTGTTTTATGGGTTCCCACCCAAAATTTCCTCCGCTTTCCAATGGAATCATAAAACAAAATCCATCTCCAATAACTTAATATTTATTTGAATCTGTCTGACTAACTGAAACCCGCTCTATTCTTTTATATTCTCAATAAAAAAACTTTTATAAAATTATTTCTTTTGTTATTCATTCATTTATCCCACTTGAATACTATTATTATTATTATTATTATTATTATTATTATTATTATTATTATATTAATTTTAAAATTTCATCGGAAAAAATTGGTATCAGGTAATGAACTGAACTCATTTTGTTGTTCTACGTGTGAATAATAATTTCAAGAGCACTAGGAAACTATCGCATTGATGCAGTTTAAATGTCGATATTTTTTCGTAAAATTTGCGCATTTTCATCGTAACTTTGCGGCATTACTACGGTAACCTTATGGCATTTCTACCGTAATTTCACGGTATTACTACGGTAATTTTACGGCATTATTACGGTAACCTCATAGCATTTCTACCGTAATTTTACGGCAGTACTATGGTTAAAAAACTGGTAAAAATAACTCTATCATTACCGCATTGTTACCAAATTTTTACGGTAAATATGCAGCATCCGCATTATTACGGAAAATTTACCGCACTTTTTTCGCATTCTCAAAACCGTTAGGGTTACACGTGATTTTCATAGTGTCTGTATTCGTTGTCTTGGTCTAAAGGTAGAGTTTTGCTGATTTGAGATTTTAGAATGCGCGTGTTTTCGTGGTAATGTCGTCAGCGTCTTGTCTTTTGCGTCTTGTCTTGTCTTTTACTCTATAAAATTTCGTTAGTATGACTTTATTTTCAGAATTTTATGTTAGTTTAATAATTGAATTGATAGATATATATTTTTCAAATTTTTCCGGATATTGCAGTCAACTTAGACGTAACAGTTTTCCTTTTGAAAATCGGAAAAATTCACTTTTCCGACGATATCTCTGGTTTTGTTGGTCGTAGCGATCGGGGGTTGATCTCAAATTAAAGGTGAGCGCATTTCTCATCGACTTATGTGGTTCAAATTTTTTTTTTTAATCAATTTTTCAAATATTTATAGGTAATTTTCTAGAAAAACCGTTTTTGCCCTATAAGTACTTGAAAAAATTGATATTTTTCATTTTAAACCCCACGAATCGATGGAAAATAAGCTCACCTTCCATTCAAGATCAATCCCAGGTCGCTACAATCAATAGAACCAGAGATATTCCCAAAAACCTGAAATTCTTCCAAAAACAGAAGGCTTTTTTCACCTTCAAATCTCGCGCCAAAAAATGAAATTTTTTAAAAATTCAAAAATATAACTTCCTACACATGATTTCCATGTGAAATTTCCTCAGCTTTCCAATGAAATCATCAGAAAAAATCTATCTCCAATATTTCCATCGATTTCTCGTAAATTTCATAGTAGAAAATACAAAAATCAACTTGTGGTCCATTTTATCCCACCTTTTCATATACTAATTTTTTGCATTCTTGTCATTGGTCCATTGACTGCTGATAAGGCCCAGTAATTTTTAATTATTTTTTTTCCCATGTACTGATGACATTAGAATTATTTTTGTAATAAATATGGGCAAAGGAAGATTGCTGGAGATTAATTTGAGAAAATTTCGAGAAAATTTGAAAAAATTTGAGAAAAATCGAAAAAAATCTCAAATATTAAAATAAAACTGATTTTTTTTTTTTTTTTTTTTTTTTTTAGCATCAGTAGATTCAATTCAATCACTTTTGTGGAAGTTGCCTTGTCTACAGTGAGTATATATATACATTGACATTGTGCCATATCTCGAGGCTGTAGAGACTTCCATTATCGACAGCATCATGTTGATCAATGATCATATGTCAGCCCATCTCTTTTCTGCAAATGAAGTGTTGTTTTTCAATTCACAGTATTGCATAGACCGTTTAGGTTATGCGTAAATTGCTCTCTTAAAACTTGGAAGTTTTATTGTAATGTAAAAGAGTTCAGATAATGGCCATATGGCTGTGATAACTAATAAATCCATATCTATACAAATACTATTCCAATGATAAGTTTGTCTGCAGCAAGTGAATATGGCAATTTTTGCTGTCAAATAAAAGCTTTGCTCAAACATTCTGTCAATTAATCTACACATAATCTTCCTGTTTATTTTTTATTCAATTCTTAGTTTAGAATTGAATTATCATTAGATTTTTTATATTGTTATATTTGAATTAGTGTGTATTAAAGTGGGTGAATACGTTTTTGAGGCGAGTGAATTGATGATTCAGAAAATATGAGTATTTTGAAGAAGAGGTATGTCTGATTGTTACTTGAAAAAAACATTTCTAGGAGAAATGACTGGAGATAGAATTTTTTCGATGATTGCATTGGAAAGCTGAGAAAATTTCACATGGAAATCATATGTCAGAAGTTATTTTTTTGGATTTTTGAAAATTTTCATTTTTTGGAGTAGAACTCCTCTAATTTTGAGGAAAATTCAGTTTTTTGAAGATATCCCTGATTCTATTGGTCATAGGGCTTCGGGGTTGCTGTCAAATGAAAGCTGAGCTCATTTTCCATAAATTCATGGGGTTCTGAAAAAAAAATTAGCAATTTTTCAAGGACTTGAAGGGCCAAAAGTGATTTTCATGAAAGATGTTCTAAAACCGTTAAAAATTCATAATTTTTTAATTTTGTTAATTTTCAAAACCTCATGAATTAATTGAGAATGAGCTCAGTTTTCATTTGAGCGCAATTTCGAGATGCTACGACCAATAGGACCAAAGATATAGTCAAAAAACTGATTTTGTACTGAAATCAAAAGGATTTTACCTTCAATTTTGCTTCAAAAAAATGAAAATTTTCAAAAAAATCGAAAAAATCACTTCTGACACATCCTGTCCACTTCAAAATGCCATTGGAATCGATATAAAAAATCCATTTCCAACATTTTAGCTAATTTCAAGAGATTTTTATGATTTTTTTGTTTTTTTGGTATTGAAAGATTATAATTGTTATTATCATAAATATTTCTCTTTTCCCTCCTTAATATTCATCAAATATTTATCATACATATTTTACACTGTTCTGTAATTCATGAATAATTGCCAAGTGGAGTTAAATAAATAAATAATTTAACTTTCAGATTAATTGATTTCGAAGAAGTACTGAACGAGGAAGAGATAGATATCTCTAATCTCAGGCGAATATGTTTTCATGGTAAGAACAAATAGAATAAACATAATCCCTTAACATCATCTATTTAAATTTATGAATTTCAGGAATTCCTGATGAAGGCGGTCTGCGATCCCTCTGTTGGAAGCTATTGCTCAATTATTTGCCCTTAACCAAGCAGAATTGGGATGAGACCCTCAAGAGAAAGCGAGATTTATACAATACTTTCATCGGTAAATCAATAAAGATCTCCAAAATCCAAAGATCAGTTCTACAACTTCAGTAATTTCCTTTTTTAGACGATTTAATTGTGATGCCCGGTGAGAAATCTGTTGACGGTGAACGAGTAGACGTAACACTGCACGATCATCCACTCAATTCAAGCCCCGGCAGCAAATGGCAGACATTCTTCAAGGACAACGAAGTTCTGCTGCAGATTGACAAAGACGTTAGGAGACTATGCCCAGACATATCATTCTTTCAACAGGGAACTGACTATCCCTGTCAGGCTATAGTCAATACCAATGGTCCCAAACGTCTGCATTGTCGAGTACAGCACACAGTTCTACGAAGTGCAAATGTCGAGCGAAAAGGCTTGGGTGTAACGAAGGTAATATTCAAAACATGAACTTTCATCCTGACCCAATTCATAATAATTAGGGCCCCAGACTTTAGTTATTATTTCGTCCGGTTAAGCTGTTAGGCAACCGTTCGGATTCCAAATCAATAGTGAAAGGGTAAAACAAGATAAGTCTCTTTTTTTCTCATTAAGATGAGTAATATTACCGTATCTCGCTTAATTTCCGAGATATTTCCTTCGAAATGACCTCAAAGATAAGTCGATTTATCCTTTTTTACCTCTTCACTACTAAAATGTGTTAACTGTTAAGTTGTCAGACTGCTTCACACATTTAAGTAATTAAAATGAGAATTCCTCCTGAGATTCTCCTTCAATTGCCCATAAAATTTTCAAAATTCTGACAAATTTGATTCTACACATTTGGAATTGTGCGAACGGTTAACTAGCAACTATACCGGACGAAATAATAACTAAAGTCTGGGGCCCTAATAATAATTAGCAATACTAATTATTCATTTTTTCATTGATGCTATGGCCAAAGCAGCAGGTATACATAAAATACATATTTTTAATGATTATTTCCGGATGATGATTATGGTCTTAGTTCCACATTAGTTGAAATTGTGTACAGATTGCGGTGTCAGTGCGTAAAGCAAGTGAGGATTATGCTCCATTGGCAGAAGGTGGTGAGGCACACTGGGAAGTACTTGAGAGAATTTTATTTCTCTACGCTAAATTGAATCCTGGTCAAGGATACGTTCAGGGTATGAATGAAATTGTTGGACCTATTTATCATGCATTTGCATGTGATCCAGATGCAAAGTGGCGAGGTAAGTTAATACTGCCATTAATCAGCTTATCTCTTTCTTATTTTGTCTGTATTTAATTACAGAATGCGCTGAGGCTGATACATTCTTTTGTTTTACAAATCTTATGGCTGAGATCAGGGATTTTTTCATCAAGTCTCTGGACGAGGCGGAGTTTGGAATCAATGCCATGATGATTAAATTGAGCCAACAGGTCAAAGCCAATGATCACGAGGTCTGGATGAGACTGCAGCAACAGGATCTCTGTCCGCAGTATTACAGCTTCAGGTAAGAAGCATTTAATATAGAGGAAAGTGGGGCAAAATGGACATCAGGGGTAAAATGGACTTGAAATTAACAGAAATATTGGCGATAGATTGTTTTTGATGATTCCATTTGAAATCTGAGGTAATTTTAGACGGGAATCAAGTTTCGGAATTAATTTTTTTGAATTTTTGGCGATTTTGACTTTTTTTTGGCATTTTAGAGCCTTCCTCTTTTTGAATATTTTCAGTTTTTTGAGAATATCTTCGGTTCTATTTGTCGTAGCGTAAAAATTCCGATGGGAAGTGAAAGGTGAGATCATTTGCCATCGATTCATAGGGTTTTCAATTTAAAAATATCGATTTTCGAGGTATTTATGGGCATTTTTGTGAAACTGTTTCGTGAAACCGTTTTTGGCCTATAACTCTCCCAAAAATTGATATTTTTGAATTAAAAACCCTATAAATCGATGGGAAATGAGCTCACCTTTCATTTGAGATCAGCTCCAAATTGCTGCGACCAATAGAACCAGAGATATTTGCAAAAAACTGAAAATTTTCAAAAAAAGAAAGGCTCAAAAATGCCGGAAAATATCGAATTTTCAACAAAAAACGAAAAAAATACATCTGACACTTGTTTTTCGGCTAAAAATTGCTCAGCTTTTCAATAGAATCATCGAAAAAAATTCATCTCCAAACGTTTCATTAAAGTGTCCATTTTGCCCCACTCTCTCTCTAGTCATTATCAACTGAGTAATGAGAGAGTTTTGATCTACAGATGGTTGACACTGCTGTTATCTCAAGAATTTCCACTGCCTGATGTAATGAGAATCTGGGATTCCCTCTTTGCCGACGAAAAGAGATTCAGCTTTCTAATACATATCTGTTGTGCTATGATTTTGTAAGTATAATGATTTGATATTAAGAAGATTTTCTAATGAAATTTGGGTATTTTTTTTGATTAGACTACTCAGAGACCAACTGCTGGACAACGATTTTGCATCAAACGTGAAGCTTCTACAGGTAAATTCAAATATTCCAAGTTTATTGCAGGATTAATAAGCTTTATTGTGTTTCAACAGAATTTTCCCTCCATGGATATACAAATTGTGCTCTCTAAAGCTGCTACACTGGCAGGAAGAACACTGGATACTCCCTAAATAATTTTCTAAAAAACTCATTTAATCAATTTTACTTTATCTGGAAAACATTTTTGTATATAACCAGTTCATTATTAATATTTGTACGATGAATAACAAAGAATAAAACACGAAATATTTGAGTTTTCCTTCATTGCATTTAAATTTACCCCGATTCTATCGAGGAAAATAGAAATTCCCCTTCAGTGATTTATTCTCCAAGGTATAACTTCCACCTCTCGCCCAAATATTTTTTCTCCATTCACTTTGTTATTCTGTTGGTACAATGTGCCCGTGAGCTCACCGAATCGAATCAAAAACTTATTGAATAAAAAAATAAAAAATAAAGAATTCGGTAGAAGTCTTTCGGGCGAATAAAATTCGCATAAAAATGAACCAGAATCATTTTCAAAACGGTTTAATCGGCGTAGGTGGACTTTTATAGCGGTTGATTACATGATTTACGATTCTCCGAGATCACAGCAACCGTTTTTCACCTCAGTAGGCTTCTTCGAAATTTTTATTTTTTTTTTCAATTTATTTTTCACTCCAAAAAGGGGATGTAACATACAACCCTTTTTGAAGCAATCAGAATTTTATTAAGGGCAGAATTTGTGGCGGTTCATGACAAAAAACTAGACAAGCGTGACTATCAATCATCATCGTCATTAAAGGATACAGGCCTTGAGATTACTGCAATTACTGCCTCTCGTTGTTTCAACATTCCTTTTTTTTCCCTCAATTTTATGAAGTTCCAACGACTTTACGAGTTCATCTCGTTAACGTAAAATTGTCGAAAAAAAGGAGAAAAAAAAAAACGCCCATTCGTCCTTTTTATTTATTCGTCATTGCAAAGCTTCAGCAATTCACCTCATGCCTTTATCCGACTGTTACAACATTTGCATTTCAAAATTCAACCGAAAATATTCAGAATTATTAGAACACAGCCTCTCCCGATGACCCGAGGGTGTGGATATGAATTCACAATGCACATGGGCATCAGAATTATGAAATTTTCCAATTTTAGTTGAAAGTTGAATTAAGTGGCAACATCACTGTAGAATTTTCAAAAAATCGATTTTTTTTTCTTGCTTTAAAAATTCAGTAGTGAAGAGGTAAAATAGGATAAATCGACTTATCTCTGTGGTCATTTTGAAGGAAATATCTCGGAAACAAAGCGAGATAAGGCGATATCATTTATCTGTTTTTGTAGAGAATTTCAAGAGTTACTAAAGAGTTTTAGGGCAAAATTGCTCTTTCTCGGTTATTTTTTGAGGTATTTTCAAAAAAATTGATGAGAAAAAAAGAGATTTATCTTGTTTTACCTCTTCACTACTCAATTATTTTGGGCCTTCCAGAATACGGGCAAGAAAAGTTATCACCTGAAACTCATTATTTTACAGAAAATTTTGAATTTTTCCCAAGGCATTTCTTCATATTCATAGCCAAGTCAAAACTTCAATCGCATTTTTCACGAAACATGATTTTTCAAATTTGCACGCAGCATAACTCCGAAAATTTTCATTATTTTCATTTGAATTTTTTACAGCATCTTGAAAACAATATTTTGAACAGTAATACGTAGGGAATTTTCAAAAAATTGATTTGCGTATTTTTTATTGATAAAAAATTGCCGGTTTTTTGGCCGAAATTTGAATTTTTTCATTCAAATGGTTACGAATTCCACAAAAAACAATATTTTTGAAATCCCCTACGTATTTCTGTAGCTATATGCTTTAAATTCGAGAGGCTTCGCAAGAATGGCTCTTGTGTCGTCATTTTTTGATATTTTTCCATCATTTTTTTATCTGAAGACTCAAATATATGCTCAATCACTCCCTCAAATATTATTTTATTGCCACTTTTTTTCTATAGAAAAAAGAATAGCCAAAAAACGTCTTTTTTTAAAAAGACTTTTACAGTCGTGTTACCCCTCAAAGGATCGAAAATTTTTTATATTCATGTGTGTTTCGATTGAAATTAACTGTGAGAACGGCAAAATATCCGTTATGTCCTCAGTTATGTAGGTAAAAATCGAATGTGCCAAGATCATGTGAGGGTGACTGGACACAAATTGGACGTTTCATCTCAGCGGTGGTCTTCACGGCTCTTTTTTCATCCACTAGTAGTGGAAGGAGGGGGGAGGGGGGATATGATTTCTCAACAATCAAAGATTGATTAATGTTGCAACAAAAGAATTATACGTTAATTTATAGAAAAAAATAGGAATTTTCAATGAAAACTCAACTCTTCTATTTTTTTATTCACTTAAAGCCATTCGAGTAAAAAAAAATGAACATGAAAAATTTTTATCACGTGTCAAGAATACTAATATCTCAACCCTTGAAGCAAACTGTGTAACATCCCCCTACCCCTCAGAAGTTTAGATCTCTAATGAACTGGCTCTGGACCGTTAGTTAGCCGTTTTCACTCAGCACTAGATACACAGAGGAAATACGTACATGACTAACACACATTGCTCCTCAATTTCCTGTGTCTATATAAATCGTCCCCACCTCTCAATGATACATTCTAACCCATCGTAAGTACATATGTACACTTGTTCTCTCACCCAGGATACTAGATGAAATCCCGTTACAGTTTTATTCCTTTTTCTCTTATTCAAAGAAGAGAAATGTATATATGTAGTCATCTGTGAATATTTGCTGGTCTCTCTCTCTCTTTCTCTATTTCTCCTTTTTCATCATTCGAACTTGTAAATCCATGTACACAAAAGGGGATTTTAAATTTACATTTGTACGAGATTAACAGAGAAAGGGGGGGGGGGGATAATCTTACGCAATTGTAATGACAGATGAATTCAGTAGTAAAGAGCTCGGAATAGCTCAGAAAATAAGCGAGATGAAGCGATTTTTGTGGAATTAATTTCGTTAAAAATTTTAAAAGCTACCAAAAAATTAGGATGGAAAGGACGTATCTTCATTAGTTTCTGAAATATTTTTATTCAATTATCAAATGTTGAATGAAATGTAAGTAACACTAAATTTGATTGGAATGAAGTTTAACTGTATCAGCAATTGTAACACTTTAAGGCCCCCGATGGGTTTTCAACGGAGATCGGCAAAAAAAAAATTCGCATTTTTAATTTTTTAATTTTTTTTATTTCTGTAATTTCCATCGAAAAAATTTTAATTACTTTCTTAATGAAAAATTTGTATTTTTTACATTTTTCATTAGTTTGAAAATTAATTTTTTTTTTTCAACAATTTTGATTACTATTGTAATTAAAAATTTGACTGATGAAATTTTATAATTCTTTTTTTTATTCGAAATTTTGATTTTTTCTTACTTATTAATTGATTGGAATAATTAATTTTATAATAATATCAAAGCTACTATGTTTAATCTTCCCAAATATAACTGTCTTTCAGAAAAAAATTTTGAGTTGAGAGTGTTAAATAAATGTAAAACAAATAAGAACTTATAATTTAATCCAATTTAAATGACGCTTATATGACATTTATAATTCAATTTAACTAATAAAAATGTTAATAAGTTTAATAAAGAAAATAATTATGAAATTCCATCAGTCAAATTTTGAATTACAATAGTAATCAAAATTGTTGAAAAAAAAAATTAATTTTCGAACTAATGAAAAATTTAAAAATCCAAATTTTTTATTAAGAAAGTAATTAAAATTTTTTCAATGAAAATTACAGAAATAAAAACATTAAAAAATTAAAAATGCGAATTTTTTTTGCAGATCTTTCCTTTTCAAAACCTGGAGTCTTCAATTAAATAAAGAATGAAATATTTGAGGAAAACTGGTGGAAAAATATATTAATTGCAATAAAAAATTATTGTAATAAATTGAGAATGAACAAATTTTTGGTATCATGCAGTTCACTTGTTACTGAAAAAATCCACCCTCAACGACTCAATTCTCATCTCCCCCACATTCACCTTCTATTTCTCCCCTTGATAATCCTGTTACGTATCCAGCCTCACCAATTCATGCAGAGGATCGGAAAAAAATCACACACACACACAGAGCAAAGAAAAAAAAAAGAACATTTTCATCTCCTCTCCCAATTCTCTTTCCTCTCCACTCACTTTTTACTCTCTTAATTCCCTGGGATTTTTTTTAACATCCATTCGTCCAATAATTCATGAAAACAATGAATTCCACTGACCGTGATACAAGTCTTATCAATAATCCTCGTTAAATCTCTCTCTTCTCCCCCTCGCTTCAATTCAGAAGAGATTAGGTGGCATTTGACACATGTAACTAGAGTATATGAACTCCTTTTCGTCTTTATTCTCATGTGATAATTGTTACACCCCTCGGTACATTTAAGGGGATATCATATGAATGAGAAAAAAAAAAATTTGGAACCTGTACTTTTGAACTTTAAAAAAAGGATTAAATTGAATTACACAGACGATTGAAGTTGCCTGTTTCAGCATTTCCTCCTTTTTATTTCCATAAAATAAAAAATTTGAGAATTTTTCTCTCCCGTTAATCAACGGGTTCTTCGAGATCAAAAGGCTTTAACAACGGTTAGTATCTTTTTTTTTTTTTTTTCTTTTACGAGGGATTGGAATCTCATGCAAATCGAAGAAGAAATAAAGAGAGGAAGTTTTGCTTCACTTTATCGTTCAATTCTCCCTCTCCTCACTTCCTGGGAAACACAGTGATCGTTGCAAATGAGCCGAACGTTTTAAAAGAAACTTTAAAAGGGGGAGAATTTTAGGTATTTCAGTTAATAATGTCGTTGCCTTAGAGTTAAAGGGGCGTAAGTGTCATTTTTCCCGATTTTTCTTCTTCAAAATAACAAAAAGGCGTATCTCCACTATTATTGCTCCAATAGGCTTTTCAAGGCCTTTTACGTAATATTAGTAAAAAAAATAAAAAATAATAACATATAGGTGTAAGTACCACTGATTAATAACAAAGGAGCGTAAGTGCCGGAGATACGCCTCTTTGTTTTTAGTGTTTTCATTGAATTTTCTCTAATTATCGGAAAAAAATTGAAAACAAAGAGGCGTAAGTGCCAAAATTCGGATGAAAAATCCTAAAAACAAAAGGGCATAACTCCAAATATTTTCATGAGATAATGAAAATTATAAAAATAAAGAGACGTAAGTGCTGAGATACGTCTTTTTCACTTTAACTTTAACAATTATATAGCGTTTAAAAAGAAAATAAAAAAAAGAGCGTAAGTGTGGAGATACGTTTCTTTCATTTTAAAATTGGTAGTTACGCCACTTTGTTATTTCAATTTTCAATTATCTTAATAATGTTCCAGAGGCCATAAAAAACATTTTGGAGTTATAAGTGGACATACGCCTATTTCACACCAGAATTTCGTGTTTTTTGGCACTTACGCCCCTTTCACTCTACAGCAACAATGTGTTTTTCCTCAATTTTTTGGTTAAAAAAATCCTTTTTTACAGAAATTTTTCTATAGAATTCGCTCAGATTTTCTATTAAAATCCAACGTACTGCAAACATCATGCTCAGAATTTCTAAGTAACTGTTTTAGGGAAGAAAAAAAAAAAAAATGTTCGTATATATTTACCAAGAGTTCGTACATCCCCAAAAGACATTGGAGACAGTAGAATCGTTAGAAAGGCCTGAAGTATTGAAGTGAGGACCCAGAGGGAGGATCAAGGGAGAGAAGAATGAAATGATCGAGTTATTCCTGATTGCCGCTTGTTGTTCCAGCTCGATAAATCGGACTAAATTTTCGTCTCCCTCGTTCCTCTCAATTTTGCTATTCTCTTTTGTTTTGTTCTTTTCCGTGAATTCCTTTTTTTTTTTTTTTTTTTTTTTTTATTCATCTTCAAAGAGAGTAAAAAATAATCTGTTGTTTCAAAATTCATCAATAAAGCCCAGAAATTCATTTTAATTCACTTGATTTATTACTTTTAAATTTGAATTTTATTTTTTTTTATTTTTTATTCCAATGGAAAAACATCGGAAATAGCCAATCACCTTTGCTGACACGACATTTTTTATTCAAAATGTCTTTTACCATCGTTTTTCATATTTTTTTTTTTTTCATTTATTTCATTTGTACAGTGCAATTAGTTGCGACAGGTGATTGTGTGTGCTTTATTGTTGTGTCTCCTGATGAATCTCACGGTGACTATTTTTTTTTTCCAAGAGATTTCATTCAATTCATGGGACTCGAAGAGAAAAAGAGGGGAGGGGGGGGGGAATTCTCTTTTTTTTCTTGGATGAGTCGTGGGATGCTGGGCAGTGTAGCAATACTCGTATTTCAATATCCTTCATCGAGAATTTAAGAAACAGGTGTAAATATGTATCCATTTATATTTTTTCTTCTTCTAGAAAAAATTCTCGCTGACACTTGCAGCACGAGGATCCTTGGGGAGTCCATGCCAGAGCTTAATTCACCGTGTAACCGTACGCAAGATCAAATTTACGTTAAGATTAAATTGAATTTGTCCTTCCTTCTCTGTGCCTCGGAAAGTCAGTCAACCGATGGAGACCCATTTAATTCGTTTATGCTATACTACAGGGTGAATGTCGACAGAGTAGACTGTTAACAAGTTTTACATTTTTCCCAAAAAAAAATTTGTTAAAAATGCAGCAAATTCCCCAATTTTTGTATAAAATATCCAGAATTTTCATGAAAAAAAAAAAACAGATTTATCGATTTTTTACGAATAATTGGATTTAAAAAATTGGAAAAAATGGAAATTTTGGCAAGTGAATTTTTTTTTATCTTCAAATTTTGTTTATGAAGACTTTCAATCAATTGTGGGTGGTTACACGCATATAGATAAAGTACGGACACGCCCCAGCGTCGCGACGCTGCTATCGATCATAGTCAGCCGTTTTCACCCTATTCGCGCCTGTCTGTCCTCGGTCTCCATTTTACTTTTCACGTAATATCACTCAAATACTCATGATGAGTGTACTCCAACTATAGTACCTCCAATTTACCAAAAGAAAAAAATTTCCATCTCAAATAATTGCCCGGAATTAAAGGAAATAAAAAAATATTAATGAGTAGTTACATCTTTCACCAGACTTTCAACAGCCTCTTCCACCAATATATCTCTTAGAGACTGTATTTCTTATCATATTTATGGGAGAAACTAAAAGTGCATCTACATGAAAAGCCCATTGGTCCTGCATATTTTTAAATACCAAATTTTTCTTTACTCGCTTAATTGAACTTGCGAATTTTCGAATCAATAATTTTCAACATCTCGAATCCCCTCTGAAAAATCACTGATCTTGAAAGTCCCACGAAAATAAATGTGAAAAAAAAAAAAAAATACCTACAACCAAATATAGACTTTACAGTACAAGAGACAGAGAAATGTGCATTGATTCGTAACGAATAATCGGATTAGCGTTTAATACCCACCGCATTGCTACCGTATACACTCCACGTGTACATTGGGAGGGTAGTACAGTTCTACACAGTCATCATTGTATGTTCGTCGCCTTAGATATTGTCTATCACCCCTCCAACTACCTCCATAATATGAACAATTGTAAAGCCACGAGAGTTAGCTTTGCTTACTACAGCCACGTGTCATCTATTACTAGACATTTGAGGTGCACCCTCTCGAAGAAATCGTAACATCCACATGAATTCGTATCTGCAAATTAATACGTCCCACGCCAATTCACTGAGCACGATCGGTCTCTTGGCTTCATAATTATTTGGGAATAGCCCTGGGGTACGGTTTTTTTTCAGTCATATTCCTCCTTTGTTGGGAAAAAAAAAAACGCCGCGTTTTCCCCAGCGTGGACAAAAAATGCGTGTCTTTGTGTGTGTGTGTGTGTGTGTGTGGCGAGTGAATGGATTAATGCAGTAGATGCGATCAATCAAGATAGCGTCCAAGACTGGACCGCAGATATGAGGTGAACACACACACACACACACACACACACACACCTGAGAGGATCTCTCTGGGACCCCCAGGACTCAGTCATTATGTACAGTTACACGTGCTTCATGCAGATTTACATGGATTGATTATCTTGTGGATGAACAGGTGCATTAGAAGTGATAATGTCTATTGATTTGTAATCGTGTAATTTATTCATGTATTTATTTTATTACTGTTTTTAAGATGATTTGTTGCAATGAAGTACTTTGGAGGACTGTTTGTTGCTCCATATTATGGAAAGTAATTTGAAATCGAAAAAATATTATTAATGTCAAGGTAAAAAAGAAAATTTGTAAAATTGAGGGTGAATGTAATCAGAGATCGGCAAAAAAAATATTCGCATTTTTAATTTTTTAATTTTTTTTATTTCTGTTATTTCCAGAGAAAAAATTTTAATTACTTTCTCAATGAAAAATTTGGATTTTTAAATTTTTCATTAGTTTGAAAATTAATTTTTTTTTTTTTCAACAATTTTGATTACTATTGTAATTTAAAATTTGACTGATGGAATTTCATAATTATTTTCTTTATTAAACTTATTAACATTTTTATTAGTTAAATTGGATTAAATCATAATTTCTTATTTGTGTTACATTTAGTTAACACTATCAACTCAAAATTTTTGTCTGAAAAACGGTTATATTTGGGAAGATTAAACATAGTAGCGTTGATTTTATTATAAAATTAATTATTCAAATCAATTAATAATTAAGAAAGAATCAAAATTTCGAATAAGAAAAAGAATTATAAAATTTCATTAGTCAATTTCTTAATTACAATAGTAATCAAAATTGTTAAAAAAAAAAAATTAATTTTCAAACTAATGAAAAATTTGAAAATCCAAATTTTTCATCAAGAAAGTAATTAAAATTTTTTCGATGGAAATTACAGAAATAAAAAAAAAATTGAAAAATTAAAAATGCGAATTCTTTTTTTGCCGATCTCTGAATGTAATTAGATGTTCTACATATTACGTTTTTTTTGGGAAATTATATAATGCAACAAATAATTTATTTTGTGATGAGATTTCTCGTTACAGCTATCGCAACAGCTTATGCTACCTTCGGGTGAAGCTATCCAAGTGTAGAGCTCGAAAAGACCTATAAAGACAAAGTAGGCATAATGGTATTGTCTAGCGAAATATCGCGATTTGACAATATTTTTCCTATGAACAACTATAATATCAAAACATAAAAAAAAATGAAAATAAATCCCATAATTAATCAAAAGTGATAATATCCTGAATATTTAATCAAATTCATTGATAAATCAAGAGATAAATGTTTTATCCTAAATTCTCAGGCAATGAATGATACCTGTGGTGTCTAAGTTAATGAAATTGTGGCATCAATAGCAGATTAACTTTGTTCACATATTGAATATCAAGTTTACGATTGAGTGTATACTTATGTTGACAGACTGACAACATAGTTTTCAAGCGAATAACAAGCGGATTTGCAATCACGTCTGTATTGTGACGTCCCTTTTGCTGTTAGCTAATTTGTAGTGAAGGGGGATGAAAACTCGGCAGGCAAGAGAAGTACCTTTTGAGATCACAGAGCAGGAAGAGAAACGGAGATTCTCGTGGATTGTAAAGGGGTTTTGGCGTCTGTATCATTGTGAGAGAGGGGGGGGGGGGGAGGGGGAGAATTTCGAAATTATAGGACAAAACACGTGTGTCATGGAATCTTGATATGGAAGAAAAAAAGGCGTTGTGATATTGAATTTTTTATTTCCATTTTCTTTAAAAAAAAAAATTCTCTGTTTCTCCCCCCCAGAAAATAGGGTTTATTGTCATTATAATGTTTGCCGATGCTCGTAGGAATTTCCCAGAAATTGAAAAGAATTTCTCCTTTTTATTTTTCACTCCAAGTGTGAAATATTTTTATTTCCAAATTTTTTTTTTTTTTTTTTTTTTTTTTTTTTTTCATTGTGTAATGTTTTATATTTAGATACTTCTTGATCGGTTCATCTTTACAAGCAACACGCATAATCTTTTGTTATAGCCTTAGGTATAGGCCCAACAACTCCTGGAACAACATTGGACTGGCCATTTCTCTCGTATTATGCCGGGTAAGCGTTACTAATGGTTTGTGGCTGGGTCACATTTGGCTTTGGAAGTATCTTGGACTCTCTCTTCTCTTTTTCTCTCCCCCCCCTCCAACATTTATGGTGATGATCGTTTGATAATTCCACTTTGTGCAGCATGATGCAAATGGAGAGAGTCATCGGTGACAAACGGAAATGTATATAACCGTACATTGCATCTAAGATTTCTTCTTTTTTTTTTTTTTTAATTTCATTATTTTTAAAAATAATTTTGCCCATTCATTTGTTTCATTGTACCTGCAATGACCTCTTGGCACCATGACTCGACCGAAAAAACACACATATCTCCAGTCTTGAACATTGTACTCTGCATAATTGCTGCATTTAAAAATAAGCACATTCTCTATTTATTATTTATTATTTTAACAGATAAACCTGCAACGATTATGTATAAATGCTCAGAGGCCCTTGGGAGCTTGTGTGATAAAAGATGTTCAGTCCATTCCATTGATGATTTATGTGTCGGCAAGCCGAAGGCACTCAAGTATACAAACAGGTGCCTCTCCAATACACGTATTGGACTGTCACAGAAACCCCACGAAAAATTCATAACGTGGAAAAAAAATATATAGGCGTGTATATAAAAAAATTATGAAAAGGGTTTTGGGAAGTAGAATATATATATATATATATATTTATGTATTTTTTTTTTATTATTTCTTCTTTATTCAACGTTTCTACTCCTGACCTTCGCTATTTTGTCATAAAAATTCTTAACACCTTAGTTCTGAGGTCTTTTTGGGTCTCGTTGGAGACAATCGAGAGGCACTCGGTCCTTCTAAATTTCTATCATAAAAGTATCTTCCCATGTTTTCCTAGATAAATCCAAAATAATATCTTTCACCGCAAATATTCCCCATTTTTCCCCCACTTTTTTCTCCTATTTATATGTCAGAGTGTTTTTTTTTTTTTTTTTTGCTTCATCCCAAATGAAATAAATTCTCGTCGCATACAATGATAGAAGAGGATGCAGCCAAAAAGAATGAGAGAAAATATTGAGGGGCGTGAGAAGAGGCGGAGTCACGAGGTTTCCCTTGGCGCTTTTTTTTAAACGTGTTAACGCGCCTCCTGGATGTACCAAACCAATACTACTGTATTATTCCCCCCCTGAAAGAGCAGAACCCAGAGTTTCTCCACAGTATGTTTCAAAGTATTACTCTCGTGTGTGTGTGTGTGTGTGTATGTATATGTGTGTTTGGACTAGCCGGTAAAAGATACAGGGGAAGGGACACGATCTAGGATACCAGTCTTTCCCGGGCAACGAGCCGGATCAGATCTCTCTCTTCCTCGAGTCCTTTTGAAGTGAAACGCATCAAATATTTATGTTTTATCTTTTTTTTTCTTGTCTTTTTGGTTCAGTGCTTCTTCCCTAAATCGAATTAAGTGATCATCCACTTGTGTACTATCATGGAATAATTTTGAAAAAACGGAATTTTAGAGAATATAAACATGAAGGTAATTTCGAATTACTGAAAATAACATAACGTATCAATTAAAGCAAAAAAAAGGGAAAAATCATGAGAAACAGTTAAAAAAAACGAGATAACTGGTTATGGAGATTACATTTTGAAGGTCATCTAACGCAATTTTTTTGTTGGTCGGTGCTAATTTCTAGAATCCCTGGACTTTCGCTGAAAAAAATCCCAAAGAAATTTAAATCGTATCTAAATTTGAAACAACAGAAAGTAAATTCATTTTATTATGCAAATTATCATAAAGTCACCGAACTCGAGTGATATATATTATTATCTTTTGTACAAACAACGAATTGATTTGCAACAATTGATAAAGTATCATTGGTATTGTACGTTTTTTTAAATTTCGAGTTTTGAGAACAGTAGCGAACGTCAAAATACTCGTAGAAAATGGTAATTAATCGTAAATACAGACTTTGAGGTTTGCTTTTTTTTTTTTTTTGATAGGCTGACGATTCGATATCATATGTTTGTTTAAAATGTTTGCCGAGCGCCGCCGAATCAATTGAAGATCACGCATTCATCGAGTGGGCCTGATCAATTTCAGGAAATAAAACTATACTGGTCTTTAAATGTGTCAATAGTTTTATGAGGAAAGAGATATGGCAAAATTAAGAGGAGCACAAGTGTTTTCTAAAGAGAACAAATGTTTGTCTTATCAGGAATCTATTATTAATCCTAGGTCAGGACCAACTGAGGCGTGTCTCGGCTTTCAATGCGCAATAAAAACCGAAATAACAGAATTAAAAGTCTCATTTCTTTCTTTTTCACCTAAATTTTTGCGTAAAACGTGAAAATTTGAATTTCCGCGCGTTAAAATCAACAGCAGCGCCTCTTCGAAACTTCGGGAACTTCAATTTTCACATTCTGACGTCACAAAAGCTTTCAATACGGTGAAAATTCAGCTTCTATTGTGCAATAACAACCAAAATAACAGAATAAAAAGTCTCATTTCTTTCTTTTTCACCTAAATTTTTGCGTAAAACGTGAAAATTTGAATTTTCGCGCGTTAAAATCAACAGCAGCGCCTCTTTTAAACTTTGGGAACTTCAATTTTCGCATTCTGACGTCACAGAAACTTCTGATACGGTGAAAATTCGGCTCCCATTGCGCAGTAATAACCAAAATAACAGACAAAAAGTCTCGTTTCTGTCTTTTTCACTTTAATTTTCACGTAAAATGTGAAAATTTGAATTTCCGCGCGTTAAAATCGACAGCAGCGCCACTTCAAAACTCTGGGAACTTCAATTTTTGCATTCTGACGTCACAAAAGCTTTTGATACGGTGAAAATTCGGCTCCTATTGCGCAATAACAACCAAAATAACAGAATAAAAAGTCTCATTTCTTTCTTTTTCACCTAAATTCTCGGGTGAAACGCGAAATTTTGAATTTCCGTGCGTTAAAATCGACAGCAGCGCCACTTCAAAACTCTGGGAACTTCAATTTTCGCATTCTGACGTCACAAAAGCTTTGATACGATGAAAATTTGGCTCCTATTGCGCAGTAATAACAAAATAACAGAATAAAAAGGCTCATTTCGTTCTTTTTCACCTCAATTTTCGAGTAAAACGCAAAATTTTAAATTTCCGCGCGTTAAAATCTACAGCAGCGCCTCCTCAAAACTCCGATAACTTCAATTTTCGCATTCTGACGTCACAAAAGTTTTTAATACGTCGCAAAATTTTGTGTTTCAGACTGAAATTAAGAGCGATATCACCGCCCAAAAGCTTCTAATTCATCAAAATAATAATACACAAAAAAATTTGGATGAAAATGATAATAATAATGTAAAAATAGAGAATAATGAAAGATTGGAGATGGATTGTGGTGGTTGCGGTGAGAGTATAAGAGAACGTACTGTATTGTGTGTTGGAAGTAGAAGTTGGCACTCTAGATGTTTAAAATGTTGTACGTGTTCAAGATCATTGGATGATCAGCAGTCCTGTTTTCTCAAGGGAATGAGACTCTACTGCAAAACCGATTATGCACTGTAAGTAAAGTACAATAAATTTATTTATTTTTTTTTTCCTGATTTTTTAAAAAATAAATATCAATTGAATTTTTTTCCTATCGAGACTTTTTTCCTCTTGACTTCAATCAGAATGGGAATTTTTTTTTTATCGAGTGTCGCAATTGTACAAGATCCAATCAAAATATTATATAAGAAAAGAAATTGAATGACGTTGAGAAGACTCGACCTCACTGAAAAAAGTTCAGGCATTGAAGATACATTATATTATATATACGTGTGCCCCCTGTCAATACAATGAGGAGTTCTCTCTCTCTCTTCTCTGAGATCGGTGGACCTCACACTGAAGTCCTCTTAAATGATCAAGTCATGGAGTTTTCGTTGTCGTTGATGGAATTCGCCTCGTAAGGGCCCGCACACTGGCCCAGCTGGGTTAGTCCCTCTTGTCAATGTTCCTCGGCATGTTTTGGTATGAGAGGGGCTTTTTTAACATGAGAGGAACCCTCTTGAATTAATAAATATCACTCTGATACTCACACCAGTCACTCAATCATGATCCTCGGCTCTGCGCTTCAATATCTTCCGGATTCACCATTTTTTTTTTTTTTTGATATTGTGAAAATAAGCCGGAATTGGCTCGAGTGATGGAGATGGAATTTTTTTGATGATTCCATTGAAAAGATGAGGAAATTTTACGTGGAATAGTGATTTTTATGAATTTTTCGGAAATTGAAGGCGAAATCCTTTCGATTTTTGAGAGGATTGAGTTTTTTGAGGATATCTCTGGTTCTATTAGTCGAAACACATCGAGGTTGCGCGCAAATGAAAGCTGAGCTCATTTGCCATTAGTTCATGAGGTCATGAAAGAAAAATTATCAATTTTTCAAACATTTGAAGGGCAAAATGTGATTTTCATAAAAGGCGTTCTAAAACCATGAAAAATCCAGAATTTTATTTTTGAAGTAACATAAATCGATGGCAAATGAGCTCAGCTTTCATTTGCGTGCAACCTCGAAGCGCTACGACCAATAGAATCAGAGATATCCTCAAAAAACTGAATTTTTTCAAAAATTGACCGTTTTCTGCCTTCAATTTACCACCAAAAAATCGAATTCATTAAAAAATCAAGAAAAAATACTTCTAACCCATGTTTTCCGCCTAAAATTACCTCAGTTTTCCAACGAAATCATCAAAAACCTTCCGTCTCTAATCCTCAAATCAAAATACCCATTTTACCCCACTTTCCTCTACTTCTCAGCCTCAAAAAAATCCCACAAATTGACAGTACAATAACAGAAATCGAATAAAGATTGTTTTGAAAAAAAAAAGTTGCCTTTATTTTGAAGTGACTTATAGGATCTTTGGAAGAACAAATGAATAAATTAGGGCGGAGCAGTATGGTAGCCCGTCTGCACAAGGCCTACAAGGATTTATAGATGCCCCTAAGGCAATGCAGCAGTATAATACACACAGTGTATTTTATGTTTTATACACATCTTTACTGCAAAAGTATGGCATGTTCCATATGCATTGAACCCCGAGTGCATTACTACTTGGTTCAAAGTATTTATACACAATATTGATGCTTCTTGTTTTCCATTTATGCAAACGCAATTTTATGGAGTAAAAAAAACTAGAGTCCTTATTTTTCAAGAGATCAAAATGAAAAAAAAACGGAAAATTTCAAAGAATCAAAAGAGAAAGACGAGGGATATGTCAAACAGACTCCTAGGCGTGTCCTCTCTTCGATTACCATAATCGATAGTCGAAAGTATTATCCTTCAATGACTCGACAGTAGATTTGAGACACCATACATGTAAATCCTTATGGATTTAACATATTTAATGAAATGAAAAAAAAAAAATTAGATTTTTCTCATTCAAATCTTGACTTACACAATTGTTTTTTGAATTTTTCTTAATTTGAAAATTCCATTCTTTGAATAGCGCAATAATTATTGAAGCCACACACATGACTGAGACGTATAATTTTATCTGATCTGCTCCCGTAGACAAGATAGCAATCATCAAACTGACGACCTTTTTAAACTGCTGTTTACCTTCTTTTTTTTTTTTATTTCCTCCGATTCGGAACGAGATGAAGTAGTATGTTAATGAGGCCACATCTTTTGCCGATGGCCAGAAGAATCCCTCCTTGAATGAATGCTGTTTCTTATTGCCTTGCCATAGCAATCCTACTTAGACACGAAAATTAACGGTCCAAATAACCAACATCGTTTGGGCCTATAACTTGTTTCAATATATGGAAAAAAAAAGAAGAAAATAATAAATATATATTGAACGGTGTCGAAGGCGTTGACACTCGAATCAATATATGTATGAGAGGATAATTAACGACATTGAATTTCCCCTTTATTTCATTGGATCTTCATCAAATTTTATCAATATTCCGATGCTAATTTTCTTGATGAATACTTTAATTCGTTTTTTAATCAATTGCAGAACGTTTGGAGCTAAATGCGCAAAGTGTAGTCGAAATATTGGACCTGGTGATTGGGTTAGAAGAGCTAAGGATCGAGTTTATCATTTGGCATGCTTTGCCTGTGATGCCTGTTCACGTCAGCTATCGACAGGAGAACAATTCGCGTTATTAGACGCAAGATTGCTCTGTAAAATTCATTATTTGGACGTTGTAGAAGGAAATAATACGTCATCCTCTGAAGACTGTGATTCGGAAAATGGGGGAAAGAGCAGTAAGACAAAACGCGTGAGGACAACATTTACAGAGGAACAATTGTCTGTTTTACAAGCAAATTTTCAACTTGATAGCAATCCAGATGGACAGGATTTGGAGAGAATAGCGCATGTTACGGGATTAAGTAAAAGAGTAACACAAGTCTGGTTTCAAAATTCGAGAGCAAGGCAAAAGAAGCACAGTGGAAAAATTAAATCACAAGGTATATTTTTGTAGCAAACTTTCATTAATTTAAATGTAAATTAATTCGTTGATTTTTGTGATTTAGTGCATCATTCAGCATCAATGCATCATCACTCTGACCTCTACCCTGGCAGCATGGTGAGCAGTTATTTTGGTGGTTACGGTGGTAGCGCTGGCAGTGAGAGCCCGGGAAGTCCCTTGACTCCACTAACGCCTTTGACCCCAGTAACCCCCACGACACCTACCCATCTTCAGCAGGCCCAATTCTGCCATCAGGGAGGATAATTTATGGCCCTAAGAGAAAATAAATGCGTGAAAAGGCTCCAAATTCTTACACAAAAGGCATTTTGGAATGACTGAAAGTTTCCATTCGAAGGAGAAACAATGGATTCTCCTCTTTTTTTTTTTTGTACATAAATGTATTTTCGAAAGCTCTTGAATTTCAGAGAAATGTAAATATTATAAAATTCAACAAAGTAACCTATTTAATTGAGATAAATCTACTTTCTGCCAATAAGATTGGCGAATAATGTATGTTATATATGTCTTACTTCGCAGTTGCTTATCAGTATTTTTTAAAAAAATCATAAAATGCGTAGTTCTTCATTTGTATATTTTAAAAATCATTCGATACATTAATTCACACACAATTCTTCAAGTGAACTGAGAAGAAAAAAAAGAAATCGTACTGTTTAGACATTTAAAATTATTCATTGTGGCATCATCCTTAACAATACTTACCTTTTAACCGCCTCACTTGTAAATTATCCAATGAAGTAAAAAAATAAAGGAGAAATTTTAAAGTAAAACGTATTTTTTTTCCGTTAAATTTCAAAAATTTAGACACAGGATAAGTGCATTGTATATTTCAATAACTAATTAGTTTACAATATTTACATCACAGTATTATCTAGTTTAATACAGTAGCTCACTCCATGTTTTTTTTTTTTAATGGCTCAATAAGAAGCACTAAAACGATGATAAATAAGAATATTTTAATAAACTTTTTCATCATCTTACATTATTAACATCAAAAAACTTTCATTGAATTCCTCCAGTTATTATAATCTACATTATCGCAGAGGGGAATTAAGCACAAGCAAAAATGCAAGAGTGAGCATTATCAAGGAGTCATTGTATCATAATTCCTTGGGAATTTAATGCTTTTCGTAAAAGGCATTTCTATAAATTTTCAAAGAAGAAGCTTCTTCTTTTTTGCACTATTCGGGATTATTAACTAAATGAATTTTTCATAAATTATTTACAATAATATACTTTCGATGAAGGCTCGAACCTCAAACCTCGTTTGGCATCGTGAGTAGCATCGAATCCTGGGATAATTCATCCATCGACTGCTCTGAACCTGAAATCAACAGCATAGAGTCTATAGAAAATGTAATAAATATTAATTCATGATTCAGATGAAAAAAAAAAACAAAATATAAAGAATTTTATTTTTTAAAAGATGACTTTACCATGACTGTGGTAAATGGAGGGAGTCGGACTTTTGCAAGCAGCCGGACTTAATTGGGTCTGATGTCCCTGGCTCTGTTGGTGATGCTGTTGGTGTTGAAAGGAGTATGTCAAATGTAGATTTATGTGTCTTCCAAAGTCACCAGGTGACGCTGTGGAATTTGGTGGCGATTGATGAGCTAAATAATTCGAAAAAAAAAAAAAAAAAAAAAAATAGTCAATAATGCTTTTTTCCATTGAAATAAATCCATAGATTGTACTCTTACTGTGTTGTCCCTTCATTTTTCCCGTATGCAAGTGTTTCTTCTGTCTTGCCCGTGAATTTTGAAACCAAACTTGAGTAACTCTTTTGCTCAATCCCGTAACATGTGCTATCCTCTCCAAATCCTGACCATCTGGATTGCTGTCCAGTTGAAAATTTGCCTGCAAAACTGATAATTGCTCCTCTGTAAAAGTTGTCCTAACTCGTTTTGCCTTATTTCCACTCTTGTGTCCACTCTCCGAGTCTCCACCTTCTGCAAAAAAAAAAAAAAAAAAAATACAAGAATTTCATTCTCAATTGAATCTTTCATCAATTGACATTTTTTTCCACTTCACTACTCATAAATAAATAACAAACATTGAATTCGATAGTCGAGAGCGTGAGAGATCTCACCATCAGACGATGTGTTGTTGCCTTCGACGACATCGAGATAGTGAGCCTTGCATAGTAATCGTGCATCCAACAGAGCGAATTGTTCACCAGTTGAGAGCTGACGTGAACAAGCATCGCAAGCAAAACATGCCAAGTGATATACTCTCTCTCTTGCTCTTCTCACCCAATCACCAGCACTAACACTTCTGCCGCATTTAGCACATTTGGCACCAAATGTTCTGCAATAATCAATTAAATAGAGCCATAAATTCATGAAATAAATAAGAAAAAAAAAACAAGTGAAATTTTACTTTATTGTTTTTGAATTGTGGAAAAATTTAAATTAATATATTCAATGGATAGAATGTAATTAACTTGGGTTGAGATAAATTCACTGACTTGGGTGGGTTCTATATCCTCGAGATGCATATTTGATTAGTCAATCTTGGATACATGCTGATCGCACAAAAACCGGAGTGTGATAATAAAGAATAAGACCGAATAAACTTTGAAGTTTACGTATAATTATATGGGGAAAGGTGGGGTAAAATGGACATGAGGGGTAAAATAGATACATGTAAATTTTTAGACAATTATTATGGAAAACTCTTGAAATTAATAGAAATATTGACGGTAGATTGTTTTTGATGATTTCATTGGAAAGTTGAGGAAATTTTGGGCGGGAAACAAGTGCTGGAACTAATTTTTTTGAATTTTTAGCGATTTTGACTTTTTTGAGCATTTTAGAGGGGTAAAGCCTTCCTTTTTTTTTTTAATTTTCAGTTTTTCGAGAATATCTTCGGTTCTGGTTGTCGTAGCGTGAAAATTCTGATGGGAGGTGAAAGGTGAGATCATTTGCCATCGATTCATAGGGTTTTCAATTAAAAAATATCGATTTTTGAGGTATTTATGGACATTTTTGTGAAACAGTTTCGTGAACCAGTTTTTGGCCCATAACTATCCCAAAAATTGATATTTTTGAGTTCAAAACCCCATAAATCGACGGGAAATGAGCTCACCTTTCATTTGAAACCAACCCCGAGTTGCTACGATCAATAGAACCAGAGATATTTGCAAAAAACTGAAAATTTCCAAAAAAGGAAGGTAAAACCCCTTAAAAATGCCCGAAAAAATCGAAAAAAATACATTTGACACTCATTTTCCGGCTAAAATTTTCTCAGCTTTTCAATAGAATCATCTAAAAAAATCCATCTCTAACCGTTTCATTACAGTGTCCATTTTGCCCCACTCTTCCCTATAGCTAAATCACCAAGTGATTCGTTTTCTTTGGATATTTTACGAATGCAGATATCTTCATGTGGCCCTGTGTGAAGAACATCAAAAATAAATCCTCAACAAAGACATGGAGATCGAAGACTTGGCCATTTCGTATTTTGTCCCAAGCTGAGGAGGAAAAATAAATGAAAAAAGGGTCAATGTAAACGGTAGCCTGGGTGCCATGTAGAGACCATCCACTGTAACATGGCACACGTACGCACCTCTTTCACTCTATGTACTGCAGATGAATGGCCGACTTGGTTTTATGTACCACTGACGCTAACGTATAACATTCCATACTTATTTTTTTTTCTCCTTCGGGTCCATACGTATTGGAACACATGGAAGTTGGTTGAGGCAAAGAGAGGACAACAAGATAAAGAGGAAAAGAGTAAGAGAGAGAAAGAGAGAGAGAGAAAAAAAGGGATGAGCCGCTGGTGGGCTTGGTAATTAAACAACGAACTAGCGGCCATTAGCCCATTATCATATTCATGAACATGGAAAGTGCATCCCCGATTGCAAAGAACCTTGTGGAAGAAACTTCTGTCATTTGGCGTAGGTTTAATACAACCTACCGCTTTTTATTATTGCAACCTTTGTCTCTCATTTCCGTTCAATGTAATTCGGAATTGAGAATAAAAAAAACATTAAGAGATCTAATTTTTTTCGAAAAATGCAGATATATTTTGGATGATTTTGATACGCAAAAATTTGACTTGAGTCCCGACATTTCTTATTGTCTTGCAAATTAATGGATTAACGTGGGCGAATTTTTTTAAAAGCTTCACACCCACGTGATCTTAGAGCTGAAGGGATTTGAATTTTTTTAAAACGAGTCAAGGAGACACAAGACATGATTAGTTCATTATTTGATCACTAGGAGGAGACTCGAGGAATATTCTCCTGAACTTTTGATCTTTACCCCTCCGTCCGACATATGAAAGAGTTGCAGAAAAGGTTGGAGATATTGCAGGATGACTACGAATTATTACAGTGCAAATTCCTGAGGACCTCCCGCATTCTTCTGGCAAAAAGAGCCACAAACATACATGGAATAAATTGCTGAAATGGATTTTATTTTTTTTTTTTTTTTGTTACCTTCATTCTAAATGATTTAAAAATAAAGAATTAATTTTATTGACAACTTACAGAGCATAGTCGTGCCGGCAATAAAGTCTCATTCCCCTGAGGAAGCAAGAGTGCTGATCGTGCAGTGGACGTGCACATGCACAGCATCTAAGACACCTCGAGTGCCATGTTCTACCGCCAACGCAGAGGACTGTTCTTTCTCTTACTCGTTCACCACAACCACCGCACTCCATTACACTCAGTGACACGTCCTGACCAACTCCTGTTGTTGTTGTTGTTCCTGTATCTGCATTAGCCTCACAAACGCCCTCAGGCGCCAAATCCTCCACCTCCGTCTGGAAAATACATTGGACGTTTTGCCTGATGATTTTTAATTTTATTTTGTCGATAAAATTCGTCAGTTGATGGAGTAATATGGGCTGGATTCAATAAAAAAGGGAGGGGGGGGGGGTAGCTTTAATGACGCGTAACCATATACCCGCACCCCAGTCTTTCATAGTGGTAGTGTGCACAATCGAGACGATATTCTAGGGGCATTCATTCGGTATTTGATGGATGCTTAAGTCTTTCGTCAATCCGTTACAAGTAAAAATTATTTTTACCGGAAATCCCAGAGGGAGTACTACCCCTTTTTGACTATCAAAAAAAGTTTTGAATTATTTGCAAATAGAGATCGGCCAAAAAAAAAAATTCGCATTTTTAATTTTTTAATTTTTTTTATTTCTGTAATTTTCATCGAAAAAATTTCAATTACTTTCTTAATGAAAAATTTGGGTTTTTAAATTTTTCAGTAGTTTGAAAATTAATTTTTTTTTTTTAACAATTTTGATTACTATTGTAATTAAAAATTTGACTGATGAAATTTTATAATTCTTTTTCTTATTCGAAATTTTGATTCTTTCTTACTTATTAATTGATTGGAATAATTAATTTTATAATAAAATCAACGCTACTATGTTTAATCTTCCCAAATATAACTGTCTTTCAGACAAAAATTTTGAGTTGATAGTGTTAACTCAATGTTACACAAATAAGAACTTATAATTTAATCCAATTTAAATGACGCTTATATGACATTTATAATTCAATTTAACTAATAAAAATGTTAATAAGTTTAGTAAAGAAAATAATTATGAAATTTCATCAGTCAAATTTTAAATTATAGTAATCAAAATTGTTAAAAAAAAAAATTAATTTTCAAACTAATGAAAAATTAAAAAATCCAAATTTTCCATTGAGAAATTAATTAAAATTTTTTCGATGGAAATTACAGAAATAAAGAAAATTAAAAAATTAAAAATGCGAATTTTTTTTTTGCTGATCTCTATTTGCAAATAAAATAATCGCAAAGTATCCAGTCTCAACCGATTAAAAAGTATTTGCCACAAATTTCCCATTAGAAAAAGGCATCCTTCCTTTTTTTGACGAAAAAAATACTTAAAATCCAATAGCTTTGGAAATTCTCAAGAGGCCTTTTCATATTATTATCCATTTACATGCTCTGTGTCAAATCGCATGGGCTGAGTTTGACTATATATATGATCGGTGCAGCTGGTCAAGCGTGAAAAAAAAAGAAATAATAATATCCCGCTGTGTGGCAAGCCACCGATACATCCACAATCGTCATTCATCTCAACCAGTGACTGGTGTAAGTTGGAATTACACCAATATATATATATATATATATATATCCCCTTGAATCTTTTATTTTCAAATCGTCTCACTCATGCCCATCCTTCTAATTCTTCCGCAAAGCATGAAAGGACCATGTCCCCAAACCTCGATTTTTCGTTGTTGTATGTATACATACATGTATATATTCTCCCCCCCCCCCCCCCCCCCCCCCAGAATGTCCCTTTTGCGCAGAGTGTTAGCGGTCTTGTTACACCGAATTCTCACTCCTTGCCAATGTGTCCCCATGAATAGAGGGGGGGGGGGGGAATCAGACCTATCAGACCTCTCTTTTATTACGTCAATGTGTGTATGTATATGTGTGTATCTGTGTGTAAAAGGTACATCCGATGCGCTGGCGCACTCCCCAATAACCGGGGCGTGTCTGCAAAATGAATAAGAGGTGTGAATTCGAGTGGTTTCAAGCCTAGATGAATCGAGGCTCTTGACTTTTACCCTTAAAAAAAAAACAGGAGAAACCTTAAATATCACTGGAATTATTATTGTATTCCACGTGATACTATCCAGAATTTTGTAGGAAGAGTACTATATATACATTGAAAAAGGCCCAGTACTGAAAAGGAGTGGAAAAGGTATCATTTTCAAGGGCTACAGCAGAAGAGAATGACTCGGCTTTTTTTTTTTTTTTTCAGTCAGAGGACACTGCAGTGACACGGATCTCTCCTTTCCCTACGGGACTTTTTCATGGGCCCAATGGGACCCCCCGTTGATCTGGGACTTTTGACTCTCAAACTTGTACCTCAGGATCCCCTTCTTTAGTGGATGGGAAGAGTCAATGCTGTGTATTGGATACAGGAAAGAAACTGAAACCACTTGAGAAGTGAGAATTCTTTTTTGGGATTTTTTTGGATAAATTTATCCTTGAATACTGTCCTTTTCTTCCGACAGGAAAGAGTACGGTGAAGAGTGTCTTCTTCTTTAAATGAAGCCAGTAATGTACGAAAATTGGGATTTAACCATTTACTCATGAGCAGCGATCGGTAAAAAAAAAATTCGCATTTTTAATTTTTTTAATTTTTTTTATTTCTGTAATTTCCATCGAAGAAATTTTAATTACTTTCTTAATGAAAAATTTGGATTTTTAAATTTTTCATTAGTTTGAAAATTAATTTTTTTTTTTTCAACAATTTTGATTACTATTGTAATTAAAAATTTGACTGATAAAATTTTATAATTTTTTTTCTTATTCGAAATTATGATTCTTTCTTACTTATTAATTGATTGGAATAATTAATTTTATAATAAAATCAACGATACTATGTTTAATCTTCCCAAATATAACCGTCTTTCAGACAATAATTTTGAGTTGAAAGTGTTAACTAAATGTAACACAAATAAGAACTTATAATTTAATCCAATCTAAATGACGCTTATACGACATTTATAATTTAATTTAACTAATAAAAATGTTAATAAGTTCAATAAAGAAAATAGTAATAAATTACAATAGTAATCAAAATTGTTAAAAAAAAAAATTAATTTTCAAACTAATGAAAAATTTAAAAATCCAAATTTTTCATTAAGAAAGTAATTAAAATTTTTTTGATGGAAATTACAGAAATAAAAAAAATTAAAAAATTAAAAATGCGAATTTTTTTTTCTGCCGATCTCTGCTCACGAGTTTCTATTAAAATTAACCAAGAAGTCTTGGAACAATTTTTTTTTATCACAATCAGTCGATAGATTTGACAAACTCACCGCATCTGTGATCACAAATCAATGCTCGAAAAAAAAATGTACAAAAATACAATAATAGTCACATCTGTCTACCTTGAAAAGAAGCACGAGCCCTCTCTTCACGCCTTCTTCGAAAAATTTCCTCTCGAGTCTCGCATGTAATAGAATTCGAGAAAAAAAAAAAAAGAAAAAAGGCAAGAAAAGTGTCGATGTGACACAAAAGCCGGACCCCCAATTGAGTGAACCACTTGAAATCCATTTAAACCACTATCCGATTCTTGGCTTTACATTTTTTTTTTTTTATTCTATTCAGTAGTTTTTCTCAAATACAAAGTATCCATGTTGAAAACGTGTATCATCGTATATATTTTGCGGTGCTTTCCGTGAATAGATGAAGAACAGATTTGTAGGATTTGATGAATACACGAGTTTTACCTTTTTGAGTGTTGGCAGGGGAGATTTTATATCTTTTCTGATCAACGATCTTGCCACTGCTGAGAAGTAATAGCTACTGAATACGAATTTTTGGATTTTCTTTGAGGCAAACAGATGTTGATTTTGATAATTAAATCCTAATTTTTAGCAGAATTCTAAAATTTCTTTTTATTAATTAATGATTATATTGATATTTTTAGAATAGGGGAAAGTGGGGCAAAATGGACACTGTAATGGAACGGTTAGAGATGGATTTTTTTGATGATTCTATTGAGAATCTGAGGAAATTTTAGCTGGAAAACAAGTGTCAAATGTATTTTTTTCGATTTTTTTGAAAATTCGATATTTTTCGGCATTTTTGAGGGGTAAAAGCCTTTCTTTTACTGAAAATTTTCAGTTTTTTGCAAATATCTCTGGTTCTATTGGTCGCAGCACTTCGGGGTTGGTCTCAAATGAAAGGTGAGCTCATTTCCCATCGATTTATGGAATTTTTAATCCAAAAATATCAGTTTTTGGGAGAGTTATAGACCAAAAACTGCTTTATAAAACTGTTTCACAAAAATACCCATAAAGACCTCGAAAATCGACATTTTTAAGTTGAAAACCCTATGAATCAATGGCAAATGATCTCACCTTTTACCTCCCATCAGAATTTCCACGCTACGACAAATAGAACCAAAGATATTCTCAAAAAACTGAATATTTAAAAAAAAAAAGGCTTTTACGCCTCTAAAATCCTCAAAAAAGTCAAAATCTCCAAAAATTCAAAAAAATTAATTCCGAGACTTACTTCCCGTCTAAAATTTCCTCAGCTTTCCAATGGAATCATCAAAAACAATCTGTCGCCAATATTTCTATTAATTTCAAGAATTTTCCACAATATTTCCCTAAAAAATTTGATGTGTCCATTTTACCCCTGATGTCCATTTTGCCCCACCTTTCCCTAAACTCAGAGTAGACGAAACGTTGGTGCCTTCAATAATTAAAATTAAATTCAAAATTGAATTTTTTTTTTTTTGGAGTGACCATGATGGCCGATACTTTACCTCATAATAACGATTTTTTTACAATTCCAATGCTCGACATAATTAAAATCCAATGAAATCCCACGAAATTGACGATTACCAAGCGTCGGAACGTGTCTCCAAGCCTTCAACCATTCAATAAATAATAAATATCGATTTACGAGCAAAAAAAAAAAACACAATCTCCACACCCACGCCAACTCCACTTATTCCGCGTAATCTCGAGCACACTCCTCCACACAACTCCTCTTGATTCCAAGTTATACGTTATACCCTCTTCATAACACGAGACTTGAAATTTGATTTGTTGCGATATTATATCAACTCCTCTTCCCTATTGTTGCAAGATTACTCGACCGAATTTTTTTATTTATCCTCCAAATTCCAATAAAACAAAATTCCTTACCTTCATTCCGTTTGCAAAAAAATCCAATAACCTTTCGCACTCCACTTTGCAATTCACATTAAAAGAAAAAAAAATGGTGAAAACAACACAAATATTTTCTTTGCAGTTTAAAAAAGATAATTGATCCACCACAAATGTTCAGGGCAATTTTTCCCCATTTTTCCACCGGAAATGAGGCTAAAAATGTGATAAAAACAGCATATCACGGAAGGAACCGTTGGCGTTGGTCCTGTTATTAATCCCGGATGGTTTGATGCTAAGTTTCGAGTTAACTGAGGCTAAAATACATTGAAAAGCTTCACTGAATGGGCGTAAACTAAGTGGACTTGCTACAGCATAGTTTGCAACCCCTCTTTGATATCTGGCATTCTCATTGGTTGGCCATATCACGCCTCTTTTCTCCTGCCTCCGCCTATCCTTGCTCGTTGCGGTTTGCACCGTTAAAAAGAGAGGAAAAAAGGGGAAATGAGGAAAATTCGAGAGACAGAGATGAGAGAGTCGAAGATGCCGGCAGAATCGGAAATTCGGAGAGAAATAATAAACAAATGTGGAAAAAAAAACGAAAACTGTGCTGCATTGTGTGTATTTCTCAGTTACATTTCTAATTGAGTAACGAAAAAAAAAAAATTCAATTAAATTTTTATTTACATTAATATGAAGAATCATACACGTTGGATCAATTTGAAAATGCTCTGGTATTTATGGGGCCACGTGAATCTGAATATACGAATTGTAATAAATAATGATACTGCCGCGAGGTATCTTCTGCCTATGCCGCGCCCGGCTTCTATCTCATATATACCAAAACTGCCACACAGCATCATTAAAATTATTTATGAGGAAATAAGAATCTGAAACGCTCTTTTTTTTTTTCTTCTTCATTTTCAAACTCCAATTCTTTTTTTTTCTTCGTCTTTGTGCTTCTCTTTATACCTACTTTGGGACTACTTTTTTCGGCCTCCGTTTTATTCAACTCTTTGGCCTCTGAAAATCCCTTGATCTCACCTTGCTGGATCAGTGAATTGAGGTGAAGGTGCATATATTACTTGTAAAAATCATTTTATTGATTTTTTGGTGAAAAAGCCATTCTCCACCTTTTTTTCCTCGATTTTTTCACCTACGAAAGCTAAAATGAGAAAAATAAATCTGCAATTAATCAGGCAATTATCACAAATCCTGTGCAATTATATAAAAGATTGAGAACGTTGATCATAAAGACAAACTTATATATATATATATATATGTATATATTACAACACCAAAAACCTGGCAATGAAAAGATGAAGAGGTAACGCTGTAGGGAGGCGTGTGAAGATAAAAATAAGAAACTTTGAAAATCTTCACAGCTGGATGCCATTACACACGTGAAACGGAAGAGGATATTGTGTATGTGATACTGAGGGCATCATGCCAATAAAAAAAAAAGGAGAGGGGGGAGATGAAAAAAAAAAAAGAGAAATGAGAAAGAATAAAAGGATGATCTTTTACCGATTGACCACCTGGTAAAAGCGTGCTTGTAAAACACCCTATGGGGCACTCCAATATAACCGGCACTTTGTTAAACACATATGAGAATATTACTCTTCTTTTTTTCTTTTTTTTTTACGATGCCGATTGGATTCCCCATCGTGTCTCATACCTGTTTAAACTTGGATCTTATGAGAAGTTATAAGAATGTTACATTCCTCATGAGAATTCGAAGGAGATGTGATTAATAGGTTTAGATTTGTCATGCGCTTTCGGTGAAGATTGGATGTATACGAGGCTGTGTGTTGATGTATGTCGTGTAATGGGGTAAAGTCAGGGGATTTCAGTTTTTTTTTGCAATTTGGGAGTTCTGAATAGTGATATTGGGGGAAATATAGGATATAGATTTTTTTGGATTATTTCATTGAAAAGCTGGGAGAATTTGCGATGGAAATCATGTGTCGAAAGCCATATTTTTTTTTAAGAATTCAATTTTTTGGAGCAAAACTTTTTTTTTTGGGGGCAAAAATCAGTTTTTTGAGGATATCTCGAGTTCTATTGGTCGTAGGGCATTGGGGTTGGTCGCAAATGAAAGCTGAGCTCATTTGCCATCGATTTAGGTTGTTTCAAAAATAAAATTATGAATTTTTCCTGGTTTTAGATCGTTTTTTCATAAAAATCACTTTTTGCTTTTCAAATTTTCGAAAAATCGATATTTTCCTGACCAGGACCTCATAAATTGATGGTAAATGAGCTCAGTTTTCATTTGCCCACAACCCCGATGTGCTACTTACCAATAGAACCCGAGATATCCTTGTAAAAATGAATTTTCTCAAAAATCAAATTTTGCCTTTCAATTTTGCCCCGAAAAAAGTGGAATTTTCAAAAAATTGCAAAAAAATCTTGTGACACATGTTTTCTACCTAAAATTTCCTCAGCTTTTCAATGGAATCATCAGAAAAATTCTACCTCTATCCGTTTCATCAAAACAGCTCAAATTCCCCCGCAATTAGAAAGGAAAAAAACCAAAAGAGTAATTCAGTAAACAAAATTCATCCACTTGTGTAATTAAAACGTCAGCCCTCAGTTTATTACACAATCTCTCAAAAAATATATGATATATTGCCTATTAAACACAAAGTATCTTATTAATACCATAAAAATTCATTTAATCCATGTAAATCTAAAACTGGGACAAGGCCACCTAGTCGAGATTTTACGATAGTATTTATCTTCCATAGATTTTTATTTGATGCTGTAGTCTTTCTATTTAACTACCAAAAAAAAAAAAAAAAGGAGAACTCTACAACTCTCACCATCTTGAAAAACAATATAAATTTTTTTTCCTCATCTCGCGCAGTCGATAAACTTCACATCAGACCATTTAAAGACGATATGAAGAATGAATAATATCTATTTTTATTATTTTACTTTTTAATGTCCAATTCAATGAAAGAACGTAGATCTTTCGGTGATTCGACTGATGATTTTTATATGACGATGGTAAATTATTTATTCACTGTCGACTTTGAATAATGGCCTTCGACTTTGATGCTAGCAAGTCTACGGGTTTTGTATTATTGATCACCAAAATAACAAGATAAAAGATGGTATATCCATCATAAATAACCAAGGCTATATAAGCTAGTGAGAATTATTTGTGTCCTGTAGAACCTATTGGAATGCATTTTGCTCGGTGATTCACACCTATATCGATTTATCATATTCGCTGTTCAATTCCATTTTGAAAAAAAACCACTTATTGCTGTTAAAAACTTTTCGTCTGAATTTTCCGTGCAAAATCCCGGAAATTTCTAACAAATCAGATTTTTACTGAAATTTGCAGATAATTACGATATTAAAAAATGAACATATGGATTTTTCAAATAATTTAACGCCTGGATATCAATGAAATTTGGGAATTTCAGTATGAGTGTGAAATTTCCAGACAATTCTTGTAGATGACACTTTAACATAGCATAATTTACCCGCAGATTATGTTATTATAAAAAAAACAATTTTTTTTGGATTGCCCATGGAAAAATTGGGTCGAGGTGTTTTTTATTATCCAAATATAATGTAAATTACTAATTTACGGATGATTTATATGGAAAATCCGAATGGGAAAAATATTTGACATAACATATTATGCGTAAAAATCAGTCGAATAGAAAAAAAAATACAGTTCTTTATTTCACATTCTTCTAATCGGGGTATTTTTCATTTTTTCCCCCTAAATATGCCGATTAATTGAAAAGCTGCAAAATTTATTGAAAATCGTTGACATGTAATATCTCCTGTATAGAATATCATAGAAACAAATTTCAAAAACGGAACAATTCATCTCAAATTTTGTTTGTCGGGGTATTTTTTTTGCTCCATAGAATTAGAAAATGACTAAAAAATTAAAAAAACGTGTTTTTTCAACTGATTATCAATTATTAATTTTTTAATTGTTTCTTGAAAATTTAGGAAAAATAGGAAATTTTTTTTAAAAAATTGAAAATTCAAGTCATTTTGATTCTGAATATTCATGCTCAGTTAAAAATCCAAGTTAAGACTCATAGATTCCTTCGAATTTCCTCTGAAGCTCACAGATTTCAAAACCATCATCCCATTTAAAAAAAATTAAGTATCACGTTTATGAAGATTTCCATCAAATTGCCAATGAAATTTCCATTTTTTTCAGTGTACCTCAATTGTAAAAATGTTTTTAGCATCAGCAATTCATTGGAGCCCTTGATATTGATAAAAATCAATGAAAAAATCACTGTGACATTATGAGGGGAATGATGATATAATTAGATAGAGCATCGAAATCCCCAAAAGATAAGGTTCTCGAATGAATCTATCATCAGAATAAAAAAAAAAGTGAGTGATAAAAAAAATAAATAGCCATTCATGCGTAATAATTTTGGTTCATGATCCTCGAGGCACAGTTGAATGCCCACGGGAGCTTTCAAAAGAGGGAGGGAGGGGGGGGGGGTACAATGGGGCTAGTGTGATGACCCCCCCGATCAAGCCAACAGCGGGATGCTAATTGTGGTGGCAATCGGAAACCCTAAAGAGTCCTTATTTCACTTTATTCACAGTCTATTGAACTTAGATTTCTCTTTTTTCATCAATTCAATTTACTTGTTTTCCACGAATCTCTACTTTTCTTCGTAATATTTCCCTTTCTCTGAAATTTAATTCATCCAAGAAACATGAAACACAATACCTCGAGGCACTCTTTCAAGAATCATAAAATGCAATTTAAGATAAACACATTTCCGGTAATATTAATCCATACACAATCTGTAATTATCATTAGCTATTTTTCAGGCTATTAAAATCAAGTTAAGTACTTGGTAATAACTGACTTTGAGAAATTCATGATAGTTCACAGAATAAATAATCAAAATCAGAGGAAAATTTTTTTTTTTTTTGCGTTATGAAGAGATCGTTTGCATAGTTGATTGCAAAAACATAAATTCCAATTATTTGCGAAAAAAAAAAAAAAAAAAAAATTGAGCCTCCAATAATTTTCTATTGTCTTAAATTTTAATTTTAAAATGTGAAAATTTCGTAAATTATATTGCTCAAAAGAGAGTTTGAAATTGCAGTATACGATATCGTGTGAAACGAAGGAGGATGTCTAAAGGAAGCTCAAGGAGGGGTGCAAATGGCTAAGAACCAAAGTCACAAACGGCAATCACGACTACTACTAAGTGCTAACCCAATCAAGAAGGTGAAATTCTTCTTCCCCTCTGCATTTACTTTGCCTCTGGCAATCTCAAGTTCAACTAGATACATTACTTCAATGGAATTTTCCCTTCCCCCGATTTTTCTTTTTTTTTTTATTAAAATTCAAAAATATTTCAAAGAAACACTTCTTTTTTTTTGCCAACACAAATTTACAATAGTGATAAATAAGAAAGGATGCATAATCAAATAACGTGGACTGGATGAATTATCAATCAGTCAACGATTGTGCAACCCCATGCCAAGATCAACGCCTCCACGATGATGATCATGGGGGTTGTTACATACATAGGGATGTCTCGAAACGTTTCCTCATGGGCCCACACATACACACATATATATATATATATACACACACGCGCCATCTACATTGACCCCGGCGATCTTTTCCCCTCTTCTTCAATTCTCTTTCACTATCTGAAATGCGTGGGCGTGCGTTGGATGTTCTCTAGAGAATCGCATTATCCAACACACGCGCGCACACACACTACGGAAGTGTAGGCTTTGAAATATATTATTTTGTATCAAACGCGATCACAAATTATCTTGCCTATTTTTTCCCTTTTTCATTATTCTTGAAATATCTCGGAAGCTGTGAGGTTTAGGAAAAATCCACTAGAACCCTTTCTTGCAGAAAATTCGATTCTCTACAAAAAAGGTGTCTTGATATTTTCCTCTAAACTCATTATTTTCGGAGATATTCATTAAATAACGTATATTTTGTCGCACTAGTGCGTAAAACCTCGTTTTTTCAAACGCCCAAGGCTTTCATTTAATGACTCGTTACAAGTTGAGGGGCTACCGCATATTAAAATGTATGGACACATTTATAAAGATTCTCTGTATCGGTTATATGACGATATTAAATCAAAAACCCGACGAAAGCAGGTTTCGCCTCTTTTTTTCTCTCTCCAGAAGCGTCAAATGACGCCAGAGTTTCAGTTGGTCGAGTCTTACGTATCGTACAAACATTTCGCTTTCATTGGAGTTTCCAGTTCGACTGATTAGTGTTCAGTGTTTTAATATTCATCAATTCACAGACATTAAAATCGTTCATTTTCACTAAGAGAGCTCACAAAGTTCAAATATTATTTCCAAATTTGTCAGTTTCATGAGAAAAAAATAGAAAAGATGCTGCTGTTAAATTTGTCAAACTGCATTAATTAACAATCGGATCAAAAATCACAACTATCTTATTTAGAAATCACTATGTATATATAACTCTATGTACATGTTTTATTCGGCTACACAAGCACAAGTCTATAGTCATTAAATGTATTAATCTATCTTTCTCTCTCGATTTCACATTTTTCTTTCCAACGACAAAGCCAATTTAATCGATGCCCCATGGGTGTACATGAGACTCGTACAATCACAATGTAATTTACCAAATTTACGGAAAAACAAGATTTCAATTGTCACGTGTTATGTACTTGTTCGTTCAATTTGTACTTCTAGAAGGGAAAAAAGAAATGATTCGCATTGGCTTTTGTTTGGTGAATTAAATTACAAGTAGCAAAGGGCATATACCCCAGAGGATTATTGAGTTACTTCTTGTAGCATCCAAATGCCCAAAGACCAAAATTCAACTTGTCAAAGTGTAACTAGAGCATTTGGTCTCTCTTATTTGTCCTGTTAATATAACTTGTATGTAATTAGAGTAGCTGAGAATTCGACATAAGGGGAATTTCTCTGGCAGAAAAAAAAAAAGGGAAACACCAAATCTTACTCATTATTGTTATTATTATTTGAATGGAAAGAATGCCGAATACATAAGTCATTTCTGCACATGAAAAATAGACTGAAAATAATACAAATAATTTATTCTAAAAAGAAATTATAAATGTAGAGAGAGAGAGAGAGAGAGAGAGAGAGAGAGAGAGAGAGAGAGAGAGAGAGAGAGAGAGAGAGAGAGAGGGATGAAGGAGGGAAGTGTCCCCAAAAAATCATGAAACCCACACGCGGTCCTCTCTCGCACAGTGATACACAGTGTGGCAATATATTTTATCCAAGTGACTTTGAAAATATATCTGGAAGGAATGGGCAACAAAAAAAAAAGGACCCAGTGGGGGCTTTTATATAACTCTCTGGAGCGCATTGGGTATTTATGTGTCGCCGCCTTTGCCTAAGCGCATGATATATGGACTGCATCACTGCGGACTTTACCGGCCCCAGTGGTGACACGGTTGAAGTTAATGTTTTATTATTGCCTTTAAAAAATTTCGGGCAAAAATATTATTGGTATTACCACGAAATTGTGCAAATAATCGGTATAATACACCCAGCCCAGGCTCGTTAACCCAGTTACAAATATTTATTTGTGTAATTAATATCATCTATCGAAATCTGTTGATTACTCCATGATTTCAATTGAATTTCTCGTTTTTTTTGCAGGTGAAGGGGCGGAAAAAAATCAATGGAACCATTTACATATAAGGCAAATCTTTCGAATTGTGCGTGTGTACACAAAAAGCAGCAACTTGTTTTTATTTTCCCGCTCTCGAGAATTCTCTTTTTTTTTTTTTTTTCTTTTCTATCTACGTGTGATGTGCAAATAAATTCAGTGGGGTGCGGATGAAATCTGGAGGGATAGAACCTGCGGTACGGTGTATGAATGCGTTGTATTTGTTTCGTAGCGGAGGGTAAAACTTTTTTACTGACATGCGGGTGGAATTTCGTGTTCGAATGGCAGACACCCTCACTAGGGTTACAGATGATGACATAATTGGTATCATTCTGGGTCTTCCTTTGAGGTGAACCATCCGGCAGTCCTTCTTCTCTTTTCCCCAATTCACTCTTTCTCTTTCTGTCTGTTGATAGTCGTCGAGTTTATGATTGAACCCTTCTGCCCCTATTTTTCTTCATTCAATTTTGCTTTTTATCAGTGAATCAATGAAAAAATTCAAGCAAATGTCCATTCATCACCGAGACGAAAGAGTTTCAGCTCACTCGGTGTACTGCCTATGTAAAATTGGGGAAAAATATCTTCTGATGCACGTGCAGAATTTTTTTTACTCACATCTTGTCGCAGAATTTTCTTGACAATCGATATTGATGCACGTGGATCACTTAGGACATTTGCCTCGATCTGTTTCTTCTTCACGTGCTCAACTAGAGTGGATATTTTCTGGCCAATTCTCGCACCGATACTCTGAGCTTTTTTGTATTTTTTTCCAAATGTCAATTGACTGGTCTCACTCTTCTGCACTTTGCAATGGATCAAATTATCATTTTTCAAGGGTAATTCAGTCTTTTCCTCGATTTTTTCAGGGGATTTTGTGGGATGAATCTGCTCGGAACTGATGGGAACGGGTAACTTTGATCTTTTTGATGGAATTCTATTGATATTGATGTTAATTTCGACTTTTTCGGTTTTTGTAGGGTTTTTTGACTTGGAAAATGATTTTGTTAGTCGGGGAATTCTTGAATTGTGTATCTGGAAAATTATTTTGGTTTTGAGACAACTAAAAGGCTTTTTTACAGTCAAAGATCTCGGAAAGTAAAGCGAAATTAGAGGACAAAGAGGAATTTTTCTAAAGACCCCTTCAATTCCGAGATATTTACAAGATTCCGGTATTTTATACTATGAAAATTACTCGAAATCGATAGAAATATTGGAGATAAGTTTTTTCTGATGACTCCATTGGAGAGCTGAGGAAATTTCCCATGGAAATGATGTGTCAGAAGTTATTTTTTAGAATTTTTCAAAAAATTTATTTTTTGGTCAAGATTTGAAGGTGAAAAGCTTTCTGTTTTTGAAAAATTTCAGATTTTCGGGAATATCTCTGGTTCTATTGATCGTAGCAACCTGCAGTTGAGCTTAAATGAAAGGTGAGCTCATTTCCCATCGATTTATGGGGTTCGAAAAGAAAAATATCAATTTTTTCAAGTATTTATAGGGTAAAAACTGATTTTCCAAAAATGACCTGTAAATATTTTAAAAATTGATTTTAAAAAAAATTTGAACCACATGAATCGATGAGAAATGAGCTCACCTTTCATTTAAAATCACTCCCAGATCGCTGCGACCAACAGAACCGGAGATATCGCAGAAAAAGTGATTTTTTTCGATTTTTAAAAGGAAAACCCCTTCAAAACTTGGCCGAAAAAGTAAGTTTTTCCGAAAAATGAAAAAAAAAATTTTGACACATGTTTTCCGCCGAAAATTTCCTCAGCTTTTCAATGAAATCATCAGAGAATTTCTATCTCAAGCCGTTCAATTGGAGTGTCCATTTTACCCCACCTTCCCCTAAACAGTTTTAATTCTTACTCTTTCGAAGGCAGAAATATTTTTATCATTATCCTTTATCACACCAAGATTAAATTGTCCAGGAAATCGTGCATCACAACCAGTATCTGTAATCTCAACAATGTCAATGGTGCTGGACGAAGCCTTTGACCCTGGACGATCCGAAAAAATCGTGAAATCCTCCGAAATAATGCAACCACTTGATCCATCTATATTCATTACAAACGGTGCCTTCCGAAACGAATTCATAATTTTTTTTTAATTATTTCAAATTTTTACACTTGTTAATTTTGTATTTGAGCCAATTGATTTATGTTTAAAAAATTTTGATGATTATGCCTGAAAAAACTGTCAAATTATGGGAATTTCATTGTTTTTCCGGTGAAATAGCGCTCAATTAACCTCGGTGCTGCCATCTTATTGGGAAAATGGGCGCCTTTTTTCCTACTGCATTCTACTATAGCTGATAATGGTCATCGAAGCAGTTCTCGTCGATACTGAAGGGATTTTGGGGGGAAAAAAAAAACAAAAAGACGCATTATACCCACTGAATCATGAAGCGGGGCCTCTCGAGTATATTCTCTCAATACTTTTCACATCGATACTAACAGTCGTTGGCTTTTCCAGGATTTCCTTTTATTGATTCCTTCTGTTTAATCAGTGTCCTTGAATAATCAGGAAAACGAATTCCTCCCCATGCGAAAACTTTTCCCGCCATCGTTACGCTCTCTGGAGGGAATTTCTAACATGACAATCCTAACCCCTAAAAAATGGAAGGAGCCATGCAGACTGTGACTACTGTTAGACGGTTTAACATGCATTTTGTGCATATGCTAAATTTGAAGAATTGAATTTGAGTAAAAGGATGGAAGAGGTAGGATTTTCATAATGTAAGACATCAAAACTGAAATTCCTCTGTTTCACCCCTTCTGTACTTTTTATTCCACCTTTCCCTATGCTTATTCTTCCAAGCTCATTATGTATTAATTTTCTAATCTTTCTCCTCATTAGATTGGGCACGTGGTGGATAGGGCCGACGATGAGGCATCGTCAGCAACAATTGCAAAATGAAGTGAACAATGTAAGCTGCTTTTTGATTTTTCAATTTTAATTTGCTGAGCTCGGTTGTTTTTTACATTATAAATATTATAGGGGAGAGTGGGGCAAAATGGACACTGTAATGAAACGGTTAAAGATGGATTTTTCTTGATGATCCTACTGAAAAGCTGAGAAAATTTTAGCCGGAAAATGATTATCAGATGTATTTTTTTTAGATTTTTTTGAAAATTCAATATTTTCAGCATTTTTGAGGGGTAAAAAAGCCTTTCTTTACTTGAAAATTTTCAGTTTTTTGCAAATATCTCTGGTTTTATTGGTCGTAGCAATTCGGGGTTGGTCTTAAATGGAAGGTGAGCTCATTTGCCATCGATTTATGGGGTTTTGAATTCAAAAATATCAATTTTTGGGATAGTTATAGCCCAAAAACTGTTTCACAGATATGCCAATAAGTACCTCAAAAATCAATATTTTTCCATTGAAAACCCTATGAATCGATGTCAAATGATCTCACCTTTCACCTCCCATCGGAACTTTTACGCTACGACAAATAGAACCGAAAATATTCTCAAAAAACTGAAAATTTTCAAAAAAAGGAAGGACTTTACTCCTCTAAAATGCTCGAAAAAGTCAAAATCGTCAAGAATTAAAAAAAATCAATTCCAGCACTTGTTTTCCACCTAAAATTTCCTCAGCTTTCCAATGAAATCATAGAGAACAATCTACCGCCAATATTTCTATTAATTTGAAGAGTTTCCCATAATATTTTTGCCGAAAAATTTGGATGTGTTCATTTTACCCCTGATGTCCATTTTGTCCCATCTTCCCCTCATGTAAATAGTACATGATGTAATAGTAATGTAAGTAGTAGAAAATATGTGTCAGTGATAACCTATCACTGACATATATTTTCTACATACGAATCGTAAAGCATTAAGGGAGTACATACATCTCAGAGTGCTGAAAATCGTGTAATTTTTGAAACTCTTTATTCAGGTTATTAAGGTGGAGGAAAAAATAATTTGTGAAATTTATATTGTTCATTATTGGCTTTTATTATTGTATATTATTGGCTTCTCAACTACAAAAAAACAAAAAAAATATATTTTTTAAAAATATTATCATTATTTCTTATGGCTATCTCATACGGCAATTCTCACTTCTCAAATCAACTTTTTTTTTTTGAATCCAATCATTGAAATGTATATACAGCAATTAACAGAAACATAATTTTTTCAGCTTTCAAAACACATCACAACAAAAAGTACACCACCACTAGAAATTTGGACTTCACCGGTTTGCCTCCGGGCAGTCATCAATGACTGCAGCGTCATCAATGACTGGACGGCCATCAATGACTGCAGGGCCATCAATGACACTGTCGATCTTCATGACGTTCAATCCCTCGTCATCTTCGTGCACTGTACACTGACGTAAAAGGTGCCTACGACGAAGGTTGATGGCATCGTTTCCTTCGGGCTCAGGCGGTTTTCCTGCATTGTGATGCAGAAGATGGCGATTCGCACCCGGAGGAGGCTCGGGACCACAAAGCTCGAGATTATTGCCATGTGGAGCGTCTGGTCCTTCGGGATCACGGGTTCAGCATCGCGATGTGGTGCCTCCTTACTCTCGGGAATGCCAATGGCCCTTGGGTATCGCATGAAATACAACCACATGCCCAGATCTCGGGCAAGTGTGAATGTTTCTGGGCATCCATACGCGATATGGGCTCGGTGATCCGCCTCCAGAGCCCGCGACAACTCCACTGAGAAGCCTTTCCGGTCAACCTCAAAAATATTTGGCCCAATGACGCCGACAGGTGCCTGCGGTCGCCAGTTGATGAGGGATGCACTGATTGGTGAGAACAACTCCCCCCAGATGAGATGCGCTCGAGAACGAGCTACTCTCGGTCTTCGCTCATCAGGGTGGTGATCCTCAGGGTGGTGATCCTCACCGTTAACGCCCTCACTCGCATTACCGACGCCAGGAGCCTCACCGCCAACGCCAGGAACCTCAACATTGGTACCAGCAGCCTCACCACCAACGCCAGGAACCTCAGCATTGGCACCAGCAGTCTCACCGCCAACGCCAGGGACCTCAGCATTGGCACCAGTAGCCTCACCGTCAATGCCATCACCCCCATGAGGGACATGGTTGCCTGCATTGCCATCATTGGCCACATTGTCATCAATGTCCATGTCTCCAGGTTGATCGATGATGATACCGTCATCACTGATGACAATGGTTTCAGCATCATCGCTCAACATGTTTGCATCATCATAGATCAAGATGAGTTCAGGGCCATTGATGACGTCAGGTCCATTGATGACATCAGGGTCAAGAACTGGAGGGCCATCGAGGACTGGAGGGCCATCAATATCCTCGTTGACCTTCATGACTTCCACTCCATCGTTGACTAAGTCAACGTCGGGCTCGTCTTCTACTACTGTACGCTGACGTGAGACGTCTACGGAGAAGGTTGCCTCTACCACTGCCCTCAGGCTCAGGTGGTGGAGGATCGGGACCACGAGCATTTTCTCCATTGCCATCTGGAGCTTCGTGACCCTCGGGAAGATTTGGTACACGCTGCTGATAGATTCTGAGGCCATTTCTAATACTCTCAATGGCACCTCGGTTCCGCGTGTACAAGATGATGTTCAGCGCCAACTGCGATACGAACTGCTGCCACATCTCGTACCCTGACAGGTCCCATCTCTGCAGCCACTGCAAAGAAAAAGAAGAAGGTTCATTATCCCAGGCACATATACCAAGGTTTTAAAAACAAAATTTCTAATGGCCTGAAAAATGGTTCCCGAGTTTTAAACCATCATAAGATCGAATGTTCACGTTTTCTTCATTCGAAAGAAAAATTTCATTGCAGTGAATTTTGTATAACAAATTTTAATAGTAAATGAATGTAATGAACACGTTGACAATATTTCCGTATTAAATCCATAACCTTCCAATCTCCCATGATGTTTATTAAACATTGAGTTTCTCTTTTCATCAATTAATTCAATTACAAAAAAAAAGAAAAAAAAATAAGAATATTTTACGTCTTCATTTTTTTTTTCATCAGTCGTAGATGGAGATAAAGTGGCCTAATTAATGAAGTTCAATGACTGTGTCTTTGATTCCTCTCATTGTAATTATCCAAAGCAAATTGTTGCAAAAATTTTCTGATTTCACTAAGAAGGCTTTTATTCAATTTTTTTGTTCTCCGCGATCGTGCGGTTATTGATTGGGAGAAATACCAATGAGGAGTTTTCTTTTTTCTTTTTTCAAGTGAAAATGCATGATTTTTGGTTGGGTTTTCCTTCGTGGAATTTGTGGAATAATCAAGTACGAAACTCAAAATACATGAGATAATAAAAAAGAAAAATGATTAACTCTAATTTACCTTCTTTCCCAGTTTTCCTTTCCTTTTCTACTTCTTTCTCTTTTATGATTCCAACTATTAGGTTATCCAGCCGTAGTTTTCCTTCCATTTTATCCGTTTTGAAGGAAGGTGAAGGAATAAAGAGTCCTTTATAGAATAACCTCATGTTATAACTGGCATAACAAAGATGGCTAATCAAGGAACATCAATCTGGCAGTGCTAGTGTATAGTAGGACTAGCGAAAGAATCGACATCGGCTTTATTCGGCTCCTATGCCCCACCAAATTAATTCAGCCTTCGGCACGTCTCGTGTGTCTATTCTCTCGTTTAGTACGAAAATACAAAGAAAAATTCTGGTCATGACGTATTGTCGAACTAGCCGAAGAGGTAACCTCTGAACTCGATCCGAAGCTGAAATTTACATGTTGTAGCATAGGAGCCGAATATTTCCGAGATTCCTTCCATTGGCCAGTACAACTTTAGTATGCGAACGCATGTAATTTTAGGTTTTTGCCCCTGAAATTCACGAGGTGATCTGCGCAAGCGAAAGCGAAAGTGCCGAGTCTAGAAAGTGAAATGGAGATATAGCCTTTGTTCGAAACGATATGTATTGAGCCTCAATATTATCTGCGCAAAGAAGCTCGCAGGATTTTTGTTGAAAAAAAGAGAAGAAGAAGAGGCAAGGACTTTAATAAATTCGCAGTTGTTCTTCAAGTTTTTTTTAATTTAATAGCAATGGATGGAGCAATTTACCGAGATTTGCTGGGTGCACTGAGAGAATTCACTCAAGGTAATCCTCATTTTTATCAATGAAAAGTGATTATTTATTAAAGAATCATTGTCTGTTATTTCAGTGAATTTTCCCCTGATCAATAATCCAGAACCGGTGATTTCATCAGTTACGGAGGAAGGAGTACCCATTAGAAAATTATTCATTGGGAATTTGGCTGAGAGAGTGAGTTTTAAATATAGAATTCATATTTATTCACAAAGAAACTTGATTCTTCCCGAATTAACCATAATTTTCATTCTTTCATGAATATCTCGAAAACTCTCGAGTTTACAGCAAATTATCAGGAAACCTTTTTTGTAGTCCACAAAATTCTCTACAAAAAAGGTCTCTTGACATTTCCCTCTAAATCTCATTGTTTTCAATGTTTCCTTTCTTTTTCCCCAGACAACAAACAAGGATCTCCAGAAGCTGTTTTCAAAATATGGCAAAGTTGATAGCTGCTACATAAAACGCAACCAGAGAAAGAGTAACTTTGCTTTCATAACATTCAACGATGTAGAGGGTGGAATAAAAGCACGAGAGGCTGCCTCCAAGATGGAAGTTCAGCTGCACTGTCGAATCCTTCGAGTATCTTCCGCAGATTCCTGGCATCAGCCCGACAGTATCGAGAACCAGAAGCGTTTTCTCCAGATCAAAGAAAAGGAAATCAACGAGACTAGCAAAACAGAATACATCGAGAAAATAGTGCAGGAAAATTCGCCGATTCAAGTGCTCAATGACGACTGTTTGATTGAAATCTTCCTTTATTTGCCAATTGCCGACAGAATTAGAATGGAAAGAGTATGCAAAAGGTGGCAGGCACTGTCCCAAGAGTCCTGGAGGGCTGTAAAAAGACTGGATCTGGCCAGAGCCAACTGGGGACTGACTCCAAAAATTCGCCTCCAAAATATCGACACTAGTACACTGAGAAAAGTCCTAATCAAATGTGGACAATTCTTAACACACCTAGACCTCTCAAAATATCCACACGTCCTCGGCTCAAGTACTCTCACAATTGTCGGTAAATTCTGCCCAAATCTCCAGTCAATAAACATCAAAGCCCTGGAACTATCACCATCCGGAATCAATTCATTGATGACAAACTGCCAGAACATAAGCAAGTTCATCATGAAGTCACTAACTGGTCCATGTGAAAAAGATCTATCCCAGTTGTTCATGGTCAATAAAAAGCTGCAGACAGTTGAAATCGAGGATGAGCATATAATTGGAAAGTGTCTTGGACACTTGCCACCTGATATCGACGAGATTCACATGGTTTTTTGTACGTCAATGATCTCGTCTTATCTCGATGTTGCAATCCAAAGATTCACTGCATTGAAAAAATTGACCCTGAATTCTTGTGTCTGCTTGATTGACACTTCACTCAAGGCAATTGGAAAGATTGAGACATTAACACACTTGGAAATGGGAGGAAATTATCCAACACTAACAGCCAATGCCATGAATCATTTGTCTACTTTGATTAATTTAGAGTATTTAAATGTTCGTAATAATGTCGTTGTCACAGACGATTTTCTGATAAATGTCTCGAGTAACTGTAAAAAATTAAATTGCCTTGACATCACTGGCTGTACAGCTGTCACTGACAGGGCAATTGCCAGTCTATCATCACTGCCAAAATTAGAAACACTTGTTATAAGCTGGGTAACACAAGTTACTGATGAGCCTATTGGTAATTTACATTCACTAAAAGTACTCAAATGCTGGGGTTGCCAATTAATAAGAGATCGTGGAATAATTAATCTCATTAAATCAGCACAAAATCTTAAAACATTGGATTGCTCACGTTGTTCAATTACTAATAGTACACTGGAAGCTGCCATTTCTATAACAAAAAAATGTAAAAATAATATTGTACTTAAAATCATTGTTGGAAATACGAAAGTTGATGTTGGACAATTATCTGGTGTATCACCATTATTGCAGATTGTTAATATTGATCTGTCTATTACACTTGACGATGATTATCTCAGGAATAATAGTAATTTTATCAACATTTTTGGAAATTATGATAATATTTGAAGGGACAAAACATTTAAAAAATACGAGATAGCATAGACTGAACATTGAGAATCAATCGTGATAGATTAAAATTTGAAGTTCGATAGATTTTTCATGATTTTTTTTCTTCTTATTTACTAATTATTATTCTTCGTGTAATGATACTGTGATATCTCAAACGTAGAAAAATCCGAAGAATCATGAATTTTCACTTTTGTAATGAAAAAAAAAAAAAAAAAACAAGAAAAAACAAAATAGAGCATAATCATTGTGTCAATTTAAAGTTTTTCTGTGTGTCGTTTGGTATTTATTAATTTTTTTTTTTTTTGGTCATTTCAATAGGCCTAATGCAGTATTTATTTGTGTATGAATGTTCGATGTTTCGGAATATAACAGAATACTTGTGAAATTTGTTCTTTTTTTTTTTGAGATATAAATAAATGAATATGCCAATTTGAATTGAGTATCTTTATTCATTTTAACATGTAGGAGTTATTATATTTAATTATTTTATTTCAGTTGACAATTTCATTATATAGTTATAAGAATTCTTGTTTATTTCGTCAGATTTTTGTCAATATCTCGAAAATTATTGGCCTTAGGATAAGCAAGTCAGAGATTTTTTTTGCAGTTCTTTTGAAATTCTCTAAATCCTATAATTTTCGAGATATTTGCAAAATAATTTTCCATCACTTGTCTATTACTTAAAAAATCAACAATATCTCTCTCTCTCATCTCATAATTTTCTTCTAAATCTACGAGAAAAAAAATAATGATAATGAACAAATAATTCGCATCAATCAGGAATGAAGTAATAGCACATAATTAAAAAATCCCAGCAAAATAATAAAGAGTAAATCAGTTCTTGGGCGTTTTAACGCTCTAGGCACATTGGGCGAGTTAATATTTTCATCAAATACTCAACCTTTGTGTCAATTCATCATTAAAAACATCACAATGCACTTGTAGTACAGAATGAATGTAATATTTAAAGCCAAAACGAGGCTAAAATTCATTAGCTATATTATATTTAGCTGATTGCGATTATAAATTCAATAAATTAGGCATTATTATAATTTTTTCTCTGCTCATTATCCAAATGAATTAATCTATTAAACGTATACGTTTTTATTTTCTTCTTTTAAATATTCTTTTAATGTGGAAATATTTGCTTTTTTTTTTTTATTCTGCACTTAATTTTTTTTTTTTTCAACAATTTTTCACTTATAATTCTCTTTCATTTTTGCATTAATTGCTCAACAATAGAAATAAATGAAATTATCTGATTAATTTTAATGAGAAATTAATTCTGAAAAAAATACGTAACTCTCAGGTACGAATTTTTTACGTATTTCGTTTCCATAATTAATTTCCAGAAATTATTAACATTTAATTAATCTGTTTTCCCTTTATATTTAATTGTTTTTTTTTTTTTTTAATCATTTTCAAAATTCATAATTTTATCACAGGAAAAATACAATGCTCATGAGATATCAGTGACACTGGCAAAATTATAACTACAACATTTTTTTTATATTTCTTACATACTTTCATGAGGATACGAAATTAAGTTGATAATCGGCGATAATGATAAATGATAATTGAAGATTTTCCTTTTTTTTCTTCTTTTTTTTTCAAAAAACACAGTGGCGATACATACACATCATTGGCAACATTTATCTATCCATGAATTTATGAATATAATGTTACAGCTATTTCTTAATTAATTGCTGAACCTGATTGTTAATTGGTATTATTTTCATGCTGAAAACAATTTGAACACCACTGCAATAAAGAAAATAATGATTTTTGAAAATTAAAGATGACTCAGGAGTACTGAACACGGATGTATGTCGTCAAGTATGTAAGAGTAACATTTATTCAGGACTGTACGTTTGCTAAACGAGTTGGTGTAGTTGGTTGAAGATCCATTGTCCTACAGACCCATCCAGCAATATCTACATTCTCTGATTCTGCCTTTTTGATCCATTCATGATTCTAAAAATCAAGGATAAAGTAAATTAAAGAATATTAATTCTCAAAGTTTTCAAGTTATTATTTTTTATTTAAAAAAAAATAGTTACCATGAGAGTTTTCAGGTCAGCTCGTTCTGCAGGATTTTTCTTCAAGCACCGATCAACGAAATCCATGAAGGAATCAGTGAAAATTCCAGGTGGAAGTTTGGGCGGTGGTTCGTTAACTATGTAGTCTAGGAGTTCGAATATCGCCATTGGTTTTGGACTGGTCGTGTCTAGAAAAAAAATCGATTTGAAATGATCAAACTCTAGGAGAAGGTCGGGTAAAATGGACATTCCAATTGAACGGTTGGAGATAGAAATTTTCTGATTATTCCATTGGAAAGCTGAGGAAATTTTAGACGGAAAACATATGTCAAGTTTTTTTTCAATTTTTGGAAAAATTTACTTTTTTGGCCAAGTTTTGAAGGGGTTTCCCTTTTGAAAATCGAAAAAGTTCACTTTTTCGGCGATATCTCCGGTTCTGTTGGTCGTAGCGACCTGGGGTTGATCTCAAATGAAAGATGAGCTCATTTCTCATCGATTTATGTGGTTCTAATTTTTTTAAAATCAATTTTTCAAATATTTATAGGTCGTTTTTTGAAAAAACAGTTTTTGCCCTATAAGTACTTGAAAAAATTGGTATTTTTATTTTTGAACCCCATAAATCCATGGGAAATGAGCTCACCTTTCATTTAAGATCAACCCCAGATCGCTACGATCAATAGAACCAGAGATATTCCCAAAAAACTGAATTTTTCCCAAAAACAGAAGGTTTTCACCTTCAAATCTTGCGCAAAAAAATGAAATTTTTTAAAAACTCCAAAAAAATAACTTTTAACATATGAATTTCAAGGGAAATTTCCTCCTTTTTCCAATGGAATCATCAGAAAAAACCTGTCTCCAATATTTCCATTAATTTCGAGTAATTTTTATAGCATAAAATACCAAAATCTACCTAGTTTTATTTAAAAATAAAAAAACCTACTGTGAGAAGGCGATTGATTCGTCGGAGTCGAGAGATTATTGGAGGTATTTTCTGCTGGTGGTGGTGCTGCTTGAGGTCCAAATATTGATACAAGAGTCCTCGTATCTGGCGGTGGAATTGGATACATGCCTATAGCCATTTCAACTAAAGAAAGTCCGAGAGACCAAATATCGCTTTGCACTGAATAATGAGTTCCTTGCAGTCTCTCCGGCTATAAATAAAAAAAAAAGCGCATTATGAGTGACATTTACATTGTACACAAAAGACTATCATCCAGACTACTTACCGACATGTAGCTTCGAGTACCAACGAAGGAATTGGCCATCGAGTCAATTAATTGCCCGGAAACTCCAAAATCACATATTTTTATTTCTCCAGCACTATTGACGAGAATATTACTGGGCTTGACGTCTCTATGCATAATGGCATGCTTGTCCCTCAAGTAACTCAAGCCTTTAAGTACCTGGTAAAAGAGAAATTACGGTTAATTCTCTAAAAAAGACAAAAGAAACTAAGAAAAATCGCCAACTTCAGGCCTTCAGCAATGTCCCAAAATCCATCAACCTCAAGACCAACGAGAGTCTCTCTAGTCATCCCAAAAAAAAGCACAGCAGAAGACAATCTCGTCGAGCTTCACCAAGAATTTACAACAGCCGATCACATTATTCCTCTTCATGATCTCTGCGAAAAGCTCGGCACCAACTCAGTCACTGGATTATCGAGCACCGAAGCAGCTAGACGAGTAGAATCCGTAAAAAACGCACTCAGTCCTCCAAAAGTCACTCCCGAGTACATAAAACTCTTGAAATGCATGTTTGCTGGTTTTGCTGCTCTTTTGTGGGTCTGTGCAGCTTTCTGCTTCATCCTGTACTTTATTGGGCAATTAATGGGCCACGAAGACGAGGAAGGTATCGAATGGTTTGGCTTAATAATAATAATAATCTGCGTGATTTCCGGACTTTTTGCGTTTACGCAAGAGAGCAAGAACTCGAAAGTAATGGAGTCATTTGCACGAATGGTTCCGACCTTTGCCCTAGTCGTTAGAGATGGCGAGAAAAAGACAGTTCCAACTGAGGAAATTGCTGTTGGTGATAGAGTCGAGATTAGACTGGGTGATAAGATACCAGCGGACATTAGGATCATCAGGTGCGCGGGTTTGAGAGTAGAAAACTCGAGTTTAACTGGCGAGAGTGAGCCTGTACCTAGAACAGACTATCCAACTGACAGAAATCCCCTCGAGTCCCAGAACGTTGCATTTTTTTCGTCTTATGCAGTTGCAGGAGAGGGCAGTGGCATTGTAATCGCTACTGGAGACAAGACAATGATCGGAAGACTCGCTGGACTAACTTCGCAAGTCTCCAAGACAGAAACACCAATTTCCAAAGAGATCCGGCACTTTGTACACGTAATTACCTTCATTGCCATACTTTTTGGCCTGATTTTCTTTGGTCTGTCGTTTATAATCGAGGCGAATGTCGTCAAGGCCTTTACTTATCTCCTTGGAATCGTTATTGCTAATGTTCCCGAAGTTCTATTGGTGACTGTAACAACAAGCCTCACGCTAACAGCCAAGAAAATGGCAGCAAAGAACTGTTTGGTGAGAAATTTGGAAGCAGTAGAGACACTGGGCTCAACTTCGACAATCTGCTCGGACAAAACTGGTACTCTGACCCAAAACAAGATGACTGTATCGAATCTTTGGTTTGGAAATGTGCGCCACAATTTTCCTGCTGGTCTTTGGTCTCTTGGAGCGGAAAGAGACTTGCTAATGGAGAAACCTGCATTCAATATCATTATAAAAGCTGCAACCTTGTGCCTGAGAGCTGAATTCAGATCTGACGAGTCTTTCACGAGAATTGAAGGAAGAGACGTTATTGGTGACGCTTCGGAAACGGGAATTCTCAAATTCTGCGAGCACATCCATCAAACGAGGAGATTTCGCGCCAGTTTCCCTAAAGTTGCGGAGATTCCGTTTACCTCGACGAGTAAGTATCAGATATCGATCCACAGGGAGACAGACGGCTATACGATGATCATGAAAGGTGCACCGGAGGTCATCATGGACTTTTGCACGACAATCCTATCAATGGACGGACACACGAGAGACTTGACGAGCACAGATATCGTTTCATCTCGTCGTGCCTGCACGGAATTAGCGTTTCTGGGTGAACGTGTCTTGGCATACTGTGATCTTCATCTACCAGCAGCCAAGTACGATGCTAATTACGTCTTCGACACGAGCTCACCGAAGAACTACAATTTTCCGACGAAAGACTACAGATTTCTCGGACTCATCAGTCTAATAGACCCACCGAGACCTTCAGTGCCTGAAGCAGTTCATACCTGCAGAACAGCGGGAATCAAGATCATTATGGTGACGGGAGATCATCCGATAACAGCTATGGCTATTGCGAAAGCCGTTGGAATAATTGGGGAAGGCCACGAGATCAAATTCGAGCAGTCTGTAGTAATGGAGAAATCGTTCTGTCACATTTCGGATCCCAGGCATAAAGCTATCGTCGTGACTGGTACAGAATTGCGAAATATGCAGGAGGCCGAGCTGGACGAGACGATAAGACAGTATGAAGAGATCGTATTTGCTCGAACATCCCCCCAACAGAAGCTGCTGATTGTCGAGAGTTGCCAGAGACTGGGAGAGATAGTTGCTGTTACTGGAGACGGTGTAAACGACTCGCCAGCTCTTCGAAAGGCTGATATCGGTGTAGCAATGGGAATTGCTGGTTCTGACGTGGCTAAAAACGCTGCCGACATGGTCCTGATGGACGACAACTTTGCCTCCATTGTTACAGGCATCGAGGAGGGTCGTTTGATCTTCGATAACTTGAAGAAATCAATTGCCTACACATTAACCTCATCCGTTCCCGAAATGATGCCCATGTTGAGTAGTATAATCTTGTCCATTCCCCTGCCCTTTGTCATCGAGCTAGTTCTCTGTATCGATATCGGCACAGACTTGCTACCGGCAATAGCCCTAGCCTACGAAAAACCCGAATCCGACATCATGAAACGAGCACCAAGAAATCCGCAATACGACAAATTGGTCAACAAACGCTTGATCTCAGTCGCATACGGTCAAATTGGAATGACACAGGCATTGGCAGGATTCCTGAACTACTTCATGATCCTCGGGTTCCATGGATTCAAGCCCGGTGATCTTATAGGACTGCGACAAGCTTGGGAGAATAAAGCAATCACTGATTTGGTGGATTCCTATGGACAGCACTGGACTTATCAGAATCGCATGGATCTTCTCAATGAAGCGAGAACTGGCTACTTCATCTCTATCGTCATCACCCAAATGATCGATCTCATCATGTGCAAGACTCGGAGAAACTCCATTTTCCAGCAGGGAATGGACAATTGGTTTTTAAATGTTTCGTTTGTGTTTGAAATCATCTTAACTATGGCATTACTCTATATTCCTGGGACAGAGAAGGTTCTGAAGACAATGCCTATTGATTTCTACTGGTTCTGGCCCTGTCTACCGCTTGGACTGTTCTTATGGGGATTTGATGAAGCAAGAAGATGGTGTATCAGAAATTATCCCGGGGGAATCATCGAAAGGGAGACTTATTATTAAGGTTTAATGTAGAGAAATTGTTCAATAAAGTTCATAAGTTGGAGAGTTAGAATTAAATTATTTTGGATTACTAACCGCTGATGTTATTGTGCCTAGTATGGGTTCAGGTATTCTGCCTGCTTTTTTCAAAATTAAGTCCAAAGATCCACCGTCCATGTACTCCATGCATATACTGATTTCTCCATCGCTAAATCAATTTGTTATTTATTTTAGTCTGTATTTCATGGAATAATCATCATTTCTTACTAATTTACCTGTAGAATGCGCCATAAAATCCGACAATATGAGCGAAATTACACTCGTGAAGTACTTTCAATTCTCGTATAATCTGTTTTTTTATCGCTGGCTTTACTTCAAGATGAATTAACTGAAAATAATAAGTCCACATTATCCTCCCATCTTCTATTTAATCAATTCAACAAGTTCTACTTACCTTTCTTGCCATAATAAGTCCGTATTTTTTGTGCCGAACTTTCATAACAACACCCCCATTACCAGCGCCCAATTCTCCTAATTTCTCAAAGTCCTCGTCTGATAATTCCCCAACTTTCTCCTTCTGTCCCAAGAAACTCTCCAATCTTTTTCTCTGCTCTTCGTCCATCTCCAGCTCCTCCAGTCTCTCCTGAATAGCGTCAATAGTCATTTTTCCCATGACACCACTGAAATCAAGCAAATCCTCATTATTTCATAGAAATCTCATCTTCCCATGAAAATTAAAAATGAAGCCGAAAAATTAATAATTAAAAGACATTTAAGGTGAATCTTTGACAGTGATATTAGTGATACTAATGATATAATGATTCTCTGATTATAACTTAAAATTAGAATATAGGGGAAAGTGGGGCAAAATGGACACTGTAATGAAACGGTTAGGGATGAACTTTTTTCGATGATTCTATCGAAAAGCTGAGGAAATTTTAGCCGGAAAACGAGTGTCAGATGTATTTTTTTAGATTTTTTTGAAAATTCGATATTTTTCGGCATTTTTGAGGGGTAAAACCTTTCCTTTTTTGGAAATTTTCAGTTTTTTGCAAATATCTCTGGTTCTATTGGTCGTAGCAATTCAGAGTTGGTCTCAAATGAAAGGTGAGCTCATTTCCTATGGATTTATGGGGTTTTGAATTCGAAAATACCAATTTTTGGGATAGTTATAGGCCAAAAACTGTTTCCCGAAACTATTTCACCAAAATGCCCATAAATACCTTAAAAATCCATATTTTTAAATTGAAAATCCCACAAATCGATGGCAAATGATCTCACCTTTCACCTCCATTTGAAATTTTTACGCTACGACAAATAGAACCGAAGATATTCTCAAAAAACTAAAAATTTTCAAAAAAAGGAAGGGTTTTATCCCTCTAAAATGCTCAAAAAAGTCAAAATCGTCAAAAATTCAAAAAAATTAATTCCGGCACTTGTTTCCCGCCCAAAATTTCCTCAGCTTTCCAATGGAATCATCAAAAACAATCTGCCGCCAATATTTCTATTAATTTCAAGAATTTTCCATAATATTTGCCTAAAAATTTAGATATGTCCATTTTACCCCGAATGTCCATTTTGCCCCACCTTTCCCTATATAAATACTATTCTTTTTTCTTTTTTGTACATTAATACTTTCTACACAAACGTTAAAAACGTAAAACTTGTAAAATTACCGAAAACGTTGAAATAAATAAATAAATTATCATTATTATCAAAAAAAAACAAACTCACTCAGGAATTACAGGAGGTTCTGCATAAGTTTGAAGAGGTGGTACTGGTGGTGATGGTGATACTGCTGGAACTGGTTCTATAGAACCAGGTGGTAAAGTCAAGTTTAATTTATTCTTCGACATTTTATCCTCTCTTCCAAACAAATCACTCCAACAATCAAATGAACTAGCCCCGTATGTTTCTTTTAGTGCTCCGATTGTCCAAAAATTTCCCGTTTTCACTTCTTTTTATCGTGCCCCTTTTTTTTCTCCTATTTACCAAAAAAAATGGGGATTTCCAACACTTTTCATTGGTTAAACTTCGTTTTAACTTCAAAAATTATAATTTCTCGAGAAAAAACTTCTTGAGGTGTGATTCATTTAGTTCAATTATCATGCGAATGACTCAGGTTGCATCAAATCATTCGTTAAAATCATGAAATCAACCTTTAATTCACTCTTTTTTGGATTATTTACCAATAAATTGTATGTTACTCTCGTATTTCAAATCAATCGAGCAATTAAAAAAATGGTAAATAAGTAAAGAGAGCTTTTCACTGACACAAACCGAGTGGAAGCAGCTGAGGAGGCTGACACACACACAATTGTATAGAACCCCCCCCCCCCCCCCCCCCCCCTCTTCTGCTCCTTTGCCACTATTTCCCCTAGCTCAACACTGCAGGGTCCCTAGACACGTGGCGCCACTACAGGAAATTGGATTGAAACTGAACTTACATTTGTGACGTCTTTTCCTATAACATCGTATTGCGAAGAGGTACGTTAACCAGCGATAAACAATGAAAATCCACTTGCATCCACTGTTAAACAATTGTTTTTAACAATATAAAAATGTCAATGATAATGACAATGACCTGATGTACCTTAATATGTCAATTATTTATTCCTTGGGTGTTTAAAATGTGGAAAAAAATAGTGTCAAAATCGAGGAATTCTTAACCTTACTGTCAATTGCTTATTTTCTTGTGCAGTGCTAATTGGATATTATTTTTTTATCTGTTATTTAGGACGCAATGGGTAGGTACTCCCACGAACCAACCAATGCCACGAAGTCGTGCAAGGCTCGAGGCTCAAACCTCCGGGTTCATTTCAAGGTAAAAACAAAATTTGTTTAATTATTGAAATATTTTGAAAAATGACATAACCTCTAAAACTCATGCGGTTAATGTATTGGCTTTTTTATTTCTTTTAGAATACGCATGAGACAGCTCGTGCCATCAAGAGTATGGCACTGAGGAGGGCTCAGAAGTACCTGAAGAACGTCGTTGATCACAAGGAATGCGTACCCTTCCGCAGATTCAATGGAGGTGTTGGAAGATGCGCCCAGGCCAAACAATTTGGAACCACACAAGGTACGTCTTTGCTCTTTTTTGCAGATATTTTTGGAGCGAGTGAGTTTAGAGGGAAACTCGAAGAGATCTTTTTTGTGGAGAATTTCAAGGGCTACAAAACAAGTGTCTTGGGATTTTTCGATAAATCTCGTTGTTCACGAGATAATTATCATGTTTACTAATTTTGATTTTGTCTGCAGGTCGTTGGCCCAAGAAATCAGCTGAATTTTTACTCCAGCTATTGAGAAACGCTGAATCAAACGCTGATTACAAGGGTCTTGATGTAGATCGTCTTGTTATTGATCACATTCAGGTCAATCATGCACCTTGTCTACGTAGACGAACGTACAGAGCCCACGGTCGCATTAATCGTAAGTTTTTCATTTAATTTGAGACGTAAAATAGAGAATTTGTGGTATTTTGTGATAAATTTTCTATAAATTTGATCATTTTTTTCTTCAGCCTACATGAGCAGCCCTTGTCACATCGAAGTAATCCTAACTGAGAAAGAGGATGTTGTTGCAAAAGCAACAGAGGAAGAACCATCGAAGAAGAAACTCAGCAAAAAGAAGCTGGCTCGTCAAAAGGAGAAGATGATGAGGGAGTGAAGGAACAATGGTGACTGTTATAATTAATGTATCAATCAATAAAAGTTCCATTACTCTGTAATAATTAAATTTTCAATTTATTTTAATAATATTTCGTCATTAATCTGGACTTTCTCTTCTATATTCTTGGCAGTTTCTTAATTATCCCCTGGATAATATAACACAATATTTCTCATAAAAGGTGACACAAACAGTAGAAGATTAAAAAATAGTATTCTCTTTGTTTTTTTTTTCTTTCTTTTCTCATCAAGTTTCTATTTTCTTTAAAACATTTAAATTCATTTTTGCACGATAGTTTAATCTAACGTGCAACAAAGAAATAATTCTATATATTAACTAATAATTACTATAATTATTAGCAAATGATTAATAAAAGAAAATAATACAAAACATTCAAGATAAACAGCAATATAATTCATGCTGTTATCACGATTCAAACTTTTGAGCAGCCAGGTAACACTACCACTACCATAAATAATTAACTGTTTCTCTGCTATTTCACAGCATTAAATTCAGTTTCTTTCTTCATTTATGTAGGTACTTTAAACATTATAACACCTTCTGTGGCTCTCATAATAATACTAATAATAATCTACCAATATCTCAACTATTAACTAAACTGGGCAATTATTTTTTTGTTTCTTTCTTTTATCTCCACTGATTCAATCAATATTTCAATAAAAAAGAATATTTCCTTTGAGTTTATCGACGTATTTGGAAATACTTGGGTTTGATACAAATGCATTATGATAATTTACATGGAATTTGAGGGTGAATCCATGTGCTTGAATGATCTGGTGTCAGGAAAGTGGTTCGCGGGTTGTGTTCGGTAAAAATAAGCATAGAAGACCACCTCCTGAAACATAAATTAGTCAATTCATTATTGGATACAGTTATATTTACGAGTATTTTCAAAAATAATGAACTTACCAATGAGGAGTGCGGCAACAATAAAGGTTGGTGCTGGACAATACCAGTCCAGGAGTTGGGCTATAGCGATATTACCAATAATACCACCTAATCTTGCGGCAACCATCGAAATAGCGATACCTGTTGCTCGCAAGTTCGTGGGAAATACCTCGGTTATGAGACAATCAAGTGCAGCATTACCGCAGCTTATAACACCGCTGAAAAATGCTGATACGATGAGATTGTGGGTTCTATTGTAGACAAAAAATAAGCCAATGGAACAGGCACCCGCTGATAGAGTACTGAATACTGTAAAGAATCAAGGAAAATCAGTGAAATCATCAATTTTTGCCAGAATTTATTGCATATTAATTTTGAAACTTACCAAGGAAAAATTTTCTGCCCAGACGATCCATCCCAAGTACAGCAAGAATATTAGCAGGTATAGCTGCTGCAACAGTGATAATTGAATCAGTAAAGACATCTTCACCAATTTTATTGACACATTGAGCATCCTCTGCAAACTTGGTAGCTCTTTCCTCCAGATAAAAATCAGTAACTTGACAAATATCAGCATTCTGATTATCATGGAATTTAGCGTATTTATCAAAACGATGGAATAATTCAGGAAACCACATCATCAAACCATAGTAACCAATGTGGAATGTAAAGTTAATAATTATTGAGATAATGGTGAAGCGTAGAATTGGTGATACAAACAGTTGTTTGCTGTTGTCGATAATGTCACCAAGCATTATCTTGTATTTATTCTTTTCAACAGCACCAACTTTTGCTGGTGCTGGCTCGATAAAATCATCGAGAATTAATTCTTTTACCTAAAAAAAGGAGAAAATCAGTATATTAATAGTTTTCGAGATTTTTTTATGGGAGAAGGTAGAATGAAAATGACATAAAATCACTCGAAATTAGTGAAAGTATTCGAGATGGAATTTTTCTAATGGTTCCATTGGAAAGCTGAGGAAATTTTCCTTGGAAAACATGTGTCGAAAGTTATTTTTTAGAGTTTTTAGAAAATTTGAATTTTTCAGATCGAAATCAAAGGGGTTTACTCGTCGATTCTCGAAAAATTTCAGTTTTTCAAAGATATCTCCGGTTCTATTGATCGTAGCGTAAAAATTCCGAATGGAGATGGAAGGTGAGATCATTTGCCATCGATTTATGGGGTTTGAACCGAAAAATATCGATTTTTTGAGTACTTATCGCTTATTTTATGAAAATCCGTTTTTGCTCTATAAGTACCTTAAAAATCGATAATTTTCTTTTGAAAACCCAATGAATTCATGGCAAATGATCTCACCTTTCACCTCCATTCGGAATTGTTACTCTACGCCCAATAGAACCAGAGATATCTTCAAAAAACTGAAATTTTTCGAGAATCGACGAGTAAAACCCTTCAATTTCGATCTGAAAAATTCGAATTTTCTAAAAACTCTAAAAAATAAATTTTGATACATGTTTTCAAGGGAAATTTGCTCAGCTTTCTGATGGAATCATTAAAAAATGTCCATCTCAAGCCATTTCACTAGAATACCCATTGTACCCCACTTCTCCCTGCATAAATTGTGATTCCAAATTTTATCTTACTGTATAAGTATCACGAGTTTTGCCGGTGTTGATGGCATAAATGCTACGAAAGATATTGAGGGCCTCCTCATATCTGCCGCGTGATAACAGGTATTTCGGTGATTCTGGTAGCAGGAGCAATAGCCCCGCCACAATGAAAGAGGGAGCAGCGCAAATCAGCAGGAAAATTCGCCAAGAGTTGTATGTGAACGACTCAGTCGTAATACCGATATTGTGAGGGATGATGAGCCATGCCAAACCTTTTAAAAAAAATATTGTCATTAAAAATCTCTTCAAAAAAAAACATTTTTAAACGTCTCTGTTCAATAAAAATCATTATTACCAGCAACGAACAGATTGCCCAATGTCCAGAATGCAGCCATGAACGATAACATGGATCCCCGTTTGGACTTTGGCTGGAATTCAGCAAAGTATGACCAGATGACCGGTCCGCTGCCACCAAGACTGGAAGAAAAAGATGGAAATACGTTAAAAACCCGTTGAAACCAAGAATTTAATGAATTTTAAAGTATAAAACTTACGCAGCTCCATTCAGAAAACGGAAAAACATGAAAAGTTCATAAGACTGGCTAAAACTAGAGGCTACAATACACAGTCCGTTGATGAATGAAATGACGATGAGTACTTTGCGTCTGCCCAGTGCATCTGCAACTGAACCCCACGCATAAGCACCAACCATCATTCCAATGAATATTATGGAACTCAGCCATCCCTTCGCTTCGGTAGTTAAATCGAGGTCACATTGTGCACTTGGTAGAATAAAGGACATGGAAATTACGTCCATCTCCTCGCTCGTGCTGACAAACCCGCATACTGCGAGTAGGAAGTAATGAAACTTTCCATACCCTGTAATACAAATTTATTAATGAAAAACAAGTTGACTAGGGGAAGGTGGGGCGAAATGGACAGCAGGGGTCAAATGGACACATCTAAATTTTTAGGCAAATATTATGTAAAACTCTTGAAATTGATAGAAATATTGGCGACAGATCGTTTTTGATGATTCCATTGGAAAGCTGAGGAAATATCAGATGGGAATCAAGTTTCGGAATTAATTTTTTCGAATTTTTGGTGATTTTGACTTTTTTGAGCATTTTAGAAGGGTGAAAGCCGTCCTTTTTCTCAAAATTTTCAGTTTTTCGAGCATATCTCCGGTTGTGTTCGTCGTAGCGTAAAAAATCCGATGGGAGGTGAAAGGTGAGATCATTTGCCATCGATTGATGAGGTTTTCAATTCAAAAATATCGATTTTCGAGTTATTCATGGGCATTTTTGTGAAACAGTTTCGTAAAACAGTTTTTGGCCTATAACTGTCCCAAAAATTGATATTTTTTAATTGAAAACCCAATAAATCGATGGGAAATGAGCTCACCTTTCATATGAGACCAACCCCGAGTTGCTACGACCAATATAACCAGACATATTTGCAAAAAACTGAAAATTTCCAAAAAAGGAAAGGCTTTTCAAATAAAAACTTACTATTTTACCCCTCAAAAATGCCGAAAAATATAGAATTTTCAAAAAAATCGAAAAAAATACATCTGAAACTCGTTTTCCGGCTAAAATTTTCTCAGCTTTTCAATAGAATCATCAAAAAAAATCCATCTCCAATCGTTTCATTACAGTGTCCATTTTACCCCACTCTCCCCTATACATAAATGATGATTTGAAGATTTCGAGTAGTTACCGGTAAGTTCGATGGCCTTTTCAAAATCAGCTTTTAGGTAGGATCCTTTTTCGGGATCTAGGGATTTACCCTTTGGCCCAAGTCCTATTCAAAATAGATTATTATTATTATCAAACACAATCTCTCCAAAATTATTCGAAAAAAAAAGAAATAATTCTCGTTTAAAATACAGAAATTAACTTACCGGCAAGTTCTAGGTCCTTTGAACCGCAGCCGTTCAAACGATCGTCTTTTACATCACACTCTGGAAATAATAAATTAACATAGAATTCATAATTTTCATAATTCTATAATACTTTGAGAAAAATACTTACTATGATTGTGCTTTGTGTCGGTTTCACCTTCTACCATTCTACGATGTCGGCGTGGTGGAGTAGATCTGTCTTCGTAATTTAATTAAAATTTGTTAAAAATTTTTTAATGAATTGATTGCCAATACTGATCACTACAATCAATCAATAATATTAAACTATCGTTGTAATTAATTTGGCGTAATTTTCCAGCTGATTCTGCGCTGCTCTGCTCTTTCACGTCGACGGGGCTAGGTTTTGTATTCACACACGAGCTAGAAAAATAATTAATAATACATAGATTATTGACAATATGAATGATTTTTACATACTATTGTTACAGATATTTTCTTTTAATTGATAAATAATGCATGCTAATAGATATATTTGTGTATTGCAATAAATTCAGTTGACTTGTCATTGACTTTATTTTCAATACAATCGGGTTAAGTAAGGTCAATTACTTATAACTGTGATAAGAGGCGTGGGCTAAATATTAGAGACAATGTTTTGCATATTTTTAGGCCAATCCAGCTTGCAGCATCATCATCATCATTATAGGTAATTTCAATTGGTAGAAATTCTTTTTTCTTGTGAAAATGCAAGGAGAACTTCAAAATTAATACTTTGTTCATAAAACGTAATGAAAATTGATGAAATTCGTCCCACTAATGGCCATGGGTTTATTGCAACTTGTTATCCTGTAATTCCCTTTTTTTTAATCTTCTGATAACAGTCATCACTTACAATTTGCCGAAATACCCAGTCTCATATCGAAAAACAAACGCTTTTGAGGAATAAATAATTCTCTGTTTTTATTCTAAAAGTAATAGTTCAAAGTCAACGAGCAAATTATTATTGCATCGTGTAATTAATGGATGAATCATCAAGTGCATCATTTGTTGTACACCATTCAATTATCAAGGAATAATTCACATGCTAATTATCAAGCCATAAGAAACATAAAACTGATTAGATCAACGCAATTTAACGCAAAAATATTGTTTTCATACGAAGGGATGTGTTATCCATACTTTGGATCTCTTTTATTGCGTAAGTAAGTATAATTATCATAAATAAATAGGATAATTTTCGATGTTAAATGGTAATGAAGAGAGTTTTTGTTAAGTTAATTATTCAAATAATTTATTTGACGGGAAAAAATAGAAAAAATAGTGTTTAATCACGACCGTGACAGGACTCGAACCTGCAATCTTCGGATCCGAAGTCCGACGCCTTATCCGTTAGGCCACACGGTCCCACCAAATGTTTTACTGATAAGAAACTATTTTAATTCTAACAGTTTGTCAAATTATTGATTAACTTGTTCTTGCCTTATTTACTTTTTTTAATATTAGAATATATGCGGAAATATGAACAATTAATAAAAGGAAAAACTACTTTGCCTGCTTCACCTCTTCATCATTGATTCCCCCCCCCCCCCACTTTATTCTGATTTGAAATAATTGTTTCTTATATATTTTTACTTCAATTCAAGATATTATATGTGAATTATTTTATTTATTGAGTCATATTTCATGTGATTCCTACATATATAACATATTCACATGATATTACATCCCCTAAATTTATTGCGACTGTTGAAATCATTCTAGTCTCAAAAAAAAAAAAATTACGAAATGCAACATTTGATAAAGATCAACATTAAATTGTTTCAAAATATCACGGTAATAAAATGATTTTTTATTTCTCTAAAATGTGTTTTATCGTGACCTCAATTCATTGCAGAATAAAAGAATTTTGAGACAATTGCGACTGAATTGAAATTCAAAAAATGGAAATTTGTCTAAAAGATTTGCTTTACAAGAAATTTTTTTTTATTAATCTTCAACTTCAAATTGCAGCAATAAAATAAAGAATACTCTCGTTTTTCCAGATATTTCTGGTAATTCACAGAGAATAACAAAATTTTTATGATATAATGATAGGAAGACAAGTATTGTAACATTTTACTCCAGAAAATAGGGCATTTTGTCACGCTCACCAGCATCCTGATATTAACGATTCCTTAATTCATCACTATCACGCAAACTTCAATTGATGAATCGATAAAAATTCTATTCAATTGAATACTGAAAGTGCCTCGGCACAATTTCCATTGAAATTTGAACTTTCCGCTGATTTTGAAGCAAAACTTGTTATCGAGATGAATGAAAATTTCTCTCTACCTCTGATTTTCAGCTAATTATTCTTTAGAAATTAAAGATGAAAATTACATGATTAAATTCAATAAAAATTGACGAATAGTTGTACGAAACTAGGGAATTTTTAAAACGGAAATGTGGTCAACGGAAACAGGAAGGTCATTTCTAGCCGGAAGTTAGAAATTCGAGCGTCCTCGATATCCATAATCGAATGTGCACTTGTGTTTATGCACGAATATGGATCTTTGAGGCAATTCTCATTATCTCATGATTTTTTTTTGTCCTTCGTGCTCTATTTCGTGAATATCTTGAAAACTATTGAATTTATCGAAAAATATAAAGATGCCTTTTTTATAGAGGATTCAATTCTTCATAAATATGGTTTCTTGGCTTTTATCGATAAAATCAATAGTTTCAGAGATATCTGCTAAAAAAAGCTAAAAATCCTTCAAAATTTCACACAGAAATTTATTTATTCTCGTAGAAGCCTTCGTGATACTCACAACGAATTCACATTTTCCTGCAGCAGTAAAGAAACTAGTAATTAATGATTATCTGACAAGGACGTATTAATTAAGTCCAGAGTGAATCCAAAACGTCCCACAATTTCTACTTTTTAAGTAAATTTTTGACCTTTAAAATTACATATAAATCTTCTCCCTTTAATTTTATAAATTCAAAATTGATGCGAATTTTTTTTCATAAGTCTCGTGGATCATTTCGATGCTAATGAGGCTGGAAAGAATTTATTTTTGAATCATTCATGATTTTTCAAACAATTAATACCGTAAAAAAAAAGGACCTTTAAAGTAAAAATATAATTTTATTTTTTTAAAAATCCTGTAAAATTTGAGGAATAATTGCTTCTTCTTTTATTGAATGAAGCAGGAAAAAATTCTCGGTATTTTTATTATTCAACTTCTCGCGCAACAGAAAAATATGGATCAAAGATAATAATAAGTTTCGCAGAAAAGTTGAATAATTGCTGTTTTTTTTCAAGTAGCGAAAAAAAAAAAAAAAATTCCTTGAGAGTCTATCGATACCACGTGTTAATGAGAATAGTCTGCATTAATTCCTATCAGTGTCACGTATTATCAGGTGCATAAATGAGCAAAACATATTACTGACATTTTCACTTAAATTCCTGATATATTATTCAAGAAGAAAATCACCTCATCCACTTCAACCCTTTGACAACTGAAATAATTCAAGTTTAAAAAAAAAGGCAGATATTTTTTATTTCAACTTACACCATTAAAATAACACGTAATTCCAAATTTTCAAACATCAACAGAGTCACTGACACAATTTATTTGCCAAAAAAAAAAACGATTAATCGTTGAATTACTAATTTTTAATTTTTTTTTTTAATTAAAAAATGTTGGAATAGATTCTCAATTATTCAACACATTTTCCGCACTTTTCTCTACGTTTTTTTTCTCTTCTCTCGTGTTAAAATAAATTTGACAAATTGCAAATAATAAAAAAAAAAATTTGTACCGCAAGTTACGATGAGTGGAGATGAAGTGAATGTTTGATACGTTGAAGTCAACTAAAAGCTTAAGCTACCTGCTGCCTCCCACTATGAGATTATGATGATTGGTGCACTTTGTTATTATACAGTTTAATCGCATGTGTGTATGGAAGCAAAAATAAATGAAATATTGCCATTCACATTTAATTATCATTGAATTAATTTATCGTTGCTATCAATCGTAGTATTCACAGTTAATTTGAAGCAATAATTTGTGTATGAATTTATTAGATTAATACGATGATATTGTCGTGATATTTTTCACAGGGTCTATTTTTTTGAATGTGTAGACACGACGAGTGTCTGTGAGTTAAAAACTGCCGGAAGTATTTAAGTTCAATGGAAAAAGAAAGAAATCAATGAAACTTGAACTCGAAACTTGAAGAATTATCGAATACTAGATAATTTTTATCGGAAATTCTTTCCATTTTTCATTAGTTTTCTATGGTTTGGTGATTCATGAGACAGTAGATACTGGATTTGTGAATTTCTAAGGTCAATTTTTACTAATGCCTATTTTCTAGCTGAAATTTATCGAGCTTTTTTACGAAATTATCAAAAAAAAAAAAATTCCATCTCAATTTTTTTCCTCATTTCAATGAATTTTTCTCTGTACAAATTATCCAAATTCGAAAAATATCCATTTTTCTTCATAAAACTACTGAATTTACATATTTTTCCGTATTTTTGTCACTCACAATGTTTATTGAGGCATTTATTTTTATCTTCTTCTGTTGATATTCTTGAGATGTTCAATTTCCCATATTTCTTTTATTTTCTCGTGAGATAAAAATATCATGAATACGTCTGATGATTAATACTATTTCTCTTCTTCATATTAAAAGAGAAAATTTTTTTTTTTAATAAAATAGAGAATTATCTTATCCATCATTGTAACACGTCGTAACGATCACTTAACATTATTTATGATGATTGTGATAATTGTTTTGCCCTCGTTATCAAATACGACAATTTTTGTGTTTTAAAGTTATTGTTTCCCGCATTTCTCTCATTTGATATTGAAAAAAAATTTCCATTTTCAGATTTTTTTATATCTTGACATTATCAATAATCCTTCAATCTCTGATAATTTCTCGTTATTTTTTCTTGAATATTCAATGGAAATGAATAAATACAGAGAAAATTCATCTAAAATTTAATGCAACTTTAAATAGTTGTAAAAAAAAAACATCACGTGGAAACATAAAATTGTTGAATATTAAACTTGTAAATTTCTTGGTACACAAAAAATCTTTTCAACCGAAGCCCAAGCATTTACAGATTATGTTAGTGTCTGTTCTCTATTTTTTTCTTCTTCTTTTTCTTTTCTCAACTACCATCATTGTCCTCTTCAAAGCAACTAGACCCAAATTCACCAAGTGTTTTTACTCGTTGGAATAAGCGACAAGTAAGACTTTTTACGAGTATCCGAGACATGAACAAAGGAAAAGAGAAAAAAAATAAGTTTTGAAAAAAACACGAGTGACGTCAGCCAGTCATGATTAATCACTACGAAAATAGGAGAAGATGAAGAAAAATATAAACAGATCAAGACTCTTTTTTTTTTTAGATATATGGACCTTCAACTCAGCATCTGTGGTTTTCAGGGTTAAAATTTGACAATGTAAACTTCGTTGATTGAGAATCAGAAGTTTATAAATTATTTTTACAAATATCTCCGAGAATAATGGATTTAAGGGAAAATGATAGGATAACTTTTTTCTAGTTCTTGAAATTCTCTACAGAAAAGTCTCTCCTAACATGTTTTCTTGAATATCTCGGAAATGACAAAGTTTTTCAAAATTTCCCAAGAGATCTTTTTTGTAGCCGACAAAATTTTCCATAAAATCGTACCAATTTCATTTTTCCAGCCCCTTTTGCCTGAAAGATACGCTCAAAATACTAAAGAAATAATGAAACAATTATTTGCACGTGCACTAAATCAATTGAAATTAATTCATCTCATTCAATTCCACAAACCACAAGCCACGTTAAAAACTGGTTCAATCCAGATTATTAAACGGAGAATGAACACGCGTTCAAAATAGTCCCAAGTCCTCAAAAAATTCCACGCGCCTCTATTTATCCAACAAAATCCTCCAAAAAAAATAATAAATTCCCTTCAATTTTTTTAACAATTAAAATTGTCTCATATATTAAATTTAATTAAATTAATATTACAAATTGCAAATAATCCACCATCAAACAATAATGGCGCCAGAAATATTTCAATCCGCTTATCAATTACCAGTCTTTATTGACTCAGTCTTAATTCCGAAAAAAAAAAAAAAAGTTTTTTTTTTCAGTATAATTGAAACATGAAAATTCAATTTTAGAATAAAATAATGAAATGGGTGATGAAATTCAAAAAAAAAAAGTCTAACTATCCAGAGTGATTTAATGAATTTTTAATTTTATCAATGAAGAAAAAAAAAACCCAGAATTACATTTCAATTAAAAATCCACAATTAATAAATAATAATTAACTAAAATAATCCAGTAGATGTCGATTTCCTGGTGTTTTCCAACGTCGAAACAGGCAAAGACGTCACCAATTTTCGTTTTTTTTTTTTTTTTTTACAAATTTCACTCTCAATAATTAAACTCACATAATCCATCAATTAATCAAACTTATTTTTTAACTAAACTTTAGTTGTTTATTTTTTTTTTTTTTTTAATTTTTTAAACTTACTGTGTACGGTTTGCCAAGTCTTGGAAAAGTTGCCCGAACGGGAACAACCAAAGTGTCGAGGACAAACCTCTATGCTTATATATGAAACCGAGTCTCGTATTGCCCTCCCCCCCACTACTACTTTTAAAAATTTATACCATTTGATCAGACGGTTTCGGCCTAAAACGTTGTTTTCTCATTCTATCATCTCGTTAATTCCTTTCTATCGTTTGTTGCCGCACGCGCATTGTGCATTTAATATTCAGGAAAAAATAGGGGGGGAATTGAGAATGAGTTTGAGTTGAGTATCGAGTCAATTGTCGTTTTTTTTTTCGTTTTTTTATTTTTTGGAGTGATTGCGCAATTGAAGGCAAATGAAGTATTTTTCGAAGTTCTTTACGGGCTGTAATGGGAATTGTAACGTAGTTTAAAACCAAAAATAACGCGAAATTAAGTAATCTTGTTGAATAAATAGAGTAAATCTATCTGTTTGTATAGTGGGGGTCTTTCGAGATAGTATCGGTCTTAATAGAACGGAGTAATTCAATTTTACTCATTTTTTTTCAAGCATTTTGGGTTTTTTTTCTTCTTTTGGAGTTGGAATAACTCGAAAACTAAGTGAGGTAGCAATTATTTCGTAGAAATTTTTGTGATAGTTCTTGATAATATCTGCCAAAAAGATCCTGCTGTAAATCTCCTTATCTTGCCTTTGTTTCCGAGATATTCCCCAAAAAGCAAACTTCTATTTTATCAAATTAGAAGCGTCATAGTTTACAGAATGAGACACTTTCACAGCAGTAACGAGCATTGATACACACTACTGATAAATGTACACGTGGACATGAAACTTGTTAATGTCTCATCATTTACTGACGTTAAACAATTCATTTTTTTAAAAATTAATTCTTATTATTCTTAAGTTAATGAAAATTGATAATAAATAATTTAACGAAAAAAAAAAAGGCCAACGAGACAAATCCATTGGCTTTATTGTCTCCAATTAGTAATTATAAGAAAAATAACCACCGATTAGTGCAACAATTAATCTCAATAAAAAAAAAACAGAAAAAAAATCCAAAACATTGCGCAATATTGATTAAAGAGATGAAAAAAAAAAAAACAATGTATTTGATGAAAACAGACGAACATATTCCCATTGGAATATTTAATTTTTTTTTCTGTGTCTCCTGATTTCACATATAATTCATGAAGCAGTGCGCAAACGATAGTATAAAGTTTACCTACGCATTTATAATTTTATGACACTCACACAAATTCATATTTCTCTCGTGTTATCGTAGAAGACATATTCTAGCAAGGTCGTCTGAACGACTTCATATTATCTGACGTCAATGAGTGAAAGAAAAAAGCCTAAGCCTATTTCCCCCAAAAAACGGAATAATTAATACACAATTAAATATTTGACTAATTAATTGATGAAGAAATTTGATTAAAATTGCTTTTTTTTGCGGCAAAAACAATGCGTGTTTCCTCAATTTGAGCAAAAAAAAAACAAAAACTCCAAATAATCAAAACTCCAATTAATTAATAAATTGATGCAATTGACTTTGAAAATAAACTGAAATAATTTAGATACTTGTGAGAGAAAATTTTTTAAAAAATTAAAGCATTCAAACGAAATATATTTAGTTCCTGTTGAAATGACTTTATCATTGTGGATGAACGTGTCTAGATAAAAGTGCACATCATAAATTTTGGAATGAAAAAAACAATTGTCGAGTAAATCAAGGCCTAAAAGAGAGACGTTTAAAGGAATCACAGCAAATATTGACATTTAATTTCATCACAAATCCAACACAGAGAACAATGTGTTTGTTACGAATTCATTGATAAAAAATTTTTTTTAATAGAAAGAAATTGTTCGGCGAATCAATTGGTCAAGTATATCATGCAGAACATGACTCATTGCTCAAGTGTGACGTCATATTGTTACGAGAAAGGAGGCGAGCGACCGGCAAGACAAATATATGGTTCATTATCATCATTTTATAACTATTGACTCTATAATTCTGTCAATTCTTCGTCTCTGGTTAATTCTCCCCTCTACCTGACGCAGACGCGCTTTCTTCTGGGAGAAAAAGCGGCAGAGTTCTCTGGATTCGAATGTAAAGCCTCGACAGCCCAATATAAATGCAATCAGTCTCGCGTAAAAACCCAGTCATTTAATCCTCAATTTATGTAATTATCAATGGTCAATGATTTATCAATTACGAAAGAATCGTTCTTCTTTTGGTTTATTTACTTCATTTGTTTTCTTTTCATGAGTAATATGAAGTCGTTAGCCTGAATTGCTATCGAAGATCATACAAACAGTTGTTGTAACAAGAGAAAGGTCAAGAAGGACAGTTCTGGTCATTCACCTTCCTCTATTCTAACCATATCATCTCTTGTATCACATGCGAGAGAGATTCGCCATCTATCGGCAAAATTTGGGCATCTTTAATGCACATGCTCGAGCATTTCCCCATTCAAACGACTATGATAATATGCGCAATGATTCTAAGAGCCTAGAGGTATAAGATAATAGGGTAAAATAGGTGTACATTACTAATTGCAAGATTCGCTGATAAATCAATTTTTTTTTTATTTTCCCCTTCAAAGAATAATTGACTTGCATGAGAGGAAAATTCTGTTTCATTCTAAAATTAAATATCTTATCAATTATGTAAAGAAAACAATTGTACGTCTCATGAAATTTCATGAATTCTCCATTATTCTTCAGATCATTTGGATTTTTTTTTTTTATATTGAATTTCAATTTAATGAATTCTTCATGAAATTGAGATGAAGTCATAACGTAAAAATTTCATCTGCAGAGTAACTAGAAACTTCCTGTTGTTACCACGTGTGTTTGATAATATTATCGAAGACTCTCTCTAATTTCATGGGTCTAAGTGCGCATTTAGGTAACAATTGCTTATTCAAACATTCCATTGATTTTTGAGGGGTAAAAAGGAAGTACTTTTATGATTTTTAAATCACAATAACAAACAAGACAAATTATCATAAACACTGATGAATCATAAACCCTATAATCGATTAATAATTGCTGTTATATGTGAATATGATTATCATTATTTATTTATGCGTTCAACGCAAACGAAATGATGTGAATTATCAAGGCAATTCACTTACTCACGTTTCAACGAACGTAATTCGTTTTTTTTTTATCGTAGAAAAAAAGAAGTAGTCGAGCAGGAAACTCTTGAAAAGAAGAGCAGAATGAGTTAGGATTTATTTTTTATGAAATTATGTGTTGAGATAATTTTTTTTTTGATTTATGATAGTCAAAATATGAACAGAAATTTGAAATAAAGGGTTTAAAGAAGAATAGTCAAGTGGTGATTACTTTAAATCACTTCAAAAGCACCCGTTTCCGGTCCCAGACACTGGGAGCAATCTTCCGGGGTCGATATACTCTTTGTACCGATCTTTTTTCGTGCAAATATCACAATCAATCGAACAAATCCTAATCAATTATCGAGGAATCTAATGTAAAAATTGAAAAACTCACCTAATCATAATACCAGAGGTTGAATAAACAGGAAAAAGCTCACTCATCAATGCAACAATCACTTCTTCTTGCTTTCCAATCAATCACCCTTAATTACTCATTAAATATTCGTTAACATCGAGGAGTATGTGCAACAATCGAGAGCAAACTCGTGTGCTCCAATGATATACGATAACTAAATAACTCAGGAAGGGGTCACTTCGTGGCTAGTCTGTGTCAATATGGAATGGAGCAAAGCTCTTCTCTACCTCCAGGGACGTCGTTGAATTGGGCCCCCAAATCGGGCACCTCTCTCGTACTTCTCTCTTTTCCCCACTATTCGTCTCTGGAAAATCAAAATATTTCCATATTAAAAGTTGTGAAATTGGATAATTTAAAAAAGTTGCAGATAACTTATTTTTCAAATATCTAAGAAACTACTGGGCTTAGATTAAAATGTCTGGAGAGCTTTTTTGTAGAAAATTTCTCCCACTGAATTCTTCTAAACTTTATAGTTTCCAAGATATTCCTAAAAACTACAAAAAAAAATAATAACTTTAAATTTTTCAGCAAAAACAATTTCTTTTCTGCATTCCATCAACAATTACCTGCAGCCTTGATTGCAAGTATGAATTTCGTAATATCAAACGTTCTACACATTGTTATTGGCATTTATATCTTGATCGATATTAATTTCTTGACAGGACGAAGTGGAGTGCGAATTACACGTTCCTCGTGTCTATTCATTTTTTTTTCACGCGTCTCTGAGCCTGAAGGTGAATCAATTAACTAAAAAAAAAAAAAAAAAAAATCAGCATAAGTAATTAGCCAATGAGGCCAGGATTTCTTTGACTTCCGCAAAGTATTTACATGGATTATATAAATAAATAAGAAGTCTGATGCAACTGTGCACCCTTCTTCTTTTGTTAAAAATTAAAATTACTAAAAGACTTTACCGTCCACTTTAGTAATTCGACGGTCAGAGCAATCATTCTATTTGTTCGAGTCGTCATAATATTCATGTGTGATAAGAAAAAATTCCAGAGACATCGAGACTCTTTACTTTTTAAAATCATGTATCTTTCAATTCAATATTTATTTAAACTTCAGAGCTTTTTGCATTGAACTCTCTTCAATTTTTCATAGATCGAAGAAATAATCCGATATTAACGATATTTGCAAATTTCATGAATAAAAATCATTGATCAAATTATGTTCATTAAATTGACAGGAATATTCTGCGAATTAAATTGAAAAAAATAAAAAAATAAAACATTTATTGTTACAAAGTGGCAATAAAATTTAACATTTGTGTTTCTGCCTCCTTACAGTTTGTATAGTTCTCAACGTTTAGGATAGTATCCAACGCCTAACCAGTGGTATAATGTTCCAATTATGTCATTTACACGTTGACTCACAAGGGTCAATTTGTTCATGTCCGGTACTCTACACCAACTTCTAATGAAACATTTACTTCTGTTATATATTTCGTTACTCGTTTATTCAATATCTCGGAAATTTTACTGGGCCAATATGTATTTTCTTGAAAATGGCGCCAATTTTTATTTTCAAATATTCAAAACTTTTCGATTGCAAAAAAGTAATTTTCTCCTGCTTGCAATTTCTCTTGGGAGATATCTTTGGAACAAGTGGATTTAGAAGAAAATACCAAGAGACCTTATTTGTAGAGAATTTAAAAAGCTACAAAATGGGTAGCTTGGTAATTTTACTTAAATCCAATAGTTCACAAGATATTTACGACATAATAACCAAGTTGGTTTTTACTCGAAATCACGTAATCCAGAGTTTAACTACAATCTCCACAATTAGAACGCCTTTTTCTCCTTCTGCATCTTGCATCCGGTCAACACACAGAATCCATTAGAATATATACGCAGAGGCACAAACACATGGACAGAGAGAGAGAGAGAGATAAACCTAGAGAGACAGCTTTTCCACTTCATTCATCGGAGCATTCAGTCGGCCTTTGAAGGTTGTTCAGTTGCAGAAAAAAAAAAAGGAATAAAAAAAGAAAAAGAAAAGGCTAACACGTAACTAAGAGAGAGGGGCTGTAGACTTGGTTCAGCATAAATTCCTTTCTTATTGCGGAATTAAATGCAGTAATATTGGTACCAGCAAAAAATACAGATAATTCATGATCTAGACACGATTAATACACCTCCCTCCCCCTCCCTCCTCCAAAAAATTGAGTAAAAATCGAAAAAAAAAGGGAGCTGGCTAAAAAAAATAGGGTAAAGTCTATAGGAAGACTATAGCTTATCGTCTAAAATTAATCCAAAGGAAAAATCAAAGTAATTCGATTATTTTTTTCGTTGGAAAAATCAATGAATTCCTCAGGATAAATGAAATTGTAGCTTACAAAGAGTCGATGTGAGTGACCGCTCATACTCGATGGTACAAACTGTATGTAGAAGGCACTCATTCTATCTCTCTGTCTCTATCACTCCTTTGGAGTTTGAGGTAAGAGGTACTTTCACTTCTGGCTGCACACGAAGACGTCTTGGCCTGGGGTATCGAGTGATTCATTCGGCTCCCTCGTGATTCATTGCAGGGGAAAAGGCTGCTCTCTCGGGCTCTTTCTGCATCCTGCTAAAGCCTGCGAAATTCCATCAGCAGAATACTTCCGAGTGAATTTTTACAGCTGTAGAAGGGGCAAAACGGGTGTTTCAAGTTTTTTTTTTTTCAAAATGGGATTTTGGAGTTTTGGGTGGGATGAAAATTGTTGTGAATGAAGAGAAATTGTTGGAGCAAAAGAATTTCATGTTAAATCGTTCCCTCAGGGATCCCCTCCCCCCTCCTCCCCCCATTTCATCCCACTCTACATGATCACTTGCCTTTTTTTTTAACGAAAAAACCCAATAATTTCTGGTAATACGTGCAAATCTGCATTCCATCAAGAAAATTCCCTCACCAACTAATACAGGAAGGTCTGACGATCCAGATTACATTCCCACGCTTTTGTAAAGGTCAAAGGTCAATTATTCCAGTCACAAACCGATAGAAAACCGCAAAATTCCTTCCAGATTCTTTCCTAATTATCTCTGAAACAAATGGATTAATCAAAAAATCCCAAGAGACCTTTTTCGTGGAGAATTTGAAGAGCTACAAAAAAGGTTTCCTGTCTTTTCCCCCAAAATCCAATGGTTTCCATGGTATTTCCCCGAAAACAGATAGAAAAAAAGAGAAGAGAATTCATACTTTTACCTCTTAACTCCTGCATTCCTCTTTCCCCCAAGCATTCACCAACGTTGCATTGAACAGTGGAGGATTCTCCCACGTGAAAGGATACGCCATTGTCTTCCAATGAGCAAAAAGTCTCCTTCAAAAAAAGATCCAGATTTCCTCATTTGGTCTCTGTAAAAATTCTCAAACTCTTCAATTCACCAGAGATCGGCAAAAAAAGAAATTCACATTTTTAATTTTTTAATTTTTTTTATTTCTGTAATTTCCATCGAAAAAATTTTAATTACTCTCTTAATGAAAAATTTGGATTTTCAAATTTTTCAGTAGTTTGAAAATTAATTTTTTTTTTTAATAATTTTAATTACTATTGTAATTAAAAATTTGACTGATGAAATTTTATAATTCTTTTTCTTATTCGAAATTTTGATTCTTTCTTACTTATTAATTGATTGGAATAATTAATTTTATAATAAAATCAACGCTACTATGTTTAATCTTCCCAAATATAACCGTCTTTCAGACAAAAATTTTGAGTTGAGAGTGTTAACTAAATGTAAAACAAATAAGAACTTATAATTTAATCCAATCTAAATGACGCTTATATGAAATTTATAATTCAATTTAACTAATAAAAATGTTAATAAGTTTAATAAAGAAAATAACTATGAAATTCCATCACTCAAATTTTAAATTACAATAGTAATCAAAATTGTTGAAAAAAAAAAAATTAATTTTCAAACTAATGAAAAATTTAAAAATCCAAATTTTTCATTGAGCAAGTAATTAAAATTTTTTCTCTGAAAATTACAGAAATAAAAAAAATTAAAAAATTAAAAATGCGAATTTTTGTTTTACCGATCTCTTCAATTCCCTTCTTTTTTTCAGCCAAGAAGTCATTTTAATCATTAACCCCATGTTTTTCCTCCATAAAATCCTGATTTTTCCTTCGAAAATCCAGAAAAATTCATCATTATCTCGATCTGCAAGTCATCAACCGAAAAACTTACCCATTGGAATGTCCTCTGCATCACATTTCCCTCCAAAAAAAGCTAAATCCGCCATTTGCATTTCTATTTCTGTCTCATATCCTTGCTGTCTATATCCAGCAAATAATAATAATAATAATAAATAAATAAATATAATAAAAATAATACAAGAAAGGTGGTGGGGGGGTAAGTGAGAGGGTAAAACTTGAATGAACTCCTAGCTCTGTCTTCTAGTTAATTCAACGTGAATAGCCGCAACGAGAGAGAGAGAGAGAAAGACACGAAAAGGATGAAAAAGTAGAAGAGTGGGGAGAAAACCTGAATGATCCATAGAGTCAGAAAGTATGCAGGAGTGGGGAAGGAGGGGGGGGGGGGGGAGGTAGAATGGGTGGCTGGCAGTGCCGGTTGTGTGTTTCAAGACGATGGGAAACGCTGTGGTGTAGGGGGGTCTCTAGCATTCGGAAATGGCCGCGGGAAAGTAGAGACGTATACGATTTTATCAAACACACACACACACACACACATACACATAAATTGTCTCAAATCCCATGAAAATCAAAGGGTTTCAATACAAGCCCTTTATCCCTAAAATTTAATAATTAAAAAAAAAAAGTACAAGTGAAGTGCAAGAAATGCTCGTTTTAATAAAATAATTAATTGTGACGTCAATTGGATGACAGTTTTGGTTATATTAAATTAAGTTAAGTCTTTACATGTCGATATTATATTTTTACTTAATTAAAATTAACAATATAAACATGGCCGGTGACAGTACAAGAAACAATGATATTGGTGGGGGGGATGAACAGGCTGCATCAGCGAGGGAACAACATTCCAGAGTGGGCGGTATTCTGGAATGCAATCCACACGGTAACAGAAATTCACTGGACGAACAAAATGAGTTCACTGATGCTGTTTGTCACTATGGTTCAAATGTTGATGCTGGTGGACTATCATTTATTGAAGTTTGTCAGGTAAATATATATATATATATAAAAAAAAAGGCTGCATTTAGGATTTTATTCTCATTAATTTTACTTCAATTTTTTGCAGATTCGAATGCAGAACATATTCCCGCAATTTGCACCACCACGTTTTGCCTGTGACGACTCGGTTGAACTTACTGCTGAGTGTCTGGCCAATGACGTCATTAGGTATCTCCTGAAGGAAGACATGTATTTGATCTCAAGGGATCCAGTTTCACGCAGTATGCGTCATAATGTATACCAGATGCTAAATAAACACAGCATTCTGTTCACTAGCATGGTAAATCGACTCAATGTTGTACCAGATACTGCATATGAGGCATTTACTGGAGTTGCTGATGAGCTTTTTCTTCATGGGGGCATTACATGGGCCAGAATCGTTTGTTTGTATGCTTTTATGGGGAGATTGGCTCTTTGGGCAAGGGATGGACGAATGGTGGAACTGAGGAAGAAACTGCCACTTTATGTTGCTAGGTATATTGGAGAGGAGATTACACATTTTATCAAGGGATATGGAGGCTGGGTGAGTTGTTGAGAATTTCTTCAAAGGATTCGCTTGAATATATTTTTTTAAAACCTTTCGGCATTTTTTATTCTTACAGGAACAACTCTGCATAGAATATCCGGTTGCTGAAGAGGTCAGTGGAGCTGTTTGGAGGAGCCTCTTGATGACTGGTGCAACACTGAGTCTCGTTGCTACTATCTTAGCTGTGACCTCTTAACACAAAATTATTCTCCATTTTTTTCTTTGCTCGCCATTTTTAACACGTTAGAGACAAAATGAATCACGTACTTATTAATCCTGTGATTGTGTTTTTTTTTTTTTTTTTTTCACTTGAAATGCCCATTTTACCCCATTTTCTATAATGAGAAGATTATAAAAATTTGTGTTTCTAAATTTTTTTATACAATTTAGGTAGTTTTTTTTGAACTTATCAATTACTTTATCACTATTTATTGTGTAATTTATTCTAGATAGAAGTGTATATGAATTTATCATGATTTTTTTTTTTTTTTTTTTTTTTCAAAGTAAAAGAATGCGCTTGTTCATAGAATTATTATCATTCAGAAAAAAAAAATTATAGGTGCATCCCAATTTAATTATCACTGCGTGTTTATAATTTTATTAATAATTCAAGAATTCATCCGTATGTAGTAGATTTTTTAAATTTAATAATTGAACTTATCAATGTTTTGTAACAAATGTCTGAGGAAAATAAAAAAAAAAAATGTAAAAGAATTTTTACGTTTTTTCTTCAATGCATTACCTGATGATTTGGAAAAAAAATATGGGATTAAGAATAAAAATAGAATTTCGTACTAAAATTTTTATTAACTACATCAGAAATTCCGACAATAATAATAAATTGAATCTAATTCAATTTAATATAGAGTTTACAAGCGTTCTCCATAAAAAATAGTGAAAACAAGGTGGTATTTTTTATTTTTCTATTAATTCAACTATAATATACTTAATTTTTTTTTTTTTGTTTAATTCATCATTTTCCATTTCAATTAATAATTAAATATACCGAAAAACTTTCATAACTTTTAAAATGATAGAAAAAAAAAAAAAAAGTGTTATATTCTTCTCATTTTAACTCCAATTATTCAATTATCTATGTAATATATTTACATTATCTTACTCACTCCTTTCAATTCTTAAATTTATTCAATTTTCCTTCTTTTTTTTTTCTTCTCATTAATGAAAAATAAAAATCGCGCAATTTTTATTCAATCAATGTCAATTGAAGCGAATTTTCTCAATATAAAAATTGGAATTAATTGGAAAATATTTATTGTTATAATTCAATTGAATTATACAAAACTTTAATGATATATTTTTCTTATTTTTGTTTTTTTTTTTTTTTTTTCATTTTCTGTATTTTTTAATAAGTCACAATTAATTTCTATAATAGAGAGTCCATTTTTAAATATCAATTCTTGGCCTCGTGCTTAACGTAATACTATTTATTCATTATTAATCGAGAAAAAACAATAATCATTCTTTATCCTTGTATCCTGAATTTTTCAGAGGAAATTATTCAGTTACATTTTCCCCTAAATCCACTTATTTTTGAGATATCTAAAAAAAAAAAAAAAAAAAAAAAAAAAAACAATTAATTATCGTTACTCTATCAAACTCGATGAGGGAACGAAGCAAAATTTTAGCATTTTCTTAATTTGAATGTCCACACAGAACTATTCATCATTAAATTATCCATCTATTTTACTGTACAAACATAATTGGGAAAAGATAATGTTCAATGAATTTTGAAAATTTTGAGCAATTACGATAAACATTTTCATTGAAAATAAAGAAAAAATTTAAATATAAAAAAATCCATTTAATTGAACACTATCATTGAACATTAATTGAAAATTCCAATTATCAATGCAGTTAATCTACTCTATGCAGACACACGAGAATTATCGATTGCTACAATTGCAATATGTCCATGCATTAACGACTACCATTTTTAAATCATTTTATTCAACCCTTGAAGACAAATTTAGCATCAATCATTTGGTCCTCAAAGAGTAAATATCATTAGAGTTATTCTTTTAAAATCAAGTTGTTTTGATAATTATGGCAGTTGTAGCCTGGACGTGTCCTTTGACCGCGATAGAGAGAAAAAGAGAGACAGAACAAGGGAATTCATCAGTAAAGTGATGTTTAATTTTAATTAATTAATTAAAAAATTGAATATCTTTGAAACGATCAGATTTGAGGATAAATATCAAGAGATCTTTTTTTTGTAAGACCTAAAAGTTCTTTACAAAAAAAGATCTTCAATGTTTTTACTCTTCCTAAATCCCTTCGTTTACAAGATTATCATAAAAAGAACAAAAATTAGTCTATTCTCGTTTGGAGATCACCATTTTGGCTTGTTTAATCATAATTTTAAACTAATTTATTCAATTATTTCAACAAACAAATTAATGATAAAGAACAAACAAAGTTTAATTATATCTATGTATTGTTTTTTTTTTTTTCCTTTTAATTGTCATAAACCTCCAATTATATTTAATCCATTACTAATTTTCGCCGAAAAGAACGAAATACGAGAGTTAACAAGTGTTTAAAAAATGTTTCTCACCACATTTCACTTTTTAAATTGTCTCTCCGTAATTAACAAAGTTAGTCACTTATTTTCACCAATAAACACAGTTATTGAATGTTTAAATTTTTTTCATTTTTTTTTTTTTTTTTTAAGTATCTCGAACCGCCACCATGCAATAAAAACACTAATACATTTAAAGACTCGAGAACGTGTAGTTAAACACAAAAACACAGAATTTTTATTAATTTTCCAAATTCTTTAATAGTTCTCTGACTGTCATTTCGGGGAAAAATTTAGCATTGACATTAGTTTTTTTTAATATTCTCAATTTCTGTCTTGCCCAGAAATCATTTTTGTTCTTTTTTTTTTTTTTTTCTTTTCTAATTATATATATATCCTTTTCTTGTTTTTGTTTTATTTTTTCTCACGAAGTTATCACAGTTGAGGCGGTCGCGGGAGGGATAGAAATGGAGGAGCAGACAATTGCATCCTTGATAAGATGTGTATCTTCATATTTAATGATTTTTTCTTCTTTATTTTATTCAGTGTAGTCCCACCATTCTTTCTCATAGCCCTCATGAACGTGCTCAAGTAATACCTTTCTTCGATTGTCGCAGTATCTAAGAAAAGGAAAAAAAAAATGGAAATTATTCAGATGGATATAGAGTAGAATTATTTTTTATTTGGAAAAATGATCATTCCAATGAAATTTGGCTTGATACAGATTTTCTAGCCAAGATTTGGAGAGGTATCCCTTTCAATTGTTGGTAAAATGCACTTTTTTTGAAAATATCTCCTGAATTTATCATAAATAATTATTAAAAACAAATTTTGCCATATATTTTCTAACGGAAATTTCCTTAACTTTCCAATGGAAGCATCAGAAATTATCTATCTCGAATATTTTCAATGATTCCAAGAGATTTTACATAATATTTAGCCCACTTTCTCCCAGTATTTTAATGAATAAATTTACCGGTATTTATCCTGAACCTTTTGCTTGATATCAGCAAGATTTTCACTTGTAATATTCCTCTCAAGATACTCGGACAGCAATTCAGTTGCACCCTCGAGATCTTTCTGATTATCCTCAAAGATTACAGATTGATTATTCTTACGTAAATAATAAGCAAAAACGTATGTATACGTTAATGTCTGTCTGCACAAGCAGAGAATATCGACAGCTTTCTTCAAGAATTGAACCTTAAACAAAAGAATACATGATGAAAATTAAATCCTCGATACTTTCCTCTAAATCTCATTATTTCAAAAATTAATTACCTCAATCCAAGACATATTGTGCTGTTGCATCTCCTCCATTTTTTCCTTGACACTAGCATACAATTTACTCTCGAATTTCAATGACTGCAAATGATTCATATATCTATTGCAATAAAACAAGTATCTCTGTAGTGCTGAACGTGATTTTTGTTGTGTATCTCTGGCAGCTTTAGCTTCTTCCTCGTCATAACGATTACAATTGTACCAGCTTGAACCATGTGGTTCCCATGGGCCCAAACAAACCCAACAGAACTCAGTCTTACAGTTCTGATTTTTACAAACCATATGATTACATCCACCATCTTTCTCAATAGTGACATTACACTTTGGACATTCTTTAGTATTAGCAGCTATCCAGTTTGATGTTTCTGAATCATCGTCACATTTTTTAATCCATTTACGTAATAAATGGCATTTAACTGGATCATGCCAATTTTCACCGCAATGAAAACAAAATGTGTGGGCACATTTACATGTTACTGGCTTTGGCTCAACATATTGAACCTTGATTGCACTGTTGCAATCAGGTGATGGACACCACCTCAATAGCCTGTTACACTCAACAAAACTATTTGTTATGAGATGCTGATACTTGAGCTTGACTTTTGAGTCTTTAACAAGACGCATGACACTTGCATCATCAACAAGAATGTCACATGCATGTGCAGCACATGCTATTGTTTGTCCAACACCTTCCTCCATGATTTTTGTTGTTAAATATTCACCCCAACAGCCAGCACAAAAACGATGGCCACACTCCAATCCAGTCATCATTGATGATGGCAATGTTGTGAAACAAATACCACACTCTTCAGTGCCATTTGTAGATGTTCTTCTCGATAGAGAACTTTGAGCTGATCTTGATCTGCTAATGACTGGACCTTTCCTAAATGGATTAACAACTCTAGCCTCTGCAAATAATTTGTCCTGATCGCCATCATAAAATCTCTCCATCAGCTTTTCCTTGTCCCACTTAAAATGGTTCAGCAGTATTCTCGTGGTTGTTGCTGGAATCTACAGAAGAAAAAAGAGGCATAAAAAAATCCAGAAATCCGAAGGAAAAAAACAAAGATGCTGTTACCTCAACAACCGTATTGACTTCCTTGATGCAATCCACCATGTGCTGTACAATTTCTTCAGTCGTCAGTACTTCAAATGGATACTCATCAGCATCATTAGTCCTTTCCCGTTGATTACCAGGCTCACATTCCATAGCAAAGTCCACATCATCACCACTGGACTCATTTCCCGAATCCACTTCGTCGTAAAGTGTCTCCTCTTCTGAATCCATTTTCTTCGTGGAAAATCCTTCGAAAAAATAAAAAAATAAATAAACACATTAATTGTGATGCGTGATAGAAAAAGATGGCACTCAATCGACCCAGTTTAACTTTGTTCCACATTCCCACGATGAAAAAGAAATGAAGAAATTCACATTGAATTTGCTTTGACGAAGAAACAACGTGAAATTAATGGAAAATTAATGGCGTGTTACTTTTTAATGAAATAAGAATTCACAAAAAAAAAAAAAAAAAATACGACAATTTTCAGAATAAAAAAAAAACATTTCATCACTCTCGTGACGTCACGAAAGTCTTTCCCAAAGGTCTAGGGATTAAATAAAAAGAGTTAATTTGACTTTATCACTTGACAAATTTACCTCGAATTGAAATTGAAACGAAGGATTTTTTTTGATAATTATGCGAACTCCTTTGTGAGGCTTTTTACAATTCACTGAAGAATGGAAAATGTTCCTCTCCGTAGACTGACGCACCGATGACTACAATCACGGAAGTACCTCCCCCCCTTCCACTCTCTTTAAATGCTTCAGGGGCAAATAATGCTTCATGTGATGACAAACAGGTGCCGCTGGCCTGACATTTTATTTTAGAGAAAATATTTATATTGCTGTATGATAATTCACGTTTGCAAAATGTACAATGGAGACTTGGGGCTTATTTTTGATGATTTATCTCGAAAATCGCTGGATTTAGGAGAATTTATGAAGAGACCTTTTTTGTAGCCCTTTAAATTTTCTACAAAGAACTGTTTCTACTAAAATAATTCTATCTCTTTTAATCACCGAAATATTCTGAAAAATACAAGAAAAATAGACTTTTTCTCTTTTACCTTTCACTATCGAGTTTCAAATAAGCGCCTTCTTCCCGCGCAATCGATAATTGTCCTTTGCAAAATTCTAACCTATCGAGGCCACCAAAAAAGAAGCACTAAAAATCCCAAAAATTCAAATAAACACACTCGAAAAATTTATTCAATTTTTTGAAGCAAAAAATCCGATTCTCAATGATTAAATTCACAAAAAGATTTTTTAAATGTTTTTTTAAACGTCCTAATTTGTGTTTTCTGTTGATTGAAATGACAGGAATCAGCTGTTGGCCACACAAAGAAGAGAAACAATCGTCACTGAAGACATTTTCTCTCTCTCTCTCTCTTTTTCTACGACCAATCCAACGAGCCAAACATAATTTCGGCTATTCTCACGACAGTGAAAGCCTTTGGGTTATGTTTTCCAAAACTTTTTTCCCGAAAAAAAAAGAGACAAATATCTCAAATTGTCTCAAAAGATGAGGAAAAAAAGTGAAATAAACGTTGTGGCTTACTTACGTAATTCAGAAGAACAGGAGCCTCAAGAAATTACTTGAAAAGTATTCTATTTTCTCTATTTTTTTTCTCTATTTGATAACAACGCTTAGGAAATGGACACAGGGGAAAGGCACAAGCGACTGGAACAACGGATTTACGAATTATGACGAAGTTGACCGAGTAAATGTCAAAGAGAGAAAATAATAATAAAAGAGATGAAGTAGTTCACCCCGTAAGCATGTATTAACCTCCCTCACAACAGCAAAAAATCTTTGAATTTCTTTAATTTAATTTGAAAAAAAAAAAAAAACTTTTAAAATGTTTATTTATAGATAAATTGATTATTGCTATGCAAGAGAAAATGACGAGTTTATTTTTTTTATTTCTACTCGTTTCATCCAATCTGAATTATTCAAAGAGCTTTATTTGCAGGATTTAATTGGTTTATTTTAGCTTTAATTTTTAAAAAGAACAAAGAAACATGAGTTTACCAACTCTGAATGATTTTGTGATACTCGAGAAAATTGGAGCCGGAAGTTATGCGAGTGTTCACAGAGGGTTGAGAAAGGTATGTTTTTCATTTTTTTTTTTTTTTTTTTTATTGTTATTTTTATCGAGAAACACGTGCAGGAAAAGTTTTAATGGAAAAATGCTGATTTATTGTGATATTCACAGGAGGGTAATCAAGAAGTTGCAATTAAGTGTGTGGATAAAACGACACTTTCAAAATCAGCCATTGATAATATTATTACGGAGATTAATTTATTGAAAATATTGAAACATGAAAATATCGTTGAAATGAAGGATTTCTTTTGGGACGAAGGGTTGGTTTTATTCTTTATTATTTTTGTTTTGAAGGAAATGGGGTGAATTTCAAATGGAAAATATTCAAATAAAAAAACTACAAAAAAAAAAACGATTTTTTATGTTCTAAACATGAAAATTCGCTGAAAAGAAGGGGAAATATTGGAGATAGATTTTTTTCGATGATTCCAATGGAAAGCTGAGAAAATTTGCGTTTGATAACACATGTCAGAATTTATTTTTAGGAATTTTTTAAAAAATCGGTTATTTTGACTCAAAATTAAAGGCATTTTCCACTCGATTCTTGACCTATTTCAGTTTTTTGGCGATATCTCTGGTTCTATTGGTCGTAGCGCATTGGGGTTGCGCGCAAATGAAAGATGAGATCATTTGCCATCGATATATGTGGTCTCAATAAAAAATATCGATTTTTCGAGGAATTATAGGGATAAAAGTAATTTTCACAAAATGTGCTACAAGTCCTTGAAAAATCAATATTTTTTTGTTATGGCCACATGAATCGATGGCAAATGAGCTCAGCTTTCATTTGCGCGCAACCCCAATGCTCTACGCCCAATAGAACCGGAGATATCCCCGAAAAGGTGATTTTTACCAACAAACAAAAGGCTTTACCTCAAATCTGCCTCCGAAAAAATGGAATTTTCAAAACATGAGAGGAAAACATTTTTGAAACATGTTTTCGACCTCAAATTTCCTCAGCTTTTCAATGCAATCATCAAAAAAATTCCATCTCCAACTGTTTCACTGGAAATCTCCATTTTCCATGATTTTTTTCCTGAATTTTGGCAATAAATGCAGACGAATTTATATCGTGATGGAATATTGCGATGGGGGTGACTTATCAAGCTTTATAAAGAAAAAAAGTAAATTACCAGAAGCAATCTGCCGCAAGTTTCTTCAGCAACTTGCACTAGCCCTCAAGTACCTGCGTTCCCACAACGTTTGTCATATGGATTTGAAGCCCCAGAATCTGTTATTATCGAGAAAACCAGTCATGAGATTAAAAGTTGGAGGTTCGTGATTTTTCATATATCTAATGATTAAAATAACAGTATTCTTCAAGTAACTAGTCAAATAGAGAAACAGAACGAGTCTATTTTCCTCCATTTTGCCGTCTTGTTAAATGCATAAAGTTCAATTTTATTCCGCAGATTTTGGATTTGCTCAATACTTGTCTACCTCGGAACAAAAATTCTCAATACGTGGCTCTCCACTTTACATGGCACCAGAGATACTGCTACGTCACGAGTACGATGCACGTGTGGATCTCTGGAGCGTGGGAGTAATTATGTATGAATGCTTGTTTGGAAAAGCTCCCTACTCGAGCAGTAGCTTTCATGAATTAGCGGAAAAAATCAAGAGTTGTAGAACAATTGAGGTATTTTCTATAAATAAAAACAATTGAAAATTGTAGGCTTCCCCCGAAAAACCTAATTTTCCACGTAATTCCTCAACAAATTCTTCTTCCACAGATTCCCAAAGGTTCACATGTTTCTCCAGAATGCCAGAATCTGCTCACATCCCTTCTAAAACACGATCCAGATCAACGAATAACCTTTGAACACTTCTTTGCCCATGAATTCTTGGACCTTGAACACGCGCCGACACGAGAGAACTATGAAAAAGCAGTTGCTCTAGTCTCACAAGCGGTAAAAGCCGACACCGAAGGAAACAACTCAGAAGCTTTTCATCTCTACTGCGAGGCTCTTCGCTTCTTCATTCCCCAACTAACAAGTAACTCTTCCCACACAAGAAAACCCATCCATTGAATCAAAGTAAATCATCATTAATTTCTCTAGACGAGTCAGATCTGCAGAGGAAACGGCACCTGAGGCTGCGCATCACCGAGTACATAAATCGCGCAGAAAAGCTCAAGCCCGTTCACACGAAAGAGGAAATTGGCGAGACCGGAAGACACTCTTCGTTTCCCTATCAAGAACTACGAACCCTGGCCAAAACTACAATGGACATGTCAGCAGCTTTAGAATTAGGAGAAATCGGTGAGCAGTATCTAGCTGAAGGAAACTACGATTTGGCCCTGGAAAAGCTCAGGTCCTCCTTAGGAATCCTTGTGCGCGTGCTCAACAAAGAGCCACCGGGCAGACGAAGAGAATTGCTCCATCAACAGGTGACTAATTCTATTCTCCAAGCTCTTTCCTCGTCCATTTTCTATCGACAATCGATGAAGTTTTCTTTCAGGTGCAAGCGTGGATGAAGCAGGCAGAGAGTACCCGAGGTCTTTGTGCTACGAAGCTGGTCGAAAAAGCCCCGGAAACGGATCAATGTATACTCCAGTAGATAATAAACGAATTTCCGCAAGAAAAAAAAACCGTCTCAAATCATTGAAAGACCCTCAAAGCTCGGCAATTTCCGGTTTCAGCAATGAGCGTCATGGAAAATTCCCATTTCCAATGTCCCCTCCCCCACTAAAAAACCGTTATTTTTCCCCTACTCTCATTCCAAAAGCTCGACGGGATGAAGCCCTAAGCCCCCCCCCCCCGCCCCCCGCCTTTGCACGAAATGGATTCGTTGTGAAATTCTCTTTTACCCCCACTACTCTCTATGTACACATTTATATACCGAATGTGTGGCAACGTCGCAAAGGCTAAACACATAAGGCCAAATGCGCTTTCCTAGTTGGAGGAGAAAAGACGCCAAAGAACAAACAGAGGAGGAGGGGGAAAAAATCCCCCTGAAGATGTGGCAACACTGGAAATTTCATATTTTCAGTACATAGGAGGTATATAGACGCCTGAACATGACGCATACCTCACTTCCACGTACATCGTTCTACAATCAACAGTGTTGCTTTTTGCCCCATTCGTTTGTTATCCACAAAATTTGCAGTGAAAAAATTCAACGAAAACGCCAGAATTTTTTTTTTTCTCTTCCTCTCCTCCAAGCTGCGCGCGCACCCATGTGTTTCATCCCCCACCATTTGCTTATGTACGTAGCCCTGAGTACATAGTTTGTTGTATGCATGAAAAACACGAGTGCGTCTTTTAGTATATGTGTGCCGGTGTTTGCGCACTGTTGTAAACTCGTGTGTGTTATCGCGTGGAGCAATTGTTTCAATTTTCTTTTTTATTTCGTTGATTCCCCCCTTCCCCCCATTTTTTTAACGGCCAAGAAAAAAAAAACAAAATGATGCACTTGTCTTGGAACTGAGGGATTTTTTAAATACGTAAATGTCTTTTTGGTGCAAATTTGTACCGGCAAGTGTGTGGTTAGACTTTAATAATGTGTATGGATATACATTCTAACAATATGGGGGATAGGAGTCTCGATGAAGATGTACAAATTGTAAGGTGTCACATTGAAAAGGGTGAGTTTAATATTTTCCTTTTGATTTTTGCTTGTATGTATTTTGCACTTTTGAGGTTAGAGATGTGCGTCATGCCGCGTGTATTATCATGCAAATGGTTATCATTTTGTCTTTTGAATTGTGACAACGTGGTTGGCATATTGTCAAATTGAATTGCCCCCAAAAATACCTATGTACTGTTTTACTATAGATGTAGAAATTTTTTGAATAAAATTATTGCTCAATTGCGAACTCAATCAGCTGATTGTCATCAATAGATTAATTCAATTGCATCTCCATATAATTTGCAAAGGATTTGCCGCTTTTTTTGGCGCGCAATTTAAAAATTCCCGTAGAATTAGGAGAAATAAAAAATAAACTAGAGTAGCACGATGAACCAGTGATTCTCATTATTCATTTAAATTGAGAATTTGTTTTTAAATTGAAAGAAATAAAAATGCGAATTATGCATTCGTGTGCCACCGTATCTCAAGCGATACTACATGTGCGCTCGCGCGCTTTCGCTAAAATTCCCCTCACACGCCTTTTACCCCCTCCTTTCAATCAAATTTAGTACACAGAAATGCTCGAATGAGTGGAGATCCCGGCATCTATGTACCTACAAACCTGAGCCAAAGTACATAATGTGTAGTAGCTATGTACTATATGGAATAGAGCTATAAGTGATGTAATATGAAGTATCCGATCATACCCGATTCTCAACGAATTTATACGAAGTTGAAAAAACGAATGAGCGTTCCCTCGTTTTTACTTGTATATCCTCAGGGTTGCGTGTGTATATATGTATATATAGCATCAAAACCCACTGTCAGCTGGTGCAACGACGCCATTTGCAATTTTATGGAAAAGCGTCAGTAAAGTCTTCAGCTAAATATCATTATTGATTCATTTATCAAGGAAACACATGGAGAATCCTTGCTATTCATCTAATATAATTATGTACATTTCATTAATAACTTGTTCATGTATTATCAATTTTATTAATTCAAAAAACAATGACTTTCGGTTTTTTCCCCCATTTTTAGTGTCTCGATTAGTTTAATCGACATTAAGACAATTTTCTTTCAAAGGAAAATGCGAATTTTTCTTTCAAAGGAAAAATGAAAATTGGGCATCATTCTTCATTTGGATCCTCCGCCATCTTTGTTCTTTCAAGTTTAACCGCTCTCCTACATTCCTTCCTTCGGCGTCCCCCTTCTCTGCTTTTCTCATGGTCCCCCTTTTACCCCTCCCCCCCTAGCTAGAATCGGAACTACGCTTCAAACTCGGCATAGCAACAGCAGCAATAGAGGGCTACTATAAATAGATTTTAGCCGTTGTTTTACAGTGTTGCCGAATCTCCATTGGCCCAACTGCGTAATTGAGGATGAAAATAAGGCAACACTGCGCAGGATGGCGACGCGTTGGCCTTTTTTTTTTTTTCATGTTCATGTACATATGCTTTTTTTTTCTTTCTTTCTTTTCTTTTGTTGTGATAAATTCATGGATTGTATTCACTTGCGCAAGTACAAAAAAGTCGTCATATATAGTTAGAGGCGAGGAGAAAGAAAAGGCAGAGATTATTATCAATTTTATTTTTATTTTTTTCATTTTCTTCAATTTAATGTGTGTCTGTGTGTACATTTGAGCTCAGTGCGTCTCTTCTTCTATGTATGTGTGTGTGTGTGTGTGTGTACACACACAATCAAATGTATATAACAATGGTATGAAGCACAGAGTGGGCGTACCCGGACGCCACCGGAGAACCGGCAACGTTGCACTCGTAAATCATGATTAAAATAATAAGTATAATACATATGTAGTACATAGGAACAGAGCGGTGGGGGATTTATTCAGTATATAGAGAGAGGTAGGGAGAAATTGGGATATATCGTATGGAATCCACTTGATACTGCGTAGTATACTTCTGCGCAACTTATTTACTCCCTCCACTGTCATGGGATTTTCCCCCCACTTTTCATGAAATCCAGCTGGTTCCAGGCATTAGCAGAGCAGAGAAGTAGGAGAAGAAGGCTCACCTGAAACACAACGAAAGCCTATATACTGGCTATGTATTTACCGTACGTTTGCCAATCTTGGCACTTTGCCTGAAAGAGCATATCGACCGTGCGACGTTGTCACATAACACGAGAATTTTTTGCCCCCCCCTCCCCCCTGGTTCCTGGGCCACTACTTTTTAAACTATATAAATGTTACTATAGTCTTGAGTCCCTTTCAAATAATGTAAAAGAAATTTTGTCCTTTTTTTTTGCTAATTTGAATAGATTTCAAAAGGCAAGTCGACGATAAGCTCTAGATCGTTAAGATTATTTTCGCTTCTTTTTTTAAAAGGGATCTTGGAAACTAAGGGATTTAGGGCAATTTTCGTCGAGACCTTTTCTAGAGAGAGTTTCATGCACTACAAAAAAGGTTTTCATGGAAATTTTAACAATCTGCCTTAGTTTCTGACACACTTGATGAAGAATCATTGGCCAAAACCATGTTTTCATGGATAAATCAAGTATCCAAATCCAATTACGCTCTTATTCTTCGATTTCATATAAAAAAAAAGAAGCAGGGTCATTAAACTTCTGTCTGACCTTCGAAATAGCGGGAAAAAAAAGTCCTGATTAAACTCTCTATCTGAAGTATCTAGCACACGAATCTCGAATTTAAAAAAAAACGCAAAAATAGAAGAACTGATTCTACAGATTCTCAAGTAGCCAGACCAAGATGAGTTTTGAAGTCATTGATTAACTATCAGAGTGGGAAGAAGAATTTTTTTTCGAGACTTGTCCATCGTTTGCCTCAATATCTGACATTTCTCACCTCCATTAAATTTAAATTGGGAAAATCCCATTCGTTTATTCAATTAATTATTAATTCAATCGATATCGAGTCTGGTTGTCATGATTTCATGTCAAATTCATGTGAATCTCTATTCGGGGGGGAGGGGGCAGAAGCGAATGGGGCAAAATGGGATATGATTCCACGCTATTTCACGCGATTTTGGAATGATGATTTTTGACTTTGTTCATTTTTGGATATAGTGTTGGAATGGCTAATAGAAGTAATTTTCAATGGTTCAAATAAAAATAAAAAATACACTTATATTCCTCATTTTTCTCTTTATTAAATATATAATTTTTGCTCCCTTTTCAGAGGGGAAAAAATTGATTTTAATACAAAATATTAATAGAGCAAAGAATTCTTGCAAAAAGAAAAAAAAAATATATATTTTACGTGTAAAAATTATTGTACATCTACGCGCGCGCCACTGGCGCAGTTAGGCGGTAAACCCTTAGTCGAAAGAGTAACACTGAGTGAGAAAGAAGTACAGGCTGTTTACCAATTTTTATATCATTTATTTGGAGTAGCTGGCGACGAGTCATCGACTCATATCGCTCAGTGACTCCATTCACATCAAATAATTAAAAAAAAAAAACAAATTAATTCCAATAAATTGATTTTTTCGTAAAAATAAATGCCACTTGATTCCGTAAATTTGAGCTTTAGGCGTGGGTACAGTGTCATTCAAAAGTTTTTGTTTATCTCTAAAAATTTATTCTTGTGCCAAGTGTGTGAACTTCACGTGGAGACTTTTTTTCATTTGTGAATTTTCAATTGAAAAAACATGGACAACGTTAAGTGCACACGTGGACAATTAGCATCAACTTAATTTTGTGCTTGTTTTTCTCGATGAAAGAACATTGTCGATTGATTATTGATTTCACCTGGGGTTAAAGTTTATACAAGGTGTCGCAGCTATTTCCGGTAGATTTAACCCCAAAATTTTTTTTCCCCATTCAAATTTCATCGTTTCTTTGGATGAATTCGTGATTATTTCGAATTTGGACTGTCATGCGGTTGAAAAATTCTGGATTTTTTAACCACAAACATCATCTGGGTCCTTGGCCTCTTCTTCAAGTCGTCTGACGTCACGGATTACTAGTTGACTTGTCATTTGCTGCAAAAAAACGTGGATTAAAATACAAAAAATTATGTAAATTATAAAGGAACAGGCAAATTATTAATTCCGAACTATTGGAAAATTATCTTTTTTTGGGTTAAGTTTTTTAATTGTTAAATGGAGATGAGTATGAGTTGAATGAACAAAACGTCTATATTACCGTTGAATAACTTGTGTGTATTATGTGAAGGTGCCTAGTGCCCCGTGTGTGCATCGTTGCACAAACCAAACTGTACAAAAGCCAAAAAAAAAACTCTATCTTCAATGTTACCTCCGTTGTCACAGGGCCTTGATGGCCTAAAATTGGACATACCCGGCTGACAATAAATCCGGTGGTTGTTTTTTATCACCAATTTAATTTAGGGGCATTTTTTTTTTATTATTATTTATTTTTTTCTGTTGTGTGTGTGTGTGTGTGTGTGTGGGGAAAAATGGCGTTGACAAACGATTGTGATTTGGTGCTAACCAATGTGCGAACTGGTAACAGTGATACGCCCGTTTATGGTACATGTATGTAACGTATTATACAGTTGATTTGCATGAGGAGTTGATATCATTGATGGCATAGAAGCCATGTGACGAGTAGTTGAGGCAAAAATTTGTAGGATTGGGAAAACTAATGATTTTTCCAAATTCTCATGGAGACTGTCTTGGAAACTAAGAGACAGATTTCGAAATTTTTGTAGAAACTCTTCATGTATCTTTGAATTTTCATTAAAAAAAAAGGTCTTGATGAATACAGTAGTGAATAGGTAAAACAGGATAAGTCAACTTATCCTTGTGATAATTTTGAAAGAAATATAGTGGAAACTAAGCGAGATAAGGCGATATTTCTTATCTTTTTTGATAGAAAATTTCAAAAAAGTGAATGAGAAAAAAAATAGACTTATCTCGTTTTACCTCTTCACTACTGAATATTTTCCCATCTCTACTTTCCAAGACATTCGCAAAAAGTCGAACTCCCTCGATTACATTTGAATAAACTAACAAATACCTTTTTCGTAGATTTCATTGAAATCTCCCTCATTTTGCTTTCCCTAAAGAGATATTTCATCAAAAAAATGCTCTATAACCTTAAAATAATTTGTCTTTTTCAGGGTCAAATGACAAAGTTCCAGTCAAACAGGAGCGTCCAGATGAGGCTGAAATTCGTGAGTTGGCTGCCAAAATGGTGGAAGCAAACAAAGCTAAAATGCTTACTGTACCGGGTATCTCACAGAGACCAACCCAACAGCAACAGCAAAATCTCCCAGGAATTCTCGGTTATTTAAATCGTAAACAGCCTGAAATAACAAACCAGCCAACAAAATCACCATCATCAGATGGTAAATTGCCACTTGATGATGACAGTCAACGTGGTAGATTTGGCTGGATAACATTTGACAAGTGTCACATACCCTATATTTATAGGGGTGGTGAAAAGTACTGTGCCGTTAGAATACTCGAGGCAAAATTACTGAACAAGTACCTGAGCTATCTACACTCTGATATATACAGTTGTACGTGTATAAAAAGTTACTTTATAACTGAATCAGAGAGTAAATTGTTTAATGAAATAAACAATAAACACTGTGAGAGTCAATTTGGCAAGGAATTATTTACGTCAAAGGATCTTGTTGTTAGATTGTCAGACGCCAAAGAATTCTACACATTTTTAGACGTTTGTTACACTAAATTGACGAGCCAGAGTGTCAATACAGGACAAAAAGGAGAAAAATGCGGTTTTATACGCATTAATAAGGAATCAGTAGTTCCTTATACTGTTAAAGACAATCTTAAATATGTGCCACTGTTTTACTTTGAGGGTGAAACGGATAATTTAAAATTAAAAGCTGAAAAACTAGAGGGATGGGATCTTTCTTATTTAAAATTTTGTTGTAAAGTACAGGGTATACGTAATGAATTATTTGCTAGTGAAACGTGTTCAGTTATTAGTTTGAGTGACATTAAAAGTTACTTTCCACCTGGTACTGGCTTTGAGGATTATTGGCCGAGTAAAGTTATGGATTCACAGTTATTTGTTAGTGGTAAAAGTGGTGCTAGTGCTGGTGGATGGACTAAACAACCACCAGCACCACCAGCTGTTTCAAAGGCAGTTACAGTTGTTAATAGTACTAATAAGGTTATAAATGCAAGAACAGCACCGAGTTTACCAACAAGAAGTACTGGCAGTGCAATTCATCAAATCAATCAGTCAAGGCCAGTTACGACACATCCACATGGTTCACCAAATGCTGGAAGTAGAACTACTGCACAGATTTTAAATCCTGTGCCAAGTGCTGTTAATGGATGGTCTGGACTTGTTGGGGGACAGCCAACGTATCAGGCGACTATTGTGCCACAGGCTAATCCAATTATTAGGATGCAGAATGCCGGGTTAAATATGCACAATGTGAGTATTTAGGTTTCTTCTTTTTTTTTTACATAAAATAATGAGAAATATTTTTAAATATTTTTTTATACTTGCAGTCTATAGCTACATCGAAAAACTATCCTCAGCAGCCGAGGAGTAGGCCAAGTAGCAACGCACCACCTGGACAATATCCAGGTTATCCAGTCTCTACAATGCAAAATGTTGCCCAAGCACCACCTCCACTTGTACGATCAACTTCTCACTCTAATCAGCCTAATTTGGGGTAAGATAATTGCACAAAATTCATCTTTTAAAATAACAAAATTCTGGAACAATTTGAATTTGCACTCGTTAGTTTATTTTGCGCTTTTATTTTATGGAAAAACAATTCAAATAACTGCTGCATTATTATTTATCTATTCTGAATTAATAGAAGCTTCCTAAATATTAATTTAAAAATTAAGATAATGAGAGTTTCATTTTTTTTTTCTCTTCATAATAACAAAATTATTGATGAAACCCTCTTTATTAATTTCATTTATGATCAAGCATGATAATCCCCGATTCAAAATTCTACTAAAATGGGTGAAAACGATATTTGCACCCCTGTTTGACTTTTAACACTAAATTATGATAATTCAGTAGTTTAGTAGTGGAGTAGAGTGTATCTACAAAATCACGTCTAGCTCAATTTTTGAAAATCCTATGAAATACGAGGTTCAGAAGAATTTATCGAAATATATTTTTCGTAAAGAATTTCCAAGCTGCAAATAAATAAAAAAAAGCTGTAGACAAATTCCACTAAACCTCATCATTTCCGAGTTAATTCCAAAATAAGCTTGGCGTGATTCTCCAACTTCATCACTTGACTGACAAATTATCACTATTCCTCATAATTTTTACAAAAAAAAGAGATAAAAACAAACAGAAAATTAGCTTCCAAAAGTAGTTATTATCATCCTTGTACATACAATGTCTGGTTTTGTTTTATTTTGTTTGTATAGTTATCCAACCTATGGGAAGGATGACTGGTGAGTTCCTGCATACCGTTTTATAGTCATTTAATGCATTTAATAGCTTTTAAGAGTGGCATGCCTTTGCCCACTAACAAAATTTTTTTATTAAATTAAATCACATTAATTAACACGCAGAGAAGAGTCACCTTTATTCTCCTTGACAATTATTTGAATAGATTATTTTTTTTATATAATATAAATGATAATTTTCAAAAATGTGTGTCGGTGATCAGGGGAGACTTTGCTCTTCCATTTAATTTCAATGCATTTTTAATGAGCTTCTTATTCATATTAAGTAGGGATTAATTAACAATTCAATTAAAAAAACAAGGAATTCATTTGCAGGATGGGAGCAACATACACGGCATCAAATTTATCCGTACAAAATGCTGTTACAGCAAGTACCTATCCACAAATGTTGAATTTAAGCACAGAACAGGTACAAGCACTACTTCATCCACAGACTTCGTCGGCGATAATGTCTCATTCACAGAGGCATACACCACCGGCTCACAATTCATCGCACGTTAAGTATCCACCACCATTGATACCAGTGAATGGCAGCTCAAATAGCACAAGGTAATTTTTTTCATCTTTCTTCATGGGCAAATGGGGTAGAATGGATATTATAATGAAACAACTGGAGATGGAACTTTTTGAATGATTTCATTAGAAAGCTGAGGGAATTTCCGCTGGAAAACAAAGTGATTTGTGTGAAATTTCCCCAGCTTTGCAATAGAATCATCAGAGAGATTCATGTCTTTTTTTTTGGAAAAATGCAAAATTTCTTGTAATGATACATTATGATTTTCTTGTAGGGATTCTAGGGGAAGAAAAGCACTAATTCCAATAGCAGAGACTATTGCAAGTTGCCAAGTACAACCTTACGGTATACAAAAAGCACTAGTTGACGAGAAATTAGTACCGTGTATCAATTTCAAGCCATACATTTATTCTGAATTGCTTATGACACTACCTGACTTTGTATCACAGTTTTTTCCTACTTGTGACATTAATAACTGCAGGCAGGTCCTTACAGACGTACTTGGAGTTGATTTATACCAAGGGAATAGGTGAGTTTTTTTTTTTTGACAATTGTTTTGTCAAGTTTTTGAGATATTTTGCCAATTCCTCTTACAAACAAATTTTACATTATTTTATTTTCCAGATTACAAATGAAGAAGTTAATGGAGGCGGGTAAGTGCTCGTCAATGAATGAAGAATTGCCTCTTATTCAAGTACGTTGTATTATGAAATACATGCCACAAATGAAATACATGTTCAGAAATATGAGTTTACCAGCACCAGCTCATTCATCAGAAGAGCATCCAGCTAAAAAACGACAACGTACCAGCTAGGATTGGCTCCAGCCTTACTGGCCCACATACGATTACTATCATTCAGCATTTTAAAAAGTGCAGTTTGTGTGAAAGTGTCGCGCGTGTGCTATTGTGGCGCGTTACATTGTTTTTTTTTTTTTTAATTTTCCTTTAATTTAAAGAAAAAAAAAATTTGATAATTATTTAAAAGAAAAAAAAAAACATCGTACACCCCCACGTAAGGCTACCTCAATGAGACGAGCATCCTTTGCTTTTCCCTTTGAACTGTGACTGATAAAAAACAAAGGAAAAAGAAGAAATAATCGCAGATTAATTAACGAATGAATTCATACGATATTTAGGTAAAAGACGAGATATTGACATAAAAATGAAGTAAAACAAATCTACTTAAATAATTCAAAAAAAATTATGACATTTTTCATTTATTATCATTTTATTTATTTCTATTTTCTTCAAAAATTTACCTTCCTGATTTGACGGAAATCAATGAACAGAAGGCATGGACTAGTAACTATTGATCACTAATTCATTAATTCAATGAGTACATGAAGTTTAAAAGCTCAAAATATCTGACCAAATGAATATTTACTCATTGGAATTATATAATTACTTGAATTGATGATATTGAGCTCCTAAAATTTGAATCTGACAGTGGAAATAGGGAGAAGATGGAAAATATCAGATGGATTTGAGATGATTTTGAAAATAATTGGGAAATTGATTAGAGAAAATTGAAATTATTTTCACGTATTGTATGTTCTTGGTGTTGAGCACTAACAATACTGTAAAGACTTTATAACTTCATGTTCACCAATTCAGTGAACTTTTAATAAGTCTAATAAAAATCACGTGGGATTTATTTTACAAGTATGACTTGATGATTTTGCAAGAGACTTTTTGTGTAATTTTTGAAAAAAAAAAGGTTTGTAATTTTTTTTTAAAGCTCAATGGTGTTTCTGAAACATTGGCAAAAAAAAAATTGCACCTGATTTTCCAATTATTTTTCCATCACATTTCCCATGAATTTTCACGGTACAAATGAATGATGTGTTTGAAAAGCCACTAATTTCCATTAAAGCATCTTTTAATTGAGATGATTGTGAGCTCAAGATGGTCTTCCATTGTGATCCTTAGTTACTGAATATGGCACAAGTCATCCGAGAATGGGATTGAAAATATGATGAAAACAAAACTGATGGTTTTTTGAGGATATTTCAGATCTCGTTGAAGATGCGGGAAAAAAAAAGTATTTAGTATAGCTATACTTTGTTTTCCAGTATCTTGCGTAGTTTTCATGATATTCATTGAAATCTTGAATCTCTGAATGACAAATCCATTGTTTAATAGTGTAAACAGTAAAATGGGAATTTTTAAAATTCCTAATAAATATGTGCATGTTTGAAAAAATTGTGTGGGCAATGTGAAACTTGAATTTGCACTCTCCATCCTGAATTTTTCGCAGTGAACAATCATAATGGAAATGAAAAAAAAAAAAAAAGAAACGGGAAGTGAAAGTGAACTGTGTCTAGGATATCCCGTGGTACAATGGAAAAATATAGTTAAAAAAAAAAAAAGGTATATTTTATTATTTATAAATATGTCTCGTTTTTCACAAAAAAAACAAAAAAATAAAGACTACGGACTGGCATCTGTGCGGATTCATATATGTTCCATATCCTCCAATGTAATTTTTGTACGATAAATCAATGAAATCAGTAGCAAAGACGTGAAGACATTGATTTCCTTTTTGCCAAATACCTTCTTTTTTGTGCAGAGAATCTCGAGATATCTACAAAGAAATAAAATTCTCCATCTCGCTTGAATTCTGAGATATTTCCAAAAAAAAAAAAAAAAATGAGAGGAATCAATTCTGTTCTCACCTCTTTTTTACTGAAAAATGCTATTAAAAAATAAGACAAATGTATAAATCTCTCGAGAAAAAGTTACTTTTTATTATTTCTGTTTGATTTTTTCCTTCTTTTCTAACTATGTATAGATAAATTTGTTTTCATATGTGAATGAAAATAAAAAAAACGAAGAAATTGATGAAAAAAAACAAGAAAAACATTCAAATAAAAGGTAATGTAAAAGGTTTGTGTATATGAATCTGTGAATTATAGAGTTTATAAGCCACCAGTCCAAAATTTAATGAGAAAGAGAAGAAAAAAAAAAAAGAAGAATAATAATAATAATGCAGTGAAGGAAAAAAAAAATAATGATTCCGAGTATGTTTAGATTAGAGCATTTATTTGTTAAAAAAGAGATAAAAAAGAAGAAAAAAAAAACACTTGTTATGATAATTACATGTAACATAATTTATCATACTATCATCTGTATATATAGCCTATAAAAAAATACATAGAAATAATAGTTATTTCAAAAAATAAATTCATGATATACACAAGAAAAAAGAAAAATAAAACAGGATACTGCTTTATTTGGGTTTTTCATTATGATTTAGAAATTGGAAAATTGAATGAAATAAAATCTACTTTGGAAAAATTTACGTTTTGTATTTGCAATTTTATAATTATTGTTATTCCAATGGTTTCTTCAATTCAAATAATTTCTTTCTTTTGAGAATACTTCAAAATTTAATGACATACAGAAATTTTCAGATAGGGGAAGGTGGGGTAAAACGGATGCGGGTTGACTTTGGTATTTTATACTATGAAATTTACTCGAAATGGATGGAAATATAGGAGATAGATTTTTTCTGATGAATCCATTGAAAAGCTGAGGAAATTTCACATGAAAATCATATGTCGGAAGTAAATTTTTAGAATTTTTCAAAAATTTCATTTTGCGCGCGAGATTTGAAGGTGAAAGCCTTCTATTTTTGAAAAATTTCAGATTATTGGGAATATCTCTGGTTCTATTGGTCGTAGCGACCTGGGGTTGATCTTGAATGAAAGGTGAGCTCATTTCCCATTGATTTATAAGTTTGAAAAAGAAAAATTATCAATTTTTTAAGTACTTATAAGGCAAAACCTGATTTTCACAAAAAGTGCGTGTAAGTATTTGAAAAATTGATTTAAAAAAATTTTGAACCACATAAATCGATGGAAAATGAGCTCACCTTTCATTTGAGACCAACCCCAGGTCGTTACGACCACCAGAACCGGAGATATCGCCAAAAAAGTGAATTTTTTCGATTTTTAAAAGGAAAACCCCTTCAAAACTTGGCCAAAAAAGTAAAATTTTTCAAAAATTGAGAAAAAAAATTTTTAACACATGTTTTCCGCCTAAAATTTCCTCAGCTTTTCAATGGAATCATCAGAAAATCTCAATTTCAAACCGTTCAATTAGAATGTCCATTTTACCCCATCTTCCCATATATATTCTCAAAAAAATCAAAAACAAATCCACTTGACTTTCAATTTTCCCGCTCAATTTTCCCCGATAGCAGTGGAATTTGTCTAGGGGCCCATTCTGTGTCCCACTAGTGTCACCTATTGTCGACCAATGTAATAACAAAGGCCGAATCGAAGAAACCCGATGATAACCGAACTCGTTTCAGTCATAGTCGCCATTTTCTCGGTTAATCAGCGTAAGGATACCACCGCGTATGTGTCTTTCGTCCCATTTAAAAAAAAAAAAAAAAAAAAACCTCCGAGAGAAATAAAAATATATATCTTGACGATTTCTGTGTTACCACTGATTAAATTAATATAATACTAATAATTAATTTAAATAGGAGGAATTGTTTTAACAGTTAGTGGTTAATACTCAAATGGCTTGCTTGAATACACTCAAGCAGGAGATAAAAACTCTCGAGTCTGTATTTCCAAAGAGCCATGAGAGATTTCAGATAATGTCTGCTAGTGTAGACGAGCTTAGTTGCAGATTTGTTGGTAAAAATGGAAAAAAATACGAGATACATGCAAATATTACAGTAAGTAAAGACAATTAATATTATTTTACATTTTAAATTAATTAATTATAAATTTAAAATAACGCCACCATTATGATTTTTTTTATTTTTGTGTCTCTTGCCTCGAGATCGGACAAAGAAACAATAACATTGTTTTGTTATTTTTTTTTTCTTTGCTCTCCTCCCCAATGCAATTGCATTTGTGTAGACTATTAAATCCCATGGGTCAATTTTCCTTCACGAAGGAGGTTTTTCTGGGCGCAAAGGGACGAAATCGATGGATAAAAGAACTGGAATTAGAGAGAATGGAAGAAGAGGGGCTCAGAGAGAGAGAGAGAGAGAAAGAGAGAGAGCAGGTCAATGAGTTTTTAGAGGGTAAGGCCCGTACAATACCCTCTGGCCACCCACTCAAAGGGCATTTAAACGAATAAATTTGAACATGGAAAGATTCTCACTTTTGAAAAAAAATTTCCTTTTTCTTATGAAAAGTTCATTCTGACTCTGCCATGTGACATGTGTTTTATTGTTTCTTGGAGAAGAAGAAAATTTAGAAAATTTCATCAATTTCTTCTTTGTGGATTGTTTCTTCTAAATCCAGTAGCTTCGAAGATATGTTGAAAATAAGCTATTTTCAACAGTTTGCAACTGCAAAAAAAATCTCATTCATTCAATTTGTCGTCAATATTTCTTTTGTAAAACCTTACATCATTGCTCCAACTCAAAAAAAAAAAAAAAAAAACCTTATTATTAAAGTGTAAATTTAATTATTTTCCAGGAAACTTATCCCTCAACACCGCCCGTATGGTTTGCAGAATCCGAAGAAACAAGTGTAACAAATGCAGTACAAATACTGAGCAATACAACTGGACGTGATAATCATGTTATTAATCAAGTAGGAATACTATTGAAGGAATTGTGCCGATTACATTCATTACCAGAGCCACCAGATGTTGAAAGATTAAGAACAGCATTGGATCCATTGAGATTGGGTAGTGCTAATGATGTTGTTGCACAAAGAATGGAAGCAGAAGACACTGAGGACATTGAGGACGATGAGGAGAGTGAATCAGAGGAGGATTTACACTTGGATATGGACGAGGGCGAGGCTAATGCAAAGAGTAAAGTGAGTTTATTCATTGGCTTTGGATTATTTAATTTGATTACTAATTGAGTGAAATTAATCAATAGGCCGATGACATGGATCTGGAGCATCTCGCAACGTTAGAGAGGCTGAGACAAAATCAGAGACAGGATTATCTCAGAGGCTCTGTATCAGGTAGTGTTCAAGCTACTGACAGGCTTATGAAGGAATTACGAGATATTTACAGAAGTGACAGCTTTAAAAAAGGTATAAATCTTATACTCATTTAATTGAATAATTTTTCATGATATTTGAAATGAAATAATTAATTTTTTTTTAGGAATGTACAGCATAGAATTGGTCAATGATAGCCTGTACGAGTGGAATATCAGATTAATGTGTGTAGATCCCGACTCGCCTTTGCACAAAGACCTTGTACTACTGAAAGAGAAAGAGGGAAAAGACAGTATTCTCCTCAATATGATGTTCAAGGTAAGATATTCGACATAATTTAGAAGATAAAAAATTAAACTAGAAGAATAATCATGTTATTGAAATAGGAAACGTATCCATTTGAGCCACCATTTGTACGTGTTGTTCATCCAATCATCTCCGGTGGTTATGTTCTCGTTGGTGGTGCTATTTGTATGGAATTACTAACTAAACAAGGCTGGAGTTCGGCATACACAGTTGAAGCTGTTATAATGCAAATATCAGCAACGTTAGTCAAAGGAAAAGCACGCATACAATTTCAAGGTGCTAGTGGAGCTGGTAAAGTTTGCGGTGGACAGGGACAGTACAGTTTGGCGCGTGCTCAACAGTCCTTTAAATCTTTAGTTCAAATACATGAAAAGAATGGTGAGTTTTTTAATTATTTTCTGCTTTTTCACTAGCTGATATCTTTTATTAAACCAATAGATTCAAGGGGAATAGTCAAGAGACCTCTTTTATAGAGAATTTAATTTTTAACAAAAATAGCTTGATATACTCTTAATTTTCGAAATATTTCAAATAAAACCATTCATCCATTTTTCCTCCACCTTCAGAATTATCATTGTTTATATAAATTTATCATTCTACACTGAGGAACGTTACTGAACCGATTAATCCCATTCCAGGCTGGTTCACCCCACCAAAGGAGGACGGCTAATAGCTAAAAGAAAAGACGGAGGAACAATGAACATAAGATAAAGATAAAATAAATGAAAAAAAAAAAAATTATTCAACATTGTGAACATGACTAAGTACGACGCGTGCTTATTATCGAGACTCTAAATGACCATTTAAAAAATGAAAAAAAAAAAAAAAAAAAGAAATGGCTAATTGCCAGGAATAAATAATTACTACGATAAATGATTTGATACACAAATACGAGAAAAATTAATTAGGATGAAACTTAAGGATAAAAAAATTTACTTATAATGCATAATTCGTTCATTATTTTTACCATTACGATAATTTTCATTGATTATTTGTTTAAATTTTCTGCTCAAAATTTTGCTTCGTATTTTCGGCTATTAATTAATATTCAATGATCAAATTTCTCATTTGAATAATACATTCAGTATTTTTTCTTTTATTTCTCTTCATTTATCCAGAAATCAATGTCAATTGAAATTATTAAATTGTTCCTATGAATTTGTTTCTTTTTTTCGGGGGGAAAAGTAGAGGACAACGATGAGCGATTTAGTTTAAAATAGGAAAAAAAATCAACGCAATTGCGTTTTACAAGTGTTTCATTGTAATTATAGATTTGTTTCGTTCAATTTTTACGATTAAGTTTTTTTTTTTGTTGTCAATTAGCGTTTAACTAGAGTTCTTCATTCTCATTTGAAAATAAATTTCGTTATTTTCGAGGTGTTTTCGCTATTAGTGGATAATAATGAGAGAAGATGATGACTGAGTAATTTTTCTTTACGCAAAATGTATTTGCTCGTTTCATTAATTCTTTTTTTTTTTTTTTTTTTTCGATTATTTCCTTAAAAAATCCTGGGAAAGAAAGGAAATTTAATATTAAATTTCGGTTAATTTCTGTGCGGACAGGTGTGGATGATAAGATTTTTTCAAAAATAATTGAGCAATATTTTTTTATATCAATTAATAAAAAATTGAGTAAAATCGGTTAAGCCTCAATGAGTCACGTTTTTTTTTTGTTTAAACTCATTCTTTACAATTTAAATCGATGAATTCGTTGAAATACATTAGAATTTCGTCTGTTTATGGTATTGTAAACACAGTGCAATTCAGGAGTTAAATTATCCTGAAAGAAAAATTTAATAGTAAAATAGCATGAATAACTGAAAAAGTAAGCCTTGCCAAAGCTCATCGTTGTTCGCCTTCACGAGTTCATTATAAAGTTCTGTATATTCAAGTGCATTCCTCATTAATTAAAACGAAAAAAGAAGAAAAAAAAAAAAAAAAACACAATTTGAAACATAATGAATGTACATAAAATATGTAACATGTTAGCACTTTTTTCATTTCTAATTTTCATTTCTTCTTCCTCCTCGTAGTGAATTTTTCCTTTTCGTTTGAAAGAAAAAAAAAAAATTCAGAGGAGTCTGTAAAATAAAATCAAGTCTTAAATTTTCCTTGAATTAATAAAGACAATTAAGGTACATTGAATAAATTAAACATCCAACGCACTTAATCTCAGGTGTATGATTACACGAATTATACGCGCATTAAATAACAGAAAAGCATAGAAATGAGGATATTGTGTAACTTGAGAAATTTGATGATCGTGAAAGTGTTTTTTTTTTTTCTTGTGCAAGTGAAAAAATTAGTGGAAAAAAAAAGAAAAACTAACAGAATTTTTAAAGCTAATTCATTTATTAGGAAAACAAGGAAACTGTAAATACTATGAATCTTTTTATTTCTAAGTAAAAAAAAAAAAAAATGTATTTCTTAATTCAATTAATATTATGCTCGATTATTTTTTAATTGCAGATTGAAAGCATGATCTCTCTTGCGTTTTCCCTTTTTTTGTGAATATTTTTTTTAGTGAAAATCGATTTTTTTTCTTCGTTTTTGAATAAGAAATTTTTGGAATTTCAGAGAAATTTTCGATTTCATTGGAAAGATATGGAAATTTTTTTCCCAATAAGTAGTATCATGCCACTTGTAGCGTTTTTTTTCTGGGATAGAATTTTCCAATTTCTTCGATGAAAAATCCTTTCATCTTGAAATTCCATGATTTTGAATTATTTGAAATGAAAATTAATCGAAATTGAGAGGGATTGTATGAACAATAGAGAATTGTTTGATTTGAGTGAGAAAATGGTGGACGATTATAACAAAATGTTAAGAATGTGATAAGAATCTGTAGGTAGATAACTCTGTGGTGTGTATGTCTGGTAAGAAACAATTAGTAATAATAATAACTTTTGTTTTTTGTAACATGTATTATCTATTTGTTTGATTATCATCTACCTAATCATTTTCAATATCATGCAGCTTGTTTTGCAAATAGGGGAGAGTGGGGCAAAATGGACACTGTAATGAAACGGTTTGAGATGGATTTTTTTTGATGATTCTATTGAAAAGCTGAGGAAATTTTAGCCAGAAAACGAATGTCAGATGTATTTTTTTCGATTTTTTCGAAAATTCGATATTTTTCGGCATTTTTGAGGGGTTTTTACCTTTCTTTTACTGAAAATTTTCAGTTTTTTGCAAATATCTCTGGTTCTATTAGTCGTAGCAGTCCGGGGTTAGTCTCAAATGGAAGGTGAGCTCATTTACCATCGATTTATGGGGTTTTGAATTCGAAAATACCAATTTTTGGAATAGTTATAGGCCAAAAACTGTTTCAGAAAACTGTTTCACAAAAATGCCCATAAATACCTTCAAAATCGATATTTTTAAACTGAAAACCCTATGAATCTATGGAAAATGATCTCATCTTTCACCTCCAATCGGAATTTTCACGCTACGACAAATAGAACCGAAGATATCCTCAAAAAACTGAAATTTTTCAAAAAAAGGAAGATTTTACCCCTCTAAAATGCTGAAAAGAGTCAAAATCGCTAAAAATTCAAAAAATTGATTGCGGCGCTTGTTTCCCGCCCAAAATTTCCTCAGCTTTCCAATGAAATCATCAAAAACACTCTACCACCAATATTTCTATTAATTTCAAGAGTTTTCCATAATATTTGCTTAAAAATTTAGATGTATCCATTTTGCCCCACCTTTCCCTATATTGATATATTCAAAAAAACGAGCTACATCGTATCTTGGCTCTACCATTTACCATTTCAGTAGTGAAGAGGTAAACCAAGATAAATCGACTTATCCTGTTTTTTGTAGAGAATTTCAAGAGTTACAAAAAAGTTTTAGGGCAAAATTGCTCTTTCTCGTTTATTTTTTAAGGTATTTTCAAAAAACTTAATGAGAAAAAAAGAGACTTATCTTGTTTTACCTCTTCACTAATGATTTAACTCATGAATTATGATTATTTTACAATAATTCATCAATCACAAAGTGATTTTGATTGTTCATTGATCCCTTTTTTGATTCCTTCTTTACAAATTTCAAAATATTTTGGGATTCCCATCAAAAACTTGACTGAAAGCGTCCTCTAGGGGAAATATCAATTAATTTAATGTATTTAGCACTAGAGGACGTCACTGCAAAATTTCTTTGCCACCAACACAGCTTTATTTTTTTTCTTCTCAATCACAGGAAAAAATTAAAGTTCTCGAAAAAAAAATGGTTTTCATGTTCTCAAGCTGAGGCTTGTTTTATTTTTGTCACTCAATTCACTGTGATTTCGTTGATTTTTGGAGAAAAATAGTCATAATGCCACCAAAAAAGGCCCCAGCACCGAGCAAGAAGACAGAGGCAAAGAAAAAGGAGAAAGTTATTGAGGTAAGAGAAGAATACTCCAATTTTGCAAACTGCACATGTTCACCGGATCATTTTTTCCTATCAATATATTCATATTTATATGTTAAATGAATTTTATTCACTGAATTTTTGCTGATTTTCTCCTTTAGGACAAAACATTTGGCCTGAAGAATAAAAAAGGGGCGAAACAACAAAAGTTTATACAGCAAGTGGAGAAGCAGGTTAAGCCTGGTGTCAATCCACGTAAAGCTGATGATCCAAATGCCAAAAAATTGGAGAAAGAAAAGAAACTGCAAGAGCAGAAAGAATTGGCGCTGCTTTTTAAACCTGTGCAGACACAGAAAGTTGAAAAAGGTGAGAAATTTTTGGGCAAGTGGCATAAAATGGGTGAAATGAGAGTGTTTTAGGTCATGGAAATTTATTTTAATGTTTTAATACTTGAAAATTTGATTGCAGAACAATTAAATTTCGAAATTTGAACCTTTAGTCAAGTAAAATACACATGCAATCACCCAAAAACATATAGGGGAAGGTGGGATATCAGGGGTAAAATGGACACATCTAAATTTTTAGGCAAATATTATGGAAAACTCTTGAAATTGATAGAAATATTGGTGGTAGATTGTTTTTGATGATTTGATTGGAAAGCTGAGGAAATTTTAGGCGGGAGACAAGTGCCGGAATTATTTTTTCTGAGTTTTTGGCGATTTTGACTTTTTTGAGCATTCTAGAGGGATAAAACCCTTCTTTTTTTTGAAAATTTTCAGTTTTTTGAGAATATCTTCGGTTCTATTTGTCGTAGGGTAAAAATTCCGATTGGAGGTGAAAGGTGAGATCATTTGCCATCGATTCATAGGGTTTTCAATTAAAAAATATCGATTTTGAAGGTATTTATGGGCATTTTTGTGGAACACTTTTGTGAAACAGTTTTTGGCCTATAACTATCCCAAAAATTCATATTTTTGAATTAAAAACCCCATCAATCGATGAGAAATGAGCTCACCTTTCATTTGAGACCAACCCCTAATTGCTACGACCAATAGAACCAGAGATATTTGCAAAAAACTGAAAATTTTCAGTAAAAGAAAGGTAAAAACCCCTCAAAAATGCCGAAAAATATCGAATTTTTAAGAAAATCGAAAAAAAAACATCTGACACTCGTTTTCCGGCTGAAATTTCCTCAGCTTTTCAATAGAATCATCAAAAAAAATCCATCTCCAACCATTTCATTATAGTGTCCATTTTGCCCCACTCTCCCCTAACCGTCTTCAACCGTTTCGTCACAATGCCAATTTTTTTTGTTGCAACAGGTACGGATCCAAAATCAGTCGTCTGTGCCTTCTTCAAACAGGGCCAGTGTGCCAAAGGTGACAAATGCAAATTCTCCCATGACTTGACAATCGAACGTAAAGCAGAGAAACGTTCGCTCTACTGTGACATGAGGGATGATGATGAAAAAAAGGCAGATACCATGGACACATGGGATGAGGACAAGCTGAAAGAAGTCGTCGAAAAGAAGCATGGAACCGGTGGAAACCGACCAACAACTGACATTGTATGTTTTCAATTTTAAATATCATGAAAAACAAAGATATCCCCCAGTTTTGTAAGATAATTGAATTTTCCTTGTAGATCTGCAAGCACTTTTTGGAAGCCGTTGAAAGGTCCAAGTACGGTTGGTTTTGGGAATGTCCATCTGGTCTCAAGTGCATCTATCGTCATGCACTTCCGCCTGGTTTTGTCCTGAAAAAGGACAAGAAAAAGGATGACAAAAAGGATGAAATATCACTGGAGGATTTGATTGAAAAGGAAAGAGCCAATTTGGGACCGAATCAAACGAGAATAACACTAGAGACATTTTTGGCATGGAAAAAACGTAAATTGCAGGAGAAAAAGGAAAAAGCTATCAAAGACGAGGAGAAGAAACGTAGTGATTACAAGGCAGGACGTCAAGTTGGTATTTCTGGACGTGAAATGTTCTCCTTTAATCCGGAATTAGCTGCTGGAGATGGTATTGAAGATGGAGATGAAGCTATTGACAGTTATCAGCTTTATGACGATGAGGATGGTGATAAAATTGAGTATCGTGAACTGGATATGGACAGATTGGCTATGGAGGCTTCTGAAATGGACACTACGGGCATTACTATTGCTCAGAATGATCGTTTAAAGGGACATAGTATTCCAGAAACGAATGGAGATGCCTCTGGTAATTTTTATCATGATATCATTTTGTTTATATTTTTTTTTAAACAAAAACTAACTTGTTTTTTTATTTTTCAGTGACTCTAGTGGGCGAAGGAGCTGGAGCCTTGGCAATCAATGAGAATCTCTTTACTGAAGATGACCTTGAAGGTCTGGAAGAAGAATTGGGGGACCTGGACATGGAGGAGTGATCCAGATCTCACAAAATTCCATCTCCTCCAATTTTTATTTTTCATCAAAGCCTTATGACATTAATCTCAATTATTTACTGCCTGAATTCAATTATTTGAATTTATCATAGATTCTGGTCATTGAAACATGAAAAATTGAGCATAATGTAATTTCAATTATTTTTGAATGTGCACAAAAAAAAATCCAGTAGCAAGATAAATTCATGGAAAATATTCAGTTGATGAAAAAAAAAATATTTGAATGGATTAAATTCATTTAATCTTGTGGTTATGTTAATGAGGTAAAATAAATGAGAATTATTAATTTTATTAAATGTGTTTTTATTTTACTAGAGTCTTTTATTGTTGTAGACAATTTAAACTCCAAAAATCAGCTGTTCCAATTATATTTTTGAAATAAAAGAGCAAAACTACTGCGCATGCGCAGCTATGTTGCTCCACATGACCTAACCTCTTGCTGCAACTCCAAAATGTTTGATTTACAAGGAAATTACCTAATATTTTTGCAAGTCCTTGATCGATGATAAACCAACAAGTTGATTAATTCATTAAAAAAAAATTTACACGACAATTAAAAGCGTAAGATAATCCTGAGAATAGTAATGAAAATTATAATTAATAATTTCTGATTTCCTAGGATAATTCAATGACGAAGGAAAAAGAATTTATTTGATACAAAAATCGTTTAATTTGAAAGAAATTGAGATGCTAACGAAGTTGATGACGCTCAGCACAATTTTACGTAGTTCAAACATTAACATTAACATAAATGCATTTAAAAAATCATTATTTTACTCCTGGAGATGTTCTCCAGGAAGTCATGGAGTCAAAAAAAATTTAATAACAGTGAGATTTCATCACACAATTGACGTTACTCAAACAAAAACAATTAAAAATAAAAAAAGAACCGAGTTAAGCAGATTATTTTCACTTGCAAAACCAGAAAAATGGAAATTAGGTGGTGCAATATGTCTTTTATTTGTGTCATCTACTGTTACAATGGCAATGCCATTTTGTTTAGGTAAAGTTATTGATGTTATTTATACTGAGGATAAAGTTAAAACTAGAGAGAATTTAAATAAATTAAGTTTGGGCTTGTTGACGGTTTTTATTATTGGTGGTGTTTGTAATTTTGGGAGGATTTATTTTATGTCAACTTCGGGTCATAGAATAACACAGGAATTAAGAAAAAAAGCTTATTCTGCTATTCTCAGCCAGGAAACTGGAATGTTTGATCGAGTCAGTACGGGAGAACTTGTTGGACGTTTAACAGGTATTTAAAATGCAAAAAGATGGGGTAAAATGGATACTTCAATTAAACGGTTCGAGATTGAGATTTTAAAATGATTTCATTGAAAAGCTGAGGAAATTTTAGGCGGAAAACATGTGTAAAAATTTTTTTTTCTCAATTTTTGTAAAAATTTGCTTTTTTGACCAAGTTTTGAAGGGGTTTTCCTTTTAAAAATCGAAAAAATTCACTTTTTTATCGATATCTCCGGTTCTGTTGGTTGTAGCGACCTGGGGTTGATTTCAAATGAAAGGTGAGCTCATTTCCCATCGATTTGTGTGGTTCAAAATTTTTTAAAATCAATTTTTCAAATACTTACAGGCACTTTTTCTGAAAATCAGTTTTTGCCCTATAAGTACTTGAAAAATTGATAATTTTCCTTTTTCAACCACATAAATCGATGGGAAATGAGCTCACCTTTCATTCAAGATCAACCCCAGGTCGCTACAACCAATAGAACCAGAGATATTCTCAAAAATCTGAAATTTTTCAAAAAACAGAAATTTTTCACTTTCAAATCTGGCGCGAAAAATTGAATTGTTGAAAAATTCAAAAAAATAACTTTCGACATATGATTTCCATGTGAAATTTCCTCAGCTTTTCAATGGAATAATCAGAAAAAATTTATCTCCAATATTTCCATTCATTTCTCGTAAATTTCATAGTATAAAATACCAAAATCAACCCGTGTCCATTTTACCCCACCTTCCCCTATAGCTTCTTTCAAGGATATCTCGTAAAAAAAATCCCTGATTACAGGTGACGCACAACTAGTGAGTTCAGCAGTGACAAGCAACATTTCCGATGGCCTCCGCTCTTCGATAATGACATTTGCCGGTGTTTCCATGATGTTTTATGTCTCACCTCAACTGGCCTTTGTCGGGCTCTCCCTAGTTCCACCGATAGTCGGCCTAGCCATTGTCTACGGTCGTTTCATCAAAAAAGTCTCCAAAGAGGTCCAGAATAGCCTAGCCATCCTCAATACGACAGCCGAAGAAAAAATTAGCAATATACGCACAGTCAAGGCCTTTGCTCAGGAAAGAAATGAGCTTATCAGATACTCGAAGAAACTCGAGGACTTGCTGAATATTTGCTACAAGGAAAGCTGGTACAGAGGTGTTTTCTTCGGATGTACTGGATTTTCAGGATATGCGATCATCCTCTCGGTCCTTTATTACGGTGGTGTTATGCTCTCTGATTCTGCAATAACTGTTGGTAATTTAAGCGCTTTTTTGCTTTATGCCGGCTACACCGGCATTTCCATCAACGGAATCTCCAATTTCTACACAGAATTAAATCGAGCGCTTGGAGCCAGCTCGAGACTCTTCGAGTTTATTGATCGGCAGCCGGCAATACCCATTAGCGGTGGGAAAATCCTTGATAAATCGTTGTCAGGTGAAGTTTCCTTTAGAAACGTGGACTTTGCGTATCCAACGAGAGAGGCATGCTGGATCTTGAAGGATTTTTCCCTGGATTTGAGGGCAAGCTCGATCAATGCAATTGTTGGACCCTCGGGCTCGGGCAAGTCGACGATTGCGCTTTTACTTTTGCGGCTATATGATCCCAGCAGGGGGAGAGTATTTCTTGATGGTTGCGACCTGAGAGAGCTGGATCCAGTTTGGGTGAAGGGGCAGATTGGATTTGTTGCGCAGGAACCGGTGCTATTTTCTGGGAGTATAAAAGAGAATATTAGTTATGGGAGAGAGGAGGCGAGTGAGGAGGAGGTTCTTGAAGCTGCGAGGCTTGCAAATGTCCTGGAGTTTGCGGAGAGGATGACTGAGGGTCTGGAGACTCGAGTGGGGGAACGGGGAATCACGCTCAGTGGAGGACAGAGGCAGAGGGTGGCTATTGCTAGAGCACTTATCAAGGTGAGGATCATTTTTTCCAACAAATCATACACAGAGAAAAATTTTTTCTGAATTTAAGAATGTGCAGTCACTTAATTTAAGAATATGCAGGTCACTTAAATTAAGTGACTTTTGTCACTTAAATCAAGTGATTTTTTTTTCTTAATTTAATAAAGTAAAACTCACTTAAATCGAGTGAGTTTTTCTTTTTTAATTTAAGAAAGTAAAAGTCACTTAGACTAAGTGACTTTTTTCACTTAAACTAAGTGACTTTTGTCACTTAAATCAAGTGCGTTTTCTCACTTAAATCAAGTAAGTTTTTCTTTCTTAATTTAAAAAAGTAAAAGTCACTTAGACTAAGTGACTTTTTTCACTTAAACTAAGTGACTTTTGTCACTTAAATCAAGTGATTTTTTTTTTCTTAATTTAAGAAAGTAAAAGTCACTTACACTAAGTGACTTTTCTCACTTAAACTAAGTGACTTTTGTCACTTAAATCAAGTGATTTTTTTTTCTTAATTTAATAAAGTAAAACTCACTTAAATCAAGTAAGTTTTTCTTTCTTAATTTAAGAAAGTAAAAGTCACTTAGACTAAGTGACTCTTTTCACTTAAACTGAGTGACTTTTGTCACTTAAATCAAGTGATTTTTTTTTCTTAATGTAATAAAGTAAAACTCACTTAAATCAAGTGCGTTTTTCACTTAAATCAAGTAAGTTTTTCTTTCTTAATTTAAGAATGTAAAAGTCACTTAGACTAAGTGACTTTTCTCACTTAAACTAAGTGACTTTTCTCACTTGAGTCAAGTGACTTTTTCTTTCTTAATTTAAGAAAGTAAAACTCACTCAAATCAAGTGCGTTTTCTCACTTAAATCAAGTAAGTTTTTCTTTCTTAATTTAAGAAAATAAAAGTCACTTAGACCAAGTGACTTTTTTCACTTAAACTAAGTGACTTTTGTCACTTAAATCGAGTGATTTTTTTTTTCTTAATTTAATAAATTAAAACTCACTTAAATCGAGTAAGTTTTTCTTTCTTAATTTAATAAAGTAAAACTCACTTAAATCAAGTGCGTTTTTTCACTTAAATCAAGTGACTTTTTCTTTCTTAATTTGAGTGACCTGCAAATTCTTAAATTAAGTGACTGCACATTCTTAAATTAAGAAAACATTTTTCTCTGTGTAATTCCAGACATATTATTTATAATACCCTTTTTCAGAATCCAAAAATCTTGATACTGGACGAAGCAACAAGTGCCCTCGATGCAGAGAGCGAGTCTTATGTACAAGAAGCCCTCGAACGTGCAACTAGAGGACGTACAGTTCTCACAATTGCCCACAGATTGAGTACAATTAAAAATTCCGACAGCATAGCAGTTCTCGATGAGGGAAAAGTCGTCGAGACTGGAAATTATAATGAATTGATGCAAATAGAGGATGGGATCTTCAAGAGACTAGTGAAGCATCAGACCTTCAGTTGAGTTCAGTCTCCATAAAATAAAATGTAAATTTTTGTTAATACAAGATAAAAAAGGTACGAGGATTTAATTAATTATTAATAAAAAAAAAGTTGTTTTTTTCAGACGAAAAGAGGCCTTTTTTCATTTTTGTTTTATAGTAATCTGCATATATTTTGCTATAAAATAATATACACAGCAATTCTTAAATTATTCATGCCTTTAGTCCTATCATTTTTTAATCCTTTTTCATCTCCAATCGAACTTAAACCTAGAGTGAATGACCTTTTACAATATTTAATCAATTAAATTTCGTAAATATCTTATTTTTTCACGTTATCGATACACTCTTTCATACGTGTGAGGTCAATTGATGTATGAATTTAAGAGAAATCAAGACAAGGAACGTTTTCAATTTAATTCAGGGTTTCTTTTTCTTGTATCGATATGATCAATGTTTATTCTATGAAATCACATAATTTTCAACACCTCAAAAAAATTCAATGTATTTGATTTTAATTAATTTTCAGTTAAGTCACTCTCATGTATTCATTACTTTTATTTAATGTAAATAGTTCATTTTTTATCTTGAAATAGGCAGTGTTATTAATTATCTCGTGTAGCTCCAGGATAAAACTTTACATTAAATTACTAAGAGCCAGTTATTACGTTTTTTTCTTTTTTTTTTTTTTTTTTTTTTCGTATGAAAAATTGTACCAAAATAATTCGACAAGATTTGTTTATATATTATTACAAGTATATTTAACTTGAACATTTCACGAAAAGAATCAGTGAAGAATAGACACTGAGAGACGAGTTGATTTATATTTGTAATATCTCAGAGAGAAAGAGAAAAATTCTCGTAGAGACCTTTTTTTTTTTGTAGAAAATTTCAAGAGCTACTAAAAAAAAAGATTTCAGAGAAAATTACACTATCTCTCCTTGGTTCTTGAAATATTTTCATTTTACCTGTTCTCCACTGAAATGGTTTAATGGTATCGGAATTTTGGTATTTCTTTCTCCTCAAAAATCGGAGCACGTGTCAAATTAAACATCACTCAAACCAATTCCATTTTATACAGAAAAGAAGGAAAAAAAAAAAAAAAAACATTTAAATAACTTTTAATAGCACACAAAATTTAAACCGTAAAAAAAAAGAATAAATTTGAAAAAAAAAAAGATAAATTTCATGTCAGGCATCGCAATTAAAATTCTAGTCATGATATTTCCCTCAATAAACATCAAACTTTATCATTAACTCTTCAATTCTCTGCTCTCTTCTTCCATGGGTTCGTCCTGATTCAAGACTGAGATCGACTCTTCACTATCTACCTCCATTGATTCTGGTTGAATCTTATCAACAGCCTCAATAACAACTGGAATATCTTCACTCGAGACAACTGGTTCAGAAACTTTACACGTTTCTTCAATATTGACTTGACTTTTTTCCTCGACAATTGCTTCTTTCTGAGGACTTGGAATATTGACAATTTCCTCGGTCGTTGAATCTTCAATAATCGTTGGAGCACTTTCCTCCTTTGGTTCTTCGACAATGGGAATTGGATCAGGAACAATTGTGCTGATAGTCTTGGCATCATCTTCCATAGCTTCCTGAATAATAATACTCTCTTCACCCTTAGACTCGATCGAATTCTCTTCAGGTTCTTCGACAATTGGCTTTGTCTCGACTTCACTCACAGCCTCTTTCTCAACTATTTCCTTACTCTCTTCAACTTCCTTTGGAGTCTCAGCCTCTTTTTCCCCCTCAAATTCCTGATTTTCCGTCTCAGTTATCGGTTTACTCGTTGGCTCCTCTATTGGCACTTTTTCTTCTGTCTTTTCTTCAACCTTCTCTACAATCTCCTCTTTTTTCGTCAAACATTCCTCTGGATTAATCGTCACTGCATCAACGACCGAATCGTCCAGCCTCTGTCGTTTTTCCATTGGTTCATCAACATCCTCACTCTCCTCACAAGTCAATTTACTCTCTGTCTCCTCATTCTCCTTCAATTTATCAATATTCTCACTCTTCTCCTCATAAAATTTCTCAACTTTGTCTTTAACAAAGTCCCTCGACTGAAATGTCGTCTGCAATTTTTTCGTCGTCTCATTGTCATCGCTCTCGCTGTCTAAACTGGGCTGTGAACTCGTGTCCTCATTCATAATTGCCTCTGGCACATCACCGGCAATTCCAGCAACTTCAACAGGACAATTTTCCGGTTGTATTGTATTGACCAATTCTGTTGTTGCAATGAAGTTGTTAATGTCAGTTCGTGGCTCTGGTTTTTCTGTATCCTCGTCTTTCGGCAGTTTCGCAATAGAAATTGGTTCGGCAATTGGCAGGAGGTGATCGTTTGACAAGGAAACATTGTCTGTCGTACAGTCCTTGACCCAAGACTCCATTTCGACCTCGTGGGACGGTTGATTGACACTTGATTCATCATCGATACTACCATTGATCATACTGTCTCCATTTTCACTTCTTCTTGCTGCTGGAGGTCCTGGTTCTCTCGTTGATACAACCAAAATATTCTTCTCAATTGCTCTCATGAACTTGTCAACTCGATTGTATTCTTTACGAGGTGACGTCAATAATTCGCAGATTCGCTGAACTGTGAATGGTGCATTGGCAAATGACTCGAGAAGATCAAGAAGATTTCCCTTCATACTGTCGTAATTAAATTGCTCAATGTTTGGGCTTGGAGCCAGTTCAAGTGTTGGACAATTCTCGTGTAAATCAGTCATTACTCTGACGAGTTTTTCACGAAATAGTGGCTTTATCAAGGACCATTGATAAACAGGATCACCAGTTTTTGCTACAAATGACAGATAGTCCTCGAGTTCACGTGGAATTTCAGCCGGTCGGAGTTTCTGAAATTCATCGAGTGCTTGCAACACTTCCTCAGGATTTTCCATCGCCTCGATGTCAGTCGTTTATGATATCCTTTTTAATTTAAAAATATAAATTATTTGCTATTTATTATTTGGTTTTTATCTGAATACTATGACACTTTGGGCACTAACCTCTCGTTTCCGGCACTATTTATCAGGATTTGTGTGTTTGACGGTTTTTTTGGGGTTTTTTTTTTTTTTTTTTTTGGTTAAATGTTGATGCTCTTGCGGGGTTTATTTTTATTGATAGGATTACTCGTGCACAAAACAATTTTGGGGTTTGTAATTCTCAGTGAGAAGGGCAAACACATATACAGAAATGTATTCGTGGGGAAATTAGTTTGGGGCTTTGGCACAGGGAGGACATGTGTTCTCGTAGTGGCGGGATATTTGAAATAAACTCAGTAGTGAAGTTTAGGAGTGTGCGAATATTTGAAATTTTGAATAATTCACCTCTAATTGATATTCGAATAATTCGATTCAAATTTGATTCGTAATATTCGATGTATTCAAATAATTCAAATTATTCGAATAATTCAAAATATTCGAAAAATTCAAATCATTCGAATAATTCGAATTATTCAAATTATTTAAATCATTTGAATATTCCAAAACATATTCCATCATAATTCAAATTATTCGAATAATTCAAATTATTCGAATAATTCGAATTATTCGAATAATTCAAATTATTCGAATAATTCAAATTCTTCGAATTATTTAAATCATTTGAATATTCCAAAACATATTCCATCATAATTCAAATTATTCGAATAATTCGAAGTATTCGAATTATTCGAACCACTCGAATATTCAGTTCGATTCCCGAATTGAACATTATAATTCGATTCATTACATATTCGCGCACCCCTAGTGAACAGGTAAAACAGGATAAATCGACTTATCTTTGAGGTCATTTCGAAGGAAATATCTTGGAAACTAAGCGAGATAAGATGATATTACTCATCTGTTTTTTTTAAGAGAATTTCAAGAGTTACAAAAGTGTTTCAGGGCAAAATTGCTATTTCTCGGTTATTTTCTAAGGTATTTTCAGAAAACTTAATGAGAAAAAAAGAGACTTATCTTGTTTTACCTCATCACTACTGAACTGCAATAATGTTTTTTTTTTTGCAAGTATTTTCCGTTCAAGTAAATTATCCAAACGTTTGCATAAATATTTTTTTTTTTATTGATTCCATGATAAAAATGGCAAGAATACTTTAAATGAACAAGAAAAAGGAAAAATTTAAAACTTGTGTATACATAAATTTTTTTTTTCAGCAAGCGCAGCTGAATTAATTACAATTTTTCATTATAAAAATTTTACAAAGGAAGACGAAGGATAATTCGTTGTTGGAATTTAATACGAATAATCATTCGATTCTTCCCAGTGCCTAGAATAAAATCATTCAAGATTTTTTAACACTTTTGGAATTATTAAAATTTGCATTATCCTTAAGTACTTGAAAGGAATGTGTTGATAACACATAATTTTGAAAGAAAATTAGATAATAAAGTTGATAGTTACAATAATGGAATAGTTTCAGTTTTCTTTTTTTTTTTTTTTTTTTTGAATCAAGTGAATTACAATGCTTTGACTATTTTTCTTTTCTTCTTTTTGTTAATAGTACGCAACAATGGACCTCTTAAAAAATGTACAAACATCATATACAATCTAGTAGAGCCAATTAATCGTTAATAAGTCACATAGTTTTTTTTTTTTTTATCTCCCCAACACTTGCCTCATTGCAAATTGTGATGTATAATTTCATTGAAAATTATTGATCCTCATAAATTCGCAGGAAAAACAAATTTATGGATTGATTATTAGTATCGTTGAACATTTCGCAATATATCAAACAAAATTGTCCCTTCACTTACGTTAGTATTCAACACTTAATTGTAAAAATTATTATTCATTTTTTCTCTTCGTTTTTTTTTTTAATTTAAATTTTTAGTTTTTCAAAATTATCATGACTAGATTCTGCGATTCTACTCTTCCTTTGGTTTAATATTCTGTGTTGTTGGTGTTTCATCGCCCTGTCTAATTCTCGCTTGTTGACGTAATTGTGCACGCTTCAGGCTCGTCATTAATTGACTGGATTGATACAGCCAACTAGCCTTCAATGATAAGTAAATTCATTTTTTCTTCAATTAATTCCCCTGGGAATTTAGTGTTTTTTTTGGAAACATCTCGAAAACATGAAAAAAGATAGAGGAAGATGGGGCAATATGGACGTTAAGGGGTAAAATGGACACATTAGAGTTTTTATGCATATATTATGAAAAAATCTTTAAATTAATGAAAATATTGGAGATTGATTTTTAAAAATGATTCCATCGAAAAGCTGCAGAAATTTTTAGAATTAATTAATTTTTTCCATTTTTTTGAGAATTTTATTTTTGAGCAAATTTAGTTTTTTTTAGATATCTCTGGTTTTATTGGTCGTAGCGACCTGGGACCGATTTTAAATGAAAGGTGAGATTATTTCCCATCGATTTATGGGGTTTTGGATTCAAAAATATTGATTTTTCACATAGTTATAGGCCAAAACTGGATAATCCTAATTTTTCACAAAAATTGACATAACTATGTGAAAAATCGATATTTTTGGATCCAAAACCCCATAAATCGATGTAAAATCATCTCAGCTTTCATTTGAAATGAGTCTCATATGTCTACGACTAATAAAACCAGATATATTCCAAGAAAACTGAATTACTTCGAAAATAAAAAGCCTTTCACCCCTCAAAAAAACTTTAAAAAAAATGAAAATTCTCAAGAAAATGGGAAAAAAAATTCTGACGCTTGTTTTTCGACGAAAATTTCCTCAGCTTTTCGATGGAATCATTAAAAAAAATCTATTTCTCACTGTTCCATTACAATGTCCATTTTGCCCCATCTTCTCCTAAATGTCATAAATTAACTTACCACCATTATCATACAGTTCATCAATATCGGTACCGAGAACACAATGGATATAAATAGGCCCTTGGAGTCGAAATACTGTTGCCTTGAAAATACCCTAAAAGTAAATCGCAAAAAAAAAATAAAAAAATATTAAAAGTTCCTTAGAAGAAAATAATAAAAAAACCCTAATTTTCAGGGATTTTACCTCCAATTGCTGGCAGCAACTTCGTTGATACTCTCCGAAAAATAAACTAGCAGTACTGTAAATCCAAAGCAACATCATCAGATAAACATCATACGAGTCTCAACAATGAAATAAATTTGAAAAAAACTTACAGAGTACAAGGAACAATAATATTTGGAAGTTTGCATGATTTCGGGTCATTAAGGCAGTCATGGTAACCGCAACGTGAAAAATGAGAAGAAGTGCCAGCCAAGGATCTCTCCATTCAATCTGCAAATAAATCAAAGTTTTATTAATAAAATTAAAAATTAAATATGGAAAAATCAAAAGGATTAATTTTCTCCTGACATTTAAATTCTATTGTTGCAGCGAATTTTGCAGTAAACGAGCAAATTCTGCTACCAGGCAAGAAACGAGTATGATTGAATTATTCAGTAGTGAAGAGGTAAAACAAGATAAGTCTATTTTTTTTTTCATTCACTTTTTTGGAAATTATCTCAGAAAATAAGCGAGATAGGACGATTTTGCCTTGAATCATTTTTGAAAATCTTGAAATTTTCTATCAAAAAAAAATGAGTGATATTGCCTTATCTCGCTTAATTACCGAGTTATTTCCTTCAAAATTTATCACAAGGATAAGTCGATTTATCCTGTTTTTATCTCTTCACTACTGACTTTGTTCTCTTCTTCCAAGGTACTGAATTTATTCTGCCATTACTCTGCCAATGTTTTCAGCAACATAACCTCAATCCTTCAATTGTTTAATGTCATTTATCAGAAGGATAAAATGAAATTTTTTAATTTTATGAGAAACTTACACTCTGGAGAAATGGCCAAATGCCATCAATTGTGTCTGTTGCTGTTGATTCCTGTTTCGACATAATTATTTAAGTTAAAAATACGTCACTATGCGGCAATACAGGAGTCGACGAATACATGGAAGTACGCCATTTTTTTTTTTTTTTTTTTTTTTTTCTTATTTTTTAAACGTTTATTGCTGAGATACGGAATAAGATTTGAAATCGCAAAAATTGCCGCATTCTACACGTGTTTTCAGAGATATCTTGGGGAAATCGTATAAACACGTGGGAGTGTAATGCAGATTGATGATTGTCATGATAATCATTGAGTCGAGATAAATATTATGATGAATGATTTTTTTCTTGAAGATTTCTAGGATTTTGCAAATTTTTTAGGAAACGGTGAAAATTAGGAAAATTTTTTATAACACCTTTTTTGATAGGAATTTCAATCTCTGTAAAAATGATATCTTGGATTTTTTTGATAAAATTGATAGTTTTGAAGATAATTGGAAAAAAAGTTGAGAGAATTGTTCAAATTGAAAAATTGTTTTCAAATTGTCTTAGGGAAACACGGTTGAAGATTATTTTTCATAATTGCATTGAAAAGCTCAGGAAATTTGCCATGTTAAACTAATTTTTGCCGAATTTTTCGAAAAATTCGTCATTTTGTAGCAGAATTAAAGATTCAACTCTTTTGATTTTCGAAAATTTTCAGTATTTTGAAAAATTCTGCGTTTTTTAATTGATTTTCATTGATTTTCGATTGAATTGCGCGGAAAAAAACGCTTTTTTTTAATGAAACAATCTGTAATTTCTTACAAAATCGATGAAAATCAATTCGAAACTCCATAAATTCAGTAATGAAGAGGTAAAACAGGGTAAATCGACTTTGAGCTAATTTCGAAGGAAATATCTAGAAAACTAAGTGAGATAAAGTGATATTAATCATCTGTTTTTTTGAGAGAATTTCAAGAGTTACAAAAGAGTTTTAGGGTAAAATTGCTATTTTTCGGTTATTTTCTAAAGTATTTTCAAAAAGACTTAATGAGAAAAAAAAGAGACTTATCTTGTTTTACCTCTTCACAACTGAATTGATAGAAAATGAGCTCAAGTTTACGCTCATGCTCAAATTTCTGCGCTACGATAGATAGAACAAGCGATATCTTCAAAATAACGTTTTTTTCTTCAAAAATCGAAGGAGCTTACTTTGAATTCTGCTCCAAAATGATTGATTTTTCAAAAAATCACCAAAAAACAATTCTAATGCATGTTTTTTATCGGAAATTTTCTCATCTTTTCAATGAAATTATGAAAAAAAATCCATCACCAATCATTTTCTCAAAAAACTCCTTTAAACCCAAAAAAAACATAAAAGGGTCAACTTTCTTGAGATTAAATTTCCCCTCATTTCTTGAGATTAAATTTATTTACCTTGTCTATTTGTCTTGAAAAAGTACCTCAATTCCGTATTTATCCATTTACAAAGAACAAAATATAAATGCCACTGTTGTCAATGCACCTGCCATTGTCTCAAGTGCAGAAACATCTCTTCAAACAAGAAGAAAAGAAAAAGAAAAAAAAAGAAAAAATAAACCAGAGAAAAATAATTAAATTAATACACACATTAATTGTCTTGAATAGTAATACGTTGAATTGCTAATGATACAAACAGATAAATTCCATTGCGAGGGCAATGAATGATAAAAAAAAAAAAACCAATACAATAAACTGCCTGGCTATTTTTCTTATCAATCGGGTAGCAAGTACGAGAGAGGCGGTCCGAAGTGCCTCAACTTGGATAAAAAAAATGACTCAAAAGCTGATACACTTTATTTTTATTCGTTGATATATATATATTTAGAGGGTAATAATCATCCAATACACGTTCAAATAATATTACGATGAGCCTGGGGATTGGACTTTGGGTAATGGTCAATGAGATTAATGACGATGATGAAGTAGAGCATCGAGAATCTCTCAGCAGCAGAATTGTCGTGAGCCTTCTGCTGTGAGGAACGTTTTTCTTTTCTGGTTTTTTTTATTTTTTGAGGAATCATTGATAATGGCCTTTCAACTTCAACTTGGTCCCATCGATGAGGAGACAAGGGCTTTTGCAGAAGAGGAATTAAGAGAAACTCCGGAAAATATTGCCAATGGAATTGCTGAGCTTCGAAAGCTTCTTGAAGGTAATTTTCCCTTTTTTCCCTTTAATTACTGGATTTTTGAGAAAATATCTGTGAACCTTTTTTGTAGCTCTCAAAATTTCCTAAAAAAAATATCAATTGACTTTTTCCCCTAAACTCAACGGTTTCAAAGATATTTGATAAAATCTAGATCGATTTAAACATTTTTCTCAAGATATCGAAATTTTCGATTAGGTAATGGAATTTCATAATTTTCATTCTATAACTATGATTAATATGAAATTATTGATTGCTGATAATCCTATCGATACTTCAAAGCCTAAAGATAAAATTAGAAATAAGTGCAAAGAATGATCAATCGAAAAATTGTTTGTTTGTATAAAATAAATCAGAGATAATTTATGCATGAGATTTTTTAATGCATCAGGTCATCACTGGCTGGGTCACGTGATCGGGTTATCTCTAGTCTTGTGGACTAGTCACCCTCGTTGAATATTACCATGAAAAATATACTTGATAACACTGATGGCATTTTTTCTACCACAAATTTAATTTTATTTCACTGAAAAGTAAAGAAAAAAAAGGAGAATAGAAATAATTTAATGCAATTTTTCTGTGCTTATGAAATTTCTAATAGAAAAATAATGAAAAAAATGAGAAAAAGACAAAAGAAAATTCAATTTTCATTGTAATGAGATTATTTGAGAGCAATTTTGTACGATAATTCAATTTTTACACGATTCGATTGTCACGCAACAATTTTTTTCTCAATATTTTCTTTATTATTTCTTTGTACACGAGAAATAAGAATAGTTGCATGATATACGTTATTCCAAACAAATAGAAGATTATTGTTATCGAACAATGAAATAAAGAGGCAGTGCAATCATTCGGTGGACACAATACTAAATAAGAATCATGGACCTTGATCTGTATGATTCAACATTTTTTCCTTCATTGATTTTTCCATTAAATTCTTTTTTCCTTCGACTTTTTTCCAGAGGACAAGGCTCTATACTTTAGAACGGATGATGATTTTCTCCTAATTTTCCTTCGTCCATGCAAATTCTATCCAGAAAGTGCATATGGATTGATGCAGCGTATTGCTGATTTTAAGGACAAAAATGCTGCACTTCTGACAAATTTAATACCCATGGACGAGAAAACAGCTATAATGGAAAATAATGTTGTTAATGTTCTCAAAGATCGTGATCACAAAGGACGACGTATACTCATAGTTAGTGCTGGAAAATCATGGGATCCATCGAAAGTCAATGCAGACCAGATGTTTCGAATTTTCTATCTCATTCATGAAGCAGCTATTTTGGAGCCAATGTCACAGGTATTATTGAATTTAATTCAGTAGTGAAGAGGTAAAACAAGATAAGTCTCTTTTTTTTCTCATTAAAGTTCTTTTTCAATATACCTTAAAAAATAACCGAGAAAGAGCAATTTTTTGCCCTAAAACTCGTTTGTAATACTTGAAATTCTCTACAAAAAACAGATGAATAATATCATCTTATCTCGCTTAGTTACCGAGATATTTCCTTCAAAATGATCCTCAAAGATACGTCGATTTATCCTTTTTTTACCTCTTCACTACTTATTAATTAATAAAGATTGGCAAAAATTTGTACCGATTTTTGTGGAAAGAAAAGCAAATTTTCTTCTTGAATTCCTTTTTTAAAGATTTCGCGGAATCTAAGGGGGATAGAGCGATTTGTGAGGAAACCTTTTTTGTAGCTCTTGAAATTGTTTACAAAAAAGGTCTCTTCACAAATTGCTCTATCTCGCTTGGATTCTGAGATATCTTTAGAAAAGTGATGATAAGATAAAATCTATTTAAAAAAATTGAAATTGTAGTAATTCAGCGTTTTGGGGAAATATCTCGGAATTGAGGGGAGATAGGGGAACTTTTGTAGAGACCTTTTTTGTAGAGGGAAATGAGAGCTACGAAAAAGGTTTCTACCAAAATTGCTCTATCTCGCTTATTTTCCGAGTGCTCATTAAGAATAGTCACAAAATGAACCTTTTTTTTGAACTACGTACACGTAGATTTGAAAAACTAATTGAAATTAGATAATCTTCATTTGAAATAACATCGACCAATCGTACTTTGCACTATACAATTGTGATAAGGCACGAAATTGTGGATTACTGTGTACGATATAAATCAGTTCAAAGTTTCAACAGTTTAAAATTAGAGATAGTATTCAACTGATAATGGCAAATCTATTTCCAATATTGAATTTCCAGTGTCAATATATCCCTCTTTCCTAGGATTCTTTTTAGTTTTTTTTTATCAATATCTGGATAAAATGATTTGCTTCTTTTTTTTCTGCAGGTGCGAGGAGTCGTGGTTATCATGGACTTTGAGGGTTTGGCAATGAAACAGGTGATGGGGTTGACACCCTCTTTCAGCATGAGACTTCTCTCATTCATACAGGATGCCATGCCACTGAGATTGAAGGAGGTGAATTAATTAATTAATTAATTAATAATGCAATTAAATTTGTTTTTGAAAATATCTCGAGAACAGCGAGGTTTACAGGAATTCGTCAAGAAACAATTTTTGTAGAGAATTTAATTGTCTATAAAAAAGGTTCCTTGATATTTTCCCCTAATCCTCATAGTTTCGGGGATATTCGCGAAAGAACTTCTGAAAATGATTCAATCTATTTTTCAAAATTCCTCGTGACAAATTCTTTTCTAATTAGGAGAAGATGGGGTAAAATGGACAATTCAATTAAACAGTTCGAGATAGAAATTTTCTAATGATTCCATTGGAAAGCTGAGGAAATTTTAGGCAGAAAACATGTTTCAAATTTTTTTTTCTTCGATTTTGGGAAAAATTTAAAGGGGTTTCACTTTTGAAAATCGAAAAAATTCACTTTTTCGACGATATCTCCGGTTCTGTTGGTCGTAGCTATCTGGAGTTGATTTTAAATGAAAGGTGAGCTCATTTCTCATTGATTTGTGTAGTTCAAATTTCAAAAAAGTCAATTTTTCAAATATTTATAGATTATTTTCTGAAAATCAGTTTTTGCCCTATAAGTACTTGAAAAAATTAACAAATTTTTTTTTTAACCCCACAAATCCATGGGAAATGAGCTCACCTTTCATTCAAGATCAGCCCCAGGTCGCTGCGACCAATAGAACCCGAGATATTCTCAAAAACCTGAAACTCTCCAAAAACAGAAGGATTTCACCTTCAAATCTTGAGCAAAAAATGGAATTTTTGAAAAATTCCAAAAAATAACTTCTGACATATGATTTCCATGGTAAATTTCCTCAGCTTTCCAATGGAGCCATCAGAAAAAATCCATCTCCAATATTTCCATCGATTTCGCGTCATTTTCACAGTATAAAATACGAAAATCAACCTGCGTCCATTTTACCCCACTTTTCCCTACATTGAAAGCATTTTTCTAATATTAATTACGAATTTCATCACAATTATCAAAGGTGCACATGGTCAAGCAGCCATTCCTGTTTGATCTAGTTTGGAAAATGTTTAAACCCTTCGTTCGGGAAAAATTGAGAAAGCGAATGTATTTCCATGGATCAAAAATGAATTCGTTGCATGCACACTTGGCACCAAGTCATTTACCAAAGAATTATGGTGGTGAATTACCAGAAATTGATTACACTGCAGCCGATTGGTTTCCTACCATTCAAAATTGCGAGGATCACATCAAAGGTATGAATTTAATACTCGTTTAAATCAGAAAAAAAAACACCTGAAACACTTTAAAAATACAATGTTTCTGATTTATCAATTCCTTTAATTTCAGCATGGAACTCTTATGGCCATCTCAAGGAATAAGTCTTGCACTTGCACATAATTGTCTCGTCAGTGCTTCGTGACTCTCAAATGCAGGACCAATTAACAAAAGAAATTGCATAATTAGATGAATTGAATGACGTGTTGAATTCAATAGTGAAGAGGTAAAACAGAATAATTCGACTTATCTTTGCGTTCATTTGGAAGGAAATATCTCGGAAACTAAGCGAGATAAGATGATATTATTTATCTTTTTTTTGTAGAGAATTTCAAGAGTTACGAAAAGATTTTTTGGGCAAAATTGCTCTATCTCTCTTATTCCCTGAGGTATTTTCAAACAATTAAATGAGAAAAAAATAGACTTATCTTGTTTTACCTCTTCACTACTGAAATTATTAAATCATATTTTTAGAAAACTATTTTTCTGTTGATATTAAAATAAATTTGTGTATTAGTTTACTTAAAAATAATGTTTTTTTTTCATTAATTTCATCGAAATCCTTTCACCCGGAAAGATCCATAAAAAGGAAAATTTAAATTGAAATAATAATGAGTTCGAATCGTTTGACACTGGATGATAGGCGCCTTGACACCTAGACCTTTTGCTTTTTAATATTCAATTAATTTCATTCTTCTACTTCTAATTAAAAAAATCTACATTATAACAACTCTACAATACTGAGAATCAAGTGTATGTTTGTAGTTAAATTTTTTTTTTTTTTTTTTTTTTTTTTTTTTCGTGCATACTAACTTTGAAATCATTGAATTGCATTTAACGCGGAGGGGAATATCTCACAAGGAAGTGGGGAATTCACTTTCCAGAGACCGGTTTTATTCTTCTCCGTGAGTTTGTACATTTACCATCACTATTCAGTCAGTTTAAACTGTAGATCACAGAGTTACTTTTAAAGTTATAAACTCTGAATTTGATTATTTAAATTGTTTATATCTTTCAATTATTGTGAATTTCCAGTGTTTTTTTTTTTTTTCTCATTTAATTTGTGGAGATAGAGGCGTGACGGAGAGGTCGACGACATTGAGTTCAATCTGCTCGGAAGTGCTATATTTCTTTTAATTGCTGACGTTAATTATCAGAGAATTTCATTGATAAATTAACGGTAATGGCTTTTTTTTGAATAAAGTGACAAAAATTTGTGCAATTTTTCATGAATAACTCGAAAACTATTGGATTTAGAGGAATTAATTGAGCGATTATTGTTTTTGTAATTTTTTAAATTTTCCAATAAAAAACGTCTTTTGTGATTTTTTATATACAAAAAAGAATTACTTAAAAAAAAGGGCAAAATGTACGCGCGAAAAGAAATTATATCCACTGGCTTTTACGAGAGAGTTGCAGAGAAAACAAAAAAAGTACCACCATTAAAAATAAATGGCGCTTCATTTCAAATGGAAGCGTTTCCTCTGTCAAAGGATTTTGTGGAAATGGCAAAAAATGATTTGAGAGAAACTCCGGAAAATGTTGAGAAAGCACTTGCTGAAATAAGAGAATTACTCAAAGGTACTTGATTTCTTTTATTATGTAAAATAATAAAAACAATAACTATTACAATTTTATTTTCTTGCACGTTTAATTATTAATACTTTATAACAATTGCTGGAAATGATTTCGTAATAGTTACTTTTTTGAATTACGTATATATTATTTTTAATGATTCACTGGTGGAATTTTAAACTTTGGAACCTGTTTTTTTCATGTAGAAATCTTTTGGCTCAGCTGAGTGGCCTTGGTAATCACTTTCCATGATATAAATCCTTTTACTTTCATTCGTTCACCGCAAAAGTTGATTTTTTTTTCTCCTTTTTACGTAAAATTATTGTATGCATGAGTAAATCATAGATTTTGCGGTGAATTCAATCAATGGAAAAGGCTTATTTTGATAAAATAATGGCTTTCAATGATTTTTTTTTGGAATTTATCCTCTATTTCGTTTAGTGCAAAAGTAATTCAGTAGTGAAGAGATAAAACAGGATAAATCGACTTATTTTTGTAATAATTTTGAAGGAAATATCTCGGAAACTAAGCGAGATAAATTCATATTATCAAAAAAAATTCAGGGCAAAATTGCAATTTCTCAGTTATTTTCTAAGGTATTTCCAAAAAAGTGAATGTGCAAAAAAATTGACTTATCTCGTTTTATCTCTTCACTACTGAATTAAAGGCACTAGCAAAATTTTAGTCTTTAATCAATTCTTCATTTTTTGTTAGGTGTCACTTAAACATTAGAGTTTTCACATTTCTGCATAATTTTCACGGTTTTTTTTTATGCACTTCATTCAACTTTTTCGTCAATGCTCTCGTAATACACTTGTTTACAGCGGAAGTACCGATACTTGTTGAGCGAATGAATTTGCTTCCTCAAATGATTCTCAATTTCAAATTATTGCATTTTAATGCGATAATAAAAGAATTTTGAGGCTTTTTTTTTGTAAAAATTGAGGAAAATGTTTGAAATTAGATGAAAAAGGAGAAATTTACTTGAGAAATTCATCGATTGGCCAACTAGAATTTTCAACATTTTATTTATTATGTGGAAAGATCATTGCTCCTCAAACTGGACATTCGCTAAGCAACAGTCCAGATTTTCCCATTTATTTTTTCTAAAAAGATTGATGAAAAATAACTCGAAATGTTTTAAATTTTTTTTTTTTTTTTTTTTTTTTTTTTTAATATTTTAAATTTATTTACAAAATCTCTCAACTAATTCTTGAATTCATGGAAATTTCATAGACAGAATACAACAAATCTATTTTTTTTTTTAAACGTGTATGTTAAAAATGTTAAATTATTCGTGAAAAAGTGACTGAAATAGTGGAAATGACGTCAATTACTCGGTAAATTGAGAGAAAACGTACTCATTTGATTGAGAAATTCTTCAAGCATCTAAACTTTCGGTTAATTTAAATATTCATGTTCTTTTTGACGTGAAAATTCAAATTATTTCAATCCAATAGCAAAGATTGAGGCAAATAAATTCAATTTTATTCAAATGTTTCGAAAACTAAGCAATTGAGTGAAATTTATGTAGAAATCTTTTTTGTAACATTTGAAATTCTCTACAGAAAAGATTTCAATAGAAATCACTCTATCTCGTTTAGTTTACGAAATATTGTTAAAAAACAAAATCACAAAAGAAAATGACTCTCAGATTTTTCCACTGCATTAATTAATACAGTCGTATGGTAATTACACGCAGGAAAATTACAGACTCATCTTTTATAAAAAAAAATGTAATTTCTAGACACAGTAGCGTGGCGAGAAAAAAAAGAAGTAATGATCGATTAATTGCGAAAAAATAATTGGGAAATTATTAATATTTCCACTGTTTTCTTGTTCAAGGTGAACCTGATTTAAATGTACCTGATGAGGACTACTTTTTCTGCAAATTTTTGAGACCCTGCAAGTGGTACGCAAAACCGGCTTTTGAACTCGTACGTTTAGCTTTCTACTATTTACAAACGTGTTCTTGATAGAAAGAGAAATGTTTATTCAAAACTTTATTTTCTTCCAGATGAAACGATTCTATCGTTTTCGAGTTGATCATCCTCGCATTTGCCATGATCTTCTCCCGTCCAATGAACGTGCAGTTATGCTTTCTGGTATTTTAACACCTTTGCCGATCCGTGATGCTGATGGTCGCAGGCTGATACTCATTGAGGGAGGAAAAAGATGGAAACCAAAGGAAGTGGCACTGGAACAGGTTTTTAGGGGCGTCATGATGCTCCTTGCTGCTGCTGTTATCGAACCAACAACTCAAGTAATTGAATGATTAATAGGGGTGTGCGAATATTTGAAATTTCGAATAATTTAACTCGAATTCGGATAATTCGATTCAAATTCGATTCGAAATATTCGAATTATTCAAATAATTCAATGTATTCGAATAATTCAAATAATTCAAAGTATTCGAATTATTCAAATAATTTCAATAATTCGAATAATTCGAAGTGTTCGAATAATTCAAGTAATTCAAAGTATTCGAATAATTTGAATTATTTAAATAATTCGAATACTTTGAATTATTCAAATTATTTAAATTATTTAAATTATTTGAATAATTTGAAGTATTCGAACCACCCGAATATTCAGTTCGATGTTCGAATCGAATATCACTATTCGATTCAATTCGAGTCATTAAGTATTCGCACATCTCTAATGATTATAATTCGAGAAAAACGAGTTTTCAAGGCATATAATACCGCTTTCTCAACAGAAATCGGCAAAAAAAAAAATCGTATTTTTAATTTTTTAATTTTTTTTATTTCTGTAATTTTCATCGAAAAAATTTTAATTACTTTCTCAATGAAAAATTTGGATTTCTAAATTTTTCATTAGTTTGAAAATTAATTTTTTTTTTTAACAATTTTGATTACTATTGTAATTTAAAATTTGACTGATGGAATTTCATAATTATTTTCTTTATTAAACTTATTAACATTTTTATTAGTTAAATTGAATTATAAATGTCATATAAGCGTCATTTAGATTGGATTAAATTATAAGTTCTTGTTTGTTTTACATTTAGTTAACACTCTCAACTCAAAATTTTTGTCTGAAAAACGGTTATATTTGGGAAGATTAAACATAGTAGCGTTGATTTTATTATAAAATTAATTATTCCAATCAATTAATAAGTGAGAAAGAATCAAAATTTCGAATAAGAAAAAGAATTATAAAATTTCATCAGTCAAATTTTTAATTACAATAGTAATCAAAATTGTTAAAAGAAAAAAAATTAATTTTCAAACTAATGAAAAATTTAAAAATCCAAATTTTTCATTAGGAAAGTAATTAAAATTTTTTCGATGGAAATTGCAGAAATAAAAAAAATAAAAAAATTAAAAATGCGAATTTTTTTTCTTGCCGATCTCTGTTTTTCAAGGATTTATTTGGTAATTGCATCATATTGATTTAGGTTTGCGGAGTCCAGGTGATTATCGACATGGATGGACTCTCCCTCAGTCACGTGACGTACTTTACACCAAGTTTCGCAAGTGCAGTACTTGACTGGGTGCAGAGGTGTCTTCCTGTTCGCCTGAAAGGTGTCCACATAATAAATCAACCATTTATATTCAACATGGTCTTTGCTATCTTCAAACCATTTCTTCAGGTGAATCTTGGCTTTTGATGGAACAATTGAAGATAATAAACGCAATCTCAGACGCAATCCTCTTTAATTATAGGAAAAGCTGCGGAAGAGAGTGCACTTTCATGGGACCGACAGGGCCTCTTTATTGAAGCACATTGATGCCAAGGCATTACCGAAGAGGTACGGTGGTGAATTCGACCTGGGACCAGAGCCAATAGGAGAGCCCCTCTGGAAGTATCTCAGCCTCTGGGAAGACGAGTACATTGGTAAGTTCAAAAAAAAAGGATTCTCACTGAATGAATGCCTCTTTCGATAATTCCCCAACTAATTGAATTTCTTTGATTTGCAGAGGAGGATCGATATGGTTATCCACGAAAGACGTAAACACCTCTAGAAAATCTCAACAATATAAAAGAAGCTCTGCTCATGTACTAATTAATCATTAAGTTGCGAAATTATATAGAATTTTATATGTTAAATTAACATTCTCCAGTATTGATGTTAATTGTAAATCATATATAGAGGAAGGAAATTATATGAAGATGTATGGGATGGAACGGGGATATTTCGGTTTTCATGCTTTATACAGGGGAAAATAGGGTAAAATGGACACTACAATTAAACGGTTCGAGATTGAAATTTCCTAATGATTCCATTGAAAAGCTGAGGAAATTTTAGGCGGGAAACATGTGTCAAACTTTTTTTTTCTCAATTTTTGGAAAAATTTGCTTTTTTGACCAAGTTTTGAAGGGGTTTCTCTTTTAAAAATCGAAAATATTCACTTTTTCGGCGATATCTCCGGTTCTGTTGGTCACAGCGACTTGGGGTTGATCTCAAATGAAAGGTGAGATCATTTCCCATCGATTTATGTGGTTTAAAATTTTTTTAAATCAATTTTTCAGATACTTATAAGCCATTTTCCTGAAAATCAGTTTTTACCCTATAAGTACTTGAACAATTGATAATTTTCTCTTTTCGACCACATAAATCGATGGGAAATGAGCTCACCTTTCATTCAAGACCAACCCCAGGTCGCTACGACCAATAGAACCAGAGATATTCCTAAAAATATGAAATTTTTCAAAAACAGAAGGGTTTTACCTTCAAGTCTTGCGCGAAAAATGGAATTTTTAAAAAATTCGAGAAAATAATTTCCGACATATGATTTTCATGTGAAATTTCCTCAGCTCTTCAATAGATTCATCAGAAAAAATCTCTCTCCAATATTTTCATCCATTTCGAGTAAATTTCATAGTATAAAATACCAAAACCAACCCGTGTCCATTCTACCCCACCTTCCCCTATTATGAAAATTGCTAGAAATCAGTTGAAATAGCTGAGATATTTTTTTTCTGATGATTCCACTTAAATGCTGTGGGAATTTACGCCAGAGATTAATAATAGTACATAACTCATCTCGCTTAGTTGAAAAATTGGTGAAAAAGAATAATCAAATTAATTTTTAATAAATAATAAATTTTTACTAAAATATTTTTCCTTCTGTTCTATTCAATTTTTCTCCAACTTGAATTTTATTTTATTTTATTCTTTATTTAAAGCATATTGGATAGCAACCAACTGCAATAAAAAGTACAACATAATTTATCCATCGACATGGTGAATCTGTTGAAGACTTTTTCTACTATGAGTTGCCATTGTCATGACAATGGTCCATGGAGGTATATCAATAATTTTCGAGTGCATGAAACAGAGTGGAAGTGGCTGATCAATGCAAATGAATAAATGAAAAGAAGATCATATTAATTCTTAATTTTATTGAGTTCCAATGACTTTTTTTTTAACATCAAACATAAAATAATTCATTTTTCTAAATTACGAAAAGAATATCCAAAATAAATCAATTAATTTAATGAGCAAATAGTCAAAAAATTCAATCCAATACATTTCACATGAAAGAATTGATTTTTTTTTTTTTCTCGAATATTTGAAATATTTAATACCTCTGCGGTCAAGATTTGTGCCTCCATTAACTTGCCGTTTATTAATTTATTAATTATAAATATTTTAATTTTAATGAATAGTGTACGTGAAGAAGAATTTTTTTGTTTCCAGTCGTCCCAATAGATTTAATGGCAACATGGGATCCACCAGGAATTCCATTCCTCAATGCTGGATTATTTATTTCTTCTTGTATCCATAAGAGTTAATTGCTGAGATGAGAAAAAAATGGATTAAAAATTATTTTCTCAGAAACTATGAAATTTAGGAAAAAATTGAATTATTCTTACCCTCGAATTCTTTATCACACATGAGCAGTAATTCAAGCCATTGGCTTCCCGTGACTCTAGGTACTTGGAGTGTACCTCCGTAGCATTCTGGCAAGCATTTTGGGGACAAATACTGATGCAGAGTTTTACGATCAGTTCCATGGAAGATGATCTTGAAAAGAAGAAAAAAAAACAAGAATTAGCGCATTTATTCGTCCTTCCTCATCCTATAGGGGAAGGTGGGGTAAAATGGACATATTTAAATTTTTAGGCAAATATTATGGAAAACTCTTAAGATCAATAGAAATATTGGCGGTAGATGGTTTTTGATGATTTCATTGGAAAGCTGAGGAAATTTTAGGCGGGAAACAAGTGACGGAATTAATTTTTTTGAATTTTTGTCGATTTTGACTTCCTTTTTTTGAAAATTTTCAGTTTTTTGAGAATATTTTCGGTTCTATTTGTCGTAGCATAAAAATTCTGAATGGAGATGAAAGGTGAGATCATTTGCCATCGATTTATGGGGTTTTCAATCAAAAAATATCGATTTTTAAGGTATTTATTGGCATTTTTGTGAAACAGTTTTGGGAAACAGTTTTTGGCCTATAACTATTCCAAAAATTGACATTTTTGAATTCAAAACCCCACAAATCGATGGGAAATGAGCTCACCTTTCATTTGAGACCAACCCCGAATCGCTACGACCGATAGAACCAGAGATATTTGCAAAAAACTGAAAATTTTTGAATAAGAAAAGGCTTTTACTTCTCAAAACTGCCGAAAAAAATCGAATTTTCAAAAAAATCGAAAAAAATACATCTGACACTTGTTTTCCGACTAAAATTTCCTCAGCTTTGCAATAGAATCATCAAAAAAAAATCCATCTCCCACTCTCCCCTACGTTTTCCATTAAAAACTTTTCTGTAACTCCTCTTTCACTCATAATATTTCTAGATAACTCAAAAATTTATCGAAACTATAATTAAATACTTTCACTCACTCTGTCCTTCAACTTTTGCCTGAGAAACGGTTTGAACAAGGCAAACACCATATTAAATACATAAGGCTGATTGACAATATGTATATTTTTTATTCTCAATGGAACCGAGTCCTGCAGCCAATCGACAATTCTCTTGGCAAAAGGTGGTGTAAATTGCCACGTCTGCTGCAGTGAAAGTCCATCCATATCAAAAATAACAACTGCTCCAGCCACCTGTGATGTTGGCTCAAGCATGGCAGCTTCTAAATACAAGACACATCCCTTGAAAACCTCATCCAGAGATACTTTATTGTGCTTCCACTTTTTTCCCAGTTCAATAATCAAAATACGACGACCATGCTGATCTCGTACCGGTAATACAGTCAAAATGTTGTGATCGAATATATTTTTTTCTCTGCTTGGTTTGAGATCATCATAAACATTTGAGTGTTTTTTTTTGAATGCATAGTACTCTTTTATGAGCTTGAGGGCAGATTCTGGGTAGTACTTGCATGGCCTCAAAAACCGAATCAGCCAAGATTCATTGTCAATTGGACACTTGAGATCTGGTTCCTCTAAAAAAAAGCAAAAAATTCATTTCACTAGTGAAGAGGTAAAACAGGATAAGTCGATTCATCTTTGCAATCATTTTGAAGGAAATATCTCGGAAACTAAGCGAGATAAGATGATATTATTTATCTTTTTTTTGTAGAGAATTTCAAGTAGTGATGGAACGAAAAAAAATGACGGTCATTTGACCGTCATTTGACCGGTCAATTGACCGTCAATGACCAATTGGCAATGACTGACCATTTTGGTCAAAAAATAATGACCAAATCGTGAGTCAGAAAATTGACCAAAAATCGTTTTGACGGTCAGATTCCATCTATATAGAGCTGATGATTTTTTTTCTGGACCTCATGAATATTTCCGTAAATAAATTTTTTATAAAGCAGAAATCACAGAAATTGATTTTTGCCAAATAAATTCATTTGGCAGAAGTAAATTTTTCTCTCAGTGTAATACAAGAGTAAACAGAATCTATTAGGATAAGTGCAGAATTTATGCAGAGTTTACGATTTGTTGAGAAAATAAAAGAATAGCCCTATGATATCATTGTATTTAAATTTAATAAGCCTTTTCCTCTTTAAAAATATCATTCTACTAAAAGTGACAAAAAAAATGACCGAAGAACCAATTGACGGTCATTTTTCATCTAAATAGCTGGATTTCATTACAGATTCTGGTTCTTTATTCTTCAATTGGGTTTTTCAACCGCCGATATTCTACCAAAAAAAAAAATACTGAACGACTTTTGGAAATAAATGATTTCTATGAGTATTTGCATTGAATTTTGAAAAACCATAAAAATGACCAAAAAAGTGATCGAAAATAAAATTGACGGTCAATTTTCATCTATATAGATGGATTTTGACATTTATTTCTCCTGACTGACCATTTGAATTTTTGACGGTCAATTTTCAACGAAAATTGCGGTCAAGTCAGGAATGGTCACGAAATGGTCAATTGACGACTGACCTGACCAATTTCAAAATTGACCGTCATTTTACATCTCTAATTTCAAGAGTTACGAAAAGTTTTTTCGGGCAAAATTGCTCTATTTCGCTTATTTTCTGAGGTATTTTCAAACAACTAAATGAGAAAAAAATAGACTTATCTTGTTTTACCTCTTCACTACTGATTTTATTCTCCAGAATTTTAGTTATTGTAAAATTTATAATTATTCTTCAAGCAATGAAAAATATTTTTACAAACTTTTTAGCAACTCTATGAGTTCAGCAACAGATTTTTTCTGTAATTCCGGTGATTCTCTGAGTTCTTTTCTTGCAACTTCCTGAAGTTCTGGACTTGGTGCTCCCATCTCCAACTCCAGGGTAAAATCCCCGAGTTTCAGAGACGGCAATTGTTCCATATCCGTCAACATTGTCCCTGTAAAAAAGACAATTTATGATAATTTTATCAATGTGATAATACACGAATAAACTTGTTTCTTATTTTTATACTAACAAAATTACAAGTCTAATGAGACTTTCTATACTGGTAATATATTTTTAAAACGGAAATCATCGATAGCTCTAATAATGTTGACTCACTCTGCGATAGTGAGACTCAGTCGACAGTTGAAAGTTTTTCTCTCTTTTTTTTTCCTGTGACTTTATCGTAATTTAATCACTTTGCGTGTGTCACTCGGTTCTTCTGTCATTTAAATTAACGCGGGAATTTTGAATGGAGGCAAATCAGATCATTTAATCATTTTCTTTGAATTTAAAAAATATAGAAATGTAGGAAAATAATTTAATTTAAAAAAATATGTTATTTTGATGAATTTTCCTAAATTCAAGAGTTTCTGAGATATTTTTAAAATAAAATACACATGATTTTTAAGCTTGTTGTATCCATCCGACAAATTGCAATCAATCAACAAATTAATTAACGAGTTAATAATAGTATGAAGCAACTCATTGACTTATGAATTCAGCGAATGTCACGAAAGAATTCTACAGAAAATTATCAAGAAACTTTTAACAATTTAAATGCAAATTTTTTTTCATATTTGTCCTTATTAAATTAGCAAATTTTACCAGACGATAAATAAATAAACTGGGTAATTCCCGGAGGACAAAAAAGTATTTTTGCAACATCGAATTCCTTTTTTTTTTCCCACTTTGTCCGAAACAAAAATTCGGCCTTTTTCTTTGAAAAACAGTATCGTTTTTTTCCCACCGAATAAAACCGGAATTTCTCAGACGTCAAGGACAACTGGACACTAATTCACCATTAAATCACGAAACAGAGTCAAAAAATATAATAATTTATAATTATGCATCACCTTTCACATGAGCTGTACTATTCAAGATGTAAAGTACGACTGTTCAATTTTATCGATGCGACAACTATTTTAACTTGTAATCAGAAAAGATGAAAAAAAAAAAAAAAAAAATGATTATGAAGGCAACTCTTCTCGTTTTTCTGCAATTGAACTCTGACTATGCGCTTTGCAATGCTAATGTTCAGATGATGGAAAATTAATTGAAATTGAAATGATTTAATTGATGTCGTTGAGAGAATACTAAGTATTATTGATACAAAATATCATGTTAATATTATGGCTTTGACTTGTGGGGTCATTATTGCGGCAATATCTCGAGAAGTAAAGAAGTTGGCGCAATTTTCATTGAGATCTTTTTTATAGAGAAGAAAAAGAGCTAGAAAAAGATCTCTACAATGTTCAAAAATCTCCATTAGTCCTGAAGATATGAACGTTTGAATAAATTTCTCAAGACCTTCTACAAAAAAAAAATCCTCCCTACGTGATTGATAGTTTTATATGTTCTTACGAGGAAAACTTGATGAATACGAATACATAAAAACAAAAAAAAAAAAAAGTAATATCATGGAGATCAAGGTTGAAAGATGAGCGAGTTGAACACGGTGTAATTACCTCGATAATTCCCTCTGTTTCTTTTTTTTTTTTTTATTTCGAAAAATAACAGAAGAAATACTTGAGAATACAGAAATTGCGAAGAAAAAAAAAACGAGGATTAAAACGAACAATTATGCACGTAGACTTTATCGACTTATGCAACTTTTTCCATAGTTTTTTCTGGAAAATTTGACCCAAGTTATTTGGATTGCAGTAACAATTAGTCCAATACATTGTCAGCAAAATTCTCTTATGATGAAATATCAGAGGAATTGAGCATTGTATTGATGAATGTGACCGTATCGATTTATAGATATATGGCTTTTGATTTACATATATATGTTCGAGTTCGTTTATGCTCTTTGGAATCCATGGTATTTTGCAGTATGAAATGGTGATGAATTCCATTTGCTTTGAATCCTTGTGAATTTTTAGATTTGACAATAATGAAAATACTTTTCATTGGAATTATCCTGAATTTGAGAATTATTGGAATTGAATTTATTCATAAAAACATGAAAAATGATGAATAGGCTATTTTATCATTTCAATCATCACTTTTAATCAATTAATTGAATCTCAATTGCTGATTCACTATTAATTAATTAATTAATTAATAATCTTCAGATCTGCTCAAATCTCTTCGACTGTACGAAACATTGAAAAATGAAGAGTTTCAATTCTTACGATTATCGCATTGAGTTTAATTTTAGAAAAAATCGATTATCCATTAACCCATCTCCATAAATTCTTCAAACTAAAGGGAATAATTCTGAATATTCCTGATAAATCGAGGCAAGAGCCTCTCTAAATCACACGTAAGTGTCCAACGAATAATAAAAAAAAACGAAATGGAGAAAAAAGGTAAAAAATTAATCCTTCACGGATCTTCTGGTGTATTGCACAACTTTATTGAATTGTTTTCATCTAGAGGGCCTTTGTATAAAGCTAACAGCGTTTATAGAGCGTGCTATTAACAGGATTCACCCGAGTTAATGCCGTTTGTGCATTAATTAAAGCCACATTCGATCGATGTTGAAAGAGATGAATAAAAAAAAGTGAAAACAAAAAATAACGTAACAATTCTTTGAGGGATTTTAAATGAAAAAAAAAAGGGAATAATTGATTTTCAAGGCTTTTTAGTCAGATGAAACGATTACGCAAAGTTTTTAATGTAATACCTTGTACTTTGGATGCTACTTGGGATTATTAATAATTTTTTTTTTTCGATGATTGATCATTGTGAGAAGAAACAGAGAGTTTTCAAGGTCTCGATCGATGGAAATATTAAAAAATCGTTGAACAAATACATGGACTCTGGATTCTTCAAGATTCTACGATGAATATCTCCGAGACTTTCATCATTCCAATATATAAGTTATATTATTGCAAATAATAATAAAATTAAACACATTTTACTCACGTTCCACGATAAGTTCCATACTAAATTGCGGCCTTTTTCTCAGTTCAAATACAATTAAATAGTATAAATGAAACGTTTTTCAAACAGATTGGAGGGAGGGGAGAAAAAAATGAATTTAAGGCCTTCGTCGAGTGGATACAAAATAAAAATGCTGATGCCACCGAATGAGACTTGTACTTATACGTACATTCCCCGTTTCTTGGTCTTCGGTGGGGTCATAAAATCATAAGGAGCCGATACACGAGGATGTAAAGTTTCTGTTATTACTTGTCAGCCCTCTCCTCTCCTTTTTTTGCCCCTCCACGAAATTATTTTTAAAAGGTACACAGGTTTTTAAACACGTACAATCGGCATTCATGCGATACCGCTAATTTCGTTGTCACTGGTTTATCTACCTATCGTGCTCTACGTGAATTGTCGAAAACAAGTGAAGTGAATGAGTTTATAAATCACGTCCATCTTATATTGGAATTATCTCTGGAAATACTGGTTTTAAAGGCAAATTTTTTAGGAGATCCTCTTCATAAAGTGTCTCATGGTCAATGGGAGAGGTTTTTACATTCTGGGGACAAGTGGGATAGGGTCACACGACCAATAGATGGACACTGACCAAAAGATGAACGGTTTCTATTATCGAGGATTTTCATAAATAAATGAATGATTCTTATACTTTTCACGTCAATTCCTGATTATTACATTCATATAGATTTATAAACTATTTATTACATACACGGATAGAATTTTTTATTCTAAAAATGAATTTTTTAGCTTCAAGTATAATTATCAGATAGTAGACATGAGTATCAACTGTTGGTTTTCGTTATGTGAAATTTGATTCTCATAGCTGTTGTACAAAATTAGTTATGATACCCAAAAGAAGACAATTTATAATTTTTTTCCTTTTTTTTATAACTTTCAAAGTTTTTTATAATTTCGTTTCTGCTAGGAAACTCTTCAGAAAAATCGGATATTAATGACAAATTTAGACAGATAGAATTTTTATTTACTCAATCATTAGTAAATCACATATGATTTAATTGATTCTGTTCTATTGCAGTCGAGCAATACTTCATAAAGTTTGGGTTATGATATGGAAATGGCTAACAGAACTAAAATATAATACTTCATATGTTGAGCGTCTTCATTTGATGCAGTGATCTCAAATAGTAATCCTAACATTATAATTCTGGGCATGATAAATAGTTTGAAATAGTTGATTTTGACCTTGACTATAAGCAGATAGTCAGGGCAGTATGAAAAAATTCCCTCAGTGTATCGATTGATCGAAATTTAAAATCATAACACTGCAAATATGCAAGTGTCCATCTATTGGGGGTTCAAGTTATTTTCCAGTTTTTCCTTGATTTTCATTATCTATTTCTACATTATTCAAGTTTAATTGATTTTCAGTCGATTCACTGTATATTTTTCTGTACATCATTGGTTTCTCCAACTTTTTAACGTGATTTGCCTATTTTATATGAATTAATAAAGTCTAATATTTCCTTAACCGTTCATCTATTGGTCATGTTACCCTAGAGTGGAAACATATATATGATGAAAAACATGTGTAAAAATTGAATCTTGGCGATTTTTTGAAAATCCAATGATTCGGAAATATCTTCGGTGCCAATTGTCGTGGCGCGAAAATTTAAAAACGAGCGGCAAAATTTCCCATTCTTCGAAATTGCCTCAAGCTCCCACTGTTTCTGATAGATATTCTCAAAACAATTGCCACTCATTGATTTCCATCAATTCAAATGCCTCAACTCCTCGATTTATTAAGTAAAAAAAACATTGAGTTATAATGAAATTTATACTTGAACACATTTGGAAAGTAAAATGCGTTACCTTGACCGATACGAGCGACTGAACGACGTGCTGGAATTATAAAAACGGCCTCGAGGCATTGAAACCAGTGAAACTAAGAGAAATATATTTTTTTCTTCTTCTTCTTCATTTCAATTGCTTCAAATGCAGAAAAATTACCAAACAATAATAACAAAGAGAGATTTCATCATTGCTTCTGATTTAACGAGAGAGAAAAATTCATGTCTATCAATTAATAGAATTATTCAATTAATTCCTTTGACTTTTCTGCAAAAAATAAAAAAACCAAATTGACTCACCAAATTTAGTTAATCCCTGTTTCTCAATGAAATACAATTCTAAATAACAATTACTTTCACTAAGACAATACAAACACTTTGAATAATGTTTGGAATGATAATTCAATAATACTTTGCAATTGATAATACGTATTGCCAATGCGTAAGATCAGTGGATCGATATAAAGTGACACGAATTGGCAACAAACGTGTGAGGTATACGACGATACCTCTCATTTATAAAGGAGAGGGGTTCCTCTCAATGTTGGCTCATGAAGGCGAGCTCTGACCCTCAGCAGATGTCTTTTTTCTTTGTTTTTTTTTTAAATTTTTTTTATGCCATTTGACATTAAAAAGGAAAAAAAATCAGAAGACGTTGATAGAATACGAATTTTGAGTATTTCAATTTTGAATTAGACAGGTAAATAACAATGATGAAGGGAGACTGACATAAAGTTTATTTTTTTCGTGACCTTGTAGTGGTTTTCCTAGTCTTTCCTGGTAATTCAATCGATTGCGCAATGATTACGATGTAATTTCAGCACTAATTCGCATTGTAATTGGAAAAATTGAAATTTTTCTTTTTTTGTTATTTTCAAATTTTTCGAGAGTTCAAAATGATTTATTCTCACTTGAATGATACTCGCCTGTTTTACCCCATCTTTTAGAATTTTTTCTTTCTTTTTTAACAATTGAATTCACTCAACTGGCTAAAACGATGAGATTGAAGAACAAAGATTACGTTAGTTTGAACTTTGAATATACTTTTTCCATGAAGAAGTAAAGAAACAAACACAAATGAAGAAGAAAAATATTTGATTGAATTTTGCTTGCACGACAGGTTTGTGCAAATTCTTTGTATTCAAGCGTCACTCGACAATTCGTGTACTGCATGTAAGTGACAAACCGTGTGAGAGAGAAAGAGAGAGAGAGAGAGAGAAGAAAAATAGTGAATTTCCCTGTGGTGTCATGTAGTCTATTGATTTTTCAACGTTTAAATTATTCCGCGTGTTCGATCGATAAAGAAGAAAGATGTACAAAGATCTGTATTTTTTGCCTTTTAGAATTTTCATTTGATTTTATATTACTTTATTTTCTGTTTTTTTTTTCATGTATTATAGAAGAAAGAATGAAGACAAAAGGGAATGGGGAAAAATGAATATTAAAAATTTCTGCATCGTTAATTGCACGGTAATTTTTTTTCATTTTTTTTTTTTTTTTTTTTGCAAAAAGTAGTTTGCCTCGAGTCTTGGGCTTCCGGATGAGATATTATTGAACCATGGAATATTAGATGAACGAGTGGAGAATGAAAAAGTAGGGGAAGAGGGTGAAAAGTGAGGAGCTTTTTTTTTGCATGAATATCTCGAAAACTATTGGCTTTAGGAGAAAAAAAAGAAAGTAGATTTTCTTGTAGAAAATTTCAAAAGCTACAAAAAAGTTATCCTGACATTTTTTAAAAATAATCACTTGATCACTATCAACATCCGAAAATATGCAATTAAGTCTTTTGATGATTCCCAATTCTATTTTCCATTAAAATGTACGATTTATCAAAAAATTTCTATGATTACAGACATCTGATCGATTGAAAATATTGAAAAGCAATGTAGGTGCGACAGGTGTCCCTTTTTCTTCGTGAAAAACAAGAGGTGAAAAAAAAATGGCAAGACGGAGAGACAGAATTTCTTCTTTCTGCACTTTCTAGAGATGAAAAAATGAAAAAACTTTTTTAATCTATCCCTCCGGAGGTATATAACACCAGCAAAGTCGGTTTCTTTCTCTCAATTATTTCATCCGCAGGCATTAATTACCTGCGAAATTATATCTAGAGGAATAAATTAATTAAAAACTTGGATTTTTCTCATTGTCAAGTTGAATTCATTCGGATATTGTAATGCAAGTAATTGTTATTCATAATAAAGAAAAATTGTCCGGTAATTTTTTTCCTCAACAGGAAGCAGACGCAGTCGTGTGACGAGGGATAATAAAAAATAAGGTAAAAAATTACTTGATGAATACACGATCCTGTTTTCTGTGACATGAATAGTGAATTGCACGTTCTTCTGATTTTTTTTTTTATGAGTAATTTATGAGGATACTTGGGTCTACAAATGGCATATTAATAAAATAATTTATGAATAAGTTTATGTTTAGAATGAACATGAAAAGTATGATTATTAAGAATCGTCTATTAATTAATGTATAATTTCAACTATTCTTACTGTAAAAAAAAAATATCGATTCGATATCGAAATATCTCGATATCTCGAAACTTGGATGAGAAGGCGCGTGCGTAGTACACACGAATGCTCATGTGGAAGGAAGTCTAGAACCCAAAGAAATGAAATCCATCCATTTTTTATGGAAAAATCTAAACGAGAGCTACGTCATGATTCGACCCTAAGATTTGAGGTCCTTGGGTCGAGAAATTACATCCGTAATGGTCAAATTTCTATTCCTACCTTCTTAAAACCTGTTATAATGAGAAGATCAAAAGAACGAAATGTCAGAATTTGCCGATCAGACCCATTGACCCAGAGACTAATATTGGACTTATACACGTTTTTTTGGCGGCCCATTGCGATTATTTTGCCGAAAATCAATTGATTTGCCTCGATGGGACCCTGAACACAAATCATCAACTACCCAGGGGTCTTTCATATTCAATTTTCATGAATAGAATAACGAGAGAGCGAAAAAAACAGAATTTGACGATCAGACCCATCGACCTGGAGACTAATATTGGACTTATACACAGTGTGATATACGAAGCGAGATTAGGAAAGTCGTTTTTCGCTCTGTAGATACAAAAACCTATCATTTTTCCTCAAACATCCATTAATGAAATTTCGTTTTCTTTTCAATTTCGTGTTAAAAGCTCATCTAATGACAGAAAAGCGGTGTAAGTGCTGTGTGTAAATATAGCACTGTTGCCCCTTTGACTCTAAAGCAACGATATTTTATTCTTATCTTTTTCAATACGAAATTCTATGAGAAAACATTTTATTCATCACTTTTGAGAGAATCGTTTCGAATATCATTTTCCATATGAGCTATTAAGCACAAGATTTCTATTAAAAATATTTGTAACGAAATGATTTTCGAACATTTTTTCAATATCTCAAGGCAGGTAGTTCAGGGATCCGGAAATACTAAGCCTTTGATTTATGACTCAGAATACCCATCACTTTGACGAGATATTTTCCTATCTGTCAATGGGGGGTAATTTGTGCCTTTTAACTTCTCATTAAAGTTTATAGCCGAAAACTGCCTGTATGTCAAAATTTTTCATACAACTTTGAACAACTCATGCGGTCTGAAGAACTATGTTTAAAAATTGAAAAAAAAAATAACATCGCTCTTTTTTATCACAAACTTTAATTTTCAAGGATAAGCCATTTGAAATTCAAAACTTCATCAAAAATGAGCCAGCCTATTATACACGTCGCGTCGCTGAACGCAATCATTTCACAAAAAAATTGATGGATTCACTCTGATGGGACCCTGAGCACGAATGACTCTCTCCAAAATATTATCTCAAAAATATACAGTGAATATTCCAATGAAAATTCTCAGTCATGAGTGAGTGTGCCACTAATTCAGAAATGAAAAAAAATTTCATAAGTGACTGGATTATGATTTTTTTTCTTCAAATCCATAGCTCATTCCATACGTGAAATTGAATTGTAACCAATTTCCTACTTGCTAAAACTAATAAAAAACAGAATGAAATGAAAATCCCATACTTTCTGCAGTGCTGTCAACAGCATCTTGGGAAAAGTGGTGTGACAAGTTCTCTACGCACTACACATCTCCAACACCGGAAGTATTAACAGGTGCACTTTGAATTTCACTTGACTCTTTCGATGAGAAGACATTATTCACCTTTTTTATTCTTCCTAAAACCGATTCCGATTGAAGAGTTTGGAAGAAAAAGAAATTAGGAAAGCTCAACTTTATGATATTGATAATAGTAAATTTAATCGAGTCCACAGTTCAATCAATGTTTTCACTATTGCAAAATTTAAAAATGGCCTTCTTAATAATTCAGAGTTCAGCCGGTCAGTATTTTACGAGTTGAATAACATACACGACGGTATTAAAGCCTCATAGAAAGGAAGGTGAGAGGGGGAATAATGTAGCTACAACAACTTTCTCATAAAATCGAGGGAATTTCAAACATGAAAGGTCCTAAAGTCTTCAGATACAAATGCTACCTGCTTTCAGAATCAGTTCAACTGAAGTAATAATACTCATTCGATGCTGTAATTCATCAATTTCATATGAAACTTTGCGTGTGAAGTTTATTCAGGCATAAATAGTTTGTCGAAACTATAATAATTCGTTTTCACAACAGATCTTTATTCTAATTTAATTCTTTCTATCACGCAGTTTCGTGAAAATACTGGAAAAAAATCTCATTACAACATGATAAATCCGTTCTGTGGTAATTCTGGAGTTATTGATACTAGATCGAGTTAATTGTGAGTGATTATTGGGTTTAATAAGGAGTTTTGAAGGAATTAAAAGAGAATTCCTTATTCTGCACCAAAAAAAAAGGATCAAGTGCTATCTCAACTTGGATTCCAAGATATTTCCCAAAGATCAACCTCTTGACTACTAAATTCATTTAATTGCATGAAATTATCAGCTAAAATCAAGAAAAATAGCACTTTAATGTTCTTTCCACTTGTGTTTCTTCCTCTATCTTTTTTTTTTTTTTCTCTTTATTGTGTAGAACAAACACGTGCGTTCCCTAGCGGTACTACACTTATTTTTCCAACTCTTTATCACTGTCATCGCATTTCTCTGTGCTACAGAAACTTTTTATTAGTTACAATGGTGTTTTTAACAGTAAGAGAACACGAGTTCGATACGTTTGGATGCAACAGGATGACCCTGACCACATTTCGCAATGAAAACCTGGGGTATTACCTTACGTTCTGATGCATTAATGCGAAATAATGCCGAGAAACGATGAATGAATGAAAGTTTTAGCATTGGAATTATGTTGAATTTGTATTTTTTTTTTTTTCTTTTAAATTCAATGATTCCATTGGAAAGAGTGACAAATTCTTCGAAAAACAAAGGCAATTGATTTCAGAGGAAAATCCTTCGGGATAATCTAAAAGTAAAAATATCAAAAATTCATTGCTCTCATTGAATCAACAAAAATGAAAAAAAAAAAAAAAACAAGAAAATAACTTTGTAAATTCTAATTTTTTGTCGATTGAAAAGTAATTAAATTCGTTCTACATTTAATCTGAACAACCTCCAGCAACTTTTTCACAAATCTTCAGCACGCAACATCAAACTCCTATATTATTGCTGCTGTAAATTTCATCTTTTTTTTTTAGATAAAACAGAAATTCCATCAATTTTTTTTCCCGTACTCCTTTATTCTTCATTAATTTTTTTCATTTTGAAAAAAACCAGTTTCACCAGAAGGTCGCAATTCATTTGCGTCAAGACAATTAAATCCACCTCTCATAAAATAGAAGAGCGGAGTGAAACACTTTGTATTTCTGTTATCAAGAAGACAATCGAAGGAGTGAATCGGTAAAACAAAGTAATGTTCTAAATTAGTACTTTAAATATATTTGAGCGGAAAATTCTATATGTTGAAATAACTGGGATTTCGTGTACATGATTTTTTTTGTTCAATTTTTTTTTTTTTTTTTTTTTTCAATAAATTGAGTACGCACGTAAGCGTTGGTGCCTATGCGGTTGTCCATGACGAGTAAGAGGGTCTCTTTGCGATCGGTGTCGAGCAGTGAGGCAGCGTGTGCAGTTCAAGTCAGTTGTATTGCATAAGCATTTGAGTACGCCTGTCTTCTCATCGCTCTAATATTATATTCCTTCACATTTAAACGTGTGTGAGTGATTTTACTTGAATTTTTTTTTTGTGAATTCAGTGTTTTTTTTTATTTTATTTCATTTTTCGGGCAATTTTCCCCAGAAAATTCGAGCGTTTTTCATTATTAACGTGATTTTAGGTAGTTCTATCATTCAAGTTTGATTATTCCGGTAATCGTGAGGTTTATGAAAAACTATAAAGAGAGCTTTTTCATAGAGAATTAAATTCACTACAAAAAAACATTCTTAATATTTTACGATAAACTCAGTATTTACGGAGATATTAACGAAAGAATGAAAGAACCGATTGATTCTCTTTTACAGATTTTTCAAAATAATTTCATCATGAAGCGATTAAAAATACATGAGGAAAATCAGATGAATTCTTAATTTTTTCCTTGATTTACATGAATTTTTGTCAACTCATGATATTTGTGTCACGTGACTTTAATGTTTTGCATTGAGAAATCGAATCAGCAATTGAATAAGAAATGATTTAAATAGGCTCAATTCAAGGATAATTTAGTAATTATTCTTTATTAGTTAGTAATGTAAGAGATAAACTTTGGTACAAATAAAGCAATCTACCAGAAATTTCACTATGTTAAGAGGTAGGAATAAGGGGGAATTCGTTATTCCACGTTTATTTACTATTTCGTAATTCTCGGGATTAATAACTGAGTCTTGGATACCGAGGCAAATTGCATCAGTGGGTCAATCACGTGGTCCTCTCGGTCGTTGTCCTCTATATCACTAGATTTACGGAAAGGTTAGCAGAATGAAGGCAGGGTCTTTTTTTTAAATTAAATATGCCGTTTGAAATGTTTCAGAATTAATTGTTAGGGATTTTTTGAAGAATCTATCGTTTTGAAAAAATTCGATTTTTGGAAAAAATCATTATTTTGAGAATATTTTTGGTTCCCTGAGCTTAGCACCTTGGTTCTGCTCGCAAATAAAAGCTGGGCTCATTTTTCATCAATTTATGAGATTTTCCAAAAAAAAAACAATCGTTTTTTGAAAGACTTGAAGGCCAAAACATGATTTCCGTAAAATGTGTCCTAAAACCATTAAAAAATGATAATTTCATTTTTTAACTGCATAAATCAGTGGCAAATGAGCTCAGCTTCAATTTAAGCGTTATCTCGATGCGCTACAATCGATAGAATCAGAGATATAATTTAAAAAAAACTGTTTTTTCTTTTAAAAAAATTGTGAAAGGGTTTCACCTTCAAATCTGCTCCAAGAAAAAGAAAATAACTTTCAGCACATGTTTTCCACCGCAAATTTCCTCAGCTTTTCAACAAAACTATCGAGAGAATTCTCTTCTCAACCATTTTACTGAAATTCCTTTCTTTCTCTAATTCAAATTCTTTTCATCTCTTTAACGAGAAACTTTATGCATTTGTCAAGCCTTCGTAGATATTTTAACCGTTTTTTTACTCTTCACTTTAATGATTTTCCGTTTTACTGAGAAGTGTATTGCGTCATTTGTGGATTTCTTTGTTCACCTAAGAAAATTGTTGGGCTCTTTCGAAACGAAAGAATCGTGGGAGAATTTACTTATTCAGTAATAAAAAGAAAGAGAGGAAAAGAAAAAAAAAAAAATTAAATTGCTAAGATTATCATGAAATATTGTTCATGTGAAATTTTGTTTAAAAATATAATTTTTATTTAGCTTCCTCAGTATCATCACGAACTCGAGTAACGGATAACGAAGGAGTACAGGCAAGTGTTTCTTTTTTTTTTTTTTTTTTTTTTCTCCACTGAGTAGAACAAAGGAATGAATTCATCAGCCAAGTTCAAAGAAAGATAAAAAAAATTACGAGTAGATTTTTTAGCGAAAATCTGCAAGATTATTGGTTCGAATTGAGAAAAGAATTCAGAAGATTATCTCTGTGGAGAATTTCAAGAGCTGCAAAGAAAATCTCTTGATGAATTTTTGTAAAACTCATAGTTTTCGAGATATTTTCAAAAATAATGTGAAAATAATTTTTATGAGTTTTTTTGTAATTTATGATTTAATTTGAAAAATATTCTTGTAATAGGGGTAGATGGGGCAAAATGGACTCATCTAAATTTTTAGACGAATATTATGAAAAACTCTTGAAATTAATAGAAATATTGGCGGTAGATTGTTTTTGATGATTTCATTGGAAAGCTGAGGAAATTTCAAGTGGGAAACAAGTGCCGGAATTAATGTTTTTGAATTTTTGGCGATTTTGACTTTTTTGAGCATTTTAGAGGGGTAAAATTTGTTTTTAAAAATTTTTCAGTTTTTTGAGAATATCTTTGGTTCTATCTGTCGTAGCGTAAAAATTCCGAATGGAGGTGAAAGGTGAGATCATTTGCCATCGATTTATGGGGTTTTCGATTAAAAAATATCGATTTTTAAGGTATTTATGGGCATTTTTGGGAAACAGTTTTTGGCCTATAACTATTCCAAAAATTGACGTTTTTGAATTAAAAACCCCATAAATCGATGGGAAATGAGCTCACCTTTCATTTGAGACCAACCGCAAATGTCTACGACCAATAAAACCAGAGATATTGGCAAAAAACTGAAAATTTTCAAAAAAGGAAAGGCATTTTTACCCCTAAAAAATGCCGAAAAATATCGAATTTTCAAAAAAATCTAAAAAAATACATCTGACACTAGTTTTTCGGCTAAAATTTTCTCAGCTTTCCAATAGAATCATCGAAAAAAATCCATCTCTAACCGTTTAATTACAGTGTCCATTTTGCCCCACTCTTCCCTATCGAGAAAATATACGAAGCACGAAGAATAAATCTAAAATGCATGAATTTTTTTTATCAAACAGAGTATTCAAGCAGTACCACGTGTGCAATATCGCCTGAGACTCATACGTCACGTGGCACTCTGAGTCAATTACAATGCTATGTCAATGAAAAAAAAAATCAACATAATTCACAGCTGCACATTGCACTACAGGCGATAATGATAAATACATTTTCCTTCATTCAACTACCACTGTATCTCGTGTTCTAGACGAACAATTGTGAGTAAAATATTTTTCTACGAGAGTGAAAAAAAAGTGCATGAAAATTCTATTGGATGTCGTAATACTTGAAGTCGAGTAAATCAACAAAGAAATTGAGAGAATATAAAATTTTGCAAAAATACTGAGAAGGAAATAGAGACGACAGAATGTCGGAGATGGAGGACATTATGAGAATGAAAAATGGAGAGAATTTAGAGAAGAATCAGATTTATGGAAAAGATGGGTAAGAATTTTAATGATTTTACACTCAATTTTTTGGAAAATATCCCGGAAATTAAGCGAGATAACGATATTTTCCTCAAGATTAAGCTGCTATCTTGCTTTGATTCCGGAATATTCAAAGCAAACAGAAATTCTAATTTTTTTCGGATTTTTAAAAAAATTAATCATCGCAGGTCTATTAATATCGATAAAAAGCTCATAGATAAGAAAAAAATTGATGATAACGGTGAAATTGAAAAAATGCTAGAGACAATGTTACTGGTACGAGATAATGTTTCAAAGAATAGTGAAAAAAATGAGATATTTGAGGATAAAACGAATGAACAGTTGAATTCACATACGAATGAGAAACTTGAGGATGAGGAACTCGACCTGGACCTGGAGGAACCACCACCGCCTGAGGTGATGGAGTATGCCAAGCGTGAACTAGGCGAAACGGATGAGGTCAAGTGTCAGACGCTCCAAGAATTGCGCGACATGATTTACGGTAATTATTACATGGTATTGCCATCATCAGGTACTTCATCAGCACTTAAAGGTTCTAATATTAATTGAGTTAATTAATTTTAAATGGCAATGGGGTTTTTTAATGTGATTTTTAAAGTTACTTTTTCTCCGCATTTCTTTACAAAATTTATTTTAACTAGAGATGTAAAATGACGGTCAATTTTGAAATTGGTCAGGTCAGTCGTCAATTGACCATTTCGTGACCATTCCTGACTTGACCGCAATTTTCGTTGAAAATTGACCGTCAAAAATTCAAATGGTCAGTCAGGAGACATAAATGTCAAAATCCATCTATATAGATGAAAATTGACCGTCAATTTTATTTTCGGTCATTTTTTTGGTCATTTTTATGATTTTTCAAAATTCAATGCAAATACTCATAGAAATCATTTATTTCCAAAAGTCGTTGAGTATTTCTTTTTTTGGTAGAATATCGGCGGTTGAAAAACCCAATTGAAGAATAAGGAACCAGAATCTGTAATGAAATCCAGCTATTTAGATGAAAAATGACCGTCAATTGGTTCTTCGGTCATTTTTTTTGTCACTTTTAGTAGAATGATATTTTTAAAGAGGAAAAGGCTTATTAAATTTAAATACAATGATATCATAGGGCTATTCTTTTATTTTCTCAACAAATCGTAAACTCTGCATAAATTCTGCACTTATCCTAATAGATTCTGTTTACTCTTGTATTACACTGAGAGAAAAATTTACTTCTGGCAAATGAATTTATTTGGCAAAAATCAATTTCTCTGATTTCTGCAATATAAAAAATTTATTTACGGAAATATTCATGAGGTCCAGAAAAAAAATCATCAGCTCTATATAGATGGAATCTGACCGTCAAAACCATTTTTGGTCAATTTTCTGACTCACGATTTGGTCATTATTTTTTGACCAAAATGGTCAGTCATTGCCAATTGATCATTGACGGTCAATTGACCGGTCAAATGACGGTCAAATGACCGTCATTTTTTTCGTTCCATCACTAATTTTAACTTCAGGTGATTAGTTTTGTTTGTTTTTTTTTTTTTTTTTTTTCGGGCAATGTCTCATTATCGTTGATGTGTTGACAGAAAGGGGCGAGTGCAGTCCTCACAGGATGGACGATGCGTTCCTGATCAGGTTCCTTCGTGCTCGAAATTTCAATGTTAATCGTGCTCATAGATTGGTAAGTTGGTACAATAAATTTTTAATAATTCTTGCAATATCTCAATAATTAAGCGAGATGACGCTCAAGAATTATGAAAAATTCTCTGAAAATAAATGAGAAGCCTCGACTAATTCGTTTCGCTTGAATGTACCGGCAGTCTTACCCAGTAATTTAAACACCTCAATTAAAAAAATATATATTTAATTCTCGAGTCCCAAGAAAATTATTAATTACAGTTGATTCAAGAACCTTTATCTTGCGCTTGTTCAAAGTTAATAAGAAAACTTCTTATTGGTTGGTATTATTGCATTGAAAAGTTGGAAAGTGAAGGCTCAAAGTGCCTTACTTCCCACGCGTGAAATAATATTACTTCTAAGAATGAAAGACATGAAAATATAGTAAAAATTTCATTACAAAATTTACTTACCCCTGTGTATGTCAAAATTCTATTTGCTCAACTCAATTTTGTCTTTCTTCTTTTTTCTCTCTCTCTCTTTTTGTCTCTCCAATTTTTTATTAGGTCGTCAGATACTGTAACTTTAAAGATGAACATCCAGAGATTCACAAAAATGTTGATCCATTGAAGATGCGACATATTGGCGATGATGACGTCATGACAGTGCCTGGTTACAGAACTCAGTGTGGAAGAAGAATGATGATTTACAGAATGGGTAATTGGGATCCTAAAAAATATCCAGTTGAGGAAATATTCAAAGCAACTGTTATTGTCCTTGAACTTGGGGCCTTGGAGCCGAGGGCACAGATTCTCGGTGGTGTTGTTTTGTTTGACCTTCGTAATATAACCATGGCACATGCCTGGACTATAACGCCGCAGGTGAATTCCTCTAAAATATATAGAAGAAGGTGGGGTAAAATGGATACTCCAATTGAACGGTTCGAGATGGAAATTTTCTAATGATTCCATTAAAAAGCTGAAGAAATTTTAGGCGGAAAACATCTTTCAAAATTTTTTTTTTCTTCAATTTTTGAAAAAATTTACTTTTTTCGCCAATTTTTGAAGGGGTTTTCCTTTTGGAAATCGAAAAAATTCACTTTTTCGGCGATATCTCCGGTTCTGTTTGTCGCAGCGACTTGGGGTTGATCTCAAATGAAAGGTGAGCTCATTTCCTATCGATTTATGTGGTTCAAATTTTTTTAAAATCAATTTTTCAAATATTTACAGGCACTTTTTCTGAAAATCAGTTTTTCCCTCATAAGTACTTGAAAAATTGATAATTTTACTTTTTCGAACACATAAATCGATGGGAAATGAGCTCATCTTTCATTCAAGATCAACCCCAGGTCGCTACGACCAATAGAACCAGAGATATTCCCAAAAATCTGAAATTTTTCCAAAACAGAAGGCTTTTTACCTTCAAATCTTGATCAAAAAATGGAATTTTTTAAAAATTCTAAAAAATAACTTCCGACATATGATTTCCATGTGAAATTTCCTCAGCTTTCCAATGAATTCATCGGAAATAATCTATCTCCAATATTTCCATCCATTTCGAGTAACTCTCATAGTATAAAATACCAAAACCAACACATATCCATTTTACTCTACGATCTCTCTTATTATCCGAAACATTCGCATCTCTCCCTCTCCTTTCTTTTTTACATTCAATGATATAATCCATTATTCATCCATGAAAAACTAATTTTTTTGCAGATTGCAAACATGGTAATGGCTCTGATGGTCACCTCTTTCCCCATGAAGACCCACGCAATTCACATACTCCATCAGTCATGGGTATTTGATATAATATACTCAATGTTCAGGCCTCTATTGAGCAAACAAATGCAGCAACGTGTTTTCTTTCATGGCGATGATATGTCAAGCCTTCACAAACATATACTACCAAATCATCTGCCAAAAATGTATGATGGTAATAGAGAAGAATTACCATACTACATGTGGATTGATTCATTGAGCTTGAAGCCAAAAATCGTTAAGGAGATGCATCAAGTTGGCTACATCGTTCCAGATGAACTCCTTGAAACTACCAAGGATCTATAATTCAAATTATCCACTAATAAATTCTAATATTATCATTATTATTATTATTAGATGTACCACCGGTTACTATAACTCAACTTAAGGATATCATAGTGGCAGGTTCAAATGATCGACTTTTTTTTTTTTTTCCTCTTAGTTATTATAATTACTATAACTATTTCGATTTTTCAACATTTTACCGATACTAGAACGATGTCCGAGATAATGATTTGTAAATAAATAATATTATGAATATTCAATATTGTTCCGCATTTGACTCACGCTGTCCCAGCATCGAGGACTGGGATTGGAGGATTCTCGGATTTCAAATACCAATATGGCCGCCATTGATGTTTTCCTGCAATCAATTGAATTAATCGTCACTATATGTCCGGTAACATACATTTTTCACGATTTCAAAAAAAAATAGACATTCTGACGAACAAAAAACATAGAAGGCTATATAAAGAAAAAATAGGTCTGTGACCATGAATTTTTGCAGTGAAACTGAAACTGAGCCTCGCTTATGGAGTTTCCATGTTAATTTAATTATTTTCAAAAATTAATTTTGACCTTATTTGTCCGGTAACATGGGGTAAACAAAATTTTAAAAAAATCTACTCATGCTATTCTATCGAAAGTGACCAAAATTGAGAAGGAAAAATAGATCGCCCGAACCACTATGACATCCTTAATTCAAGAATATCAACATTTTTATAAAGTGTTTGTATTTTTATTAATTTTTGATGGAAAAATTTTTTTCACTATGTGATAAAAAATAAATGTATAGAAAATATTATTATCATTGAAAGTTTCTATTTATTGTACTATCCCTTGAGAACCTACTCGTCCTTTTTTTTTTTCGAGAAAAATCTTGAAGTGAACCAACGGATTTTCGACTTTACGTGCTCTCACTCTGGAAATAGAACGAAAAATAAGAAATCTGAAGGGAAGACTCTTTCCTCAATTCTCTACATGTTGAATCCAGTCATGCACATGAAGTCTATCATTCTATTGTCGAGGTCGATTATCGATCTGTCATCGAGTTGTTTTATTTTCTTCTCTCTCTCTCTCTAATAGAGAGGAAAAGTGCAGAAGAAGAACAAAAAGAAGATGAAGAATAAGAGAAGAGTGGAAAGTCTGCCTTCGTATTTGCTTCACTGGCTCCACTCCAATTATTTTCCACGATCCACTCAAGCCACAGCCAGACACTCACGGTGACACACACTCTTGTACTGGCTTAGTACTGATAAACTAAAGCCCTACCTTTCCTTTTGGTACTTGAGTGGCCTTGAGGTCTTTCGTAGAGAAAACGTTTTAGCTTTTCTCAAATGAACCACCTGATCTCTACCGCTTACAATCATAAGCCTTGCGTATAATTTCCTACTCTTTAATCCAGAACAAGATCCTACCAATTTTCCCTGAATTAATCCCAATTTTTCATGTATATTCTTCAGACTTTTCATTTCATTGTGTCCCTGTATTTTTTCAAATATCTCTAAACTTGCTGGATTTAGGGGAAAATTTCAATAGATCTTGTAATTCTCTACGAAAAAAAAAGGTTTGTAATTTTTTCCAAGCCCAGTACCTAACTAGATCTATCTATCCTCCATATATGGCAAGTTGCTAATTTTACACTTGGTTTTTGCAGAATATCTCGATAATTAATGGAGATAAAACAAATACTAGGAAGAGCAAAGAGATAGGAAAAAAAGCAAAAAAAAACATAAAAATAAATTTGCTGGACACAAAATACATTTCTCCGTCTCTTTCTACGTGCAATTTTAGTTTTTAAGCTTTCCTCCTTCTGTTGGTGTTGCTTTTGTGATAGTGTCTGTGTCCACTGGGTGGTTGAATATCGACCCAGGGTGGATTTCTGGTTGCATGGCGCAAGCCTGGGACGTTGGAAACACACACAATGTAGAGGGAGGCAATGTTGCGCGGTGCCAGAGGCGAAAAAAAAAGAAAAAAAAAAAAAAAAAATGAACGAGGAAACGGAGGATAAACTGGTAGTAGCCCGGCCAGTCCCCCGCGCGCGGGCGGTGCATACGAGCCAGGACCCCGGGTGGACGGGTCTACAGATTATTTAAATCTTCTTTTTTAAAAACAGAATTTTTAAAAAAATTCAAAATTATAACATCAAAAGAAATTATATCTCTTAAAAAAATAATATTTCTCCTTTTTGAAAATTGTTCAGTATGAATGTGTCAATTTTGTGGTTTTCAGTGGCTGTGGGGTAATTTCAAATGCAATTACTATTGGAAATTGGAAAGGGTGATCATGCGGGTGTAATTTAATCAACGAAATTATGAATAAATTTCGGAGGAAAATGAGGAAAGGTTAATTTTTTTTTTTTTTTTTTTTTTCTTTTTGGTGATAAAAAGAGGATATAAGAGTAATCATGTCGCAGAGACTTGTGATACCGAACGAGGACTCATACCTCAAGTCAGGGAGACCTGCTAGTCTCTTCAAGACTAGTTTTTCATGTCCGCAGTTGGAGCGAATGTATCGGTCCTCGTCACTGCAGCAAAAACGTGGGGGTCTCTATTGTTTTCTTCTGTACTCAATTCTCTACGATATTTATACATTAGTTTCACCAGAACCAGAACTGCAGGCTCGAGGAGTTGTTGCTGTATTTCTAGGACTGAATCTTGGTCTTCTGGCACTTGCAGAGAGAGGCACAAGAGCTAGAAATGCACTGTGGTCTGCCTTGCCGAGATTGGCTTGGCTATTGGCATTGGCACAGTTGCTTGGACAGCTCTTTTTAAAATCTGATGTTACACCAAGAGATAGTCTTGGATGGCTACTACTTCTTCTTTATCTACTATTTGCTACATTGCCACTCAGATTACTGCACTGTGCTCTACTTGCCTTTGGCACTGTCACTACTTACGTTGTTGCTGTTGTCGGCCTAGGCAGGCATCCCTTCCAGACTCCCATTGAAGTTGTGGTATGTTTTGAATTTTTTAAATATGAGATTTAATTCGGATAATTCACGAGTGTAGTGGAATAACAGGTTAAGTCAATTTTTGTCAAAAATGAGATTTTATCAGGATTTGCTTCAGGATGTATGGACACGTGTCCTACAGAAAGGATTTGGCTGAATATGACCATTTAAGGTCTCATTTTTGAACATGCATAATAGGTCAAGTTCGCTTTTCGCAATTTTCAGGAGAAGATTTGAGGTATGTCGACTTGACTTGAAAAATAATCATACTTGTCAAAGTTAAGTCGACATAACTCAGTCTCTTTTCATTGAGTTTATATTGTATTATGATCTGCTTAGATGATCTTACTCAATATAAATATATTCTTCGTATACTTCAAATAAATACTCATCGATTATAATAATTATAATCGATAAGTATTCATTTAATATTAGTATTTATTTTATTTGGAGAGTTAAGTCGACATAACTTGAATTTCTTTCCAGACATTTCAAGTTAAGTCGTTGAAATTATAGAAAAAAAAAAAAGACTGCCGATAATAATAGCTTTTTGAATATCTAAATTGACTGCGGATCAATGACGTTCATCATGAATGTAGCGCATAATCAAAATCGCATCATCATTTTACGGTTTTTCGGCTCTCCTGGAAAAATTTACTTTTTTCGACTTAACTTGTTATTCCACTACACTCGTGAATTCTTATGTAAATATTTTTCAAGTAGTTGTGTTTAGGGGAAAAATTGTCAAGAGACTGATTAATTTTTATCAACCAAACATAAATCAAGAATGAAAAAAAAAAATCACTCATTCATTCTTCACCGAGAGGTGAATAAATTTGAATTGATGATAGGGGAGTAATAGCCGTATTTTCACAGAGATACAATTAGTATTCAAACTGGTTAATTAATTAATTACCTTTTATAAATGAATGTGAAAAAAAAAAGTTCTACATAATTATTCGTTGAGAAATGAACAATTGTCGATGAAAAAAGATAATTATCAATGTGACAATAATTTATTAATTTATTTCTCGAGTAATCATTGAAATTTAATTCTGTCCTGATTACACTCTTCTATTATTGAGCCTTTTTTAAATCACTTTATATAGGGAAATACCGTTAAATTGACGAGAATAGCAGAAAATTTTCTGCTATTTCTTGGTGTTATTTTATTGAGGATAATTTTGGTCAATGAAAACACCAGTGAGATAATTCTCACTCGATTGCAGCCGATCGAGCATTTCAGAGGCAGTTTGCGGAAGTGAATGACGCCTTCTAACCGACACACACGTGCACAAGAGTTCGTTAGTTACACTAGAGTGAAGTATGGTGAATGGCTAGTTTAAAATAGAGTATATATTGAGCTTAGTGTTATGATATAACAAGCAGAGAGTAAAATGTATATATCATGCTTGATGTTTGATTAGTCTATAATTTTCTGCCTTTGATGAAATACTGGGGAGATGAGATAGGATAATTATTTGTCATTCATTACTCTCCCCTAGGCCATTCTAACAAACATTTATTGTTAATTTTATAAATAAATCCCTCCAGTACATTAATTTTACTACTCCTTGATGTTCTCCAGATAGTTTTTCATCGTTTTTTTTTTGGAGAAAAGAAGAGGTTTTCAGGAATTGGGACATGTCGATAAGTTCAAGTGGAAGTTTTTCCTCGAGTTTTATAGAGAAATTTAATTTTTCTCGGTTAATTTTAAGGGTGAATGACAGTTTCGATTTTCCCAAGTGATTCCTGTCGTCCGATCAGTTGTGGGACAAGTAAAGATTCCTTCGGAGAATTAATATGATTGATTAATAAGCATTATGAGTGATTTATAGCGATAAAAAATATGAAAATAAAATTTTTTTTTTTTGCTAAGATTGACCGAAATAAAAATTCGCCCTTTTTTTATCTGGTTGCAGATAATAACAGGTACCCTCTCAGTGGGTGTAGCCATTCTGGGAACCTCAAGTTACTCTCTAGCTGAATTTCAACAGCGTCGTGCATTTTTAGAAACAAGACAATGCTTGCAAGCTCAATTGGTGATTGAAGAACAATCAGCTGAACAGGAACGTTTACTACTAAGTGTTCTACCAGAGCATGTAGCTGTTAAAATGCGTCAGGATCTTGGTGCATCACTTGATACACAATTCAAAAAAATTTACATGTCAAGACATGAAAATGTATCTATACTTTATGCTGACATCGTAGGTTTTACAGCTATATCATCGACATACAGTGCTAGCGAACTCGTAAAGATTCTAAACGAGCTCTTTGCACGCTTCGATCGTCTCAGCGAATGGTAAATACCCGTATCATCGGGGCCAACTACTACATACAATCGTTCGAAATTCTCCTTTTTTTTTCCCTTCTATCAAGTAGGCAATAATGTAAATTTTCTCAACAAAATCTTTCTCTTTTCCTTCATTATCATTTATTCCTTGGTTTATCGATTGCCAGTGAATTTCAGCTTTTTCCCCCTTTAAGGAGGTTCTACCCTTCTCAAGAGTGAATTTAAATTTTTTGATATTTTTGCATGAAATTTTTTAAGGTTACAAACAAATATATCATACACGTTTTAGTTGGATGATTAATGCATTGACCGTCTAGTTATCGAGAAAAAAAATAGTAAAAATGAGTAATTTCACATGCTTATAGAGAGCCCTTATGACAGAACCACTCTATTGGCGACGTTTTGTATTTTTTTTTTATCGATCTAACAGATATTTTCCCACTAAAAATTAATATGATATAATTGAATATGTATAGAATTGAATGATATTCTTTCGGACCCACCTCACCGGCCAAATAAGCACAAGAAACGCAATACAAAAAAATTTATTTGTAGTAAACACGTCATGGCGTCGGAAACGATAGAGGGCCTGGCTATGCTGCATGCATCAGCTGATCGAATATATATCAATGTATACCGATATGTTTCTATTCCGTAATTTTTTCTTTTCAAATGCAATAATTTGTTGCTAACAGATTCTTAACATTGGTAGAAGAATTTATTAATATTTTTGAGGAACAAAGCACAATAATCGAAAATTGACATCCAAGAATTTGAAGTTTGCACGCAGCCGCCATTCCACTACTTGAATATTTTTAATACTTCTATTATTAAACAAATCAATTAATAAAAGAAGCGAAATAACATGTATTTTTTATAATTAAAATAGTTCATTTTCGTCGGGTTTTTACTGATCAAAAAAATAAAAAAATTATGTTGCTTTCTTGAAATACCGTGTGAGAGTAGAACCTCGTTAAGAAAATTCAATTTCCCCAATTTCTTTCATCTCTAGAATGAAGTAAATTTGTTCAGTAAAAATACTTTTTGTGTATAATGGAAAATTTTCGTTATGTAATCCGTGAATTTCAAGGCTTATTCAAGCATTATATTTTCATGTGTCTAGTCACTTTGAATGAATTAGCCTCAACACATTCAATAGATCCAATAAAAGGAAAAAATAAATAAAATAACAAATGAAACTAGTGACAAAACGTTTGGAATTCGATAAATCCGAGGGGAAGAAGCCGAAGGACACTTGATCGGGCATTCCAGACGATTGGAATACCTTGAATTCTAGTCTAATAAAATTAGAGGATGAAATGGAAAATCACATGTTTTCCTTGTAACTCGAAAAAGCCCACATTTCAAATGTTTATTATAATTTAAAAATTTTTTTTGTTATGAGGTATGAACAATTACGTATAAAAATCCTCGGCGATTGTTACTACTGCGTGAGTGGAGCACCAGTAGAACGTCCAGATCACGCAATATTATGTGTACACATGGGATTATCAATGGTAGAAGCTATAAAATATGTTCAAGCCAAAACTCAGAGTCCAGTTGACATGAGAGTTGGTATACACACGGGTGCCGTATTGGCTGGTGTACTTGGACAAAGACAGTGGCAATTCGATGTTTACAGTAAAGATGTCGAGTTGGCAAATAAAATGGAGAGCAGCGGAATGGCCGGGTAAATAAAAAAAATACACTAGCATGTAAATTATCTAAAGATAACAAGACTATTATTAGGGGTGTGCGAATAGTGTTCGAATCGAATCGAATATTACTATTTGATTCGAATTTCGAATCGAATAATTCGAAAAGTCGAACTATTCGAAATTTTCGAATTATTTGAGAAGTTTGAATTATTCGAAAATTCGAAATGTTCAAAAATTCGAATTTATTCAAGAAAATTCGAATTATTCAAGAAAATTCGAATTATTCAAAAAAAATCGAATTATTCGAAAAAATTCGAATAATTCAAAAATTTGAATAATTCGAAAATTCGAATTATTCGAAAATTCGAATTATTCGAAAATTCGAATTATTCGAAATTTCGAATTATTCGAAAAAATTCGAATAATTCGAAAAAATTCGAAAAAATTCGAATAATTCGAAAAAATTCGAATAATTCGAAAAATTCGAATAATTCGAAAAAATTCGAATAATTCGAAAAAATTCGAAAATTCGAATTATTCGAAAAAATTCGAATGATTCGAAAAAATTCGAATGATTCGAAAAAATTCGAATAATTCGAAAGAATTCGAAAATTCGAATAATTCGAAAATTCGAATTATTCAAAAAAAATCGAATCATTCGGAAAAATTCGAATAATTCAAAAATTTGAATAATTCGAAAATTCGAATTATTCGAAAATTCGAATTATTCGAAAATTCGAATTATTCGAAAATTCGAATTATTCGAAATTTCGAATTATTCGAAAAAATTCGAATAATTCGAAAAAATTCGAAAAAATTCGAATAATTCGAAAAAATTCGAAAAAATTCGAATAATTCGAAAAAATTCGAAAAAATTCGAATAATTCGAAAATTCGAATTATTCGAAAAAATTCGAATGATTCGAAAAAATTCGAATAATTCGAAAGAATTCGAAAATTCGAATAATTCGAAAATTCGAATTATTCAAAAAAAATCGAATCATTCGGAAAAATTCGAATAATTCAAAAATTTGAATAATTCGAAAATTCGAATTATTCGAAAATTCGAATTATTCGAAATTTCGAATTATTCGAAAAAATTCGAATAATTCGAAAAAATTCGAAAAAATTCGAATAATTCGAAAAAATTCGAATAATTCGAAAAATTCGAATAATTCGAAAAAATTCGAATAATTCGAAAAAAATTCGAATAATTCGAAAAAATTCGAAAATTCGAATTATTCGAAAAAATTCGAATGATTCGAAAAAATTCGAATGATTCGAAAAAATTCGAATAATTCGAAAGAATTCGAAAATTCGAATTATTCAAAAAAAATCGAATCATTCGGAAAAATTCGAATAATTCAAAAATTTGAATAATTCGAAAATTCGAATTATTCGAAAATTCGAATTATTCGAAATTTCGAATTATTCGAAAAAATTCGAATAATTCGAAAAAATTCGAAAAAATTCGAATAATTCGAAAAAATTCGAAAAAATTCGAATAATTCGAAAATTCGAATTATTCGAAAAAATTCGAATGATTCGAAAAAATTCGAATGATTCGAAAAAATTCGAATAATTCGAAAGAATTCGAAAATTCGAATAATTCGAAAATTCGAATTATTCAAAAAAAATCGAATCATTCGGAAAAATTCGAATAATTCAAAAATTTGAATAATTCGAAAATTCGAATTATTCGAAAATTCGAATAATTCGAAAATTCGAATTATTCAAAAAAAATCGAATCATTCGGAAAAATTCGAATAATTCAAAAATTCGAAATATTCGACAATCCGAATTATTCGATTCAAATATTAATATTAATATTAAATATTAATATTCGATTCGGTACGAATAATTCGTGGATTCGAATTATTCGCACACCCCTAACTATTATGCCTTTTTTTTTTCTTTCATTATCCAACGAAAAGTCGTGTTCATATCTCGAATACAACGCTGAGCTTTTTGAATGGAGAGTTTGAGGTTGAGCCAGCTTTTGGAGAGAGAAGGGAAGAGGCACTGGCAAAGGCTGGCCTCATCACTTACTTCATAGTGAGGGCTCTGAAGCCTTTCCAACCAAGCACAACAAAGAATCTACCTCCTTTGGATGAGGCTGAGAGATCACAGGAAATGATTGATCATCCAGACGAGGGTCTGGATAACACCAAGGAGGACTCGAAGGATTTTAGGGAGAGACTGAAAAAAGAACTTGACAATCGAGGTTAGAGGATAGAAAAACAATGGAAAAAATTCAATTGAGGATATTTTTGTGAGATATGTTCGTTTGTTTCAGTGGGAACTGCCGAATTGAGGGGTCAGACGTCCTGGCTCACACTTCATTTCAAGGATCCCAATGTCGAGGCTGCTTTTCACAGTAGCAGTGAAGCATTTTCACCCCTTTCGTTATTAGGTGAGTTTACTGTGAGGGTTTTCTTTTCGCTAATATCTTTGGATTAATTAGCTTTAGGGGGAAAAGGTCCTTCGAAAACTTTTATTTTCTTTCTTGCGCCAACTTTCCCTAAATGATTTTTAGTAAGGGTGTGCGAATAATTCGAATCCACGAATTATTCGTACCGAATCGAATATTAATATTCGATTCGAAATTTGAATCGAATAATTCGGATTGTCGAATATTTCGAATTTTCGAATTATTCGAATTTTTCCGAATGATTCGATTTTTTTTGAATAATTCGAATTTTCGAATTATTCGAATTTTTTCGAATCATTCGAATTTTTTCGAATCATTCGAATTTTTTCGAATAATTCGAATTATTCGAATTTTTTCGAATAATTCGATTTTTCGAATAATTCGATTTTTCGAATAATTCGAAATTTCGAATAATTTGAATTTTTGAATTATTCGAATTTTTTCGAATAATTCGAATTTTCTTGAATAATTCGAATTTTCTTGAATAATTCGAATTTTCTTGAATAATTCGAATTTTCTTGAATAAATTCGAATTTTTGAACATTTCGAATTTTCGAATAATTCAAACTTCTCAAATAATTCGAAAATTTCGAATAGTTCGACTTTTCGAATTATTCGATTCGAAATTCGAATCAAATAGTAATATTCGATTCGATTCGAACACTATTCGCACACCCCTAATTTTTAGAGAGATATAGGGGAAAGTGGGGCAAAATGGACACTGTAATGAAACGGTTAGAGATGGATTTTTTTTTTGATAATTCTATTGAAAAGCTGAGGAAATTTTAGCCGAAAAACGAGTGTCAGATGTATTTTTTTTGAAAATTCGATATTCTCTGGCATTTTTGAGGGGTTTGCTATTTTGAAAATTTTCAGTTTTTTGCCAATATCTCTGGTTCTATTGGTCGTAGCAATTAGGGGTTGGTCTCAAATGAAAGATGAGCTCATTTCCCATCGATTTATGGGGTTTTCAATTCAAAAATATGAATTTTTGGGATAGTTATAGGCCAAAAACTGTTTCACAAAAGTGTTTCACAAAAATGCCCATAAATACCTTAAAAAACGATATTTTTAAATTGAAAACCCTATGAATCGATGGCAAATGATCTCACCTTTCACCTCCATTCGGAATTTTTACGCTACGACAAATAGAACCAAAGATATTCTCAAAAAACTGAACATTTTCAAAAAAAAGAAGGCTTTTCCGCCTCTAAAATCCTCAAAAAAGTCAAAATCGTCAAAAATTCAAAAAAATCAATTCCTGCATTTGTTTCCCGCCTAAAATTTCCTCAGCTTTCCAATGAAATCATAAAAAATAATCTACCGCCAATATTTTTATCAATTTCAAGAGTTTTCCATAATATTTACCGAAAAATTTAGATGTGTCAATTTTACCCCTGATGTCCATTTTGCCCCACCTTCCCCTTATACATCACTAGATTATTGGTTCTCTTTCAAGTGATTAACGAAATTTTCTGTATGTAGGTGGGCCTCTGGTAATGGTATGTACAGTGCCAATTTGGAGGCTTCAACCCTGGGGTTTATTCACCTGGGGTGGAGCAGCTGTGGTCACTCTCTTTGGTGTTGTATTAGCTGGTGCTACATGCCTAGGGAGTGCCGTTCGTGCTCGCTGGCTCAGGCGAACACTTGCACTTCTCATGATTTTTTCATTAAGTGTTTTCATCCTCCTAGACATGGTGAGCTCGAGTAAAATAATAAAATCAATTACGAAACAATAACGGAGCTTCTTTTTTTTTTTCCTTTGTTCAAAGGCTGGAATCTATTTTGCACGAATTTCCCTATATTTTGAATAAGTAGAGATTTTAAAGCATTACCCCAGATTTTTCAGATATTTACTTAGTCAATATTCCATTCTCCCTCCGTGAGATTGGCATCTTGACGTAAATGTAAATGGATTGTGGGTAATCACGAGTTTATGCGATTTTTTTTTTTCTCTCTCGAATTCTTCAATTTTCCTTTTCACGAGTATCTCTGAAAGTAATGGATTTGAAGGAAAATGTCAAGAGACCTTTTTTACACGGAATTTCAAGAGCTACAGAAAAGCTATCTTGGTATTCTTTTCTAAACTAAATAGTTTCCGAGATAAATGCAAAAAAAAAAAAAAAAACTACACAATCTCTCGCGAAACTGAGAAATTCGTAAAGGGAATGAAATTATGTAACAATGCTCTTAAAACTGTGTAATAACATGTTATTTACATCACTGTTCTAATTACAATTTTTCCCTGACTCTCAAAATTTCTCATTTTGTCATGATTTTTTACTTTTTATTTCTAGGGTAATTGTGCCATAATTGACGAGGTAGATCCACCCACAAATGCCTCTATAAGATCGTCACGTTGTCCATATCCATCTTACTACTCTTATGTGGGTGTTTTGGCACTGATTGTAATATCAATGCCAGCTTACATCAGTTATCTTGGTAAATCTATGCTCATGTTCATGATGGCTGGTGCACAGTGTTCTGTTAATATTCTACTACTTGGAGTTAGCCTAGATCGTGAAGACATGGCCTCATATTCAGCAGAACCAGTTGCTCTACCTCTGAAATATTCATTGTCAGCAACACTTGCAACTGTGGCAGCAACTCTTGTTGTCGTTGCGAGATATGTAAGTTCAATTTTCTTAAGGAAGTTCATCCGGTATAGGATTTAATAGTACGAAAAATTATCACGACTAGCGTAGTGGTTATACGACTAACGTAGTCGTAACCTGTACAGCTGCTATGTACTAGAAATTCTTGTTCGTCGATCATAATTGTTTTTTTGTAAAAAATCGAATTTATAGAAATAATTTTTTTTAAGATCAAATAGAGAAAGGTCAATTTAGCACATTTTCAACTAGTTTTGTACCATTTAATGTGCAAGCATAGCATACATTGCGTTATTCGGAAAGCATTCTTATTGATTTCAAAAAGCGCGCGGTTCTGACGTCACTGTCATGCGAGTAAGACAGAGGTTAAATTCCCAAAAATCAGCATTTTTCGAGACAAATTAATTTATTCTTAAATTACCAAGTATCTAATGCATTTGAGGAAGCTCTTAAACTGTTCTTTACATATTTATTTATCCATTATGGAAGTTTCTCCCCAAAAAACCTGTTAATTGCCACAAATTTCATGTTTATAGACGAAAACCCATAAGGGACCGTGTTAATTGAAAAATCTTCATTTATTAATTTCTCTCGAATAAGATATCCGAAGAGTTTGAAATTTTAACAGGTGACTTTTTAGATTTTCAGAAGTATATTCAAATTTTTTCATAATTATTGGTCTGTTAATTCAGTTACCGGATGAACTCCCTTAATCAATAGAAATGTTATTGCAATGCGTGTAACGATAGTACAAAAGAGGCAAGTGTGAGAGTTTGCGTGGGCTTCAATGGCAATAGAAAGACAGATACTGGGGAATTTCACCCTAGAGCATTGGCTACTCCAATTTCATCTTTCTCCTAAAGAACCCCAATTCATCAAAAACGAGTCCCATGAAGAATCAAAAAAAAAAGAACGACAAAATGAGCATTTTCCGACAAGACAAATGACTTTTTCCCTCATAAATAAATCGAATGAAGCATAAAGAAGCCTTGAAGGCTTCCGAACTCTTCAAATTACTGATTTATCAATACCAACAGGCGGAGAAATCCCGGAGAATCCTGTTCCTTTGTGGACGAGAGGTCGTTGCACAACGAGAAAGGGCCGCAGACATGAAACGACGTAATGGTGCATTAATTTACAATATATTACCACCTCATGTTGCTGCCTACTATTTATCAAATACTCGGCATCATGATGATCTCTACAGTCAGAGTTACGCCGAGGTTGGAGTTTTATTTGCTAGTATGCCAACATTTGCTGATTTTTACAGCGAAGAGAGCATCAACAATCAGGGCCTCGAGTGTCTTCGATTTCTCAACGAGGTCATTTCTGATTTCGATGCGGTTAGTTATCTTTAAATCAATTAGTTTTAATTTTTCCAAGATGTCTTGTGGGTATTCATTTTTTCTTTTGTTGTTGGCAGATTCTCGATCAAAACAAGTTCAAGTGTATCATCAAAATCAAGACGATAGGTTCTACGTATATGGCTGCATCTGGAATTACTGAGGATGCTGATCTTGGAGATGGCCCAAGATGGGGACATCTTGCAACACTCGTTGAATTTGCTCTTGAGCTCAAAAAAGCACTGTCAAGTATTAATGAACAGAGTTTCAATCATTTCGTGCTAAAAATGGGAATCAATCATGGGCCAGTTACTGCTGGAGTTATTGGAGCTCGAAAACCACATTATGACATTTGGGGCAATACAGTTAATGTTGCCTCGAGAATGGAGAGCACTGGAAAAGTTGGACACATTCAGGTAATCGTGGATATTTATCGAGAAATTCTTCTCCCCTAATCCAATTGAAAAAAAAAACAATACGATTGCATTATTCTCATCTCACATAATAAATTTATTATTTCAAAATTCTTATTCAGGGAATTCTCTTTTAAATTGAAAACGTCTTATATAACTTTCACCGACAATGTTTATTGCACACAATCTTTTATGTAAACCCCTTTTAACGATTTTATTAGTTGAATGAAAAGAAAATAGAAGGTGATTATCATGCCCTCAGAAATAGACTATCGGTCTTTTTTTAGTAACCCGTGTAGAGGTGATTAAAATAGCTGTTCATATTCATTATTATAATTCAAATAGCCACTTCACCCCACAAATTAGTTTATTGAATAAAAACAAAAATAAAAATAATAATAATAATAATAATGAATGATTTTGTTCTTCTAGGTCACCGATGAAACGAGAAAAATTCTTGAGCCCTTTGGCTTCGGTTTTCAGCAACGGGGAATGGTATTTGTTAAGGGAAAAGGTCAACTACTGACCCACTATTTGAATTCAAGGCATGGCACATATTTAAATCTTGACAGTGACATACAGAAGGAACCAACGCATCAAATTATTTACCAGTAAAATAAAAAAATTAAATTAGCAAGAAAAAGAGAGAGAGAGTGAAGAGAGAAAATGAGATTTTTTTTTGTATTTTATGATGAAGTCAAGATAAATCATCAAAATATTTACTTGATTGTCCTTTTTAAGGACGTTGACGTCGTGAAGATGATAATTAGATGTTCCAGTTCAATTAATCATGATAATGAGCATCAGGAGATCATGATTTTCATCTTCAGACTGAAATATCTGACAAAAATAAGAGATTTCGAATGTCGTTGATATTCAATTGTAATTTTCTTGTCATTATGACTTGAGAGAAGCTATAGAGACAGGCAAAAAAAATTTCTTTGAGGAATGAAGATAACAAAGGATTTCTTTATCTTTGATACGGGAAAATGGGACGAGTCATGTGGAGGTCATTCACATTGGAATAACAGGCACTTGAATCGGAGGAAAATCTGAGAAAATGGAAAATTGAGAGGATAAAGCGAGAGGAGTGAAACAATGAAATTTCGATGAAAATAGGAGGAAAAATATCCAAGATATAATGTTTTTGATGATTTTTTAGGGAAAGGCTGAAGAAATTTGAGCTGAAAAACATGTATTACAAGTTATTATTGGATGTTTTTTTTTAAATTTGACTTTCATCCAAAACAAGTAGGATTTTCAAAAAAACTTGCTAAAAAATGACTTGTGATGCAATTTTTTCCCCCGAGATTTTCTCAGCTATTCAATGAAATTATCGAAAAAAATTCCATCTCCAATCCTATCTTTTTGTAACACTTTTCCCAAATAGTCCAGATCTAAAGGGATAAAAGGAAAAAATAATTCATCGAGCCATTGAAAAACAAAGAATATCGCAAGTACATCAACAAGTATGAGAAATTTCTCAAAAACCCACGAAAGAATTACAAAATCATCGGCAAAAACCTTTTCCAGCTGGTGATTAACGAGTATGTGAGTAATTAATCGCATTAGAGAATGTAAAATGTATACTTACGTGTACAATAGAGACGTTAGATTCAGGTGAAGATAATATTTATGAAAAGAAAAAAAAAAAAAACGAATTTATCTGAACGTTAAAATTGCCTCGAGGACCTTATCTTGAGGTTTATATACACCCGAGGCAATACGAATTGTGCAACAAGTCCTACTCTGTCAGTGTATAGTTGTATTTATCTACTGTCGGTCTAGTAGAATCCGAATTATCCGGAAAAAATAATCCGGCAATTTTGTCTGATCCATGGAGGGCATGACTACTTAAATTGAGCTTTGGAAAAAAATTTTAACCGTAAATGTCTTAATTTTTTTTTTTTTCGTTCCGAAATAGTCCATAGATTGTTGAATGAAATTGTATAAATAATATTTTGCGTTTGAGAATTGTTGTCGGCGATAATTTATTTTTCTACATAGAAAAAAAAAAAAAAAAAAACGCCGTTATCACAGACTCATTGTGTCTACCTGTATTCTTTTTCTCTGTATATAGGGGAGAGTGGGGCAAAATGGAAACTGTTATGAAACGGTTAGAGATGGATTTTTTTTGATGATTCTATTGAAAAGCTGAGGAAATTTTAGCTGGAAAATGAGTGTCAGATGTATTTTTTTAGATTTTTTTTTTGAAAATTTGTACATTTTTTGGCATTTTTGAGGGATAAAAGCCTTTTTTTTTGAAAATTTTCAGTTTTTTGGAAATATCTCTGGTTCTATTGGTCGTAGCAATTCAGGGTTGATCTCAGATGAAAGATGAGCTCATTTTCCATTGATTTATGGGGTTTAAAATCCAAAAATATCAATTTTTGGGATAGTTATAGGCCATAAACTGTTTCCCAAAACTGTTTCACAAAAATGCCCATAAATATCTTAAAAATCAGTATTTTTTAATTGAAAACCCTATGAATCGATGGAAAATGATCTCACCTTTCACCTCCATTCGGAATTTTTACGCTACAACAAATAGAACCGAAGATATTCTCAAAAAACTGAAAATTTTCCCCTCTAAAATACTCAAAAAAGTCAAAATCGCCAAAAATTCAAAAAAATTAATTCCAGCGCTTGTTTCCCGCCTAAAATTTCCTCAGCTTTTAAATGGAATCATCAGAAACAATCTACCGCCAATATTTCTATTAATTTCAAAAGTTTTTCATAATATTTGCCTAAAAATTTAGATGTATCCATTTTGCCCCACCTTCCTCTACACGTGTGTGTTAGGTCTTTGTGGATGAATATCTGGAAGACTATTGGAACGAGGGGAAAAATGTTAGGAGACTTAAAAAAAGGATTTCTTTGACATTTCACCCTCAAACTTGATAGTTTCCTAGATATTCATAAAATAATAAAGAAAAAAAATAAGAAAGGAATGTACGGCCTAAAGCGCGAGTCTCAGTGAGAAAATATTTGATTTTTCAACGATTATCGAAGAAAGTATACATAATTAATGAAAAAAAAAAAAAAGAAAAAGATAATATTTCAATCGTTTTTCGTCCTTCCTGTTTGTAACTGTGTTCTATAAAATAATGTCTTCAAAACGAATGAAAAATAATGTCTGATTCTCCAGTGGCTATTGATACAGGAACGGAGACTCGCGCATTAATACAATCGAAAATGGAAATAATTAATTAAATGAACGAAAAGAGACATCGAGAATGGATTTTAGTCCTCCGAAAAACAAATTCCTGTCCCTCAAATAGTGTATAGAATTTGAAAAAAAAAAAAAAAAAAAGAACATAAAAATGGAGAATAATTCCTTATAATGATGAATGGATGCATTGAATCTTGTAAATTAGCACAAAAAAAAATTAACGTGTACATAATTTAAATGAATGAATTCAAAAAGAATGTGGAATTATAAATTCAATTAAATTATTGAAATTAATCTAAAATCTAATAACGAATGTGTATTTAGGTGAAATTAAAAAAAAAAAAAAAATGGAAAAATATATTATTAATAACAAAAATCGCTATGAATGGATGAAAATTGTATAGCGAGTGATATATCACTGTAGATAAATTAGCACTAGGTGTGATTAAAAAAAAATTAAATCATTGAAAACTCCAGAGGGAACACGTTGTAATCTACTATAAATGATGATTTAAATGAAAATTATATTTAATGAAATGAATTATCAAATGCGGTTGATTATTTCGCTCGAATAAATAATGTGAAAAAAAAATTGATTTTGATAATTTGTCTTTTTGATTTTGGCTACATTTTTATCAGGTACACTGACTTGACAATTTGAATCGATTAATTATTGAGGACTATGAGAACAAATAGTAGCTGGAGGTAAGTTTATTCACAAGTAAAATAATAATTGGAACGAGCGCACAATATATTTGTTTTGAACAATCGATTCATCATCGGTTTTCACAATAATAATTTGTGAAGTTATAGAATGATTCTCACTTTCTTTATTATTTTGAACATCTTTTAATGTTGAAAAAAAATCCAGAAAAATGGACAAAAAGTTTTTGTTGAAATTTAAATTCTTGGAATTATTTAGGGGAAGATGGGGTAAAATGGACACAAGATGAAATTTATTGAAAATGGATGGAAATATCGGAGATGGATTTTTTCTGATGAATCCATTGGAAAGCTGAGAAAATTTCACATGGAAATCATATGTCGGAAGTTATTTTTTAGAATTTTCCAAAAATTCAATTTTTCGCGCGAGATTTGAAGGTCAAAACCTTCTGTTTTTTGAAAAATTTCAGATTTTTGGAAATATCTTTGGTTCTATTGGTCGTAGCGACTTGGGGTTGATCTTGAATGAAAGGTGAGCTCATTTCCCATCGATTTATGTGGTTGAAAAAGAAAAATTATCAATTTTTCAAGTACTTATAGGGCAAAAACTGATTTTCAGAAAAAGTGCCTGTAAGTATTTGAAAAATTGATTTAAAAAAATTTTGAACCACACAAATTGATGGGAAATGAGCTCACCTTTCATTTGAGATCAACCCCAAGTCGCTGCGACCAACAGAACCGGAGATATCGCCGAAAAAGTGAATTTTTTCGATTTCCAAAAGGGAAACCCCTTCAAAACTTGGCCAAAAAAGTAAATTTTTCAAAAAATTGAGAAAAAAAAATTTTGACACATGTTTTCCGTCTAAAATTTTCTCAGTTTTTCAATGGAATCATTAGAAAATTGCAATTTCAAACCGTTCAATTGGAGTATCCATTTTACCCCACCTTGTCCTATTTGAGTTTTCGCAAGTACTTGATTATTTATTTACAGGCGTAATTGATATTTTAATTATTCAATAGTTCATACGATCAGATTCACACGCACAATGAGTTTCAATCCAGAAATATTCGTATTTTAATTGAAGGGAAGATCGTATTTTTGTTTTTTAATGGAATTATGGGGTAAAATGGGAATCAATGAATTTCAAGAAAATTACGTTTGAGCGATTGTCACATACCTCGAGCCTTGACATGGCAAATGCAAAGAGGGTCAAGTGTGAAAGGTCACGGAAAAATTAGAAAAAAAGGATATCCGTGAACGCAAGTGTTGAAAAATAAAAAAAGACATGGAAAAAAAATAAGAAAATGACTTGATGACGTCACAAAGACTGGGAGTATTTTTAAACATGTCGATTCATGGCTGGCAACACACTGTCTTTTCCTTTATTAAAATTAAAAGAGAAAAATGAAAAAAAAAAGAGTCAAAAATAATTGTTACCTCCAATGATTGTCATCGAGAAAAATGTCTTTTTTTTTCTTTTAATAATCACGAACAAGAAAAAACCTCAGGTACTTGCATTATTAAAATTTAACCATTGATCAATCAAGAAAAAACTCGAATAATTTCAGAATTTTACAGGCAGCCAAGAGATACTTGAATTTTATTCAAATTTACTCATTTGTTAATGTTTTAAAAGTTTATGAGATGAAAGTCCTTTCATTTTTTTTCGCAATATTTTCATTTTCAATTATCGTATGCGAAAAATTCAAGGTAAAGCTCTTAGAATTAAGAAAAAAAAAAAAATCATGTGTCCAATTGAAACGAATCGCTGGCACCCTCAACACCATCCCCAATTGTTCTGATCTGTGACACTTCTTCATGTCGTCCGGGTACCAGCAGCCATCCTCACGTTCTTACAAATTTGTAAACAACACCAAAAACTAATACACTAACTAGCATGAGTACAAGGGCTGTTACAACTTTAGCAAATGCATTTAAACCACTCTCAGTGTGTTGTTGTGGACGTCTAGTTGGTACACTCTGTTTCGATGCCAGACCACGTGCCAATGCTGGAAATGCGAGACTCTGGGTAAATGTTAATTTATGGAGTGACTCGGACAATGAGTATGGACCAACTGAGCCACGTGCTGCTGCACGCAGCAGTGCATATTCCAGATCAAGGGCATCAAATACACTGTATCTGCAAGAAAATCTACATTTAGCTTGTTTTTATTTGGGAGAATTTCTGATTCGTTTAGGGGAATGTGGGGCAAAATAGACATTGTAATGAAACAGTGGGAGATAGATTTTTTTCGATGATTTCATCGGAAAGCTGAGGAAATTTTAGTCGAGAAACATGTGCAAGAACTAATTTTTTCCATTTTTTTTTGAGAATTTGATTTTTTTGGGCATTTTTGAGGGGTAAAAAGCCTTTCGATTTTTGATCAAATTCAGTTTTTTTGGAATATCTTTGGTTCTATTAATCGTAGCGACCTGGGACCGATTTTAAATGAAAGGTGAGATCATTTCCCATCGATTTAAGGGGTTTTGAATTTAAAAATATCAATTTTTCAGATAGTTATGGGAACTTTTGTGAAAAATTATGATAATCGGTTTTTTTCCTATAACAATGTAAAAAATCGATATTTCTGAATCCAAAACCCCATAAATCGATGGGAAATGATTTCACCTTTCATTTAAAATCCGTCCCAGGTCGCTACGATCAATAGAACCAGAGATATTTCCAAAAAACTCAATTTGCTTAAAAATCGAATTCTAAAAAAAATGGAAAAAATTAATTCTTGCACATGTTTCTCGACTAAAATTTCCTCAGCTTTCCGATGGAATCATTGAAAAAACTCCATCTCCAATATTTTCATTCATTTAAAGATTTTTTCATAATATATGCATAGAAACTCAAATGTGCCCATTTTACCCCTTATGTCCGTATTGCCCCCATCTTCCCCTATAAATATCTTCGAGGTTTTGGATAATTTTTTTAGAGACTTTTTTTACATAGTCCTGAAAATTCTTTGTAAAAAGAGTCTCTATAATTCCTTGTATCTCCAATTCTTTCAATAAATATTGCATGATTTGCATAGAATTACCTGCTGCTTCGTCTCCTGTCATGAGACGATTGAATGGAGGCAATTGCAGAGCTTGGCATAGATCTCAAGCTGCTTGTTGTTGAACTGGATGGACTTGGTGGTGCCGGTGGTACTGAATCTTCATCTATCGATGTTCTATCTGGTGATGGAGGTGTTCTCGATGCATTGTGATAAGAGTGATGAAGATGATAAAGCTGAAGTCTTGCATGATCCGGATGAAGAAGACTCGGTCTACGTGACTGCTGTGGACTAGCTGCTGTACTGGTACTGGCAATTCCACATGGTGATGGTGATGCCTTTTTCGGGGATGCTCGATAATTATCGTCACGCTGACATGAACAACGGCCGCAATAGACGGCTCGATAATTTACCGAATGGTAATTCATGCAGTTTCATACTTTTTTTTTTTTTTTCGTGCCTCACATGCAACGATTTGGGTGAAAAATGAATATAATCAAGCATTGAAGAAATTTTTATAATTAATTACTAAAATTTATCTCCTTTATTTCGTTCTATTCAAGGAGGTTCGACCCTTCTCAAGAGTGAATTTAAATTTTTTGATATTTTTGCATGAAATTTTTCAAGGTTACAAACAAATATATCATACACGTTTTAGTTGAATGATTAATGCATTGACCGTCTAGTTATCGAGAAAAAAAATAGTAAAAATGAGTAATTTCACATGCTTATAGAGAGCCCTTATGACAGAACCACTCTATTGGCGACGTTTTGTATTTTTTTTTATAGATCTAACAGATATTTTCCTACTAAAAATTAATATGATATAATTGAATATGTATAGAATTGAATGATATTCTTTCGGACCCATCTCACCGGCCAAATAAGCTCAAGAAACGCAATACAAAAAAATTTATTTGTAGTAAACACGTCATGGCGTCGGAAACGATAGAGGGCCTGGCTATGCTGCATGCATCAGCTGATCGAATATATATCAATGTATACCGATATGTTTCTATTCCGTAATTTTTTCTTTTCAAATGCAATAATTTGTTGCTAACAGATTCTCAACATTGGTAGAAGAATTTATTAATATTTTTGAGGAACAAAGCACAATAATCGAAAATTGACATCCAAGAATTTGAAGTTTGCACGCAGCCGCCATTCCACTACTTGAATATTTTTAATACTTTTATTATTAAAAAAATCAATTAATAAAAGAAGCGAAATAACATGTATTTTTTATAATTAAAATAGTTAATTTTCGTCGGGTTTTTACTGATCAAAAAAATTATGTTGCTTTCTTGAACTACCGTGTGAGGATAGAACCTCGTTAATAAAATAGTGAATGGGTCATGTGATAATTTTGCCTATTATTAGAGGTGAATTTGAGTGTTCATAAATTCAAACGTGCTTCTGTATCTGATTGACATGTGCAGATGTACTTTGTGTGTTAAATGAATTATTCCACTTGGATATATAACTAAGTTTAGAAATATTTCAGAGTATTGCATCAATCTTTACCTGTATTGATTCAATTCCACTGTCGTTGACACTGTCTTGAGCATCAGGAAATATGAAGGCTTGGCCATCAGCCTCTCCTCTCGGTGAATCACTCGGCCATACCTGAAGCAGTGGTAGACCACTGGGTGGCTCTGAACGGATAACATCAGCAGTTACAACAACTGAATTATTGTGACTGCTTGTACCAAGGCACAGCCTACTCAGCTCTCTCAACGGCTTCTATTCAACAGGAGAGAATACAATATTCACAGAGGAGCATTCAATTAATTAAATATATTAAGAAAATTAATTTATTCCAGTGATCGGCATCATCGATTTTTTCATCAACGATTTCGATTATATTACTGATTTTTCATGATGATTAGTACTTAGACAAAAAAAAATATGAATTGTCATAGAAAATAAGTAATTAGTAAAAAAAAATTATTAATTGTCATAAAAAATTAATGAATAGTCGGAAAAAAATATTAATTTTTCTAAAAAATTAGTAATTGGTGAGGAAATATAACTAATTACTTTAAAAAACTAGTAATTAGTGAATAAAATTACTAATTGCTTCCAAAAATTCCTCAAAATTAGTAATTGGACAAGTAAAATCAATAATTTTCCTAATTAATTTGTTGTTATTAATTATTTTTATCTGAAAAATTGTCAATGTGACATTATTTCCCTTTTCCTTTCATTCTACTTTCGGATTTCTTTATTATGTCTTTTTTCCCTCTAGTTACATTGAGTAAAATATTCTGAAAATTAATATAAATAGTAGGATTAAGCAATCGATCGTACTTGAAGTCAATCGACTAGAGTCAACAACATTATTAATTATTTTGAAAAATTAGTCGTTTTTGTCGGCTAATTACTAATTTTTCAGAAAAATCAGGTGATGAAAATAGATTTTTTTTTGCCGATCACTGATTTATTCAAACTCTATGAAAAGTGTCCTATTTCACTTCCTGGAGAATATTTCATCCAGATAAAAATGAATAATTAAAAGACAATAGTTTTTTTTTTCCCTCAACTCCCTTTTTTCCTTCCTCGAGTTCTTCATTTTCTCTGTTTTGGCTGTTATCCAAATTCAAGATAGTAAAATGTAAATGACTCGGCAGTTTGCAAGAGTTTTCTGGGTTTTTTGTGTATAATAAAAAGAAAGAATGACATTGAAAGAAATGAGACTCGGGAATTATTCACATTCCTGTGGATTAATTTAGCTCATTTTCAATGACATAATTAATAGGGGTGTGCGAATAGTGTTCGAATCGAATCGAATCGAATATTACTATTCGATTCGAATTTCGAATCGAATAATTCGAAAATTCGAATTATTCGAAATTATTCGAATTATTCAAATTATTCGAAAATATTAGAATTATTTGAAATTTTTGAAATAATTCGAAAATTTTCGAATTTTTCGAGAAGTTCGAATTATTCGAAAATTCGAATTATTCGAAAATTCGAATTATTCCAAAATTCGAACTATTCAAAAATTTGAATTTTTCAAAAAAAATCGAATTATTCAAGGAAATTCGAATTATTCGAAAATTCGAATTATTCGAAAATTCGAATTATTCGAAAATTCGAATTATTCGAAAATTCGAATTATTCGAAAATTCGAATTATTCGAAAATTCGAATTATTCGAAAATTCGAATTATTCGAAAATTCGAATTATTCAAAAATTCGAATTATCAAAAAAAAATCGAATTATTCGAAAAAATTCGAATAATTCGAAAAAATTCGAATAATTCGAAAAAATTCGAATAATTCGAAAAAATTCGAATAATTCGAAAAAATTCGAATAATTCGAAAAAATTCGAATAATTCGAAAAAATTCGAATAATTCGAAAAAATTCGAATAATTCGAAAAAATTCGAATAATTCGAAAATTCGAAATATTTGGCAATTCGAATTATTCGATTCAACTTTCGAATCGAATATTAATATTCGATTCGGTACGAATAATTCGTGGATTCGAATTATTCGCACATCCCTAATAATTAATGATTCTAGATAAAAGATTCAAAAAATCAGCGCCAGATTCTGACGATTTTATTGAGAAAAAACAAATGGGAAAACGAGCGAAACAATAATATGGGATTTCAGGTATTATTTTATCTCGTGACCTTGACCTGCATCAAATAATATCAGAGATATCAAATCTTCCTATCTAGAAATTTATTTGGAAATTAAATTTTAATAGTTATATGTTCTATATATGCACCTGTGACCTTTAGGATTAATGTTACGAGTAAAATCATGAAATATATTTGTTCATCTCTATTATTTTTATTTCCAATACAAGAAACAATTCAATTAAACGTTTTAAACTGAGTATTTCAAAGTTAATTAAAAAAGTTATGAATCTGCAAGTGAAAGGAACGAAAGATTCTCTTATTAAATTGGTGAATTGCTGTTTTTAATCAGATATGAATGAGGAAGTGCTTGTAGTTGAATTAAATGTGAAACGAGCTACACTAATTGAATTTTCGAGAGTAACTGTACGATTTAAAGTACAGACTATCTCAACGCTTAATTCTCGTTCAAGTTTCATTTTATTTCTCTCATAATTTTATATTTTCGCAAGTTAAGGATATCATAGTGGCAGGTTCAAATGATCGACTTTTTTTTTTTTCCTCTTAGTTATTATAATTACTATAACTATTTCGATTTTTCAACATTTTACCGATACTAGAACGATGTCCGAGATGATGAATTTTTAATAAATAATATTATGAATATTCAATATTGTTCCGCATTTGACTCACGCTGTCCCAGCATCGAGGACTGGGATTGGAGGATTCTCAGATTTCAAATACCAATATGGCCGCCATTGATGTTTTCATGCAATCAATTGAATTAATCGTCACTATATGTCCGGTAACATACATTTTTCACGATTTCAAAAAAAAATAGACATTCTGACGAACAAAAAACATATAAGGTTATATAAAGAAAAAATAGGTCTGTGACCATGAATTTTTGCAGTGAAACTGAAACTGAGCCTCGCTTATGGAGTTTCCATGTTAATTTAATTATTTTCAAAAATTAATTTTGGCCTTATTTGTCCGGTAACATGGGGTAAACAAAATTTTTAAAAAATCTACTCATGCTATTCTATCGAAAGTGACCAAAATTGAGAAGAAAAAATAGATTGCCCGAACCACTATGACATCCTTAAAAGAGACGAATTGACTTGTTTTCTTGAGATTTCAAGAAAATTGGAGCTTGATGAATATTTTATTGAGGATAACTGACACTCGAGTTGAACTTTAATTAATTTTCTTTAATTACAGAACAGTAAATGCGTTTAATTTGAGTGAGAATTTTTTTTTCTTCATCTCTCAATATTCCGGAAAATTCTCATCAAACGTGGCACAACACGAGAATAAAAAAAAAATGTGATACTAAAAATTTTCTCCTCCTCCCAAAAAATGCTTCCATTATCTACCATCGACAATCCCCGGACGCTCTCTCTCTCTCTCTCTAGCTCAATGAAGCAACAAGTGCTGGGTACAAGGGCAAAAATGAATCGTTTATCTATTCATGGAACAAGGCTTTAACCAAAGAGTTGCATGACATTAAAAAAAAAGTCCAGCCTTCGCACTGTTATTTGTTGTACAACGCAACCATGAGGATAATTCATTTCGAGGGGAATTTTACTGCATTCAAATTCAGGATAACAATAACACAGATTGTCTGGTATTAATCCCCGCTACATACTGACACTTTTGAAATATTAAGAACTGATGAATTCCAACTAAAATCAATATTAAACTTTAATAAAATGAAAAAAAAATGTGTAAACAATTGTAAACACAGGACATAAAACCCAGAGACTTTTGTGAAATATAAACCAAGTTTTTAAAAAGTTTAATGGGTTGGTAAATAATTTAGCCCTTGAACTCACGGTGTACGGGTTTTTTTTTTTTTTGGTCGCTACGATCGATTAAAACGATTTTAGTTGGTTTAACGAGTCACGCGAGTAACGTGTCTCCATTCGTGTTTGGAAATTTTCTTTTCTCCCCCTTTTTTTTTTCTTCTAGATTTCATCTGTCAATGTCAACCATTTCCTCTTCATCGCGCCTCTCAAATTTTTCTTGTTTTCCGGTTTTTCGCTCTTTATTTGCAAGAGTGTAAATTGATGTGATGAAAAATATTAATGTACAAGAGTAAAATTAGGACAGAAACAAGAAATAAACAGTAAAGAAAAAAAAAAAATTTCAAAAAAATTTTTTCATCACGCAAACCTCTTTTTCGTTGTAAGAAAAAACGGGAAAAGAGTTGGTATATAATTTTTTCATATCAATAGATGAGACTCCATTGATTACTCAAGACTAAAACTCGTCACGTCATTCTCTTGGATTAAACACACCAACGATTCTCGTAATAATCGATCAAGCCTGTTGTTCATTTTTATTATAAATAATCTACCCTTTAAACTACAATTTTAAATGAAAATGTCAATTTTATTATATAAAAAGAGCTATGAATACCATTATCTACGTGATCTATAACCCGAAGATGTCATTAGGGGTGACTTGTTCGAGTTAACGGTGCAGTCATTATTATCAATGTATAGTCGCACTGGGATTATACTTGAAAACTCTTCTGGGAGGAGTGGATTTCTCGTGGGAATTTGACGAATGACGCAGATATATCCTCATTGACATGCTAGTTATTATTTAAAATAGTTCAAATTAATTCATATTATTTCATTTTTTTTTCTGAGCTGTGAAAATCAGTGAAATTTGCAAGTGCTCCTATCTCGGTTTTTTTTTCGAGGATTTTAATAAGAAAATAAATCGTAATTGTTTCCTGATCATTAATTATAATGGGAGAAAAGAACAAGTTAAATACACTTACCTGCATGTTTCAATTGGAAACTTCATAGCCCCAATATCTGTACACATGTACACGTAAACATGAAATTTTCTCATTCACAATGAATTTTTTAAAAATTAATTAATGACTTGGTGAATTTTTTATTTTAAAAAATTCAAGTACCACGATCACGAGGACTCACAATCAACTGATGTACGTTGGGAGCGTGTCATCCAGGAGACCCAACAGAGACTAGAGTAGCCCCACTACTCCTCAAGGAATTCTGTCTGGAATGGAAAGAGGGTGTTTTTTTTTTTCTCGTTAGTTCCGCACATGGAATGCGCCTGAACGCGGGCACGCGGGAGCAAAAGCTCACTAGCTCAGTCTGTATATAATAACCCCGTGAGTATGGAAAAAAAAAATAAAAAGAGAAGGAGACAAAATAAAGTGAGGACGCGACGCCGGCGCGCGAACAGTCTCGTAGGTCAAGGTTATCGCCGCGCCGAAGCGTTTGCCTCTTCTACTGAAAATTCACCCTGGCACACGCTCGTCTGCTAATACTGCCGGTCTTTTCATCTTTTTCATCTTAGTAGAGTCGAATTGGAGGACCGATACATGGATAATTCCAGAGCAATCCTACGATTTCATTGGGAATTTTACGCTGAAGATTACACAGAGAAAAATGTTTTATTAATTTAAGAATGTGCAGGTCACTTAATTGAGGAATGTGCAGGTCACTTAAATTAAGAAAGAAAAAGTCACTCAATTTAAAAATGTGCAGGTCACTTAAATTAAGAAAGAAAAAGTCACTTAATTTAAAAATGTGCAGGTCACTTAAATTAAGAAAGAAAAAGTCCCTTGATTTAAGTGAGATAAGTCGCTTAATTTAAGTGAGATTTACTTTCTTAAATTAAGAAAGAAAAAGTCACTTAACTCAAGTGAGAAAAGTCACTTAATTTAAAAATGTGCAGGTCACTTAAATTAAGAAAGAAAAAGTCCCTTGATTTAAGTGAGATAAGTCGCTTAATTTAAGTGAGTTTTACTTTCTTAAATTAAGAAAGAAAAAGTCACTTAATTTAAGTGAGAAAAGTCACTCAATTCAAAAATGTGCAGGTCATTTAAATTAAGAAAGAAAAAGTCACTTAATTCAAGTGAGAAAAGTCACTTAATTTAAAAATGTGCAGGTCACTTAAATTAAGAAAGAAAAAGTCACTTAATTTAAAAAATGTGCAGGTCACTTAAATTAAGAAAGAAAAAGTCACTCAATTTAAAAATGTGCAGGTCACTTAAATTAAGAAAGAAAAAGTCACTTAATTTAAAAATGTGCAGGTCACTTAAATTAAGAAAGAAAAAGTCACTTAATTTAAGTGAGAAAAGTCACTTAATTTAAAAATGTGCAGGTCACTTAAATTAAGAAAGAAAAAGTCACTTAATTCAAGTGAGAAAAGTCACTTAATTTAAAAATGTGCAGGTCACTTAAATTAAGAAAGAAAAAGTCACTTAATTTAAGTGACCTGCACATTCTTAAATTAAGAAAACATTTTTCTCTGTGTAGAAAATTAGATATTCTTCCAAATAATGAAAATGTCCCAATATTTTTTCTCAAATTATGAACCAAAAGAGCTGATTCCTCTACTCCGTTCCATTGACACTAGGAAAATATGTCACGGCCAGTTCCGATCTAAGATAGTCGTCAAACTCTAACAAATCCAGCTCATATATTATTTGAACAAATGTCTCAACATTATCATTGATTCTTCCGAATACTTGGGCCTCTTATACGCACTTAATTCCTTATTCGAATAGTTTCAAATATTTGTTTTGCGTTGCGACGTAGTTTGAAAATATTATACTGGCCTCCAAAACCATCCAGATTGAGTTCAATAAAACTGTGTAGTATTTATTAAAATTAAATGTATTCTTTTCCGAATAATTCATTCATTCGATAAATTTGAATGTACAAAATGAATATAATTAAAGGAATTAAAGAATCAAATGGACACAGGATGGAAAATTTTTTTTTAACACATGTTTTTCATCTCAAATTTCCTCAGCTTTCCAATGGAATCATTAGAAAATTTCTATCTCGAACAGTTCAATTAGAGTGTCCATTTTATCCCACCTTCCCCTACATTAAATAAATCTAACTTAAAGATAAATTCTCCTCGAGTCCTCCATAGAATTTTATCAGTTTATCGTAACTAATGCAGAATATTCTCAACGAAATTGTTCTAGAATTTGCTACAATTTCATTATTTATTTTATGATAGATTCCAATGCCAACGACGATGAAACTTGGTCTACCTTCCACATTTTTAGTATCGAAAAATGGAAATGTAGTTTGTCCTCCGTCACTCTCCACGTCTGAAGTAGTGAATTTCACAAAATGCTTTCCAGGAATTGAATCATGAATTCCTAATTCGTTTCTGCACAAAAAAAAATATATATATGAGACAGAAGTTTTTGGAGATAATTATAGCACAATATCTCTATTTCCTATTTTTGCAGTGATTTTTCAAAATAATTTGTTTGAAATCTTACGGATTGTCACGTCGATACTTGAGGACCGTTGGTGGGTTATTTTTTAAAATATGGCCAGAAGTATAATTGTACCACATGCCTTTTATACCCAAAGACACTCGATTTGATCCAGTTGATACGTGAAAACCAACGCCTGTAAATCAAACGATGTTTTGAAGGAATTCCCAGAAGAAAAGACGGTTAATTCTTACCAACAACGAGAATTTCGGGGCCCAGAATCTTTAAATCATCGAGATCAATGCCTGTATTTTCATTGAGTGTGTGAACTTGAGTCTCGATTCCGGATGTCGCTACCCATCGCTCATCCGTAATGATTCCAGTGGCTCCCAGAATTCCTGCCTTAATTTGAATGTAGAGGACTCCATTCTTTCTTCGAAATCGAACGCCAACGACGATTCTGAAGGTTTTTTAGGGTTAACTTATGTTATAACCAGTTGTATTCGAAATATGGAATACAAAATTTACTCACTCATTTTTTGCCCAATTAGATTCACTGTAAATGAGACTAATTGCTTGTCTGCTAAATGAATCGTCTCCATTATCGATGCAAGTGCACAAACAGTCACGAGTATAAACGCTTCAATGGATAATAAAATAATGAAATTTCTTGTTTTTATACTTGGATTCATGGAATACGTACGCAAAGTGAGTAGTTGATGGTATTAATTGATAAAGAGGCCCATTGTCTCGATTAATTCCCATAATTGGTCGCCCACTGGCGCTAGTTATAACGTCCCAGCGTTTCCAGGACTGTTTCTGCAAAAAAAAATTGTGTCAAAATCGAAGTTTACCGGAAAAAGCGGTGATTTCAAGACTCACAGATGGACGAACGTATCTTATCATATTTGGAATCATGTGGCAATCTATCACCGGTCCAGTACACTTGCGGCCAATCGGAACTGGCTGACAATAATTAATGAGGAAGACTTGTGTTATGAAGAACTTTGAGCGAAAAGAATCCATTACTTGGAAGTCCCTGTAGAATAAGGCGATTTTATAAAAATTCCACTATTTCGCTCAGTCTCTGAGATATTTTGAAAAAAAGAAATGGAACTTGTTACAAGAAAATTTATACCTTTCCATAGAACAAACGTCGATACCTGAATGTCCATTAACCTCGTCACAGGCTGCATCAGCTTTGACAATAATGGATTGACGAAAGCCCTTCATCTCAATAAATTGAGAGTCTAAAAAAAGAAGTTACGATTATTCAATATTTTTCGATAATTCAATGAATCTGTTTACTCAATTGGATAACGTGGTAAGAACCATCTGAAGAGATTCAGTGTTACATTCTTCGATAAAATTTGCCTTCATGAATACGTCGTATTATTCAATGTGTTCACAAGATTTTTATCTTTTCAATATATACCCAAGTCGTCTCTTTCATTCATCGACAAGGAAATCATTTATTTCCAAGTGAGATAATGGGAATTTGTCAAATGAAATTTGTTTAATTACATTAATTACATCGTTGCCTTAGAGTGAAAGGGGCGTAAGTGCTAAAAACACCAAATTCTAGAATGAAATGGGCGTATGTCCACTTATCACTCCAAAATGTTTTTTATGGCATCTGGAACATTATTTGGATAATTGAAAATTGAAATAACAAAGTGGCGTAACTATCAATTTTAAAGTGAAAGGGACGTATCTCCACACTTACGCACCTTTGCTATTTTCTTTTTAAACGCTATATAATTGTTCAAGTTAAAGTGAAAAGGACGTATCTCCGCACTTACGCCTTTTTGTTTTTATAATTTTTTTTATCGCATGAGAATTTTTGGAGTTAAGCCTTTCTGTTTTTAGGATTTTTTTTTTATTTTGGAGTTACGCCCTTTTGTTTTTAGGATTTTTTAGCTTTTGGCACTTACGCCTTTTTGTTTTTGGGATTTCTTATTTAAACTTTGGCACTTACGCCTTTTTGTTTTGAGGATTTTTTATTTGAATTATGGCACTTACGCCTCTTGTTTTTAAAAATAACAAAAAGACGCATGGACTGGAGATACGTTTCTTCGTTATTATTTTTTCCCGATGATTAGGTAAATATTCAATGAAAACACTAAAAACAAAGGGGCGTATCTCCGGCACTTACGCCCCTTTGTTATTAGTTTTTTTCCGATGGTCGGGGAAAAATTAATGAATACTAAAAACAAAGGGGCGTATCCCCGGCACTTACGCCCCTTTGTTATTAGTAAGTGGTACTTACGCCTTTATGTTATTAATTTTTTTTTTTTCACTAATATTGTGTCAAAGGCCTTGGAAAGCCTATTGGAGCAATAATGGTGGAGATACGCCTTTTTGTTATTTTGAGAAAAAAAAATCGGGAAAAATGGCACTTACGCCCCTTTCACTCTAAGGCGACAACATAATCTCATACCTTGGGAATTATTGGAGGGATTGCAGAGAGAAATTAGGTCTCTCGATGCCTCAGGCAAGCTGTCCACAGTTAGTCTGAAATACTTGTTGATTTTCTCTATGCTCTGTAGCTTGTAGCTTTGCATGTATGAAGAACTTTTATCTGTAGTCAAAGGACAAGTCGATTTTTTTTGTAATTCATTCTCTGTACATAGCGAAAGTAGCCAGATAATTTACGTACCTTCATGGCGATGAGTGATAAAGGGAAACAGAAACGTAATTAAATAATGGCTTAAAAATTCAGAAGTAACGAAATACTCGAATAATTGCATCATATGTATTTGAGGGGGCTGTCCACTACAAGCTCCGTGACTCTGCAGAAATATTCAATATTGATATTTATAGGTATAGGGGAAGGTGGGGCAAGATGAACATTAGGGGTAAAATGGACACATCTAAATTTTAAGGCAAATATTATGGAAAACTCTTGAAATTGATAGAAATATTGGCGGTAGATTTTTTTTGATAATTTCATTGGAAAGCTGAGGAAATTTTAGGCGGAAAACAAGTGCCGGAATCATTTTTTTTGAGCTTTTAGCGATTTTGATCTTTCTGGGCATCCTAGAGGGATAAAACCCTTCCTTTTTTTGAAAATTTTCACTTTTTTGAGAATATCTTCGATTCTATTTGTCGTAGCGTAAAAATTCCGATTAGAGGTGAAAGGTGAGATCATTTGCCATCGATTCATAGGGTTTTCAATTAAAAAATATCGATTTTGAAGATATTTATGGGCATTTTTGGCGAACACTTTTGTGAAACAGTTTTTGGCCTATAACTATCCCGAAAATTGGTATTTTCGAATTCAAAACTCCATAAATCGATGGAAAATGAGCTCACCTTTCATTTGAGACCAACCCTGAATTGCTACGACCAATAGAACCAGAGATATTGGCAAAAAACTGAAAATTTTCAAAAAAGGAAAGGCTTTTTTTACCCCTCAAAAATGCCGAAAAATATCGAATTTTTAAGAAAATCGAAAAAAATACATCTGACACTCATTTTCCGTTTAAAATTTACTCAGCTTTTCAATAGAATCATCAAAAAAAATCCATCTCTAACCGTTTCATTATAGTGTTCATTTTGCCCCACTCTCCCCTATGAGTAGTGAATTGGCAATTAAACTCACTCGATCGAATTTTGTATGAAAAATTGGTAAAGATTCTGCAAATTCTTGGTGAGACTGGGATAATTTTTCAATAATCTCGAACAAGTAAAACCATTTAAGATACAGTCGTTCTTCTGTAAATGTGTGAACATCGATTTCAGTTGAAACAAAATTGAAGTGTTGAAATAATTTGAGTAGTTCAGTTACTATGTCAAGGATTTTATCCAGTTCTTGACAGTATTCCCACGATTTTGCTCTATTTGAGCAGCGATCGTCTGAAAAACTGAAGAATATTTGATGATTCCATTGGGAAAGTATGAAAATTTTGAAAAAAGTTTCTTAATGATGACTTACTCAGTTAAAAGAGACTTCAGTACATCAGTTCGATGGAAAAAACTGAGAATCGTTCGATTATCCTGCCAATCAAAAAGTCGACGTATCGCGATGGGCACTGAAGGCAGCAATGGAAAGGAACAAAATACAAAACTTCCGTACAAACACAAAACCGGAAACAGCACTAATATTACTCGATGGGCCGAGATCATTGTTGATGTTGATCAAATGAATTTTATCATCTGAAAGAATTTGGAAGGCTGCTTTGAGCATTTTAACTTGAACGAATAATGGGAAGGGGAATTGTCTAGATGCGACAATCGATATCATTGGATGAGGCCTCATTGTTGACAATCATTCAAATTTCACTACGAAATCAGTAGTAAAGTGGGAAATATCCGAGTGTTGATACAGAGATAGAGTCACGTGAGAGTTACATGAGTTTAAATTCAGAAACCAAAAGATATTGATAGCCGAATAGTTGAACAGGTGTCTTCTCATTGATCATATCTATCATAAATCTAGACAAATATCAATGAGAAATAGTTCAAAATCTTGGTGTTTACGTATGATCCAATAATACCAGAAATTTAGTAATTTTATCGTGCAAGCTTGGGTCCTATTCCTCTTGAGCAAACAAGAATCATCCGATTTTACCTATTCCGCAGTAAATTATTTTCTTTGACTGTCAATAATTCATGAGAAACTATAGTTTTTTAAACGAAAACATATTATTTTAAGGATGTTCTATACCTACCGTAAGCGGGGGTTGTGCGGCATGAGAGGGGCAGTGATTTCGTCAGTGTTCCAATCCCTGAACATGAAATAATGATTTTTCAAATTCCTCATTAAAATGATTTTCAGGGAATTATGGAACGCTGTCAGTGTTCAAATATTATATTATTATCATTACATTTCATAGATATTTTTTTTATCCTTTATTTAATTAGTTTGAGAATTATTTGGAAAAAAGCGTTGAATTCTAGGGAATTCTGGCGACACGAGTTGGCAGCACTCACGCGAAATCGACAATTTTTCAAGCATTTTTATTAATTTTAATGCTAATTATTGTCCCAATCGTTGTATAAAAATGAACAAATTGTGCGGGGGGTTATTTCTCACCTATATCCGAAGTTTCACCAAATTTGAACAATTTTTCGAAAAGTTTCTTAAGCTTTTGTGAATTTTCCATAAGAATCATGTTAAAAATGGTTATTAAAAAATTTATAACTTTTAAACCAAGTATGAAAAAAATCCAAAATTTTGCATACGGTTTTTTTATGATTTGGAGAACCTTGGAAAAAAATTTCAATGAAATCGTACATTTTTGAATTTTGATAAAATACCTATAGAACATCCTTAATACGCAATAATAAAAGAGGAGAAGCAGCTGTGTCGTGCAGGGGCTCAATACTTGCTTGAAAAATGCATGAAAAATACATGGAGTATCGAATCGATTGCCTGGTGCAGAGGCAATGGAATGAGATATGCAACAGATAGGTTGCAGATGCTCTCCAGTTTCATTCCTGTTTCAAGGACGATAACATGGATCTGAATAAATAGAATGCTCGTACCATTGTTCCAGAAAAATTGTGGATCGAGTCAAGTTAAAAAAAAAAAAAAACGAGACATAATGGGAATGAAGAGTTTTTGTTTTTGTCGAAACTCGAGGCGAAAATTTGGAGTACAATCTGGGCTAATGGAACTGAGAGGGGATTTATCGAGCTTCCGTTAGGTAAAATAAACCTCTTTCGTGAATGCAACAGATTGCAACTACAATCGGGAGAATTCTTTCATAGAATAGTTGTAGAGCACTCTGATGTATCGAACACTCGAGTATTTATATTCTGTGTCAAATTGAATTCAGAATTTTTCATCTACTTGCTAGAGATTATAAAGCACTTGTTGTACTCATTGACACAAAAAATCATTCTATATTTCGCTCGTTACGTGAAAATGCTTCACTTTGAAGGAAAAGTGAGTACATTCCAGTTTCAATGCTTCACATTATGAAAATCCCTCAAAATAAATGGAAATGTTTTAGATGGAACTGCTCTGATGATTTCATTGAAAAGCTGAGGAAATTTGTCTTAGAAAACTCATGTCAAAATTTCTTTTTTAGATTTTTTTTGTTGCGAAATTCAACTTTTTTATCCTGAAATATCGATTTTATTCCTCTTTTCTCGGTATAAAAGGAAAAATAAAATGCACAAAACCGAGAAGTCCAAAGTCAATGAGCATCGACTGTTGGTAAACAAGACTCCTCATTTATCCCATATCGACTAAAAATCCTCAATCATCGATCAATATTGATCTTTGTACCTTTAGTCGCTGATTCACCAAAAGATGACTCTTACTGCTCCTTTAAATACGAAAAACACTTTTAGCCCCAGGCAGTGAAAGTATCGAAATATCGATGAACACATACAGTATTTATGATTCTCTACTATCACTAACTAATTAAATCGAACGAATTATTATCCCAATACTGAGAAAAATAAAGTACATTCTTATTCATCCCTGTGTATGAATTCTCAGGAATTGCAGAAAATCATTCAGGAGCTTTGGAATTAAAATTTAATCGATGAAAGTGGAAAGTCAAATCTATCTCTGCGCTTAATTATCGTTTTCTTTGAGTAACATAGCTTCGAGATATCTCTTCGAACTGGAAAAAAAAAAAAAAAATGAAAAAAGAAGCGAAAAAACAAAAATGAAGAGGCGTCAGGTGCCTACGGGCATCCACATGACAGAAATTTTTTGAGAGTACCTGTTAATGTACGTGAATTACCGGAAACATAATTATCTTTGACCTAATTTTTCTTAATCACTGCATATATTGAAGCATTTGCAAATCAAGAGAATTCAATTGAATTGGGTGAAAAAAAAAATGAATTTTGGATTGATTTTGGGATTGAGTAGATGAATTATCGGGCTATTGCACAATAAAAAATTGCGTACAAACAGTAGAAACGGTCACGGGATTTACTATCCAAAATGCCAAGGAAGCCCTTCTCATTTGGCCCCATCCTCGTTGTTTTGACATTTAGAAATTCAAGATGACTGTGCTAGTATGAAAAACGTGATTCACAAATGAAACTACTATCCTATTGTCCTAAAAAAAAAAAAAAAAGTTTATAATGTAGTATTCAATTGAGTCTAATTAATTGAGTACTCAATCATGTATCAATTCAATTAAATTGTTGATTAATTTGTATTTAATCTGCAAATATCTCAAAAACTACTAGTTTTAGGCTCTTGATATTCTCTGGAAAAAAAATTACATATAAATATTGGTCAATGAAGCCAATAGTTTTCGAGACTCACCACATCATCTTTGTGATTCAATTTAATTCCCCTCAAATGTCGCGTCAAAGATCACCGAAGAAAGTAGGAAAAGGTCTCTACATCTTTATCAATTCAATTGCCCTTTCCCCAATCATCCAAAACCCCCACAAAACTTGAATAATCAATTGTCAATTCATTGCTCAACGAAGAATTCATCAGCTCGTGCCAAAACTTGCAAAGAAAAAAAATTTTTTTGTGAAATGCTCCAGGAACCCCTCCAATCCGTCTCTCAAGACTGAATCACTTGTCAGTATCCAGAATCCAAGTACGACAGAACATAACCAGCAGTCCTTACAGCATGATGTCTCTGAATTTGAATTGCCCCAAAAATTCAAACGAATCCAGGACAATTTCTAATCTACTCGTTTTTTCTCCTCAATCTTGTTGCAAAAAAAAAAAAAAAAGGAAAATAGAAAATCAAATCCTAAAAAAAAAAAAAAAAAGTCTTAACCCCAAACTGCAACACAAGTCATTTATATCATCAATACTCAAACAACTTGTGGTAGAATTAAATTCGAGAGGGGGCGCAAGAACTTCTTGGAGGACTCACGTATTATTGAAAGGTGGAGGTGGCAATATAAGGCCGGGTGAGTGGCGGGCCTCAGCCAGTCCGTATGCGGTACCTACAATCCAAGGTCCGCACCGTGTCATTAAATGTACTACAATAAATCAAATATTTTTTTCTTAATTTATTGGTAAGACTTTAAAAAAAAAAAAAAAAAAAAAAAAAAACTGTGAAATTGGTGAAGAATTTCTTATACTCCGTCAATAAATCCAAAAAAAAAAAAAAAACTCTAGTGCCTCTCACTGATTTTTCACAAAAACTTGAAAAGATCAAAAGAAAAAGGAGAAAACATTTTCGATTTAAAGAGAAGACGTTAAAACCCGAGGATGAGATCCTCGCTGGTATTGGTGTTTCTCTGCGTCTCGATAGCCTCATGTAAGTAAAAAAAAATTTAAAAAATCTCAAAAGTTAGAGAAAGGTGGTAAACTTGTCTATTTCAAGTAATTTATTCAACAATTTCTCTGATACATGTTGAATATGTAAATCAATTTAAGCCAGAGAAAAAAAAAGGAAAAAAAAAAAAAGAAAACCAGTTTCACCGGACTCTCGATTTCTCATTAATTTAAAAATAAATTAAAAATTAATTGTTTATTAATAAATGAATTGTTAGAATTGTCGCTAGGCGCATGAGACAACAGTTGCATAAGAGATTAGAACGTGAAAGCCCCCTGTGTCTCTTTCCTGTCTCGTGACGTCAGTCCTCTCAGTCCCAGAAAGTAGGGGGGGGGGGGGGGTGGGGGAAACTTTCCCCAACGCTTCCATCTCGCGCGTGCAAAAGCCTCGAAAATACTTATAAAAAGTTGCTGCCTCTTATGATATTTTTACAGGCGCATCGAGTGTCCGAGTTAAGCGACAGGACGAGAAAAAAGACGAGACATTTGAGAATGAAATTTGCAAGGACAAGGACGCAGGCGAGTGGTTTCGTCTTGTCGCAGGTGATGGAGACAACTGCCGTGACGTAATTCAGTGCACGAGTTCAGGTCTTCAAGCAATCAGATGTCCAGCTGGACTCTATTTCGATATAGACAAGCAAACGTGTGATTGGAAGGATGCAGTCAACAATTGCAAGCTAAAGAACAAAGAGAGAAAAGCAAAACCACTCCTCTATACGGAGGAGCCTCTTTGTCCTGATGGTTCTTTGGCGTGTGGTGATGGTTCCTGTATCGAGAGAGGACTCTTCTGCAATGGGGAGAAGGATTGCGCGGATGGTTCGGACGAGAATGTTTGCGGTATGTTTGAGATTAAGCTTGATCCAATGTATTGGAAGATTAATAGTATCCTCTTTCAGACATGGACAACGATCCGAATCGAGCACCGCCCTGTGATCCAGCTGTTTGTGTTTTGCCCGACTGCTTTTGTTCCGAGGATGGAACAACTATTCCAGGTGATCTTCCATCAAAGGACGTGCCCCAGATGATCACTATTACCTTCGATGATGCGATAAACAACAACAATATTGGTCTTTACAAAGAGATCTTTAATGGCAAACGAAAGAATTCTAATGGATGTGAGATCAAAGCGACATTTTTCGTATCCCACAAGTACACGAATTATTCTGCAGTTCAGGAAATGCATCGAAAGGGTCACGAGATTGCCGTCCATTCGATTTCGTAAGTAGATGTTCCAGTTTACATTGAACATGTGCTTTTATTGAAATCTTTTCAGGCACAATGACGACGAGAGATTCTGGTCTGACGCCACTGTTGACGATTGGGCAAAAGAAATGGCTGGCATGAGGATAATCGCTGAAAAATACGCAAATCTTACTGACAACAGCGTCGTAGGTGTTCGTGCTCCTTATCTCCGTGTCGGTGGAAACAATCAGTTTACAATGATGGAAGAACAGGCATTCCTCTACGACTCGACAATCACAGCAGCCCTCAACAACCCTCCACTATGGCCTTACACAATGTACTTTAGAATGCCTCATCGTTGTCATGGTAATCTCCAGCACTGTCCAACCAGGTGAGTTTCCATTGATTGATTCGTCGATGCATTATCAATCCGTGATTCCTATCAATGTTTCTATTTTTTTTTTTCCAGATCTCATGCAGTTTGGGAGATGGTGATGAATGAATTGGACAGACGGGAGGATCCCCAAAATGACGAATACTTACCTGGTTGTGCTATGGTTGACTCCTGCAGTAATATCTTGACGGGTGATCAATTCTACAATTTCCTAAACCACAATTTCGACCGACACTACGATCAGAATCGTGCACCCCTCGGTCTCTATTTCCACGCTGCCTGGCTGAAGAACAATCCTGAATTTCTGGACGCTTTTCTCTTTTGGATCGATGAGGTTCTAGCTAATCACAATGACGTCTATTTTGTCACAATGACACAGGTAATCCAGTGGATTCAGAATCCAAGGACCGTTACGGAATCTAAGAACTTTGAGCCATGGAGGGAGAAGTGCGTTGTCGATGGACCACCAGCTTGTTGGGTACCTCACACCTGCAAATTGACCTCCAAAGAAGTACCTGGAGAGACCCTCAATCTTCAAACATGTGTCAGGTGTCCAAATAATTATCCATGGCTCAATGATCCAACTGGCGATGGTTTCTTCTAGGTCTTGATTATTAATTAATAAATACAAGAGAGTGAAACTGCGATGATCTCGAGTGCTTGACAATTCGTATCCTATCATTTATTATTTTTGTAATTCAGTGGACACTCACTCGAGGAGAATCGAGTAGTTTTAATTGGAGAATAAATTTTTTTTTTTTCTTTTGAGACAGAGTGAGAGTAACTGTTTATTGCGTTTCTTTTGCTGTACTTGAGACAGACAGAACTGCTTCAAGTGATTTGATCTGTAATATAGATGTGTTATTTTGCCAAAATCTGTACTCATTATCATAATTTTCTTTTCTTCATTATATTCTCTGTCATTATTTCTCTTTCTCCCAAGCGATCCCCCCAAAAACTCTCGCATGAATTACGCATCCCTGGATTATGTAGGGATTCTTAGTTCTTGATAAAAGTAAATATATATATATTTATATATATATATATATATATATATGTGTTACATGAATGTATGTATATTTTGACGATTGAAAAAAAAAAACTAAGTGATATTCTTATTTGTTCCGACATTATCATTTTAAGAGTCCAATTTCTTTAATAAAAATCTTTTTAAAAATTACGAAAAATCGTTGAATTCTTTTCCACTATTCTCTCAAGGTTATCAGTTTCCAAGTTCGTTTTTAGGGTGATAATTAAGATCAAGGTGAAAAATACAATGAAAATTGACTGAAGGTCAAGACAAGTAGAGATCAATTTTTTGTTTCAATTTTAACAGTTTTTTTTATATACACTTAAAAACAATAATTTTCTACTGTTAAAATGTTTATTCTTCCATTAAAAAATCGGATATTTTCTGGGAAAGTGGGGTAAAACAGATATTAAGATGGAATCTTTACGTAAGTCTTTAATAAATGGAAAAAAAAAAAAAAATTCATTTTCAAGTGAATAAAACATTTCCTTTATGCAAACAAGAGAAGGTGAATAGTTTTTAATCTTGCATAAACAATTGACATGAAAAACGAGGAAAAAGGAAATTATGAAAATTGCAAGTGATCAATGAATGTCTCAATCACTACGGCATCATGCACCGTTATTTTTTCCCGAGTAGTTACAAACGTCTCCAAGTCATAACCATGGTCGTTGCATTAAAAAAAATAAAAAAACAGAGAAAAAGAGAGAGAGAGAGGAAGAAAAAAAACGAAAGCCGATAGCCTCGTCAAATGCCAACGCGATTGCATTCCGATGTCTCTTATTTCTATTTTGTATAGGTGCGATATGCCTTCATCTTCTGTTTTGACTAGTCATTTTATTGATGAATTTAGCACATGAATCTTGACAAAAATTGTTCTATTTCCCTTAATTTCTGCAATATTCTCCAAGAATAAACATCCGAGAACCTCGCGCCGTTTTACCTCCTCACTATTGAATTAAGGATATCATAGTGGCAGGTTCAAATGATCGACTTTTTTTTTTTTTTCCTCTTAGTTATTATAATTACTATAACTATTTCGATTTTTCAACATTTTACCGATACTAGAACGATGTCCGAAATGATGAATTTTTAATAAATAATATTATGAATATTCAATATTGTTCCGCATTTGACTCACGCTGTCCCAGCATCGAGGACTGGGATTGGAGGATTCTCGGATTTCAAATACCAATATGGCCGCCATTGATGTTTTCATGCAATCAATTGAATTAATCGTCACTATATGTCCGGTAACATATATTTTTCACGATTTCAAAAAAAAATAGACATTCTGACGAACAAAAAACATATAAGGTTATATAAAGAAAAAATAGGTCTGTGACCATGAATTTTTGCAGTGAAACTGAAACTGAGCCTCGCTTATGGAGTTTCCATGTTAATTTAATTATTTTCAAAAATTAATTTTGGCCTTATTTGTCCGGTAACATGGGGTAAACAAAATTTTAAAAAAATCTACTCATGCTATTCTATCGAAAGTGACCAAAATTGAGAAGGAAAAATAGATTGCCCGAATCACTATGACATCCTTAAATTAAAAACCATTAATCATCTGAGGAGAGATGTGCAGTGGCCTTGTTTCAAAGCTGTACACAAGATTTGATCTCTAGAGACCTAAACTGAGTGGATATATTGGCCTTGCCGTTGGTACATACTGGCAATTGCGCTTTCACTACTTTCGCTGATACGAGATTTTTAACCGTAACTTTACACTCTGTGTGACTGTGCCCATTTGTGCTATACTCACGAATCTCTCAACAATAATTGACCAGTATATTAGCAATGAAGACGATTGAATCAACATATGACGAGTGAACTGGGGTGAAATAAGCATTTCAATAGGGGAAGGTGGGGCAGGATGGACATCAGGGGTAAAATGGACACATCTAAATTTTTAGACAAATATTATGGAAAACTCTTGAAATTAATAGAAATATTGACGGTAGATTATTTTTGATGATTCCATTGGAAAGCTGAGGAAATTTTATGCTAGAAACAAGTGCCGGAATTAATTTTTTTGAATTTTTAGGGATTTTTACTTTTTTGAGGGGTAAAATCCTTCCTTTTTTCGAAAATTTTCAGTTTTTTGAGAATATCTTTGGTTCTATTTGTCGTAGCGTAAAAATTCTGAATGGAGGTGAAAGGTGAGATCATTTGCCGTCGATTCATATGGTTTTCAATTTAAAAATATCGATTTTTAAGGTATTTATGGGCATTTTTGTGAAACAGTTTTGTGAAACAGTTTTGGGCCTATAATTATCCCGAAAATTGATATTTTTTAATTCGAAACCCCATAAATCGATGGGGAATGAGCTCACCTTTCATTTGAGACCAACCGCAAATTCCTACGACCAATAGATCCAGAGATATTTGCAAAAAACTGAAAATTTCAAAAAAGCAAAGGCCTTTAACCCCTCAAAAATGCTGGAAAATATCGAATTCTCAAAAAGATCGAAAAAAATACATCTGACACTTCTTCCGGCTAAAATTTCCTCAGCTTTCCAATAGAATCATCAAAAAAAATCCATCCCCAACTAAACCGTTTCATTGCAGTGTCCATTTTGCCCCACTCTCCCCTAAAACAGCTTGAAATGGTTTTTCTTTCAACGATTCCATTGGAAAACTGAGGAAGTTGACAGTGTACAACATAGGACAGTAATTATTTTTCGAAATTATTGAAAAAATTCATTCTTTTCGAACTAAAAGCAGAGGGATTTACTCGTTGATTTTGGGAAAATTTCAATTTTACAAGAATCTGTCCGATTCTATTCGTCGTAGGGTAAAAATTTAAAATAGAAGTGAAAAGTGAGATCATTTGCCATCGATTCATGTAGTTTTGAAGGAAAAAACAATTATCGATTTTCAAGGTATGCATTCGAAATTACCGCGCTACGGAAAAAGAAACTTCTCAATTTTGTAAAAGGTTGGAGGCCTGATTTTCGATTGAAACGGCTGAATTTTCATGAAATTCATGAAAATTATTGTAATATAAGTCCCAAAAAAACATGTCTCAAGTATTTTCATTGATTTCGCGTTCAACCCACGAATGCAGGAACAATCGAGCGTTTGCCCAATACTCAAGTATTTCCGTCATCAGTAAATGATACAAATGGTGATTATTCATTCTGATATTGCAGAAAGTCAGGGAGTAAGAGTTTCTTGGAATCATTTATTCTTTAAAATGTTAATTATTATTGCATAAGTACAGAAGCTATCCTCTTTCCTGTTCACAATTGGAAATGAACGTTTGATCATTATTTTTTTTTTTTAATTCTAAGAGATGATTTGAATATTTTTAATCATTAAAACAAAAATATCTACAGATAAATGGGGTATTTTCGAATAATTTCATTCGTGAGATGAGGAAATTTTTTGAGTAAAAAACATGTGTCACACTCCCTTGAAAGATTAAAGAGAGCGACGAAATAATAAAAGAGGATGAAAGCAACTCCAAGGTCTCTTTTCATGTTGTACGATAAAATTTCATTTTCTTTCATCTCTAATGGCAAATGAAGAATTATTAAAGAGGAATTGAATGGACAGAAATAAGAGATTGAAGACAAGAAAATGAAATAAAAGACACTAGACTGAAAAGAAGAAAGTGATTCCAGGAGTTAATTTTGCTTCTTATTTTCTTCTTTGTTCATTCTAAACGCGCACATTCATTCTCTTCTTTATTGTCAATGGCTTAGACTGGTCTTTTCTTTATAATTTCTACCGCACCTTGATCAGAGACGCCCACGCTCTTGCATTCCAACACTGAACTTGTTTTTTTTTTTTCTCCTTTTTTTTTTTTCGGTATTTAGATAATATGAAGCAGAAATTTTTGCCACTGAGCTGAAATCATTGGAAAATTAATTATTTTCTGGATACTATATGGAAATTAATATTTTGCAAAATTTCTAGGTAAAAGAAATGAAATTTAAAAATTTACATTGCTCAGAAAATTAAAAATAAAACATAATCTGGCACAATTTTTGCACTACGTGGTGCAACAGAATTGGCGTTAATTACAATTGCAGTATACATAATCTCCTGTACACATTTCACTTATTCCCCCCTATGATGCAACCAATTCTCATGAAATTTACAATTTTGAGTAATCGAATAACTTGAGTTTTGCAAGTTTTTATTATTTCATTGGGTGGAGGGCAAAATTTAGGAGCAAAAAGTACTGAAAAGTAATTGAATTGGTTTTCTGAATAATTCGAGAGTCGATAGGGTAAAATGGATTGCATTAATGTATCTTCCGAGGTAAACTCTTTCCATATATTCCTGGAAATCATTTGAAAAATTAATAAAATCTATGAATTCGTAGAATGCAAATTTTTATTACAAAACGTCTGAATTGTTTTTGGTCAATTGTTGGGATGGAAGGAGTGGCTTTGCAACGTGGCACATCTGTTGAAGAATTGAAAAGAGACGATTTTATTTATTCCCCAACATATTGAATTATATATTGTATTCGTGAATGTGTGTGTGTTTTTTTTTTGTGTGTAGTAGTAGCCAGTTCTGGCTCGACCAGTCGTTCTACTCTCCGGCCTCGGCACACGGTGTTACGTGACATATAACGTTTGACAGTGAAAGTTATCCAGTGGTTTCTGTCTTGAGGCAGAATATATGTACAGCACCCAATTCCTACTATTTTATTCGTACTCAAGTGAGAATGATTTTTTTATTTACCATTATTTTTCGATGAATATAAAAATCAAGAATTGGGGAAAGCTCATTTTCTCACTTGATTGTCTCGCAAGCTTCTGAAAAACAGGGCACGCATATTCTGTGATTGTCTTGTTTCCCAGTGACTACACGGAGAGAGAAATAACATAGTAAATCTGCAAGAACTGGAGGAATTGGTGATTGCTCACAAGCATCTGGGGGCCTATTCTCGACGTATGGGAATACGATTCGTCAACGAATATAATATTTTCGTTCACGACCAATCGGTTTGCGGGGGACCTTCCCACACGAAGGACTTTCGTTGACGGAACGACTTTTCGTTCACGTATGTTATTTCTTCGCCAGCATTTGTCAAATAGCAATAAACAATAATATCAAAAATGAGTGGCAAAAAAGGAAAGTCGACACTGAAAAAGACAGCTGATTCTGGGAAAAGAGCCGCAAATCCAACTGAAGCTCAAAAAACGTTTTTGCTGTCACTTTTGGAGATTGAAAATAGGTTATGTGAGTTCCTCCTTGTGAGAACTTATATTCCATTTGAGGAAGGGACCTCTATTCGTCAACGAAATCTTTTCGTGAGGGAATCGTAAATTCGTCAACGAATTTCATGTACGAATTAGCTCATTCGTTCACGAATGTTAGTTCGTCAACGAAAACCAGTTTCCCCATGCGTCGAGAATAGGCCCCCTGAAGGGTAAATGGATCGTCTGGAGGGCGAGCCTCGGCCATTCCCGACCCTGCCAACGGTGAAAGTGACAAGAGACAAGGTCACAATTCAAATGTAAAAAAAAAAAAATTATTCAATTTTGTTGATACCACCAATTTTCACATTAATTCTTTGAATCTCAAATTCTGAAAAAATAGCTTTCACTATTGACTTTTGACACACGTTCCCTCTGTACGATAGAGTAAAATAAATAATCCCCGTACCATTCAAGTGACACATGTAAAAGTCAAGTATATATATATAAATGATGAAGACAACTCCAAGTCAAGTGGTTTTTACTAGCAAAAGGTTAAGGTGCATTGATACATTTACATGTTATTACTTTTTTAAAAAAAGTTAAAAATTGATTATTCAATTCTTGGTATTGCATACATTGCTGATAAAACTGATTTCTACAAGTGTCATCTAAAATTGACGGATAATATAATGGTAACAATATTGAGGCATAAACTTTCCAATGCAACTCGTGTATTGGTTCACGATGAAATTGGAAATCGACGATACGAGAAGATTTCTGGTTGATACTTTAGTCGTCTGAGGCTAATTTAGAAAGGCTAAAATTCGGGTCGACAAGAGGAGATAGAGATACTTTCATTTTGTTGTTAATTAATTCATTCCCTTAATTTTATGTCATTTGTTGAGAGAAAAGGGGGGAAAATTAACTTGAATTTGAATTATTCTTCAGTGTAAATAGTGGACAAAGGATTTATTGTCAGGTGTAATGACGAAAGGCCGTGAACACTGGTTGCTTCGAAGGTGAACCACCGTTGAATGGCTATTTATTTCCTACCACCACCATTGACTGCATTATGAATCCATTACAGCAAGAAACTCATCGATCATGTAGCAGAATGGAATTAATCAATGAATCTATTTCCTTTGAAGTATTAGCAGAATTTGTAGAAAAGATAATTCAAATATGAACTGTTTCCATTTGAATTGATGTTTAAATTTCTTTTGTCACTTTGGCAATGAGTAATAGGATACAAAATTTCGGAAGCAAACAATAATGATCTTATATTATTTTTTTAAAGAATTTATCCTTCTGGAGAAGGGAGAGAGAACGGGGACAATGCACGAATGATCAGGCGATGGGAGTGCCGGCAGGAAAATACGAGATGCGCATAATTATGTGCACCTACTTGGCTCACATCTACCAACGCATTCTAACCGCAGTGCACATGATTTTTTTTTAATTTCTTTGGTAATACTCTAAACCTTTCTCTCTTCTCTCGAATTATAAGAAAAATTCCTGAGAGATATTTAATAAGAAACTCACTGGTAACACATGTTTTTCTGTTTGAAAAATTTTCAATTATCGAATGAAATTATCAAAAAAATTGATTCGCCAGCCCCAACAGTATTAGAAGAAATCCATCTTCAGATAACAATGGGGGCACAGCTTCTGCGACATTGAGAATGCCAAGAAGTAGTAAAAAAAGAAAAAACTTATGCCTCTCATGAGTTTCTTTTTCTTGCCTTTTTCGTGATGACGTGGGCTCAATGATAAAAAAAAAGGCTTTTTCACAAGACAAATGCCTATTTTTCATGTAAAACCGCTTTTGTCTCGCTCGAAGCAGGAACACAAGATTTAATCCTCGAGAAATAATATTTTCCCCACATCCGTAGAGACTTAATTGAGAAATTATCATTATTGTCAAGCAATAATATTAACAGGTATGAGGCTATTGACACCGAAGAATAATCGGGTCATCATGGACAACAGACTCGTTGAAATAACTAGAAAAAAAAATTGTAATAAAATTCTACTCACGCTATGGGAAGAGAATACGCGCTATGAACGCCCAATTATTCACGTGAATATATTTCTGAAGCACTTGGTTCTCACCTTGACCGTGCGCCCCTTCTTCTCTTTCCTTTGAAGTGATAAAATTCATTCCTCTTGTGGTCCGGTAGGATCATTGTCCACCTTGTTCCCTGACATGTTAGTTTTCCAATGCATTTTTCAACAAAAAAATTTTCGCTTTTCTATTGATAATTTTGATCAATAGCTCAGTGGTCAGAGCACCTGACATGTAATCAGAGGGTCGTGGGTTCAAATCCTGCTTGCGCATTACATATTTTTTCCGAAATTTGATTCTCTTAAAAAATTTATTAATAAAAATTAATTTATTAATGAATTTATTTGTTTAATGGCATTTAATGGAATTTATTTGTTTAATGATGATCAACTGAGCTTTTAAAACTTGTCTATTGATCTTGAGTTTTTCACAGAAAACTCGAAATTAAAATCCATTGAATTGCAATAGAATCCAACCAAAATTTTTGATAATCCTGAATTTTTTGGAACTGAGATGAAAATAAACTGGCGATGAGTGTAGGTCAGTGTGCTATGGATTGGATGATGGCGTCTCGTAGTCGAGGTATTCTAAAAGCCGGTTGGCAACTGACATTTATTCAACCTTCGAAGCTCATTGTTCGTTTTATCTCATTCCAAAATATCACAATTAGTCAGTGAATTAATGCCTACCTTTTTCTTCTCGATCGACAATAAAAATAAGACCAATATATATATATATAAATTTGTTTGAATTTAGCTGAAAATCTCGAATTCCATTCTGAGAAATCGTATCTTTAGATAGAAACCGGTCTGGCAGTCTCTGCCACGCAGCAAATGGTTCATGAAAATCCTTGAATTATGATTTTTATGAATTTTCTGTTTAACCAATTGAGAATAAAATAATACACCACACCTAGCTTCTTTTTCCAAATATTCTAAAAACAAGTAGGCTTAGAAGAGAATTGAGAGGAATCTTTCTATTTCAATAATACTCTGAAAAATCTAGAACCTCAATCAAAATTGAAACACATCTTTCGTTCCATATTGAGAGAGAGACAGTGAAAAAAAAGGAATATTACGCTGAGATTTGAGTACACTTCGGAGAATTGCCGAGACAAACAATTCTCAGAACTCAAGTCTGTTTCCTTGATAAACTAATTAATGCAAAATTTATCTATCAAATAAACCCAAAACTCATCGCAATTCTCTGATCATTATCAATGTATGAAGGACATCTGGAAAAGTTCTTGTTTCTCCACCAGTTGATCATCGTCTCATTTGACCTATGATAGAAGAGAACTCGACGTGATCTTAGATTGAGGCTTTCATGAAAGATCAAATAAGCAATTGTTCAATCAGAAAAGCTACCTTTAATTGATCCAAAAATAGTTTAGTTTATTAAATAAGTACATAAATTTCTTTTTTTGTACACTTAGGCCTATTCTTATCTTATCTTTAGCATCACTTGTAATTTCTTTCAAACCACTTTTGTAGGATCAAATGTTTTTTTTTAATTGGTCCAAAAATATTGAGGTAGTACTCCTCCTTCTGGACGAGATTCATCTTGTTCATCTCGAACAAAGCAAATTAGAAATCAAAATAAATCTCAAAATCCACTTGTAATGTGTTATTTACAGTAGATTTTGAGGGCAGCACTGTACGGAAGATGAAAGTCCTGATGAAGAAGAAGGGAAGGAGTGGGCGCACATATAGAGGGGCGAGAGGGCGCGGTTTGTCCAGACGTTTTCTGTCCCGCCGACGACAATCATGTCGACAAAGTTTATATTTCTTCTGGGATGTCTAATTCTGCTGATCGGTAAGTTTTAAATGATTAGTGAAGTGGTAAATTCGGAAAATAGAAAAATTTGTAGTTTTTTTTTCGAGAATATCCATGAAAAATTCCTGGTTTTAGGATAAAAATTATAGAGAATTTTAAGAATTACTAAAAAGCTCTTGATATTTTTCTATAAACCTCCTAATTGTTTGTAAAATATTTTCCAAAATTATTCACTTGCTCCATAAAATTTCACCGTATTCACCAGTTTTATCATTACTCTATTAAATTACCCGTGAAATTTTCAAATTTATTTTGACAAATAATGGAAAAATTGTCATCTAACTCATAGAGAAAAAAATTGGAGAATTGCTGAGAATATCATGAAAACGTTTCTATTTTATATTGTGATTGAATAAACCTACTTGAGAGAACCACTGTTGCTTTCCCTCGCATTAACTCTGTTGCCCTGACATTTCCAAGACTTTCTACTGTGGTAGGAGAGTTCGGTGACCCTTTGTGGTCGTGTCTGTCTTCACTTCTTCATACAGAAAGGAAGAAAATTCTTCTTGATCGTTGAATATCAATGATTTCTTCATAAAAATAGAAGGGAGCACGCGGATTGGAGCAGCAAAGAATTCAACTACCATTACGCGATTATCTAGAAAAATAATGGAAATAGATATTTTTTTTCTTCAAATTTTGCAGTTACAGTGAGAGCTCAAGATGACGAAGGAAGTGAAGGAAATGATCCTAATGCTGAAGAGCTTTGTCAGGACAGGCCTGGTGATGAATACTTCCGTTTGAGCACTGATGGCGACTGCAGAGATGTCGTGAGGTAAGAAAATGAGGCAAAAAAAAGGCGAAATTATATAACGTGCAATTCATCACTTTCTTTAACTTGATCAATTGATTTATTCCACATTGATCATCATTACCTCCTATTAAAAATTAATTTTGATTATTTCACAATTAACTTGTCAATTAAATTGAAACTGTATTTATTTTATATTCTTGCAAGTGAAACGCGTTTTTCATTGAATAGATTGGAAGAAAGGAGTGGAAATTACTCGTTTATATTTCAAGGACATCGGGTGGATTTCATGTGCGACAGAATGATCTCTGGATCATTTAATGAGAGCCAGAGAAATACTTGAATTATTCGAAATTATATAATTTTGAATGGTTAAATTAATTTTAGATGAGAGAAAAATTCAGTTTTTTTGTTGCAATATTTCGAAATTCAGAAGCGATAGAAGGGGTTTGGTTTTTGTTGAGGCTTTTTATTGATTCTCGATCGTATCTTTTATTCATTCTGTAGATTCGACTAAATGTAATGGAAATGGGCACTAAGAAACAAGATACTTTCATTTATTCCAAGGACAGGGAACACCTGAAATAAAACGTGTAGATGTTTTCCGAAAATTACAAGCAGAAATAGAATTTAAAAAAATCATGATGTGAACAAAATTTTTTGTCCTTGAGCCATAGAAGCATCGAGAATGAATGTCGTCGCCTTGGTAAGAAATGGTCGTAAGTGCCAAAAACTCAAGAATGAAAATTAAAAAATCGCGTCTCCACAAACCACTGTCAAAATTTATTTTATGACGTTCTGGTGCATTTTTATTTCTATAAATTCCAATAGCGAAATGACGTAACTACCAATGTAAAAGTGAAAAAACTTCATCTCTACATTCAAGTCTCTTTGCTTTCACTGTTTTTTAATGCAGGGAAAAATTAATAACGCTCTTATATCTATTTGTTTTCAAGATTTTTTAATATTGAGGAAAGTAAAGGAAAATAAAGATTAGAGTGAAACGACCGGAGATAGATTTTTCCTGATAATTCCATTGAAAAGCTGAGTGAATTTGCGGTGGAAATCATGTGCCAGAAATGATTTTTTTGTATTTTTCCTTCAAACCTTGATCAAAAACGTTGGATTTTGGAAAAATACAAAAAAACTCATTTCGGACACATGATTTCCATCGCAAATTTCCTCAGTTTTTCAATGGAATGCCGAGAAAAAAATCTATCTCTAATATTTCTATCAATTTCAAGAGTTTTTCATAATATAGACATCAGAAATTCAACTGTATCTATTTTACCCCTCAAGTAGTTCCCCATTGGATGCGTTATTCACCATTTCTTTCTTTCAGTAAAAACAAAAAGACGCGAGTGCTTGGAGACGCGACTCTCTGTTAGTAATTTGTGGCATTTATGACCGTTTGTTATTCATTGTTTTTTACTTTGATTCATGCATTGAAAGCCCATGAGATATCGATTGTAGTAAAAAAAAAAAAGATACGACTTTTTGTTACTTGCAACATGAGAAAATTGGAAAAATGTGCGCTCGCGAACATTTGTTACTAAGGCGACAATGTAAAAACAACTTGCGAGTCAGTTGTAAAGGGGTAGATTTCGTGCAGCATCTTTGTCTGGAATATTCCTTATTCCTTTCATAAAAAGGACAGGGCATTAAAATCGAACATGGCGGATTTCATCTCGAATTGAAGGATAATCGAACTCGAAATGAAAATAGTCGAACTCGAATCGACAAAAGCGCATTCTGATGGACATTACGGAAACTAATTTTTTTGAATTATTTAGTCATCACACTTAGCAGATAAAAAAATTATTTTCAATTTCAACTGATCCTAAACGTTTGGGAATAGTTTGGAGAAGTTTAGGAAAGCATTTTTATAATTTGGGGAAGAGTCATTAATTTATTATTAATTAAAACTTTTTTTAAGTATAGATAGCAGAAATAAATTTTAAAAACATTGAAATTATTTTTATTTATTTGGAAGTCATTTGGGGATATTAAGGATATCATAGTGGCAGGTTCAAATGATCGACTTTCTTTTTTTTTTCCTCTTAGTTATTATAATTACTATAACTATTTCGATTTTTCAACATTTTACCGATACTAGAACGATGTCCGAGATGATGAATTTTTAATAAATAATATTATGAATATTCAATATTGTTCCGCATTTGACTCACGCTGTCCCAGCATCGAGGACTGGGATTGGAGGATTCTCGGATTTCAAATACCAATATGGCCGCCATTGATGTTTTCATGCAATCAATTGAATTAATCGTCACTATATGTCCGGTAACATACATTTTTCACGATTTCAAAAAAAAATAGACATTCTGACGAACAAAAAACATATAAGGTTATATAAAGAAAAAATAGGTCTGTGACCATGAATTTTTGCAGTGAAACTGAAACTGAGCCTCGCTTATGGAGTTTCCATGTTAATTTAATTATTTTCAAAAATTAATTTTGGCCTTATTTGTCCGGTAACATGGGGTAAACAAAATTTTAAAAAAATCTACTCATGCTATTCTATCGAAAGTGACCAAAATTGAGAAGGAAAAATAGATTGCCCGAACCACTATGACATCCTTAAGAAAATCAATTTCATCCTTTAAGAATGAATAATTATTTAATTAAAATGAAAATTATGTATTGAGCCTCCAAGCGCAAGAAAATCTATATAAAACAAAAATAGCAATCTATAATTGCTTTACTAAACTTCCCTAAACTATTCACAAACATTTAGGATTAGTTAGAATTCGGGCTGAGCCTGGCTGAACCTGAATTCTAACTAATCCTAAACGTTTGAGAATAGTTGAGGGAAGTTGAGGAAAGCATTTATAGATTGCTATTTTTGATTATATAGCCTGGCTGAGCCTGGCTGAGCCTGAATTCTAACTAATCCTAAATTCTGCTATCTCTGATAGCTATTTCTGCTATCTATACATAAAAAAAAGTTTGAATTAATAATAAATTAATGATTCTTTCCCAAATTATAAAAATGCTTTCCTAAACTTTCCTAAACTATTCCGAAACGTTTAAGGAGGTTCCCAAGGATCCGCGGAGCTCAACTTTTAAAAAGATTTCCCCATGTAAAATACTATAGATAAAATAATATATGGTTGAGGCACAGTGTTCCCTTTCTCTGCCATTTATATGCGCAGAAGTTCAAAATGCCATTTATATGCGCAGAAGTTAAAATAACCGTGAAAACCAACAAAAGTACTTGACTTTAACGAAAATTTATAACAAAACTAATACCGCTTGCTTTGGTTATCTTTACAGAAAAATATTTCTTATATCTTCAATTACTGATTCTCAGTTTTTTAAAAAAATTAATAGAAAATTACTCTTGAAATTTAATAAAATGTGTGTGAAATCATTGATCGGGAGTGGGTTTACATGTTAAACATACGAATTTCAGTTGTTAATATCTCCTAATTAACCCTCGCAAGGACTATTCAAATAAATTTCTATATATAAAGAGCACTTTTGACTGTGTGTATGCCAAGTTTCAGAAAAATCTATAGAAAAGTGATTTGCTTGAGAACGTCCTTAAGGATAAGTTAGCTTTGAAAATAATTGTTCTATCTGCTAAGTATACGGAGGTATCATTAAAATTTAAAATAAAAAATAGAAATCTACACTAATGAACGGAGGCGGCCGCTTGCTGCCGCCGATGGTATCTTATAAAAGATGAGGAAGAGTTACAAAGACGGTCTCTTGATAATTTTGCCTAAACTTGACCGACCCAAACGAGTAAATACTCGTCTCCGCCATTCCCCCCCCCCCCCTGATCTTCCCCCTCGGGAAATAATCGAGATAGGGCGATTATGTACAAAAAGCTCATTAAAAAATTCAGTAGTGAAGAAGTAAAACAGGATAAATCGACTTATCTTTGTGATCATTTCGAAGGAAATATCTCGGAAATTAAGCGAGATAAGGCGATATTATTTATCTTTTTTTGTAGAGAATTTCAAGAGTTACAAAATATTTTCAGGGCAAAATTGCTCTATTGCGCTCATTTTCTAAGATATTTTCAAAAAACTAAATGCGAAAAAAAAAAAGACTTATCTTGTTATACTTCTGTGCTACCGAATTTTCTATCTCCATTATTCACCGAGGTAACTCCTCAATAACAAGAAAATTGTCAATCAACTCAAGTATTTTCAAAAAATTGAAGAAAAAAAAAAAAGAAAGATGAAATATGTTAAAAATAAATAATTCAGGTGCGACAAAGCAAGTGAGATCGGTGTAACCCGATTGGCTAGTGTAAAGTGTCCAACTGGTTTGGCATTTGACATCGAGCGACAGACTTGCGATTGGAAGACAAACGTGAAGAATTGCGATCAACTCGAGAGTAAGATATTGTTTTTAAATTTATTATTACATTTGAGACTCAAATTCGTGCGTTTATTTTTTTGGCCCCGGCAGGTGTACAAGATCTGGACTGAAGCAAATAACATGCCCGAGTGGATTGGCCTTTGATTTGGATAAACAGACTTGCGACTGGAAGGGCAAGGTCACCAACTGTGACAAGCTCGAGAGTAAGTGACGATTAAACAGGGAAAATCCTTTTTTTTTTTCATGCTGGTCATTCTTTTGCGTCTAAGGAAAGGAAAAAAAATTGAATGAGGATTATCTTTGATTGATTTTTCAATTTTTAGAAATTTATTTATTGGTTGTATTGATTTTTATTCTAATCATTTCCAATTAAATTTATTGAGTCCTTTGTGAGAAAAGTTTAAAGAATCGCCAGCATGCCTCGTAGACTCGCTCCGTAGCACGCAAAGAACAAAAATCGACGCACTTTAAATAAAATATTGTTTATTATTATCATTATTTATCTACGAAAAAATTTATTGGGATTCATCGAGCAGCCATAGAATCGATGAAATTTGAAAAAAAATAGATAGAAGAAGATCGGGTAAAAAGGATATAATGAGTTGGATGGATATATTTTAGGTGGGATGCTTTATAATATGAAAATATGATTTATCTGATGATTTCATTGAGAAGCTGTAGGAATTTGCAATGAGACACTCGTGTACCAGAACTGATTTTTTGGAATTTTTTGACAATTCAACGTTTTCAGGGTAAATTCAAGACTTTCACTCTTTGTGAAATTGAAAAAAATCCTTTTTTCGTGGATATCATCGGTTTTATTAGTCGTAGCGACTTGTGTTCGATCTTAAATGAAAGGTGAGATGGTTTTTCATCACTTTATGTAGTTTTGAATGAAGGAAAAACTATTGATTTTCAAAATCACATAAATTTATGGTAAATCATCTCACCTTTCGCTACGACAATTAAAACCGAATATGCCTCGAAAAAGTGATAAAAATGGTATATAAAAGGGGCTTGTCCCCTCATTCGTGTCTAAAAAAAGGAGGAATTTTTCAAAAAAACTGAAAAAAAATCAATACTGACATATGTTTTTTACTGGAAATTTCCGCATTTCTTCAATGGAATCATTCGAAAAGTTCTATCCCGAGCCTCTTCATTGAAATATCCATTTTACCCCTAGACTTGTTATTATTGAACAAGTATCGTAAAGAGCCAAGGGAAAATATCTCTTGAAATTCTTCCCTAAACCCATCATTTTTCGAGATAATTGTATAGTAAACGAAATGCCATGAATTACATATGTTCATCACAGTGTCCCAGTTTCATGTAAAAAATGCAAAATTGAAATAAGAAAGAAAAGTTATACTGAATTATTCAATTATCATAGGAGGCTGCTCGATTTTTCCCATTGCCACTTTAGTAATTCAATTGAAATTTAATTTATAACCACTACTAACTCTCTTTAAACTGATCTCTCGCTTTCTAACTACTATATTATCACACTGCCCCCAAAAACACTTTCACAGTGTCCCAATTTCACCAGCTACTGTAAAAAAAAAAACTCTCCACGTTGATTCAATTACTATCCGAATCTTTTCCATTCAGTTTTCTAAGATTACCTTTTTCTTTTTTTTTTTTTTTTTAATAAATGAAGGAAAAAAAGAAAGTCGAGAGTGCTCCAGAATTTTTCATCTCTGGAAAACTCTTCACATTTATTTTTCTTTTATATTCCTTGCTCTAATGAATTCTCTATTGTTAAAGTCTGTTTGGCTGTTTTTTCATTCAGAACCGGCCCTTTCATTCATCACTTGGGGCCATTTCAACTCAATCTTCGCGTTTTTCCAAATACAAAAAAAAATCATAATTAATGAATAAATGAAAAAACGTCCTGGGTGGGAAAATTGTCGTTAAAATGGGGATCTCAATGGAGGATGCTTTATAATAGACATTTGGAACCGAGGATATTCCGAAAAAATTATAAAAAAATAATAATGTTTGAATTTACAAAAAATTTCTACTCTACGCTCCCCTACTCTAACCGTGTCTCTTCTTCATCTTCTGCTTTGCAATGCGCTTCAATTGGCAATTGGACTTTGGACAATTTTTCTCATTAATTTACACGTTATTTACACTTCATTATTAAAAAAATTATTTTTACATTAGTTTTTTTTTTTTTTTTTACATAAAAATGATCGTATTCTCTTTTTTTTAAATTCGTAATAGTCATGACTTATTCGAAAAACCTTTATCATTATTCAATTCACACTCTCATTATTTAATAAATTTGAAAAAAAAAAGAAATGAACACTCGTTAATGACTCGAGTCGTGCGCAAAACTTTTTTCCATTTTTCGCTCGCTGCTATTTTTTTTTATCGCTCTCTGTTTAATTTTCACTTTATTCTAATGAAATTAGAATTTAAATTAATTATTCTTTTTCTCTAAATTGACGTCAAGATCGCAATTGAAAAGAAAATACTTAAATTGCGTCGTTCTTCTTCCTTTTTTTTATAAAAAACAAAAAAAAAAAAAAAAACGTGCTTCGTTGTGAGTTCAAATCGAGAAAAAAAAAAAGAAATTCCCTTTTAATGCGTCATAACTCGTTAAGAAAATTAAATTAAACTCAAACAGTGGATAGACTAGACGAATGACAACAGTACACAAGTGATATTACACTTTTTGATGTAGATTGTTAAACACAATGGGGGCAATAGGCGTTTGGAATTGGGTCTTAAGTTCAATTTAAATAGATTCAATGAAATGTTTTTAAGTTAAAAAACGAAAAAAAAAAAAAAAAAAAAATTTGTTAAAAAAATTTGCAGAACCAAGAAAAGTACTGCCAATACTCAAGACAGATGAGCCAATTTGTCCTGAGGGTAAATTATCCTGTGGCAATGGAGAATGCGTTGATAAAGAACTATTTTGTAATGGAAAACCAGATTGCAAGGATGAATCAGATGAAAATGCCTGTAGTAAGTTATTTTTTTTTATTGTTCAATTTTCATTGAATATATTGGTAATTATGCAGAACAGCGCCCACAGACTGAAAATAATAATCAAAGTCAAATCTTCGGAAAAAAATATGGAATGCGCAAGCAGGATTTGAACCCACGACCCTCTGATTACATGTCAGGTGCTCTGACCACTGAGCTATTGCGAGTTCCTATACTTTCCTTCAAATTTTTGACCAAGATATATTACATCATTTTCGCCACCTCCCTTCCTGAGGCAATTTTTAAATTAAATTAACCATAATTTTATTATGGGCTCTATTATGCATAATTACCAATAGATTCCCAAAAACATTGAGTTTGGGAAAACATTCGAAACATCTTCAAAATTTATTTAAACTCATCAAATTCACTGAATTCCAGCTGTCGAAACGGATCCCAATAGAGCTCCAGACTGTGACCCAACCCAGTGTGTTCTTCCCGACTGTTACTGTTCAGCTGATGGTACTAGGATTCCTGGAGGAATCGAAGCTAGCCAGGTTCCCCAAATGATCACAATAACTTTCAACGGTGCCGCCAACATTGACAATATAGATCTCTACGAGGAGATCTTCAATGGCCAACGTATAAATCCCAACGGTTGCCAAATACGTGGAACTTTCTTCGTTTCTCACAAGTACACAAACTACTCGGCAGTTCAGGACCTCCATCGAAAGGGCCACGAGATTGGCGTTTTCTCACTGACGCATAAAGACGATCCCCAGTACTGGACACAGGGAACCTACGATGACTGGCTAGCAGAAATGGCAGGAGCTAGACTTATTATCGAGCGTTTTGCCAACATCACTGATGGCTCGATCATCGGCATGAGGGCACCATATCTCAGGGTTGGAGGCAACAAGCAATTCGAAATGATGGCCGATCAGTTCTTCGTTTATGATGCCTCCATCACAGCTTCTCTTGGGCGTGTACCCATTTGGCCATACACCTTGTACTTCCGTATGCCACACAAGTGCAATGGCAACGGTGGAAATTGTCCATCAAGGTCTCATCCAGTCTGGGAGATGGTTATGAATGAACTGGACCGTCGTGATGATCCGACATTTGATGAGTCCCTTCCTGGATGTCACATGGTCGACTCGTGCTCCAATGTACAGACAGGAGAGCAATTTGCTAGACTCCTAAGACACAATTTCTATCGGCATTACAATACCAACAGGGCTCCACTAGGATTACACTTCCATGCTTCATGGTTGAAGAGCAAGAAAGAGTACAGGGAGGAGTTGATCAAGTTCATTGACGAGATGATTGCCCGAAGCGATACTTATTTCGTTACGATGGTTCAGGTTGGTTTAATTATTTTTTCTTTCCAAATATCTTGGAATTCAAAGGAGCAAATGAGCTAAAAATTTTATTTCTCAGGTTATTAAATGGATGCAGACACCAACTGAGCTATCAGCTCTTCGTGATTTCCAGGATTGGAAAGAAACCTGCGACGAGAAGGGTCAGCCCTACTGTTCTCTACCCAATGCCTGTCCCCTAACAACTCGGGAACTTCCAGGCGAAACTCTTCGTCTCTTTACGTGTATGGAGTGCCCAAATAATTATCCATGGCTGCTCGATCCAACTGGCGACGGTTTTTCCGCCAACAAATAATAAATGAGAATATCTAAATCATCAATTCTATATCCTCATTGAAAAAAAAAAAAAAAAAATCATTTTTGTTGATTCACACGGAATCAGAATCAAATTTCACTTGTAAATAGCCACAAAAAAGAGAAAAGAAAATATTTTTATCGATGAAAAAAATGTGCATTTGTCTCCAGTACGTGACATATAAAGTAAGGAAAGGATTGAGCCAAAAATCAACGCTTTCTCCAAAAAAAAAAAAAAAAAAAAAGAAAAAGAAGAGTGATGCACTTTCCAGCATGTGAAGCGAATGCGAAATTAGCTGTTAGAACTTTTTTACAATTGATCTAAAGCTGTAATACAAATTTCATTGATTATTGTCGTCCGTGTCGAAATTTTTAGTAACTAAGCATTTAATGTATTAATTTTCAAAGAGAGCTTAAAAAAATTTCTCAATAAAAAAAAAAAAGACCTGTAAAATTTATGCAACAAAGTTTTAATGCCTAAAAAAATGACTTTTGAAAGTTGAACAGTGACCACATTCCTTTTATTGCTTTCATCCTTTCTCCTTGAGGCCTTGAATGTTATTTTTTTTCTTTCTTTCAACGATTTATCGATCAATTGGAGAAGAAGCTAAGGCGAATGGTGAAAATGTCACGCGTGACCAGAGAGTCCTTTCAACAGATGAAAATATTGAATATTTCAAGTTAAAATAAAATGTAAATTATAAGGATATAGATTCTATTCTAATATTTATCGGATTCATTGAAAACTTTTAATTTCTTCCATTATTACATCGTGCATGTTCTTTTCAATTGATTGACAAATATTTAAAGTTCAATTTCACAATCAACATTTTTTCATTCGTCGAAATTTAATTTTTCTCTGTAAAGTTAACGGCAAAAGAAAAAATGAAAATAATTGGACAATCCTGCTTGATGTACAAACCAAGAGAGAAATAAAATTTTCCAAATTGCGAAATTCATTTGTCCTGTCGTATTAATCCTTGACACAATAGGTACAAGTCAATCGTTCTAGTATTAAGGCTAATCTCTTGTGATCGAGGGATTCAACCGACTGGTTCATGTGCATTTAACAATTACTATTGGAATAAACAAGAATACCTAGCAAATCATACAAGTGGGAATTTTTTTTTTCTTCATCCTAAACTCACATGGATTCAACTATCAGAAGGTTCTTTTTTCTTATTAAGGAAGTTCATCCGGTATGGGATTTAATAGTACGAAAAATGATCACGACTAGCGTAGTGGTTATACGACTAACGTAGTTGTAACCTGTACAGCTGCTATGTACTAGAAATTCTTGTTCGTCGATCATAATTGTTTTTTTTGTAAAAAATCGAATTTATAGAAATCATTTTTCTGAAGATCAAATAGAGAAAGGTCAATTCAGCACATTTTCAACTAGTTTTGTATGATTAAATGTGCAAGCATAGCATGCATTGCGTTATTCGGAAAGCATTTTTATTGATTTCAAAAAGCGCGCGGTTCTGACGTCACTGTCATGCGAGTAAGACAGAGATTAACTTCCCAAAAATCAGCATTTTTCGAGACAAATTAATTTATTCTTAAATCACCAAGTATCTAATGCATTTGAGGAAGCTCTTAAACTGTTCTTTACATATTTATTTATCCATTATGGAAGTTTCTCCTCAAAAAACCTGTTAATTGCCACAAATTTCATGTTTATAGACGAAAACCCATAAGGGACCGTGTTAATTGAAAAATCTTTATTTATTAATTTATCCCGAATAAGATATCCGAAGAGTTTGAAATTTTAACAGGTGACTTTTTAGATTTTCAGAAGTATATCCAAATTTTTTCATAATTATTGGTCTGTTAATTCAGTTACCGGATGAACTCCCTTAACGTGAAATACAACACAAGGACCGAAATCCTTCGAATGGATTAATTCTGAGTTTCAGTTTTTCGAGGATATAGAGGAAAATTGGAGTAAAATAGACATTCCATCTATTTATTTGCCGCAGTGATTTAAGATCGATTTTAAAATGAATATTAGATCATTATTCATCGATTCATGTGATTTATAATTCATTTATAGGCCATTTTATAAAAATCAGTTTTCTCTTCATAAGTACTTTAAAAATTAAGATTTTTATTGTTGTAAAATCACATAAACAAATGGCAAATGATTCTACATTGCTACGACCAATAGAACTAGAGAATTATTGAAAAAGTTTAATTTTCCAATTTAGTAAAGGCTTATAAATCTGAATTTCAGCTGAAAAACGTCGAATTTCGAAATTATTCTCAAAAATAAATTTTAACATGTGCGTTCTTACGAAAATTCTCCGAAATGTTCGATGAAATCGTAAAAAAAAAAATTATCTCAAATATTTTCACTGACTTCGAAGGATTTTCCTCATAATATCATTTAATTGCCTCAGTAACAAATGGTCGTAAGTGCCAAAAACTCAAGAATGGAAATCAAAAAGTCTATCTCAGAATTAACGCAAAATAGAGAAATTTTTACAGAAATCTTTTTTATATTGATTTTCAAGAGCTATAAAAAATGTTTTTCGTTGAATCCTCGTATCTCCACTAAATCCCAAAAGATCTGAACAAAGTAAGGTAATATTTAATTTTATCATTAAGTGTTTGATTGTTTCTTTCAACAAATATATTAAAACTGAAATCAATGAGTTTATAAATAAATTAAAAATTCTTTATGTACACAATTCTTTGACATGTGTTGTTTTTTTCATTTTTTCTTTTATTGAATTCATAATTCTTTATCGGTTCGTTTCATCCAATTGATTTATTATTGGTCTCTGAATCATTCTGTTATGAATTCAGTAGTGAAGAGGTAAAACAAGATAAGTCTATATTTTTTCTCATTTAGTTGTATGAAAATACCTTAGAAAATAAGCGAAATAGAGCAATTTTGCCCGTAAAATCTTTTTGTAACTCTTGAAATTCTCTACAAAAAAAGATAAATAATATCACCTTATCTCGCTTAGTTTCCGAGATATTTCCTTCAAAATGATTGCAAAGATAAGTTGAATTATCCTGTTTTACCTCTTTATCACTGAATTACTACCATCATATGTGCAGAAGAGCAAAATTCCAACGAAAAAAAATAGATATTGATGTACTCTGACAACTCAATTTTCCATTTAATTTGATTACTTTTACCTATCAATTAATTGCTCTTGTTTTTCAATCAATTGAATGTAAAAAACCGTAGAAAACTCGGATGTTATTTAACGTGCATACGTTTTACTCACTCTAGTAGAGATCACTTTTGCTTCAAACTATCTTCATCTGAAGTAGATTATCTTAAGATTTTTATGCTTATTTTTCTCCTTTTCTCTCTATTCAATAATAAAATATAATTCAGAATGGGCAAAGTGGACATTAACTAGTTTATCATGAGACGATTCGGGTCATATACCCATGTAACTGCAGAATATAAATGCACCGCAGATACTAAGAATTATGAATACAATGACCAACCAGAACGGCAGTGTATCTGTAACAAAAAAAAAAGATTTTCTTATTGTGAGAAAACGTGAGATGAAAGGATTGGGTTGACGTTATCCTGCGAATATCTCGGTGACTGCTGGGGGAAATGTCAGAATATCTGTTTTTCGTAATCCTTGAAATTCTCTACAAAAAACAAATTTCCTTACATTTTTTCCCTCACATCCACTCTCTTTGAAGATATTCACAAAATCATGTCACATAAATTTGTTTATAATTTCCAAGCACATTCAATTCCAAATACAAGTGAAATGTATGTGAAAAAAAAAATTATCATGATAATTCGCTTCATTGATAATGCTCTCAACAAGGAAATATCATATTTGTATTCTGATATTTAACTCTCGATACGAGAAAATTTTGCATTTCATGTTTTATTGAAAAATCATGGAAATGTCATGTGAAGCATGTTAATAATAAACAGATGCAGAATGAATTGCAGGAAAATGGTAAAGGTCACAGATAATTGTCATGATTTCTACTCTGCAGGATTTTTAGAATTAGAAATTATAAAAGTATTTAAACGACAATAATTTTCTCCTAAATTCAATTATACTCAATTAAAAGAGAATTGAGTGACTCACGTCTGTATGGAATGCTGTGAATACAAATTCTGTTGTCTACCGAGATGCTGACAACTGCTGCCTCTGAGTTGCTGGTGATTGATGGACCATCCAACTTTGTTGGTATAAATTCAAGTCCAGTAACAAACATACTGTGTGCACCAGGCACATGCAGAACTCTCTGTAGGCTAAATGCAATGAAAATATCAACACTACCAGAGAACATTGTACCAGCTGCAATGAACTTGCCATCATCAGAAACAGCGATAGCTGATAAAGTCTCCTTAAACGACGTGGATTTGATAATGAGACCCTGTTCGATGTCCCATAATTGTAGATAACTCGGTTTACTCGATTGTGTCGAGTTTGAAAGCATGAACAATTGCCTTTTAGTTTTATTTCCCTCAGGGATCCGGAATCGTAGGCGCTTGTACATATACTTAATGCCACCAGAAGGGCTCCAGGATAATTCTCGCTCTTGTTTACCATCTACTACACTCCAAATAAGGGCACGCCCATCTTTTGATATAGAAGCGATCAAATTGCCGTCATTGCTGAAATCCATATCATCAATTTCCTTCGTGTGTGCTTCCAAATCGTGAATTTTTATCAATTGAGGGAATTTCCAGAGTCGAACAACACCATCCAGACCTCCTGTAGCCATTACTTTCCCATTTGGACTAATTCGGACTATTCTCTGAAGTGGTTCAGATTTACTGGAAATTGATTAATGAAGAAATAGATTTTTTTTAATCAAAAACAGTTATTCCCAAAAAAAAAATCTCACCTAAAATCCGTCTGAATACTAATAGATGGTTTAAGCACAAGCTGCAATTTTTTGTGCTTAAAATTTGAATTATTGTCCTTGATCTCCTCAATTCTATCACTTATCTCCTCATTTTTCTCACTTTTTCTTCTCTGTCTTAGATTCTCCCTGTTGATAGTACTGGCACTCGTTCCTTTCATGATTTCTCCATTCTCCAGCATAACAATTCTGGAAGTTACGTTATACAATTGACAGTGGCTCTCTTGTCCAGCAACGAGGAAAGTCCTCTTGCCATTGCCAAATGACGCTGCATTCATGACAACACTTGGACCAGTCTCGTGTCTTGTAACTTCTTCGGCAATAAACTGCCAACCATTGTGTGACAGTTCAAAAATTTCCTAAAAATAGAAGCAATGATCATGATTCTTGTTTTACATTTTTTTCTTTTAGGTGGAAAATCATTTTGCAATGGATAAGAAAAAAAAAAAAACTCACGAATCCATTGGCAACTCCAGTCTTTGAGGATCCACCACCTCCACCAACCAATATGTGTCTGCTTGTCAGCATTTGAATAGTGTAGAGGGGGAAATTGACCCTTGCAATAAGTCCCCCTTTATTTCTCCTCGATGACATGATGATAATTTTTCAAAATTCACACAAACATTTAACTAAGAGGACAAATTTTTCTTTTATTTAATAATGATTCTCCTGTTTGTTGTTAATTTTTACTGATGAAACACACACACACATACGAGTGTGCCAAGTTCCACGTTTCACGTTGGCGCCCCATTATTCTGTTTACTCGATTGGATAGAAAGATTTCACAAAATTGAAACGTCATTCTGTTCTTTCGAATAGCCACTGATGGCAAATTCGAGCAATTTGAAATTGTTCGGTAAGAAATTTCATCACAAGATGGCGACAGGTGGCTTGAGGAATGGCTCATGCAGGCGTTTTTGACGCTAGGCGTCAGCATCAAATCGGGTCACGTGACACAATTTTGAATTTCCCGCCACTAATGAGAAATTTAGCGACAAGTAGCAAAAAAAGCTCAACAATCTGGAGCTTTATCGCTGGAAAAGAAGCGTCAATATTGTCGTCATAAAATATTAAAAATAATGAATTCAGATGATGTAAACGTTAAAAAATGTTTCAGTAAATGACAAAAATATAGATTCGGACAATAATTCCTATTTTTTCATCATCTACTGATGCTTAAAACTCCGGTAAACAGCCATGTTGATGCTGCTGTTTGACGTGGCGACTTATCGCTAAATTTTTTTAAGCAGCGGGAAATTTAAAATTGTGTAACGTGATCTGATTTGACTAGAGATGTAAAATGACGGTCAATTTTGAAATTGGTCAGGTCAGTCGTCAATTGACCATTTCGTGACCATTCCTGACTTGACCGCAATTTTCGTTGAAAATTGACCGTCAAAAATTCAAATGGTCAGTCAGGAGACATAAATGTCAAAATCCATCTATATAGATGAAAATTGACCGTCAATTTTATTTTTGGTCACTTTTTTGGTCATTTTTATGATTTTTCAAAATTCAATGCAAATACTCATAGAAATCATTTATTTCCAAAAGTCGTTCAGTATTTCTTTTTTTGGTAGAATATCGGCGGTTGAAAAACCCAATTGAAGAATAAAGAACCAGAATCTGTAATGAAATCCAGCTATTTAGATGAAAAATGACCGTCAATTGGTTCTTCGGTCGTTTTTTTTGTGACTTTTAGTAGAATGATATTTTTAAAGAGGAAAAGGCTTATTAAATTTAAATACAATGATATCATAGGGCTATTCTTTTATTTTCTCAACAAATCGTAAACTCTGCATAAATTCTGCACTTATCCTAATAGATTCAGTTTACTCTTGTATTACACTGAGAGAAAAATTTACTTCTGCCAAATGAATTTATTTGGCAAAAATCAATTTCTCTGATTTCAGCTATATGAAAAATTTATTTACTGAAATATTCATGAGGTCCAGAAAAAAAATCATCAGCTCTATGTAGATGGAATCTGACCGTCAAAACCATTTTTGGTCAATTTTCTGACTCACGATTTGGTCATTATTTTTTGACCAAAATGGTCAGTCATTGCCAATTGGTCATTGACGGCCAATTGACCGGTCAAATGACGGCCAAATGACTGTCATTTTTTTTCGTTCCATCACTAGATTTGACGCTGATGCTAGCGTCGAGAACGCCTACATGAGGCCGTACCTTAATGGTTTGGATGAGTTTGTGACGTGAGCGAGATAGAGAGAGAGAGAGAGGGAAGAAAAAACGTCAGTGAGACAAGATGGCGAGTGTCATAACTCGCTGTGTTTTGATGTCCAGACGACAATTGAGTAAGTTTTTGTCATTTTAATCATGCTTTTTCTAACTAAATTGTCATCAAAATGAATTTAAAATCAAGATTATGTGGAAATTGATGATTTTGTTGATTTTTTCGGCATAATGCGCAATTGGTTATGTAATTTGATTTGTCGGTGCTTGCAGAGCATCTGCGACCAGTTCTGACGACACAACAGGCTAGATCCTACGCTGATGCACCGGAGGGAAAGGTAATTTCGTACATACATTAGGGTAACATGACCAATAGATGAACAGTTAAGGAAATATTAGACCCTATTAATTCATATGAAATAGGCAAATTACGTTAAAAAATTGGAGAAAAGAATGATGTACAGAGAAATCAGTAGTGAAGAGGTAAAACAAGATAAATCTATTTTTTTTCTCATTTAGTTGTTTGAAAATACCTTAGAAAATAAGCGAAATAGAGCAATTTTGCCCGAAAAATCTTTTGTAAATCTTGAAATTCTCTACAAAAAAAGATAAATAATATCACCTTATCTCGCTTAGTTTCCGAGATATTTCCTTTCAAATTATCACAAAGATAAGTCGACTTATCCTGTTTTATCTCTTCACTACTGAAATATACAGTGAATCGACTAAAAATCAATTAAACTCGAATAATGTAGAAATAATTAAAGAAAATCAAGGAAAAACTGAAAAATAACTTAAACCCCCAATAGATGGACAGTATTGCATATTTGCAGTGTTATGATTTTAAATTTCGATCAATCGGTATGTAATAAATAGTTTATAAACCTATGTGAATGTGATAATCAGGAATTGACGTGAAAAGTATAAGAATCATTCATTTATTTATGAAAATTTTCGATAATAGAAATCATCCATCTTTTGGTCAGTGTCCATCTATTGGTCGTGGTGACCCTACACACAATATAAGGAAAAATGGATATTCCGATGAAAAATCGCTTGTGATGGTTTTTTTTCTCATGATTTCATCGAAAAAAATTCTGACATTGTTATGTGAAAAACATGTGCCAAAATTAATTATTTTGAATCTTCAAATTTTTCTTTTTTCTTTGAGAAAGAGTCAAATCATTTCCTATTTTCGATTTTTTTTCACTTTTTCGAGGATATTTTGGATTCTAATTGTCGTAGAGTCTTGGAATCGATCTTGAATGCAAGACGTCATCATTTGCCATCGATTAATGTGGTTGACAAAAGAAGATGATCGATTTTCAATATATTTATGGGAAATTTTATGAAAATTAGTTTTGCCCTGCGAGTACCTCAAAAAATTGGTACTTTTTTTTTTTTTCCAAAACTACGTAAATCGATGGCAGCTGATCTCGTTTTCCATTTGAGACCAGTCCCGAGTCGTCATGATGACGAGAAACGGAGATACCTCCGAAAAAAATGGAATTTGTCACTTCTTGAAAGACTAGTGACCTGATTTGCGGCTCAAAAAGAACTAGATTAGCCCAGTTTCCCTATTTTCATCAAGTATTCATCATCTCTAATTCCCCCTAATCCGTAAAATCGTCAATACATCAAAGAAATTACACGTAGAACTATTTGAATTCATATTTTTCAAATGAATTTACGTAAAAATATTTGAATAATGTCGGATTATTATAGAAAATTCCAAACTTTAAATCGTGCATAATGCTCTTCCACTTTTCCATATCATTTTATCAACCATTTTCGGTACAAATTCTCTCTGAATTCCTTCTTGTCTATATGCCCCAGAGGATCTACGTATTTCCATTGTTAGAGAGTTGGCGATAGTTTTGATAAACCACTGGTTTCATCATAAATTCATTCTCTTCTATATCCTATTCGTGGGATCATACTCACTACTGCTCTCATTGTACAATAGAACTCATTCTTCTCTTTTAAAATCCATGTTCTCTTGTCTTTCATTGATGAATTTCAGTTTTTTCATTCAATTGAAAGAGAATTGACGTTTTTTTTGTTCTTTTTCAATTTCGAGTGTTTTATTGACAAGAAGTTGAATAAATTGGATCTGGAGAATGGTATAATACAGCTAGTTTTTCTTTGGTAATTATGCAGAACAGCGCCCACAAACTGAAAATAATTATCAAAGTCAAATCTTCGGAAAAAAATATGGAATGCGCAAGCAGGATTTGAACCCACGACCCTCTGATTACATGTCAGGTGCTCTGACCACTGAGCTATTGCGAGTTCCTATACCTTCCTTCAAATTTTTGACCAAGATATATTACATCATTTTCGCCACCTCCCTTCCTGAGGCAATTTTTAAATTAAATTAATTTATAATTTTATTATGGGCTCTATTATGCATAATTACCTTTTCTTTGATTACTCCCAAAACAGAAATGTGGCAGTCCATTGAATGATCAGGATCGTGTATTCACGAATTTATACGGTCGACATGACTGGAGATTGAAAGGAGCACTCAAGAGAGGCGACTGGTACAAAACCAAAGCAATTCTTGATAAAGGAGCTGACTGGATAATAAATGAGATCAAAGTATCTGGTCTACGAGGCCGTGGTGGTGCTGGTTTTCCATCTGGCATGAAATGGTCATTTATGCAAAAGCCATCGGATGGTAGGCCAAAATATCTCGTCGTCAATGCTGACGAGGGTGAGCCAGGCACGTGCAAAGATCGCGAAATTATGCGACATGATCCACATAAACTTGTTGAGGGTTGTTTAATCGCTGGACGTGCTATGGGTGCATGTGCAGCTTATATTTATATTCGTGGTGAATTTTATAATGAGGCATCAAATATGCAGGTGGCTATTGCAGAGGCTTATCAGTCTGGTTTAATTGGTAAAAATTCATGTGGATCCGGTTATGATTTTGATATATTTGTACAAAGAGGAGCTGGAGCCTATATTTGTGGAGAAGAAACGGCACTCATTGAATCGATTGAGGGAAAACAGGGTAAACCGAGACTAAAGCCACCATTTCCAGCTGATGTTGGACTGTTTGGATGCCCAACTACGGTCACTAATGTGGAGACTGTTGCAGTTGCACCGGTGAGTTGATTGTAGAATTTATTCTATTGTAGATATCAAGGAGGAGACGGGTTGATTTTTGTATTTTATACTATGAAAATTACTCGAAATGAATGGAAATATTGGGTATTGGGTTTTTTTTTTGATGATTTCATTGGAAAAATGCGGGAATTTATCATAAGAATCATATGTCAAAAGTTATTTTTTTGAATTTTTCAAAAATTTCAGGTTTTCGATAATAACTCTGGTCCTATTGATCGGAGCGACTTGGAGTTCATCTTAAATGAAAGCTCATTCTCCATCGATTTATAATTTATAATATTTGAAAAATATTTTAACCACATATATTGATGGGAAATGAGCTCACCTATCATTTGATATGAACCGCAGATCGCTACGACCAACAGACTCGAAGATATCGCTGAAAAAGTGAATTCTTTCGATTTTCAAAAGGGAAACCTGTTCAAAACTTGTCTAAAAAAGTCAATTTTTCCAAAAATTGAGGAAAAAAAAAATTTGACACATGATTTTCGCCTAAAATTTCCTCGGCTTCTCAATGGAATCATTAGAAAATTTCAATCTCGAACCGTTCAATTGGAGTGTCTATTTAACCCCACCTTCCCCTATTATTATCTTCAGAGATCCAATAATTTCCGATATATCTTTGGAATAAAGCAATCTTCAGCAAAGAATTGGAAATAGTTCAAAGGTGTTCTCATTATTTTTACAATGAACTTTATGAAATTACAGACAATTTGCCGTCGTGGAGGCACCTGGTTTGCTTCATTCGGAAGACCCCGCAATCACGGTACAAAACTATACAATATATCGGGTCACGTGAACAATCCATGCACTGTAGAGGAGGAGATGTCGATACCATTAAAGGAACTCATTGAGAGACACGCTGGTGGTGTGATTGGAGGCTGGGACAATCTTCTTGGAGTTATTCCCGGTGGATCCTCTACTCCCATTATTCCAAAGAGGTAATTTATTATTAACAACTACTTTAAGAACAAAACTCATTACTACATACTGAAATTGACAGGTTAATATTGAATGGGAAAGGTGATAATCTCAGGTGGATAAGCCCCAAATTGAACTTTTCGCATTTAGTTTCCTCATCAATTCTATCAAATTTGAATATAAAACAATCTAGAGTTGATGTGGAAATTTTAACGAGTGAAATACTGATGATCAGATGTCTTATAACTGTTTTTTTTTTCTCTCATTGCAGCACATGTGACACAGTGCTCATGGACTTTGACGACCTCGTCAGGGTGCAGAGCTCGTTCGGTACTGCTGCTGTTATCGTGATGAACAAACAAACAGACGTAATCAAGGCGATTGCCCGGCTCATCAGCTTTTACAAACACGAGTCATGTGGTCAGTGCACTCCTTGCCGCGAGGGTATTGGTTGGATGTACAAAATAATGAGTCGGTGAGTCAATTTACAAAATAGATGAAGAGAAAATTCTTATCATCAACACGCAAATTCTCCATTTAAATTGCCATACATTAATTTAATTCCATTGTTGAAGAGTCATTTCCGTGATAAATTCTTTTCGTGTGAATAAATCGAATCGACTAATGAAATGAAGGGGGAAAAATAAATTCGGATAATTTGCAGATTCTCAAATATTGAATAGGAAAGAGTAGAGTATAAAGAGCATATTAATTGAGATCAAATTTATTTTATATTTTCATGAAAGAATTGACAAAATTTTGGGTGAAAAATGTATGCCACAATTAACTGTTGAGAGTTTTTTTTCTCAAAATTCCCCCAGAAAAGATAAAATGAAAAATTCTATCATGAATATCTCGTCCACTCCATTCTACCCCTCGCTATCCTTTACAAATATCATGATCCACTACTCTATCATCGAAATTCAAGTTCTAAAAAATTTAACAACCACTCAAAAGCAGAGTTATTGAATTTCAAAGTTCACGTTTCTGACCAATTTCACCATCTGTAGAGTGTCCATAATTTAAAAATGGAGTACTTGAATTCTACGGTCATAAAAATACCGTTTTTTAACGATAAAAATGTTTGACATAAACCCTAGACGTTTTATTACAACGATACGCCTTGAATCGAATCCATTCTTCATGATATTTATACCATTGAAAAAAAATTCAATAATAATTCTCGATTACTCAAAAAATTCATGAGTAATTATTAATAGCTTCATATCTAATGAGAAGATAACTCGTCTCAACGTCCTTTCATAAAATATTCCTGTGCCGAAAACAATCCATTTCGTTTCTCTAGTCATCATGTCCATCATTTTGGGCTCATTAAAAATGTCTAATCAAATATTTTTTATGAAGATTTGTCGAGGGTAATGCGGAGGAGCATGAAATTGATATGCTTTGGGAGCTAACAAAGCAGATCGAATTGCATACAATCTGTGCACTGGCTGATGGTGCTGCCTGGCCTGTTCAAGGACTTATTCGTCATTTCCGACCAGTCATCGAGGAGAGAATTCAAACATTCAAGCAGCGAGCCTCCTGTTAAATTCAGTTTTTCTTTTGCATTAGAATTAATTAAAAATGAAATTAAAAGGTCTGAATTATTACAATCAGTCGAGGTCTTTGTTAAAATGTACATAGGTAAATCCATGGTGAATAGAACCACATTTTCATGTCGTATTAACGATGAAGAAAGTTGCTAATAAAAATAAATAAATTAATAAATTAATTAAACACCAATTATTTAACGCATGAACTTTGATTTTTTTTTTTCATGTTGACAACGAATAATAGGGAACTAAGGTGCAAAATGGATTTTATATTAAACCTATGCTATTTTGTTCCACTTTCTCCGGGGAATATAGCGCAAGTTTAATGCGAAAAATCGATTTTTCCCAGGAGAATTCTTGCAGAACATCGATTCAACAAATTACCATTAAATTAGCGTCTTACTTCTTAGTTTAACCGTTAAAAAACTGGAAAATTACAGTAGTATCCTTGTACCTCTCTCTTACCTCGTGAAAAATTATGGCCACTGAAGAATTCATACAACAATTGGCCTTTTTTATTTTCTGGGTCAACGGGGCTCTCATGCTCGATTTATTGAACGATCCTCCTCACAACAGTTGAAACAGTGGTACCTCTCCTTTGCTATTTTGATTGATAGGAGGAGAATGATTTAAATATGAATATGAAAATAGGAGAAAAAATAGGTGGCAATTTATCGAACGATAATTAGCATTTATTCGTCCATTATACAAGAAACTTAATCTCATTTATTCATCCTCATTTCATTTTTATCCATTCGTTTTTTTTTTTTTTTTTTTTTTTTCATTCTTTTATTCACGAATGTTAACGATCCGTTCACAGTTTATATTATAATACGTCATTACAATGTGCGTATATAATATATACAAAAAAAAAAGCACTCGCTCGATTTACAGACGTACGTGTCTTCAACAATTTGTTTTTTCTTGTTCTGTGCCGCTAATTCGGGACTTGTCTTTTTTGCATATTTTTTTTATAGTGTCGTTTGTTTTTTTCTCTTTAAATTTATTCTCCTTTTTTGTATTATCATTAATAAACGTTAGTATTATTTATCTTACTTACATGGATAAATGTAGCGGTTACATGATACGAATAATTTCAGGGAATTTATTCATTAAATTTCATCTTTATTAATTATTAATTATTATTATTATTATTTTTCATTTTGTTAGTAAGCGCACAAACTGTCTTTTATGGTAGGTCCGTTGATTTTCTTCCCTTTTATATATCATTTTGTAATATTTATTATTTATTTTTTCATCTCTCTTTTATTCTCATGTTATATAATTTCATTTATCTAATTTCATGTTTTTTTTTTTTTTTTTTTTTTTTTTGTAATTGTGTCGAACCACACGCTTCCAAAAAAGCACTAGGGCCGATAGGGAACTTGCATATTCAATTTCTTCTGTTTGAATGCTTTATCCTTTTTCCTGGGAGTCCCCGTACTCAGGTTTATTCAAAGTGCTTAAATTGGAAGAAAAAAACATGCAAGTTCCTAGTTCAGAAACATACGTGATTCCCGTAATAAAATAAAATACTTTACCGGTGTTGTCTTCACTTTAAATCTAATTTTTTTTTTTTTTTTTTTCCATTATTCTGATCAAAATACTATTAGACCCTGTCACGCAGCCCATATTCGAACAATTGGATAATCAATCGCAAAAGTATACGTGACATGCAACCAGTGGGCTCTCAAATAAAACAAAAACGTTTATCCATTCTCTCTCTCTCTTTCTCTCTCTCTCTTACGTGCCATTTTGTATATTTTTTTCACCGGTAATTTTATCACTTTTTGTAACGATATGATTTAAAGCTCACGGATGCTCCCCACGTTGGCACAGTCGTGCATTATTGTTTTTTATTCATTGCTCTTCACACTTTAAATATATTTATTTTTTGCTTATTGGAAAATTTGTGGCCACACATGTTTTCTTAATTTTTTTTCTTCTTCTTGTTTTTTTTTTTTTTTTTTTTTCCTGTATAATTTGGCCTATAAAAATAGACTCTATTTTGAAATTCCCGCTAACAGATCCTTCGATATCTTGATTGTATCGAAAATAACTCGGACAAGCAGATTCATTGGGAATTTAATTTTTTCAACCAGTGATAATAAATGATGAGATGAAAATCATTCAATCCTAATAATATTAATATCACAGGCGACGAAAAAAAAATTCATTAAAAAAAAAAAAAAAAAAGAATTTGAAGGAATGAGGGAGTAAATACTTCGGTGAACAATAGAGATACGGAAAATTTAAGAGATAGCATTCTTGTAGAACAGAAAGAAAGAGCTACGAAAAATGTATAGGAGAAGGTGGGGCAAAATGGATATGAGGGTCAAAATGGACATGATTCAGTTTTTATGCATATATTATGGAAAAATCTCTAAATGAATGAAAATATTGGAGATGATTTTTTTTTAACGATTCCATTAGAAAGCTGAGGAAATTTTGGTCGAGAAACATGTAGCAGAATTAATTTTTTTCAATTTTTTGAGAAATTCGATTTTTTCTGGCATTTTTGAGGGGTAAAAAGCCTTTCGATTTTTGAGCAAATTCAGTTTTTTTGGAATATCTTTGGTTCTATTAGTCGTAGTGACCTGGGACCGATTTTAAATGAAAGGTGAGATCATTTCCCATCGATTTATAGGATTTTGGATCCAAAAATATCGATTTTTTACATAGTTATAGGACAAAAACCAATGATCATAATTTTTCACAAAAGTTCCCATAACTATCTGAAAAATCGATATTTTTAAATTCAAAACCCCATAAATCGATGAGAAATGATCTCACCTTTCATTTAAAATCGGTCCCAGGTTGCTACGACCAATAGAACCAGAGATATTTCCAAAAAACTGAATTTGCTAAAAAATCGAATTTTTACTTCTCAAAAATGCCTGAAAAATCGAATTCTCAAAAAATTGAAAAAAAATTAATTCTGGTACTTGTTTCTCGACCAAAATTTCCTCAGCTTTCCAATGAAATCGTTAAAAAAAATCTATCTCCCACTGTTTCATTACAATGTCCATTTTGCCCCATGTTCTCCTATATACGAAAAATTCTGTATCTTCATTATTCATCCGAATATTCTGCAGAAACTGAAAGATTCAACTCGTTTCAATCTTTTATTCCTGGAATAATGTCCCTACTTTTAATTTTCTATAATTATCGGTGCTCGTCGCGAGTTATTTGTCATCGATTTTGTTCTATTTATTCATCAGAAGAGAAGCAACGCTACGACAGCGCAGGTGATTGGTCCCACCATCCCGGGGACCGGAAGCTATTATGATAAATGTCGTTATCGAAGCCTCCGGCGACTTGTTTGACCATTTTTAATGTATTAAATTTGATTTACAAAATTATAGAAATTCATTAATTATCGGATTATCTTACTGAAATATTGTATTTTTTGGAACTCCACATGTTTTTTCATGAATAAACCAATTCTTAACTTCCTTTTAAACGTTCTCTCGTGAATATCTCGGGAAAATACGGTTTAGGAAAACGAAAAAAATTGAGGGACATTTCCTGTAGATAATTAAAATCTTAAACAAAAAGTCTTCTGATAAATTTTCGTAATTCCGTTTGTTTTTCATACTTGATTTATACCTTTACGTAATAATGAAAGATGTTGTTTCCATTTTTCTGCGGAATTACTTGTTTTATACACATTGTTTTATAAACTTCAGTGAACTCATAAAATTTTCTACAAAAAACGCATTCAGTAATTATTTCGTATTTCCAATATTTTTGCGGATATTTCGAATGAGTATCATCATCAATTTGGATGAATTAAAAGGAAACTTGAAACATCTTATCGAATTACCAATTCTCTTCGGATCTTTCTCTCCAAATAAACTATAATTAATAATAATTGTCAATTATCCGAAAAGAAAGATATAGATCATTTTCGCAAAAATAACCGTAATCCATTGGGACATAAATCACATATTGCAGACAGAGAGGTCCATACTATTTTTTTAGGAATCTCGAAATGGTCATCCAAGCCTCGAAGGAACTCGCTAACTGATGGAAGGCACGGGGTAGGATATAAAAAAAGGTTCTGCGTACACATTCTGCCCTCGGATATGGATCATCGGTGAAAATAAGGTAAAAATGACAAATTAAATTACAATCAACTATCGTTCATCATCAACATTCCAATCACTAGAAGCCCAAGCTGGTAATGGAGTCTCATACTCCCATCCAGGCCCACAGTAGCGCCAAGCATGAAGATACATCACCAAATCCGATGGTTTTGGATCACGATACTTGACTTTACACTCGTAACAGTGCGGATCAACTGTTACTTTGTCATTTGTAAAGTTTGAATCAGGTGGCTCACTTCCTGTTTGTGTACCAACCGTTACTTTCAATGCAGATGGCGCTGGTGGCAGTTGTTGCTGTTGTTGTTGTTGCTGTTCATCGTCTATGGCACCACTAATCGATGAGGGGGAACCCCCGCTCTCCTTATCACCGCTAGAATTCGAGACCCGGTCCTCGATATCCAGCTTTGTTTTGAAAAGACTCATTTCTGTGTCTCCATCCATTCCCAGCCAATTTTCGGCATTGTGAATGCCGATTAGGTCCTTAACCAGCTCCTCATCGGTCTTGCCGATATTCCCGCCTTTTCCTTTCTCCGGTCCAAATACAGTGTGGTTATATAATGGGTCATTGACGACTGGATAGCCCAAGTACTGCAGGTGCACACGAATTTGATGCATTCTACCGGTTTGTGGCTTGCAAAGAACGACTGAGGACTTGCCATTGTAGGACAAACGTTTGAAACGAGTGATGCAGTCCTTTCCTTTTTCAGATACCTTACAGACACCGATTTTGTAGGAGACTACCTCGATCGGTTCAGAACAAACCACTTCCTCTTCCGGAAATTCACCCTCCACACGACACACGTACTGCTTGTGTACCTGATCAAAAAAAATCGGAGAATTAGATTTAATTTTGCAATGATTATTCGGGAATTATCTCGGAAACTAAGGGAAATATGGCTATTTTTAAAAATACTCTTTTTTTTGTAAAGAGGCATATGGTCAACAAAATATACTCGTCTTTTTACCTCAGTTATTTACGAATTGATAATTAAAGAAAATGCTATTAATTTTTCCGATCTTCATTGATGAATAATTATGACAAATTACCTGTCTATTTCTAATTTGATGCTCCATTTGTCTTGCCTTCTTTGGAGTTCTCCCAAACAATAAAATTCCACTTGTCAGCCTATCGAGCCTGTGGATTGTCCTCAAATTTTTCAAATTGTACTCTTTTGCCAGGATAAATACGACAGTATTGTGTCGATAACGACCACATGGATGAACCTGCAATCAATCAAGAGAGAAAAAAAAAATTGAAGTTTTACTGTTGAATTCATTGCAAATCACAAATGAACAGGGAGAATTGAAAAAGAGAGAGGAGCAAATTACTGTAATACAATCAGTTATCCGGTGATTGATTGGAGAATGAGTGGAGGTTAATGGCTCTGTGAATTTCACTAAGCTTTGGGGATATAGGATGAGTAATTCTCGGTTCATTTCAATAGTAAAATATTTTCAAAATATCTTTGAAACTACTGCATTTAGTAGAAGGACAGAGTCATTTTTCCCTAAACCCACTCGACTGCGAGATATTCAAAAGGAGAAACGTGAAATCGATATAGTACCTGAGGACTCGTTGCTTCAAGCGATTTGACAGATTTTCATGCAACAAAAAAGAATAAAACATATCGTCGCCTTAGAGTGAAAGGGGCGTAAGTGCCAAAAACACGAAATTCTGGAGTGAAATGGGCGTATGTCCACTTATCACTCCAAAATGTTTTTTATGGCCTCTGGAACATTATTTGAATAATTGAAAAATTTAAATAACAAAGTGGCGTAACTACCAATTCTAAAGTGAAAGGGACGTATCTCCACACTTACTCCCCTTTGTTATTTTCTTTTTAAACGCTATATAATTGTTCAAGTTAAAGTGAAAAGGACGTATCTTCGCACTTACGCCTCTTTGTTTTTATAATTTTTTTTATCGCATGAGAATTTTTGGAGTTACGCCTTTCTGTTTTTAGGATTTTTTTTTTATTTTGGAGTTACGCCCTTTTGTTTTTAGGATTTTTTAGCTTTTGGCACTTACGCCTTTTTGTTTTTGGGATTTTTTTATTTAAACTTTGGCACTTACGCCTTTTTGTTTTTAGGATTTTTTATTTGAATTATAACACTTACGCCTCTTGTTTTTAAAAATAACAAAAGCACGCATGGACTGGAGATACGCTTCTTCGTTATTATTTTTTCCCGATGATTACGTAAACATTCAATGAAAACACTAAAAACAAAGGGGCGTATCTCCGGCACTTACGCCCTTTTGTTATTAGTTTTTTTCTGATAATTAGAAAAAATCAATGAAAAGACTAATAACAAAGGGGCGTATCTCCGGCACTTACGCCCTTTTGTTATTAGTTTTTTTCCGATGGTCGGGGAAAAATTAATGAAAATACTAAAAACAAAGGGGCGTATCTCCGGCACTTACGGCCCTTTGTTATTAGTCAGTGGTACTTACGCCTTTATGTTATTAATTTTTTTTTTTTCACTAATATTGCGTCAAAGGCCTTGGAAAGCCTATTGGAGCAATAATGGTGGAGATACGCCTTTTTGTTATTTTGAAAGAAAAAAATCGGGAAAAATGGCACTTACGCCCCTTTCACTCTAAGGCGACAATATATTTCTCCCTCTGGTGATTCGTGCAATCATCCATCGCTCTATGATCGGCCCAATTCATTGAAAAAATATATTTAAAAAAAAAGGGGGCAAGGGGGAATACGTAATATATGGCTGTATACAGGAAAAGATACGAAATATCCGGGGCGAAATCCGGACACGTAAACAGGAAGATGAGCTACCGTAAATCGTTGTGATACAGCTGTTGTTTCGAGGATGCATTGATTAAACGAATTCGAATGGATCCAATATAGCTAGCAGAAGGCTATATTCATAAAAAAAAAAAGAGAAAAAAAAAATTATCGTTTCCTGTCACAAGGCGTACGAAAAATGAAAAAAAATTGCATAATTTAAAAAGAATTTCGTTAGATTGAATCAGTTTTAAAATTTTTTTAAATGACTATTTAATCTCAAATTTTGAAATTTTCGAGAAATCTTGATTTTTTCTATGCTATATATCGTATTATATGCATATATTCTCATATCAATCAAGAAACATCTTTATTTCACAATTGTGTTAAAGATGTCTCATAAAAGAAAAACATAATCAGTTTTATTTTAATATTTGAGATTTTTACCGTTTTTTTTCAAATTTTTTTGAATTTTTTCAATTTTTTTTTGAAATTTTGAATTTTTTTTTGAAATTTTCTCAAATTAAACTCCGGCAACCTTCCTTTACCAATATACATCATAAAAATCAGTTTTATTTTAATATTTGGGATTTTTACCGTTTTTTTTCAAATTTTTTCAAATTTTTCTGAATTTTTTCAATTTTTTTTTGAAATTTTGAATTTTTTTTCGAAATTTTCTCAAATTAAACTCCGGCAACCTTCCTTTACCAATATACATTATAAAAATCAGTTTTATTTTAATATTTGAGATTTTTACCGTTTTTTTTCCAATTTTTTCAAATTTTTCTGAATTTTTTCAATTTTTTTTTTGAAATTTTGAATTTTTTTTCTCGAAATTTTCTCAAATTAAACTCCGGCAACCTTCCTTTGCCAATATACATTATAAAAATCAGTTTTATTTTAATATTTGAGATTTTTACCGTTTTTTTTCAATTTTTTTCAAATTTATCTGAATTTTTTCAAATTTTTCTGAATTTTTTCAAATTTTTCTGAATTTTTTCAATTTTTTTTCTCGAAATTTTCTCAAATTAAACTCCGGCAACTTTCCTTTGCCAATATACATTATAAAAATCAATTTTATTTTAATATTTGAGATTTTTACCGTTTTTTTTTCATTTTTTTTTCAAATTTTTCTGAATTTTTTCAAATTTTTCTGAATTTTTTCAATTTTTTTTTTGAAATTTTGAATTTTAAAGTTTTCCTCGTAGAGTTTTTTTCGAAGTCCCAAGTGCGAATGTGATACAGTATCAGAAATTGAAAACTGACGAGGGTTAATGGCATGAGATGTACGAAAAGAGAAATCTATGTACAGTACTGGGAAACTTGATTAATTTTTTAAAATGCTTTTTCGTTTTCAATTAAAATATTACTTTTGTTTCAATGAATAATCAATCTGTTGATTTAATTTTATTAGTTAATCAGTTTAAAATGAACGAAGGATTTATTTAATTGAATTAAATTTCACGATTTTTTAAATTTCAAAGTTTAAAACTCATTGGTAGTTAATCGACAAACTCGATTGTGTATTTATCAAATAAATTGAGCCTCGAGTCATAAGAAAAATTTTTATACATTGTAACATAATTTTTTACGCAGCCAAAAAATTTTGAATTTGCATAATTCATTTATGTCACAAGAAAAAATATTTTTTTTCAAAGTCATTCGAAAGGAAATAAACATTTGTTCATTTGTGCATTGGAAAAAAAAAGGAAGATGATTTTCTCACGTAAAAAATTTTTTCATCTTGCTCTCAAGTTTATTCTATTACAAGTTAGCTCGTAAAATAATACAACATACATTGTATACGAGCCTCTATGCGTCAGAGTTTATCAAACGCCTGGGACTTGCTGTGAAAATTCTTTCTTTTTTTTTTCTTTAGAAAAGATTTACTATCTGTGATTTTTTTTCTCCTCTTCATTCTTCATTTTTACTTTCTCTTTCGCTTCATTCTACTTTATTATGTTTTTTTCTTTGCTTTCCCATACGAGACTGGGATAATAATCGTAAGAGAAGAGAATACGGAAGTGGTCCATGAATCGTACTAGCTGGATGTTGGCCAAGTATTTTTATTACTCCAGTCTTTTTTGTCGCACGCGTTTTGTGGTGGTTAATAAATATTACATTTAAATGTGTTTTTTTTTTTTCTTCTAATTTCTGAAAAAAATTAATGAACAATAAATATGCGAGTACAAAGAGATTGAGAATCCCACCAGTTGATTCGTTGACGTAACATTAACTCATTGAATTGATATTTTTATTTCTCTGATTTAAATTAATTGTAGGGTATATTTTAAATATCTCGAGAACGACGAGGTTTGAGGGCAAATGTCAAGATACCTTTTTTGTAGCTCTCAAAATTCTCTACAAATCCGGTCTCTTGACATTTCCCCTCAAAGCCACTCACTTGGAAGATATCTACAAGAGAAAATCCACGTAATATCTTTCCCTCATTTATTCCTCTTCATTATTGTGAAAAAAAAACGTCAGGATAAATTCAACGCTCATTTAAATCATGTTTACGACACAAAGAGTTGTATTATCAGTTGGAAGAATCAAGTAGGATGGACATGAAAAATAAAAACTAGTGTTCGAGATGGATTGCGTAATGTGGCGATCGCTATCGTCGATGCAGTTTGTTTTCCCTCGATGCAATTACTTTCAGTTCTTTTTTTTTTTTCCGTTACATGTTTTTTTTTTCTTTTTCATATATTCTCTTTTTTTTATCTCGTCGTGTTTTTCTCCCCCACTGACTCGTCCAACCGATAACGGATATTTTTTTGCACGTTTTTGTCCTCTCTACTCTCATTCATTTCCCCCCCCTTTTTTTTTTTGCAGCTATGAATATGAATAGGGAATTTATTCTGAATAGAAAGGTGAAATTTATGTATTCCGAAGGTGTTTATCAAGGTGGATAATGAGACCTGGTTAAGTCGTGTGGGTAACGAATCACCGTGACGCTGTGGGATAATATTGTACGCATGTAATTTTGCCTTTCGGTGATGTCAAAAGTGGATCGATTACTCTACGCCACGCGATCCATTTTTCTTTACTGAATTAATTTATATTAATTAATATTTGTTTCGTGTTTGGAAATATTACGCAATTGATGATCGTCGTTGTTATGACGTATTAATTAAACATTAATATTTGAAGTGAAGAATAATATAATAACAGCTCGTTTTGCCCCGATAATTTTCGAGATAATTGATGAAAAGCCAAGTTGAGACAAGAGATCACGAAAAAAAAAGTTTTCAATTATTTTTCTTCCATTGTGTATTCGACCCTGATAAGCCGATAATTCTCATTTGTTTTTCAACCCCGAGGTTTTTTTTTTACCTGAATACCCGTATTACTTCTCCGCTTTTCCTCATTTTTTTTTTTTTTATTTCTCTCAGACATGAATATGGAAATATTTCTGGCAAATATCACAGTCGCACGGATTCTCACAATGACTCCATTTTTATTTTCCTCGTATATATGAAATGTCAGTGTCTCGTTTATCCTAATTAGCAATTCCAGATAGTCCCTCTCTAGTTTTATATAGTTTAAGCCACATTTCGGTCTCTCTTTTGAAAATAATTCTGTCCAACTCGATCTCTCTCGTTCGCTCCTTTTTTTTTTCGACTGCATTTTCCCTTCTTGACGAGATCTCGTTTGTTACGTTGACAAAAAAAAGCCGGAATTTTACAGAGGAAGAGTACGAAAATAGCGCACAAAAAAAAACCCAGAACCGCGACGTACTAACATTGACAATTAATTCTCATGTTTATCATTGTGATAACAATGAGGATGAAATTAAAAAAAAAAAAAAAAATACAAGTGAGTAACTCTAAAGTTATTTAAAATGATAAAAAAAAATATGGAGTAGAAAATTTAATCGCATGCGCGATGTGAAATGAAACCAGAGACTAGTAATGTTGAGTACATGATGAAATAGCCGGATTGATGGCTAAAAAAAAAAAAAAGGCAGAGGCAGAAAATGAAAGAGAAATTACGGAGAAAGGTGGAGGATTTTGCACAAGCGAGTTTGATTGAATAAAAAAAAAAAAAAAAAGTGGAATTGTGAATGATATGTGTTTTAAAATGTGAGAGAGATGAGGCATGAATAGGGAACAAATTAAGGGAGTGTGATGCAAGTGAATTGTAAATATACAGCAGACTCTCGCATCATTGATCTCTTAGAAATGCGGGATAATTTAATGGGAAAGGATAGTATAGCGCCACTAAAGAGGTTGCATGCGTTTTTTTTTTTACATAAGCAAAGCAATGGCACATTTGGCAGTACAGTCCTGGCAGTACACCACTTACAGGGATGGAGGCGGGCTTGTTGACCACGACGACGTCCTCGTCCATGTGTATCACTGTGATCGGCTCCGAGGTGACTGGCACCTCGTGTCTGCAACACACCAATCATAACCAGCTTAAAGTGGCTTTGTTCCCAGTTTTGTTTGTTTGTTTTTTTTTTTTTTTTTTTTTTCATTTGCTCATTTTACAATCATACTTTGAATTTAATAATTTGCTTTTAAGAGAAAAATTTTAGCCTAAATACTACTACAATGCAACTTGTTTTGCTCCATCAGGTCTTGATGAAATAGAAATAGTATATTACGCACCTGGATAGTAAAAATGTCAACATGGTCACAAATTTGCTTCCCGAGCCAAGCAATCGTGCCAAATTGTTGGCCGCATTGACTTTTTTTTCATCCGTGGTGCGTACAATATTTTTCTGCTCAAGGGAGGAAAGTACTGCGTCTCTAAACGAGTGCAGCGAGGATAAAAACGCAGTACCTTACTCTTTTGAGATAGAAAAAAGAGTATCAATCATTAGAATTTTTATTTTATTTCTTATTTATTCACGTAAATAATGGAGGAAAACGGCGAGGTATTATAGCACTTTTCATCGAAAAATTTCCCAAATTCTCTGAATCTATTTCTAATGAGAAAAGAAATTTCCTTGTCTATACTCAATTGAGAATTTGTAATACAGTTTTTTAATGGAAAAAAAAAAAAATAGTAAAAATTCAATGATGAAGAATAAATAATATTTAACTAATTGAATAATTTACCAGCTCAATTTTATGTAAATTTGTTAATAATTAATGATTATTATCATTATTCTTTAATGAAATAATAATTATCAATCTTTATGTATGTAAAATAAATAATTCAACGTATTAATGAGAATTAGCATGTGAAATTGTGAGATAAAATAAACATATAAAAATGAGCACTGAGAAGTGAATCAGGCTTCATATACTGTACCGTGATCGACTGATGGATTCATAGAAAATTACGTAATAACTCTTGTTTTTCATTAATATTTATTTGTGGTGGTGATTTTTTCAAAAATATTACTATTCCTGGCATAAAATTACGAATAAAGTGAAAATCATTCATTTGTTTTTTCAAAATATTTCATCTTTCACCTTACTTTTTTTCTGAATAAATTCGGTTTTCAAAAAAAAAAAAAAAAAAGAAAAGTACAAAAAAACATTTTTTTCAGCCATGAACATCAATTTTCCTCTAATAGCAATTAAATCCCTCATAAATACACGACAAATCTCTAACACCTGAAAACATCACAAAAGACCTCACAAATCCATCGTTAAATTCCTCAGACGAGAAACAATTTGATTGATCTCATAATGAACGTACCGAAACAATTACCATAATCCTCTAAATTCACGTACACACAGAAATCTTCAATTTCACCGATCTATAGCTCGTGATTATTCCTCAACAAATATACAAATTGAATAAGCAAAATAGGATATATCAATTTTGAATATTCGATTAGTTGTATTGTACATTTGTGGAGCAATTGGATCAGCACTGTGTTGTTAACTGAGGGAATATGTTTAGTGATTCATATATGAAACTCTATAACCATCATTATAAACATATTAGTGTAAAATGAAATCCAAAAAGAGAGAGAGAGAGAGGTTCGTCAATTTTAATATCTTTTCAATCCAATTCAAATAATGAGCGATAAAATATATATATATTTTTTTTTCTTCAATTTATTAAGCCACTTGATTGAAGAGATTTTCTTTCGATAATTTTCAACAGATTAGTATGGATTTAAGCGTATTTCATATTTATTTTAGAACCTCTTATTATTTAAGGATGTTCTACAGGTATTTTATCAAAATTTAAAAATGTACGATTTCATTGAAATTTTTTTCCAAGGTTCTCCAAATCATAAAGAAACCGTATGCAAAATTTTGGATTTTTTTCATGCCTGGTTTAAAAGTTATAAATTTTTTAATAACCATTTTTAACATGATTCTTATGGAAAATTCACAAAAGCTTAAGAAACTTTTCGAAAAATTGTTCAAATTTGGTGAAACTTTGGATATAGGTGAGAAATAACCCCCCGCACAATTTGTTCATTTTTATACAACGATTGGGTCAATAATTGGCATTAAAATTAATAAAAATGCTTGAAAAATTGTCGATTTCGCGTAAGTGCTGCCAACTTGTGTCGCCAGAATTCCCTAGAATTCAACGCTTTTTTCCAAATAATTCTCAAACTAATTAAATAAAGGATAAAAAAAATATCTATGAAATGTAATGATAATAATATAATATTTGAACACTGACAGCGTTCCATAATTCCCTGAAAATCATTTTAATGAGGAATTTAAAAAATCATTATTTAATGTTCAGGGATTGGAACACTGACGAAATAACTGCCCCTCTCATGCCGCACAACCCCCGCTTACGGTAGGTATAGAACATCCTTAACTTGATTCTACTTCTTTAATTGAAATACACGAATGCACCGACCAGATACAAAAGATCCCACGTTATTTTACGACAGAGAACAGACGATTCTCACTGTCAGCTTTCGCCCACATACTCGGTACATCCAAAAAAAAAAGAAATGATGATAAAAAAGAATGGGAAATGTGGGAAAAGGGCGAAAACGAAAAAAAAGAAAGGGAAAAAAAAAAATCACGCGGGCAACAAAGCGTCCTCGCACGTACGAGACTCGAATCACCGAGGCGAGAAGGCCATTCTTTTTAAAAACTATCCTACCACACAAGTAGATGAGTCTCTCCTTCCCTCTCAATTTTTTTTCTCCCCTTTTCTAATTTCTCTCATTCGAAATTCTTTCCTATATTTCTTCATTTTTTTTTTTACACTTGTTCTCTTTACTCGCGTCGTACCCCCAGTTTTCATGAATTTAACACGACACATAATCCATGTGATTCGACGTTCCACCCGAGTGATTATACAATTCCCATGTTAAATTTTATCTTTCTCTTTGTTTTTTTTTTTTTTTTTTTTCGAAGAAATAAAAAGAAAATTTAAACTGAAAATTGATGTGCACAGAAAGTTACTGTAATGTATTTCATTCTACTGTGAATTGGAGATAAGGAAATTTTAAATGGAAATTATTTCACTTGAAGTTTCTCGTAGTTGATCGTATTGTTGTGTGTGTGTGTGAACAAACTTGTTATGAAAGCCTTTTGAATTAATCCAGAAAGGCTTGTGTTCATAAATATTAGAGCAAAATACGTTGGGAAATGAGTGCATTTTCGAGAATAATGTCGTTGGATTGAATTAGACTGGTATTAGTGTTATTACAACTTGATAATTTGGTGAAATGAGACAAGTCGATGAGTTGAATGTTAAGGTAAGACTATCGCTCACTTCACCACTAAGCGTGGGGGCAAGGGAGGTTAGGAAAAAATCATTTGGAACAACCAAAGGAGGGAGAAATTGTTCAACCTATAATGCTATTCAGCCTCAATAATTTCTTGCTTTCATATGAAAGCATAATTTAATCCAAATAATTATATCTACTAATATTTTGTTTTTTTTTTCGAAGAACCATTTTTTAAAATTCTGATACGGGCCTGCCTACGCACACTAATGTGCGCGTATACGTATGCGCGCACACTAGAGAATACTCCTGTAGTTGTACACACATACAGAGCGACCGCGTGTACGTACACAGCGGTGCTGGCCTGCCATTAATCGTTTATTTTTTTTTCTCCAAAACTATGGGTCAGAAATAACTGATTTTGGTCTCAAAAAATTCTTAAAAGTGGTGACTATGGACTACAATTTTTTCAGAAGCCCCGTAAATGCCGTTTTTCTTTAAATTTATAATGATTGAATCGCGACTCAATTTACTCGTTTTCTTATGGGAAAAATGCACTTTTTGAAATTCAATATCTCGGATTCCACGGGTCAGAAAATTTTTCACCATGAGGAAAAGTTGTTGGGTTTCCTGTGAAGAATATCTCTGAATTTTTTCAGATTTTTCGTATTTCAAGCCTCTGGTGATAGTCATACCTTAAATTCACCAGTGGACAATTTTTTTCTTGTTTGTAATATTATTAAACATAAAATTTAAACATGTTACCGATCCTGTAGCACTTTGATTACGTTCTAAATCTCATATCCGGAATTAATTCTCGTTAATATTCGTGAATCTCACGCGAGATTAGGTTGGTATATCGATTTTAACATTGGATTACACGTTGATGCGAATTGCGTTTCCGTGCGTTTTTCGTATAAAGAGAAAGAGAGAGAGACAGACAGAAGGAGGGGGGGGGGGGAGGGGAGGGAGTTCAAAAGGGTCGGGAGCGTGGATGAATTACGAGAGGATACGAGGCCGGTTGGCACGCGATCAAGTCAGTCCAATGTGGATAAACGTTTCTCAAGGTGCAGACGAGACCAACAGATTTGCACGATTTTATCGGCAAGTAGGTTTTCAGATAGCTGAGATGGGTCGAGACTAAACGGGCTCGGGATAATAAATCATTCTGTCCTATCCAACTGGTGTGCCCTCGACCCTTCAGGCTAAATCTCACTACATTCGATTTATATCTAACGATTTTTATTTCACACACTCATTTACGGCAAATAAAAATTCATGCACTTGCCATGAAATAAAAGCAAAAAAAATTAGCTATTGAGGCAGTATATAATACCTATTATTCTTATTTAAATTGCCATAATAATATGAATCAATTTAATCGTAAAATTAATTTGATTTTCATTCAAATTCTTGACTATTGATTTTTATGACTCTGTGGAAGAATGCAATAACGCATTGACGTCATTTTTAATTAAAAAGATTGGAGAAATGAAAAACTATAAATATTGCCATTCTCGGGATCACAGATAAAATTCGAGTGCCATCGGATATTGAAAAAGTTTTTCTATTCTCATATTTTTAAAATTGATATTCTCATTAATATTGTTTTGAAAACAAGTGAAGGGCCATAATTTGATAGATTATTTTTGGAATATCCCGAAAATCATGAGGTTTAGGAAAATTTATCAAGAGATTTTTTTTTCTCAAAAATTTAATTCCACAATAAACTACTTTTCATGTCTGACTAAAAAGCACTATCATCACTTGTGACCTCTTTTCCCCTTAAATTTAAGTATAGAAATTGAGGTAAATACATTGAAGAAAAGGAAGAATCAATATTTGCTCTCTCTCTCCCTCTCTCTCTTTCTCTTTCTTCCAGTTCATGATACGAGTTTTCAAGCAGGAATAAACAAAGAATCATCGGCGTGAGCAAGAGAGAATAAAATGAGGAATGGAGGATTTTCCAATGGCTATTGATTGGACAGAATTTCTCTCTGGCTTGCCAATTTCAAAACTCTTCTTCAATCTCCACTTGTTAACCAATCTTCCAGTTTGTGTAAATGCAACCTCACACTGTTGTAAACTGTGTACAAGCCATTCTACACGATGCTTTTATCCGAGATTACCACGACACTATGCACCATTCCTGCTTTATACTATCACACCGAACTGTTCTCTCCTCTAATTGGGTTATCGTAACCAATTTCCTAGCGTTTTACTATGGCAATAGCACCTAACTCTTTCGATTTTCGGAAAAAAAGACCGAATGACCAAATGGTCGTAATAAAAAAGAAGAAGATTTTTGGAAAATGTGTTGAAAATTTGTACAAATCAAAGTATTAATTGAATCACTAAAAATCCCGAGTATTTTGAATATTATTTGTATTATTTAATAGATCTTCATACTACTCGTAAAAGCATCGTATTATCAAACTACGTAATTATCATTTAATGGATTATTCTGTCTTGGAATATCGAGTAGGTTAATGCAATCATTAAAATGTTCATTTCCAAATGAGGAGTACAATTATTGATAACCAATGGTACTTTAATGGCAATACGAAAATTATATTTACCTTTGATATCCCAATATTTTGAGCCAATTCAATTATTATTTCATATAAAATTTAGTGTAATTATCTGTATTTTCCATTCATACAGGATAAAATGGAATATAGTATTATTGAATATATTCCATTTTGCCCCATACCCCGCTCTGATTGAATGATTAACGGATAATTCCGGGTTACAAAAGTAATTTTTTCAAATTTTTGGGAATATTAGTTGATTAATATCGAATTATTTAAATCAATTATACACTAACGATCAAGTTATTTTTGTAGAGACCATTCTCGAAGGTTGAACATTAAATTATTTGCTTGAAGCAAATGGTATCAATAATTCAGTACAAATATTACTAGTATCCCTAGCATGGGGAGTCATTACTGAATTATTCAATTAATGCAGTTTTAATTGAATAAATATTCGTGTTAAATTGAATCTTCATTAGAAAATGCTTCTATAATGCAAGTAATGAATAAATGATGGGTAATTTCAATTAAACTGATATGGTCACCTTAGTAAAAAAAAATGGTCGTGAGCGCACATTTTTAAATTTTTTCATATTACAAATAACAAAAAGTCTTTTTCCTTTTACTTGAATCAATATCTCATGGCCTTTCTTTGCATGACTGGAATAAAAAAATTATGAATAACAAACGGTCGTAAGTGCCACAAATTACTATGTTTTTACTGGTTTTTACTGACAGGAAAAAATGGTGAACCACTTGCTGAGGGAAAGCTTGGGACAAAATAGACATGAGAGGTAAGATGGATACAGTTGAGTTTCTGATGTCTATATTATGAAAAACTCTTGAAATTGATAGAAATATTTGAGATACGTTTTTCCTTGCCATTCCATTGAAAAGCTGAGAAAATTTGCGGTGGAAATCATGTGTCAGAAATGATTTTTTTTGTATTTTTTAGAAATTCAAATGTTTTGGTCAAGGTTTAAAGGCCACCCCCTTTCTATTTTTGAGAAAATTCACTTTTTTCAACATATCTCATACCAGAATGTCATAAAATAAATTTTGCTAGTGGTTTGCGGAGACTTGTTGATTTTCATTCTCAAGTTTTTGTGCATTTTCGATCATTTGTTACCACGGTAACGATATGATTTGATAATTCCATTAAAAAGAACGATGAACAAATGGTGATAGAACGAATAGATTATTCGAAAAATCTATCAATTTAGGGAAAAAAAAATGTTTATTACTTGTTTTACGGTTAGACTCTCTCTCTCGCCCATTTATTTGACTTTACCTCAACAAGTTTTATGCACCTTCCTTCCTCTTTTTCTCTCCACATAGAAGCTCTCAGTTCAAAGCTGTCTCGCGAAAAAAAAAATTCAAAAGAACGACAAGAAAAAGACGTTTGAAGTTGTCCACACGAGTTTCACGTTATACGGCAGCAGTAAAATCGTTTACGACTTCATTTCTGTGCACTAGTGAAATATATATATTTATTTGCTTCAGGTCAAAAGGTTTCACAATTAAATTTGCTCTCAGCCGCAATCTTCTCAAGGAAGAGTCCACTCAAAATTTTTTCAATCGTGCTCATGCATAAGAATTATTATTCTTAATTGCATCAAATTAGTTGATAAATAGGCAAATTAAATCTATTGCCAAAGGTGATAATCTCAGAGCTGGAACATGTTGCACAAGGCTCAATTGATTTCCCAAACGTCCAGGAATGTTGAAGGAGGATGATAGAGTAATTGTGTATGGGTAGTACCTTTGAACAATTTCATATGCTTGATTGCGTTTGAGTTTGAAATCAGTGACTACCACTCTCAATTGAGATTGTTTCGACTGAGATTGGAGAAACTTGATGAAGCTATCGGCCAAATAACTTTGCAGTATCTTTATCGATTTCAGTGAGTTGTTGAAGGGCTTTTCATTGTAGAGGCTGAGATGACAGTCGATTGATCACGTTCATTGCTCATTGTTTTCGAGCTTTTAGTGGGGTAAAATAGTTTCTCTACAGAAAGAGATCCTCTATACAAATTTCCACAAATTACAGTGAAACCTGGATAAGTGGGACCTGGATAAGTGAGAAACCTCTATAAGTAAGACTTTTTCTCAGGACTTACTAGTTCATTTTTCTCATATTTAAAGCTATTTACATTCTCTTAGTATGCGTTAATTCATGCGTATTTAGTACTCGTCGCTTGTTTATTTACAGATTGCCTTATCTTTTCTCTCTATTATGGCACGTTACATGAATATTTTGAACTTTCTAATATTGGCGATAAAACTATATTTGATAAATTCTTTACTATTGAAAAATTGTTGACTGCTGACTGTAATTTAAAACAAACTAAAATGACAAAATTTTATAAGTAAATTGTACGAAATAAAAAAGGAAGAACTACTGTATTTCATTATACAGTATAGTCATGTATATTCTCTATTTCTATTTATTATTCTCTGGCCTTATCTATCTGTGTTTCCCTGTATAAGTGCAGGTTTCACTGTATATGATTTTCAAGATTTTTCCAAATTAATTCATAACCCAAAATTTATAATCCGTCTTCTTTGAAGATTAAAAAAAAATTAACCTGACAGTGAGAAGATAAATAAAAAGAAAAAATCAAGTTAGAAAAAAAAAAAACTATAGATGCGTGTATGTGTGAACTGCATCGAGAGAGATGAATTTACATCAGTGTAAGTGCAAACATATACATGATATGGTGATGCACTGCTGTGCGTTAGTATTTTCGCCATTACGGTAACGCTAATAGCTTTACCCCATGGCTGAAACTCCTATAAACGTCAAGCATAGATTTACGTAATTTTCCGTCAAATTCACGTTCCTGTGAAAAACACATGGTATATTCATAGTGTATGACCTATGTACATGAGCATCGAGTACTCTCCATTTGTTAGTCTCTTCGTTCGGTTCATATGAGAATTAAAAAATTGATTGCACAATTCAGTAATGGAGGGATAAAACAGCCAGAATACATTTTTTTTATTCAATTTTATGCAAAAATAGCTCGGAAATTAAGCGAGATGGGGCAATTTTGTGTTTATTATTTTTTGCAGCACTCGAAATTCTCTACGAGGAATGCCATTTCTCTTAGTTTCTTGAATATCTCCCAAAAATTCTCCCAATTCTTCACTGCTGAATTCAACAATTTTAACACGATATATTTTATATAACAAGGTACTTGAGTGAATATTGCTTTGAGTAAATCAGAATAGTGGTTATTCGAGAAGTTCAGTAATTTTTGCGAGAGCTTTGAATGAAAAAAAATATAATTTGGTTGTTAAAGAAGAGACGAAACAAAATGAATTTTTTTTTCCTGCTCTTCTTTGAGAAATATCTTGGAATCAAAACAAGTTTCTCCGACGAATATTGGATGCTCCATAAGTTACAGAAGTAAGACAAAATAGAGTGCAGATAATACTGTACTACATTCTGCCTCATATTTTCATATTCAATATTTTTTTTCACATGATATTCATAATAATAGTCTATTTAGCTACATATTCTACAACTCCAGTTATCGAAATCTCGCCAAATATTCTAACTCATCACTTAACTTTACGACAGCCTACATATAGGCACAAAGATCCTCGTAATAATTAAACTTTCATGATTCTGCTGACCATGTTGAGTTTGTTTTTTCGTACTTGTCACTCCAAACGTGGATTATTCCTCGAGAATAAATTTATTTTTTATAGTGAATCAAGTCAAGTCAATTAGGTAGCGATAACCCTATGTCGCTGAAGCTAGCTGTGAAAATATCCGTAGAATTTTTGCGCGCTTTGGGCCTCATGTCAATGATGAGACCCTCAGCATTGACTCGATTTCATTGATTTAAGGGTATTTCTCGTAATGAAAAACGTTCACCTCCGTTTTTATTCAAAAAGATTTTATAAAATAGGAAAAACGAGATTGGCTGACAAAAAAATCGATTTTTTTATGTATCTCAGATCAACGTACTGGAAAGACTGTGAAGGATTTTAATAAGTCCGGTCCTATGGCGAATTGGGAGACGATCCTTTTTAGGGTGAAGGAAAAAAGAGTTTGGAAACCCTTAGAACTGGAAATTTGAGGGACGGCATATCAAGAGGAAAGATTAAATTTTTTTAAGTTTAAAGTTTCCAATTTTTTGCATATTTTTTTTTTTATAAGTCCGGTCCTATGGCGAATTGAGAGACGATCCTTTTTAGGGTGAAGGACAAAGGTGTTTGGAAACTCTCAGAACTGGAAATTTAAGGGACGTCATATTGAGAGGAAAGATTAAATTTTTTTAAGTTTAAAATTTCCAATTTTTTGCATATTTTTTTTATAAGTCCGGTCCTATGGCGAATTGAGAGATGATCCTTTTCAGGGTGAAGGACAAAAGCGTTTGGAAACCCTTAGAACTGGAAATTTGAGGGACGCTATATTGAGAGGAAAGATTAAATTTTTTTAAGTTTAAAATTTCTCATTTTTTTTCATAGGTCCAGCCCTATGGTGAAATGAGAGATGATTCTTTTTATGGTGCAAAACGATCATATTGGGGAGCCCTCGGAATCGGAAATTTGGGAGGCGAAAAAAAAATACGCAAAAAATGAGAAATTTTAAACCTAAAAAAATTCCATCTTCCCCCCAAATATGACGTCCTTCAAATTTCCGGTTCCAAAGGCTTCCCAATATCATCATCTTGCGCTAAAAAAAAAATCGGCTCCCAATTCGCTATAGGGACTGTCTCATAAAATTAATCCTTCACAGTCTCTCCAATACGTTAACCTAAGATACATAAAAACATCGATTTTTTTGGCAGCCAATCTTGTTTTTTCTATTTTATAAAATCTCTTCAAATAAAATACAAACGGTTTTTATAATGAGAAATACCCTTGAATCAGTGAAAATTAATAAATGCTGTAGGTCTCATGATTGACATGAGGCCCAAAACGCGCAAAAATTCTACGGATATTTTCACGGCTAGCTTCAGCGACATGATAACCCTCTAACTATTCAGTCAAGACCTTAACCCTACTTATATTGAATTGGAATTAGCTCCAAGTATATGTGACTCGAATTAATTCACTAGTTCTTCGAATAATGTGGGTCATCTTTCCTCTTCTCGGTCATTCTTACTTCTGTTCTGCTCTTCTTGGAAAGAAAATTGAAAAGAAAACAAGCAGGCGTTAACTCATTGTGGGTTATTTGAATTCTTAGATTTAATATTCTGCCAATACAATTGGCAGTAGGCTTCCGAATGGAATTTTCAATCTCTAATCCAATAATGACCATTTTAATTAACATGAATTAAATAATTTCTGAATTTGATGATTCAACTTTTCAATGTTCTCATCATCATATCAGGATGAAAATGGTCTCATTTTATTCGGAAAATTATATATTTTATTATCATGAAATAAAAACAATATGTGTTTTTGGGAAAAAATTGAGAAAAATTTACATTTCCGATTTTTTATAAAAAAGTTATTTTTTTTCAAAATAAAAATAAATACTTGACCAATCAATTGGGAATCTAGAGAGTTCATTTCTTTCATTATAACGAATTTTTTAAGTTCAAGCTGGTGCAAATCCGTCGCGTAGTTTTTGAGAAATACGCCTTTAAAGGAAAATCATTTTTTGCAAATATCTCAGAAACTGCTGGACGTATTTCGCCTAGTTTCAATAGCACTCTGTACCTTCATCAGATATACAAACTGACGAAATTTGAAGTCTCTATCTCAAATACTTATCGAGTTATCGTTCTGCTAAAATATGAACTGAAAATCACTAAAATTGAAATAATTCCCAAAACTAAGAATCAGAGAAAAATTCGACAACAGTCAAAAATGTGAGTTTTAATGAGATGAATATCATAGCCGAAACTGGGCGTTACCAATTAATTTTTCATCGAGAAAATTCAAAAAAACGCTTTTTTGAAAATTCGATTTTTCTCGGAAACTATTCAACCGATTTCGCTGAAATTTTTATGACAGTATTGTGCAGTTTGTAGTCATATTCCGATGAAATCTCGAAATCGAAAAATCCGATGAAAACAATGCTTCCATTCGGAAGCAAAAGAGGTGAAAAAACAGTAAAAGTAGATGAAGAGAATGGGAGTGATACAAAAAGCCGAGTTACGTTTCGAAGCTTAGCCTTATAACCCAACTATTTTTTTCTCCAAAATGTACTTTGTTAGGATTATTATTAATATGTCTTTATTCGAACCTAATTGAATTACTCGCATTGATACTACTATCTAATATCAAGGATTTCATTAACTATTAGGTTCGAGAGAAAATGTTAGAAAAATTCCTTTTTAGCCCTCTTGATATAGCTTTAGAAGATCTCTGAATCCTGAATTCCAAGCATTTCCATTTTCTTTCCCTCTACTTTTCAATATTAATTTAATATCTCCCCATCAGTTGTTTGATTGATCAAAGAAATGAAAGAAAATATAAGTAGATTTCCTTAAAGATCTCCATCTCTGTTTGTCTTTTAATTTTCTTCAATTACGTTATCTTGATCAAAGCAGAGCTTTAATTTACCTGTCCTATCCAAGAATTCCTTCTTTTTTCCTCCCCCCCCAAAAAAATTTGTTTCTTTTAATTTTTCTCTCATCTCAGTCTTTTGACCGTCGATTTATCAAACTCCCTGATATGCAATCACTCGACTCGAACATTGTGAGTGCAAAATTTTATATAATGCAGCAATTCACTCAATAAAATTGCCTTGTACGCTCACATGAATGCGAGTTTATTGCTCATATTTCAAAATTAAGAAAAAAATCCAAATTCACTGGATTTTGCATGCATTTACTGTTTGTACACGTCTTTACTGAATAATAATAATAATTATTATTATTATTATTATTGAAGACTAGAAGAGGGCAGGTAAATTTAACTTGGAATTTTTCCGTGAGAACTTGGGTATAAGAATATTTTAACCGGGATTAAGAGAGAACAGGAGTTTTTTTAAAAAATATTACTTGTGTATGAAATTTCACTCGAGAATTTTCTTTTTCGTTGAAAATTGTCTGTACGACTTCAACTTAATTTGTCCCCAGAATTTTTTTTGACGCTTTATTTTTTTCCTCGTTAAAAATGCAAGAGGAAAGGAAGGAGGGGAAGGGGGGGGGGGGGGGGTTAAGAGAATAGAGCATAGCCTTGGGAAAAAAATTTAATCTTTATGTATTGGGATTAGGAGTGAATAACTTGTGGTTTTAACCCAGTTGTGTTTGGTTAAGCTGCAAGATTCTACTGCATTGCAATTTGTCTTGAAGATGCATTTTTTTCAGTGCAGTATTAATTTAATCGCTTGATGGCTTCTGAAAATCGACAAGTTTGAATTTGAGGGGAAAAATTATAGGGCCTTTTTTTTCTTGGTATAGGGAACTCAATTCTCTACTGAAGATGTCTCTTGAGATTTTTCCCTAAACCCAATACTTTTACTGAGATCTACGCAGTTTAAATCTAGAAGAGGCTAAGATATAAAGGAAAATGGATTTTATCTGGGAGCCTGGTCCTATGCAAAATAAATGGGACTAACCTGATGCGATTTATTCTGTTTGCTTCGTGAAAACAAGACTGCTTGTTGGGCGTTAGGTGTTGGCGGGCAAGCAACAGTTTGAAGAGAGCAGAGTTTGAGAGGAAATAAAAAAAATGAAAAAACGGATAAATGTTTGGATAAAATTCTCATCTTTGTTTGTTTCTTGTTCCTTTTTCAATTTTTTTTTTTTTTTCAAACGTAGACTTGGCAAGTTCTAGACATTTTTATTTCAATGAGAAATTGTAATTCTTTCAAGTTGAGAATTGACATGAACCTTGTGACACCAGTTACTCACGTTATTTCTGAAATTATTGCAATTTTACTCGAAAAATTTCACCGAAAAAGAATGGCTCATAATGTACTAATACACAAGGGTGGCTGGAGTGGAAATGGATTCGAGTATAGTATAGGAGAAAGTGGGGCAAAATGGACATCAGGGGTAAAATGGACACATCTGAATTTTTAAGCAAATATCATGGAAAACTCTTGAAATTAATAGATATATTGGCGGTAGATTGTTTTTGATGATTTCATTGGAAAGCTGAGGAAATTTTAGGCGAGAAACAAGTTCCAGAATTAATTTCTTTGAATTTTTGGCGATTTTGACTTTTTTGAGCCCCTTAGAAGGGTAAAACCCTTTCTATTTTTGAAAATTTTCAGTTTTTTGAGAATATCTTCGGTTCTATTTGTCGTAGCGTAAAAATTCCGATGGGAGGTGAAAGGTGAGATCATTTGCCATCGATTCATAGGGTTTTCAATTTAAAAATATCGATTTTTAAGGTATTTATGGGCATTTTTGTGAAACAGTTTTTGGCCTATAACTATCCCAAAAATTGATATTTTTGAAGTCAAAACCCCATAAATCGATGGGAAATGAGCTCACCTTTCATTTAATACCAACCAAAAATTGCTACAACAAATAGAAACAGAGATATTTGCGAAAAACTGAAAATTTTCAAAGAAGGAAAGGCGTTTTACCCCTCAAAAATGCCGAAAAATATCGAATTTTCAAAAAAATCTAAAAAAATACATTTGACACTCTTTTTTCTGCTAAAATTTCCTCAGCTTTTCAATAGAATTATCAGAAAAAATCCATCTCTAACCGTTTCATTACAGTGTCCATTTTGCCCCACTCTCCCCTATATCCTGATAAATTTTGCCCTACTATCATATCACCGTTTGTGCGAGATATTAGAAACAATCTTTTACTAATAAAAAAAAAAAAAAAAAAAAAAGAAACAATCTTTTGCCATTTTTTTTGTCAAGCTCCTCTACAATTTAATTGCATAATCTATTATAATTTTTCAAGTATATATTCTATTTGTTGATTTTCATTATAATCTCGAAAAAAGAAAGGTCTTATTGTAAATACTAAATGTGGGAGCTTTGGCTTCTCATACCTGTGAACAACGTTGGCAAGGAGATCATTGTGCCGCAATCTGTAGTCAACATCGACCCTCTGGTAATTGACCGTAAGAGTACCAGCTCGAATGCATCTCTCGTATTCCTCAGCTGGATGAGCACGAAATTCACGGGCAAACACCTCGAGAATTTTCTCACCAACCCAACGACCCTTTGTAAAAGTTGTAAATGTGAAGTAGTATGGATAAACCTTTCGGAGTCCTGAAAGAAAATAATAAAAATTTAAATTGATTTTTATATTTATAATCGGGTTTTTCCTCGATAAAAATACACATTAAAGAGAAATTATAAGCAGATTTCACAAAAAATCAGTTTATGCCAAATGAGTACCATAAAAATAGATGATTTTTCCGTTAAAACTATATAGATCGATTGACAAATAATCTTTCCTTGCATTAAAAATTGATCCCAAGTTGCTATGACGAATACAACAGAGAATAATATAATTCCTAAAAAAGTAAACTTTAAACGGAAATTTCAGCGGCTTCTCAAGCTGAAATTATCGAGAAAATCTTATGCAAAAAATGATAATAGAAGAAATATAATTTTTTTTTGAAAATGCTTTATAGATTTTCAGTCAAGTAGAAAACGTGCCAAGTGAGCCTTAAAGAGGGCGTCTATGTGAATGAATACATTGCTTGACTAGAGTAGTTTTTCGAGTAGGCATCTATGAGTAAGAATAAGAAGAGGCTCAACTGGGGGGCTCTTCCGTGGTCTCACGAGACAATGCCACTCGTTTCTTGGAAAACGAGCTAGCCTTGCAAGCACATAGCACATTCTGTTATACACATTCACTTGTATACATGTTCAAGAGACGAGAGAACGAGCAAAAGTAGAGAAGATTTTTGAGGACCAGTTGGAGAACTTTCAGTTGAAAACTCCAGATGCGAAATACCTGCTTTTAGCCTTTCTTTCACCCGTAACTCTTTTCTCTTATTCAACAACCCACTCCAACAACTACTGGCTTGCATGAAATCCCAACTGAATTCCGTGGTAAAGTCTGTGGAATTAGATTCTCTGTATGGAATTTTTTTCGTTTATTTCAATGAGAAATACAAAATATCGAGATAAAAAAACAATGTTAATATCTTGGAAACTAAGCAAGAGTCTTTGGAAAAGAGATTTCAGCAAACATAGCCATCTCTCTATAAACGTGGAGATATTTTCAAAACAAGCAGGCGTTAACTCCTTGTGGGTTATTTGAATTCTTAGATTTAATATTCTGCCAATACAATTGGCAGTAGGCTTCCGAATGGAATTTTCAATCTCTAATTCAATAATGACCATTTTAATCAACATGAATTAAATAATTTCTGAATTTGATGATTCAACTTTTCAATGTTCTCATCATCATATCAGGATGAAAATGGTCTCATTTTATTCGGAAAATTATATATTTTATTATCATGAAATAAAAACAATATGTGTTCTTGGGAAAAAATTGAGAAAAATTTACATTTCCGATTTTTTATAAAAAAGTTATTTTTTTTTCAAAATAAAAATAAATACTTGACCAATCAATTGGGAATCTAGAGAGTTCATTCCTTCCATTATAACGAATTTTTTAAGTACAAGCTGGTGCAAATCCGTCGCGTAGTTTTTGAGAAATACGCCTTTAAAGAAAAATCATTTTTTGCAAATATCTCAGAAACGGCTGGACGTATTTCGCCTAGTTTCAATAGCACTCTGTACCTTCATCAGATATACAAACTGACAAAATTTGAAGTCTCTATCTCAAATACTTATCGAGATATCGTTCCGCTAAAATATGAACTGAAAATCACTAAAATTGAAATAATTCCCAAAACTAAGAATCAGAGAAAAATTCGACAACAGTCAAAAATGTGAGTTTTAATGAGATGAATATCATAGCCCAAACTGGGCGCTACCAATTAATTTTTCATCGAGAAAATTCAAAAAAACGCTTTTTTGAAAATTCTATTTTTCTCGGAAACTATTCAACCGATTTCGCTGAAATTTTTATGACAGTATTGTGCACGCAGAGGAAAAATACAGTCAAATTTTGAGAGGGCTAAGTATAGCCGTTCCGGAGAAAATGACGATACATGGCAATACACTCAGACACACACAGTCACACACATACAGACATGCTTTAAAAATATGATTTTTCGACGTTTTGGAACATTTGTAGTCATATTCCGATGGAATCTCGAAATTGAAAAATCCGACGAAAACAATGCTTCCATTCGGAAGCAAAAAAGAGGACAAACGAAATTAAGCGTTAAAAAAGCGAGAGTAATGGCGAGTTTCGTTGAATAATTTTTGTGTCTCAATCTTTTAATAAACACAACAATTATTCCTGCGTCAATTAAAAAAATGACACAGGCATTTACCTCAGTTTTTGCATGTACCTCACTCGGTTTTTCATTAACGCTTTTAGCGAGACGAATTCACGCGTCCGTTACAGGCATGTTAATTTTTTCCAGTTTAAATCGATTTTTTTCCCCCTCTTTTCAATTGAGAATTGAAACTGGAGCTTTGATTAACAATAGCATGTTTGATGCGCAATAGTGACATTGAGACTGTGTGTGAATTTGAAAGGAATTTTGAAGTGATAGATTGAGAGAGAAAAAGAGAAAAAAAATTGATTATTTACAGAATTTTATTGAATGAAATAATATTTAAATAAGATTCGGAATTTCTCTCAACAGTTCAACACTCGATATTCATTTTGAAATCAAAATTAAATGAGAGAGGCTCGGAGAACTCTGAAATTCGTTCAGTTCCTCTTCAATTCCCTCGATTTTCCCATCAACTACCAGAAACTAGACAAAAATTGAAGAAAAACCAAACTAAAAACTTCCGGTTATCGATTATTTTGTCGAAACAAGAATCATGTGGACGATGGGACAAATGCTTTGGAACTTTCAACGACGAATTTCCGGTGAACTCGTTCAATTCTAGTGCCACGGACGTGTAATTGGTAAAAAAGACAACACAAATAGAGGAAAAAATGAGTAAAACCAAAGTAATTAGTCTGGTGATTTGTTTGAATCAGAGTTGATTTTTTTTCGGAATTTTCATCCAAGATGAGAAATTGTTTCGAAAATTCCTTGAATAAGAAAATTTAAAAACGTCAATATTTTATGAAGACTTGAATGGAAAATTTCAACATTTCAACGGAAAAAAGGAAATCTGTAACACTGAAATTCACTCATTCAATTCCAATAAGCTCACGCTTATCGTTACGAAATTTATGCAGCTCAATCCGGTGGTTGGTTAAGCTGTTGAGCTATTGCACCTACAAGTGGATAGAATTACTGTTTAACTTGGCAAATACAACTGAATTTTCCCCACAAATTGGTGAACCAAACAATTCTATCCCTGAATTTTCACTCTCGAATTCTTTCTCGAATGCTTAATTCTTCAGTTATTCATTGTACGTGAGGAAAATCCCTGACTTGTTGTGAGCATTGAGAAAATTCAATTGGATTGGGCGCATTGAAATGTAACTTATTTCCTCCTATTCTCTACACTGACAAACATTTGTGTTTATTTTATTAACAGGGAATGACGTTTTGCTGCGGTTTTTTACTTGTTTTAAGGGGGGAGTAAGGGTTTACGCGTGGAAAAAAAAACACTTTTTTTACGATTTTTTTTTAGACGTATAGATTAAGCAGATTTATTGAAACCTTTTGAACATTATTAAGCATGAATTGAACAACATTGAAGAATTTTTTTATGCAAAAATATCCACTAACAACGGAGCTTTTCCAAGAACGTTTCTTTGAAATAGACGATTTGCGGTGATCACTGTATCTCAGCTGGAAATTATCAGAAATAAAAATCCATTGAAATTTAGTCAAAGTATCATTAAATCCTCCCCCCAAACGTTCTCTGATTATTTTTTTTTTTACATTAAAGGGATTTTCCACCAAAATTGTGCCACAAAATGGCGCAATTTTTGGTAAAAAATAGCAGTTTTTACTTTAAATGATCACCAAAAATTGAAAAATGAAAGAAAAAATAATCAGAGAACATTGGGGGGGGGGAGGATTTAATGATAGTTTGACTAAATTTCAATGGATTTTTATTTCTGATAATTTCCAGCTGAGATACAGTGATTACCGCAAATCGTTTATTTCAATAGACGTTCTCAGAAAAGCTCCGTTACCGGATTGTTTGTGGATATTTTCGTATAAAAAAATTACTTCATGTTATTGAATCCATACCTAATAATGTTCAAAAGGTTTCAATAAAGTTGCTCAATCCATACGTCTAAAAAAAAATCGTAAAAAAAGGTTTTTTTTTTCACGTGTAGCCCTTACCCCCCCCCCCTTAATAAAAAAAGATGAGAGAAAATTCAGTAGTAAAAACTGAGGAACATTTATAGCTTGTTTCAACTGCGAATTTTATGGACCAGCCAATGATGGAATATTCACTCGAACAACTCCAATATTGATTGCGTTCAGATATGAATTTTTGTATTCACAAAAATTGTTCGAGTTTTCAATAGAAAAACGGAGTAATGGGTTATTTTTTGTTTTACAGAGAATCATAAAATTATCTCAAAAAAAGCCTTCTTGATTATTCCTCTGTTTCTAACGGTTTGTCCAGGACAACCCAAGCAAGATGAAATTATTTTCAAGACAGAAATTCTATCCTCTGGATTTAGTTTCGCCTTGAATTTACCTCATTTTAGCCACTCTAGGAGCTTTAAACTTGACGACTATTTTCACTACGGCTATTGTCATGTTAATACGCTGAGGAAATGTCATTTGAAAACATCTGAGCTTCAGTGCTTTGCAATTATTTTTTTTCTTCTTTTATCATGATTTGACGAGCACACTGCACGTATCTAATTTTATTTATGTTTGTAAATAGCGCTGTGCGATTCCTGAATTTTTGCATTATTTACCTGATGAGAGCTTTGAAAAATAACGATTTTCCGTCAAAAATGGCTTCTGCTTTCTTGATTATTCTTCCCTACTTTTTTATTGCATTTAATTCTAGCCTCTGACAAAGATCTCGGGAACGTTGTTGGATTAACGTCTCGTGTTTAGAATTTTCGAGTAGAGGAACGTAAAATCTATGGCACCTCTTCTATAAAATGATTTTTCATTATGTGAATATTGAAAATTCTTCTTTTCCAGTGAAAATTATAAGCAAGAGGAAAAAATGTTTAAGGATATCCTAGTGGTTCGGGCAATCTATTTTTCCTTCTCAATTTTGGTCACTTTCGATAGAATAGCATGAGTAGATTTTTTTAAAATTTTGTTTACCCCATGTTACCGGACAAATAAGACCAAAATTAATTTTTGAAAATAATTAAATTAACATGGAAACTCCATAAGCGAGGCTCAGTTTCAGTTTCACTGCAAAAATTCATGGTCACAGACCTATTTTTTCTTTATATAACCTTATATGTTTTTTGTTCGTCAGAATGTCTATTTTTTTTTTGAAATCGTGAAAAATGTATGTTACCGGACATATAGTGACGATTAATTCAATTGATTGCATGAAAACATCAATGGCGGCCATATTGGTATTTGAAATCTGAGAATCCTCCAATCCCAGTCCTCGATGCTGGGACAGCGTGAGTCAAATGCGGAACAATATTGAATATTCATAATATTATTTATTTACAATTCATCATCTCGGACATCGTTCTAGTATCGGTAAAATGTTGAAAAATCGAAATAGTTATAGTAATTATAATAACTAAGAGGAAAAAAAAAAAAAGTCGATCATTTGAACCTGCGACTATGATATCCTTAAGATGAGATATTTCGATGATTCCATTGACAAGTTGATGAAATTCATTCAAAGATCAAAAGAATATTGATCGGTTTTGAGGAAAAAAAAAAAATTTCCGTTGGGAAAATGAGGAAGAAAGAGAAATTAAGTGATAAACAATAAATGGAAGCAGACATCCAGACGCAACTGAATGAAAAATGGAAATCAAGAGCATTTTCGTTGATGTGAAATCACTTACACATGCACACGCACACACATACATATGAATTGACAACGGACTTCCCTGTAGCGCTGATATCCGCACCTCGATTCTCGGGTGTCGACTATGAAATTCATACGCGTTGGCGAGAAGGGAGTTCACTGAATATTTGACATGGGATTTGACAAGCTCGTGTCCTTGTCTGTATGAGAGTTTATTCTATCTGTGTACATTGCATGTATAGATAGATATATGCATAGAGAACCCTGGGCTTGTCCGAGAGGAATACAGATCGTCTGTCATGTTAACAGTGACTTTTTCCACTCGATATTGTCTATTTTCAAGAGAATGAAAAAAAAGGAAGAAAGAAAAACGATATCTCTTTTCAGTGAGTCTGAGAATTTTATTTGATTTAAAGGCTTCAACGTTTCAGTGGTGTACTTTCAGAAACGTGAAATTGTTCGGTAACTCGGGGCAAAATTAAATTCAATCCAAAGTTTTTTTTTTTTTTTTAATAATTCACATTTACGGGAAAAAAAATTTGCAACGCTCTGTTTTTTCATCCACTTGCATGTCAGTATATGCCCAACTGAAAATTATTCTTCTTCATTTAATTTCGATTCTTCAAATCACTGCAATTTTCCTCGTAATGTTCTAGAGTTTTTATTGGACAGCCAACAAGAACAAAAAAACTTGAATTTTCACCGCAACAATTTTTTTCAATTGGAGAAAAATCCGCACTCATAGACACCAGATGCTCTTCTCTCCACTGAATATTCCTTCGTAGACTTGTACAGTTGTCGCACTTTTCCCTCGAGTCGCTCCGAGGCTTTTACAATGCCTTCTTTCTCTATCTCTCTCTATCTCGCTCGCTTGCAGTAGTGTCTACTGGTCTTAGTGTACGAGTTGCCCTCGAGCGACACAATTTTTCTGGTAGAGAACTGTGAGAGATAAAACGAAGAAGAAAATTTTTTTTTCTCAGTTTGCTGAGGCGGACAGAAAGAGAGAAATAGAAGAGACCAGGAGAAAAAAAGAACGAGCAAATGGGGGATATTACTTTTACTTTCATGTATGAGAGGACTCTGATGTCTTACTTTCGACGAGTTTGTGAATAAAAACGAATAGGAGTTTTTTCTTTGACTTCCACTGCATCAAGTCTTCCTGGATGACGTCATGACTTGATTACACAGGGAATAAAGTGAAATAAAATACTGCGATAATAGGATGAAAAAGACTTTGTTTCAAATAGGAAAAAAAAAAAAAAAATAGAAGCAAAGTAGAAAAAGTTGGTATTTATGTGGTAAAAACTTTCGGAAAAGCTGCTTTTTGCTTTAAAAACATTTGCAAATATTAAACTCTCTGGTTTCTTTCCCATTCTGTTTATTCAATTTTTCCTTGATTTTCTGGAAAACTGGGAGATATAGATGAAAAATTTATGGGGCTTGATTTGCAAAGAATTTCAATGATTAAGTGAAAGGATCCCTGATAGTTTTCAAGATAGTCGCAAAATACGAGTGATGAAGACGAAAATTAGATTAAAATTGTATTCAGTTGATTTTGCCGATATCTACTATTGGCTTTAAATTAAAATAGAAAGAGACCTTATTTTTGATGAGACATTTGAAGTTTTTAAATGAAAATGTCCTGACATTTTTTTTTCAGATATTGGATGATTTAATTTTGAAATTGAAAAATCCATAACCCCTCGATAGAATGTCTTCAGGGAATTGAAAGAGAAAAAAAGAGATTAGAATGAGAAAAAAAAATTAAGAATAATGGATGAACTCAGTGGGATTTCTTTCTCATCCATGGTACTTCATTCTCCACAATTTACTCCCTCCTCCAGAAAAAAACCCCATGTTTTGGAGCAGTTGAGTTCTACGTGATTCAAATCTAGATCTGATCCCATCTAAGCTTTTCCACCAGCATTGGCTGTTACGAGTCATGAAGACCGTATCCGCTTTCACTACCACTACTACCGCCAACTATTCACTGAAACCGCACCTTAGCGGGATATCTGGCCGTCTATACCCCTCCTCTTTTTGGCTTGTGTTATCGAACCGCAGAAATCCCAGGGCCAAACGGTAATTTGGACGATGCCAACAGAGCTTTCTCAGACGAGAAATCACTGGGTTTGCTCGTGCTGTGTGTACTTCTTATTCATCGACCTTCTCCACTTGCCACTCGGCCTCCCTCCTGTCCCTCATCCCCAATTCTGGCTTCTTGGTGGCTCTGTACGCCGTGATATAAATGCTCATCGTTCGTTTTACCTATATCGAAGAAAATTAGCTGAAATCAATGTTTACAGATATACCAGCTGTTACGTACTGAAACACGTAATTAATATTAAAATAGGAATTGAAATGGGTTTTTTTCCCAACGTTATTGCTTATACCGCCGTTTAAGGGTTTTTCCCCAAGTCCCGTTTCTTTTAAGGGTTTTTCCGATCCTTTTCTTTACACCAAACCAAAAATTCCCCAATATTTCTGAAATTCTCTCGACAGCTGCAACTTTATTGCACGGAGCACAGTTTTTCTAATCTCCCCCCAATAAAACCAGACGTTCCTCGACAAAATTAATATTGAATATTTTGTCTCCTTTTTCTTAAGTCTTTCATGGCTTAATTACCTGAATTTCGTGTTTTTCCTTCTTTAAATCTTTTTATTGCCATAATCCCTTTTCAGCTGGACAAAACTCTACCCAAACAACCCGATGTCTTCCTACCTGAAGGGCTTGACATGAAAACCACCACCCACTTCGGATCTATCACCTGATTCGTCACTCAGTTCCCCCTCTTACCCTCTCCTAGACTTCACATCTTATTCCCAAATTAATATTTAAGGAGATACTTTATATTTTTTAATTGACTTCCCAACCGAGACTCAAGACAGTCAGAAGTAACGCGTTTGTATTATTCAAAAGTGAACTTCAACTCAGAGTTCACAACAAAAATATATAGAACATTGTAATATCTTCAATTCATAGTTGACATTATCTCGAAATTCATATTCAAGAGTATTTTTAATCAGTAACAATTGAAAACTATGTGTAAATAATTATCATTTGAAATAAATAAAGTGTGTGTTTAATAAAATCTTGAACTTTAATCCGAATCTAGTAAAAACATCTCTCTAGAAACCAGTCACACAAAATTAACTTGGCGTGTGACAGTCCGCATTGAATTCTCCCTCTTCCACTGAGGCACCGGCCTTACAACCCGAGTGTTACAATAGAGTTCATTGACGGCACACCAGCTCAAGGCTCAAGCAGCAAGAGGTCATTTGACAAGAGAAGCTGTAATCGAAACGTTCAAAGTTTACTCGCATCCCATATCTAATCGCCCATTTTTCTAATCAAGACTGATTCATACTTATATACACGGACTAACTACTAAACGATGCCACACGATTTGACTCGTTGTTTCCTCGAATGGTATTAATAGGTCTTTGTTTCGTTGGAAATTCTCAGTCCTCCCACCAATTTCCATTAAAACAAGCGGTACGCCACGTAGTTCAGGCATACGTGAACAAACGAAACGATGTATGATGGCGAGGAACTAGGGGGGTGGTAGAAAAGTGAATGGTGGATAGATGGTGAGCATCTATTATTTGAAATGTAGAGCAGATATTGGATACCGATACTTTGTGCAGTTTCTGAATGTTCGATAGAAACGCACGAGGGATGAAAATCCAACTCGTATATTTTCCATTCCCAGTCTTTTCCTTTCTTTTCTTCATCGTAGTACATTGTATTATAGCTTCAGTACTCAATACACAATGTTTAAATAAATATGATAGACATTATCATCTGCGTTTATCTCTCAACACAATTTCACATACAGTTTGTTCAGAAATGTACAGTATTGTTTGATTGACACTTCATTTAATAGTAATGTATATTCTACTTCGTTTGAAGATATTAAAATAGAATCGATTAATTTATATGTCCATGTGATTGATGCTTTTCATGATTTTGAATTTTCTAGAAATAGTTTTAGGGAAAATGCAATTATGAGGAATTCATGATGTTGAAAAATGGAAGAAAGCTTTCGGCAGGAGAATTAATATTTATCGGGTGTAGAGGTAGGGTAAAATGGGAATTCTGGTAATAGGATTGGATATGAGATTCTCTGAATGGTTTTATTGACAAGTTGAGAAAATTTTTAATACAAAACATTCATTGGGATGGATTTTTTTTTTTTGTAAATTCCACTTGACTCATTTCCCGAATACCTCGCAAACCCCAAAGGTTAAAGGAAATTTATCCTAAAATCTTGTCGATAGCTTTTGAAAAATGCTTTACAAAAAAGCTCTTTTGACATTTTCCCCTGTGAACCGATTCTATGCAGAGTTAACCTCAATACACGTCCAATTTTCCAGAAGCTCTGAAATTTAAATCCTAAATTTCTCCTAAAAATAATAAAAAAATGACCTGAACCTACAACTCATTCCTCCTGCCTGACGTGACATGCATTTAACCCCCCTCCTCCTTCTGAAAAATTCATTGCAATTGATTTTGAAAAAATCTGAATAATTGAACAATCGAAATTTCTCACCATTCCTATCCACTTGAATCTCGATAAATTTTCAAATATAAAAATTATTCTCTTCAATTTTTCATTTATGATTCCCCGTCTCCTTTATAATGCAGGCGATAGGTAATTGAGATGAATTCGGCAAATCAATAAAGTACAGGCGAATTGAAGGCAAGTATGAAATACAAACCGCACTCGTGGCCGAATCCAATCACCAATCGGGCTGAATGAAAAATTGAAGGAGTAGGTGAAAAAAAAATGTAAAAAAAAAGTAAATAAATAAATAGTGAATTGAAAGTGCAACTGCAGTAAACACGGACGACACAATAAGAGAATAAAAGAGGTTGAAATTATATATATGTATATACCTATATATGGGAATTGATGAAGAGTGTGTGGAAAGAGAATAAAATAAAAGTTGAACTCACCATTCTCAACGTAATAGCTGGTCTCGTTGTACCGCTCGTCTGTGAATCCTGGTCTCTTCGCTTTCAGTGCTTTTGTTTCCAATTTCGCCTGTAACAAGAGAGATAGTTGGTAGTTGTACTCGATCGAGTATTGAAGAGTGTCCAATAGATTATATAATGATTGTGGAGAAAATTTTAAATTCAAATACAAGTAAACAAGTGATTGAAATTTCAAAAATTTGATTTTTTTTCTGCAGTTTCGGGAGGGAAAAAAAATTGATGATTAGGAAGGTTATTGAGCGTCAATTAATTTGTTGCTTGTTACTTGAAAAAATCCAACTTGAAGAGAATTTTAATGAACAATAAATAATATTCATTCTCATTTCCACTACCGAATTGAAAGTCCAGAAATAATTCGCTTTATTACGCATCAATGAAAATTGTATGTGACGATGATGTTCCAAGTTGATACTGAATGTCACGTATCTGTTCATACTAGTTTATTATGATAGAAGCTTCGAGTCATTAACAAATAATCCAAAATGGGCGGAGTGAGTGAGCACATTATGATAATAGACCAAACCCGTTTCTACGTATTCGTAGAGGTCACCCCGGGGGGAACGTTTTAATCAATGCAATGACAATTAACGACCCTGGTAAATGCGATCGATGACAAAAAGGACTCATGTACATAGTCTACCTCAAAATTTTCCATCAAATCAACACAGTGAACACGATTAATTCGTTTAATTATAGAATTTACTTTGTCTTGATTAAATTAAAATTTTATATTGATTGAGACAAGGCAAAGGATTTATTCGTTGATTAAATTCTTGGATGATGGACATTTCCAATATTGGTTTAGATTCTAAGCAAATCTCTGTAAATGCATAATTGTAGAATTAAGTAATTGGATGAATTTCTTTTTACTTTTCATTATTGGGGAGAATAAAAAATTTTATGAAACAAATTGAGAGGATTTTTTTCGTAACGATTCCACTGGAAAGCAGTTATAATTTTATTATCACGTGTTAGAATTGATTATTTTGGAATTTTGAATCAAAAAATGTTTTTTTTTTTTCCCATGAATGTGAGGGTGAAAACTCCTTTCATTTAGGATTTATCCAGGGACTTGGAGTAGTTAGTTTTTAATGAAAAAAATAGATCATTTGTCAATGATTCCTGTAGTTTTGAAAACGAAAAAAAAATAGGAAAAAATGATCGATTTTTCGTGAGGTACTTGTCATTGTATTGATCTTCGAAACAATTTAATTATTAAATTTCATTTTTCTTTACGAAATTCATGGATTCAATACCATTATGCATTGTACAATACATTGTGTTTCTCTATTGTGAAAAATAATTGTAAATATTTTGAGTTTAATTGGCTCTGTAGATAGGAATTAATTGTATTGAAATATTTTTCATTTATTTAGAATCATGTATTCATTAAATTTCAATGAAAAACTCATCCCTCCCTAATACGAGTATGATTTATCAAATAAATAATTGGGTAGAATTCAATGGAAATCTTTTTTGCGTGAATAGACGAGGTTCCTATTTCCCGCGAATTGGTCTATTCAATTTGCTCGTTAATTTCACCGTAAGAATACCCTTTTAAACTCGAAAAATCATCATTCATCAGATATTTCCAACCAACATACTTGCGAAAAAAAGGAAAAATCAAAATAAAGCAATCAATTCAAATTAGAGGATAAAATTGAGGAATTAACTCAATTTGAACTGAGAACTCAAAGTTAAACAGTAAACCATTGATCAATCAAATTAAATGTATTTTATAAACGTTGTGGCAAATCCGATAGATTTATATGAAGAACTTTATCCCAATACATTCTGCCAGGAGACAAAATAAAAAAAAAAACAATAAATTGTCCATTTATCTTTTATTTTTGTTCTTTTCTTTCCGATAGAATCCGATAGAGCGGCTGAATGATATTTGGCAAATTCGTGTGGACAAGTTTGCGTTCATATAAAGGAAAGCATAGAGTTGAAAAATGATGGCCAGTTCATAGTATTCTTCTCAGTGAATTGAGATAAGGCTTCTTGATCTTCGTTGAGAGAGAAGAAGAGGGACAACAGCAAAAGGGGTTTTCAGTGGTTTCTCCTTGGAAAATCCCAGACAAGTCAGACGCAAAAGCGAGTAATGGGTCGATACAGCCAAAAGGTTGGTATGGAAAACGAAAAGCGCGAAAATTCGCAAAGATTTGGGATACGAGTGTATAAATAAAGTTTAAGCTATTCACGATTTTTTTTATACTTTTTCATCGTCAATCTCCATTCGTTTTCATCATTTTGTTGGAAAAACCACAGTTGGTAAGGTTCCTGTGAATTTCTTTGGAGAGAAAAAAGTGAATGAAAAAGGATTGGCTGAAAGCCTCGACTCCTTATTGAAAATCAAGTTACAAAAGATCTTTCAAAATTATTTGAATTTCTTCTTTGGCTCTGTGTATCTTTTAGAGAGATTATCCTTTCTTTTGGTGGTGAAGGAACGGAAATAGGAGGTCAAGGATAATTAGTTAATGCTGAAATCAGGTTCCGCCTTGATTTCAGTATTTCCGAAATATCTCAGAAACTTTAAGGGAAAATATCAAAACATCTTTCTTGTAGTTCTTCAAATTCTCTTTTAAAAAAAAACATCTCTTGACATTTTTTCTTTCCGTCTAAAATTTTCAGAGATATCCGTAAAAAATAAGTTTTCAAAAGGATGTTTCATAAAAAAAAAACAATGAATCACATGATTCTCCTATACAATAAAAAAAATCTTTCTCTCATCATGAAAAATATTCGCAATTTTTATTTATTTCACTCAAGTGATTAGTGAAGGCAATAGAGGATTTTGTCTTGCAAAACTCGGCAGGAGTTATTTTTTTTCACAGATAGGTGCAGTATGACGTAATGAACCTAAAAACACAAAATACTTACAAATAAGGCGGGTGGAAGTGCCGCCATTTTGTGAAAAACCGTTTGGGCCTGTATCTCTGTAACCGTGCACTTGAGGCCCACAATTATAGGGACTTTTATTATAGATAATTAAATTTCCTATCTTTTTTGGTCAATAATTTTTTCCGTATCACTTACCGTTCACGATTTATAAGATTATTACGGTTCGTTTATTGACTTTTTTTTACCGATATCTCCTCTAATAATTGTTTAAATAATAAATTGCTAATAATCAAACTTTTAAATCGATAAATTTTCTATAACTTTTAATTTAAACTTTTTTCCCTAAAATTGCTATTTTCGAACTTACAACGCGTTCAATGTTGTACTACCGAGTACAAGGTTAATAAGAACGAAGTATGCATAGCGTAATTATGAAAATTCAATGAATATTTTAAAAATATGAATTATAGTATTTTCTTGATATGATAAATAATAAATAATTTACGTTCTTACCTGCAAAAAACAGCGATTACTCATTGAAATATTTTTTTAATTTGTATTTTGGTATAAGATTCTTGAAATTAACGCGTTATAACTTCGAAAATATCAATTTTAGAGGAAAAAGTTTGAAATAAAAGTTGTAGAAAATTTATCGATTCGAAAGTTTAGTCATTAGCAATTTATTGTTTGAACAATTATTAGAAGAGATATCGGTAAAAAAGTCAATAAACAAACAGTAATAATCTTATAAATCGTGAACGGTAAGTGATACAAAAAAAGTTATTCATCAAAAAAGATAGGAAATATAATTATCTATAATAAAGGTGCTCAAAATTGTGGGCCTCAAGTGCACGGTTACGGAGATACAATCCCAAACAGTTTTTCACAAAATGGCGGCACTTCCACCCGCCTTATTTGTAAGTATTTTGTATTTTCAGGTTCATTACGTCATACTGCACCTATCTGTGAGAACAAATAACTCCTGCCGAGTTATACATTATGGACAAGAGTAACTCGCTCCTCTATGACCTGTACTAGATGGGAAAACATCAGTCTGCCATAATTTATCCAAATTTTGAACAAACTGATAACTGCAAAATTCCATTTGAACCAGAGAAAAGCCACTGGCTTTTATTTACAATTGATAGTTGAACTTCAACTGCTAATGAACTATCGCGACAGGATGAGTTGAAAATGTACATTTACCATTGCCTCTTTCCCTCGGTAAATATGAATGCTAGAATGAATTCGAAAATGCCAGGTAAACGTGGACATGTGTATTGTGCTGACATCGTGATTACATTTGCGATGGCCGAGGGGATACAGAAACTATTTCCATGTATTTCTGTCTGAGTTGCATAGCTTCTTTGTGTGTTATGGTATAATGCCGATAGTTTCCGGCAAAAAGATAGTCTTTAGTTGCATGTAAACGGAAAAAAAGACGGATTTTCTGTTGAAACAACGATGAAGAAATGAAAGGTATTTGTTTGGATTTTATCCTAGAACTGTCAACATATGGGAAAACACTCTCAGCTTGATTGACAACTCAGGGAGGAGGATTCATCCATTATTAATGAAATCCATTCAGATTCAGAAGGAAAAACCGATTAATGAGAATGATAAATGGAAAATTCCTCTTTATTAATGGAGTATTCAAGGGATTCTTTATTTCCAGGCGATTTCAGGAAATTCTCGGGGAATGGAATTGATGAATTTGGGTGAAATGGGTCGTTCTGTACTGGGTATATTCTGGAATTGATTATCGCATATTATCTTTTTTATTTAATTGCCAATTTTTTTTCTAATGGAAAAATCTTGGAGATTCTTCTCCATTGTTTCTTTGAAAAAATAAAGAAGGGGCAAAATGAAATATCTTAATACCATACTGCATTTTGTCCCAACTTAATTTTTCTACAGATAATTTTTCAATGTTAAAAAAAAACAAAGGAAATATTTTGACAGTGTATAAATAGAGAAAAAGAGAGAGAGAGAGAGAGATAGAGAATTTAATGGAAATGAGAAAAGATTTCGAGGAGACGAGACATCTGTGAATGAAGAGGGCGAAAAAATCAGAGCCAAGGGTGAGACGGAGGAGGAGGAGGAGGAGGACGTACGGAAAAGTTATATAATGGAAGAATACGGGCGTGAAGATAGACGGGCATGAGCACAGAGACTAGAACGAATGGTAACGGCCCCAACGTGGGCAGACGTGTATATTTGGTTAACGTATCTGTGTAGCCCGAGGGCCTAATGACGACAGCACGCGAGAGCCCCGTCAAATATCGACGAGACGGAAATATACGAGTAATGCCACACGCAATGGGGCTAACGTAGAAAGAGACAAATTACGGATAAAGAAGACGAAGAGATCTCATCTTCTTCTTTTCTCTCCTGAGGCAACGAACACACGTGTTTGGATTTCTTTTTATTATTTTTTTCTCGTTTAATTTTTTCTTTTTCCTTTCCATCACTTTTTGGCACTGAGAGACAAAACTCACTTATTTTTAGAGACGAATGTTCATTCATTGAGCAGTTTAATTGATGATTATGTCTCAACGTGAGGTTTTGTCTACTTTTTCATAGTATTTTGGAAATATCTTTTAAACTGAAAGTATTAGAGGAACTTTGACGGAGACATTTTTTATTGTGGATGAGAATGAAAGCTAGAAACAAAGTTTTCAGCAAAAGATGCCCTGTCTCACTTCAATTCCAAGATAATTATTATTTATGATATCTTAAAAATTAAGCAACTAGAATTTCTTTTATAGCTGTCATTCTTTATGCTTTTGTAGCAACGAGACTGATCACACGCTCATAGCGAACAGGAAATCTTTTCAAATCGTCACCTTGGTAAGAAATGATCGCAAGTGCTAAAAACTCAAGAATGAAAATCAAAAAGTCGTGTCAAGTAGTCCCCCATTGGATGCGTTATTCACCATTTCTTTCTTTCAGTAAAAACAAAAAGACGTAAGTGCTGGGAGATATGACTCTCTCTTAGTAATTTGTGGCATTTACGACCGTTTGTTGTATATAATGTGTTTTTTCTTTTATTCATGCTAAGAAAGCCCATGAGTTATAAATTGGAGTGAAAAAAAATATGACTGTTTGTCATTTGCAATATGAAAAAATTGCAAAAATCGCACTCACGACCATTTGTTGCTAAGGCGACGATATAATTGAAAAAAATTGAGAATTCAAACGTCATAACTATTTTCTCACCTTTTTCAAATCCTTGCTGGCATCTGCTTCTTCAGCTTTTCGTTTCTCCGTTATTTTTGGTGAAGGTACGGCAATTGTGGCCTCTCTCAGTGGTTTGAGATCAACCTGGAATCACAAGAAGCAAAATTGCTGTGAATAGGAATAAAACCAAATATTTTTTTATTCATTATTATTAGAAAGAAAATATTATTACGTAAATGAGAGTCAAGTGACTGTGAGAGAATTCGTTTGACGCAAAGAAAATCTCTTTGAGTCACTATCTGAAGGCTAGGCTACGTAGAAATAACGGCAGTTGGTTAAAGGGTCGCCCTGACAACGCCCTTACCTGCATTGCGGGTTCTTCACTATTCTCAGTTGACTTTTAACGTTCACTCACTCACTCTGTCTTTTTTCTCATACTTTTGTCGAGTATTTAGTGCGATCATTAATTAATTTCATTCAAGTTTTCAATGGATCTAACCTGTGAAAGCCGTGATTTTCGTACGAAATCAAGCATTCTTTTTTGAAGATCTCGAAAAGAGTTGCAGATATCAAGAGACTTTTTTTCTCCCGGGTATCATCGTTTCTGAGATATTCATGAGGAAAAAATCCTTTTCATTTAGAATAGAGAAGTTGCATGTTTTATAATTATATTTTTATTTAAAAGTTTAATAGGAATTACTAAGACAGTTTGAGTGAAAAATTATTTAACAAATGATTTTTCATGTAATTTTTAATTAAAAATGATACTTTAAATATGTATTTTTGAATGAAAGTGACGTCATTATATCGGTTTAGTAACGCCACCACACGTCGAGTTGATGAAGCATCTATGTTTATGTTGTTAAAATAGAAAAAAATAGTAAATATTATATAGATTATATCCGTTTTGAACAAATTAATTGTCGTGAATAAAATTTTTTGTCGACAAATAAATTGACACCACCTGTTTACACTACATTATAACATGGATTTTCAGAAATATATTTTAAAAACATGGCAAAATCTACTTTTGGCAGATTTCGAGACGTTACTTTTGTAAAACCAACGTCAACCATATTCAATTTCAATGCAAAAACACTTTAGATTTATATAAAAACAAATTATAATATCTCGTATTTCCGTTATGACGGTTATTTTTATGAGGTTAAGTGAGACTATTTTGTTATGACGCATGTAGATCGGAATATAGAAAAAAAAACAAGTTTAGAGTGCAATTCTGATTGGCTCTCACCCTCAACGGATATAATGACGTCACAACCAATGAGAAGTCGTTTTCATCGCGCCTGAATTTATTTATTTTTTATAATTTATTTATAAAAAAAGAAATTTGTTAATTGAAAAAAAAACAAATTCAAACATGCTTCAAATTAATTATTCTTTCATATATATATGAATTTTTAGGAATATTAAAATTCATGCAACTTCTCTATTTTTCCCTTGAAAACTTATTGAATTCCAAAATTTAAATTCCTTCCACAATGAAAAGAAATTCAACTCTCGATGAAACAATATCCAACAGAAATATAGGTTACTACATCAACATTGATCGAAGTTGAAAATGCCTCTGGCTGTTTCGCTTTTGACTGACCTTGAAATCGCTTTTGACCGACATCGAAATCAACTATTATACCGAAATCAAGTACGACATAATCATACAGAGAAAGTTCTACTCTAGTGGAATAATAAATTATGTAATCAGAAACGATTTATTTGTGAAATACTAGTGTTTCACTTTTCCTCTTGACCCCCATTAGCATAGTTATTTGAATCAAATCATTATGTAATTCAACTTGATTTCCATTGATTTCCTCGGATTTACGTGGGAATAATTCGATAATATTCGTTCAGTTTGATACTATTTTGCTTTACCCTCAAATCAGAAATAAATTCAATGAATTCACATCAAAGGGATAAATTCCCACGAAAACCCTTGATTTTTTGTTGAATCAATTTCAAAAACTATCTCATCAAAAGTGTAAATACTTTTTTTTTCAAACTTTTTTTTTTCTCCAACTGAAAACTTGTCAATTGACTCTATTACGAATGTATCTCGTATTTTCTGTTTGATTTTACATCCGATTTCAGAATGAGTGGAAAATAAACAATAAATAAAGGAAAAATTCAAATTGAAACTAAGCTTTGAGCATCAAATAATTTATTCTCAGTCAATTTACTCAGTGTTGAGTAAATTCTCGATAAGGAATTTTCCCGCGAGCAAAAAACTAGGAAAAAAGTGGAAAAAGCGAGTTGAGAATCGATTGCGATAAACACACGACAAAAAAAATATATATGTAAATTACTTTTCTTCAACTTTGCTCTACTATGAAGTGTAGAATTGACTCGTTACCTCACCTGGCACAGAAGAAAAGTCAATTTTTTTGTTTATTTCTTTTTTCTTTTTTAGAAAATATTTTCTCGAGAATCTCCGTCAATACGAGACTTTAAAGAAGATGAGAATGAAATAAATCATTGTACCTTGTAAATTCTGGTGAATCAAGTAGTTGCCGAAATATACGAAGTTGAAGAATGATAAAACATTTACAATTAAAAGAAAAAAATCCGAAGCAAGTAGAGAAAAACCGATAAACCAAGTGATATTGTTACAGGGTCAAAGAGCGAAGCATCAAACACTGTTCAAGCACTACTCAATACAAATAGAAGAACTCGTTTGCCTTGAAAAACACTGTAAAAACGTGCACTGTATAGAGAGGTGTTTCATTACATTTACAAGTAATTTGCGCTCATGTCTTTTCCTATTTTGTTAGTTTGTGGATAAATTACGTATATTTTTATTGCATTCGAATTGATTGATAAAATCAAATGATAAATGGAAAAAAAAATGAAGGAACATGAAAAAATTTATTGTTGTGTTCGTGGTAAAGTTAACCGCGTCATTATGCTGTTAGTTTTATACTTGGGTGAGGCAAAAAAATAATGTTAGGTGGGACTTATTGTTCCACTGACGAAGAGACTTGAGAAAAAAAATTGTACCCTCTGATTTTATGCTTGCCTGCACCACTTTCCTCAAGTGACTCCTTTATTTTTGTGATATTTTTTTCTCTCAATGTTAGGCATACAAAGGAGTTAAGCAGTGAGCAAACGCTCTGCCCCTTTTTTCCACTACGAATACTTTTTTTTCTACCTTATCAACAAAGAAATTCTGAAAATTGGAAATGAGGAAAAAAAATAAGGAGAATTCAATTCAGAAAGAATGGAGGAGTTTTTTTGTCGTCAGTTATGAGAATAATGAAGAATTTCTGATGATGGAAGAACAATTAATTATTTTTTTCTTGGATTAATATTTTTTTTCCTATGAAATTCAGGGAACTAATTGATTTAAGGATATCATCTTATTCAGCTCATTATATCTAGGAAATTATTACATTCAGGGAAGAGATGAATGCTCTATAAAAACCATTCTTGCCAAAATTCTTCTAGGAGAACTATTTGGATAAAGAAAAAAAAAATTTCTGCAATTAATTAATTTAATTAACATTTATTGGCAAATTTTTTTTACCTCTCCATTATTTCTATTTTTTCTGAATATCTATTCCTCAGAACAACTCATTGTCTCTATGAAATTTTCCCAGAAAACAGAATTTATTCGAATAAACAACGAACATTGAAAAACTGAGTTGATTGAATGAAAAAATTCTTTAATAAAAATTTTTATCATTGAATTTTCCATGTTTCTTTGATTTTTTTTCTATTGAAGAATGTTTATGTACATGAATTTGGTATTGAATATATTCTGCTTCAATTGTTAAAAACTGAAGAAGCAATGGAAACTCTGCAGGCTCTACTTCAAATTCGATTTGAAGAACAAAAAAAAAAAGAAAGAGAGAAGGAAAAGTTGAAGCGTTGATAGGAGGCGCCTCATGGGAGAACGAATGAGTGAGACAGAGAGGGATGGAAAGCTATTGAAGGGGAAAATTTCGTGGTTCAATCCGATTTTGCACGTTTTTTTTTTTTTTTTTCTTTTTCCACTCAGCCGCAGGGACTTTCGGCAGCGGTTTCTTTCATTTATAGAAAATTGAAGAAAGAAATCATTTTGTGCTATTTCAAGCAACCTAAACATTATTTGAAAAGGCACTTTGCATTACCATGTCACTGGGGAGACATTCGACAAGTCAAATAAGACTTACTCGAATTCATTTTTATTCAATGAGAAGAGATAAAAAAAGTAGTTTAATATCGTTAATCAATTCCAACTATTGATGAAAATACTTGTTTTAGGAGAAAATGTCAAGAGTACTCTTCTCGTTTAGAGAATTTCTAGGGCTAAAAAAATCAATTTCTCGACTTTTTCTCCTGAGCCCAATAGATTGCGAGACTTAAGGGGGGAGGGGGGGGGGGGGGGTAAGGGTTTACGCGTGAAAAAAAACGCTTTTTTTACGATTTTTTTTTAGGCGCATGGATTGAGCAACTTTATTGAAACCTTTTGAACATTATTAAGTATGGATTCAACAACATGAAGTAATTTTTTTATACGAAAATATCCACAAACAAGCCGGTGACGGCGAAATCCATCGAAATCCATCGAAATTTAGTCAAAGTATCATTAAATCCTCCCCCCAACGTTCTCTGATTATTTTTTTTTTTTCATTTCTCAATTTTTGGTGGTCATTTAAAGTAAAAACTGCTATTTTTTACAAAAAATTGCGCCATTTTGTGGCACAATTTTGGTAGAAAACCCCTTTAATGTGAAAAAAATTGAACAACATTGAGTAATTTTTTTCAATCCATGCTTAATAATGTTCAAAAGGTTTCAGTAAATCTGCTTAATCTATACGTCAAAAAAAAAATCGTCAAAAAAGTGTTTTTTTCTCCACGCGTAAACCCTTACCCCCCTCCCTTAAAAAGGAAAGATAAAATACACATGATTCTCAGAATCCAAGTGAATTGTTAATAAAATTATCAAGAAGAATATTTTTCCTTCCGATTTTTCCGTCATGAATTTCCATAATAAATGGCCAAAGCTCGTAATACACCTGCCGATAAAATGCATCACCTAAATCATGCAAAATCCCCTTTACTCTCTTCCAAAAGAAAAAGAGAAATCCTGAATATGTATTATGGCCAAATGAATAATGTGTGTAATGCAAAAAAAAAAAATATCTCTCAAAGTTTCTCCTGTTTAATTTATTTTCACTCTCCACATGTTGATTTTTTCTATCCCTTCAAGCTTTATTTTTTCACTCCTATTTTCATCATAAGGTTCAGTCCATTTGAAGCCAAAAAATGAGAAAAAGTCAACGAGTGTGAGGCATTGGTCACGTTAAACTGACATTTCATCGTTTCTCTTCATGTTTAAACTCTATCACACAGCGAAGCATGAGAGCTGTGTGATTGTTTAGTCGAGCCACTGGAGCGCACGTGTTCATCATTGCGTTGGATTTGTTGTTAGAGAGAAAGATAGGGTTAAATGGACACTACTACAGTTGAACCTTTTGAGATGAAATTTCAAAATTAATGATACCCTCAGCTTTCCAACAGAATCATCAAAAATATTGCCGTCCTCAACTGTTTCCCTTGCAATCACAAATTTCCTCCGAGGCTGTACCCCTTGCACTCCCCTTAATGAATTTCATTCCCCATGAAAAGGCACTGTCCTTCGACAAAGTTAGCCCTTGATTCCGTGCCCCTCGCAACTGTCAGACCGAATTAATCCATTTCCACTGTTTGTCTCTCCTGTGTCTGAATGAATTAACTCGGAAGTAACCGCATTTCCTGACATTTCGATCCGTCAATCGTTCGTTTTTTACTCTGCATAAATTTATTTCCTCAAAATAAATATACAGTGTAACCTTGATATAACGAAACTGAAGGGAAATAGGAATTATTCGTTATATCGAGTTATTCGTAACAGTGAGGTTTGTTATATAGAGGTTAGATTAAACCCGATTCGTTATAAGAAGGTAAGAAAATTTCCATTGGAACAACTCATGTGAATAACAACTCATTTGAATCAAAACACAGAATTATTTATTTGAAAACATTCAAATAGAATATAAACATAGAATGTAAAAGAGAAAATTGACAACATGATAAAGGTATAATTATAGCTTCATCTTCATTTTTCCCACTCTCTTCGGAAAATCTTTCTTTAGACTTTAAAATTGTAGCCAGCGAACTACTGGGAATTTCAAACTCTTTTGCGATATCAATTTTCTTCATTATGGGATTCTCGTTTACATAATCAATAATTTTCCGTTTTTCTGCAACACTCAAAGAACACCTTTTTCGTTTTTCAGCCATGACGACTTCAAAATTACTAACAATTACAAACAGCAATGTTTACAGTGATCAAACAGCAATGACTATCTTATGAAGAATTAAACGTATCAGCACTCGTTAAGACATTATTTATTGTGGAATTAAGTGGGTATAATTTGGGCTCTTATGGGCAGTTCTGAGGGATTTTGAAAAATTCGTTAAATCGAGGAATTCGGTATATTGAGGTTCGTTATATTAAGGTTACACTGTATTTACCTCACCACTACTGAATTTTAATGCTGAAAAATTGACTAATTCGATGATTCAATCATTGTATTTCCTCTTTGTAAAATTCCCCAAGGAATTTCAGGGAATTTTCATTTTATTTATATTGGAAAAAAATACGAGTGGTCGCGTGAAGCCAACAATTCACCGGGTAATACATCTTCTTTACTTTCCTGGCAATCGAACGTATAAGAGAAACTCTCTGTTTGTTACAAAGCACACGTTTCTCCACTTATATATATATATATATATATAATGGGTGAATTTAATTCCAGATGCTTTTTCTCTTCGATATAGAGTCGATTATATACATATATATATAGAATGAGTAAGTGGAAGAGGTCTGATCCAACCTCAATTTAATTTCTCGAATCAATGAAAAATTCTATTACAATGAAGCGATCATTGTTATGAAATAATCTCAATTTTCTTTCGTTTCTTTTCTCATATCCTGAATATCTTGTAAACCACTTATAAGTGAGCCAGCAGATTTTTTACTTAAACTTTTTTTTTTTTATTTTTGTGGAAAATATGAGAATTACAGAAATGTTCTCTATGAAAATTTCTTCATCTCTCTTAGTTTTCAAGATATCCACAAAAATTTTAAAAGTTAAAAAAAAAGAAGTAATTTGACGTGTAATGTGAATTCTCGCTAGACCATCCAGTGAATGTTTTTCCATCATCCGTCAGATGATCGCTAACATTGTAGTTGAATGTTCAATGAAAGTACCACCGAGTGGTATACTTGGTAACTCATTTTTACATTTTCTCTTTCATTTCCACATTCTCATGGGGCCATGGCTAAAGTATGAGGAGAGATAAGAGAGAGAGAGAGAGAAAGGAAGAATAAAAAAAGTAGTGAAAAAGGTTTTCAACGACAAGTCGCGTGGGGACGAATTAGTGTTTTAGTTCCATCGTCGAAATTCACTTGAAAAACTCGAGTCATCCAACGGAAAAGCAGTGCAGAAGACACCCAAGAGTAAAAAAAAAAAAAAGTGGTGATAGAGGGAAAAAAATGAATATTTCTCCATCACACTTTTTTATTCACTAGAAAATTCCGAGTCTGCAACTTTCTATCTCTCTTTCAACAATCTCCGCATTTTCCTTTAATTCTATTCCTTTTTTTTTTTCCATTTCATTCGCTTTAACCACAACCTGGAATTGCGTGCAGATGCCCTCAGAGTATTCATAAAATCGAGCCCTCGGTTATGGCTCTTCTCTCCACTGGCAAATATTAAAAAGCTTTAAATGAAAGAAAGAAAGAATAAAGGGAGGGGGGGGGGAGGGATAAGAATGAAGATGAAATCGGTGCATTCCCATGGTTTCTGCAAATGAAGTACGACAAGGTCTAGTTATATCGAAAAAAAAATTCATTTTTTTTTCACTCAAATGTCATCTGTGTATGTTTCATTTCAACAATTGTCATTTTCTTTCCTTCTTCAACTCTTATTCCGAATGGGAAATATCCAAATGAAATTTGAGCATCTCGTTAAATTTACGATCATTATTTCCACTGATATTGAGGATGCATTACAGAAAAAGTGGGTGAAGCTTTTATCAAAACAAGATGGTTTTCGAAGAATCTGAGGGATATGGGGGTGTGTGAATAATTCGAATTTCCTTGAATAATTTGAATTTTCGAATAATTCGAATTTTCGAATAATTCGAATTTCCTTGAATAATTTGAATTTTCGAACAATTCGAATTTTCGAACAATTCGAATTTTCGAATCATTCGAATTTCCTTGAATAATTTGAATTTTCGAACAATTCAAATTTTCGAATAATTCGAATTTTTGAATAATTCGAATTTTCGAATCATTCGAATTTTTTTGAATAATTCAAATTTTTGAATGATTCAAATTTTTGAATGATTCAAATTTTTGAATAATTCAAATTTTGGAATGATTCAAATTTTTGAATAATTCAAATTTTTGAATAATTCGAATTTTCGAACAATTCAAATTTTCGAATTTTTGAACAATTCGAATTTTCGAATAATTCAAATTTTTGAATAATTCGAATTTTAGAATAATTCGAATTTTCGAATAATTCGAATTTTCGAATAATTCGAATTTTAGAATAATTCGAATTTTCGAATAATTCGAATTTTCGAATAATTCAAATTTTTGAATAATTCAAATTTTTGAATAATTCAAATTTTTGAATAATTCAAATTTTTGAATAATTCGAATTTTCGAATAATTCGAATGTTCGAATTATTCGATTGGAAATTCGATTCGAATAGTAGGGGAGAGGGGGGCAGCTTTTAACAGGGGCAGCTTTGAACATCTTCAATAAAAAATCGAAAAACCAAAATTTTGAACCGCAGATTTTGAATTTAGGATGGCAGCACAGCTGCCAACTAATATCCATCACAGCTCTTTTTATTTTCCATGTTAAACCTAACCTACAAGGGGTCGTCGAATTTATGCTGCAATTCTAAAATTTTTATTTTCTGGATGTAAGTATATTATAGTTAAAATGGTGATCAACTCATGACTGTATATTTTTTTAATCAATCTTCATATATTCCACTATCTCATCGAAATGGAAAATTTTATTTTTATTGATTTCTAATTGATTTAAATTAATTTTTTATCTCAAGTATGCTGTTGGGGCAGCTTTGAACAAGAAATGGGGGGCACGTTTGAACACTTATAAATCAACATAGTTATACTTCACAAACGTTTTCTTTTCGTTTAAATTATCTCTAAAAAAATATATGATCTTTAATTTATGATTATTGAATATTTTTGAATGTCAGGGCCAATCATGGTTCGAAATTATAAAAGAAAGCGGACAAGTAGTGTCAATGAAAACGATGCACAAAAAGCTGTAGTCCATGTAATTAACAAGACATTTGGAGTGTAAGACATTTGGAGCGACAAGATCGATTGAAAAAATCACCACTGCCTGCGAAGAAAAAAAAATACAGATGACGAATAAGTCAAGAAAGCAACAAAGTCTAGAAACAAAAAAAAATAATCAAGCTGTGACTAAATTTAAAAGAAGTTTCGAATCTTCAATATTTTATATTGATTCCTATGATTTGAGTTTAAGTGCAAGATTTTAAGTGAAAAATACCTAAGAAAAAACTAAGTCTAACGTTTATCGTTATGAAATAAGTCTCGTGAGCTAGATTTATTGAGTTAGATTTAATTGAGTAAAGTGATTGATGTTAAAAATTGGATAATTTTATAATAACTTTGTTTATTTATCATTATCTCAAAGATTTTATAAATTTTATGTAAACCGACAAATGTGAGACTTAACTATGAAGAATAAGAACGATAATGAAAACTATGAATACTCCAATAATTATAGTTTATGTGGTGATGTTATAGATTGTTCAAACCTGCCCCAGGCCTGTTCAAAGGTGCCCCCTGAAGGGGGCAGCTTTGAACAAAATGATTTTTTTTTTAATTAATAATATAGTTTCGATTAAGCACTTTTTTCAAATTAATTGAAGTGTATTATGAAAGATAAATGACCAAAGTATTGATTAGGGCATAAAAAATATCAGATATTTCATTACATTAAAAGTAATAAATAAATAAGTAAAAAGTGTTCAAAGGTGCCCCCCTCTCCCCTACTATTCGATTCGATTCGATTCGATTCGAACCCTATTCGCACACCCCTAATATGGAGTAATTTTCGCCAGTACTTATCTTTATTTTAGAAAATTTTAAGAGCCACAATTTCTCTTGCGCAAATTTTAAGATATTTTGATATAATGAGTGACAATAATCCAGTTTCGAGTCAAACTAGGATACTATATACAGAGTATTACTGGAGAAGTCAAGAGTATAACTACCAAATTATTCAATAATTCCATTGAAAAACCATACGATTACACTGAGGGAAAAAAATATTTACTAGGAACGTTATATAGTTCATGTCAATCGAGAATTTGATTGCCAGTGGTTTTTTTCTGTTTAAACAATTTATGTCTTAGACGAATCTTGTATTTATTTGGGATGAATTCCAATACATTCACATTAAAAATACGATAAGTTTTTTAGGGAATAATTTCCGACCAATACATTGCGGTTTTGAGTCAAACTGGACTATATTTGGACTAAAAATTCATGTTTCGTCCAAATACATTATTATTTGACAAAAACATCACGAGAAAATATTAATGGCAATTATAATCAAGATTGAATCAATTCAGGAGGAGATTTGGACAAATAATTGTTTATTTATCATCATCAATTTGTGAAATTTAGCAACGAAAAATGAGTAATGATCTGATGTAATTTCGAAATGAAAAAAATTGAGATTGAGAGAAATAAATATTTATTTCTCTCAATTAAATTCGAATATAATAAAGAAGGAGTTTTGGCTCAAAATTATTTTTATGCCTAGAAAATATTTTTTTCCCTCAGTGTAACCACAAAAAATTGAATTAATTCTTGTTTTTTTTTTCCTCTGCAAATTGTTTGACGAAAGTGAAAACACATTTTTAAATAATGCAACTTTCAGTTGTTCTTATCTGTAATTTTAATAAGAGTCGACCCTTGTACTGATCCCGGGTGTGGTTGATGGTTGAGGATGCTGGATATGCATGAGTAAAATTAAAAAACAGAGAAAGCGAAGAAGAGAGAACCGTCGAAAAAAAGCTGAAATGTTTTGCGGTGTAGGATATGCTTTGATGGCACGCCACTGTCTTTCATCCTTCATACCAAGCAGCGGCGCCACTCACCGAAGAGAGAGAAGAGTGAGAGAGAGAGAGAGAGAGAGAGAGAGCGATCAAAAGGACATCGCGTGTACGACGACCATTTTAATCTTCTCATTTTTATTTGCATTTCAATTACCCACTGTCCACTATCGCAATATTTCACGTCCAGAAGGTGGGGCAGAATAGAATCATGGGGCAAAACGGAATACTGATTAACAGAGATAGAATTAAAAATTTTAATGTCATTAAATTCTTTATAATGAAAAAACAAGAAAATTTCCATTTTCAGAAAAGAAAGATAAAAAATCAAGCATGTCGTCTATTACTCTTTTGAAAGAGTGAAGAATCACAGAGTCGACGAATTACACCCACGTGCGTTTCATTAACCGTCCGGTATTTAAATCCGTCCCCGGACGTTAATGAAGACAAATGAAAAAAAACATGATTTTTTTTCTCTGTTTTCCTTCCCTCTACTTTCCTGAAAGCAGTAGTAGTATAGAAAAAAAATTTTCACGCTCTCTCCAACAGGATCATTCGAAAAACTTGAAAGAATCCAATCCAAAAAGGGAATACTGATGGAAAAATGATCCGTTAGACAATTTTAACGTCAATATTAAATTAAATCACTCAAAAAAAAAAGAAAAATGTGCTAAAGCACAAGTACAGATACGGGAGGACAAACAAACGAATGAGTGAGTGAGTAAAGGAGAAAATACAGAAAACAGGTGGCGTGGTTGTTCCCAGAGCTGTGCCAATCCCATTGCTCCTTCTCAATCCGACAGCTGTTATGCCGAGAGACCGGGAGAGGGAGAAGAGGAGAATTGAGGGTGAGACGAGCGGTGCCAGGAGCGGTGCCGAGCGCATTAATTAACGTCAGTGCGACGTTGCACTACCTTCCCTCACTCCTCCACCTCTTCTTGCCGCTCCTCAAACCCCGAGTACAGGCAAAGAACAAGAGATCGTATACGTTGATAAAGTCTAACTTACCATACCATATGTGTCTGTGTATTATTCGGAGCATAATAGCGGCCAAGAGAGGGGTTAAAATAGGTAGGGGAGAAGCCCGCCTTGCCTTTTGTTTCTTTGATCATACTATCCGCATTTGTACCTGTCTTTACACTCGTCTTTTTACATGCTATCATTATTATTATTTTTATTATTATTAATGGGAATAAAAGAGAAGATGTAGGTCTGAGGCGCTGCTATTTATTATGAAAGTTTATAAATTAATTAACTTTGTGGATACAAAGGAAATTGAAGAACAATTGAATAGTTGAATTCAATAATTCGAGTAGTGAAGAATGACGTTGGATGTAGATGGATAGAGGCCGTTTAAGGATTTTAGGGCGAGGTGGTCGGACATAACCTTAATTATTGTATAAAATTGTAAATAACTTCGTATACACAATAAAGTTCGGAAAATCATTTTCTCCATGTTTGAAGAATGTAATGAGGAAAATAATAAGCCGTAGAAACTAAAAATTGATTGAAAATTGAAAAATTGGCTGCATTTTTTACATATCTCAAATTTCTCAAGATTCAAAAAATGTAAAAATGCAGCCAATTTTTTAATTTTCAATCAATTGTTTTTTTCTACGGCTTATTTTGTTCCTCATTACATTCTTCAAAGACGGAGAAAATTATTTTCAGAACTTTATTGTGTATACGAAGTTATTTACAATTTTATACAAAAAATTAAGGTTATGTCCATCCACTTCGCCCTAACATCCTTAATTGGAATCTCTACTGTTTCCTCTACTTCATTGACGATAATTATAAATAAATTTTATTCTTTGATTTTTCGAGTAACAGATAAGGGAGGAATAGAATGAATTAAAATGTTTCTCGAATATCATCAGGGTAGAATAAATAGAGAAAAAACTAGTGCAAAATTCTATTGCACATGATATGCAATAATTTTGTAAAAGGTTTTCCCCTCTAAGGGGGAGGGGGGGGGGGGGGGGGGGTTACGTTAATTCAGTAAAAAAAAGACATATTTTTGCAAATATTTTCAGATGATACGATTGAAATATATATTCCTTGAAATTGATAGTACATTAAAATTTGAAATTTCAAGAGTATTGTATAAAATTTTCATCCAAAAATATATATAAAAATGGGCTCGTGACAGCAAATATTCGCAAACGCTTCGAAAAAAAAAGCGATTTCCACTGAATCTCATCACTGGATCATCTGAAATCAGAAAACCAAAATATTTTCATTAGGCAATCACTTCCCCGAGGTAACGCTGTCGAGTTTTTTTTATCAATTTTTATAATTAAAATTTGTTATTACAATCACCAATTTGGCGATTTTTTTTTGTCGAAAATCAATATTTTAACTTGTAAGTGTTATCAAAATTTGAAGAAGAAAAGTTAAAATTAAAAACTCGACAACTGTTACCTGGGGAAAGTGATGATCTAATAAAAATAATCGCGTTTTTCAGTTTCTAATGATCCAGTGATGGGATGCAGTGAATACCACAATTCAGCTTTTTTTCAAGGCATTTGGAAATATTTGCTGTCACGAGTGCATTTTTATATATTTTTTGATGAAAATTTTACACAATGCTCTTGAAATATTATATTCTGATGAACCGTTAATTTTAAAGAATATGATGTTATCGTATCGTCTGAAAAAATTCACACAAATAAGTTTCTTTTTGACCATATTAACGGTCAATCAATCATGTGTACCACTAATCCTATCGTTCAGTGTTATAAGAACTATAAATTCACTGAATTTGAAGTCTCTAGCTTGGATATTTTTTCAGTTATCGTGTTAACCAGAACTCCATTGGAGAATTTTTTAAAATTAGCATTTTTTTAAAAACTATCATCAATAAAAAGATGAAAATTTGTAGCAAGCTAGCTCATATAATTGCCAGCACAGCCCATGAATCTGAGTTAAGCCGATTCAAAAGTTTTCAAGATATTCATGAAAAACGAATTTTCGAAAATCATCGCTGTCTTAAAAACTACTGAACGAATTCTAACACAATAGGGCTCAAAATAGAGAGTTCGGTGACCGGAATATACTGACAAAATTTTAGACTTCAGCATGTAAGCCTTCAGTAGTTATTGAGACATGTGTGTGCGCACAGCATACACATACACACAAAAATTTTCTCTATTTTTACATATGATTTTTGGTCTTTTTAGATCATTTTCGATATTTCTCAATAAAAAAATTGAGATTGAAAATTTCCAAGATAGTAAAGCTTCTACGTGGAAACAAAAGAGGAAATTCTTGAAATAAAGAATTTTTTTTTGCTTATTTTTTGTATAGAAAAGCAGATGAAAGCGATGGGGCGGAGAGGCGTTCCCTTGTGCGCCTGTCAGGCTTGAAATCATTTCGCACCCAAGTTTGAACACGTGTATCTTCCGGGAAAGGAGAAGAAATAAGGAAGAGAGCCATCTCATGCCGACAAACAGTCGTGCCAATAAGGCTTATTGCTTGATGAAAAAAAAAGAAGAAAAACAGAAACTATCGGTTCCATGAAGATGAAAAAAAATCGATGTCAAATATAGAATGCATAATAATAATCTCAAGAATATCGAAAAAAAAACCATAAGGTTTTTTTCATGTCATGAGATTTTATTTGTGGCTGTTGAAATTGTTTAGGAAAAAAATCTCTTTGATTTTTGTCTCTATCTTTCTTTCTCTCGTTTTCTCTCTCTTTTCCTAGCTTTACATCTTTGTCCTTAATCCAAAAGAGAAAAAGTCACTCAGATTTCTGGAGAAACTAGAGAAAGTAGAGCGTGAACAAATTACAGGGTAGAGGCAAAATTTACAATGAAAGCAAATAGGCAGTGGAAAATAGGGACAGTATGAAAGTGGAATGGGTAAATATAGGACCATGCGTACACCAGCGGGGATAAAACATCATTAAACTTTGAGAGGCGAGGCTCTCTTGGGTGCAGAACTGGGAGAGCGTTGTCTTTGGTAGAATGAAGAAGAAGAAGAAGAAGAAGATGGGGCGATGTCAATGAAGAGATGTCTGACCAAGCACGGTTGAACTACTGCGCAGGAGAAGACACATGTACCACCGGGGCGCATGAGGTGGTCGATAGAGGCCTGTTGCTGGATGAAAAAAAAATCAAAAAATATTGAAAATTATCCATTGGGACCGGGAATTTGGAAACGAGAGAAAATTTAGAAGATTGGAGAGTTTGCGACATTGCCTCGTGGATGGGAGGTGGAGAAAAGATGTGAGAATCAAAATTCGAAGGTAAATATAGTAACTTGCAATAGCTCAGTGGTCAAAGCACCTGACATGTAATCAGAGGGTCGTGGGTTCAAATCCTGCTTGTTTATTAATTTTTGTTTAAAAAAACATGTCACTGTCGGCTGCGGCTCATCGTTGAATATAGTTGAAAGAATTTGATGGATTTCACAAATTTTTATGATTTTATTGAAGAGAGCGAATTTATTATTTTTTTTCCCATTTTCATTTTGGATTATATTGTAAAGAACTGTTTTTCAATGAATTGCAGTATACACTACTTTCTGAGATACATTAAAACTCTAAAAACTAATCCAAAGAATAATCCAATTTCATCAAAAATCTATAGAATCGAAGAGTTAGACATTTTGTTACCTCGAAAAATCCATTCGTCTGGGTCTCGTTGAGCACTCGGGGATTGAGTTAAGTAACTGACGACGGGGTCGTTTACCCCCAAACAAACGCTGGGGTAAAAACTAAATTGTCTGGAAAGTTAATCGTAAATTTGCAAATTAACAAATCGCCAATTTCACATATTTAATTGAAAATTTCTCGGTGCAAATTGACAAGTGGATTGATTACTCGATAATTATATATTGAGTGAAGTTGATAAATTTGCCATTGTCCAATTGAAATAATTGGAAAAATTATTTTTTCAAAAATTTTAAAGATAAATGTGTGAAAACTTGTTTGTATATGTAGAGTTTGTCATTCACCCGCTGCTCGCTTCATATTGAGGATATTCCAGAGTGAAATAGAGGCAAATAGACACGAGGCTCTTTGGTAACTCAAGCTGAGCAGATTGGCCAGTTATATAGGCACAATTCGATGCTAGGGTTTAATGTTACAGAAACATGTACATAAGAACCCTTTGAAGCCATATTGCTGAAGCATTTGTGGAACACTCGAAATTCCAAATTGAGACAAATACAATGAAATGACAGAGTACCTTTTATTCTGTGCTTCTTTTTCTGCACATTGTATATTCTATGTATGAACTTCCATGGAAAAAATATATATTTCTCTAGGCGCACGATGAGAGATTTTCTAACGTCATTTTGTTATTGTAATTTATGTAAAAGAAAAAGTTCAGAATATTTTAAATTAAATTTTAGCAGCTGATTTGAGGCGTCACGACTTTTTGATTGTCATTCTTGAAAAAAAAAATAAAAACAAAATACAACTTTTGGACTTTTGAATCAATACATATTTTTTTTATATATAGAATTTGTATGTGAAGAAATAAATTTTATATACGACGAATGTACAGTTGATTAAAGCAACAAAACGAAATTTGATCCTGATGATGCTACTGCAGGAGCTTTCTCAGTCATGGCAAAGAGAACTAATGACAATAGGGAAATCCATCGATTTTTCTTGGAAAAATCAAAACCAGAGTCGGGCGATGTTTCATCCCTAAGATTTGAGGGATTTTTGGATCGAGGAATTACATCTGCAAGCGCAAGTGTAAGACTGAAACCGATGAGAAATCTGGTGTCATTTATGCAATCGGATGAGAAAGAAAAGTGACAAAAGTCCGTTTTATAGACGTATAGAAACAGCGATAATGCTCAATTGATTTTACCCGCTTGGATATAAGCGCTTAAAATATTGATTAATTTGTTAATAATTCATTTGTGTACAGTGAACGTAATGGGTTGTAGTATGAAACTTGATGGATGGTAATAAATTTATTCACGTTTGAATTAATTATGGAGTTTGCTAGGTTTTAAACAATGTTGATTTTTTTTTCTCCTGTGATTGACGAAAAAGTACTGATGATTCTGTCAATACTAAGTTAAGGATGTTCTACCGGTATCTTATCAAAATTAAAAAATGTACGATTTCATTGAAATTTTTTTCCAAGGTTCTCCAAATCATAAAAAAACCGTGGGCAAAATTTTGGATTTTTTTCATACCTGGTTTAAAAGTTATAAATTTTTGAATAACCATCGTTCAAGGATGTTCTACCGGTATTTTATTAGAACTTAAAAATGTACGATTTCAATGAAATTTTTTTCCAAGGTTCTTCAATTTATAAAGAAACCGTATGCAAAATTTTGGATTTTTTTCATACTGGGTTTAAAAGTTATGAATTAAAAAAAAAAACATTTTTAACATGATTCTCATGGGAAATTCACAAAAGCTTAAGAAACTTTTCGAAAAATTGTTCAAATTTGATGAAACTTTGGATATAGGTGAGAAATAACTCCCTGCACAATTTGTTCATTTTTATACAACGATTGGGTCAATAATTGGCATTAAAATTAATGAAAATGCTTGAAAAATTGTCGATTTCGCGTAAGTGCTGCCAACTTGTGTCGCCAGAATTCCCTAGAATTCAACGCTTTTTTCCAAATAATTCTCAAACTAATTAAATAAAGGATAAAAAAAATATCTATGAAATGTAATGATCATAATATAATATTTGAACACCCACAGCGTTCCATAATTCCCTGAAAATCATTTTAATGAGGAATTTAAAAAATCATTATTTCATGTTCAGGGATTGGAACACTGACGGAATCACTGCCCCTCTCATGCCGCACAACCCCCGCTTACGGTAGGTGTAGAACATCCTCAAAACTTGACAAAATAAACAAGGAAAAGATTCTTCCATAATCGAGGACAATTAACTCGTGCTCCTGCAATAAAGTCATGTGACAGAATTTTACGAGTATCTGAGCACCTGAGCACCAGAAGGGAATATAATGTAGAATGAGAAAATTAACGAGACAAGGCGCGTGGTGATGAGACCCCGTAGCTGAGTCACGAACATTTTACTCTTTTCTTGTGAAAGTGTGAGTTCTACATGGCTGAAGTAAGATTTCCTCTGGGAAAAAGAGAGACAGAGTAATAGTAGAAGATAGGGAGAAAGAAGAGGGTAAAACAGGCCAACACCAGGTGAAGAGGAACGAGTAGCAGACACGAGAGAATCAAGGTACAACAAAGTCTTATCGATTTCGGTTTTATAAGGCGGTCAGTCATGGCTATGGGAGAGTATCTCTCCTTTCCCTCTGATTTTTTGGATTTCCAACATTTTGTTTCATCCCGAGGACCAGTGAATCGATACAGGGTTTTCAAGCCACGTGTGAAATACGAATGCTGAAAAAGAAAAAAAACGAAATTCAATTTAGTCAATAAAGTTTGAATCTCTGATTTTTTTTTATTTTTCAGTATTGCATCGGAGCGTTTTCGACGTGATACGAATGGAAATAGGGAGAAAATTTAAATTCTATCATTCCTAGATTATAATAGAGTAATGTTTTGGATGAATTTTACAAGTATATATTGAAATTCGATTTTGATTTATTTCTGAATGAATTCTCATTATATATTTTGAATTATTCTCTTTTACTCTCTGCTACTACTATAATATTACGCGCTGATTTAATTGCAAATTTTTTCAAAAATTGGATTCAATTTATCGAAGAATCATTGGGGGGGAATCTACTTGATAGAGTAAGTAATTGATTCTATGTTGAAAATATTTCTTGATGAATTCTTTTGAAACCTCATCACGAGAATGGTTGAACGATTTAAATAATTTCAACGATAAAAATAATATTTTCTATTTACATTTTTGCAGTTTACTGTTCCGACCTAATGCTATAACCATCCAAGAAGGTCACAGGTGATGAAACTCGACGACGATGACAACGGCAGTATGGGCACGTTTGAAGGACCACAATAAACAAAATTTATTATACTTCATTATATTTCATATATTTCTACCAATTTTTTCCCCACTTAAAATTGTAGACTCTTTCATTGGATGTATTTTCATGTCAAAAAATACCTGAAAAACTCGTCATCTTGTTGTGTCCCACATGCCCAAAGTTTCAGTGTGCGAGAACCAAAATACCCCGAGCTCCCATGTCATTCACAACTTTATCCGTGAAATTGTAGTAACTCTATCGTAAAAAGTTGTATCGATTCTCCCAAATGACTTGTCTTCAAGACGATTACACTTTCGATAAGAGAGGGCACAAAAAATATTTCAACCTGCCAACAGTTACCATTGATGTCACTTTCACGAGGTCGACGAAAAGTATTGTCGAATGATTTCTTTTTTTTTTTTCTCTCTCGATTCTTTTACCGACATTTAATGTGCTTACTTTTATTACACTGCGCGAGACAATAACGATAGACATAATTAATGGAAAATTTTTTTGCTAGCGTTGGATGACTTTATTTGGATTTAGATTTTCAATTGATATTGAGAAAACTTGTTTACATTATTCTATAGGGTTGAGGATTCACTTTGTGAAATGGATATTTTAGAAAGAGAAGATTCTCCTTCAATAAAAATTTTAGGATACATTATAGAAAATAATTAGCCTGGGATACTTAATGAAATCCTGTGGATTCTGTCCCACCATTTTCCCATTACCTCAATTTATTTTATTTGTTGAATGAAAATTTTCAGGAATGATTGAAAATATTTACACGATTAAGAGTTTGAATTTGTTGAGCTAACAAATAGGAAACCTTCATCGGGTTGAATTGTTGGCAAATGCTGGGGCTAAAGAGGAGGGGAGACTATGTAAATGTATGCAGAGGAGGGTTTGGATACTGAAGCGAGAGAGTTTATCCAAAAGTCCATGAAATATCGATAACGAGCCCACCGCCGCTTTTGCGCCGCATAATTGTTGTTAATGGAGGACAGGCAGAAGCTGCTACTCTTTTAACAATGTCTCTTACTCTGACAATTGTTGTAGATGTTACATGCATTTCATTACGTGACGTTATGAGAATTAATTGTTATTATTGTATAAATTCCAATATTTCCAAAACAATATTAAACATATTGGGAAAATTTAATGAATTGACTGAATGGAAAGAATGAGAAAAAATTACAGAGATTCTCCTGTTGATAATTATAAGCTTTATGAGAATTTAATTCCCTAAGAAAGAAGATGAAAAAAATCTTGGAAAAGTCTTTTTAGCTCGACATTTTCCCCGAGACATACACTGAGGGAAAAAAATATTTTCTAGAAATAATAATAATTTTGAGACAAAACTTTTTCCTTATTTGCAATGAACAATGTAAGAAAAGTAGAGAATTTAATTGAAAGAAATTCATACATATTTCTCTCAATATTAATTGCTTTTAGTTCGAAATCGCAGCCATTTTTTGTTATTAAAATTTGCTAACTGATGATGATAAATATACAATTATTTGTCCAAATCCCCTCCTGAATTCAATCTCGATCAAATTTGCCATTGATATTTTTACGTGGAATTTTTATCAGATAATAATGTATTTGCACGAAATAGGAAATCTTAGTTCAAACATAGCCCAATTTGGCTCAAAACCGGAATGTATTTTTCGTCAACTATTTTCTAAAAAGTTTATCTTATTGATTGATGTAAATTTATTCAAATTCATCCTAAATATGGACGAGGATTCGTCCAAAACATAAATTGTTTAAATGGAAAAAAATCCACTGGCAAACCATTTCCCGATTGACATGAACTATATAATATTCCTAGAAAATATTTTTTTCTCTCAGTGTACCAATAGTACACCCAAATTACAATGACTGATGTTAATAAAGACAATAGTTACTTGGAATCCATGAACCCAGCATGTTGTGCCTCTCGTAAAGATCCATACGCACATACCATCTTGTTAATTATCAATTCTCCCAGTGGTGCCTGATTGTGCATCATTAGACAAATTAAAAAAAAAAAAAAGTTTTCAAAGCTATAACGATTGAAGACCATAATATTTTTTGTTTCGTTTAAAATAAATTACATTTGCGTTACGTAAGTTCTTCCTCTGATATTAGTTGAGTGAATGCCGTTAAAAATATTTTGGCACCGCCTCTTCTCATTTAAGCTTCAGACCTACGTAATTTCGTAATACCACTGATTCGTTCAAACATACAGGTAGCTGCTCTGCTGCTACTTCTTGAACTCATTGTGTCCGCCCCTTTATAACCTCCTACTTTGGCTCTCATTCACTGTATCCATCCATTCAAAATCTCTTTATATACCCGTCAAGTTAAAATCGCTGGTAGAAACTCATTTGCTTTGCAAATAACACAGTTTCAAAACTTGAAATCCATTTCATTAACATCAGAGCTGGACTCATTCAGAGCTGGATTAATGTCGAATTGAGAATTTTTCTTTAATTCAATGAGAAAATATGAAGAAACTTCTTTCTTTTTCAATCTAAAAATCACGTCCAGATCATTTGGAAATATCTCGAAAAACGAGAGGATCAAGGGAAAAATTTCAAGTCAATTATTTTCTACAGAAAACATTACAAACAACAAGAAAATAAATTCTAAATACACTATCAATTTCCGAAAGAGATCATGTTCGAAGCAATTCGCGTTTAATTCTTCAACACCACTGAATTTGAAGAACCATAAGAACCTATTTAAATCCACCGAAATAATTGCATTCACTTGTATCAATGTTTGAGTACAACATTATCAACCTATAAATAGTCTCATAAGTCAAGACAACTGTTCACTACCAGTCTATTTTGCATTCTTCACTGTATTCTCAATACCAACGTACATCGAGTTACTCAGATTAACCTCTCTCATCTTGTCACCAAAATCCCTCTGAATGTTATTTATCAATGGATAATTGCACTCAACTCAATTATTAATCTAACTTTAAAAAGCATTCCGTAACTACAATTGATATTTTCATAATTACTGGAAAAAAAGACAAGTTTGATAGTTTTACACGAAAACATATGATAATCTTCAACATTCGAGATTTTCAATCTTGAACAACTTTTCAACTTCCAGAGGACGATATTACCCGTTTCAATGAACTTTTTCAAGGATTATATCCTTGGAATTTTGCTGTTGTCAAAGCCAAAAATCATCTAACATTGTTCATTTTTGTCATGTGTGGAATTTTTACCGTGTAAGAAGGTCAATCATTTTCCATCATTTAGACGTGATAAGTGACCGATTTGACTCTATTCTTTGCTCTCTTTTGTGCGATAAAAGGAAGCACTTTGTGCTCTAATTTCAGTATTTAAATGACTGAGGAAAAATGAACTCAAATAGAATGAGAAGAAAAAAAAGAGTGCATGGTCGCCACGAGTATTATCAAAATTTTCGTCATATATTCCGCCAATTTTCGATATTATTTTCATCTGACAATCATCAAAGTCACTTGTACGTTCATTCAATACAATAGCCCATTCATGCAGAAAACTCAAAGTTTACAAGTTTCATCAACAACAAATAGAAATTCATTAATGCGGTAAACTCACCTACTCTGAACTGATAATCAACTGCATGCAATTCATACACTCACTAATCTTTACCGAAAAATTTTCAATATTTCCCCAACTAATTGCATTGATTGCGTACACTCTGTGTTTCTATGACTGTCAATTTTCATACGGGCGAAAATCTGGTATCTGAAATCATAAAGCAATCAAACGAACTTTTGGCTCTGGCCCTAACAATAGTCCTGACACTTGCTTTGGGGAGGGCTTGTTTCAAAATAATACATGGTTTATTGTTCGGGAATCCTTTGGTTCAGGCAAACAGGGGAGGAAAAGCCTGGGCTAGTACCGAAAAGGAATGCAGTGATTGGTTTTGGGAGAGTGAGAAGAGATGAGGGGTGACACGAGGGATAAAGATTTTATTGCATACAGGAGAATGAAACCCATGTTATTTGCATGCGGTTGAGCATATTCACTGTGATATTTGCATGTAAACATACATAAACGCGTAACCAAAAGTGTCACAAAAACACCAAGTTCATAGCGCTATGAAGAGGAGGAGTGGCATTATTATCCTCTTCTTTTCTCTACATTCCTCTTGCAATGATGAAAAATCCTTCCATTATATTCATGTCAAATGAGAAATAATCGAGATGTGCCATCATCGTCATCATAGCCTGCATTAGTGATGAAATTCTTCAGTATCAGCTTTTGCCATTTTTATTACTCCAAAATCAATTGCATTATATAGTTTGCTTTCAATTATAAAAAAAAATTTAAATTCTTTCAAACTAATTTTTTCTATAAACTTTTTATTTTTCCATATCTCATATTGAGAATGAAAATGAAATACACGATAAAATTTCCAGAAATGGTAATTTTTCGGAGGAAAATAGGATTTTCAAACGAATAGAAATAGCCTATCAATATGAAAAATAAAAATAAATTTTTGAGAGAATATTTCGCCAATACACCTAGAGCCAGTTGCTGAATTTTGTACATTTTTTCCTCACTGTATGTAACGTAGAATTTGTCATCAGTTGTACAGTTTTTAAACGATTGAGTGTAATTGATGAAACGAATGAAATAGAAACAAAAGCGTGGAGGAGAAAATTGGATTTTTTTTTGTAAAAAGAATAAACGAAAAAAATGATAAAATTGAAAAAAAAAGGGACTGTTGTCAACGTATTGAGAGAAAAAAAGTTTTGCTCCACGTGAATTTGACCAAGGGTTCATTCGATGAGATTCGTATTTGAACGGCTTCACCTTTAACTAAGGTTTGGCATTATAGGCCACACTAAAAATACATTTTCGGGAAATTGCGCGAGAGAGCTCCCAATAAAGTAGTCTGACATTTTAACCTCGGATGCAGCTTTTAGTATTGATTTCCATCAGAATCAACCCTATAAAGTAGAAATTTCGGATAGAAAAAAATATTGGCCACTGTTCAAAAGATAGCATTTAGTTTTTGCATTTGAAGCAGATTAGTTTGATTATTACTAAAATCTACTTGAATTTATTATAATTTATGGAAATTTTATGCCATTTTATTTCAGATGATGGTGATGAGAATTTTATTCTCGACACATTTCTTATTGACAGTGTATAATTTACTGTTTCCCATTACCTCACATAATACAAATGCCAAAAGCTTCACACCCCTGTTCTAATGCACATGTCTTATTCTTCTTACTACATCACTGTGAATTATTCTAATTATCACATTCATTTCCCCTCTCTTTCGCACTCCATAAAAATATATAATCAACAAAAAAAAAAAAATCTCGTTGAGCATGTCACGTTTCATATATCTTCACTGTACGTGACTTAATTTTGAAGGAACGTGTTAAAGCAGAATGCTTCTCTCACCTAGCTTGCATGCTATCGTTGACATATTATTCAAAGAACAAAGGATCAAGCTAGTTGACATGTCTTGTACTCAAAGGAACTACATCGTGTTATTTTGAAGAAAAAAAAAAAAAAAACATGTACGAAATACTCGATAATTCAAATTTTGAAATTGAGTTCAATTCGTTTTATTCAAATTCATCTTTACTCTTGTCTATCAACTGACAATTTCTAAAAACTACCTGTATTCCTTTATTTTCACTCAAATCCGTGTGTTGGTTCCTTCAAATCTGCTTGAATATTCACAAATTTAGTCGAATTTGCTAAAAAATATCCACTCGTGAATTCAATGGATTCGTCAACATCATGTTATTTAACATTTTTCAACTATAAATTGAACCGTTTTTGTTGTCGCAAAGACCAACTGTGAATAAATAATCCTATCTTATTACCACACATGAATACAAGCCAAGAATACTGCCAATTACTTTATTTACCTTGTTCTCGTCACTTCATGAACTCCTAACCAACTATTATTTAACATTTCATCTCATGGTACTTCAAGGAAAATTGATCATTATTAACATTAAACTCATATCAAAACATTTTCGAATGAAGAAATAAATATTCCAAGATCACTCAGAGATTCACAGAACATTGTTTCCAATTTTACTTAACCCGAGGGCACATCTCGGAATAGGCACAGAATATAAAATGTGGATCATAAAATGTTTACTCCCTCAATGTTATCCAGCAAAATTAAATTATAAAAAACTCGGTGGAAGAAAAAAAAAGAGGAATTGTGACACTTCCGACAGCGTCAGTTTGGTCTCTTCGTGTTTCAGCATCTGGAGATACCATTGGAAGTTTTCCAAAAAGGTAAATTCATGGACACGTCTGAGCGTGCTAGCGTTTCTCCAGCAAACTGACGCTTGAAAATTATTTATCTACAGAGCCACAGTTTGCTGACACGTATAAATTTTTTTTGAAAAAACTCATACGAATTGAGAAAGGCCTTGACTATCCATCTCTCTCGATTGAAAACTTGTGTGGATTATCATTATTATTATTATTATTATTATTATTATTATCTTTGTTATTTGATTGCGAATGGCCAAGTTCGAAATTGACTGAATTGCTCAATTCTGGGAATTTTTCTGATGTAATCATGATGCCTGAATGAAATTACTCAATACAAAATTCGACACAATGAAAATTTCAATACGAAAAGTTAGGAGATTGACATAACTTGTCCATTATTATTTTCTTCTTTAGTTCAACTCGGATTTTTAGTAAGCGGTATAGGGGATAGTGGGGCAAAATGGACACTGTAATGAAACAGTTGGGGTGAAATGTAGCCCATTAGAGTACTCCATCTTGCCTTGTTTATCTTTACTGAAATAGTGACGTGTGGAATCGAAATTTCTACACATTATCTTTTAATTTGATGCGCGTGATATTAATATTAGACAATGGCACGCATGTGTACGTCTTTTGGTCTAGACTACTCACACAGAGGGCTCATGGACGAGATTGAGCCGGGAGAGAGTGGAGAGCCATATATATAGGGTCTTGGGATGCTAGCAGTAGAGAAGACACTCTTGTCATCTGTCAGAGTACACAATACCTTCAGCTCTATACAGTGCTCCCTCTACTGATCGTGCCGAACGGGGCTCTAATTCCAGGAAAACGATCAGTAGAGCGGCCCCCACTCCATGTAGGAGGCGGGGCATAATTCGAGTGAAAGGCCGCGCGCTCTTCGTTCAAAATTTAACCATAACCTCAACGTTCTTCCCTTAGTCTACTAGTATGCATTGAATATTTTTTTCATTATACGAAAAAAAAACTTTTTGTTAAATCCTCTGAACAGCTTATTCTTTATTTGAAAACATATTCAATTACAACAAATTTTTTTTGTGATAATATCAAATTTTCCGCAACAACTTACGACTGAAAGATTCTATATAATAATCCGTCAAACTTTTTATAACATGGAGATATCCCTTTTTCCAATTCTCTTATTGCATTCAATTTTACTTAAATTTCCATATATTTTCTCTTCTTCGTTTTTTCACACATTATCAAAATTTTCTCACTCGAATCACACGTTTTCACTGCCATGCATGCAAACAAAAATACCCAAGACACGTTGCCATGGTTACCACGCATGCGCACTCGAGATGAGTAAAGAAGTGAGGGTAAAGGGGAAACAGCAGGATAGGAGAGGTACGATCAAACGAGGGACGATCAGTAGAGGGAGCACTGTAGATAACATAAGAATATCAAAGTAATTTTATACATGGACATCTGAATAATGTCGAACGTTTATTGCTGACTACTCTCACATGTCTCACAGGAGAATTTTTTGTGGATAATTTCAGGAGCTATGAAAGACGACACCAAGAATTTTTCCATAAACTCAATTACTTTAACCCTTCAAGTACGGGATCCATATACGTATATGGACCCTCGTGCCTGTCTCACCGGCCGGGGTCTCTATGTCATAGAGACCCTCACCACGTTGCATAAAAAATTCAATATCTCTTACAATTTTCAAGATTTTTAGATTTTGCAAAATGCTTCGTAAAGGTGGATAATTCAAGTTTGATATGCAACCCTTCAAAAACAATTAATTCGATTTTAACTAATTAATTTTTGAGGAATTTGTTTTTCTTTTTCAAACTTCTGATTTCACATGTCACAAGGCGCCCGGCCGCTAGGACAGTTTGGCTCGCTGAGGCCCCGTACTTGAGGGGTTAAAGTATTCTCATGATAATCTGAAAGCAAAACCCTTTACTCACGATCTCTCACAATTTTTGCAAGTCATTAGTCGTTCTTTTTTAAATCAAATTAGTATCGAGGGGAATATCAATACAAATGCAAATTCATGAAATACTATTGACTGCGTTAATTTTACCAGTAAATTCTGATTACGTGAGACAGAGCGCCTTTGATAGCTAATTAATATTTGCACATTTTCAAGATGCGTAAAGAGTTTATCTTTCTAACTGAGGCGATTATGTAGTCTGTACAAATATACTTAGTGATTTTGGTGGGAATGTACATATGATTATGAAATGTATGTCCTCAGTTTAATTCAACTCGATTATGTATAGTCAACGTAACCGGAGAAAAAGGAGGAGTGAGGAAGTAGAGAGAATTGAAAAAAAATAAGGGATGTGAAATGGCGCGAAAAAAATAATAATTGGAAAGCCTTGAAAAATTAATCGCAAAAAGTAGTACTATTTTATTAGTACGTATTTTTGTGCTATTATAAAGAAAAATCGGTAGAAAAAGGGGACTTGTACCCTCTTAACTTCAACAAGACGATATACATATATATGTGTATTAAAAGTTGAAGCAATCTTGAAAACTCCAGTGGAAAAGCCAACTTTAATAGGTCTGTGCTGCTTCGCCAAACCCTCTCTCGCTCTCTCTCTCTCTCTCCTCACAATTTTCTTTCACTACTACACGCAAATAACGGAGAAATCCTTACAATTAACTCACATAAATCGCAATTATTAAGGATCCTATGAACCTGACTTTCAGCGCTAATGAACGGCAGAGTTCTATCATGGAGAGATACTTGCACATTGGATTAGTACGAAAGGTTTTGTCTGTATAAACGTTGAATAAAGTGGTTGAAGAGATTGAGATTGTGAAAATTCAAAGAATGAATCTTCCATTGAACTGTGAATTCAACTGTTATTAATGGTGTGGTAGCGGGAACATTAGGCATAAAACAAATTATTCGTAGAGGTAATAATAGATTAAGTTTTGATTGCGATTGAATGGAGAAAAATTACATCTGGATTTTCTCCTGGCGGAAAGATTTTGAGAACGATGAAAGCGGAATGAGGTAAATTTTTTTTTTTTTTTTGGAGAATCAGGTTAGCAGACCTCTAGTTGTAGAATTCTAAATTTTCCAACGTATTCTACGTTTTCTTAAATTCAATACTTACAAAAATAAAAAAAATTGGCAAAATACCTTCTAATCCTTCTGAATTGTGACCAACAATAAAAATAATTATTTTTTATTCATCAACATTGCAAAAATACCTCGATACTAGTTAATATTCTATCCACACGACAGCATTGACCAGCTAACAGATTCAACAGATTCAGGTCAAATATTCGTCCATGGAAATTTAAAAAAAAGCACAAGACTCTCGATTTTTTTCTCAATTCAATAAATGAACGCACATGGCTCACATACACATCATATTCATAAATATGAAAAAAAATAATATTTCATTTCTTCAATAAATGGCCGTATTCACTACGAATTTTTTCATTAATAAATTCATCCGAAATGACTGATTGTCACGTGAAAGAATTGGCTTGATGATAAATTTCTATTCTCTCTTCTAAATTTCGAATATTGCCCCCATTTGTATATCGTCGCCTTAGTAACAAATGGTCGCGAGTGCACAAAAACTCAAGAATAAAAATCAAAACGTCTCCGCAAACCACTGTCAAAATTTATTTTCATAACATGCTGGACATTTTTTTTTACTATAAATTCCAATAACAAAATGACGCCACTACAAAATGTAAAGGTGAAAAAAATCTCATCTCGACATTTACGTCCCTTTGCTTTTACTGTTTTTTAAATACAGAGAAAAATTAATAACGCTCTCGCATCTAGTTGTTTTCGAGATTTTTCAATATTGGGGAAAGTGAAGGAAAATGGACATTAGAATGGAACGGCCGGAAATACATTTTTTCTGATGATTCCATTGAAGCTGAGGAAATTATATGTTAGAAATGATTTTTTTGTATTTTTTAGGAATCCTATTTTTTTGGTCACAGTTTGAAGGATCACCACTTTCCATTTTTGAAAAAATTCACTTTTTTCAACATATCTCCAATTCTATTAGTCGTAGCGTGAAAATTTCGAATGCAGACGAAAGGTGATTTGCCATCGATTTATGGGGTTTTCAATTCAAAAATATCGATTTTTGAGGTATTTATGGACACTATTGTAAAAATCAGTATTTGCCTCATAACTATATTAAAAATCGATATTTTTCAATTCAGAACCCCACTAATCGATGTCAAATGATCTCACCTTTCACCACCATTCAGAATTCTTACACTACGACCAATAGAACCGGAGATGGGTTGAAAAAAAGTGAATTTTTTCAAAAATTTAAAGGGATAGCCCTTTCAACCTTGACCAAAAAAGTTGAATTTCTGAGAAAATAAAAAAAAATCCCTGAAATATAAATATTTCTGTTAATTTCAAGAGTTTTTCATAATATAGACATAATATAGACAAGTAGTCCCCATTGGATGCATTATCCACCATTTCTTCCTTTCAGTAAAAACAAGAAGACGCGAGTGCTTGGAGACGCGACTCTCTGTTAGTAAATTGTGGCACTTATAAACGTTTGTTATTTGTAATTTTTTTTTTTTTTTTAGTCCTGCAAGGAAAGCCCATGAGATATCGATTGTAGTAAAAAAAAAAAGACACGACTTTTTGTTATTTGCAATATGAGGAAATTGGAAAAATGTGCGCTCGCAACCATTTGTTACTAACGCAACGATATTATCTCAATTAAATCATTAGTCAATTTTTTTTTTACGTGAAAAATCTCAGGATTACTATATGAGAGAAAAATAATTTGGAAAATTATGTCATTTAATTAAGGCAGATAATTGACTGTATAGTACATGCATGTGTACAGCAGGTTCCTCCTAGGTCAATTGATTGGGTCGACATTGGGGTTAATAGGATGGCGCATGTTGGTATACGTGACACACACACAATCATTCAGTAGTGACACAGACTAGAAACTGCAAAGTGTAAAAATACGTGGGTGAGAATAGTACTATTAGGGAATGCTCATGATGACGTTCAAACAGGTACTTCTTCTGAGTTTCAGAGAAAAAGCAAGATTCGGAGCCTGGTTGAATTTAGCAGTGACATTATCATTTGCGGTACCATATCCTACGTCATGAGAGAGATGATGAATTAAAAAAAAATTTGAGATTAATAAAATTTGCTTTAAAAACCATATCTATGTAATTATGCTCCTTTTCGAATTTTATTAAACTGTTCTTTGCAGAATCGTAATAAAAAAATAGATATAAAGGATATCGAATTTCCGATCAGCAATTATACACAAGCGGAAATTGTGACGAGAATCGTATAATAAACTTTCTCACTCAAGGTATTTATTCGACTGAAAAATTACAATATTTCTGATACTCCTGGAGTTTTTTTTCATATTATTACTACAAGAGAATCGACAACTTGAACGATTTTAATGACGTCTTTCATATGGCAATATAATGTAATAAAACGTTTGCAATTATTTTATTGAAGGATTAACTACGATTATTGCTATATCTTTAGTATCCTCCTTGTCAATGGATTTTTCAATGAAATCGATTGTAAAAAATCTGTATTTAATTATAAAAAGATTTTACAATGTGTCAGGGACACCTGGATTTTGAAGAAAAAAATGATTTTGCATGAATCATCCGGATTCTTCATGATATACCATTCACTGTTTTCTCAAAAAAATTAAATTCATAAATTGTAGAAAAGGATTCCAAGGCTGCTAATGCTCAAAGATGAAAGATAATTCAGTGGTAACGACGAGATAACACAGAATGAGTATTTTTCTTTCTTTTCTTTTTTTGGGAATAATAAATGAAAAAGTGACAAATAATTCAAGAAAAAAAAATTATGAAAGTCCATGTACGTTAATTCATGGAAAGACGAGATAAAAGATGCACACGTTTTGCTTTCTAGTAATTCCAACTATCATCAAAGTACTGCAATGCTGATTCTGCATTTAGCACAGAACCGCTGGAAGGCAGAATTAATACCCTTGCCTTCAGAAGCCCTGACTTACACAGTGTTTAACTTGGGAAAACATTAAACTTTATATGAAACTGAAAGGGAATGTGAAGATAAAAAAAAAAAAGAATTGAGAAAATATCGAGTTGCATCATGATATTTAGTTAATCTCTCAAAATAGAATGGTGGAACTTTTTGAATACTCGATCATTACTCTGATGGGAGAAGCCTCATTCGTGAGCCTTTAATTTGCACATCATTAGAGAGAGAGAGAGAGCATCTTGTAAACTATGAGCTTCTGGAGGATTTTCTATAATATCAAGAATGTAGCTCTTCAAATTCTCTTTAAAAAAAAATGTATATTAATATTTCCTCCTAAACCCAGTAAATTCGGAAATATTTATAGAAGAACAAATGATTTTCTCACTCTTATTTATTCTCTTTATTTTGTCCAGTGTTTCGTCCCAACTTCTTCTTTATAATCAATATTATATAATTATCTCTGGGATTTTTCAAATCCAATTTATAACCACTCGAGAGAATTGTTCCTTTTAATTTGAATGATGCAAGGCCCTGAAGCACTGTTACAAAACAATTTAATTTAGTTTATATTTACTCAGTTTGCAATCATGAATTCAAACATATATCTCTTCCTTCTATCCTCTTTTTATTCATCTGTTAAACTTGTGTAATGCAGCTAAATTTATTCATACCCAATATCATTGTATATAATCATAGAAAAAATAGATAGAACGAGTTAACCTGAAGCGGCAAAAGGTTAAATTTTCATTTCTCTCTTGTACAAACGTCTACTGGGGGGCGTTGAAAGAAGAAGAGACGATTTACCTGATGACGTAGATTGTTGTTTGCTAGATAAACCGAGGTCATGAAATAAAGGATAGAGGAGAAAGGATATTAGAGAAGAATAAATGCTACGATGATAATGGGGAAAAAAAAAACCGGTTTAAAAGATTATTAAGAATTCATGATAGTGAATTCAGGAGATGTTGAAGAAAAAGAAAAAGAATAATTCAATTGAAAGAGTCAAATTTCAATGATAATTTCATTATTTTTCTCATTTTCTTGTCAAATATCTCGTAAGGTCATGAGTTCAGATGAAAATATCTGAATAAATTATATTTTTAAAGAATTAAATTTTTTACAAAAAAAATCCCGTAAAGTACTCCTAAATCCGTGATAAATCCTAGGATAATGATAGTTTACTATTTTTCATCTATTTTTTGGAGATGATCATCTAATTTTCATTGGAAATAATGTTTTTTTTTTCATCATAAACTAACAATTCGATCATTTTACATTCACTGTAGTTTCTGAAAGTTAATTGTTTCCATCATTCTTCAATCATAAGATTTGCAAAATACAAGGAAATAATCGATGATTAACGAGAATGTATAGTTTTGTAATATGGAAAGATGATTTCATGAAATTATCTCAGAAATTCAACATTAGATGTGTGTGTTCAATAACTCTGTATAAAACAATGCATCAAAGATATGTGGTATTCATAGTAAAATACTTGTTTTAGAAAATCCTTGATTCATTGAATTTGGTGCTTTGAGGATATCTCAGAATAGTCTCTATTGGCGATCAGAGAAAAATGCCAACAGACCTTTTTGTTGTTGTAGACCCACATGGAAAAGAAATATATTGCTATGAATATATTTAATAATATCGGATTAATAACGGGTGATATAATGCGGCAAAAATATCTGTGATGCTCAATATATTATGTAATTATATACATAATTATACTATTTCAATTATATAGATTTTGATATTTTATCATGTAAATTTCTACATCTGAGTCATTTGATAGTGAAAAATATATTTTTTCATTTGTAATTCATCATATAATAATGGCAGTATACTCAATAGTGTTTTCCTTTTTTTTTATGGAAATAATTGGAATTTTTATTTTATATTTGATCATATATTTTATTAAAAATAAAATATATTATATTCTATTTTATATAGCTGCACTTTATGATAACTAGATAGTTTGTATCGTTACCCTAATGTGAATTCAGTGTGATAGACATCTTCAATAATTTCAAATGTTCTCATTATCCATTCAGATATTGTGGAGAGTACGTTACGTAGGGAGCCTCTCCTCTATAGAATACATTAAATATTTTTTTGTCACAAAATTTTAAAATTATATTGTTTTTTGGCATTTTATGATTCTTGCAAACTATCTTTAACTGATATTTTTTATTATATCTTTAAAGTATTTATTTCATTATATGCCAATATTATATATCACATTATATTCTTATCATATATTCATATTATAAATAGTATAATATATGCTGGAATATATTCCGAATTTATAGTTGCTATAATTATATGTTCCAATAAAAAAGAATTATAATGAACCATTATATTTTTCTCATCATCAAATCATATAATATTCCGGCAAAAATATGCCTATGAATTCTTATATTGCATTTATAATATTATATAATTCATCAGTTACTCAAAATTATATTTTTAACAATATATATCTTTTCCATGCGGGGAGTATTGCAGACAAGCTACAAAAAGCTAATCTAGAATTTTTACCTAAGCCCAGTATCTTTAGGAATATTTGCACCACAATCATCTTCATACTCATTTTAATCCATGAATGAACTTTCATCTCAAAATTCAATGGAATGTAAATTTAAAATTCCCATATTATTATAGACATATTCTTACATTCACCAGTTGCCAAAACTACTTTTTCTGGTGATCGCAGAAGTGAGGTAAACTTGCAAAAAAAAAAAAAAAAAAAAAATACAAGAAAAAGACTCGTAAAGACTTGGGTTATATACGAGAAGTTGGTATGTTTCACGTTGCATTGGGCCCAGACGAATTTCATATTTTACGATAAGCCGACGCCGACAGAGGTATATGCTCCGAATCGTATTAGAGAGCTCGCACACACACACCCACACACATGCACAAATCATCCCTGGATTCAGGCGTCTATATACATATTTGTGCCCCGTACCAAGAGCAGATAAAAAGAGATATATATATTTCCCGCGAACAAGGACAACTGTATTTGTATTTTAGCATTTTTTTTTTTTTTTTTTTTTGAATTCTATGTGCTGACTTTCTTTGTGATAGGTTATACTTTGGCTTTTTCAACGAATAACGAGAAAATCTAGGATACAGCATATGACATACCAATATATCTAGAGTAACCATGTTTTATTCAGTTTTCTATTCAACTCTGAATGGAGTAGTTTTGAAAAATGTATTTGAATAGATATTTAGATGGAGTCGAAAACCGCGCGTATACTCTGTTGAAGTATTTACGAAGGATCTTTATTGAGTGAATCTTAGAAATAATATTTTTTCATTGGATGTTTCATGTATAGGGGAGAGCCGGGCAAAAAAAAACACCCAAAGTTTGGGAAGAAAAATTAAAAAATTGAAGAAAAATACCACCAAGGGTTCACCTTCTTTTATATTGTTTTAATTTATGTTTTTTGTCTTTTCTGGATAGGAAGAGTTGGGTGAAAAATATTGGAGATGTAATTTTTCAGATGATTTCATTATCAAAAGCTTTGCATCTAGATCCCCTTGTTTTTTTGATAGTGTCTCTATTTTATCCAACTTTCCCCTATACGTCGCCTTAGTAACAAATGGTCGCGAGCACACATTTTTCCAATTTCCCCGTATTGCACATAATAAAAAGTTGTATCTTTTATTTTTACTCCAATCGATATCTCATGGGCTTTTCTTGCATGAATCAAAGAAAAAAATTATCAATAACAAACGGTCGCGAGTGGCACAAATCACTAGTAGAGAGTGATATCTTCAGCTCTTGCATCTTTTTGTTTTTGCTGGTTTTTACTGACAGGAAGAAATGGTGAATAACGCATCCAATGGAGGACTGCTTGCTTGAGGGAAGGTTGGGCAAAACAGTCATGAGGGGTAAAATGGATGCAGCTGAGTTTCTGATGTCTATATTACGAAAAACCTGGATTTCCAAAAAAAATACGATTGTGCAAGTTATGGTGGCGTAATATTGACGATATTTTCGCCCCCCACTCAAATTACTCTTGTACATTTAACGAAAAGTCTCAACGGTGTACTTTGCGAGTTCCCATAAAGCGAGAAAAAAACGAATAAAATTGATGCTACTCCTGGGCCGAATAAAAATCATTTCAGTCTGAATATTCTTGTGTAGATCGCAGTGTAGCGCTTGAGCCTTATTCATGTTCACTAAAGATGGCAGCAGATGAAAATTCACCTCGTATTCCATTTTTACACGATGCAAGAAGAATATACGACATGGAGAGTATATTCTTTTTTATTCAGTCAGACAAGAAAACGGAAAAAAGTGTCAATCGTACCTTGATCGTTTCTGCTAGAGTCTTTTCATTTACTTTTATCATCACCAATTTTTTTTTCATTACTCTAACCAAATTTTCAATAATATTAACCCTAAACTGATCACCCTATGAGGGATTCCGCGCAGTCTACCGTTTATATTTTTCTATGATCAGTCGGTTGAGCGAAAAATTCTCAGAAAATTTGACTTTTATCATTGAAGTGTGTGACAAAGAATTATAATTTTTAAATTAAGTATCCTGAAAATTTGATGAAGAAATAAAATTCATTCTAGGAGCCAGCAAAATTTTCCGAATACTAAATGAAGTCACTCGGTGAGCGACGTTGTCAAAAACACGCTAAACGCGCTCGGGCAGTGTAGAGGGGATTCGGCAACGTCGCAGTCAAAATATCATGGCAGGAAATCCTACATCAGCCGGCCAGAGTCGTTGGGTCGCTCATGATGACTAGTCTAGGATTAAATTTGAAATTAAAATTTACCTCTCTAACATAGTCAATGGAAAGTTAAAATTCGCAAATTTCAAATCAGTAGATTGTACATTTTTTTCCCTACTATTTGATATATTTTGATTTATACTCTTCATTGCATTTACCAGAGTCAATTTAACTTGCGCTTTCTCTCTCTCTCTCACTCTGTCTCTTTCTCTCTCTCTTCCTCTACCATCTCGGTCACCTCATTTCCGTGATATCCATATTTTCCATAAAGTTTTTTCCAACCCTCATGGATAATATCTTCATTTTCCCCCTTACGCCACATCTCTTTCTACTATTTCTTCTGCTCCTTTATGGTAGTTCGAATATTTATCCCCTCGCAACAAATTTCTTTCATTTTTTTTTCTCGTCTTCTCATCGTCCTTTCCACTAACTCACTCACTCCAATATACAGTCTCGTCCAACTTGATCCAAAAGTTTATCCTTTCCTCGCCCCAGAAAATCCTCGTTTACATATTTTCACAGGATTTCACTCCTTCATTCTTCCATCGTCCAATCTCAATTTTTTTTTAATATAAAAAAATTGCGCTGAAAATTGAGACATTAAAATGCCACCCCCCTATGACGATTCATTCATTTATTCTGGTATTTTCTATGGGAAAAACTCTATTGAGAGTTCATAAAGGTGTGTTCTGAATAGTTTATTGATGGAAAATCATGGAAAAATTGAGGAAAATGATGGCAAGACGTTGAGAGTCACAGATAGTTTTTCATAGTTTTTTGGGTTTTTCAGGATTTCGCTTCATTTTTGGTGTTCTTTGATATAAAGAGAGGGAGTGCGAGAGAGAGAGAGTGACTGATAACCAAAATTTATTACCAAAATCAATAATCCTTTATTTTCTCGATATAGCAACTAAAAAAAACAAGCAGAAGCCCAGTCCCTTTGCATTACTTGAAGATTTCAGTACTATTCTGTTTAATATTCTGCCAATTGGCAGAGAGCTTCCGAACGGAGTTCTCAATTTTTTAATCCGATAATGACCATCTTGATGAATCTGAATTACGTTAACTTGCAATATTTTGTATAAGTTACTATAAGGATAAAATGTCACAAGTTATAAAAAATAAAGTAGTGTTCCTCGGGAAAGGAATGCAAAAAAATCGAAATATCTGAAAAATAACAATTTTTTTTAACACTTCAGTCATTTGGAGTCATATTTGATGGAATCCCAAACTCGAGAAAAAACAGGATTACAATGCTTCCATCCGAAAGCAAAAAAAGTTTGAAAGAAAAATGAAAATCATCGAAAGATGCATTTGCGTCCATCTATTACCCAGAATTGACCCAACATACTACCTACCTTTCTCGGTTCTGGTGCATAGATACCGGGTAGAGGTGCAAGAAGATGTAACCCAGCTGGATTCGGTATTCCAGAAGCCGGATGAGCCGGTGGAATTGGCAGGGGCACAAGCTTTAAGCCCCAGGGCAGGTACCACGGTGCAGTGTGATGCATCCTGTTGCACAGTCTCTCTACAACAATCTCGATAACCGCGTCTATCCTTTTTATTCGTTTAACCCCTTTAAGAGATCTTCAATTTTCCTTTTACACCAAACACGTTTATTTATCTCGGTCTCTCTCTCTCTCTCTCTCGCACTAAATAAAAAAAAGGCGCATACACTTGAATTTAATTTTTCTTCAAGATCAGAAGGACCAAATGGAATAGCACTATGTTAAAAATGAAGAGACGTCTTTTTCTGGAAGAACGAATAAAAATAAAAATTATATTTACTCCAATAATGAAAATTGATCCTTTTGAAAATTTTCACCTGAATAGAGAATGAACAATTTCTTATCACTTATGGACTCGAAATTCGTAATTCAACTCAAATTTCAAGTCAGTCGAAAATGTTTTCAGAAATGATTTTCTGGTCTTTGTCACGCGAGCCAGGCTTAAAATTTATCGTGATGCACATCATGACAATGAAGATCAATTCAATCAGTTATCACAGTGACACGATTTGACTTTTTTTTTGTAGGAAAAATCTATGCAATGAGAATATGGAGAAATTGGAACACAGATTTATAGCACAATCACGTTCAAATTGAATTTATTTTTTGAGTGATTTTTATTTTTTTTTTCCATGCGGCACGTAATGGATCTTTGTTAATGAAAATAACACTTGAAAATTAAGTCCGACGTGCTCAGTGTGAGCGCGCGGCCACGACTGGGGCGAACGAATCGAGCGAGCACATGGCTACCAGATCCCCCCTCCCCTCCCCCTTCGCCATTTTTACTCGGGGTAACCTTTGATGATACTGTATGTATTACGGTAGCTGCGTGAGCGTTACTCTGAAGCTAGGTGGGGGAAAGGAGAACAAATATTGGAGATTTCAGGCGAAATATTGATATTTTAATTGAAATGATTAATTAATTTGAAATAATGGGAAGAGAATTGTTCTTCTTTTTTTTCTGAACGGAGTGGATTCATTTGCTAATAGCTCGGTAATGAAAGAGCTTAGGAACATTGACTTTTCAAGTCATCTTTATTGTAGAGGATTTAATTCTTTCTACAAAAAAGATCTTTTTGGAATAACTTATGTAATGGTATCACAAGTATCATTTCTCCCACCTTGATAATCATCGAAGGGAAAGGGAAGACACGTGACTCTTCATTAAGGAGACGAGGTCCTGATAGGGTTTCTCGATCTAGGGGTAAAGAATCGATTCCATGGATCGAATCGAATTGATGTTTGAAAAATCGATTCAGAATCAGATCGAACGCGAAAAGATCGATTTCTGAAAAATCGAATCGTTATTCTTCATTTGAAAAACTAAAGTTGAAGAAAAAGTACAAAAAAATGCGGCATTAAATTAGAGAGAATGGATATTTCTTCTTATTTGAGGAGATCATGAAATTGATTGGAAATCAATACGTTCATTGATGACTGAGATTGGAGGAAGTAGTGACGGTAAAAATTTTAAGGAATTTCCTCTTTCTCCTGGTATAAAAAAGAAATTGAAAAATTATCATTTTCAAACAATCTCGAATCTATTCTCGCAATGACATCATCATTTCATCAAGATAATGAAATGTTTCATTATCTCTGAGAGGACAAATATTCAATTCAACAATAAATTGCTTAAATATTAATATATACTTTTGACAAAGGTTCCAGCAAATAAAATCACAATGAAATTACATAAATTTCACCCCGAGAATTTCATAATTTTATTCTTTCACTCAAACATCATACAAGACTTTACACATAAACAAATACGAAAAATGCAATAAAACATTTATTTTTAATATAAATTAATATCTTTCTTGGTTATAATCTTTAAATGAGAAACATTTTATCATTCAAAATGTCTTAATTAACATGACAATTGAACAGTGAATTAAATCAAATAAAATGCATAATGCACAATGAAAATAGGATTTTTCATGTGTGTTTGAGGCCTTCTTGGCATTGGTAAAGCATTAATCAATGTCAAGCAGAGTGTCTTGTCTTTGGCAGTTAATGTCTTCCCTAAAATCCCAGAAAACTTGTCGTTGAGAAGTTTTGAAAATCACCGAAATTTCAGAATCATCAAAATTAAAATTAGAATTAGAATAAAAGAAATAATAATGTACTGAAATTCATACAAATGCGCATCATTCCTGCAATGCGACTTGGGTGACTGCTTGTACTTGCGCTATTTGGCATGGCTGCGCTATCAATTAGCGCTAGCTAATCTCGCTCCATTAACTTGGATGTTACTTTTAGCCACAAGTCAGACAATTGATTCTATCGTTAATTCTAAAGTCACCGTAAAGGTTCCTCAATTACATCAATCGAAGGTGGAATGTATACGAAGGATCAATAGTAAATCCGCTTTTGTCTATTGAACAAAGTTTTTATTGAATAATTCGAAGTTAAAACTGGAAAATCTCTCCACTCGAATCTTGTGAAAACAATGATATTTCCAGGATATTGTTTACTGTGCAAGGATCGAGTGATTGTGAATTATAGACAGCTAAAAGCCCGAACTGATAAATCTGTTAGCGACTCATGGAAACGTAAAAAAAATGTGATATTAATACTAAAAAATCACCGTACTCGTCCTTAAACAATGAAATTTGACAGGCGAATGATAGAACATCAGAGTAATATTTTCCAATAAATGATAATTCGTTGCGTGTGTGTCTAATAATTTTTCATGGCAATATGTAGAATATGTACGATGAAAATCCAATTTAATCTCATGATGGATAGAAAATTTACTCCATTTATACAATTTAGATTGCTGGATATTATTTATAAATGTCTCTGAATCCCATTTGTTTAGAGATATTTTCCAAATAAACTTTCACTCTTTTCTACTTGATCTATACTCACTTTATCCCTTATCTGTCACCATTAATTGTATTAAAAAATGAAAAAAATAAAGCCCTCTCCAAACGTCTTATCCAAAACCCATATGATTCTCCAATTCTTCTTCTTCTTCACAAAAAAAAAAAAGTACTCCTCATTAATTCCATGGAGTGTAAAAGAGCCACCTCAATCATGTAAATGACACGTTTCGATGTCGTTATAATAACGTGTTAACCAACCGACAAATTAAAAATTCAAAGCAAAAAAAACATAGACATTTTAAGGACGAAGTAAAAGTAACCCCCCCCCCCCCCCCTCGTTAATCCCTAACCTGCCACGAATCGTCTGCATTCTTATCCGCGCTCTATGTGTCTCTCGAGAACCGTTAGATTTCCGTATATAAACACTGAGGATTTCCAGCATTGAAATTCAATGTTCTGCATTGCGGTAAAAGATACGAAATTGCCTCCATGGCACGCTTAACCATTGGCCTTACTCCTCTGCGACGAGCCTTCACACAAGCTAACCCGTCGGCTTTTCAATGAAAATAAAAGAAGAAGAGAGGTGGTGTGGGTGAGAGAAGAAACTTTGTGCACCAGTACTTGGCCGTATTTTATCCACCTGTGCACCCCTGGTGGTATCAGTGGCACCAACCGGCACGGATTTCTTATCCTCGTGTGATTCTCGGGGGTCGCACGTACACGCGTCCTACCTTTTCATCTATCTCTATATTTAACCCCCTTCTCTCGTCATTTTTTATCTCTCAACACACTGTCAGCCTGCGTCTTTTCTTGGCTTATGAAAGCAGGAATCATACATAGGTGTGCACAGTGAGAGACAGCCCTAGTGCATATCCTGGGTGCTTTCTCCTCGGGAATGATAACGTATTTCACGTTGGATAGCCATTGCATGTCCGCGGAAGGTGGATCGTAATTCTTTGGATTTAGGCGAATGACTTGCGCGACTCGGGCATATCTTTTTCTCGAGAGTCTATATTCTTCATGAAGTGGAATTACGTAGGTGATAAATGTTGACATTGTTTGTTGAATTTTCTTATTCATATACTCGTTCTTTTTTTTTTTTTTTTTTTTTTTTTTTTTCATTATCTTAGGGGGCTCTTTATAGCTGATTAATCCATAAGCTTTCGTTTTTTCTTTTTCTTGAATTGCCAACATAATGATACATTAAATAAAAAGTGGAGTACCTTTCTCCGCGATTCATTTTAATATTATCACTGAATATTCCAATGGAAAGATATTTCAATTTCCCCACAGCAATTTGCCTCATTTTATGCCCGAGATATCATAAAATCCAATGGTTTTTTTACTGGATTCATTCTCAATTGCATGTAATGAGATTTCACACATTTAATTCAAGTTATTTAATTTGCCCCATCTAACTTGAAATAATTACTGTTGTAATATTTTTAGTACACTCAGAGGGACAGGACAATGAACTCCCCTCTCCCCTCATTTATTTGATATTAGCTTTCATTCATGTCGTTATAAATCACTGAAATATATATCACATTTGCAAACAAGTGTTTTGTGAATTTTTATGATTTTTTCGCCTTTAATTTCGCTTACTTGATCGGAATTGTGCGTAAAACTGTTGATTTCACCTTTTCAACAGCCTCGCGATACGTATATAATAGGCCCCACCTTATGAAGAAAGAGAGATTATTCTATAAATTAGACTTGTCAATGGAAAATATATTTGTAAATTCCGTTCGTGTCAAAAGTTGAGAGACTCAATATTTCCCTTTCACAGTTGGCAGAGCATTTTACGAAGAGCAGGAAATGATTGTGAACTCGAATTATTTCACAATAGATTGAAGAGAAAAATGTAGAGAAAACCATCGCTAATTTTAAAAGGTCAAACCACGACTCTCACACTGATGCATCATCCAAGAAGCTCAATGAAACATAGTATTACATTGACGTAATCTGTTAACGACCTCTGAAACTTTCCCCTGAACATTGTGACTCGGTAACACTCTATAATTTCAGTTTCAAATGAAATCGTACAACTGCCGCTGGTGGTTTTATCATGGTATATAGAATTACTCGAGGCTATTATCTTGGCTTTACTGTGTCGCGCAAAATCGCAAGCAGGGTAAGTGAATAAAACTGTTTAGCTGTGCGACGAGTAAGTGTGTAGGCACAGTCACGTCGTCGTCGACTCAGAAACGAGAAGTGTGATGGGACGTCGACAGCTGTTTATATAATCACGAAAAAGATGAGTTTGTGAAGAGATACGCCTTTCTGCAAAAATCCAGAAAGATCCTAAAAGTTTGAATTCGAGTTGAATTGAAAATTTAATTGTATCTTGAGAGATTTCAAAAAATTGGAATTAATCAAATAGTAGCTCTGATCTATGGAAGAGACGAGTAAAATAAAACAAGACGATTTCTCCAAATTAAAATTGCATTTGGTCTCTCTGTATTCTTCAATTATCTTCTTTGCAATTTCAACTTCCATACCGATTGAATGAAAATCTATATTCTCATTTTGATTTGTGAAAAATTTCTTCCACACGAAGATGAAATACATTATTCAATCCATTAATGTTTCTGTTACTGACACCCAAGTCATGGTGTTTTTTCATGGACGATAATATGGACTCTAATACTGTCACTATGCTCGTAATAACAATATTTTAGTATTGTATTTATAACCTTCCAATCTTCCATGATATTTAATTAAGTATGCCCACATGGAAAAGAAATATATTGCTATGAATATATTTAATAATATCGGATTAATAACGGGTGATATAATGCGGCAAAAATATCTGTGATGCTCAATATATTATGTAATTATATACATAATTACACTATTTCAATTATATAGATTTTGATATTTTATCATGTAAATTTCTACATCTGAGTCATTTGATATTGAAAAATATATTTTTTCATTTGTAATTCATCATATAATAATGGCAGTATACTCAATAGTGTTTTCCTTTTTTTTATGGAAATAATTGGAATTTTTATTTTATATTTGATCATATATTTTATTAAAAATAAAATATATTATATTCTATTTTATATAGCTGCACTTTATGATAACTAGATAGTTTGTATCGTTACCCTAATGCGAATTCAGTGTGATAGACATCTTCAATAATTTCAAATGTTCTCATTATCCATTCAGATATTGTGGAGAGTACGTTACGTAGGGAGCATCTCCTCTATAGAATACATTAAATATTTTTTTGTCACAAAATTTTAAAATTATATTGTTTTTTGGCATTCTATGATTCTTGCAAACTATCTTTAACTGATATTTTTTATTATATCTTTGAAGTATTTATTTCATTATATGCCAATATTATATATCACATTATATTCTTATCATATATTCATATTATAAATAGTATAATATATGCTGGAATATATTCCGAATTTATAGTTGCTATAATTATATGTTCCAATAAAAAAGAATTATAATGAACCATTATATTTTTCTCATCATCAAATCATATAATATTCCGGCAAAAATATGCCTATGAATTCTTATATTGCATTTATAATATTATATAATTCATTAGTAACTCAAAATTATATTTTTAACAATATATATCTTTTCCATGCAGGTGCTATGGTAATTTTCACTAAAATCATTTATTTAAATTATCAAAATGTAATATGTACATTAACAAATGTGGATCTTTAGTTTTGGAGACAAAAAACCGTCAGGTTTTAAAATAACTTCCAGAAATTAATTGCAACAAACGGATAATCTATCCATTTCAATCATACAATTTTAATGTGAACTCTGAAAAAAGGAGAAAAAAAAGTTCCCGTCAATCTGATGAGAACGAAGAGAGACGGAAAATGAGTCAAAATCTGTAATGAACTGAGAATTAAAAAAAAACTGAAAAAAAATTATTCTCATTTGTTCTCATTTCACAACGATGTGACGGCAAAAAAAGAAGAATTACATTTTGCTTGAAACGCGGCATATATATACAAGTGCCAAGTAAAGCGTATGTATCTGAGTTATTCGCATCTGGGTGTCCTTCCTACAATTTCATGTCGGGTAAAACGTCTCGTGGCTTTATATTCATAGAACGAGGCGAGATGAGCGCCGCCGCCAATGTGACATGCTGCGCGCTGTTAGTATAAAGTTCTAGATAGTAAGAGTATATAAACTCATGGTTTGTACTAGATTTATATATTTTGAAGGTGGTGCTATTCAGACGGTTTTGGTAGTGGTAGTCGATGAGAAGGGTTAAAACTCTGAGGAATGGTCTAAGTATTTGTACAAAAACAAAGTTTAGTGATATGAATTCTTGAAAATTTTTTGGGCAAGGGATGCTTTTGTCTACGCCGTCTGCACGCTCCACCTCACTCTAGACAAGACTGCTGATGCACTACTCCAGGCTATTACTGTATAAGCGTCTTGACGCATTTAGAATTTGTAGAAATATTTTCACCATGGCCATTCTCTTGGAGCAGAATGATTTCCGGAAAGGGGGGGGGAGGTAGTGATAATGTTCTTTACTTTTTTTCTGCTTGGGATAAAACAGAAATTTTTGAACTTTCAAGGGTTCCATTATATAGAGAAGGAATACAATATTTAAAAAAAAATTCAATATTCGTTCCATTTTTTTCATTTTTGAACTATCTCGGAGAGTATCAATCCAAAATCAATTGCATTATCGTACATTTCGGATGCCTTGAGCATTACGTATGAAAAAACAAACAATTTACACAATAAACATATGAATGCTTGCGTCAAGTCTCTAAATTTTTAATTCAAGTTAAAATTTACCTCTGAATCACGTAGTGAAACAAAAAAGACTGTACGTATTTCGCGACTGTACTCGAGAGTTGCAGAATTTTGTGAGCCAAGTGTATGTGACCTATCTTAGGGGAAGCCATGAAACCTGAATGTTTAACTGATCAAAGGAATTCAACAGAATTCATTTCAAATCGAGCATGAAAATCAATTAAGGATGTTCTACAGGTATTTTATCAAAATTTAAAAATGTACGATTTCATTGAAATTTTTTTCCAAGGTTCTCCAAATCATAAAAAAACCGTATGCAAAATTTTGGATTTTTTTCATACCTGGTTTAAAAGTTTTAAATTTTTTATTAACCATTTTTAACATGATTCTTATGGAAAATTCACAAAAGCTTAAGAAACTTTTCGAAAAATTGTTCAAATTTGGTGAAACTTCGGATATAGGTGAGAAATAATTCCCCGCACAATTTGTTCATTTTTATACAACGATTGGGTCAATAATTGGCATTAAAATTAATAAAAATGCTTGAAAAATTGTCGATTTCGCGTAAGTGCTGCCAACTTGTGTCGCCAGAATTCCCTAGAATTCAACGCTTTTTTCCAAATAATTCTCAAACTAATTAAATAAAGGATAAAAAAAATATCTATGAAATTTAATGATAATAATATAATATTTGAACACTGACAGCGTTCCATAATTTCCTGAAAATCATTTTAATGAGGAATTTAAAAAATCATTATTTCATGTTCAGGGATTGGAACACTGACGAAATCACTGCCCCTCTCATGCCACACAACCCCCGCTTACGGTAGGTATAGAACATCCTTAAATTCTTAAATTCAACATTCATAATTGGAAAATAATAAATTAACAAAAATGTAACCATGTAAAATGAAATACCCAATACCAATACCGTATTAAAATCCGAAAAAAAGCATCGCATTATTATGAACTTCATAATCAGAAGCCTGGTAATATAAAAGTAATTTATGCATTTAATTATTTTTTCACCCACAGCACGGACTGTGAGCCATTGAATTAACTGTGAAACGTGCAGTAAAACAAATCAATATAGACAATAATGTCACGGGTAAAAAGCAGCTGACACTTTTCATCAAGACCATTTATTATATTTCATAGTGAGTTCAAATCCCCTTAATAAGAGATTCACAACTCGCTAATTAAGGCGAGATGTGAATATTCAGAAATATTGAAAACCAAGTTAAGATAAAACAATTACAATTATTTTGAATTGTTGAGCAGGATGTGAACTAATCTTAAGGGGGGGGGGGGGGGGGGTAAGGATTTACGCGTGGAGAAAAAAACACTTTTTTTACGATTTTTTTTTAGACGTATAGATTACGCAGATTTATTGAAACCTTTTGAACATTATTAAGCATGGATTGAACAGCATTGAGTAATTTTTTTTATGCGAAAATATCCACTCAAAACGGAGCTTTTCCAAGAACGTTTCTTTGAAAGAGACGATTTGCGGTGATCACTGTATCTCAGCTGGATATTATCAGAAATAAAAAACCATTGAAATTAAGTCAAAGTATCATTGAATCCTCCCCCCCCAAACGTTCTCTGATTATTATTTTTTATATTGTGCCACAAAATGGTGCAATTTTTTGTAAAATATCGCAGTTTTTACTTTAAATGACCACCAAAAATTGAAAAATGAAAAAAAAAATAATCAGAGAACGTTGGGGGGGGGGGGGGGGGGGGGGGAGGATTTAATGATACTTTGACTAAATTTCAATGGATTTTTATTTTTAATAATTTCCAGCTGAGATACAGTGATCACCGCAAATCGTCTATTTCAATAAACGTTCTCAGAAAAGCTCTGTCACGTTTCGTATAGAAAATTTACTTCATGTTGTTCAATCCATACTTAATAATGTTCAAGAGGTTTCAATAAAGTTGCTCAATCCATACGTCTAAAAAAAATTCGTAAAAAAAGCGTTTTTTTTCACGCGTAAACCCTTACCCCCCCCCCCCCCCCCCCCCCTTAAGGGCTTTCACACTCTCATTCTTCAGTTTCGTTTTTTGAGAAATTCTATTTTTTGAAGGGAGGGGGGGGGGGGGGATTTCTCTGGGGCTATTGGTTGCGGCTTCAAATAGTCTCGAGTAAATTGATAATGATGAGTTATAACCAATTTTCATAGAATCGCGTTGCTTCAAATTAGGTGATGAAAAATCACTTGTAACACATGTTTTTTCACCTGAAATATCCTCAGCTATTTACTAAAATCGTTACAAAAAGCAATCTTAAAATGATTTGTCACAATCTCCATTTGTCCGAAATTTTCTTCTTTTTTTTTTTTTTTTTTATCTCCAAGCAATAGACCATATTCGCATTCTATGATGAAATCTACTCATCTATTTTCAATCAGATTTTAAAATAAAACCGCAAATCGGTTAGTTGAAGACCCATTAATGGATGAGCGACGAAGGCGGCGGCTCGATAAAACATGAGTCAGACAAAAAATGACAATGCGGGTTATGAAGAGACAGAGAGAGAGAGAAATGGATCAACTACAAGCGACGAATCCTCTAGTGAAAATCCAGAATTACGATCCCACACGATAATAACAGTGTTATATACATTGCACGTTGGCAATTGATTAAAGCTGCACAATACAAAAAGAGAGAGAGAGAGAGAGATGAAGAAGTAGAGATGGAAAAGTTGGAAACAGTTTGTAATAAATCAAAGAACAGAAACGACGAGGCAATGCACCGTTGGAACTGAAAGAAGATGCAGGTCTTGGTTTTTCAACGAGTAACTACTCGTTTGCCTCCCGGTAACAGCGCACACAGCGAGAGGCAAAAGACACTGGAATTATATTTGGCTCAGAGCACATTGCCCGGGAGTTACTGTTTTATTCCTTTTGAATGCCTCTCTCCCTCTCTCTTTCTCTTTCTCTTCCTCTCAAAAGCATTAAGAGAAAATGATGATGAAAAATTATGGTGACAATATCGCGTGGCACAATTTTTGGATATAACCTGTTGACTTGAGTACTTGCGAATAACTTGCTCAAAAGACTTATAGTATTTTTTCATTCTATTTAAAGAAAATCCGTAGATTTGTTGTTTCAAGATGAAAAGAATGAAGATTAAAAAATACTATTTAGTAAAAAGTTTTAATAGTTTTTTCGAGAATTTGAGGGCAAGTGCCTGCGCAACTGGCAAATTTTTTTTCTTTAATTATATATATTTGAATTTAAAAGAAAAACACATTATATACAAAAAATCGATTTGATTGGACACATTTATATGAAGCATTCTCTGGCCATGAAAACTGTAAACAAAACGTTTATTAGTAAAAAAAAAAAAGAAAGAAAAACGCTGTAGATTTTTTTTTTACATGAGAGTAGTACATTGTAATAACTTTTCATTCAATTATCCTTGCGAAATCCACCAAGTAGTGAAAAAAATGAAGAAATCAATTCATGCTAAGGGCATTCTTGATTTCTGGCCCAAGGTCGTACGCAAAAAGAGAAAAATAAAAGGGCAGTAAGACATCTGCTGCATTACGTAATTTGTCTTACTTGACATTTTTAGTGTATTGCAGCAGTTTCTTCACAATTCACTAGTACCAAAAATGATTTGGTTAATTCTAAATGTGTAATTTATTTAAACTATTGAATATTCAGTTAATTTTCTCCTTGACATTCTCAACATTTCTTTTGCATTAACTGATTTCGGGGTCATTCCATGTGGGTCAAAGCTATATGGACAATGTATTTAAATTAAAGAAGGTAATTTAATTGTAATTTTTATTATTTCCATTAATGATTTCATCGATTATTCACATTCTTGAATTTTTTTTTCCGGCAGAAATAATTTTATTTCAATTGTGAAGAATTTTGATTTGGCCGCAATTTTTGGATTTTCTCAAGAATAATCTAATGTCTCTCGATAATTTAATGTGAGAGAGCTCGATCATGAAATTTAGTACAACGTTAATATTCCTCCATCCCAGTAGTTTAAAGTTTCTACTGAAATCTAATTAAACTAAAAGAATTAGAACAGACGTGAACTTTTCAACTTTCTTGAATTTTACACCAGCTGTGAAGTTGTGAATGCCAAGTAAAGTGAAAATTTGGCGTCAATCGATATTGAATTAAGATATTATGGGTGCTTTCCAACAATCAAACACAGTGTCACACTGTGTCGTCCAGTAAAGCACAGAAAAAGAGGTTGTGCATACGTTTTGGTACCCCTGTGATGCAAATTAAATCCCCGAAACAGTGACACCGTGCCACAACACTTTGTCGACTAAATTCCTTATTGGAAAGCTCTTGTTGTGTACCAAAATGAAGAACTCACTTTTTAGTACTAAATTATTTATTAATTAACAACTTATTGGAGTTCACAAACTAGTACTGCCATTAAACAAATAAATTCATTAATAAATTAATTTTTATTGATAAATTTTTCAAGAGAATCAAATTTCGGAAAAAATATGTAATGCGCAAGCAGGATTTGAACCCACGACCCTCTGATTACATATCAGGTGTGTTCTATACTTGACAAAAACTTGACTTGATAACTTTGAGAAACAGTAGTTTTTATGAATGTTGAGTTTCCATGACGAAGGAATTTCCAAGACTAACTAGTATTTTCCAATTGCAGGGTATTTATCCCTATCTGGGGTTTGGAGGGAGAAGATCTTTCTCGAAGGGTATCTGTATTATGGATTCTTCTAGAATTTGGACCTTTGGAGTAGGAATGATTGGGTACCAGGGTTAGTTTATTTATTGATAATTCGGGACTTGTTTAAAGTTTTCAGGGAAAAGACCAGCGGACGTGGGAAACCTTATCTTAAAGAACATTGTACAATAACTTGGACTCTGTTTACATATTAATATTGTAGTGAACTACGTCATAGAAATTGATAAAAAGGTTGGGTCACACAACACTCTCTATGCAATGCAATCCATTTTTCCCCCAATAGTTCTCGTGTTACTAAATAATATCTATCAATTTATTTTTCCAAATCAATCCCAAGGATATAGAAGATTCCTATGTATTGAAGGAATCTCTACAAAACAATGAAATCACCGCGAATAGAGAATCAACTATCGCAACAGCAGTGGGCCTGTTGATATCCCTGTGTTTGTAAATAATGAAAAAAAACTACTGCCACTTGTACGATAACGGCGGTGGCGACGATACTTTCACTTGCAAGGTTCAACTGCCACGCGTCATGCACCATTATCACAACTCGAAGAAAAACCACATCGATTGTTTGGTAGAAATTACATACAGAAAATGCATAAATGCAAACTTGAGTAAAAAATAAGTGCCGGGGGGGGGGGGGGGGTTTATGTGGGACTTGAGTCCGGTTTATTGATCCAATGAAATATTCAGCCAACGGATATCCAAGTGAAACATATTGCGTGTACAATGATGAAATAATTGAGCAGTGTATACATAATATATGTGTAAAGATTTCATTCGTTTCTCCAATTAATTTTGTGCAGATATTATTAAATTATTCGTGAAAAAACAATTCAAATAGAAATACAAATTTAAAATAAAAAAACGGTCGTCATTCAATGGGATGCGAAACGATGAAAGTGAATGAGAGTTAATGGAACTGCAGACTGAATACAGATTTCATTTGAATAAATATAAATAAATCTATTTAAAAAAAAAAAAGAGAATAATAACGAGCTGAAGTAAATGCAATTTCGATTAATTTTTTTAATAGTTTTTTTTTTTCTGTCAAGTAACGCGTCAAAGCTTACCACAATGCGAAAATGGATTTGAATCTCGAGAGAATACGCGACACCCTCTGTGTGTGCCAGTAAACTCTAAGCCAACTTTGAGCCAAAAAGTTTGACTTTTACGTGGTAATTCCCGCGTGTGACAATGAGACACGAAACGACAGGCCAAATCCAGATACAATACACGTCCCATCCAGCTCTTCTATTTCAGCTTTTTCGTATTGCAATACAGAGACAGACGTTAATAAATGACGATAGAATCCTATTTACGCAAGTATACCAATCTTTCTGATACTATAAATTATCTGAAAATGCACACTTTTTTCCTGGGAATTATGTAATTTTAATAAAGTCATTGATTTTATTGGCATTCAATTCGAAAAATTGATAATTTATTAAGTAACAGTTGAACTAAATCAGTTGAGAATTGAAAAGCTGAGGAAATATCAATTGGATATCTCCGGATGTGTGTGATCAAGGCATGGAACGAAGAATTTGAAAACAAGCGTAAACACAATCTCATTTTCCATCGATTCATTTGATTTTTAGATGAAATTCCAGTCATTCTCATTTTATCCCTTTTTGCCTGATTATTTATAGAATATTGGCGCCTTGATAACAAATTGTCGTAAGTGCCAAAAACTCAAGAATGAAGGGATGCCACTTTCACATTTTCGAAAAAATTCACTTTGTGAAATTTCATTTGTCACTGAGGTGACACTACTTATTGTGAATGCATTCATTGAAGATGCTCGCGAATTCAACCACAAATTCGAAAAACGGACCATAAAAAATGGATTGCTTATTAGAGAATTTTTTATTTCTATAATCAGGAATCTGTTATTGATTGAACGAGAACAAAGGATTGTTTTATGACCAAGTAGACATAGGCTGATAGAGCTGATGAGCAATATTGAATTGATAAAGAAATTGCTTTGATTTATAAATATTCTCTCGTAAATAAACAGAGAAAGCTTTGACGTATTTTGACATTGAAATTTTGTAAAACAAACAAATTTTAGGATTCATGTTTTATGTAATGAGAAAATCCTACGACGAAATCATTAAACTCGATCAGAATGAAACTGGAGGCAGTTAATAGGAGTGTAACAAGAGACAGAGCCAGATGTGTGTATTGTAACATTCGTCTCCTCTACACATTGATGTTACCATAGGCACGTGGTTTCACCATAAATTCGATTACGAGCATACATGACGATGACTAGCCACCAATGAAATTGCATCCAACAACAGAGTATAGTTGATAGTATGTTGAAATATCCTGTGCTGTCCAAGGGACAAATCAGTAATAACCCTCGAATGACTTTATTGTGTGTAGAGCTTTGTAACTGAATCTGATCCACCGATAGGATTTTCCAAGGGAAAATCCGACTCAATATACTGATCTGATACTCTGCTGATGACTTTGACACAAACCACTTCAATCCGCAACTCTATAATTTCCCAGTCGCATAGACAGAGAGAGAGAGAGAGAGAGAGAGTAGGGTCTCATCTCTCTATTGATGCCTTACCACACATACAGAGCAGGCAACAATGTCATTTACTCTTGGGCGTACAACACCAAAATAGCCACGAAACGTTTACTGCCTGATAAAATATTAAATCTCCACGATGGAGGCGGTGCACTAGCTCAATGTGTTTGAGCGCTGTGCCAAAATTAATGGGGCCGTAGCATCACACGCTCAAGTTACTACAACACACTGTATGCTTCTACTAATTGCCTCTGGGTGACCACGATTATCATCTCAAGAAAAAAATGAAATATTAATAATCTATTTTTGAAAAAAAATAAAAAATACAACCCGTTGTTGCGGCAGAAGATAATTGAAACTAATTGGAGTGGGGCACTGTTGACACAGTCACCCATGATGAAAATAGAAAAATTCGATTCTATTCAAATGCTATTTTATGATAAGACAATATAAGTTGATTGTGACACTAAATGATATGGCATAATTTTTGCAACATTTATCAGTAATTGCCATAAAAAAATCTCAATTTTTTGAAAAGTCATTTTTATTCGATTCCTTTTATAAACATCAAAAATCCATACTGCCCCCTCCCCCCCCCCCCCCCCCCCCAATCTCTGCCAACTGTGGAAAATGGTCCATGATTTTCCATGGAAGAAAATTCCTTCCAAGTTCCATGAAAACAAAACAGAAAAATCAAGAATAAAGAATGCATAACGTAACATCTCTCCGACTATTGCCCACTCGCTCGCCATGTGTCTGATCTATAAGAACAATATGAATCCTAAATACGTCCGACGCACTTGACAACCAGGAAACGCATTCCACTTTTAAAGTCTACAGTCTGTCCAATCCGGAGAAAAATACGTTTTGGCAGCGGAATTGGTTGAGTTTCGAAAATAAGAAACAACAAAAGCAATAAAACGCATTTTGCAGTTAAGGAGAAGTGAAAAAAAAAAAAAATTAACTAAAAGTCTACTTCATTGGGGATAACGAACACACGTGGCAATGTAGATTTACTCGTTGAAAATTAACAGAGAAGGGGACAGAGAGAGAGAGAGAGAGAGAGAATACGGCTTTGAAGCTCTCAACGTCAGGCCGTGTGGTTTGTACCAAAATAGAAGGCTATGGTCTGTGTAACAAGCAATGCTAGACTCTATCTGAGATTCCCCTCAGACACCAACAGAGAGACTTTTCTTCGTTAATTTTTCTTCAATAAGAATGTCTAGCACTGCACCCCCTCTGCAACTGCTGTAATTGAGATTTTTTTAAAATCAAATCAATATTAATGGAGGATTGCTGCTATTCATTTGATTGTGGGAGGGATGCAAGACAGCATCTGCCTTGTCACCTGTGTGTGGTTTAGTCATCGCGCGGCCAAGTCCACATCAAGTACGTCTACTCGATGGGAGGAACAATGATATTATCCAATTGAATATATGTAATGTATATACGAGTAGAGGCAATTGTGAACTGATATTAATGCCGAATAAAATGATTCAGCACAATTCGATATCATATCTCTGGATTATGTGACACATATCAAGAGGGAATGTCTACAGAGGTGTTTTTTTTAAAGGAAATTCAAAGGGGTAAGAAGAAAAGAAGCAGTCACATGTAATTTCTCGTTAAGGGGGAACATTATTCCTCCGAGAGCAGGGTGAAGCAGGGTGCAGGAACGAAGTACATACAAACGACAATGTGTATGAGAAAACTGCGGTCCAAGACTGTGCGGGTTAGACATAGGCAAAAAATTTTTCTCTTTCCTTTTTTAAATTATCAAAAAAATTGGCCCGCCTTTTGATTTCATCAAATTTTATATATTGATTGCTTTCTAACTCAAGTAATATGAATTTCTTGATAATTAATCCTGTATTTCCATATGACCTGATAATCTTCCTTAAAACCCAATGTTGTTCCTAGATATTCATGAAAAAAAGACTAAAAAATTTTCAAGTGTCTTCCTTAATTTCTTCTTTTGACTTTTGAATTTAACTCGATAAATTGGCAAAAAACTCGGAGTGTTCTGTTTTCATCTTCAAATCATGTCACAATAGACATTGACTAAGGCTAACCCAAAGGATCAATGATTCAAAAAGAAAGAGCAAATGTATAGGTATTAAGAATTGAGAACGAACGAGCGGGAGAATCTGTGGAATTTTCGTTGCAACTACTGCTCTCCAGTTATCGCACGCAATGTAAACCCCAAAGTCTAACATCGATGTAAATGTAAATTTGGCACAAGTTTCAGATTAGAAACGAGAAATTTATCAATTTTCTTCAATTCTCCCTATGAAATTTTCTTACTATTGTATGATCTAATTTTCTGCCACTTGAGCAATCTCATCATGACCTGGACGCACACAATGAAAATGAGAGATATGGATATAAATTTATTTTGAGAATCGAGAGGAAAAAAAAACATTGGAATCATTGAGATGATGGTATTTTATCACGGAGAAATTATTTTAAAGTTGAGTTATAAATATTTGTGCGTTAAAATTTGTAAATTCTACGGTTGAATGGCTATTCTATTCGTCTGCAGATTTTATGAAATTGTAAAATTTATAAATATATTAGCAATAATGTTGGGTGATGGCGGATTATTTAGAAATCGTAAAACTAAAGTACTTGAAATTTAGTTGGGACAATAAATTTCATTTTAGGATTGTGCAGAATCGTCCGTAGAGTAGTACACAGTGACAATTGTGAGGGAAAATTTTTGGCACACATTATGTCAAGTACAATTCAATATGCTACGCGAGTTGACAATTAAATGGAAATATTGTTGGCAAACTGAGGTACCACAGAGAGTTGAGTAGATACTTTGTTCTTGAGGATAAGGAGAAAAAAAATTTGGAAATTAAAGAAGAAGGATGAATAATGATTAATTAATAGGAAAAAAAAACCTGCAAATCAGAAGGTGCAGATTTTTATCTGTGAATGTTCTCAACGTAATTGAGTTCAGAAGTAGAAGATTTTAGGAAATCTTTGATTATTAGAAAATCAAATTCTCCAATATGAAAAAAATTTCCTGATCAGTTGTGCCCCAGCCAATAGAATCATTTCAAAACCTAAGCGAACTCGAGCGAAAAATTACATGGACAAATAAGAAATAAGAAGTAGGAGAGAGTATCATGATATAATCAGACGTGAAAAGAGTTATACGTAAACTACAAGCAAGAAAAACTGTTTTCAAAGCAGAACTCGCTCTCCTCGTAATTTTTCCTCGACTTTTTAGGGCAAGGAAATGGAAAGAAAAAGCTCTGGTCTCCACGAGTGGTGGTCTAAACTCTCTTACGAAATGCGCTATAAAGGTACTTCTGCCATCGGAGTATTCTACGACTTGGAAAATTCATTGGTAAGAACAGAGAATAGCTTTCGATAAAAATGGAGAATAACCATCGAAGATGAATAAATTGATGAATTGAATTGTATCATTATTGATGTTGAGTTATTTTTTTATTTCAAAAAAGTTCCTTCAAAACTTGAATTATTCAGAAAATTATGTTTTTTTGCAAGCTTAATTTTTCAACCACTGCAACTTAATAGTTAATAATTTTTTTGCTTTTTTGCTTCAATTACATAAATTTTTCCAATCAAATGCAGTGAGTTGTGATCTTATCAAGCTGCTGGCTTTCATAATTAAAACCAAATTTGGAAATTAAGTTAACGAGAGAGAGAGAGAGAGATACAAGAAAAAATTCAAAAGAAAGGTAAAAAGGACAACAAAGTATTTCCTCGTGTGATAGAAACGGAAATAAAGTTAAATCGAACCAGGGACATCAGAGTTTTCGAGTCCCGCGCGCGTTTACTGACCAATGTTAATTTATTTACAGCTTGAATACCGCGCACACACAAGCAAACAAAAAACTACTTTCGGTGTTTTCTCGAGGTCTCATCACTCTTCTATTCTTCGAGAGTGATTGATTGTCGCCGCCCCGTACCCTGTAACGGGGCTCTGTAGATATATTTTCAGACTATGCACCATTGTGACGCCATTTTCTAGAAATTTATTTGTAGATAAATTACAATGTGGAATGAAGAATAAAGTCATCAATTAATTAAGAGAATGAGCGTATTTTTTTTAATATTCACTTTTGCATCACTGAATATTGAAGCCAGGGGAAATTTAGATGACTTGAAAAATTTATCGATTATCGGGAGTTTTGAGGGTGAAATGATCATGAAGCTTTAGGAATTGTAGTATTACTGCTGTTGCTTCTTTTAAGCGTTCTATTCTCTCAAATGGAGATATTATAATGTTTTTTCCTGCAGAAAATTGAAATATCCAAACACACAGAGTGACCTCTACACATCCAACAAAATTCAAATACCAATCTTTTAGCATTGAAAAATGCACTCAGAAAATTGAAAACAATGACTATATTGTATGAATATCAAGACGACCACAGATGATTTGTTCTCAATACAGCCTCGTATTTCAGAAAAAATAAAAATTAATTATTGTTCCATAAACAAATAGGAATAAAAAAAAAAGGTAGAACTCACCTCATCACCCGATACTGGTTCTTCATAATCAGATTCTGTATCCTTGAAGACAAAAATGCAGTCCGATGGCTCCAAATATCTCGAGTTGCCAAATTGCGTTTGCTGGTCCATCTGACCAGATGACAATGATGACATAGTAGTTTCTACCATACTGGCGAATCTATATGATGTCAATGAGTACTGCACCCTGAGATACTTGATAATTCCAGTATTTTTTTACACTCTCTCTGGTGATATGAAACCTTACATACACTACCACCGGCAATTTCCTGTAATACCAGAATTATACGCTACGATAAAATCAAGGTTCTTATTCTTTTTATTATTAAACAACTTGGGAAATTAAACACAACTGTGGAACGTATACAATACTGTCTTGAGTGTATTGTTATGTACTGTGTATGTCGCGATATACTTGTGTAATATTAAAATGTTATGGATGAGGTGAATAAATGAGCGAGTATAGAGAGACATGTGATGGAGAGTAATTTTTATGAGAATTTTTTTCAAATTCAACTATATGTCGTTCAAATTCTCATCCAAATGGAATAGCATTGCAGATGAGAACGATGGAAAATGATCTCAGTTGTTGTTTAGAATCACGATTTCGAATCGCTGTAATATCCCGAAGCGTGCAATTACTCTCATCCATGAGAACCATAATTCGTATGGCTATTTGGAACAATCAACGTGATTCATCGAATAAACTTGTCTCTTAGAAGGCGATTTCAAGTATTCCAATCAAAATTGTCTCAAGTAAATTAATAGGTCAATGGAGGACGAGCAGTGTAGACTTGACACATGAACGAAAAGAAAAAATTAATTCGTAATGTGTATGTAGAAAACCTACGTAGTCTTTGAATTGCCAATTATTTTATACAACATTTAAGTACATTTTGTTGGTACCAAATACTGATTTTGTCTTGAGTTACATTCCATTGAAAAACTGATTGAATGAAATTTATTATAAATTCCGTCAGCTGAGGACTGTTATGACCTGTGGATGTTCCCTTTTCTCTAATATATAACGTGATAAGAAAATATCTAAATTGATAAAAAATAGACGTCTAACATTATTTCGATTTTAAGCGCATGTCCCCGTGAAAATTGGTACTTTTCATATGCAATTTTGATGAACACATGGCACATGCATGTATTTTAATCATGTAGTACCGTATTACGATGGAGTATACCGAAAATTCATGCTTAATTAATTCTCAATTATGGGATATGTTATACTCAGGAAATGACTTGTGAAATTTGCGAAATTCATTTGCAAAATGTAAAATTGCGATATCCAGCACTGCCACCCAGCTGTGTTGCGAATACTTTTATTTCATGTAATTGATTCATGGTCTATGGAATGAGAAAGCAAGTAAATTTCGTTTGTTGTTTCTCTGTTTTTGATCTAACAATGAAGGTGCATTCATTGTTATTATGTCACACGTGGTTAAGAGGTTATTTTCTCCATTCGTTGAAGGAAAAAAGAATAATTACCATATTGTGATAAGTTTTTGCTGTTTTTTACTTACAAATGATTGGAAATGCTTCAGAAATTTGAAGAATAATTTTTTGAATAACGTTCTCATCAATATCAATCAATTCACTTATATTAATAACTGAAATTGAATATTACCGGTATTTTTTTCTCTTACAGCAAACTCGGAATCATCATAGGAGATAGGAGAACGACGAGAGGAATCATGTCGAGTTCCCACTGTGGCGCTATCTTGTGAAAAATTATAGAACTTTTTTGTGAGAGCTGCATTATCGATAGTGAATTTTCCTTCTGTTTTGCCATGAAACTTTCATGATTAACGTCAGATAAATCAATAATATTAATTAATGAATTACCTATTCCACGCTTATTGATGGACATTCAGAGAAGGGAGGTGGGGTTGAGGCCGCGCGAAAAATCGTAATAAAATTTTATAAACTATCCCTGGTGGAAATTTTTTTCTTCAAAAAGTCGGAATAATTCTTTGAGAAGACAGAATAAGAGTTTTGAAAATCTTATTTTCTGGGATGGGTGCAGCTTCTTCTTCTTCTTATTCCAATTGGCTATATCCCAATAGAGGGGCAAGTGCCATATCTTCTCTTTTTTCCTTTTTTAACATATGGCGTTTTCGATTTAGTGCACTGCACCGGTGCAGTGTAGGAAACTAACCTAATGTGAGCGCCCTCACGCGCGGCTCTCTTAAAATTGTTCGGTTCGAGTAAAATAGTCTACATTTTTTTTAGCAAAAAATTAGAACAAATTGTCATTAAGGAGGAACATCAGCTTTCGACCTAAAACAAAAAACGGTTACGTTTTTATGAAACTTCGAGAACAAGTTTAATTTAACAAGCAAAATTCCCCGTTTACCAACGCGTTGGTAAACGGGGAATTTTGCTAAATAACCTCGCTGTCCATATCGTCATATACAAAAGTTCCAATTTTGATAATTATTTTCGTTTATTATTCGGTGGTGGAAAAATCCGAAAAAATTATGGTATATTGTGGATTACTTAATGAACTTGTCCTCGAAGTTTCATAAAAACGTAACCGTTTTTTGTTTTAGGTCGAAAGCTGATGTTCCTCCTCAATTGAATGAAGCAATGATTCACGAATTATGGAATTTTTCAGAATCGAGTCGTGATTGCGAAGAAAAAATGGTAATATTGATGAAAATGATTTGACGAAATGAGGTCAAGGCACTCTGAGCATGAAAAATTTTACTGAAAATATTGTGAGCAATTGTGCAGATACACAGGTGCGGGCATCAATTATAACTATATGCATCTCTCCATCTGCACAATTGCTAACGATATTTTCAATGAAATCTTTGGTATTCAGAATGCCTTGACCTCGTGTCGTTGAATCATTTCCCATTGATGCTGCCATTTGCTCGTTGTCATCACGACTCGATTCTGAAAAATTCAGTAATCCGTCAATCATTGCTTCATTCAATTGACGGCAATTTATCCTAATTTTTTAACAAAAAAAAATGTTGACTATTTTATTCAAACCGAACAATTTTAAAAGAGCCTGAGGTGCTCACATAAGGTTAGTTTCCTACACTGCACCGGTGCAGTGCAGCGAATCGAAAACACCATTAATTTTTGGCAGTGGCTAGACACACTCTCCACGGCGAATTTTCCGTAGAATCCACGGTCATTTTGCCGTGGATCCATGGTCATTTTCCCGTGAATCTACGGATTTTCATCGATGAAGCACGGACAAGGTTACTTGCACGACCCGTGAATACACGGTTTAGTACCCGTGAATTCACGGATCTCGAACCGTGAATTCGGTTAAGACACGGGAATTTTTTTCCCGTGTAGACACGGGAATTTTCCCGTTTATCACACGGGAATTATTTTCCTGTGTAGACACGGGAATTATTTTCCCGTGTAGACACGGGAATTCTTTTCCCGTGTGGACGCGGGAATTTTCCCGTTTATCACACGGGAATTTTTTTCCCGTGTAGACATGGGAATTCTTTTCCCGTGTGGACACGGGAATTTTCCCGTGTAGACACAGGAATTCTGTTCCCGTGTGGACACGGGAATTTTCCCGTTTATCACACGGGAATTTTTTTCCCGTGTAGACATGGGAATTCTTTTCCCGTGTGGACACGGGAATTTTCCCGTGTAGACACGGGAATTCTGTTCCCGTGTGGACACGGGAATTTTCCCGTTTATCACACGGGAATTTTTTCCCGTGTAGACACGGGAATTATTTTCCCGTGTAGACACGGGAATTCTGTTCCCGTGTGGACACGGGAATTTTCCCGTGTAGACACTGGAATTCTTCTCCCGTGTGGACACGGGAATTTTCCCGTGTAGACACTGGAATTCTTTTCCCGTGTGGACACGGGAATTTTCCCGTTTATCACACGGGAATTATTTTCCCGTGTAGACACGGGAATTCTTTTCCCGTGTAGACACGGGAATTTTTTTCCCGTGTGAACACGGGAATTTTCCCGTTTATCACACGGAAATTTTTTCCCGTGTAGACACGGGAATTATTCTCCCGTGTAGACACGGGAATTCTTTTCCCGTGTGGACACGGGAATTTCCCCGTGTAGACACGGGAATTCTTTTCCCGTGTGGACACGGGAATTTCCCCGTTTATCACACGGGAATTTCTTTCCCGTGTAGACACGGGAATTATTTTCCCGTGTAGACACGGGAATTCTGTTACCGTGTGGACACGGGAATTTTCCCGTTTATCACACGGGAATTTTTTCCCGTGTAGGCACGGGAATTATTTTCCCGTGTGGACACGGGAATTTTCCCGTTCATCACACGGGAATTTTTTTCCCGTGTAGACACGAGAATTCTTTTCCCGTGTGGACACGGGAATTTTCCCGTTTATCACACGGGAATTTTTCTCCCGTGTAGACACGGGAATTATTTTTCCGTGTAGACACGGAAATTTTTTTCCCGTGTGGACACGGGAATTTTCCCGTTTATCACACGGGAATTTTTTCCCGTGTAGACACGGGAATTATTTTCCCGTGTAGATACGGGAATTCTTTTCCCGTGTGGACACGGGAATTTTCCCGTGTAGACACGGGAATTCTTTTCCCGTGTGGACACGGGAATTTCCCCGTTTATCACACGGGAATTTTTTCCCGTGTAGTCACGGGAATTATTTTCCCGTGTGGACACGGGAATTTTCCCGTTTATCACACGGGAATTTCTTTCCCGTGTAGACACGGGAATTATTTTCCCGTGTAGACACGGGAATTTTTTTCCCGTGTAGACACGGGAATTCTGTTCCCGTGTAGACACTGGAATTCTTTTCCCGTGTGGACACGGAAATTTTCCCGTGTAGACACGGGAATTCTTTTCCCGTGTGGACACGGGAATTTTCCCGTTTATCACACGGGAATTTTTTTCCCGTGTAGACACGGGAATTATTTTTCCGTGTAGACACGGAAATTTCTTTCCCTTGTGGACACGGGAATTATTTTCCCGTGTAGACACGGGAATTCTTTTCCCGTGTGGACACGGGAATTTTCCCGTTTATCACACGGGAATTATTTTCCCGTGTGGACACGGGAATTTTCCCGTGTAGACACGGGAATTCTTTCCTCGTGTGGACACGGGAATTTTCCCGTTTATCACACGGGAATTTTTTCCCGTGTAGACACGGGAATTATTTTCCCGTGTAGACACGGGAATTCTTTTCCCGTGTGGACACGGGAATTTTCCCGTTTATCACACGGGAATTTTTTCCCCGTGTAGACACGGGAATTATTTTCCCGTGTAGACACGGGAATTTTTTTCCCGTTTATCACACGGGGATTTTTTTCCCGTGTAGACACGGGAATTTTTTTCCCGTGTAGGCACGGGAATTTTTTTCCCGTGTGTAGACACGGGAATTATTTTCCCGTGTGGACACGGGAATTTTCCCGTTTATCACACGGGAATTTTTTTCCCGTGTAGACACGGGAATTTTTTTCCCGTGTGTAGACATGGGAATTATTTCCCCGTGTGGACACGGGAATTTTCCCGTTTATCACACGGGAATTTTTTTCCCGTGTAGACACGGGAATTTTTTTCCCGTGTAGACACGGGAATTATTTTCCCGTGTAGACACGGGAATTCTGTTCCCGTGTGGACACGGGAATTTTCTCGTGTAGACACTGGAATTCTTTTCCCGTGTGGACACGGGAATTTCCCCGTTTATCACACGGGAATTTTTTTCCCGTGTAGACACGGGAATTCTTTTCCCGTGTGGACACGGGAATTTTCCCGTTTGTCACTCGGGAATTATTTTCCCGTGTGGACACGGGAATTTTTTTCCCGTTTATCACACGGGGATTTTTTTCCCGTGTAGACACGGGAATTTTTTTCCCGTGTAGACACGGGAATTCTGTTCCCGTGTGGACACGGGAATTTTCCCGTGTAGACACTGGAATTCTTTTCCCGTGTGGACACGGGAATTTTCCCGTGTAAACACGGGAATTCTTTTCCCGTGTAGACACGGGAATTTTCCCGTTTATCACACGGGAATTTTTTTCCCGTGTAGACACGGGAATTCTTTTCCCGTGGAGACACGGGAATTTTTTTCCCGTGTCGACACGGGAATTTCTCCGTTTATCACACGGGAATTTTTTTCCTGTGTAGACACGGGAATTATTTTCCCGTGTAGACACGGGAAGTTTTTCCCCGTTTAGCACATGGGGATTTTTTTCCCGTGTAGACACGGGAATTTTATTCCCGTGTAGACACGGGAATTTTTGAATGAAGCAATGATTAACCCTCTGAAGACAAACTCCTAGCAATCCCTGTCGTGTGAACTAGAGAGAGGGAATAGCCAATTGTGGGCACGCGTTCACTGTGTTAGTGCGTGACGTCATGAGATGGCTGCCCCCTCTCCTACTATCCCATGACCGTACAGAGCTCGTGAACGTGTGGGTCCTTGCCGGTTACGATTTTCCTTATATTTTTTCTCGTTTCCAAGTTCATAATAAAAATAGAAATTCATGATAGAACTGTTTCGACTGAGAAAAAAGTGTTTGATTAAAAAATACTATTTACTGGAGAAGAAATAATGGAGACGCGTCAACAAAAACGAAAATAGAAAAAAAATTCATTTATAAAAATTTTTCCAGTTATAAAAGTGAAGAACAAAAAAAATTCCATCAAAAATCCTTCTCCGTTAAAATCGAAGAAAATACATGTTTTAAAAAGTCCGCTGTCTCAAAACCGATTTATATTTCATCTATTTTTCCCGGTAAATTGTATTCGTTCTAGCAGTGATTCGCTTGGCCCCCGCGCGATACGCCGGCATTGGATGTTACGCCTAACCATACGGCCCGAGTCACTCGCCGTTCGGTCTGATTCAGTGGTGGGGAGACGGAGTTTGTCTTCAGAGGGTTAACGAATTATAGAATTTTTCAGAATCGAGTCGTGATTGTGAAGAAAAAATGGTAATATTAATGGAAAATGATTTGACGACATGAGGTCAAGGCACTCTGAGCATGAAAAATTTTACTGAAAATATTGTGAGCAATTGTTCAGATACACAGGTGCGGGCATCAATTATATTTATATGCATTTTCCCATCTGAACAATTGCTAACAATATTTTCAATGAAATCCTTGGTATTCAGAATGCCTTGACCTCATGTCGTTAAATCATTTCCCATTGATGCTGCCATTTGCTTGTTGTCATCACGACTCGATTCTGAAAAATTCAGTAATCCGTCAATCATTGCTCCATTTAATTGACGGCAATTTATTCTAATTTTTTAACAAAAAAAAATGTAGGTTATTTTATTCAAACCGAATAATTTCAAAAGAGCCGCGCGTGAGGGCGCTCACATTAGGTGAGTTTCCTACACTGCACCGGTGCAGTGCAGCAAATCGAAAACGCCAATAGTAGTGTAGGTTGGTTATGCCTCCTAGCGGAGGACTATCATAATCTTATCTGTATGTTGTATGCTCAGTCGGTATTTTTAACCGCCATAATTTAAATTTCCCGTAACAACTTGACTTCTCCAAAACTTTTTTTTTTCTTTTTTTTTTTCCTCTTAGCTCCTCTTTCCTTCTTTCTTCTTATTTTCAATGGGTGCAGCTGACCAGAAAAAACTGACCACTCAACAACTGGCCTCACGTTTTGGGTGTTTCTGCAACTAGCCACAAAACGCCTGTGCTCCAACAACCGGACGCCGAAAACTCACCACAGTTTTGTTACCCTCCAAGATTCCGATCGAAAGTACAATTCATTCCAGGGAGATGGCGTTTACTCACCTTAAATATCGAAAATGAGCGAAAAGCTCACTAACTATTGGACGTTTGATGGGAAATCATCCCGAATCATAATTTCCGCTTCCTCCAGGCAAGTTCGGACTCCATAGAAAGCATTTCTGCACTCTGGGCTTGTCTCTCTTCCTCCAATTCCTTCAGAATGCCTTCTATGAAGTCCGAACTTGCCTGGAGCAAGTGGAAATTATGATCCGGGGTAATTTTCCACAAAGTGGCCAATCAGTAGTCAGTCTGGACCACTGCAGCTGACGTTTTCCAGCCCTAGGATCTTATTATACCGGATATGGAGCATTCCTGCACTCTGGATTCGTCATTCTATCTCCAAATCCCTCAGAATGCCTTTTACGGAGTCTGAACTTACCTGCAGGAAGTGGAAATTATGATCCGGGGTGATCTCGCATAAAATGGCCAATCGGTAGTCAGCCCCGACCACTGTAGCTGACGTTTTTCCGCACTAAGACATTATTATACCGGATATGGAGCATTCATTCACCCTGGGGTTGTCTTCCTCCTTTCAAATCCCTCAGAGTGCCTTCTATGGAGTCCGAACTTGCATGCAGGAAGTGGAAATTATGATCCGGGATGATTTTCCATAAAATGTCCAATGGTTAGTGACAACTCAGACTGCTCCCTGTACTTGAATATTGAATTAATTACCGGGGAAACTGGGGGTGCCCCTTTTGTTTTGCACTTCCCAAGCCATGTCTATATCAAAATCAATATGAAATGTCTATCTTCTCGAGGGGATCTGTAGAATAGGGTCCAAGGAAGGTGAGTCCGAGGACGTCCGCTCTAAAAATCAAAAGTGACAACTCAGACTGCTCCCTATACTTGAATATTGAATTAATTACCGGGGAAACTGCGGGTGCCCCATTTGTTTTGCAATTCCCAAGCTATGTCTATATCAAAATCAATGTGAAATGTCCATTTTCTCGAGGGGATCTGTAGAATAGGGTCCAAGGAAGGTGAATTATAGGACTTTGGCTCTAAAAATCGAGAGTGACAACTCAGAATGCTCCCTGTACTTGAATATTGAATTAATTAATTCAATAATAATAAAACCTGCAAGAAACCGAAAAGGCTATATGTGGAAAATACATAATAATAATATCAACTTTCACATTTTTAACGAGTATTTTTTTTCTCGTCCATTTATCGAGAGTATCTTTCGTTTTACCTTTCTTTATTAATATATAGACTTCAGGTTTAAGAACCCATCGAAGCCTTCCCAAATAATATTACAATGTTAGCTCTGCCATTACAGTATATAAAATAATAGTGATAATAATAATAATAGAAAAAAAATATAATAATCACTTCTCTAATCGATTGAACTAATCGAAAAAATGAATAAAAAGAACAATGAAAATAATATAAAATTTTTCATAAACTCGATAAACAATAGAGTCAATAGGGCCAATGAAGTCAATAAAGGGCAGCATTATTATTAAAGCACAAACACTAGTACACTAAATAGAAGCTTCTGCTGTCTCTTCAGCCATCAAATAATCAAAGCAAAGTTTACGAAACATTGGAAGCGATGGAGCACCCGTAATATCAGGTGGAACTGATTCTACAATTTTGTTGCAGAAACCATGAAGGACCTTTGGTACACTGTGAGTCTTGCTGCAGGTACTTTCAATGTTTCTGTACGATTTCTTGGCCTTTGCAACAAACTCAAAGAACGGAAGCGTAATTCATTCTTGATCAGGCTGAATTCATCGAGATTGATGATTTCGTACATTTGACATGCCATAAGATAGTGTCATCTGTTAGACACAGTTAGCCACCCCAACTGTCTTCTTACACCAGAAATGGGATCATACCATCTTTCATTAGCAACAAAACAAAAACATGCACTGAATGTTCTCTGGAGTTTTGAAGAATTACCGTAAGAAATATTCGTTAATGCCAATGCACCATAATCAAAAATGGAAAGCACCAAAGCAACAAAGGGCTTCTTCCACATTTTCTGAGAGAATAAATAATTTTTTCCTTCATTGTCTTCAATGTACTGGAAACTGTACGACAGATCGAGGATATATGATTGTCCCATATCAGCGTTGACTGTAGAATTACTCCTAAGTACTTTACCAATTCCACGAATGGAAAATTACGACCACAAAAATTTATTCGCTGAAAATTTTCCAGTGGATGTTGCACAAAAAACTGAGGCGTGTCAAAGAGTACATATTTTGTTTTGTCAGAATTGCATCGAATTCCATTTTGGACGCACCATCTTTGTAGTGAATCTAAATCAAACTTTATTTTCCGAATGCCATCCTCAAACTGATTGAAAAGACAATTCAAGTAAATGGCCGTATCATCAGTATGGCATAGATGCTCGACATGACGAAAGTAGATGACATATCTCTGCTGTATAGAGGATACAAAATCGTTCCGAGGACACTTCCTTGTGGAATTCCTGTGATAATCTCAATCCAAGCTGATTGACAAACTCTATTCACAACTGCCTGTTCACGATCAATAAGGTAAGAACGAAACTATTGCAGAGGAATCTGTCCAAATTCAATTGAGCGGAGTTTATTCAGTAGATTCTCATGAATTACTGAGTCAAATGCTTTAAAAAATCAAGAAATATCGTAACCGTCAATTCTCGTTAATCAAACCCGTTGCAAATATCATCTAACAAACTTGAAACTGCAGTTTGTGTGCTGTATCCCTTCCGAAAACCTGTTTAAAAGGGATCCATCAGCGAATATTTATCCAAAAAATCCAATATTTGCTCCAACACGATTTACTCCAATACTATAGAAAGAAAGGGTAACAACGAGATCGGTCTGAAGTCAGTCATGCGGCATGCACCAGATATTTTCCCCAGAGGTTGAACCAAAGCGCGTTTCCAAGTACTCAGGAAAACACCGTGCTGAAGTGAGATATTGAAGATAACTGAAATAACGTACCAAATCATTTTACCAAAACATTCAAATACTTTCACAGCTTGTCCATCCACACCAACTGCTGTTGAAACAATTTCAGCCGAGGCACATCCCACTCATCCCAATCAGTCGCATGCAAGTGCTTCCACAAGTCTTCTTTACACACAGAATTCCAGCTGTGACTATACCAAGATTCACGACCTTACGACAATGTATATGCAATATATTGATATTCGAGAAATAATGAATCATGCCCTGAAAGAAATGATGCATCTGACTGACCCCAAGAAATTACTTGTTGCAGATCATCCACAGCCACAACATCAATCCATTTGTCTGAATGCTGAAGATGATGTGCTGGTTGCAAATGACCGAAATACATCCCCATAGTAGATAAAAATTGTTTTATACGTTGTGAGTAGTAAGAATCACCCGTAAGTCTAGTTCTCTAAGAGGCATTCACTTCCATATCAATATTCAGATCTCCAAGCACAATACAACTAGGATAATTTGTCCATCTCTCAGCGAAATCACTCTCAAAATGATAGAAATTCCCAGTTTGAGGCGGACAATACATTATTGCTACCAAAATCTTGTGAGATCCCTCAATCCATAGCTCAACTAGCATTTATTCAGGTACACGCTCTTGAACTGCATCAGGAAATAAACAGGATAGCAGGAGTCATAGAATGGAATGAATAAGAGAAATTAGAAATTGTTCTTCAGTTGTTTGTTTAATTTTTTATAACTTACAATTATTTTAAATCAATCCATGAAGCGGTGAAATGTGCAATTGATTGATCTAGAAACAATAATGCTGAGAATTAATGAAGATAATTATTAAGAATAAAGAAATTGAATGAAGTAAATGGCTAGAGTATTTTTGGAAGGAATGGCGCCTTTTCACTCTAATTCTAATTTTTTTTTCCTAAAGGATTTCAAGAGCTGTAAAAGAAGGATTGAAGTGAAAAGGGCGTATCTCCATTATTTTCTGAGATATTCTCAAAGAATGTTGAAAATAATTGATTTATCCTGTTTTACATGTTCACCATTCAATTACACCGTTAAAAATTTTCGCTTGAATTTTCTGTGCAAAATCCCGCAAATTTCAGATAATTAGGTCATTGAAAAATGAACACATCATCAATTTTGGAATAATTCCACGCCTGAATATCAATGAAATTTGTGAATTTCAATTTAATTATTTCTTGAAAATTTGGTAAAAATAGGAGGAATTTAAGAAGAATTTAAAATTCAAGTCATTTTGATTCTGAATATTCATGTTCAGTTGAAAATTCAAGTAAATTGTAGAATTTCCGTCTTGATTCTACTTAAGACTCATATATTCCTGTGAATTTCCTCTGAAACTCACAGATTTCATAACAATCTTCCCATTAACAAAAAATTCAATATCACGTTTATGAAAATTCCCATGAAATTGTCTATGAAATTCCCATTTTTTTCTAACAGTGCATGTATTATTAATTCACCTGCACATTTCTAGGAGCCCTGAGTGCATACAGAACTGCATCCGCAATGTCTTCAGGTTCAAGAAGAGGAATCGCAAGTTCTAGCAACGAATTGAAAGCACCTTTGCCAAATACTTCAGTTCTCGTAAATCCTGGATAAATAGCCTGCGAAAAAAATTCCGTAAATTTATCAAAAAATATCTCGGAAATTAAGCGAGATAGGGCGAGTTTAATTGTTGGAGATACGTTTCTTTTACCTGAATCATTTTTGTAGAGAACATAAAAGCTACAAAAAAAATTAGGGCAAAAGAAGCGTACCTCCATTACTTTCCAAAATATTCTCAGAAAAAGTGGAGAAAAAAAGAGTCAATTATTCCAAATGTCTTATTCACATTTTTTTTTTGAACGTACGGCTTGATGAAAAAATCTCAAAAAATTTGAGGATAAAGAAGCCAGCACAGACCACCCTCTCAAAGTTTTTTGATTTTTCCATTGAGGCTTTGACTATTAAAGAAAAATTTAAGAACAAGAAATCAAAAATATGAGGAACAAGAAAATTAACTAATGGCACAAAAATCTTGTAAGTAATCATGATTTTCTCTAGAATGCGCTGCTTCATAGAAAAATTTCAAAAAAATTGAGAGTAATGCAGAAATGCTAGACCACGTCCTCAATTTTTTTTTAGATTTCTCCCTCAAATTCTTCACTATTAAAAAAATTGTAAAAAAAAACAAGAAATACGAGAAAAACGAAAATTTTGGACTTACGCCTTCTTGTGTTAGTGATAATCAGTGGGAACAAAAAGGCGTAAGTCCTGGAGCAGAAGGAAAATAGGACTTGGGTAATTTTAACTCTGAAAAATGGTAGAAGGCCATGAATCCTCTTTATTTTATGTTTTTTCTGAGAATATTTCGGAAATCAATCAATTACTTTAAACTTACGCTTATCTTTATAGAATCCTTCGAGACTCTGATTTCCGCTCGCACTTTTTCCGTCATTGCTGCGATTCCAGCCTTGCTAGCTTCGTAAAGACTCGCCGAGAAAGGTGTCAGGATCAATGGATTCGTAGCAGCTGCACTAAAAAAAACTCATCAAATGGACTAGAAAATTCCAAGGAAAAAAGACTCAATTTCTTTTCCGCAATTTCTTAAGGATGTATGATCGAGAGAGTGGAGGAACCGTGAATTTTGATGGGTGGAAATAGGCTCGAATGGTTGCGGGGTGAGTCGAAGCGAATGACCACGTGACTGTGTACTGTGAATCTGGCCAATCATGGCGATAAATGAATGATGAAATGAAGTAATTCGAATTTCAATTCTATTTTTTTCTTCAGTATGAATGGATACATAGTATTTTTAAAATATTGCCGAATCACTACAATATCCATTTTTCTTATGAATATTTGTTCTTTGTACTACGGAAGCTTGAAAATTGAATATTTATTAATTTACGATCATAACCTCCATTTATCCATGAGAGCCCATGTATTTTCTGTCAATTTTCAATCATTTTTTTCTTTCTCACATGAATGGTTACCTACTCCGGATTTTTTACGCTAAAATTCGGTGAGGAATAATCTAACTCTAAAAAAATTTTGAAGCCCCAAATCGAAAATTTTTGTCATGATCATCCATCCTTAAACGCAAAACCCTTGAGCCAAAAAAGAAATCCATCATTGCCATCGACAGAACCGTTCTGTCCCTATCGAGTATTCGATTTTCTCGTTCTCCTTGACACTTGTGCTCGTTTCATCTTCAAACCAGTCGTTCTTGGCCTCTTTCCAGTCTCTCCATTCAATTGGAAAAAGAAAAGATTTACGTAATAATGCGTGAATACCTAATAATGTTGATAATGTGTCCACTTCCTCCGCGTTTCCGAATGGCCTTGACCGCTTCGCGGGTCGTGATGGCAGGGGCAAGGAGATTCACTTCGAGAGTATTGCGGAAGCCGTCTGTACTTCCAGCTAAGGAAAATGGAAGAGTTGCAGCTTCAATGAGCAATCTTGTAGATAGAATTAGGACCAAACTCGAGTTCTGGTTATCGTAGCTTGATAATTTTGGTGGGAGAGTGAAGCTGGGAAAATTCTACCCCAAATTCATGGGGTTTCGAGTCGATTTTCATCCATTTTTGAGGGAGATAGTCAAATTCAAGCGATTTTATCAACATAGAATACAAAGACTGTATTATATGTGAATAGAACCGCTTGAACTTGAACTTGAACGAAGACTGGCATCATAGGGTTTTTTCTATCATAGAGTTTCATCTTTTTTTTTTTAACTTTTCCCTATTCCAAATTTCCTACTTCTTAAACCCCCACACAAGCCTCACAAAAAAAACAGAAGATCACTTCAATATAAGTAAAAGCCCCTGAGCTGAAACTATGTAAATAATTAGATTTTAGTTTCATGGGAAATTGGAAGGTTGTAAATAACAATACTAAAAGATTGTGAATTTGCGACGTTTCGCTTATTATTTAAGCTTCACTATGAATATGGAAATGAATTCACCCATTAATATGTGAATAATTGTCTAGCTGTAACTGTAAATAATATTCGTTACCCAGTCTTTGTATTATATGTTAATAAAATCGTTTGAACTTGAACTTGAACAAAGATTGCACTTTCAAAAATTGCTGCAGCATTTCAAAGAATTTCTGCTCTACTTTTTCTCGAAAATGATTAGTTTATCAATTATTTAACAGTTTATTATTCATTATAGAATATGATTTTGAAAACTTCTTTCGTATTTTTTTTTCCTTAAAAGTGCGTTCTGATAAGATGCTTAGCAAAATCAAAAGAGGTCGGGTTCAAACGTGGTCGATTTGGCGTGGAATTCTTCTTATACATAAGTGGTCTTGTGGTTTTTCGGAAGTCCAGTGTCGGGGTTGAGATGCAGAAGATTGGGAAAAGAGGAAAATTGATGAATAAAAAACCCTATGATTGAGCGAGATATCGGGTAAACTTGATTTTCACAAAATAAGCTGTAACTTCTCTAAAAATTGAGAAAAATCGATTCGAAATCACATGAATTCTGGGTTGAATTCCCTCAACTTCACGCTCGTTTCAGAATTTTTGGGCTACGACAATCAAAACTCGAGATATCACCCAAAACCCCCGGAAAAACATCGTCTTACTGATTATTCTCTCGGGGATAGCCACACCAGCAACGTTGACAAGGATGTCGATACCTCTGAATTGTGCATCAGCATATCTGAAGACATTCAGGATATCCTCTTCCTTCCGGAGATCAGCTGGAAAGGGATGATACGATCCCTGCGCGTCTTTCAGACCTTCGCCGATTTTTTTCAAGTTTCCTTGACGACGTGCAACAGCTATCACGTGCACTCCAATGAGTACAAGGGCCTTGGCAATGGCTGCGCCCATTCCAGAACTCGCACCAGTCACAATTGCTACTTTTCCACTCAGGGGATCCATGATCGACTAAGACAAGAGACACTTTAACTCAGAGTACATACATGGGCCTTCAGGTCTCCGTGCTTTTACGCAATCGGTTATGAAACTCGGGAGGGGATAAAACACTCGGCAGTGAAACACTTTGCAGTAAAAGAATTTTTTTAAATTAATTAATTCATGAATTTATTTGAAAATTTCTTTTTTAAGTAACAATATTTCTTAATCTCTATTTTTTTAAAGGAAATGGAGAATTTCTGGGTGATTCATTCGTGAAGTGGAGTGACTTGCATATCTTCGATCTGGAAAGGAAAAAAATTGTTAATTTATTAATTTTTACATTGTTTTTAAACTGAATAATCTTATTGTTTCACATTTTCACTGCGAAAAACCGAAAAGACTACATATGAAAAATGAATAATAATAATATTAACTTTCATATTTTCAAAGAGTATTTTTTTTTCTCGTCCATTTATCGAGAATATCTAGGGAACTAATAGAGATACGCTTTTTTTAGCTGATTCCTTTTTTGTAGGAAGTATCAAGAGCTGCAAAGGGGAATTGAGACAGAAAAAGGCGTATCTCGCTCATTTTCCGAGTTATTTTCGAAAAATTAAAAAAAAATACTAAATTATCTCACCTGCACATTTCCTGGTGCTTTAAGAGCGTAAAGAACTGCGTCAGCAATATTCTCAGGTTGTAAATGAGACAATTGATAAGTAGAATTTGGATCCCCACCGCTTGCTTTGATGATTCCGGTCTTGACTAGTCCCGGATAAATGGTCTTTTTCAAGAAAAGATAAATTATTTGTTAATATCCGAGAATACAGCGCTCTTCCTCACCAACCGTCCAATCAAAGTGTGTGGAGGGGGTAGAGGCGGAGCGAAAAAGAGGGGAAATTTTATAGAATAGAGGGACGACCAGTAGAGGGACCCGACATCCTAAGGTCGAGTTCTCTGGAGTTTTATTTCGATTAACAAATAGTCAACTCGGAGTTAACAGTTACAGTTAAGTACCCCCTCTACCACTTAAAATTGAAGGGAAATCGATTCCCCTCAACGAGCTCGAATGCATGAGATCTGGCGCGTTGGTAGTTCTGCACTCTGGAGAGGAAACTTAGTTTTAAGGTGTAACGGAAGGCCCAGTAAATTTCAAATTTTCAAATCCATTGTTTAGCAATAATTATGATTTTTTTCCATAGAATAAAAGAAGCATTGATTTTCTGATTTTCTTCGTCAGTTGTTGCCACTTTTTTATGACAAAAATATTGGTAAATATCGTCAAACAATTAGTTCAAAAATTCAATGCATATAAGGAGTTCCGTTACTCTTTAACTGCTAACTTCGAGTTAAAATCAGTTGATCAGTAACCGAGCTCCGAAGAATCGCCTAAAATCTGCTCTAAACACTGAATACTTACAGTTATCTTTATTTTATCATCATGATCTCTAACTTCTCTACGTATGTTGATGGCCATGGCTTTCAAAGCTGCTTTACTTGCCGGATAAATGCTCATTGGTACTGCCACTGCCAGTGGATTAGGGCCTGTGATGCTATGAATTGAAGCAAACCAAAATAATCACTGAATCTGCCCATGTCCGAAAATTCTCTTCTTCTCAATTTACCTGTTGATGTAGAAGATGTGCCCATTGCCTCCGCGTTTACGAATAGATTTTACAGCTTCTCTGGTCGTGATAGCAGGAGCGAGAACATTGACCTCCAGAATTCTCCGGAAAGTCTCGGTACTTCCATCTAAGAATCAAAAGCATCGTCTGTTAGTAACAGTGAGTGATAGGCAATTTCCGGGCAAAAAAAATTCTCGAAAAATCGATTCTTTCCAAAAAAAATATCGAAATGAGAAAATTGATGAATCGATTTTTTTTAATTTAAAAAAGAACTCTATCACGTCAGCTTCCCATCGATTATTCTCAATAGTCGATTAATCGATACGATATCTCGCATGGAATCCGAAATATTGCAATAGCATTCGATAATTCCATTTCACCAGCTTTAGTTCAAGGAATTTCTTCAAATCGCCCAAAAAGCGATGGTTTCTCAGGAAGAAAGAGTCGATTTTATGAAGATCGATTCGAAATCGACCTGCACTGAGACAAGAAAAGTGGTAAAAACTATCAAATATTGATCTTTAGCATGCAAATTTACTAAATTCAATAAATTCAACAATTTTTTAAATTAATTATTTCGAAAAAATGTTTGCTAAGGACGAATGGTATCAATATTTAATAGTTTTTACTGCTATTTCTTTCTCAATGTACTCACCCGTAATTGTCTGGAAGACAGATACACCCGCAGCATTCACCAGGACATCGACTCCTCCATAAGTAGTTTCCGCATAGTGAAAGGCATTTAGAATGTCTTCCTCCTTCTGCAAATCACAGCGGATGGCGTGAAGAGTTCCGCTGCAATTTCGAAGCTCATCGGCCAGTTCTCTGATTTTTTCTTCACGACGAGCCAAACCGATCACATGAAGACCTAGAATGACTAGAGCTCTGGTGATAGCCTCGCCTATTCCAGAACTCGCGCCTGTTACAATAGCCACTTTATCACTCCACTGCTCCATGCTCACGAAAAATTAGGGACAGACTGAATGATGTAGAAGTTGTGTGGTTTTATAGTTATTCCTAAAATAGCTCTAACAAGATGGCGGTTTCCCCTCTTGGCGCTGCTCATGGCCACTCTCCATACGGAAGTCGTACCATATGCTACTGCGTACGTAAGAATGGATGATAAACTGTGGTAATTCTTGTGGAATGAGAAGATAAGAAAGTGTTTACTGTTTGGATTTATTACTGATTATTCTTCTACATCTAGATCAAATGTACATAAAATGAAGGTTTTTTTTTGTTCAAAGTTAACTCTCTGAGGGCCTATTCTCGACTCATGGGAACAGGATTCGTCAACGAATGTAGTATCTTCGTTCATGATTATTTCTTTCGTGGAAGATATTCGCACACGAAAGAGTACCGTTGACTAAATGACTTTCCGATTTGTTTACGGATGTCACTTCCTTGTGAGACATGGTCGACGATCCTCTTCACCGAGCAGATACACATTTCCCATAAGTTTGAGATTCACTAGGTGATAAACCTGATTCATTTTTCAGTCATAAAAATTTCAATGACGCTCTGGCGCAATCAATATTTACACTTTTAGGAATCAGAAAATAGGTTATGTGAGCTCTTCGTATGGGAATTTCCATTTCGTGAGGGAATCGTAAATTCGTCAACGAATTGGATGCACGCATTGTTTCATTCGTTCACGAATGTTATTTCGTCAACGAAAACCAGTTTCCCATGCGTCGAGAATGGGCTTCCTAACTCGGTCGTATTACTACTACAATGATGCAGGCGTGCCATTTACTGGCCTTTCTCTTCTCACACCGATATAGTTTCGTGGCGCTGTCGAGTCAAAGGGTTAAGGAGTTTCCGAAAAAATCGGAAAAAATGGCAGAGATGACTTGGTATGTCGAAATAATCCTCTAATTTTTTCTGATTTTTTCAGAGAATCCTTCATAACGAAAAAAAAAATCGGATTCATGTACAGTAGGCTTTCGCAAATCGCCTGAAATTCCGGTAATCCCTTTTCCCGTCGTTCAAATTCTTCACTAACCACTGCACACCGTATCACTTCTCCTCTTGTGTTTCCAATGGTCGTTTGTCTCTCAACTGTAAACATTCGTATCTGACCCTTCAAATTCCTCAGAATCAGAGTCGAAGTGGCCGTAGAGTGGGGACACTTACAAGTTGCGTTTTTCTCGGAATTCGATGATTTCACAGTTCTGTACGCACGCAACTTGCGAGAGCCTGCTGTAGATTTCTACTGTATTGAGCATTCTTTGATTATCATAATTACAATTATCATTTATGAACAACGACTCGAGGCCGCCATCCACTTCAGGCATGGCCTCCCAGGCTTGGGGTATATACCACTAGCTCGTCTCTCATTCATCTGAATCGCAAGATCAATGATTCCAGATGTTTGATAGAAATCAACTGCAATGATATTAGCTGTTGAGTTCCATTTTTCAATGTACCATTTAGGCAGTCGATCGCCAAGTATTTCCGCCCAGTGTCGAAGACTACTGTCACCCATGAATGTGTCCTTGACTATAGTCGTAAAGGAATGAGTGAGCTCAGCCATAGCAGCCCAAGGCTCGAAAGTTCTGAGGGTCCAAAATTTAAAGATTCATTCATAAAATCTTTGGATCAATGAGAATTCAGTAGTGAAGAAGTGAAACAGTTTGAGCCTTCTTTTTCATTGTTTTTTTTTTTAAAATATCTCGGACACTGAGCAAGATAAGGAAATTCTTGCAGTGACCTTGTTTGTAGCTCTTGAATCTTTCCACAAAAAGAAGCAGAGCAGAATCGCTCTATCTTGCTCATTTTCCGAGATATTCTCCTGAGAATTATCGAAGATGAGTCGATTCGTCCAATTTCACCTCTTCACTACTGAATTGATACGAAAATAATTTAAAGATGCACCAACCTTTGATTCATCTTATTGGCAGAATCGAGGTGGGAATAGAGATCATGAATTGTTATGACATCAGCCCAGTATTGATCAATCGGAGACCACATGAAATTTGACGTTAAATAAGTATGATGGTCATAAGTTATAATGAGTCGTCTATCGTCGTACCAAATTGAACTTAATTTCAGTGTCCATTGCCGGCGTGGATGAGCATGGTGTGAAAATGCATTTTCGAGATAATTTATAAATTTCACATGATCATCATCAGAAGTAAATCCTGAAATTATCAAGATGATTAATGATTGTGTAGTTTAACACTTGTGAAATTCTTTTACCTTCATAAAATTCCTTGAATGATACGATCACTATGTCTTTTGATGTATTCAAGAAATCGATAATCTGTTCTACTGCGCTTTCTATTGTCAGCAGGGCGAAAATATTGTGTGACAGTATGTATCTCTTCCAGCCATCTGCATATCTTATACTTGGCCTAAAATCTAGATAGCGAATGCCATCCATCAGTTGAGACTTTATGGATCTCGTCTGCGAAAGAGAATGAGTCGATTTTTTCTTCCAACAGGTATTCAAGAAAATCTCGGAAATCAAGCCAGATAGAGCAATTTTGCTGTGTTTTTCTTTAATAGAAAATTTCAAGGGAAAAAGAATAATTGCAGAATCACCTTATCCCGTTTAAACTCCGAGATACTTGAAAAAAAAATTAAATTAAGTTACATGTACTTCAATTTTAGTCATAAATTTCTTGTCATCCAGGAATATCTCGGAAAGTAAGCAAGATAGAGCGTTTTACCTCCATAAATATTCGTTAATTTCGAAATTCTCTACGAAAAAGACTCGGCAGAAGAAGGGCGTATCTCCATCAGTTTCGAAGATATTTTTCAAAGAACTTTGTAAATAAAAGAAATGAAACCTGGCAGAGGATCCATCGAGAAATGCGACTCTGTTCGTTCAATGGTTGATCATGTGATTCTCCGTAAGCAGCAGATTGATGAGTTCCAGGAATGACTAAATCCATTAAAGTGAAGTGTTGGAAGTTCTCTCTTCTATCGAACATCCACTGGATTTTTGACTTGCAGGAAGAATTTTCGTTGTAGACTCCTTTCTTGGTCGTTATCATCACACAAAATTTTTCTGTCATGAAAATCGTTGATTAGTCACGATTGTATAATAAAATAGTATTAAGATTGATTACCCAAGCCTGCATTGTTGTCTGGAATTGTCGATGGCAAGTCATAACGTCCTGAGTAATCCTCAATTGTGAAGTTTGCCATGATTTTTGGAGGCTCTGCGTAGTAAACGATTAACTTATCCCCTTTTAACAAGTTTGGATGATGCCAGAAGATCGAAACTGGCATCCAGCCGTCTCTCTCAATGACCCTTCGAGTAACGAGGATCATTGGCTCTTCAGGAGCTGATGCAAGACTTACTGGAATTATCAAGACAATAATTGAGGATAAAAATGTGACGAGAGCCATGCTCCTTGGGACTGAATAGAATGAGAATTAGACGGTTTTTGATGTAAATAAGAAACTCGTGAAGTAGATATGATCGAAAGATAGCTTTATTTGATTAGAGATATGGTAAGTATCAGTGATAAGAAAAAAATGTGCCTGGGATCATCGGATGTGAATTTTTTACAAATGCTCTACTTTAGAATCAATTTATCAAATTTACTTATTCAACCCAAGAGTGGTCACTATAAGCAACTTAGGGACTTTGATCGATTTTCAATTGAAATCGTTGTAAGGGACTTGGATTTGCGTTCCACATTTTCTTTTAGAATGTTGGGTTCGGGACTTGGTGAGGGGAGCCGCAGTGTCTACATGCACGACTCGTGAGCTCACGGGTGTCCCAGTACGTGACTTTCCGGAGAAAACTAGGGAATTTTAAGGTGGCATCACTGTTAGCAATGACCGTGAAAACCCGGAGTTTTCAGGGTAATTGTCACAAGACGCAATTTCATGGGGTGCCCTATCCTCTATGTCATTGAGCTTGACCCTTGCGGGTTTCTAAAGGGTGGGGATGCTTTCCGTGAAAACACGGAATTTTCCGTGAAAACACGGAATTTTCCGTGAAAACCCGGAACTACGTGAAAACCCGGAATTTTCCGTAAGAACACGGAATTTCCTTACGATTCCGCAATCAAACGTGTAACCACGCACCCCCCCTCCTCTCACCCACTGTTCCACACACATCAAACGTGTAACCACGCACCCCCCTCCTTCCCTCACCCACTGTTCCACACACATCAAACGTGTAAACACGCACCCACCTTCCCTCCCTCACCCACTTCGTAGCGTTAAATTTCGTTAATTCCCGTGTCTCATTTGAGAAACGTACCGTACACTTAGGGAAGTTCGATTCCGCACGGAGAGAATTCTGCTCATACGGAATACTACGTGCTATCACGGAATATCCCGTGTTTGTGCGGAATATCCCGCGTTTGCACGGAAACTACCGTATTTTCACGGAACAGTCGTGTTTTCACGGGAAGCATATGTCTGCCCTTTGAGAGCCCGCAAGAGTGGAGCTTGATCACGTAGGAGGTAACTCACCTCAGGAAACTGCGTATTTTGAAAATTACCTGGACAACTCCGGGTTTTCACGGTAATTGTTACCAGTGATACAACTCAGAATTCCCTAGTTTTCTCCGTGAATTTACGGACTGGGACACCCGGGAATTCACGAGTCGTGCATGTAGCCTCGTCCGAGGGGAGCATAGGAAAGGAGCCATCTGGATATAAGTTTATAGGAAGTTCGAGAAAAAATATCTGGACACTCCCGAAGCAGGAGTAGAACCTTCATCTTCCAGTTTGTACCGTAGGATTCCCCTGCATGTTATTTCAGTTGCGCCATTGCCAAATCCACACCACACTAACCTGGCGCGTTCATCGAGTTTTCAGCAATGTTGCTCACCGAATAACTTCATTTAACATGATGAAAATTTCCCTACCTACTAGAATTTATTTCATTTTTCCATGAACTTTGTAGGATATGTCATTCAAAAAATATAATAGTTCGTTGAATACTCCAATGAATGAAGTTAATTGTTTTCAGAATTGACCGGTCATCCGATTGATCATGAAAAATAAGAATATTAGAACACTTGGAATCCCTTATAGGGCAGCCAATCTAGGATTGAATACATTCACTATCCATGTGTCTCGGGTCTGGAATATAAACCCCTGACTCGTCCCTCGTTCAATTGTATCGCCAAATCGGTAATCCCTGTGGTTTGATAGAAGTCAACTGCTATAATATTAGCTGTTGAGTTCCATTCCTCGATGTAGCATCTGGGTACCCAATCGCTAACGTCTTCAGCCCAGTCTTGAAGACTCCTGCCTCCCAGAAGTATGTCTTCGATGATGGAAACTGAAGAGTGGGTGAGCTCAGCCATGGCAGCCTAGGGCTTGCTTATACTGGAGAACAAAAAATTTGAGCTCTGAATTTATGGGGATCTGTGGATAATAGGAAACTTGCATATTTAATTTTTAATTTTTTTTTCACTGTAATTGATCAATTAGGATTAGTTGAGTATATAGAAAAAAATAATAATAATTGAGAATGTTTGTTTATGTTTTTTTATACTCTGAAAATGAATAAATTTCAAACAGGCAGAAAGCGAAAGTGACGTTGATATACCATATAGTTTTGAAAAGTGTCATTAGCTGGCGCTGCAGCTCCAATGTGATTGGTCAACGCATATACTGCGTATGATGCAGCGGTTATGTAGAGGATATAGAGAATCATTAGAATTTTGTTTATGAAGTTCTATTATTCACGTAAGGTCTGAAGTAGACGGAAGTATCTTCGTAAAACATGTTTAAAGTTGATTTGGGGATGTGTATGGATGTTTTAGCACTGATTGTCGAGTTCTCTCAACTCACGCTAGGTAGCGCTGCCGAATCATTTGGTATTTTGACGTCACTTCCGATTTATCGCCGTTTAAACAATGCAATTTTCAGTAATTCATAGTTAATTAATTAATTAATAAACAAAAACATGATTGTCTCATTTCAAAAACTGTCGGCCAAAATTTTTTTTTTTTTCTAAATATGAAAGTTCCTTATTCAGAAGAGTGGTAAGAATCACTTTTTTCTTGTTGATCGTTTGCTTGAGAATATTTGGGAAAATAAGAGAGATGGAGCGACTTTAAGCGAATCTTTTCTTTTTGTAGAGAATTTAAAGAGCTACAGAAAGAAATCATGGCAAAATCTCTATATCTCACTATAGCCCAGGCGCCAGGGGTTTCTTTGTTGAAAAAATTCCTAGAGAAGATTTCATGGTTTCTATCGTTAGTTTTATGTGTGATGAACCAAATTTCAAAAATGTGCAAAGAAATTCGGCCGGGAACATTTGTTTAAGTGAATGAAACGGAAAATTTTCGTGTTTTTTTTCATTTTTTTCCAAATATCTCTGAAAATATGGAATAAATCGAAAAAAATATGGAATCCAAAAAGCTTCCTCATAAAATTCTCCATAAAAAAGGTCCAATCATTTATATCGAATCACATGATAGTTTTGAAGATGCGGCCGTGCGAAGTTGGCCCACGGTGTTAGAGCTCGTGCGTGAAGTCAAGAACGTAGAATAACGTTTCAACCAGTTGGAATAGAAAGGTTTGAAATGATTTCTCAACGATATTTATTGAAAAAACCATTTATTTAACTGAAAAACAATTCGATTAATCGTGACTCCTTCAGTCATCTACATGTTTTTTGGAATTATTTTGATGTTGCAGCAATAAAATGTGGATCGAGATCATCCAGGAATCTTCAAACTCTCCTCAATTAGCAATTGGAGTGACCATTATCTCATCGATCTGCAAAGAAAAAAAAACGGAAATGACTCTTCTTTTCTCATGAATAATACTCACATCATCCTATGATATTTAACATAACAGACATCCAAAAAAAATTTGAATTTTTTTCAAAAATAAATTGATACGAAAAAAAACTATTCAAAAAATTTACACTTATAGTTTTTCGAATTTTTCACATGTGCATATTTTTCATTGTCTTGGAAACTATTCACTTGCGAAGAAAAAGACTAGAAATTAGTCATATGTCTGTTATTTTAAGTATTATCGTCATTCTACCTGAACCGATTCCGTTGCAGAGAGTACGAAAATCACTGAATCCGCAATATCCTCGCTCTTTATCCAAGGCCGTTGCTCAAAAAAACCTGAACTTCCTCCGCTCGCTTCAATAATCTCTGTTTTTACCAAACCAGGATAAACTCCCTATTGGACAAAATTGTAGTCATGAAAAACCACTGAGAATAGAATAAAACAAAAATCCTTGAAACTCACTGTAATTTTTATATTATTTTTCTGCAAAATCATTTCCTGCCGCACGTTTTCTGTCATTGCGTGCAGAGCAAATTTACTGGCTTGATAAAGACTGAATGGTATAGGTGTCAGAACTGCATTACGTCCCAGAATACTTTAATCATAAAAATTCTCATTACCCTTTACATAATTCCCCATTGTCTCGTGAAAAAAATCAATTCTATTCCTCATTACTCGTATTTAGAGAATATCTTTCTTTCTTTATCTTCCTTTCGTTCTTTATTAAAATGTAAACTTTAGATTTAAAAACCCATGGAAGCTTTTTTCAGAAAAAAATAATTTTACAAATTGCCATTACAGTATGAAAATAACATTGAAAGTATACCTCCAATTAATTGAATGAATAATGAACTTGAAATAGAATCAGAAACTTTCACGAAAAAAATAGATTATATCGTTGCCTTAGAAACAAAAAGGTGTAAGTCCTATCTTTTGACACAGCACTTACGCCCCTTTGTTTCTAAGGCGAAGATATAAATAGTTAATAAAGTCCATCATTGTTAATACATTAACACACACTAAATCACGGATTCTTCTGTCTTTTCAGCTATTAAATGAGTGAAACAAAGCTTGCAAACAATAATAATAATAATAACAATAACAATAATAACAATTAAAACTGACTTTTAATGTTTCAAGTGGCAAAGAAAGGTTGTCGGAGTTCAAATTCAGAGAAATTTGGCAAAAATATTGAATTTACCCAAAATCTCATGGAATCTACAAATTTCTAGATTTCTGGCTAATTTCAAATTGTTTGAAATAAAACTGGCTTTTTTTCGAAAACTGAGTGTGATAAAGCAATTTTGCCTGAATTTTTTTTTGTATTGAATTTTGAGAGCTACAAAAATGTAGCAGCAAAAATTGACGATTCTGCTTAGTTTTCAAGATATCTTATTAGAAACAAAATGATGATTACCTGTTAATGTTGATGATGTGTCCTCGACCACCACGTTTGCGAATAGATCTTACAGCTTCTTTAGTAGCAATTGCTGGAGCAAGAACATTGATTTCTAAGATAGCTCGCATATTCTCAGTACTTCCATCTAAAAAATAAACATTATGATCATCAATGAATTTCTGGGAAAAGAGGTAAAAAAATGGGTGGATTCTCATCAATCCTTATCTGCAAATTATCCTTCTTTCTTTATTCCTTCAATTGCTGGCTCCAAGTTTTAAACAAACATCGAAGCCTTGTAGTCCCACAATTGCTGATACAAGTTGAGCTTTGTTCGAGTCAAATTTAGTGTTATTTACATTTCATTTAACATCTGATAATCGAGTTGACAGTAGAAACCAGAATAATAATAATAATTGCTAACAAGTGAGAATAAAATTAGAAATAAAAAGCAATATAGTGATTATCAATTGAAATAATCGGAAATGAATAATGTCAGTACGGAAATTAAACGGTTGTAACATTTTTCCTCGGTTTTATGTGCCATTAAATATTTTTCCTTGTTTCTTTCTTCATTAGTATACAGACTTTGTGTTTAAAAACCCATCGAAGCCCTTCCAAAATATAATTTTAAAAATTTCTATTACCAATAAGAAATATAATGATGACTAATCTGATCAATTGAATGGATGAAAATAAATGGAAATATGACTCTTCATAAGAAAACCGGACTACCAAAATATCTCAGAAATTATTGAAGATACGCCCTTTGAGCCTCAATTCTTTTTTTATACCAAAAATTCGGGCAAAATCGCTCTATCTCGCTTACTTTTCGAAATATTCTCAAAAAACAAAATAAACTCATTTGTTCTTTCAATTTAGTCCAAATTTCCTTGTTTTTTGAAAATATTTCGAAAACTAAGCGATAGAAAAATTTTACTCCACTCTGTTTTCATAACTCTCAAAATTCTCTACAAAAATATTTTCCAACAAAATCACTCTATCTCAATTAGTTTCTAAATATATTTCCTGAAAATCATTAGGAAAAAAATCAACTTCTGTTTGACATCTTCAGCACTGAACTCATAATTTTTTTTTTACTCATAATTTGAATTTCCTTAATTTTACCAGTAATAGTTTCGAAGCATCCAATTCCCGCATTGTTCACGAGTACATCAACGCCTCCGAATTTCGCCTCAGCAAAATGGAATGCCTTCAAAATGTCATCTTCCTTCCGAACATCACAGTGCAGAGGATGAAACGAACCTTTCGATCCCTTGAGACTATCTCCCAATTCCTTTAATTTATCTTCTCTTCTTGCAAGAGCAATTACGTGCATTCCAGATTGGACAAGAGCCTTGGCAATAGCCTCGCCAATTCCCGAACTTGCACCAGTAACAACCGCGACTTTTCCACTCCACTGATCCATACTTGAAATACTCAAGAAAGAGACTGCCACAATGTCACCAAACAGTTGCACTTTTATGCTAACAATTGTACGGAGATCTTTAACATTAGAAAATTGTTATCTTGCGTGTTTTATAACTGGCTTGTTAACATTAAAAAATTGTCATCCTGCGTGTTTTATAACTGGCTTGGAGGAAAAATGCCAGTCATACTATTGAGACTGGTGATAATACGAAAATAATGAAAATGGCAATTATCTGATTGAACTCATTGAGGCTTGAATCAATAGACAAATATTAGTCTTCAGATTAATCGACTAAAATAGTAAAGAGGTAAAGTGAATACTTTTTATTATCCATTGGCAAATATCTTGGAAATCAATGAAGATGCGTCCATTTTATGTACGTAAATATATGTATGATTATATAGTATATATCATATATGTTATGTATAGTATATATAGTATATATAAAAGCAATTTTTTTACATCACAATTTCTACTTCAAGCCTGGAGGTTGGGAGTCCGAAGGAGGTAAATTGAGTGATATGAATGGATTAAATCACAGTGCTAAAGCAGGAAGGCTCCATATCCAATATAATACGGCCCTACGTTTAAGAAACGTAACCCACGTGGTCCAGTCTCACTACCCATTGAACGCTTCATGGAAAATCAGCCCGGATCATGATTTCCACATCAGGCATGCAAGTTCGAAGTCCCAAGAAGGCATATTGAAGGATTCGAAGTAAAGAAGACTAAAACAGAGAGAGGAAATGCTCCACAGCCAATATAATAGGATTCTACGGTTGAAAAACGTCACCTATAGCGGTCCAGTCTCCACTCCCCATTGGACGTTTTATGGAAAATCTAGTGAATCTCGTACCATATGCTACTGCGATAGTACATAAGGATAGATGATAAATTGTAGTGATTCTTGTGAAATTAGAAAATGAGGAAGTGTTTACTGTTCAGATTTATTACTGATTATTCTTCTACATGTAGATCAAACGGACCTAAAATGAAGTTATTTTCTTCAAAGTTGATCCTCTGACTCGATCGTTTTACTACTACAATGATATAGGCGTACCATTTGCTGGCCTTTCTCTCCTCACACCGATATAGTTTTGTGACACTGTCGAGTCAGAGGGTTAAGGAGTTGCCGAAAAAATCGGGAAAAAAATGGAAGAAACGATTTAGTATGTCGAAATAATCCTCTAATTTTTTCTGATTTTTTCAGAGAATTCTTCATAACAAAAAAAACCGGAATAATGTACAGTAGGCTTTCGCGAATTGCTTGAAATTCCCGTAATCCCTTTTCCCGTCGTTTAAATGCTTTACCAACCACTGCACACCGTATCACTTCTCCTCTTGTGTTTCCAATCGTCTTTTGTCTCTCAACTGTAAACATTCGTATCTGGCCCTTTAAATTTCTCAGAATCAGAGTCGAAGTGGCCGTAAAATGGGGACGCTTTCAAGTTGCGTTTTTCTCGGAATTCGATGATTTCACAGTTCTGTACGCACGCAACTTGCGAGAGTCTACTGTAGATTTCTCCTGTGTTGAGCATTCTTCGATTATCATAATTACAATTATCATTTATGAACAACGACTCGAGGTCGCCATCCACTTCAGGCATAGCCTCCCAGGCGTGGGGTATATACCACTAGCTCGTCTCTCATTCATCTGAATCGCAAGATCAATGATTCCAGATGTTTGATAGAAATCAACTGCAATAATATTAGCTGTTGAGTTCCATTCTTCAATGTACCATTTAGGCAGTCGATCGCCAAGTATTTCCGCCCAGTGTCGAAGACTACTGTCATCTATGAGTGCATCCTTGATGATAGTCGTAAAAGAATGGGTGAGCTCAGCCATAGCAGCCCAAGGCTTGTAACTTCTGAGAGTCCAAAATTTAAAGATTTGTTCATAAAATCCTTGGATCAATGAGAATTCAGTAGTGGAGAAGTGAAACAGTTTGAGCCTTCTTTTTCATTGTTTTTTTTTTGAGAATATCTCGGACACTGAGCAAGATAAGGAAATTCTTGCAGTGAACTTGTTTGTAGCTCTTGAATCTTTCTACAAAAAGAAGCAGAGAAGAATCGCTCTATCTTGCTCATCCTCCGAGATATTCTCCGAAGAATTATCACGAAGATGAGTCAATTCGTCCTGTTCTACCTCTTCATTACTGAATTGATGGAAAATTATTTGAAGATGCACCAACCTTTGATGAATTTTATTGGCAGAATCGAGGCGTGAATAGAGATCACCAATTGTTACGACATCAGCCCAGTATTGATCAATTGGAGGCCACATGAAATTTGATTTTAAATAAGTATGATGATCATAAGTTATAATGAGTCGCCTATCGTTGTACCAAATTGAACGTAATTGTAGTGTCCATAGCCGGCGTGGATGAGCATAGCGTGAAAATGAATTTTCGAGATAATTTATAAATTTCACATGATCATCATCAGAAGTAAATCCTGAAATTATCAAGATGATTAATGATTGTGTAGTTTAACACTTGTGAAATTCTTTTACCTTCATAAAATTCCTTGAATGATACGATCACTATGTCTTTTGATGTATCCAGGAAATCGTTGATCTGTTCTACTGCGCTTTCCATTGTCAGTAGGGCGAAAATATTGTGTGACAGTATGTACCTCTTCCAGCCATCTGCATACCTTATACTTGGCCTGAGATCTAGATAGCGAATGCCATCCATCAGTTGAGACTTTATGGATCTCGTCTGGGAAAGAAAATGAATCGATTTTTTCTTCCAATAGGTATTCAAGAATATCTCGGAAATCAAGTGAGATAGAGCAATTTTGCTGTGTTTTTCCTCTGTAGAAAATTTCGAGGAAAAGAGAATAATTGCAAGATTACCTTGTCCCGTTTATACTCCGGGATACTTGAAAAAAAATGAAATAAACTTACATGTACTTTAATTTTAGTCCTAAATTTTTTGTTATTCAGAAACATCTCGGAAAGTAAGCGAGACAGAGCAATTTTGTAAGAATATCTTGGAAAATAAGCGAGATAGAGCGTTTTACCCTCATAAATATTCGTAAATTTCAAAATTCTACACAAAAAAGACTCGGCAAAGGAAGGGCATATCTCCATCAGTTCCGAAGATATTTTTCAAAGAAGTTTGTCAAAAAAAGAAATGAAACCTGGCAGAAGATCCATCGGGAAATGCGACTCTGTTCGTTCAATGGCTGATCATTTGATTCTCCGTAAGCAGCGGATTGATGAGTTCCAGGAATGACTAAATCCATTAAAGTGAAGTGTTGTAAATCCTCTTTTCTATCGAACATCCATTGGAATTTTGACTTGCAGGAAGAATTTTCGGGGTAGGGCCCTTTCTCAGTTCGTGTTATCATTACACAAAATTTTTCTGTCATAAAAATCGAGTCATAATTAGTCATGATTTTATGATGAAACAGTATCAAGAGTGATTACCTAAGCCTGCATCATTGTCTGGGATTGTCGATGGCAAGTCATAACGTCCTGAGTAATCCTCAATTGTGAAGTTTGCTAGGATTTTTGGAGGCTCTGCGTAGTAAACGATTAACTTATCCCCTTTTAACAAGTTTGGATGATGCCAGAGGATGGAAACTGGCATCCAACCGTCTCTCTCAATGACCCTTCGAGTAACGAGGATCATTGGCTCTTCAGGAGCTGATGCAAGACTTACTGGAATTATCAAGACAATAATTGAGGATAAAAATGTGACGAGAGCCATGCTCCTTGGGACTGAATGGAATGAGAATTAGACGGTTTTTGATGTAAATAAGAAACTTGTGAAGTAGATATAATCGAAAGATAGCTTTATTTGATTACAGATATGCTAAGTATCAGTGATAAGAAAAAAATGTGCCTGGGATCATCGGATGTGAATTTTTTACGAATGCTCTACTTCAGAATCAATTTATTAAATTTACTTATTCAACCCAAGAGTGGTCACTATAAGCAATCTAGGGACTTTGATCGATTTTCAATTGAATTCGTCGTAAGGGACTTGGATTTGCGTTCCACATTTTCTTTTAGAATGTTGGGTTTGGGACTTGGTGAGGGGAGCATAGGAAAGGAGCCATCTGGATATAAGTTTATAGGAAGTTCGAGAAAAAATATCCGGACACTCCCGAAGCAGGAGTAGAACCTACATCTTCCAGTTTGTACCGTGAGATTCCCCGGCATGTTATTTCAGTTGCGCCATTGCCAAATCCACTTCACACTAACCTGGCGCGTTCATCGAGTTTTCAGCAATATTGCTCACCGAATAACTTCATTTAACATGATAAAAATTTTCCTACCTACTAGAATTTATTTCATTTTTCCATGAACTTTGTAGGATATGTCATTCGAAAAATATAATAGTTCGTTGAATACTCCAATGAATGAAGTTAATTTTTTTCAGAATTGACCGCTCATCCGATTGATCATAAAAAATAAGAATATTAGAACACGGGGAATCCCTTATAGGGCAGCCAATCTAGGGTTGAATACATTCACTATCCATGTGTCTCGGGTCTGGAATATAAACCCCTGACTCGTCCCTCGTTCAATTGTATCGCCAAATCGGTAATCCCTGTGGTTTGATAGAAGTCAACTGCTATAATATTAGCTGTTGAGTTCCATTCCTCGATGTACCATCTGGGTACCCAATCGCTAACGTCTTCAGCCCAGTCTCGAAGACTCCTGCCTCCCAGAAGTATGTCTTCGATGATGGAAACGGAAGAGTGGGTGAGCTCAGCCATAGCAGCCCAAGGCTTGCTTATACTGGAAAACAAAAAATTTGAGATTCGCTTCTTGAAGCCCTGGATTTATGAGGATCTTTGGATAATAGAGAACTTGCATATTTAATTTTTAATTTTTTTTTCCACTGCAATTGATCAATCAGGATTAGTAGAGTACATAGAAAAAAATAATAATGATTGAAAATGTTTGTTTATGTTTTTTTATACTTTGAAAATGAATAAATTCCAAACAGGCAGAAAGCGAAAGTGACGTTGATATACCATATAGTTTTGAAAAGTGTCATTAGCTGGCGCTCCAGCTCCAATGTGATTGGTCAACGCGTATACTGCGTATGATGCAGAGGTTATGTAGTGGATATAGAGAAACATCAGAATTTTGTTCATGAAGTTCTATTATTTACGTAAGGTCTGGAGTAGACGGAAGCATCTTCGCAAAATGTCTTTAAAGTTGATTTGGGGATGTGTATGGATTGTTTAGGTCTGATATTCGAGTTCTCTCAACTCACGCTAGACAGCGCTGCCGAATCATTTGGTATTTTGATGTCACTTCCGATTCATCGCTGATTCATTGCATTTTTAGTATTTCATAGTAAATTAATTCATTAATTTAAAAAAAAACATGATTGTCTCATTTGAAAAACTGTCTCGGTCAAAAAAAAAAAAAAATATGCAAGTTCCTCATTCAGGACAGAGGCAAGAATCCATTTTTTCTTGTCGATTGTTTGCTTGAGAATATCCCGGAAAATAAGAGAGATGGAGCAACCTTATGCGAATCTTTTCTTTTTATAGAGAATTGCAAAAGCTACAGAGAGGAATTATGGCAAAATCACTATATCTCTCTAACTTTCCAATACATTCGATCAAAAATGATCACAGAAAGGCGTCTAGTCGTATTTTTTCACATATTGAATTATTCTGTCACCTTAGAAACAAAGCGGCGTAAATGAAGTGCATAAGCATAGCACTTACGCCACTTTCTTTCTAAGGCGATGATTTATGGAGGTACTGACTTCTGATGACGCTGATTACTTGAATTCAGATAGGTATGTAGCTCGGGAATGGACCTAACATTTCCCCAAGAATGCTTGATTGGAGGCCACATGAATTTTGACTTTGAATAAGTTGGATGAAGGTAAGTTATGATAAGACGTTTATCAGTGCGCCAGAATGTGTCTAATGGAGTTGTCCATGGTTGACGTTTGTGAGCATGCCTTGCGAATGAATGTTCGAGATCCTGGATGAAGCTGAGGTGATCACTTGTTGAAAAGAATCCTTAAATTTTCGGGATTTATAAGGTTTTTCGTAGCAAAAAGAGGAAACAGGATAAATTCATCTTTTTTCCAACAGGTTTGTGAAGATATCTTGGAAACTAAGCGAGATAGAGCGACTTTTCTGAAATACTTTCTTATAGATCTTGACAGTCTCTAAGAAAAAAGATTCAAGCAAAATCGCCCAATCTCTCCTACTTTCCAAGGAAAAATCACAATTTTTTTACCTTCGTAAAATTCTTTAAAGGAAACAATTAGAATGTCCTTCGATGAATCTAAAAAGTCATTGATCTGTTCAACCGCACGATCCAGTGTAATCAGGGCGAACATCTTGTGCGTTAGTGTGAACTTCCTTGTTCCATTTACCCAAACAATACCTGGTCTCAGATCCAAGTAACGAATTCCATCCGTCAATTGAGATTCTATCGATTTTGTCTGTGGGAAAAAATTTTGACGTTATAATTTTTTCTTAAAGTAGTATCCCAGTGTGTTCGAGTACAGTTAATCCCTTATTCTTTTGATACCATATCAAAGATGATATTTGTCTGAATTTTTTCATAATTTTTTTATCGTGCAGTTTATGAGATATGAATTATCAAAGTTACTGAAAATACAGGTGGTGGAATAATCATTTGTGTATTAATTGACTCCTGACATGTAATCAGAGGGTCGTGGGTTCAAATCCTGCTTGCGCATTACATATTTTTTCCGAAATTTGATACTCTTAAAAAATTTATTAATAAAAATTAATTTATTAATAAATTTATTTGTTTATAGGCGATTAAACAAATAAATATAATGACTGTTTAATCTCGAATTTTGAAATTTTCGAGAAATCTTGATTTTTTCTATGCTATATATCGTATTATATGCATATATTCTCATATTAATCAAGAAACATCTTTATTTCACAATTTTGTTAAAGATGTCTCTCTCTCTCTCTCTCTCTCTCCGCTACACCTTCACAATAGCAATATTTTAAAATGACTATTTAATCTCAAATAATTTATTTGTTTGTTGGAGATGAAACGCCCTAAATCAGACGGAAATAACGAAATTACTAAAAAACCACATGGTTGACCCATTATTCAAGAACAATTGGCGAAGAGAACAGCATTTTAACTAAATAATAGAAGAAAAAAATAGTCAATTCACCGCATAGTTATTGAGAAATTTTAATTAGAAGGTAGTCGCAACTATTTGTCTCTTTCTCTCTCTCTATCACTTGCATGTGATCAAGAAAAATCTGGAAAAAATTGAGAAAATAACCCAATATGTCTGCATTATTGTTGAATTTTTCCTGATTTTTTCTGGAAGAACTTGTCTCTGGCAAAAAATTCCGGGGAAAAATGAATCTAATAAAGAGAAATTTTTGAAAAATATATATAAGGATTTTTTTCCAGAGCAAAGGACTTTATAAAAAAATCTGAAAAAATTTAGAGAGATGCTCCGGCATGTCTACATTGTTGGTGAATTTTTTCAGATTTTTTTGTAGAGTCGCCCGTTTGGGAGAAATTCTGGAAGATAATAGATTGAGCAAAATGATTTTCTCCAATTCTTCGCAATCTTCAATATGAGTAGTCGTAACTATTTGCCTCTCTCTCTATCTCATGCATGTGATAGAAGATTGATGTAAAAAAAATTCGTGAAAAATAAAACTATATTCACAAGCTGAAGATATGACTTTTGAATAGTTTAATCACTTTTTTCGGGTAAATTGAAGCACATTTTCCCTGAATTATCAGCAGTTAATTGAAAACCAACCTACAATTCCTCATTTTTTTTTCTGTTTTATCGACCGTACACTGGTATACTACCTTAATTCATTGTCTCATGAAAATTGCTAGAACCTGACATAGTGTCCAGCGAGAGAGATAGTTCTGATCATGTAATGATTCATAATCTGATTTTGCATAGGCTGCAGACTGATGAGTCCCAGGAATAACTAAATCCATCAGAGAAAAGTCTTTCAATGATTCTCGCCTATCAAACATCCATTGGACTTTGGACTCACAAGAAGGATTTTTATCAAAAACCCCAGATTTGGATACTATGACCACACAAAATTGATCTGCAACATAAATTTTTTGGTTTCTAAATATTTTGAGGGTCAAAAATGATAAAAATCACTCGATTTTTACATATTTTCCTCTTCAGAATATCTCGAAAACTAAGCGAAATACGACAATTTCGCCCAAATTCTCCCTTCTGAAGAATTGATAGAACTAGAAAAATATCGAAATAAAACCGAATGAAATTTCATTCATAATTTCCTTTTTTTTCACGAATATCTCGGAAAATAAGCAAGACAAAGTGATACAGGTTCTTCCTCCATTTCCCTCGTTTTTTCGAGATTTTCTTTTAAAAAATCAAATTATCCTATTTTACCTCTTCAGTACTAAATTATTAATGGATTTTTTTTAAAATTAGTTTCAATGGAAAATACAATTTTAAAAAATTACCCAAATTTGCATTTCGTTCAGTTGTATCCGGTAGTTCATAGCGTCCAGTGTAATTCTCAATCGTGCGATTTACCCATATTTTTCGTGGATGTTTCGAATAGACGAGGAGCTGATCGCCTTCAGTCCAATTCCGATGATACCACATAACAGAAATCGGCAATGAGTCATTTTCCTCAATAACTCTTTGAGAAACGAGAATTATGGGATAATTTTCAAGTGCAACTGTACCTCCTGCAGTTGCGAGTAAAAAAATCGAGGAAATAAATGAAAAAAAGGCCATATTCCTTGGAATATGTAGAAGACAATGAGGAATTCGACGAAACTCATTGTATTTATATGCAGTAAATAAATCAGATGTAAATTTTACTATAATAGAAGCTACGTTAAGTGCTCAGAATAATTCTCTAATTATCTGTTTAGTTTCTGATAATAGAAAATGTTTTTTTTTCACCAAATAATGAACAATGTATCACTTATATGTTTTTTTTATTTAAGTTTTACTTATATCTTATCATTTTATTTGCATTATGCAGATTATAATGAGAAATGTTATTTTACAACTTCTTATCTCGTTTGTAATTGTTTTCAGTTCAGTAGCGAAGAGATTAAACGGGATAAGGTTTTTTTTTAAACTAGTTTTTGTGAATATCTTGGAAAATAAACGAAATAGGGCGATTTTGTTCGATTTTATTTTGTGTGGATGATTTCAAGAGATACAAAAAATGAATTTCGATGTAAAATCGCTCATCTCGCTTAGTTTCCGAGATATTCTTAAAAAATTGTTGATCGAAAAATATTTTTATTTCACCTATTTGCTAATTTTTTTTTCACTCGGAACATAAATAATTCAATGATTCGGGACTTCTTGAGTCATTCACGTGTTTTTTTGGAATTATCTTGATGTTGCAGCAATAAAATGTGGATCGAGATCATCCAGGAATCTTCAAATTCTCCTCAATTAGCAATTGGAGTGACCATTATCTCATCGATCTGCAAAAGAAAAAAAACAGAAATGACTGTTCTTTTCTCATGAAAAATACTCACATCATCCTATGATATTGAACATAACAGACATCCAAAAAAAATTTGAATTTTTTTCAAAAGTAAATTGATGTGAAAAAAACTATTAAAAAAATTTGCACTTATAGTTTTTCGAATTTTTCACATGTTCATATTTTTCATTGTTTTGAAAACTATTCACTTGCTAACAAAAAAAAAATTAGAAATTAGTCAGATGTCTATTATTTCAAGTATTATCGTCATTCTACCTGAACCGATTCCTTTGCAGAGAGTGCAAAAATCACAGAATCCGCAATATCCTCGCTCTTTACGTACGGCCGTTGCTCAAAAACACTTGAACCTCCTCCATTTACTTCAAAAATCTCTGTTTTTACCAAACCAGGATAAATTCCCTATTGTACAAAATTATAGTCATGAAAAAAAACCACTAAAAATTGAATAAAACATAAATCCTTGAAACTCACTGTAATTTTTATGTTATTTTTCTGTGCAATCATTTCTTGCCGCAAGTTTTCTGTCATTGCGTGAAGAGCAAATTTGCTGGCTGGATAAAGACCGAATGGCGCAGATATCAAAACTGCATTACGTCCCATAAGACTTTAATCATAAAAATTCTCATTATTTTTTTAATAATTTTACATTTTCTCTCAAAAAAAAATCAATTTCTTTCCTTATTACTCCTCTTTAGAGAATATCTTTCTTTCTTTATTTTCCTTTCGTTCGTTATTAAAATGTAGACTTTAGATTTAAAAAACCATCGATGTTTTTTTTCAGAAAAAAATAATTTTACAAATTGCTATTACAGTATGAAAATAACATTGAAAGAATACCTCCAATTAATTGAATGAATAATTAACTTGAAATAGAACCAGAAACCTTCACCAAAAAAGTACATTATATCGTTGCCTTAGAAACAAAAGGGCGTAAGTCTTATCTTTTTACACAGCACTTACGCCCCTTTATTTCTAAGGCAAAGATATAAATAGTTAATAAAGTCCATCATTGTTAACACATTAACACACACTAAATCACGGATTCTTCTGTCTTTTCAGCTATTAAATGAGTGAAACAAAGCTTGCAAACAATAATAATAATAATAACAATAATAAAAATTAAAACTGACTTTTAATGTTTCAAGTGGCAAAGAAAGGTTGTCGGAGTTCAAATACAGAGAAATTTCGAGAAAAATTTGACAAAAGTATTGAATTTACCAAAAATTTCACGAAATCTACAAATTTCCAGATTTCTGGTTAATTTCAAATTGTTTGAAATAAAACTGACTTTTTTTTTTTCGAAAACTAAGTGTGATAAAGCAATTTTGCCTAAATTTTTTTTGTATGGAATTTTGAGATCTACAAAAAAAGTTGCAGCAAAAATTGACGATTCTGCTTAGTTTTCAAGATATCTTATTAGAAACGAAATGATGATTACCTGTTAATGTTGATAATGTGTCCTCGACCACCACGTTTACGAATAGATCTTACAGCTTCTTTAGTAGCAATCGCTGGAGCAAGAACATTGATTTCTAAAATAGCTCGCATAGTCTCAGTGCTTCCATCTAGAAAAAAAAATGATGATCATCACTGAATTTGTGAGAAAAGAGGTAAAAAATGAGTGGATTCTCATCAATCTTTATCTGCAAATTATCTTTCTTTCTTTATTTATTCAATTGATGACTCCAGATTTAAAAAAAAAATCAAAGCCTTGAAGTCTCACCGTTGCTGATACAAGTTAAGCTTTGTTTAAGTCGAATTTAGTGTTATTTGCATTTCATTTAACATCTGATAATCGAGTTGACAGTAGAAACCAGAATAATCATAATAATTAATGATAAATGAAGATAAAATTATAAATTAAAAGCGGAATAATAATTATCAATTGGAATAATGGAAAAATAATAATGTCAGTACAAAAATTAAACGGTTGTAACACTCTTCTTTGGTTTTCTGTGCTATTAAATATCTTTTTTTCTTTCTCAATTCTTTTTGTATACCAAAAATTCGGGAAAAATCGCTCAATCTCGCTCATCTTTCGAGATATTCTCAAAAAACCAGGTAAACTCATCTGTCCTTCCAATTCAGTCTTAATTTCCCTGTTTCAGAGCAGTTTTGTTGCAATCTGTTTTTGTAACTCTCAAAATTCTCTACAAAACTATCTTCCAACAAAATCACTCTATCTCACTTAGTTTCTAAATATATTTCCTGGAAATCATCAGAAAAAAAATCAACTTCTGTTTGACATCTTCAGCACTGAGCTCATAATTTTATTTTTACTCATAATTTAAATTTCCTTAATTTTACCAGTAATAGTTTCAAAGCATCCAATTCCCGCATTGTTCACAAGTACATCAACGCCTCCGAATTTCGCCTCAGCAAAATGGAATGCCTTCAAAATGTCATCTTCCTTCCGAACATCACAGCACAGAGGATGAAACGAACCTTTCGATCCCTTGAGACTATCTCCCAATTCCTTTAATTTTTCTTCTCTTCTTGCAAGAGCAATTACGTGCATTCCAGATTGGACAAGAGCCTTGGCAATAGCCTCGCCAATTCCCGAACTTGCACCAGTAACAACCGCGACTTTTCCACTCCACTGATCCATACTTGAAATACTCAAGAAAGAGACTGCCACAATTTCACCAAACAGTTGCACTTTTATGCTGACAATTGTACGGAGATCTTGAGCATTAAAAAAATTTTATCTTGGGTGTTCATAAGTTGTCTGGAGGGAAAATGCCAGTCATGCTCTGGAGACTGGTGATAATACGAAAATAATGAAAATGGCAATTATCTGATTGAATTCATTGAGTCTTGAATCAATAGACAAATATTAGTCTTCAGATTAATCGACTGAAGCAGTAGAGAGATAAAGTCAATACTTTTCATCACTTTTCGATGAATATCTTGGAAATCAATTGGAGATACGTCCATTTTGCACGAATCTTTTTTTGTGGACAATTTTCGGCATATATGTTCATATACGGTCAATTTGCATATATGACCATGTATTGCAATTCCATATACCAACATGTTCATATATGGTCAATTTACATATATGACGATGTATTACAATTTCATATATGAACATATAAGACCATATATGATCATATATACGAATTATAAAGATATGAATATATATCATCAAAATGTTCTAATATATGGACACAAAACCTCAGCATTAATTCCCTCAATTACTAAATTCCTTAGTAATAATGAATTTCAACGAAATTATCGAATAAACTGCACGATTACAAATAAATAAACCAATAAAACCAGAGAACAATGACAACAATTGTATGATTTTTCACTATCAGAAATTTCTTGATCGCCGGCGTGATCAAACTCGCGATCAATGGAATTTATTAATGGAGTTTATTTATTTGTGATCGTGTAGTTTATTTGATAATTTATTTAATCGTTTAACACGACTTGTTGCAGTGAAGAGTTGTGAAGAATGTTCATGGCTCCATATTATGGAATGTAATTTTAAATCGACGAAACATCAATAATGTCAAGGTAATATAAAAAAGAAATGAAATTGTAGAATTGAGGTTAAGAATATTCCGGCGTTATACATGATAATCTTTGGGAATGATGTATAATGTAGAAATAATTATTTTATAACAGGAAAAAAATGTAGACAAAAATGAAAAATAAATGAATAATGTCACGTTTGGTTTTTCAGAGCCTGAAGAAGCTGAAATTGTCCAGCGAAACGTCGCGATTTGACAATAGTTGATGTTCTGGATAATTTTCCAATATCCCTATGAGAAATTCCAACATTAATAAAAAAATATATCGAAAATAGAAATGTGTGTATATAAAAAAAAAAATTTTTTTTATATATTGAGCCAAATCATTCGAACTGGGCGGTCTTAAGATATCTCCCAGAAGACTTGAGTGAATAAGAGTGCGATGAAAATGGATAGCAGGAGCAGAAATATGGACTCATGTATCATTCAGAAGCAAGACGTGTGGGAGGTGGGAGAATCATCAGAATCCCTGGAATAGGGTTAAAGCCAATCTAGAAGAATCTCAGTGATACTGGGGTGCTCTACTAGACGAGTCAGTTTCATTGGTTTAAAGTTTGATTGATAAGGGTTTAAGTACTCTCTCTCTACCTCATGAATGTGCTAGAAGATTAATTCTTAATAAATTCTCATTTTTTTCTGTACTGTCGCCCGTACTTTGGAATACTACCTTAGCCCTTTTTCAAAGATTTTGATGGGTAATTATGCAGGAAAGGGGCCCTACTAAAATTAAATAATAATCAAAGTCAAATCTTCGGAAAAAAATATGGAATGCGCAAGCAGGATTTGAACCCACGACCCTCTGATTACATGTCAGGTGCTCTGACCACTGAGCTATTGCGAGTTCCTATACCTTCCTTCAAATTTTTGACCAACATATATTATATCCTTTTCGCCACCTCCCTTCCTGAGGTAATTTAAATTAATTTTATTTGGATGGGCCGCTTTTCTGCATATTTACCTTTTGATGATTCTCCCGTCTTCACATCTCACTGCTAATTGACATGAATTCATATTTCTGCTTCTGCTATTCATCTTTGACGCACTCTTGTTCACTCAAGTCATTTGGAAGACATTTTAAAACCACCCGGTTCTCATAATTTGGCTCAATACATAAAAAATATCTTTCTTTTTATATTCACATATTTCGATTTCCCACATACTTTTTATATATTCTAAGATATATTCCGAATATATATCATATATTTTAAATATAAAAATATATACGAAAAACTGCCAAAAGTCGGATATTGAAAATATATTTTATATATAATTATATACTTTTCCTATATTTTTTATATATTTTTTATATAGATTCTTTATATGCCAATATATATTTTATTTATATTTTATTTCCATGGGGGTAAATACAGTTATCCTGATCCAGTACGCCGTTGTTGCACCTGATCAAATCCGGATTCAGAATGAATATGGCTATCCTGATTAGGAATGCCATGGTTAGGACTGATCAGATCCTGATCCAAAGTGGATATGGCCATCCTGATCCGGTATAGAATAGGCATGCCTGATCGAATCCGGATCTGGAGCGGGCATGGCTATCCTGATCTGGTACAGCAAGGGCATGCCTGATTAAATCCGGATCCGGTATAGCATGGGCACGCTTGATCAAATATGGCTTTGATCAGTATTACATCAGGATAGCCTGATGAAGAATTGGGAATTGTGAAAAAAATATGAGGCCCGATCAATTTCTCCTGATCTGGACATGATCAGAACCATCTCAGGCTCCCCGCATGTTTATTAACTTTGTAACGGGATTCTTCCAGTCCCGTCACACTTCCGGCCATCCCTTTCCACACACACGGTTCGATAGCGTGGGCGCCAGTTTATTCTTTACCGGAGGAATAAACAAAACTAACTGTGTGCTGGTTTTCCCTGGGCTCACCACGCTTAACCTCTTAGGGCTGTTTCGGGCTAACCTGCTGAACCTTCCTGGATGGCATGGGCAATCCATTCCCGGTAACCCAGTGTGCTGGTTATGGTAGAGGGGCGTGGATCTAGTCACAGTCCCTCTAGCGAGAACAAGTCGGAACTAGGTATTCCGCGATAACCTCTGGATGAGCCCGTCCACCGTATTCCTCTGATCTATCGTCAGCCAGAGAATACTGGACGTCTCCATCCACACGAGAAACGCCACGTAGCCACGCTACGGGCAACCAACGGTAACTCTCGCCGAAGCGGGCGGTAGAGGTTCCAGGGACTACTCCCGATCCTCTCGAGTCTGCCGCTCAAGGCAGACTAACTGCTCACCGTGTCGTTGGGTCTATTTATATCGGCTGAGGCTACTTCTCCTCGTCTAGAGGTCTCTCCGCGCGCCTGCGTGGTTCTTCCTCTCACACCACCGCCAGACCCGGAGATAACTCTCACATCTTTAGTGGAGCGCCAGCATTTCAGCTGGGGTTCTGCCTTATCCTCAGCCGTATATAAATCCCACTGACGTGACAGTTAGTTTACGGTAACTTTAAGGTGTCATCTTACGCAGATGGCACCACGGTATTAATTGTCTAGCTGTTCATGTGTGAGTCTCCTCGAGCTCTACACTTGGGGTGGGTTCGTCTTGGACGCGTACGCGCTTCAAGCGCGTATATATAGATATACATCACATGCAAAATGCTATAGGATGTGGCGCTTAGAGCGCTCAAAGCGTCCAAGACGAATGCACCCTTGGACAGCTTCACCCAAAGGTGGTATAAGCCGATGCGATAGCTGTAACGAGAAACCTCGTTACAACTTTTATCAACTCCATCATAGACACCTAATGAATCATTCTGAGTTTCCTACAGATTCATTATCTAATTCTGAAAATGATTAATATCCCTATGGAAGAAGTTCATGTAAATGATCAGACCGACTAATGCTATGACTGAGTTGTAGTCCAGTGATTAGCGGGTCAGCTTAGTGTGCAGAAGGTTTCCGGATCGAGTCCACCCAGGTATAAATTAATTTTTATTACTGTTGCTACGTTAAGACGCTCAAAAAAAAAAATTTCCAGGGTGCTTGGGAAAAAACCCTGTCTCGAACTTGAGAACGTAACAATCACTAAAGAAAAATTATGTTCCCGACGCGAGAAACAGAGTTTTTCAAGTCGTGTGATTGGCATCCCTCGCCTTCGGCTCGGGAGCCGACTTCACACTCCTTGAAAAACTCTGTCTCTCTCGTCCGGAAATATACTATTCCTAATTCAAAATGTCTAATTTCAGTGAAAAATGTCATCTCATGTGCAAATACAATGATGAATTAATTGAAAGTAAATAAATAAACTATTTTTTGTTATTAATTAATGTTCATAGTCTTTTGGATCATGTATGGAATTTTTCATCCGGCACTGATCTAGAGTGCCTTATCTGATCTTGAGTTGGAGAACTATGTCAGGCCCTGACTTGACATAGCGTTACAGTCCAGACTTGGACCGGATAAGGCATCCAAGTGAGGGCCTGATGTCCGGAGTCAGGCCAGCCTGATCAGGTCTGGATGAGACCCGGATCAAAATTTCTAGTTGGGAACACGAATCATCCACTAACCGATGGTCTCCGACATTCAATTTTCCTAAGAAGGATAATGAGAGAACGAATATCAAGTATTGGCCGATCAGACCCACTGACCGGGACATCTGGATTATAGCGAAGCTCATTTCAATCTTAATTATTGTAATTTTCTTAATGAAAAAAATAAAAACACATGCATGCTTGTTTAGCCCGCAAGCAAAGTTATACGCGCGTTTAGCGCACGCCCCAGTCTAGTTGAGTTAAAAGAAGAGTCAGGGTAAAAAGGCATATCTCCATTAGTCTTCGAGATGTTTTTCAAAAACTTGTGATAAAACAACAGTCTCATTAAATAGTGATAAAACTAAATGCAATTAACCTTAGACTGATCTCCTCATGCGACCTAATGACTTCAATTCCGTCATGAGAGTCCACCATCGTGCTATTTCAGCTACGACGTTGTCGAATTTATTCTACACTGCCCGAACGTGTCCACCCAGTTTTTGACAACGCCGCTCACTCAACAAATCCATTTAGCTTGAGGAAAATTTCGTTATTCACCAAAATTGATTTCATTCTTTTCACCAACTTTGCATGATATATTATCTAACAAATATAATAGTTTGTAAAACATTTCAATGAATAAAGTGAATTTTTGTTTCAGAATTTGATGCTTAGCCAAATGATCATGAAGAAATAAGAATGGTGAAACACATTGGTACTTGTGTCTGTAACGCATATAACCATCAACGGAATAAGATAAAACGGTGGAACGCGGGGAATCCCTTATTAAAAAAAAATAGTTTAGGATTAACACACTTATTGATAAGTTCATCACTGTATTTAATTGAACAACTAGCAATTCTCACTGACATTGATATCACTCGTGTAATGTAATGTTGACCTGTTGGAGGATTCGTAGTGAGTGTTCCGAGATATTGTAGTGGGGGAGGGGAAGAATTCAACAAAGAAAAACGCATAAAAATTTGATATTAAATGGAAAAAGAAGGGGCAAATGTTCCAGGTCTCTTCTCCCTTGAACCATGCGCATTGTTGGGGGAAGATGAATTAAATATTGAAAATTCCGAGAACCTTTAGGATAATATTTACGAATACTATGGAAAAAAATTTAGAATGCGCATTTTTCATGGATAATGTTTGCGAATACTATGGAAAAACATTTAGAATGCGCATTTTTCATGGACAATATCATGTGAAGCCTCTGAGTCTCTTCAATCATTCACACGAGAGTACAAATACATCGAAGCTCAATGAATATTAATACAAAAGTAAAGAAATAAAAGATAAGCTCTAGGGGGTCTCTATTCTATACTTAGGATATCAGTATGAGAAGTGCAGCAGGAGCGTCTGTTTGGAATCGTGACACGCAATATGCCTTCGGCTGTTACAAAGTATTGGGGAGAGCCCTGGGTATTTGGCCACTCGGGACTCAGACGATTTTCGCAAAAATGAGATTTTTATTTGTTGTTATAACGCAAGTAAGTGATATTGATTAATTCATAAAATTTAGAAGTTTGGGATGAGTTCGTGTTTTTCGTTAATCATCCAGTGAAGTGTATCTCGGAAACTGAGCAAGAGGAAAATTTAAAAAAGTTCAACAAAATACTAAACTTCAGATTTGATCAGATCCAATTCCATCTAATTACAGATCTGTCAAGATTGAAATATATATAAGCATATCTGATGCAGATTTGAACTGTTACGTTGTGGGTTTCTCAGATCTCATTAGATATAGTCAGATCTATCAGCATATCTGCCCATGTCTCCAAAGATATGACGGCATATCTATCGAGACAAGACTATAGATCTAATGATATCTAATTAGATGTAATTAGATCAAATTATATAAAAAAATTTCCCTGGTGGTCTCTTTATCCCTTTATTATTTGATGAATTTTCTTTGTTTAGTTGATGCTAGGCTCGAATATTGCAAAAAACCTCATAAAATTCGGATTTTGCGGTACATCATCAGATTTCATTGACATTTTGAGTCTGATAATAGGTGGATTCATAAGTGCCATGAGAATTATCATCCTGAAAATCACACAGAAGACCCTCTTGTTCATAATGAATTCGATTATTGATGATTGGACAATGGTGTCAAAAAAATCCTACAGCATAATGAAACAGCATGCTTACATCAGCAGGATTGTTTTTTTCGTGCCAATGTGTTGTGCTTATACTGTTCCGCTTTCAGCCATAATTATGAAAGTACCAGTAGTCTATGTCCTTTGGAACGACGTAAATAACAGCGAGTCCCTGCAGCTGGTACCAATCGGACCAAAGCACTGGATTACAGAAACCTCTACGTATTTATACGTATTTAAATTTGTTTGGGAGACAGTGCAAATGCTCATTTTCTGCACAGTTTATGTCGGCTGTGATACGTTTTTTTTTGGAATTGTCATGCATGTCTGTGGACAATTCGAAGTGCTCTGCATGGAAATTGAAAATTTCGATCATATTAATAATTGTCTTGAGCAGAGATATGTGCTCCGGTATTTTATTGAGAGACACAATCAGCTGCTTCGATTAGCTAACAGCTTTGAGGAAATCTATAATACAGTAATTGTTGCAACTATTATTGGGGACATCGGGATAACTTCTGTCACAGGTAATTTTGCTTTGACTCAGGAAGATGTTGATTTTTCGTTTTTATTGACAGGAAGAAGCAAATCGTGGAATTCGGAATTTTCAATTAAGCATTAGTTTTGGATTAATTGAGAATATCTCGAAGAAGGAAGGAGATAGGATGATTCTGTTCAAATTCTTTTTTTGCAGAGATCTTTGAAATCGACAAAAGTGTTTCTGGCAAAATCGCTCTATTTCGCTTACTTTCTAAGATATTTCATTAAAAAAAACTAATGACAGAGGAAAACAAAAATTTCGAGATAATTTTTCCAGGTTAATGAAAACAAAGAATCGACCTCTTGGCTCATGTATCAATTAAATACTAATATTCTTACTTCGAATGTTCAATAGCCCTTGTAATTTTGATGAATTTGAAGTCGAAAAATTACCTCATTATGATTGGGCTTACCATAAGAATTTATATCATTGGCATTCAGCTATTCTTGTACTGCTACATTGGTGAGACCTTAAGTACAAAAGCTGAAAAAGTGAGTATTTCAATTTACAATTCCTCCTGGTATCGTATGTCACCTGATATTGTCAAAGACATAGGATTCATCATGATGAGAAATAATTATCGTGTCAAATTAACAGCTGGAAAAATGTGCCCTATGGATATTGAAAGTTTTAAAAGCATCGTTAAGACAATGTGCTCATATTTTACAGTGCTTCGACTAATGTTCATGGATGATTCATAAATTTTATCTTGTTGACCCCTGGTGGACCTGTTGTTGAGCTTCTGATTGTTGGTCGTATACCCATATTGATATGTCCATTTAGTTGATCTTCGATGGGTCAATGATCGATACGAATTCTGAAATTTTGGAAAAACAAAAATGATTGGCTGTCAGTCTCTACCTGTTTGAGTCAATTTATTTCCATTCTCCACAAAAAATAGAGAATTAGTACCAACCAGTGACTGATGGAAGATCGACTGAGTGAATATATCGATATAGGCAATCAACAGGCCCACCAGGGATTGTAAGAAGAAAGTCTAGTTTTTATGATAATTAAATGTGTTTATTCATTAATGGTAAACACCAACAGTTTCATTATTCGGTCTGTGTACGACTTGGCGAATCCACCGAGTTGAGCGGCCGAGTATTTGGTTAGGGAGCAGGGTTGCCAGACTCTTTACGGCTGATCTTGGTACTAGCGCGAGAAAAAGATGGTATTTACAATAAAATCATGGTACCAATACTTGATAATGAAGATTTTGTGGAAAATTGCATGAAAATTCAATTTTAATTGAAAATAAAATGTTATTGTATGAAATCAACCTTAAAGATAATCTTCGGTAAAATTTTTGTACGACTACTATTGAAAATAAGATTAAGATTTAGATAGACAATCCTTCGTCAGCGGATTCATCCGATTCTCCGCTGATTCGAGCTGTTTCAGAGGCTGCTTCTGACTCAGCTCCTTTCGCCTTTTCTCCCTACAAAATGGCACTTGTCATACGTGTGACGTCCTGAGACGAAAATATTGAATGTGATATAAATTTTTTTTTCAAATGATGTAAAAAAAAAAATAAAGCGAAATTTTCAAATCCCGGCATTTTTGCGTACCATGACCCATTTCAATGGTACATGGTACCACGGGCAAATTTATGGTACGAATACCATGAGAATGGTACGTCTGGCAACCCTGTTAGGGAGAAACCACAATGGACGCAAACCTAACGTATCATCATTTGTGTGCGTAGCGCAACTTATGCACCAGAATGAACGTGCACAATTGGTGCGTTCTTTTTTTAAAGTTATTCGACTGCCTTGAACTATCAATGATAAATTCCAAATCATTAACTGGGAGCACACTCGACGTATGAACAGCATACAAAAACTGGCGCAGAAAACTGATAGAGATTCGAAGATCGGCAGAGCACCAGAAAGTGACAAATGTCACTTTATTCCTGGTTACGTGAGCGAAAATAGAACCAAACTAATTGTTGATTTTATTTTATGAATGTATGTCTTTGAATTCAGTATTGATAGTTCAAGACCGTCAAATAACTTTAAGGAAAGGACGCACCAAGTGCATACATTTATTCCGTTGCGTGAGGTGCGCCGTGCACACAATTGATGTTGTTCATAATTTGTTGATTGGACACAAATTTTTGAATTATTTCTCCAAAGAAGAATTGAATAATACTGTTTCAGCAGTATATTTTGAAATTTCAAATGACACTGGATGTTATCTCAATAAATGTATGAAGCTTCTGTCGTCTTTCCTTCTGTTCTTTGATAGATGAGTATTGTTCAATTTACAATCACTCCTGATATTGTATGTCACTTGATATCGTCAGAGACAAGGGATTCATCATAATGAGAAATAATTATTATATATTATATTATTTATCACTGTAAGTGCATGGCATGGAAAATTTTAAATAACATACAAAACGATTGAATGTAACCATACAGTGCTTCTCACTCAGCATGGTTCCGCATCCTCCACTTACCCCACCTATGCTCTGGCGGGAGTTTCTCGTGTGGATGGAGACGTCCGGTATTCTCTGCGTGACGATAGATCAGAGGAATACTGTGAACGGGCTCATCCAGAAACTATCACGGTATACCTAATTCCGACTTGTTCTCGCTAGAGGGACTGTGACTAGGTCCACGCCCTTTTACCATAACCAGCACACTGGGTGACCGGGAATGGATTGCCCATACCATCCATTGAGGTCAGTCATTCCCTGAGTAATTACTACCGAAGGTTCAGTAGGTTAGCCCGAAACCGCCCTAAGAGGTTAAGCGTGGTGAGCCCAGGGAAAACCAGTACACAGTGAGTTATGTTTATTCCTCTGGTAAATAATAAACTGGCGCCCAAGCTATCGAACTGTGTGTGCGACGAATCCCGTTACAAGTTTTTTTTTGTTGGGCAGCTGGGTAGACATTCACAAAGAAAGTTGTATTGCGTTACAATACCTACATCGAGAGCTTCACAAGAATCTTCGGTGAATAGGTAATTCCAAATTGCCAACTATTTTATTTTTCTTTATTCCATATGTATGACCTCTCGGCCTTTTACATTTGTGTCCCCCCCGCTGTATCGCATTCGCCGAGGGACGAGGGAAATCCTCATTTATATTTTCTTGAGGAAAACCTGCCCAGATACAGTCGTCCCTTGCGAGACTCCCGCTCGGTTAGGTGAAACTGTGGAATTAGAGCTTTTAAAATCTTTTTTTGGCTTCCCCTCGCCGGGATTCGAACCCGGGCCTTCTGCGTGCCAAACCCCCCGCTTTAACCACACAGCCACCGCCGTCGGTACATTGCCAACTATAATAATAATATTTTGAAACCTAGTTCCACTTCTGACCAAATGCTAGAATACGACAACCTCTTAACAGTCTCTATACAACTCTTCGAACGCCAATACTTGTGTACCGAAGCAAGCATGAGCTATACGTTTTTACTTTGTTATAAGCATTGCAAAAGAGCACACACTCACTCAGAGTAAATTATATTCTTGTCAAAATAAAGAAAAGTATCAGATGAAATCAACAAAATTTCATTGCCCAACAACAATGTACATTACCTTTATGTTCATTACCTTCTCACACATCCCTATTATAACAGGCATCAATCAGGCGTTTCTACGAAAAATTTCCTGAAATTCTGTATATCATATCATGAATGAACCAAATGACAATTCAAACGATGAATAGATGAAGTAAGAGACAGGCAAGAATCTAGAAAACATAATATTTTCTGATTACTTCAAAACTTCAACTCTGTAAAAACCAAAAATAATCAATAAAATACTTCTGAACTGATCTCTGTAGGTTGCACTCTTTGCTTCAGGCTGTTGCAAGGAGAGATAACGCCAAAAGCGTGGTTCAATGATTCCGGACAATCGGGAGGTTCATGAGTAACGTAACTCAAACGCAAGAATTCCTGAAAAAATATCACTGATATTTAATAAATTATCTACGAGATTATATACACTATTCACACGAAGAACTTGACGATAATTGTTCGACTATGTAGATTGAACTGAGCTGAAATCAACTACAGTGTTCACAGTTAATTTTGAATGTTTACACTAATGATTCTATTGATTCACAAGACGATTTACGATGAATAAGTGAAACTCAAGGATAATTGGAGAAATTATCAACTCACTCGCGTCTATCAACTGTGGCGTTGGTTAAATGATTTTGCACCTGAATGAGACGATGAGCGTCATTGGTGACGATAATGTCTCCGATGTCCACCAATTCACCCTCTCTTTGATTTTTTAGAGTACGACTATTAGAACTCAAAATATCACCAAAAGACTGGAATTTTTTAAAAATCCAAAGGATTTGGTCTCGAATTTTGCAGTTTCTTAATGTTTTGTAAAATCTTCTCTTAAAGTAGGTTTATTGATGTGTTCATCACTGCATTGAATAGAGTGATAAACTCCATTCCTACCATACTTCCTATTCTCACTGACAATGATATCACTAATGTTATGTAATGTTGAACTGTTGGAGGATTTGTAGCGAGTGTTCCGAGATATTGGGGGAGAATTCAACAAAGAAAAGTGCATGAAAATTTGATATCAAATGGAAAAAGAAGGGGCAAATGTTCCAGGTCTCTTTTCCCTTGAATCATGTGCATTGTTGGGGAAACATGAATTAAATATTGAAAATTCCGAGAATCTTTAGGATAATATTTACGAATACTATGTAAAAACATTTAGAATGCGCATTTTTCATGGACAATATCATGTGGCGCCTCTGAGTCTCTTCAATCATTCACACGAGAGTACAAATACATCGAAGCTCAATGAATATTAATACAAAAGTAGAGAAATAAAAGATAAGCTCTAGGGGGTCTTCATTCTATACTTAGGATATCAGTATGACAAGTGCAGCAGGAGCGTCTGTTTGGAATCGTGACATGCAATATGCCTTCGGCTGTTACAAAGTATTGGGGAGAGCCCTGGGTATTTGGCCACTCGGGACTCAGAGGATTTTCGCAAAAATAAGATTTTTATTTGTTGTTATAACGCAAGTAAGTGATATTGATTAATTCATAACGTTTAGATGTTCGGGATGAGTTTATTTTTTCGTTAGTCATCCAGTGAAGTGTATCTCGTAAACTGAGCGAGAGGAAAATTGAAAAAAGTGCAGCAGAATACTAAGCTTCAGATTTGATCAGATCCAATTCCATCAAATTATATATCTGTCAAGATCGTAATATATATAAGCATATCTGATGCAGATTTGAGCTGTTTCGTTGTGGGGTTCTCAGATCTCATTAGATCTGGTCAGATCTATCAGCATATCTGCTTATGTCTTTAGAGATATGAAGGTATATCTACTGGGACAAGACTATAGATCTAATGATATTTAATTATATCTAATTAAATATAATTCGATCAAATTATATCAAAAAAAAATTCTCGGGTTATCTCTCCAGCTCTTCACCACTCGATGAATTTTCTCTGTGTAGTTGATGTTAGGCTTGAGTATTGCAAAAAACCTCATAATATTTGGATCTTGTGGTACATCATCAGATTTCGTTGACATTCTGAGTCTGATGATCGGTGGATTCATAAGTGCCATGAAAGTCATAATTCTAAAGATCAAACAGAAGACTCTGCTGTTCATAATGAATTCGGTTATTGATGATTGGTCAGTGGTGCCAAAGAAATCCTACAGCATAATGAAACGATATGCTTACATCGGCAGGACTGTTTTTTTCGTGCAAATATGTTGTGCTTATACTGCTGCCCTTCCACTTTCACTTGTGAGAGTACCAGCAGTCTATGTCCTTTGGAACGACGTAAATGACAGCGATTCCCTTCAACTATTACCGATCGGACCTAAGTGCTGGATGACAGAGACCTCCACGTATTCATACGTATTCAATTTTATTTTGGAAACTGTGCAAATGCTCACTCTCTGCACAGCATATGTCGGCTGCGATACGTTTTTTTTTGGAATTGTCATGCACGTCTGCGGACAATTCGAAGTGCTCTGTATGAAAATTGAGAGTTTGAATGATATTAATAATTGTTTTGAGCAAAGACATGTGCTCCGGTATTCTATCAAGAGACACAATCAGCTGCTTCGATTAGCTAAATGTTTTGAGGAACTTTATAATATCATAATTGCTGCCACTATTATTGGAGACATCGTAATAGCTTCTGTCACAGGTAATTTTTCATGGACACCGAGATGAGGCGAAGATGTTGATTCTTGGCTTTCATTAATAGGAAAAAGTCAATGCAGAAATTTCGAATTTTCGTAAAACATTTTTTCCAATTTCATTGAGAATATCTAGGAAAATAGGCAAGATGAAGCAATTCAGCCGGAATCTGTTTAGCTAATATTTTGAGAAAACTAACAAAAAATGAATTCATCCTGTTTTAGGTTTTTAATACTGAACTTTTGAAAATTAGGAAAGCTCAAAATTTCTAAACATATTTCCTGGTTGATGAAAAACGGAGAATCAATGGTATGGCCTGTACTTATGAATCGATTAAATGTTAATACTCTCTTTTCGAATTTTCAATAGCCCTCGTTCTGTTGATGAATTTAAATTCTAAAAATTATGTTATTATGATTGGACTGATCATAAGAATTTATATCGTTTATATTCAGATATTCTTGTACTGCTACATTGGCGAAACCTTGAGTACAAAAGCTGAAAATGTTAAAATTTCAATTTACAATTGCTCCTGGTATCATATGTCACCTGATATTGTCAGAGATATGGGATTCATCATAATGAGAAATAATTATCGTTTCAAATTAACAGCTGGTCAAATGTGCACTATGGATATTGAGAACTTTAAAAATATCGTTAAGACAATGGGCTCATACTTTACAGTGCTTCGACTTATGTTCATAGAAGATTGATGAGGTTTATCTCGTTGTTAACTGTGAGGAGAGAATCTAATTTTTGTAATAATTAAATGCGTTACTTCATTAATTGTGAATTTTTTTTTTCTCATACTTATTGAACCTTGGTCTGACTCCCAAGATTATCAAAATACTCAAGTCACTCTATGATCACGCCAGCGTCAGTGTCAAAGTGGCTAATTCTCTAACTGACCCAATCCCAGTATCTGTAGGTGTTATGCAGGGTGAGTCACTGAGTTCGTTACTCTTCATTCTCTTGATAGGTGATCTCGAGAAATACCTGAGGAACCTAGGTTTTACTGGAGTGAACATCAACGGAGTTGATGATGTTCTTTTCACTTCATGGGAGCCATCTTCACCTAGTCAAGTTCCAGATAAACTCTTGGTGCTCAATGTTCAAGATCAGGGTATCAACCTGGACAATGTCCGAAGTTGGAAAGACGAGGTTCTCACAGGTAATGAACAGAAATTGTCGAATATTCTGGGAGGCATAAATTGCTTGAAGGAGGGGAGCGGTTAAAAGATGATATATTGGAATTGAAAATTCGAGCATCAGACTGGTAATTCGAAAGGTTGTGAGTTCAAACCTCGATTGCGCATTTCCTATTTTTTTCCGAAATTTGATTCCTTGACAATTTTTCAGTTGTAAGCCTGATGATTGTCAAATATTCTGAATTTGATGAATAGCGAGACTCGCAATAGCTGAATTGGTAGAACATCAGACATGTAATTTGGAGGTTGAGAGTTCGAACCTCCTGTCAAAAACCCTGATGGAAGAACTTTTCTTCTCGAATATTTTTGGCCTCCGGATGGATGACGCGTTGAGTTTCAGCATTGCGCCGACGTTTCGAAAACGTTGCAGTTTGCATCTTCAGGGCTATGAGCTCCGATTCTGAGCTTCATTGTCAAAGGGTAGTCCTTATATACCCTCCGGAGGAGAGGAGGGGGGTAGGGGTGGGCTTAGAGCCAATCAGGAGCTTTTAATTGATCAGCTGGTCAACTCTTTGACAATGAAGTTCAGAATCGGAGCTCATAGCCCTGAAGATGCAAACTGCAACGTTTGCGAAACGTCGGCGCAACGCTGAAACTCAACGCGGCATCCATCGGGAAGCCGAAAATATTCAAAATGACATTGGCCGCGAAAGCCTCAAAACTGAGAACTTTTCTTCTCATTTGTGTACAACGATTCACGTATTTTTCACGAATAACATCTAGGTATACGATTCAATGAAGTACGTGGATCTTTTAAAAAGAGATCGAGACTCGAAATAAGAGTAACGGAATTCAACTACGCTGAAGGAAAATTGCATGGATCAACAGGAATGCTAGTTGCCACTGACGAGCACAGGTATGTCACCATCTAAAGAGCCCTGTAAAAAACTTATTTAATCCTGCACTCGCTGAACCCCCTTTCAGGTTGAGGGAAAACGTCGATACCGCGGATCCTACGGTGAATCTGCTCGAGAATGTTCCGACTACATCAATGAAGAGCTATGGGGGGAGATGGCACAACTTCGAACAGTCTAGTTCGACGAGTGATGCTGGACAAACAGCTTTGCCTTTGTTCGATGCGGTACCGATTGAGGGGCGACCCGCGAGCCCGTTGGCTGGAGCTGGAATCTTCTATAAAAAGTACCTAATTTCGGTGGATTCTTGTCGCTGAGAGCTATTGTTATTAATGTTTCCAAGTACTTTGAGGAAAATGTAAAGCCCGTACCAGATTGGCCGTTTACTGATCCGGGGAAATCATTCAAGTATCTCATTAGGGATATATTGAGCGCGTTGTGAAGAGTAATTTGAAGGAAGAATCAATAGTAGGAAGCGATAATTAATAAATTCATTGTCTTCACATATTTGAGTTCTTTGTATGTATCAGAAATATCTACAATAAACTGTATGATCAAAATAGTTTGAATTATCAATTTTTTCCACCTAAAACTACATTAATTGATGGAAATCGTTATGTAAAGCAATTATTATTTATTCAATTATTTCGTTCAATTTTCCTTCACTCTTCAGATTCATTCCCGTACTGATCGCACATTTCTGAAATTTTCATTATTCCATTCTTTCAGCAAATCGTAAAACACGTGTAAAAGATTAAAAAAATCATCTTAACTAACAAAAATTTGCCATTGACGTTCATCATAGAATTACTCAAGTTTTCTTCCACCGAACATTTTCTATGTAATATTGCGATTAATACAGTCAGTATTCATTTTTTGAGAATTATCATTTTTTTTCTTGGAAAATATCTCAAAACCTAAATGGAGATTGGATGATTTCAAATTTCAAAGATGAACACAAATTTCTGTTTTTTCCTTCATCTTAGAATTGAATAATATTGTTGTAGCAGTTGATTCTTCAAATTTTGATGCCATTAAACGTTATATCAGTAAACGCTGCAAGCTTCCTATCACCTTTCCTCGCATTTTTCGAGAGATAAGCAATATTCATATGGAATTTGTCCTTCGAGTGAGGATGAGTCAACTTTAATACCAATAAATGTTTGAAGTTTTTTCATATTTCCCACATTCTGTCTCTCTTCAATCAGGAAGTAGCTCACAAATATCGCAGAGAAAAATAATGACTTTTCGTAGATAAGAAATAGAGTCCTATTTAATCTAAAGAATTTTTTGTCTTGGTATGAAAAACGGGAGAATCCAGCGATGTAACATCAGTTTGAAAATATGTTTTTCATTGAAATGTCGAAGTTCTTGATACTACTACTCCTATTGTCTTCCGAGTTCAAATTTGGAGAATTCCAACAAGTCGATCTGGTGAAAAATGTGATAAAATTGATATCAAAGTTCAATACTGCTAGTGACACCCAAAACAACATAGGTGCAGTTTTCACGGCAATTGCTGGTGATACGTCTGAAGAATCGAAACAAATTCAGCATAGTCTGAACATAATAAATGATAAGTTGACCTACATGGACAATTTTATCACGAATAAATTGCAAGATGTACAGAATGATATTCGGAGTTTGCCGGTGAAGGGAAAAATTCAACAGCTAGAAGATAAATTCTCTCATCATATACAAACGGTTAATCTTGCTGTGAAAGATATTAGCGAAACATCCAAGCAAATTGAAGATGTTTCTGATTCTCGTTTACAAGCTTTGGTGGAGAATAATTACGATAAAGTTCTAGAGTCAGTGGAAGATATTCAGAAGCATCTCGCACCATCTGACGGCAGGGGTGAGGCTAAAGGACTAGCAGAATGGTACGAGCGTTTAACTAGGGTGAGCTGACGAGTAAAAGACATCAAGATAAAGGAATTCAATAGCAAAGAGATAACACAGGATGAGTCATTTTTTTTTATCAACAGTTTTTTGAAAATATTTCCTTCATGAAAAAAAAAAATCAAGAAGAATAATTTAGTCATCCTGTTCTATTTTGAGAAATAATGATTGAGGTAAAAAATTGAATTTTTTTACTTTTCATCATTTAGGAGAATATATTGCATCGATGTGGTACTGGTACTAGTCCACAACAACTTCTGCTGGGACTTTATGTGGATGTCATGAAGATAGAAACTAAAGCAATGGAAGCATTAATTTTTCTTACTTCGCTGCAGAAACTAGAAGATCATGGTAAAGAGACTTATCTTATATTGGAGTTTTATATATTCATTGGACTTATTCACTGTTTTTTTTTTCCGGCAAGTTTGGGAGACACTCACGAAGCAATTTGTCTGGCGTTACAATGCCTACGTCGAGAGCTTTACGAGAGCCTTTGATAAAGCATCACGAGAACATCGTTCCTGTGATCCGAACACAGAAATTGGTTGGAAAAGAGGTGAATTTTTAATGAAAAATTAGAGTTTCGCATAAGGAATTTTTTTCCCGAAATTGATGAAAGTATTTGGGATAGGATATCTTCTATGATTGCAATGGGAAGCTGAGGAAATTCCCGGAGGAAAACATGTAGCAGATTTTCTGAGAATTTCTCGAAAATTGGACTGTTCTCCAAAATCTTTTGGTCGCACCAAAATCTCTATCTCCCCCCCCCCCCCCCCTTCCTCATAACTATTCTCATTGAATCATCATTTGATTATGTTCCAGGCACAACATTCTTCGAGTTGGAAAGATTCAACCAAGCAACTACATTCCATCGCTCTGGAGCCTATTTCCGCCGTGCCAGGTGGTCGAGTTGCAGTGATTGGTTCGATACAGTATTGGCAAAGCAACGTTTCCCCAATGCCGGATGTGGAGGTGAGACTTCAGAGGCATGCTGGTGGACTCCGACAGAAATATGTAGAGGAACCCTCCACAATTGCCTCTCTCCAACAGCTATAACGACATGCGTGAACAAACGGGTGAGTACGAGAATCGTAATTGGATATTGAAAGTCAATTCAACGTCTTAGAGTCAAAGTACCATAGCTATAGGCGATTCTAAATCGATTCTTCCAAGATCGATTTATTTTATTTTATAATTGATTTTTTTTCGTTGATTCTCAAAATGAACGATAGTCGACTTTTCGATATATTTTTTTGGAGAATCGATTGACTTCAATCTAAAACTTGTGAAACGGAACTATCGAATGATATGCGATATCTCGAATCCAATGCGAGATATGGCATCGATTAATCGATAGTATTGATTGGTAGTTTTTTTCATTGCACTTGGCTTTTTTTTAATTGGAAAAAGATCGATCAGTCGATTTTTTTAAAGGAAAAATCAATTTTCACCAAAGTCGATTCTTCAGGAATCGATTTTCTTGGAATTTGCACATCACTAAAGTAGCCTAAGTGCTACACTCATATCCAGAACTCACGTTACTTCGTTTCTAAGATAACGAATCCAAAAAAAAATTCCAAATTTTTCTCCAAATTTCACTCCGGCAATCTTCCTTTACCCACTTATACCATTAACATCAGTTTATCTCAAACAATTCGAAATTTCCATCCATGGAGGAGTCGAACTCAATATGTCGATTCTCGTTAATTTCTCTTGGATATCCCGGAAACTGAGTGAGATAAGGTGATTTGACTCCTAATTTTTTATCTGAAAAAATTCCATGAGCTACAACAAAAAATCGGGATATGATCATCCTATCTCGCTTAGTTTCCAATATATTCCTCAAAACTTCCTCTCATCTACTGAATCCATTGAATACTAATTCGAACGATTGATTCTGATGCAACAGGGTAGTGCTCGGCGTTACTTATGGATGAATAACATAGCAGATGAGGAATTTTATGGCAACCCTGATCTCGAGTGCAAGGGTGAAGGCAGAAGATTGATTAAAGGCTTTGGAGACACTTGTGTTTGTCATTGTGTCGAAGGACATAATCGAATAAGCCTCGATCTATCCTTAAGTGACATCGAAAAGAACAGGTTATTATATCCCAGAAGAATTCAGATTAATTCAGATTCAGTATCTCAACGAATTTCTCCATTTCGCAGAGTTGTAATTGCTATGCGATTAGCACGAAAGGACGAAATTGTCTTCATACAAATAAAACAAGGAACGTTGCAGGCCGATGGTAGAATTGCAGCTGAGTCCACTTCATGGGAGCCATCTTCGCCTTCTAAAGCCTCAGATAAGCTCTTTGTGCTCAATGCTTCAGGTCAGGGTATCAATCTGGACGATCTTCAAGGTGCTGACGATGAGGTTCTTACAGGTAATGAGCGAAATCCTTCCTCTCATTTGTATACGACAAGTCATGTTCTCTTTCTGAATGACATCTAGGGATAGGATTTACGAGAGCAAATGGAGCTTCTAAGAAGAGAGTACAGCTCCAAATAAGAGTGACGAAATTCGACTACACTGTAGGACAATTGGGTGATGAATCACGAGTTATATCTGCATCAGACGAGCACAGGTATGGAATCACCTTAACTCTTCGTTACTCGCGTGATTTTACCGGACTTTGTAGGTCACACGGTAAGCGCTGCGCCACCGTATTAAATTCCGAGCGATGTTGCCAAATGATCAATCAGTAATGCGTGTCTACATTCTTTCAAAATAGTATATTACACATCCAGGGCGGAAAGAAGGCAACTTCGACAAAAATTTGCCTCCCGAGCAAAGCGAGGGTGCCAAATTTCCGTCGAACTTGACTTCTTTCCGTCCGTGGTTCGTATACTATTTTTGCATCGACGAAGCGGAAAACGGACGTTTCTAACCAAGCAAAGTAAGGTTAGAAACGTCGTTTTTCGCCTGGCGATGCAAAAAAATTGTTTTCCAATTAATTTTACATTAAATCAAAAATTGAAGGAGAAAGTACACCGTAAGATGATTGAAGGTCATGTTCTCATATTTGGAACTAGTAAATAAGAGCGGGTTAACGACTTAGCAACAGCACAATTTAAACAAGGATCTTGCATGTACTAGCACCAGGTGGCGTAGCGCTGCTTTGCAATCCATAATCCACAAAATAATATTCACACTCAATTTTTCAAATGATTTTATACTCATCAATAGTATTTATGAATTTTGAAAGGTCCAATAAGAGAACTGAATTTCTTTGAAATTTTTCATTGGTAAAAATGAAAATAAAACAACAGAACGTAAAAAAAGGTAGTGCTGCGCTCGTTACGCGAGCACCGAAGGGTTAAAATTTCTGGAAAGTATTCATTTAATCCTCTACTAGCTGATCCTTCTTTTAGGACGCGGGAGAAACTCGAAATCGGCAATCCTGCCACGAATCTACTGGAGAATGTTGCAACTTCATCAACGAGAGATACTAAGAAGAAGTTCATTAACTTCGAACGATCTAGTTTGACGAGTGACGCTGGACAAACGACTTTGCCTTTGTTTGATGCAATACCTGTTGAAGGACAACCCCCGAGCCCGTTAGGTGGAGCTGGACTCTTGCATAAAAAAGCAACTAATTATGGTGGTTTCTTGTCACTGAGAGCCATTGGTATCAATGTTGCCAAGTACTTCAAGGACAGTGTCAAACCAATACCAGCTTCGCTGTTTGCTACTGCGGGAAAATCATTCAAGAATATCATTGAAGATTTATTATCAGAGTTGTGAGGAGAGATTCGAAGGAAGAACGAACGAACGGTAAAATTTCGTAATTCATGATTTTCATCCATTTGAGGTCTTTAAAGCTATCAGAAATAACTAAAATAAACTGTATAATTAAAGTACTTTTAATTTTTGAATTATCAATCCTTTACCTGAAACTATATGAATCGATAGTAAATTGTTTCATCTTCAATCTCTATATGCTGCTATTTTGAAATTAAAAAAATGAAAATTATAAAATGTCAATAATAAATTGCCTATTTCTCTTGGATTAAACAGAAATTTCTTCTCCCCCACTGTTCCTCACTTCGCCTGGGCTGCAAAATTTGTATTCTATACATCCCAAACTCGGAAAAAGAAAAACACTACAGAAAAATTATATTCGGACTGTCAACCTGGGTTTTTTTACTTGTGTTGTTTGTCGGCTTCGCCTTTGGCTTGTAGCGCCAACTCTACATGAGTAAAAAAAATTCCATGACCAACAGTCTGTAAATTCTATTCTATTCCATTTTAGGAATATCCCCTAGAGGAGCAAGTACGAAAATAATACTCTTTCGAGTTTTTTTACTCATTTCGTCCCCCTTAACCGCACTATACCGCATTCACCGAGGGACGAGGGAAAAACTCATTCCTCGAGGAAAATCTGCCCAAGGATTCTATTCTCGACTGAGAAAGATTTTTATTCCACGCGAAATCCCAATCGTAAAGGGAAATTTTCACACGGAGTGACTAGTGAAATTAATTCCTAGTCGGAATTTAGGGTGCATAACCCGAGTCACTGCATTGCTGTGTTTGAAGGTTATGATGTCGTGATTTTTGCGCGAAAATTCGATCAAAATTTGTTTTTACTCTGGACGAAGTTTAGTGGAACATATCATTTGATCCTGTGCCTTTCTTTGTTTTCCTTTTTTTGAACGGGTTTACGCGTGAAAAAAAACGCTTTTTTTACGAATTTTTTTTAGACGCATGGATTGAGCAACTTCATTGAAACCTCTTGAACATTATTAAGTATGGATTCAACAACATGAAGTAATTTTTTTATACGAAAATATCCACAAACAAGCCGGTGACGGAGCTTTACTGAGAACGTCTATTGAAATAGACGATTTGCGGTGATCAATGTTTCTCAGCTGAAAATTATCAGAAATAAAAATCCATTGAAATTTAGTCAAAGTATCATTAAATCCTCCCCCCAACGTTCTCTGATTTTTTTTTCATTTTTCATTTTTTGGTGGTCATTTAAAGTAAAAACTGCTTTTTTTTACAAAAAATTGCGCCATTTTGTGGCACAATTTTGGTAGAAAACCCCTTTAATGTGAAAAAAAAATAATCAGAGAACGTTGGGGGGGGGAGGATTTAATGATACTTTGACTAAATTTCAATGGTTTTTTATTTCTGATAATTTCCAGCTGAGATACAGTGATCACCGCAAATCGTCTATTTCGAAGAAACGTTCTTGGAAAAGCTCCGTTATTAGTGGATATTTTTGCATAAAAAAATTACTCAATGTTGTTCAATCCATGCTCAATAATGTTCAAAAGGTTTCAGTAAGTCTGCTTAATCTATACGTCAAAAAAAAAATCGTAAAAAAAGTGGTTTTTTCTCCACGTGTAAACCCTTACCCCCCCCCCCCCCCCCCTTAATATTTCACATAGTTTTTCATGTATGAACGAATATTTACTCAATTAATTGAAAAGTTATCGGAGCATTAGGGCGGCGGTATGCTACAAAAAATAGTGATATCTCGAGCATTTCAGAGTTATGTTTTTCCAAAAATGGTTAATGGCAGTTTGAGGATATCATTAGAATCGAAAATAGAATCGAACCTTTTTGAAGAGTATTACTCTGAAATCTTTTGAGTTATTACTACTACTTTCTGTCAGTGGCTTTCAAAGGCTGTGCGCAGTATTCTGATGGATTATGAGATTGACATCTGCAATAGAATCAGACTTATGCATTTCTGAAATCTTTGAAAATCGTGGATGAAGTGTTCATAGAGTTTTAAAAAACTTCCTGATTCTTTTCAGATTCATTCGTTGAGCCTTGCTCATTTTGCCACGCTATAAACTTTAATATTTTCATCATTTCAACATTTTCAATATTTCTTAATAAAAGATGTAGATCATTGTGTGGTGAAACAATTATCATATATTCAATTATTCCGTTCAATTTTGTTTCATTTTTCAAATTTATTTCCATATTGATGACCCATTTCTGGAATTTTTCACTTCTAGATTTTTTTTTTGTAAATCGTAAAATGCGTAGAAAATAAAAAGATAATTTTAAATATGAGGAGCTTGACATTGGAGTTCATCATAGAATCGTTAGATTTTTTTTTACCTTATGTCATTTTTTTTATTTGAACTGGAGATTAATGAAGTTATCTGGGTCAAAAAATGAGTCTTCATAAATCATGAATATTTATTCACACAATTCCAATAATCGTGTACTCAAAAATTTCGTCAGTTGAAAACGAAAATAACAGATTACATAATAGGCAAAATGTAGGATATTTTTCTAACTCAACGTTTCATATATGCATTGTAAATTTTTTCAAGAGAAATCATTGTTTAAAATTCATTTGTTAAATTACAATAAGCTTTGCAGAAAAGAGTTGCGGAAAAAATAGCCCATGGAAAAAATAGATCGGAAAAAATAGACCGGAAAAAATAGCCCATGGAAAAAATAGCCCATGGAAAAAATAGCCGCGGAAAAAATAGCCCTTGCAAAAAATTGGGTGAATGAACAGTGGGTGGGTGGTTAATATGGTCGATGTGGGGGTTGGGTGAGGGAAGGGGGCTTGGGTGAATGGACAGTGGGTGAGTGGTTAATATGGTCGGTGTGGGGGAGTTAGGTGAATGGACAGTGGGTGGGTGGTTAATATGGTCGATGTGGGGGAGATGGATGGGGGGACAGTGGGTGAGTGGTTAATATCGTCGGTTAGGGGGAGTTGGGTGGGGGGACAATGGGTGGGTGGTTAATATGGTCGATGTGGGGGAGATGGGTGGGGGGACAGTGGGTGGGTGGTTAATATGGTTGAGGTGGGGGAGTTGGGTGAATGGACAGTGGGTGGGGGCCATTTTTTGCGTGTTTTATTTTTTCCATCGACCATTTTTAGCGTGGTCTATTTTTTCCGCGGCTATTTTTTCCATGGGCTATTTTTTCCGTCGGCTATTTTTTCCACGGGCTATTTTTTCCATAGGCTATTTTCTCCGGATCTATTTTTTCCGGTCTATTTTTTCCTGGGCTATTTTTTCCACGGCTATTTTTTCGGATTACCAAAGGCCAGTCATCTAATACTTCAATAATATTGTCCTAAATAATCGTAAATAGAATGCGTCTATTTTCTCTTACTTATTACATTTCGAAATTATCTCAGAGGCTAAGCGTGATATGGCGATTTCATCCTGATCCTCTTTCTGTAGTTCTTGAAATTTTTTTTATAAAAATGCATCGAGATAAAAAGGGCGTATCTCCATTAATTTTCAAAAAATATTCTCCGAAACAGAGTATAAAAAAAATTAACTCATTAAGTTTAACCATTTTTCAACTGATATGAATTATAGCTTTTTGAAATTTGATTAAACAAATGAAATTATAAAAACGTTTTATTGTGGTAAATTACTTACATTTTTTTTTCCTCTTTAGATTAAACACAAATTTTCAAGTTTTTTTCCTCATCTTAAAATTGAGTGATATTGTTCTAACAGTTTATTTTCAATCTGTTAATTACATTCAAGGCTATATCAATGAATGATTCGAGGGTTGATCACCTCTTCACGTTATTTTTGAAAAAGAATAAACCAAGCATAGATCAAATCCTAATGTCAACAGATGAGAGAATTTTTTTCATACTTTCCTCATGTTGTCTCTCTTCAACAAGGAAATAAGCTTTGAATATCATGAACAAAAAATCATCTATTTTTCGTAGATAGAGAATTAAACACCTGTGTAAACTAACGAATTTTTGGTATAAAAAACGGGTGAATTCACTAGTGTAACATCAGTCAAAATATTTTATCTATTGAAATGGCGAAATTTTTGATACTACTGCTCTTGCTGGCTTGTGGACTCCAAATTGGGCAATTTCAGCATCTGGATGTGGTAAAAATAGTCATAAAAACAATTGGACAGTTTAATACTATTAGTGACACAAGAAACAACATAGCTACAGTCTTTACTGCAATTGCTGGTGAAACAGCTGGTGAAGTAACACAAGTCCAGCATAGCCTCAATGTATTAAATGATAAATTGACCTACATGAACAACTTTGTTACGAATAAATTGCAAGATATTCAGAGTGAGATACGCAATTTAGGGACAAAGGGAGAAGTTCAACGGCTAGAAAATGAATTCTCTGATCACATACAAACGGTATCTTCTGCAGTTAGAGAAATTAGCGAAACATTGCAGCAACAGATAGGTGTTCCTGATTCTCGTTTACAAGATTTGGTGGCGCATCATTACAATGCTCTTCTGGCATCAGTGGATGAAATCCAGAGAAAACTCGCACCGTCTGACGGAAGAGGCCGAGCAAAAAGTCTTGCAGAGTGGTACGGGCGCTTAACTACGGTGAGTTGATGAGTAGAAGACATCAGAATGAGAAAATACAGTAGCAGAGGGAAAAGAAAGAATAAATCGTTTTTTTTTACCAATATTTTTTTGGAAATTTCGTTTTGTAGCTCTTCATTCAATTCAATTACTAGAACGCTTTCGGATAGAATTTTCCTCTTCATAATATGGCGAAAATAATGTAATATATCTTGGTCAAAAATTTGAAGGAAAGTATAGGAACTCGCAATAGCTCAGCGGTAGAGCACCTGACATGTAATCAGAAGGTCGTGGATTCAAATCTCGCTTGTGCATTCCATATTTTTTTCCGAAGATTCAACTTTGATTATTATTTAGATTTTATGTAGGCCCCTTCCCTGCATAATTACCAAAATTCATCTATATAGATGAAAATTGACCGTCAATTTTATTTTCGGTCAATTTTTATGTCATTTTTATGAGTTTTTTAAATTCAATGGAAATACACATAGAAATCATTCATTTCCAAAAGTCGTGCAGTATTTCACACTTTTGGTGAAATATAGGCGATTGAAATACCCGAATCAAGAATAAAGAACCAAAATCGATAATGAAATCCAGCTATTTAGATGGAAAATAACCGTCAATTTGTTCTTGAGTCATTTTTTTTGTCATTTTCAATGGAATGATATTTTTGAAGAGAAAATGGCTTATTAAATTGAAATATAATTATATCACAGGAATAATCTTTTATTTTCTCAACAAATTGTAAACTCTGCATAAATTCTGCGCTTATCCTAATAGATTCAGTTCAATGCTGTATTACAGACAGATATATATCTCTATACCGTTCTATCATATTACTTGTATCCTGAATGTTTTTGACTCTATTCACAGAAGAAGACACAGAAGTCTTTGGCTCAGTGCACGAGTTAATCGTCTCAGAATTCTGACACGGAAAATACAAAAATTTATTTACGAAAATATTCATGAGGTTCACAAAGAAAAAAAAATTCATTAGTTCTATTTAGATGGAATCTGACCATCAAAACGATGTTTGGTCAATTTTCTGAATCACGATTTGGTCATTATTTTTCGATCAAAATGGTCAGTCATTGCCAATTGGTCATTGACGGTCAATTGACCGGTCAAATGACCGTCACTTTTTTGGATCCCATCACTACCGTGATTGGCCAGATTCACAGTACACGTTACGTGGTCATTCACTTCAGTGCACCCTGTAACCGTTCGAGCATGTATCCCCATCCGTCAAAATTCACGGTTCCCCCACTCTCTCAATTATACATCCTTAAAGGCCCATCCGTTAACGGTCTCCCCTTCAATTGGCAACGAACCACTTTCCCCACTAGATACGTCTCTCAGGGTTTTTCCCACCACTTCCTTTAACGGCCTCCAATAAATTCATCAAAATGACTCAAAAATAAGTAAAAAAAAAAAAAAAAGGATGTTCAATTCAGATGTCATAGCAGTTTTTTCATTCTAAATAATTTTAGAGATATTTGAGAGGAAATCCATTAAAATTGTGACATTTGGAGATCATAAACATATATGATAACGCTGGCCGAAAGCACCTTGCTGCATGGTATGTAGCAGGCCGGTAATAGAAGGGATATTTCCCCTACAGCCCCTAGACCAGGCCATTAACGGTTAGTCCACTGTATTAGAATTCAGAGTCCAGGTTTCAGAGAGTATTGCTATTTTTTCTCAATGTCAAATCAGAGTGAAGATAGGCTTATTTCATCGGGAAAAATGTCTATTTTCTAATGATAAACTGGAAAATACTAGTGTTCTAAGGGAAGAAATTAGAAAAAATCAAAATTTATGAAAAAAACTAATTTTTTCAATATTATTATGAAAGTCAAGCTATCTCGCCTAGTTCTCGGGATATTCGGGAAAAATGATTGAGTAAGAACTTAATTTTTGATTTTCATCATATAGGATAGATTAGCGTTTCGATGTGGCACCGGTACCAGTCCACAGCAACTTCTGTTGGGACTTTATGTGGATGTCATTAAGACAGAAGTTAAAGCAATGGAAGCATTGAGTTTCCTTACTTCACTGCAAAAACTGGAAGATCATGGTAAGGAGAATTATCTTATGTTAAAGACGAATTAAAAGGGAAAGTTTATATATTCACTCGACTCATTTAATGTTTTTTTTTTCTGGCAAGTTTGGGAGACACTTACGAAACGATTTATCTGGCGTTACAATGCCTACGTCGAGAGCTTCAACAGAGCCTTTGCTACAACAGTACGAGAATATCGTTCCTGTGATCCGGATGCACAAACTGGTTGGAAGAGAGGTGGGTAATTTTTTTATATTTATAAGTTTGTACCCATGAAATGTATCGTGAGTAAAAAACTTATACTTGTCACTAGTATATATTTTTCAGAATATAGGCTACTAAACCACTCTCTTAACTAAAACAGTTATACTAATATTTACATCTAAAAAATCACTTTCTAAACACAATAAAAATGAAATATCTCAACAATCAAAAGGATTTTACTTCAAATTTACAACCAGGAAAATGTAGTTTTCCGAAAAGTCCTGAAAAATCAAGTCTAATACATGTTTTTCACTTCAAAATCTCTCAGTTTTTCAATGCAATCATTGAAAAAATCACTCCAAATATTTCACCAAAACTCCCCTATTTTCCCCGATTTTTCCATCGAAATATTCTCATCAAAGAACAATTTAAATATGTTATAGGAATCACATTCTTGGAATTGAACCGATACAATCAAGCCACTACATTCCATCGCACTGGATCTCTTATTAGACGTAGCCAGTATCCAAGCTGCAGCGATTGGTTTGGAACAGTATTGGCAAAACAAACAATTCCCGATGCTTTGTGTTCAAATGCAATCTCAGAGGCATGTTGGATGTTCCAAAACGAAATATGCAAAGGAACTCTTCATGATTGCCTTGCTCCAACTACTATAACGACATGCGTAAACCCTTGGGTAAGTACGAGAGCTGGACATTGATATTAAAAGTCAATCCAATGTCTTAGAAACAAAGAAGCGTAAATGCTACGTTCATGAACAGAATTCTTCGTTACTTCGTTTCTGAAATGACGAATTGATTTGTGAAGAGGTGAAACTGGATAATTCGATTCGTTTAAATCATTAACTTCCTTCGAATGTCTCGGATCAGAGCTTCAAAATCGTTCTATCTCACTTGGTTTCAAACATATTCACCTAAAGCTTTTCTTAACCACACTGAGAGAAAAAATATTTTCAAGAAGTAAATAAGTGTTTCACTCGAGATTGTCATGTCTTGGAAATAACCAAGATTTTACTTCTTTTCACTGAACTTGCATGAAATTCAAAGAACAAGTGAATTTCCCTTACAAGAATATTCTTTCGTACTTCGGGATTAATTCATTATCTGCAGTAATTCATACCTATTCCTCAAGAAAAAAATATCCTGTCAAAATTTAATTTTTTTTCTCTCAGTGTATTGAATTTACTGAATATTAATCCAAACAACTGATTCTTATTCAGCGAGGAAGCCCTCGGCGCTACTTATGGATCAAAAATGTGGCGGATGAGAAATCCTATGGCAACACTGATCTCGAGTGCAAGGATCAAGCAACTGTCACTAAAGGCTATGGCGACACTTGCGTCTGTCACTGTGTCGAAGGACATAACAAAATAAGCCTCGATTTATCCTTAAGTGACATCGAAACGAACAAGTATATATATTACAGAAGAATTCAAATTAATTCAGAATCAATAACTCAACGAATTTTTCAATTTTCACAGAGTTATAACTGCTATGAGATTTGCACAGAAGGACAACATTATATTTATCCAAATAAAAGAAGGAACATTGCAGTCTGATGGTAGAATTGCAGATGAATCCAGTTTATGGGCGCCATATTCGCCTTCTACAGCCTCAGATAAACTCTTCGTATACAATGTTCCAGGTCAGGGTATCAACTTGGACGATCTCCTGGGTGATGACGACGAAGTTGTCACAGGTAATGAGCAACTCTTTTGTCTCATTTGTACACGTTGAGTAACGTTTTTTTTTTTTTTTTTTCCTTGAATGACATCTAGGAATAGGATTTACGAAATCAGATGGAGCTCCTAACAAACGAGTGAAACTCCAAATAAGAGTGACGAAATTCAACTACGCTGCAGGAACCTTGGGTGAACAATCACGTATTATATCTGCCTCAGACAAAAACAGGTATTTCATCACCTAAAAAATCCTAAAAAGCATTTATTTAATCCTCTATTTGCTGATATTTCTTTCAGGGTGAGGGAGCTCCTCGAAATTGGTAATCCTGTGCCATATCTGCAGGAGAATACTCCGACTACAGCGGCAATACCAGCTATCAAGAAATATATTACTTTCGAACGGTCTAGTTTGACGGAGGACGCTGGACAAACTACTTTGCCTTTGTTCGATGCGGTACCTGTTGTGGGACGACCCCCGAGCCCGTGGAGTGGAGTTGGACTCATGCATAAAAAATCATCTAATTACGGTGGATTCTTGTCACCGAGAGCCATTGGTATCAATATTGCCAAGTACTTCACAGAGAGTGTAAAGCCCATATCAAATTCGGTCCTTACTACTCGAGGAAAATCATTCAAGGATCTCATTAATGATTTATTAGCGGCCGTGTAAGGAAGGATCTAAGGGAAGAATTAACATTAGAAATTAATAATTGATAAATTTATAATTTTTACCTTTTTTGAGTCTTTGTATCTATTAGAAATAACTATAATAAACTTCGGCAGTTTGGCTGTTTGTTCTGCGTACGGCTCGGTGGATTGACCAGGCTAAGCACTAAAATATTTTTTTCGTACTTGGACGGATGACCACTTGCTGTACGCAGATACAAATAACAAACTGAGCGAGGGAGGTGCGATTACAGGGAATTGGTGTGTCTTTTCCGTCAGTGTGACGCAAAGACGCACTAAGGCCCTGTATAATCGACTGCCTGTGCCAATCAGGGTCTTCCATGGTTTCCCCTGGTTCACGGCGAATGCGGTGCAGTAATAGAAGTCGACCCATGGCGTCGCGAAAATAGGAGGGGGGGGGGGGGGGGGAGGGTATGATATGAATTGTAAAGACATACAATAAGAAAAATGAAAAATAAAAAAAAATACAATAAAATGTATAAATGAAAGTACTCTTAATTATTAAATTAACACTCCGTTGCAATTTCCATTTTTTTTCATTTTCTGGGAATATCTCGAGTTCTAATTGTCGCAGTGCGAAAATTCAAAGCGGAGATCAAAGCTAAGGAACTTCTACCCTTAATTCATATGGTTTTGAATCCATTCCATTCCAAGTCAGTTGCTTGGTCCCACGACCAATCAATCGAGAGATATTTCGGAAATGTGTTGGAGCCCCAAGTTTCGGTTGAAGAAAATCAACACATACATATATTGATGAGTAGTTATTCAATATTTGAAGAGTAAAATTTTCAAACGCATGCTAAAATGAAAACAGTTGGTCATACGACATAAATTTTTTTAAATATTTTATCATATTTTTAAAGATCATTATTATTTGACAACCAAATTCGCTCTATCATTCCGCTACTGAAATTAGTTACATTTTTTTGAAATATGAAAAGAAAACAAATCAATGAAAAAAAAAAAATCCTTCATCAAGAATTACACATGTTCCATCTCCCTTGTATGAAATACAAATTTCAAATTTTTGTCCCCAGATCTTAGAATAGGACGATATAATTGTAGCGTCGATTTTGAATTACATTAAGAGTAATATGAATAAACATTCCTAGCTTTTCACGCATTTTCACGTATTTTTTGAATGACAAGCAATATTTATATTAAATTTATTCTTTGAAATAGCATACGTCAATGTCAATGTAAATGACATGTTCAGGTTTTTTTTATGTTGTCTCTCTCTGATAAGAAAACGTGCCATGAAAATCAAATTCAAAGAAAAAAACGTATTTCAGCAAATAATAAATAGAATAACTATGTTATCTAAAGATATTTTTTGTATAAAAACAGGTGAATTGACGGACGTAACATCAGTTTAAATATTATTTTTCTTTAAAATGTCTAAGTTCGTGATACTACTGTTTTTACTATCTTCTGAATTTGTATTTGGAGAATGCCAGGAGTTACCAAAAACGGGATCAATCTTCAAATTGATAGAAAAGTCCTCTTCCGCTTATTTTTCTAATAAGAACTATTCTGCGATCCAAGAGATCTTCAATGCAATTAATGGCTTCGTCAATAATTCAAGAGCGTTGAAATTACCGTACAACTTTGACAAATTCACGAATGATCTGAACGTCCTAAATATCGGTAGAGAATTATTAAATAATCGTGGAGGACATCATGACTATGCAGTAATATCAGAAAATGACTATTTAATACCACACCTAATGTATTTTGAGACAATGGTTAAGAGAGTAGTGACCAGCATTCACGAAGAAAAAAATCAAAAACAGGGACACGATCTTTTATCTAGCGCAGAAGAACTGGTCAAGCTTCATTACGATTCGTTTTTGGAGTCAACAGGAAAAATACAACTGGATCGCGTAACACCTAACCGCGAAGATAAGGCTAATAAGACGAAGGAGAAAGACGTGGCTGAACTTTACGAGCTTTTTGCCACGGTAAGTTGACGAGTAGAAGACTCATCGGAATGAGAAAAAAAACAGATTCAGCTCATTTTTTGATCATTTTGCGATCAATCGATTATCACCAATTTTTTTTCATTTTAGTTATTTTTTTGTATACATAATCACTAGCTCTTATGAGCTGCATTATTGCTTCAATATCCTCAAATTTAATCAACATTGAATCATCACTGTCTTTTATTGAAAGTATATGCTCAATTATCGTTCTTGACATCGGGTGACAAAATAGTTTGGCATGTTCAATCTTGAAGCGGCGAATAACGATCCATAAATCCTCTTGAATTTGAGCGAAAAATCTGATTGGTCCATAGATCATAGTGTCACTTACTTCAATCAATCAAAGGGTAATGTCTCAAAGAATTGGAGAATTGAAGAGAGCCCAGAATGACATTAAAAAAAATGTCACTGATCCGACATCAAACTAACATTTTTGTACTAATACTTTGATATTCTCCTTTTTTTTAAAACTTTTTTATTGGTATTACTTCATTCTATCCAGTTTAATGACACTCTGATTATAAATGATTATGTATAATCAGGCAAAATCTGTTTTCAGACATTCTATATAATTATATTTCGTTATATATATTTATACATAGTTCTACATAAGTATATCTGACTAGACATGGCCATTTTTCAGATCTAATTATATATAATTCATTATACATAATCATATATGCTTAGACGAAATCTTTTTTTCTCGGGTCGTTCTACTGCTGCTACCCGATTTCATGTAATAATACAACTACGAAAAAATAACTAGAAAAAAATTAACCAACGGAAAAATAATATCAAATCAAAATAACACAAGAAAGAAAAACGTATTATAATAATAAATGTATAAGACAGACAATTTAAGATTTACAAAAAGAAAAAAGACATCAAAATTGAGGTGAAAGTCAAGAGCATTATCTCTTTTGAGATCCTATAGCTCACATCCAAATATAAATTTGACTCATTTTTTGATCACTTTTTCATCATTTAGCCTTCATTTTACAATCATTTTGCTATTGATGGATATCTTGAAAACTAAGCGAAATAGAGGGATTTTTAATCGACACTCTTTTTGTTGAGAATTTCAAAAGCTACAAAAAAGGACTCAAGCAAAATCACGCTATCTCATTTAGTTCCCGAAATATTAGGGAAAAATGATTGGGCAAATGAAATCTTTGATTTTCATCATCTAGGAGAATATATTGTATCGATGTGGTATCGGTCGGAGTCCCCAACAAACTCTATTGGCACTTTTTACGACTCTCACGAATCTAGAGATTATAATGATGGAAGCATTCATTTTACTCACTTTACGAAAGAGGATGACAGATTGGAGAGGAAATGATCATGCTGGTAAGGAGAGTTATCTCATATTAGGGTAGTTTACTCGCAGAACGATTTTTCTTGGGAATTTGATGAAATTGGAATATGAAATGGAAAAAAGTGTCTTATATTTAATTCATGAAAATTAAATTTTTTTCACCGATTGATATGTTCACTTGACTTGAACAATGTTTTTTTTGCCGACAGTTTGGGTGAAACTTACGAATGAATTTGTGTTGCGTTACAATGTCTACGTCGAGAAATTTACAAGAACCTTTGATAAAGTAGCCCGAGACCATCGTTCCTGTGATCCGGAGGAACTAGATCATTGGAAAAGAGGTAAGTTTTTAATCTGTAAAAAATATGAAAAATAGAGAATTCTTTCTTCCTTCATTGAATTCCGGACTCCACTTTCGAAAACAAGAGAATAAGAAAACTGTTATCAAATTAATAGCTTTGGGAAAAACCGTTTTTTAACTTCCCGATAAGGGAAGTTTATGTATTGGCCCCAAAAATGAAAAATCGATTTTTCGATCGATCTTCATGTTTTGACACCTGCCCAACATTTTTTGATAGTTTTCACGACCATGTCTGTATGTGTGTGTGTGTGTGTGTGTGTATGTCTGTAACCAAATGTTTCGTTCATATTTTCTCATAAATTAATAATGTGATCGAGGTGATCGATGTCGTGGTCGAAGCATCTTGACATAGATTCGCGGCCATTAGATTTTGATCGAAATCGATCCGGTAATTTCTTAGTTTTTTAAGAAAAACATTATTAAATTTTTCTTAACTTCTCAATAAGCGAAGTCTATGTACTGACCCCGAGGAGGAAAAATCGATTTTTTTATTAATCTCATATATTGCGACCTCCCCAACTTTTTTTGATAGTTTTTACTACTATGTCTGTTGTTATTTATCATTCTTTTCATTCAACATTTTTCCTAATAGTAAATGAGAGAAATTATCGGGAAGTTCTTAGTGCGGCTCAAAGAGTCACACTCATCATAATACATTCTTACTAATTCCTTCTCATCAGCAGTAAAGTACTCCCCCATTCGCGAGCGAGCGTAGCGAGCGAGCAGCTACGCACTCCTCTGTTCGCGAGCGAGCGTAGCGAGCAACTACGCACCCCTAGTTTTTTTTTTAATTCCACATAAGGAAAATTGTTTGAAATTGATGGAAGTCCTTGTAATAGGATATTTTCGATGACTACATTTCAAAACTGAGGGAATTTCCAATGAAAAATATGTGCCAGATTTTTTTCGGAAATTTTTTTGAAAATGATATTATCTCAGGAAAAATTTAATTTTTCGAGTTTTTTTTCTGTTCGGAATATCTCTGAATGCTTATTAGAACCAGAAAAAAAATTAAATCTTCAACCATTTCATCAATACCTCCATTTTCTCTCACTTTCCTGTTAAAAATCAAACCCGATGCAGCTCGCCGTGGTCTTTTTGTTGAATTTCTCGTTTTAGTGGACTGTATATTTGATGACTTACTCTTTTATGGGATAAAGGATATTTCTCAGTAGATGGATTTATGGGGATTTCCACAATGATAATTGACACGTGAATTATATAAAAATATATAAACTCTTCAATGATTTGACTAGAATACACTTTCTGATACTTTGACCGCACTGATTCTAGATATTGTCTCATTGTGATAATTGTCTCTATGATTTAATTGTCTCTATTTTTCATGATTATTTCAACACTGCACAGTGCATTTAATACCGGGCGTAAATCGTTATTAAACCGTTATGCTGATTACTGACTCGATTCTCAATTTAGTGGATCCGACCGGTTCTATCGAACCTTTCCTATTATCCATCGACTAGGCACCAGTTCTGCGATAGTTACTTGATAGTTATAAAGATTATGATTATCTTCACTTGATAAGTTTCACACGCCAAAGTTTTGACCCGTTGGCGGCCACCGTAGTAGTAGAACTTCCCTTGCTGAGTTCCACGCGACGAGTAGAAGGATTTGTGGGACCACGCCGGTGTGATCCCCCAAATTACTCCTGGCATCGATATTGATAGTTATCTCGTTTTTATTTACTTCCTGATCGCGCGGTAATTCAGAACAGTCGGTAATTTAGCTGATTTTTTAACATTTCCTCTATAAAATGCTTCTATTGAAAAAGAATTCAAATATGTTCTAGGGACTTCATTCTTCGAATTAGAGAGATACCAGCAGCTCACTGCGTTCCATCGCTCCATATCTGAAAGTAGACGTGCCCAATACCAGGACTGCGATGATTGGGCTCAACAATTAATGTATAAGAGAGATTTTGACAATAGCACATGTAAAGGGCCAGATTCAGACGCATGTTGGATGGATCCAGTGGAAAGATGTGAAGGATTTCCCTACTGGTGCTTCCCTTCTAATGTAACGAGATGCATAAACGAACCGGTGAGTACAAGAACTCTAGAAAGTAGAACAAGATAAGTTCATTTTTGTAGTTCTTAAAATTCTCTACCAAAAGAAGCCCAATAGAATCACTTTATCTCACTTAATTTCCGGAATATTCGTTGGCAACCACTTTTTATTCCTGGAATCATCGGTCATCATTTGAAACAATCGATTGTGATGCAACAGGGAAATATCCGACGTTACTCATGGATAGATGGCATGCGGAAACCCGGAGGTAATGAAATACGTGATACCAAGTGCAACGGTAAAGGTCAACATCTGAATCAAGACTTTGGAGACACTTGTATTTGTAAGTGTTTCGAAAATAATAATAAAGTCAGTCTCGATATATCTTTGAGTGACATCGGAAAGAACAGGTAAATATGTCCTACACAATTTAAATTCATTAGGATTCACGACCTCAACGACTTTCTCTATTTCGCAGAGTTATAATTGCTATGCGATTAGCAAGGAAGGAAAAAATTCTCTCCATCCAAATAAAACAGGGAACATTGCAGTCTGATGGTAGAATTGCAGCTGAATCCATTTCATGGGAGCCATCTTCACCTTCTCAAACCTCGACCGAATTCTTCGCATTCTATCCTCCAGGTCAGATTATCAACCTGGACGATCTCCAAGGTACAGATGACGAGGTTCTCACAGGTAATTAACAAAATTATTCCTCTCATTTGTACCCAACTAGTCATGTTTTTCTCTGAATGACATTTAGGAATAGGATTTGCATCAGTATATAAGAATGAGCAGTCTGCTCTAAAACTCCAAATAAGAGTAACAAAATTTAACTTCACTGAGGGACGATTGACTGATGAATCACGTGTTATATCCAACTCAGACCAAAACAGGTATGTCATCATCTAAAACGCCCTAAAAAGCATTCCTTTAATCCTGCACCTGCTGATCCTTCTTTCAGGACGAAGGAGACATTCGGAACTGACAATCCTATGGAGAGTTATAGGGATATGAGCAGCTATCCAATCAAGAATCTTCCAACTACGACGACGAAAGACACCAGTAAAAGATTCATTGGATTCGAACCGTCGAGCTGGATGAGTGACGCTGGACAAACGACTTTGCCATTGTTTGATACGGTACCTGTTGAGGGTAAGCCCGCTAGCCCCTTGAGTGGAGCTGGACTCTTCCATAAAAAAGCATCTAATTACGGTGGATTCCTGTCACTGAGAGTCATTGGTATCAATGTCGCTAAGTACTTCAAGGAGAGTGTAAAGCCATTGCCGTTGATTCCTGAAGGAACCTCATTCAAGGATCTTATTGCCTTCTTGAAAAGGAACAGTGAATATTGATCATTAATTAATTTATTGTTCTTATTAATTTATCATTTATATGAGATTTTTGGGTCTTTCAGAAAAAGCTACAATAAAGTGCACGATTAAAGTATCTTGAATTGTTGAATATGCAATCTGTCACGTCCTAATGTTGAAGTTATTTCTAATTAAAGAAAGAAATTTAATTAAATAATCAAATTGTCCCCCAATCACTAAGAAGTTAAAGGAATACGTCTCAGCCTCCGTTTTCGCCCTCACCTTTCGGTGAATAGACTGGATTGGAGTAATGTTGGAATGGTTCTAGTTGAGGATAAATAATAATGAGAAGAAATTTGATTTTATTTAAAATGGCCGAACTGGCCTATATTTCAATATTCAATTTTTTATAAATTCAGTAAATAGAATATTTCCGACTTATTACCTTTGTACCTTTTTGTTTAACTAATTCGAAATCGCATTTGCAATTACACTAATTACAAATCTTACTTGAAATTTAATGTCGAATTTACTTGAGATGTATTTATCATTTCCTGTTTCTTTTTACGCTTTCTCATTTTTGAGAACTAATCGGTTCTGTACAAATGAATTTAACAATTTTAGCTCCAAAAGGTAGCTTAACTCACTCTCGACTGATTACATATTATTAACTGATCTGACCGATCTGAATTGAACTGACTGAACTAACTGACATGACAAAAACTGAACTGAATCTTTAACCGACTGAAGTGAAGTGAAAATCTGAATGTCACGAGGCTTTTATATATTCTTGTTGGGGCGTTTCCCTAATTTTACAATATTCTCCATGATCACTGCTTTTGGATCACTCCATCCCTTCCACATGGTTTTCTTTTTAACATCCCATACGTGGTTGAACTCTATTAGTTGTTTCGGGAAGGCCCGTTTTCTCCTCCACAACGGTTTATTTTAGAATCTACTCGTAAACTTTGTTTAAATTTTCCTTTTGAATTAAACTTCTGCATTTTATTAGCTTTATCATTTTTAGAAACAGTCACACTAAGTGTGTTCTGTTCACCTACTTCTTTCCAATGTTTACGCAGCGCATAGAAAAGAATCCTATTCAGGCTGTTGCACTACGCGTGAGAGTTTCATAAGGGCCGGATGAAAAAGTCATAAAAGAGAGAGACAGAGCGCGCGCGCCTAACCCATACGCATCAGCTATCACTCTCGCGCGACACGTAAGTGCATCGACCCTATTTTGGAGAGCAATAAACGAATTTCTCAATATGTGGGGAATAGTAATGAGATACTGTACGGTATCTCCAAAAAATATGTTTGTTCTGGAAGAGGCCTATGTGTAGAAACACTTGTCTATTTTCATCGATTTTTAGAATAAATTTTAGACAAAAATATATAACAATAAAAAGACGTGCGGACGTCACAAATCCTTTGCATTTTGATTCCAAATTGCTAACTTTTCTAGATAAACTATTATAAATCAATAAAGAAATAACAATTTCAGGAAAAAACCTCTGAAGATTCCACAATAAGTGCATCAGCAATCATTGATTCTGTAACTAATAAAATTAATATAATTCATTAGAGGGAATCTTTGAGAACGATAAATTGCAAATTAAATAGTCCTTCTGCAATAGATCTTTCAAAATTAACCATTAAAAAAATTATCTATGATACAAATCATTTTCGAACATCTAGAAATCTTGAGTTTGTATTCAATGAAAACAGGTTATTCTGAATGGAGTGTAGTTAATGTTGTAATACCTGGTGGTAGTGAATTCCAGAAAATCGGGGCTAATATAATCGACGACATCAGTAGTATAGCGGCCACTATAGCGCCCCCCCCCCCCCCCCCCCACTCCTGGTCAGTCCCCCACCATTATCCCCCACCTGAACGGAGTAGGAGCGTACTCCGCAGCTGGGCGATAGTGGAGAGAGACTGACCGGGAAAGTAGAGAGCACTGTAGTGGCCGGTACACTAGGAAATACTTTTATTTGAGATGACAGGGAGGAGTCTCTAAACACTGTAACGTACGTACCCTCTCTCTGTTTCCGTCTTTCTCTCTTCAAATCACTCAATATGCCTTCTATGGAGTCCGAACTTTCATGTAGGAAGTGGAAATTATGATCCGGGTCGATTTTCTTCGAAACTTTCAATGTGTCGTGAGCAAGGACCACTGGAGCTGACCTTTTCCAGCTGTAGAACCTTATTTCATCGGATTTGGAGCATTCCCTCTCTCTGTTCTTGTCTTTCTCCCTTCAAATCACTCAATATGCCTTCTATGGAGTCCGAACTTGCATGCAGGAAGTGGAAATTATGATCTGGGTCGATTTTCCATAATACTTTCAATGTGTAGTAAGCATGGACCACTGGAGCTGACTTTTTCCAGCTGTAAGACCTTATTTCATCGGATTTGGAGCATTCCCTCTCTCTGTTCTTGTCTTTCTCCCTTCGAATCACTCAATATGCCTTCTATGGAGTCCGAACTTTCATGTAGGAAGTGGAAATTATGATCCGGGTCGATTTTCTTTGAAACTTTCAATGTGTAGTAAGCATGGACTACTGGAGGTGACTTTTTCCAGCTGTAAGACCTTATTTCATCGGATTTGGAGCATTCCCTCTCTCTATTTTCGTCTTTCTCCCTTCAAATCACTCAATATGCCTTCTATGGAGTCCGAACTTGCATGCAGGAAGTGGAAATTATGATCCGGGTCGATTTTCCATAATACTTCCAATGTGTCGTAAGCATGGACCATTGGAGGTGACTTTTTCCAGCTGTAGGACCTTATTTCATCGGATTTGGAGCATTCCCTCTCTCTATTTTTGTCTTTCTCCCTTCAAATCACTCAATATGCCTTCTATGGAATCCGAACTTTTATGTAGGAAGTGGAAATTATGATCCGGGTCGATTTTCTTTGAAACTTTCAATGTGTAGTAAGCATGGACTACTGGAGCTGACTTTTTCCAGCTGTAAGACCTTATTTCATCGGATTTGGAGCATTCCCTCTCTCTGTTCTTGTCTTTCTCCCTTCGAATCACTCAATATGCCTTCTATGGAGTCCGAACTTTCATGTAGGAAGTGGAAATTATGATCCGGGTCGATTTTCTTTGAAACTTTCAATGTGTAGTAAGCATGGACTACTGGAGGTGACTTTTTCCAGCTGTAAGACCTTATTTCATCGGATTTGGAGCATTCCCTCTCTCTATTTTTGTCTTTCTCCCTTCAAATCACTCAATATGCCTTCTATGGAGTCCGAACTTGCATGCAGGAAGTGGAAATTATGATCCGGGTCGATTTTCCATAATACTTCCAATGTGTCGTAAGCATGGACCACTGGAGGTGACTTTTTCCAGCTGTAGGACCTTATTTCATCGGATTTGAAGCATTCCTTCTCTCTGTTTAGCCTTTCTCCTTTTAAATCACTCAATATGCCTCCTATGGCATATTGAGCCAGTCCGAACTTGCATGGAAGGAGTGGAAATTATGATTCGGGGTCACTTCTCATAAAACGTCCAATGGTTAGTGAGCTTGGACCACTGTAGGTGACGTTTTCCAGCCGTAAGACCTTAGTTCATTGGATATGAAGCATTCCCTCTCTATACGGTTAATTTTCTTCCTCAAAATCACTTAATATGCCATTTTTGGACTTCGATCTTGCATGTCCACGACATATCAATTAAACTAAATAGTTCGTAGTTAAAACAAAATATCAAGAAAGCTCAGCGAGTGTTCGCTGAAAATATCGAATTTCTTCATGAATTTCCGTACTCTCGATCTCTCTCGATAGGATTTTGCTAAATTTGCGAAATCCTATCAATTGAGAATTTTTTCATCAAGATCTATTCCTCAATTTATACATACATGCTCGGGCTAGTCCACCGAGCAAAGTCGGGGCTGGGAAAAAATCCTCAGAATTACATGTATCAAGGGTAATTCATCTGATTTTTAATGGAGGATTTATGAAAATCTCTGTTTCCTCTATATCTTTCACACTTCATGGAGTTTTTCAACCGCTTTTTCCTATTTCACATTTTACTCTGCACTTCCACACTCATAATAATACGCATAATTTTTTCCAAAACATCAAGTTATATATGTAGAAGCTTCCGAGCTGGCACTGTATTCCCTAACATTTATGAACTAATTGAACAATCGAAAATAGTTGAATATTGTTGTTGTAATGTATCTATCATTAATGACAATAAAAATTTGTTAAACTTGATCTATATCTTGCACACTTAGATTATACGAAGCCCTGGGAAGGTTCTTTTCAAATTTATTATTCTTTCCTATCACCGAAGTATTTTCAAACCAAATTTTATGTAAAGTCTGGGCTATTTCCCATAGTCTGAGACCTAAGAGCTGTTCACTCCCGTAATCGTATACCCATATTCATGAATAATTCATAAATATAGATATACAAATACGTGGAGTGAACAGCTACTGGATACTTCACCTTCCGCGTTAATAAAAACTTAAAAATGTTACAAAAATATTTTTCTCCAAAATTAGACAGATTTTTTTTTCTCTACATTCCTTTGAGAATATCTCGGAAAATAATGTAGATACGCCCTCACGCCCTCATGACAATTTTTACAAGAATGGCCTTGCGTAAAAAGGGCGTATCTTCATTAATTTTCAAAATATTTCATTGAGAACGATCAAACACATTACTCGAATTGTTCTATTTTATCTCTCGATAAATTGTAGAAATTGATTATAGTTGAGGAGATACTCTCAAGAAACTATAGAAAGTCCCTTTCAATTGTTTATATAATTTTATCCCCCACCAATTTCGGGATCCATTTTGAAACTATCATTATTCACGCCAGAATGAAGGTAAAGAAAAAATAATCACGTATTGCTATTTTCTCCATCAAACCCGAAATTTTCGTCTCTATTTCCTGGGCTATTAGAAAACAGATCTGAGGGGAAAACGCGTTCTTTATTTGAATTACCCAGTGAACTTTACAAACTTTTATCTTTGTCCTTCAAAAAAAGAGGCATACGTGACTATTTTCATGGACTCCAAAGTTTAGATTATCATCGAATAATCACCATGTAAATTATGAAAATGTGTTTTCAACGAAAAATTAAAAAATTCATCTGTTATGATTGAAGTGAGATACAAGATATCGAAGCTATTCATATATTGTCACGCTAGAAATAAGAAGGCGTAATAGCCAAAAAAAAAACACTTTTCGAAAGAAAGAGGCCTATGTCCAGAATACATCTCAAAATATTTTTTATGAAAAACAACGTAATTAGTAAAAATAACAAACTAAAAATTGAAGAAGCAAAATGTCATAATTGTCAATGTGTAGAGTGAATAAAGCGTATCATCAGCACTTACGCCCTTTTAGTATTAATAATGTTTTTTAATTCCCCATTCACTTCAAAATTCTATAACAACCAAAGGGCGTATCTCCAAAAATTTACGTATTGTTAAGGAAGATGATTAAAAATACAAAGGCGTATTTGCGGGAGATACGCCCCTTTAGTATTAAACATTCCATGAATGATTCTTCGAAAATTGAGACCTTCGATATTAAGAGATACCCCTTTTATTATTTTTAAAAAAGTGGAAAAGATAGGACTTATGCCCTTTTGCTTCCTAGAACGATGATATTATTATAGCGATCGATTTTTGAATTTTCAATTACATTGAGCGTAAAACAGATGAATATTTCAAGGTTCTCCCACATTCTTTTGTATTTTCAGAAAGATAAACCGATGTTCATATTCGATTTGTCCTTCAAGTGGTCATACGTGAGTCCCAATACCGATAAATCTCCCAAGTTTCGTGAAAATCACATAAAAGAAGAACACATTTTCATAGATAAGAGATAAAACACTTGCGTTATATGACGAATTCTTTTCTGGTATAAAAAACGGATGACTCTACCGTTGTAACATCAGTTTGAATTTTTTTTTTCCATCAAAATGTCGAAGTTCTTGTTATTACTGCTTCTATCATCTTCCAAGTTTGAATTTGGGGAATTCCAGAAAATTCCAAAGGCAGAACCTATTCTTGAATTGATAAGAAGGTCCTCTTTAGTTGATTACTCTACGAGTTCTTCTGAGATACAGAACATCTTCGATGCAATTAACGGTTCAGCGAATTATACAGGACCATTGAAACTCCAGTACAATCTCAACGATTTAGAGAATACATGGAGTATAGATGATTTGATCATGAGTGAATCAATAGATAAAACAGATACTGATCAGATCATACCATTCGTACACACTTCCCACGGAATCGCAGTAAAATCTGCGGTGAGAGATATTTGCGAAGGAAAGTATCAGCCACACAGCTCGCTTAGTCTTGCCGCAAACGACTTGGTAGAGCGTCATTACGAGATGGTTCTAAGGTCATTTACGGATATTTGGACGCATCTTGCGCCGTCTGACCACGAGAGCATGACCGATGGAAAGAGAAGCAAGAGCCTGTCTGAATTGTCCCAGCTATTGACCACGGTGAGTTGATGAGTAGGAGACATCTGGATGAGGAGTCTTTTGTTTTTGAAAGATATCTAGAAACTAAGCGAGATACAGTAGGGTTCCTGTAATTTCGACTCTTCAGGAGACTCGATTCTGAGAAGTCGAAATTAGCTGGGAGGTCAGCGATTGGTTGGTTGCGGGTTGCGTGGTGAGGGAACCATCTAACGTAGGCTGCATTCGTTTTGGGCTCTTACACGCTTTTAGCGCTTATATGTAGATATACATCACATGTAAAATGCTATAGAATGTGGCGCTCAAAGCGTCCAAGACGAATGCAGCCGTGGCAATATAGACGGAGGCCCAAGAGTGGGGGGAACGATTGATCCTCCTGTCGAAATTACATGACTCGAAATTATAGAAGCTCTACTGTAGAGAGTGATTTTTATGCAGACGTTCTCTTGTCGAGAACTTTGAGAGCTACAGAAATTTCGCTATCTCCTTTTGTTTCCGAGATGTCTGGGAAAAATGATGGAAAATTGAATCTATGATTTTATCATTTAGACGAATATATTGCATCGATGCGGTACCGGTACGAGTCCACAACAAGTTTTGATGAGACTTTATGCGGAGATCATGAAGACGGACATTATTATAACGGAAGCATTGATTTTTATCACTCTACTGAAGAACGTGAAGGAACAGAGACATAACGCTGATGGTAAAGAGAATTCAATTGTAAAGTAGTGAAACAGGTCGAGTCAATTTTTTTTGTTTATATTTTTTTTTTAGAATACTAGGCTGGAACGCGCGTCATGTGCGCGTATTGCTTTGCTTTGTGGCCTTTATGTGGAATAATTGCGATGAACTGCCCAAACTACGTGTATAAGTCCAATATTAGTCTCTGGGTTGGTGAATCTGATCGACAAATTCTGACTTTTCGCTCCGAGAACTTTCATGAAAAACGGAAAAAAAGTCATTATTTTCGTTTTTGTTCTGAAGAACGAAAAGGAACGGGAACGAAATGGCGAACATACTTCTGAATAACGTTATCAAGAAGAACGAAATTATAATAATTATAATAATAACATTATTCAGAAAAACGAAATTGAGAATGAAATTCAGAATAACGTAATTCAGAAGACCGGTAACGAAAATGAAAATACCCAAAGAACGCAATTTATTTTCGTTCTTCGGACAATTCTATTCTCCAATGCGGTCATATTGAATGAAATTTCCACATTGTGATTTTGTTTAGGCTCGAAAAACAAAATATAAGTGAATGGATTCAACATAGTATATCATCTGGCGATTCCCTATTTATGAAAGATAGGAATATTAATATTCATTCATTTGTAAAGGACTGTTGTAATTTGTGAAAATTAGGAAGGATGGCTATTTCAGAAATAATGTAACACTCGTGGTTATTGTATTCCTCTCAAAGTAATTGCTGCTTTATTGTACTCGGTATACAAAAACTTGTAGGCTCGTGCTATCAGCACAAAGGCCAGAGGGCCTATTCTCGACTGAGGAGGACTTCTATTCCACGGGAAATTCCGATCGTAAGCGGAAAGATTACACGGGAAAACAATTCATTCACGATTGGAATTTCTCGCACGGATTCATTTCGTAGGTGAGAAGTGAAACTAATTCCTAGTCAAAATTTATGACACATAACCTCCATACGAATGACGTTCTATGATACATCCAATATTCAATATTTAATTTAATAAGTGTATGGTGAATATTCATGGACAAAATGAATATTCTCCAGCGTGACCTTTATTATAATTTGTTACTCGATTTTGATGAATTACAACAACAAGATTACCAGCCTCGACTTTTTTTTTGCTCCAATCGATCCTTTTAATGATCTCACAAGAGATGAATTCATGAAAATTAAACGTTTGATAAAAGGAAGAGCAACACAATCTCCACCGATTTCGGGAACGAATGAAATTCCGTGTGAGAAATTCCAATCGTAAACGGATAGTTTTCCCGTATAATCTTTCCGCTTACGATTGGAATTCCCCGTGGAACAAAAAACCTCCTCAGTCGAGAATAGACCCCCAGAGCAAGAGTGAGAGCGTCCCAGCGTAACAAGTAATTCAGAGTTCTTACTACTACCTAGCGTAGTCCACAGATGGCGCCTCTGTATGGGCAAAGTAAACTATTTCTGACAATTTGCAATGTCACTCACTTCGGAACGTAATTCTCATGTAATAGTGTCCCGTAGACTTTTCCAGCCAAATTGAGAGATAAAAGAGAAAAACATAGGAGTGTTTTATGTAAAATATTAAATTTCTCATAAAGAGTTCAAAGCAATTGGTCCGTCAACAAAAAGGCTGTTAGACATGGTAATTTTTTTATGAATCCTCGGAAAATCATTTGTAGAAAAGTTGAAAAACAATGAGCGAGATTTTTCTATCGTTGAAAAAATCCGCTTTCTACAATGAGCTTCAAACGGAAATAAGTCGAAAACTATTGACACTTAGTTCAGACATACTGTAAACAATTTTCAAAGAAAAGTATAAGAAATAAAATGAATGCAAGCACATTTCTCTTCGACGAATAGTTACTGAAATTTGGATCTTTCAATGAACAATTTACGTTCCATTCCTATTTACGAGTTATTCTATTGAGAATTATCGCAAAGATAAATCGACTTGACCTTTTTTACAACTTTACCACTGAATTATCTCATGTTAAGGGAGAAAACTGATATATGCAGCGAACTCATTAAATGTTTTCTTTAGAGGAAGCTTGGGCGACACTTAGGAACCAATTTATCTCACGTTACAATACATACACCGATAGCTTCTCAACAGCATTTGATAAAGCATCACGAGAACATCGTTCCTGTGACCCAGACAAAAAAATCGGTTGGAAAAGAGGTAGGTTTTTTATTTTAGAAAATATAAAAATTTAGAATTTCGTATGAGAAAGATTTTTTGGAATCAGCGAAATTACTCGGGATAGAATATTTTTGATGATTGCATTGTGTGGTTTTTCAGGAATTTCGTTCTTTCTGTCCAATTTAGGTCGCTCCATCCCCACCACCGCTATTTTCAGTAACTTTGATAATTCATATCCAAGGCAGGAGACTTTAGTTATTATTTCGTCCGGTATAGTCGCTAGGCAACCGTTCGAATTCCAGTTGTGTTAAATGTTAAATTGTCAGAATGTTTGACACATTTAAGTAATTAAAATAAGAATTTCCCCTGAGATTCTCCTTCAATTCTCCCCAAGATCCCCTCTGATTCCCCTTGAGGTCCCCCTTCAGTTCCCTGGAAATGACCTCCAATTCCCCCTAAGATACCCCTCCAAAATCCCCCTAACATCACCCAAGATCCCACTCCAATGTCTCACTTTTTCAACATTCTGACAAATTTGATTTTACACACTTGGAATTGTGCGAACGGTCGCCTAGCGACAATACCGGTCGAAATAATAACTAAAGTCTCCGGCCCTATTCATATCTCACGAACTACACGAGTAGAAATTATGAAAAAATTCAGAAAAATGGGGGAAAAAATGTAGTCCTTGATACGGCATCATGAAATAAGAGATCAACCGTGCACAAGTTCACATCAAATTTCCTCATCTCCCCAATGCAACCATAAAAAATTCAATCCCCCACCATTTCACCAAAATCTCCATTTTATCCCACTTTTCTCTAAAAAATATGCATAACAAATACTCTTAGTGAAAAACGATTGAAATATGTTTTAGGGACTTCATTCTTTGAATTGGAGGGATTCATCCAAGCCACGGCGTTCCATCGTTCCGTATCTGAAAGTAGACGTGCCCAGTGGCCGACCTGCGATGATTGGGCTATTGTATTAATGGATAAGAGAGATTATGACGATAGTACATGTAAAGGACCAGATTCAGATGCATGTTGGATGGATCCGGTGGAAAGATGCGATGAATTCCTTTCCTCGTGCTCTCCTACTACTGTAGCAAGATGCATAAACGATCCGGTGAGAATTGTAGATTGATATTAAAAATCAGTTAATTCGTGAAAAGATGAAACAGAATGAGTTCCGATTCATTATTTTTTTGTGAATATCTCGAAAACTAAGCAAGATTGAACGATTTTCTACGATTCATTTTGAGATCTCTCCAAATCTTCTACCAAAAAGAATCAAAACAGAACTGCTTTATCTCACTTAGTTTCCGAAATATTCTTCAGAAACTCCTCTCTATTACTGATTTCATTGATTATTATTTCAAACGATTGATTGTGACGCAACAGGCGAATCCTCGACGTTACTCATGGACACGTAACAAGTCGTCGCCCGAATATAAGGATATCCATACTGATTGCAGCGGTGAAGGCAGACATCTGCATGAAGGCTTCGGAGACACTTGTATGTGTCGCTGTTACCAAAATGATAATACAATGAGCCTCGATCTATCCTTGAGTGACATCGAAGAGGACAGGTGAATATTACGGTCATTTGACCGCTTATGGGGCGTAATTTGACCGAAATTTAACCTGAAGCATTTAGATTAGAGATGGGTCTAGAAAATATGACGGTCATTTGACCGCTTAATTGACTGTTATCTGACTGGTCAATTGACCGAGATTTGATTGGTCAATTTACCATCATTTACTAAATGTGAATGACTGACCATTTTGTTCAAAAAATAATGACTGAAACGTGAGAAAATGGACCGTACATGGTCTTGACGAACCAAATCCATCTCAATAGACAAAAATTTTTTTTCATCTATTTAGATGGACTTTGATATTTATCACTCCTGGCTGACTATTTGAATTTTTGACAATCAATTTCCAACAAACTTTGTGGTCAGGCTAGAAATGGTCACAAAACGGTCAATTGACTACTAACCTGACCCATTTCCAAGTTGACCATCATTTTGCATCCTCAATTCAGATTCAACATCCCAGCGAATTTCTCCATTTCACAGAGTTATAACTGCTATGCGATTGGCACAGAAGGACAAGACCGTTTTTATACAAATAAAACAGGGAAAATTGCAGCCTGATGGTAGAATTGTAGATGAATCCACTTTATGGGAGCCATCTTCCCCAGCTACATTTAAACTCCTGCGGTTCTATGCTCCAGGTCAGCTTATCTATCTGGACGATCTACACGGTGCTGACGATGAGGTTCTTACAGGTAATGGAACAGAATATTTTTACTCATTTGTACACAACGAGTTACGTTCTTTTTATTAATGACATTCAGGGATAGGATTTACGGTGAATAGTAAATATGATCATGGGGGAGTAAAACTCCAAATACAAGTGACGAAATTTAACTACGCAGAGGGACATTTGACTAATGAATCACGTGTTATATCTGCTTCAGGCATGAACAGGTATGTCGTTGTCTGAAAATTCCTGAGAAGCATTCATTCAATCCTTCACTTGCTGATCTTTCTTTCAGGGTGGAAGAGATGCTCGAGACCAACAATCCTTTGGATAGTCAGCTGGAGAATCTTCCGACTACATCGATGAAAGGCAGTTCTAAAAGATTCATTAAATTTAAAATGTCAAATTTGATAAGTGACGCTGGACAAACGACTTTGCCATTGTTTGACGCGGTACCTGTTGAAGGACGACCTGCAAGCCCATTGGGTGGAGCTGGAATTTTCCTGAAAAAAATACCTGATTACGGGGGATTTGTGTCGCCGAGAGCCATTGGTATCAATCTCGCTAAGTACTTCAAGGAGAGTGTGAGACAATTGCCGTTTACCCCTACAATGGAACCTACAACGACAATGGACGGAATTAATAGCAGAAAATGATCATTAATGAATTTATGAATCTTAGCTATTTGAGGTCTTTGTATCTATCAGAATTAATCACAATAAACTGTATAATTGAAGTACTTTGATAATAGTCTCTGACGGTACGGTGATTGTACCATAGAACTACCGTAATGATACCGTAAATGTACCGTAATTTCACTGTACGTTTACCGTTATTCGGTTACTGTACATTTACAGTAATTTACCATAATTCAGATCCGCCAGGGGTTTGATTAACCCTAGAACCCTACACTATCTGTTTTGAAACAAATACCCTACACTGGGGTTACAAGCACCCCAGCACTTTGAATCAATGTGGTTGACTCACTATTCGTCGTAGAGAGCTTTTTTTTTAATTTGAACGTTCAAGTCCTGGAAAATCGAATGAAACATTCAGAAAAAGTTCAATTTTATTTTTTCACTGTGAAAAATGCCCTCCAATCTACTGTATCCTTACAAGCCTCTTGTCAGTTTAAGTCATAAAATTTTCGTAAATTCACAAATGATATGTATTGTATTTTGTCATGCGCTTTGCTAGTTTGAGTGACGAAATATTTGTGAATTCACTAACTTTATGGGCAGTACTTTTTCAAGCGTGCCGTTTTTATGATACATTATCATACAGATACACTTACATTACACTTTATTTTTTCCTTGAATCCTACTTCATTGAAAATGTTTGTGAAAATTAGCAGAATTACTCTAACAGTGTTGAAGAATTTTTGAGTAAAAACGTTCAAGTCATTCTACGATGAACCAATAACCATCGTTGGAGCATTCTGAACTGCATCTACTGGGATCCAGCATCAGGCCAACTGTACAGCAAAAGAGTCATCTACATCACCAACAACATTTACCAGAATTCCAACAGCTCAACTTCAGCCATAAACCGTGTTTGATTTCTTTCAATTCTAGCTGTAATTGTACTTTTATGCTGAAGTGATCAAATTTTCTCTCATCATATTGTCTCAAACTAGACGTTTGATTTATCATCCAATAAATTATTCGGTGTTGGTTGAAAATATACAAATTATAACATTTATTTCTGAATAAACTTATTTTGTCCGAAAACCTCTGTCTTTCAGACATCGGTATACTTCAGTGTTTTACCGCGGTAAACCAATCCCTCATTTTTATTCGGGTTGTAGCCGCAACTGTACGCATAAACTAAACAGAGAATTAATTAAAAATTTGGTAGACATGTATACAGCACTATAGAGCAAAATTAGCTTTTTTCATAAAATGCAAAAAAATATGATTTTGAATGTAAACCCTAATTCGACTTCACTATCTTAACATAAAATAATTCTCCTTACCATGATCTTCCGATTTCTGCAGTGCAGTTAAAAACATCGAAGTGTGCATTTCTCTAATCTCTGTCATTGTAATATACACATAAAATTGCATCATAAATTATGATATGAATACATATTTCAACCTTCACCTTCACTAGTTTGTCTCATTTGAGAGATAAACTATCATGTTAATGCTGAATTGACCCCTTGAAAATGTCAGGAATGTGTTCCGATAGAATCATTTTTAGAGATATTTTATGGCTACGAAAAATGTATTTCACTAGAAATAAAGTGAAACGCATGCGCAGTTTATCAGAATTTTTAATATAAAAGCACATATATCTTACCAATGTCGCATTACACTCACTATTTTATCAAATTTGTTACAATGTTGAAAGTTCTAACATTACTGTTTCTATTCTCTTCAACGTTTCAATCTGGAAATTCTCAGTACCTCGAAATAGTAAAAGATGTATGCAAACTGGTAAACGCCTTCAAAGTTAGTATAGCAACAAAGGGTAATATGGTGGAAGTTTTTGCTGTACTAACTGATGACAATTCCAAGGATTCCCGAGCGATTTCAACAAATATGAATATAATTCAGAATAAACTGAACTATATGAACAATTTTATCACAAATAAATTGCAAGAGGTTCACAGTGAAATTCGTCGTTTACCATTGAAACAGCAAATTCAACATTTAGAGGATAAACTCTCGCTTCACATACAGACGGTGGAAGTTGCGTACTCGGAAATTCAGGAAGTGCTCCAGGGGAGAGATTCCGCGCGTTATAAGGTACTGCGTTATAACGTAGAAACGTTAGCTTTGTGTTATATTTTATTCAATTACAATTAACCAATTAACTCTTAAACGATTTTAACAGCACTACAATCACTCGCGAACGAAATACTAACGTATTAGTAAGTGCAATTATAAATAATTCAAAATTAAGAAAAAAAAAAAGGCTAATTGGATACTGCTTATAACGCGCGGAATCTCTCCCCTGGATGTAGAAATTCAATAGTTGATTTTTTTTGTTGCCAATAGTTTTTCGAGAATATCTCGGAAAAAAGCGAGATAGAGCGATTCTGATTCAATTCTTTTTTTGTGAAAAATTTCAAGGGCTACAAAAAAGGAGTAATAAGAAATCGCTTCATATCGCTTACTTTTTCAAGATATTGTCAAAACACGAAATTATTTTGTTCTTTCAAATTATTCATAATTTTCTCTATTTCGAATTATCATGGAAATTGAGCGAAATAGAGTGATTTTGCCCTGATATCTTTTTAGCTCTTTCTCAGAGAAGAAAAATAGAAAATTCATCAAATATCTCGGAAATTCTCAAAAAGTTTCGAAATTTCGACATTTTCAGTTTTATCTCAAGTTATCCGAGATAAAACTGATTTTTTCTCTTCTTTCATTGAGGATGAAGGTGAAATAGCTCTATCTCGTCTAGTGCCCGAGACATTCGGGCAAAATGATTGAAGAAAAATTGAACTTTTGATTTTTGAAATCCAGGACAATACGCTCCATCGATGCGGTACTGGTACTAGTCCCCAACAACTTCTTCTAGGACTTTATGTGGACATCACGAAAACTGAGACTAAAGCAATGGCAGTATTGACTTTTTTTACTAGTCTGCAAAGGAAGGAGGAACATGGTAAGAACTCAATTTTTATTCTTCCATCAACTTTCCTCAAATACAGTAGAGCTCCCCTTGTATCAGCTCGTTGGGACCAGGCCACTTTCTTGTTTCAACTTTTCCTCAATCTCTCACCTGGGAGGCTTGACGCAGGCGCAGTTTGCAAAATGCGGTTATGAACACTAGTCGTGTTCGTTGGGTCTCAAACTAAGTGACTGACTTGAAGTAAGTGTGACTAGTGCAGGCGCACAAAATTGTCGCAGGAGTGCTATTCCCGAAGCAATTTAAGAAAATTAAAATTTTGCTCCCACTAGGTGACAGGGGATAGATTCCGCGCGTTATAAGGTACTGAATTATAACGTAAAAGCGTTATAATTTTGCTCCCGACAGGGGGCATTTCATTCGCATAGGGGACAAATTGATTGTGGTTTGGAACACTCTTTCATTTTGGAGCGTTGAAATTTTCAGCAATATGGCTGATGATCGTGAGTTGCATTACTCCAAAATGCGTAAATTCATTTTGGAGTAATGCATATTTCATTTAATTGTGATTTACCTGTCAAGTCTCTGTGAACAAACTTACGAAAATACTTTCGAAAATTTTCTCGCTTTGAATTTGAATCGGTTCTGTGTTCTTGAACTCCACTGAATGAGTCAATTAGCTTCTACGATGCCCTCTCCCGGGAGCAAAATTATAACGCTTTTACGTTATAACGCAGTACCTTATAACGCGCGGAATCTATCCCCTGGATAGACTGATGGCTGGGGGTGCATTCGATCAGGTAACTGTGGCAGCACAGTAATAGTTTATTTTGGTTTTGAAACTAGAAATTGGTACCAGTGGCGGTTGCTGCCAAATCGTTCGACCAAGCTAGGGACAGTAAAATAACGTGAATAAATGTTGGAATAGCCTCTCGAATTATCATAATTATTATGTAAAAGATCACAATAAATTATGTTTTTATCTATTCCACTCGAGAGGCTATTCCAACATTTATTTACGTTATTTTACTGTCCCTAGCTTGGTCGAACGGTTTGGCAGCAACCGCCACTGGTACCAATTTCTAGTTTCAAAACCAAAATAAACTATTACTGTGCTGCCACAGTTACCTGATCGAATGCACCCTGGAGGCCAGCTGTACAAAAACCCCAGCACGATGAAGGAAAAAGAAGCTGGCCGTCAGCCATCAGTCTATACAGCCAATTGATGATTGATAACCTTTGTTATTCAGAGGCAGAAGTGATGCGTTCTCAAACCGGCTCAATTTTTTTTCGGAAACTCACTGCTGTCACCTAGCGGGAGCAAAATTTTAACTTTCTTAAATTGCTTCGGGAATAGCACCCCAGAGTTCTTCGAACCTCCAAAACAATTTCTGCACCTGCGCACTAGACTTCCGAACTGAGAGTGGGGATGAAGAAAATGATTCGAAATTGACTCAAGGGAAACAAAAAAGTTGACACACAGGGTCAGTTGACACAAAGGGAGCTTACATAAAGAGAGCTCTACTGTATCTCAGAAACGACCGGATGTTCTCAATGGAGACGGAGCCATAAAGAAGAAGAAGAAGTATCTCAGAAACTGATAGAGATACGCCCTTTCTGCCCTAACCCTTTTTTTTATGGCTCTTGAAATTCTCTACAAAAACAGTTTCGGGCAAAAAAGGCGTATCTCCATTAGTTTCGGAAATATTTCATTAAGGAAATTGACTTATGCTGTTTAACCATTTCCAATGAATTTATTGAATATTTCTCTTTTCACAAGCTTGGGAAATACTTTTGAGACGTTACATCCGTCGTTATAATGCCTACGCTGAGAGCTTTACGAGGGCCTTCAATAATACATCACGGGACCATCGCTCCTGTGATCCAAATAGTCAAGTTTCTTTGGGCAGAGGTAAATTCTTAATTGAAAAAAAACTAAGAAGAAAAACTTTTGGCACAATGGAAATTGCTGGGAATTGGTGAAATCGAAATATATATATTTTTTCAAATATAATTTCATTGAGAAGTTGAAAAAATTTTGACGAAAAAAATGAATTTTCATGAAAATAATTGAAATAAATTACTTTAACGAGGGAAAATACATCCAAGCAAAAATGATGATTGTATTCGTTTATCGTAGTGCCTCAACTGCGTATTCGTTAATATTCAACGAATACGCTATTTTGTGAACCGGCTCAAGTATCCCTAACGGATTCGTCGACCTAAAAAATACTCAAATTATCCTCCGGATTTGAGTATATTTTCAGTGATTTTCCTGTATAATGCTGGACATATACCCAAATTATGCCCAAAAAATACCGTTATTTTGGGTATATTTGTGAATTTTCCCTACCCAATTTATACCGTCTTTTTTTCAAATCAAATTTTAGTTTAATTGGTACTTCTATACTACATAGAACGTCAAACGATTATAAAGTAACATTTATAGAGGGGAATAACAAAAAAAAAATCGAGCAATCTGAGGGAATCGAACCCAAGGCCTTCGAATTACTAGTCTGCTACACTTTTTTTTTTTTTTTTTTGATAACAACAGTTTTTATTGGCACTATAAAAAGATATTATTTACATATGTACAGTAGAAAACAGTGTAGAAAAAACTATAATCATTATTATTATAACTTATAACTAATGAAGTTAATGGATACAAATATCTCTCAAACTTCTACATTTTAACAATATGAAGTATTGATGTAAGGAAGGAGAAGTAATTCTTCTTTCCAACATCATTCATAAAAAAAAAATTATACATAACTATTTATGTGGTATATGATTTGTTTATGTAATAACAGATAACATATATATTCAGCGAATAAAAAAAAATAGAGAAAAAATCTACGCTTTCATTGAGTCTGCTACTCTGCAGCTGAGCTACCGGGTCTTTAGATGTTCTCGAATGAAATTTCAATCGTCACAATTTTATCGCCAGTTAAACGCTCAGATATTCGAAAAATGGACCATGGAGTATTTCATCGCTTTTGGAACAAAGGGGTGTAAGTCCTATGTATAAGTATAGCACTTGCGCCTCTTTGTTTCTATGGCGATGATATTCATACAGATTAATTGAGCGGAACAATTCCTTTTTTTTTTTAATCACACATTGTTTTCAATCAAAGAATTTCACAATTCTCTGTTTGAAAATTAACGATATTTTGATTTTAGTAGTGAAAAAAGGAAAACAATGGTGTTTTCGTCGGGACAATTTGGGTATAAAAATTTCACGAATATACTGAAAATATTAGTATTATTTGAGTGTGATTTGGGTATAATCTGAAAATTATACCAGAATCCTACCCAATGTCTACAATACCGAAATTATACCCGAAAAATACTCAAAGAATCGATATAAATGAATTCGCTAGGGAAGTAAGGGCATCTAATATTCGTTCAATGCAACTAAATCTGTGAGTTAAGTATTAAAAAATCCTTCTCTCAGTGTAGTGGGGGAGCCTATTTCTCGGAAATCTTCCCCTACAGTCCCGTGAGTGGCACTAAATTAAAAGTGTACTATATTGAGATTCAGTATTTGTTGCAACTTGAAAGTAGGTATACGAGAGAAATGATAATTGAGTTGTTGTTTATTGATATTTATTAAATTAAGCTTGTAGTGAGAAAAGTAACAAGGAAAAAAAAAGGCGCCTGCAATAAAACATAAATCAACATATGAATGATCTGGCCGCATGACAAACTATTCGCACTTGCTTCATGTTACATACCTTTAATCCTGTCAATACAATCTAAATTTTCTTATAAACTTTTCATTCTTTCCTTTCGCATTTATACTGACTAACGATTGCTTTCATAAAACTTAATCTCGATGGATTACCATTTTTCTTACCACGGACAAACATTCACATTTCCGACATGTTCTTTTCAGTCTCCCCTTCTCCTTCCTTTCCCCCACTACGTATAAATAAAGTCACGTTTCCATGAGGATTTCGCGCCAGTAGAGTAATTAATTTCAACAGTATTTAAGGACAATCTAAATATTTTCCAGATCGTACATACGCACAATTCAATGAATACGACCAGATCACTACTTTCCACCGTGCAATCAGTATTGCAAGTCGTGGAATTTGGCCGAGCTGCAGTAGCTGGTTTCCCGAGTTATACAAGAATCTGAATAAAACTCCAGATCATTGCAAAACCTGGCCATTCGCAGAGGCATGTTCGTTGGATGGGAGTGAGAAATGCCGAGGTGAACTTACCGACTGCTTCACAGCTAGCGTCACAAGATGTTTAACCGGTGGAGTGAGTATGAAAATTTTGAATTCAATAGTGAAGAGGTAAAATTGGAATAAAAACTATAAATTTATCTTTGTGATGATTCTTGATAGAATCTCGAAAACTAATAAAGATACACTCTTTTTGACTCAATCCTTATTTGTAGAATAATTCCAAGAGTTACAAAAAAGGATGAAAACAAAATCACCCTATCTCACTTAGTTTCCAAAATATTTCAAAAAAATTATGACTGAAATAAGAGTATGAATTAATTCTGGTCTCACAAATATCTCGAAAGCTAAATGAGATATGATGATTTTATCCCAATTCTTGTTTTGTAGTTCGAAAATTCTGTACAAGAAAGTGTTCAAGCAAAATTACTCTATCCTCTTATTTCACGAGATCTTTACAAAAAAAAAAAACGAAATTAACTCATTTTTTGAATTCTTGTCATGATTTTCTTGGTTTTTGAAAATATCTTGAACATAATGACGTTACGTCTTTTTTAGCTCATAATCCTCATTCATAAAGAATTTCAAGAGCTACAAACATGGATGGAAGTAAAAAAAGATGTATCTCCATTAGTGTCCGAAATATTTGTGAAAACAAATCAAAAAATAAAGCTATAGGTTTTCAACTTTTCGCTACTTAATTTATAGCGAAACTCAAATCTGTTGAATGTAAATGCTGTAATTCATGTATTATAATCCAATAGCAATTTGATCGACGTTATTTATGGCTGCGAGATATAACAAACTCAAGATATTACGGAGATCCTGGACGCTCGTGCTCCGGTGATTATGTGACGTTGCAGGAGGACAGAGGAGACTCTTGTGTTTGCCGATGTATGCAACCAAATCTCCATGCTATAAGCCTCGTGCTGGCCTTGAGTGATACTGCTAAGAACCGGTAAATATTAGGGCGGTAAAGAAAGAAAAAATACTATTAGTACATATTTTATGTACTGGTACTGTGTGGATCACTCATACTTTAAGCTTCCAGTTTACGCTGTACTCACGACAAACCCGCTTGAAGGGGGTACGTGGATTTTTTCATCATGTATACTGGGTATCTGTTAGTCTCGAACTCAGGACCGCCAGATGACCAGTCAGCGACGTCCAATACGCGAACAGTTGAAACAAGGGAAGTTGAAATAATCAACTTTCCTTGTTTCAACTGTTCACGTATTTAGGGCCAGGTGTATAAAATTGATCGCCAATAAGCAATAGTCACTTAACTGTGCTACCATATTTAAGTGACATGTGCACTTAATTTTAAGCAATCAACTCCAGTCAGTTAACTTATAGCTGTTAGGAAGAATTCAAGAAGGTGTTATCAAGAACAGTCGAAAACAGCTCAAAATGGCTACGTACTAATGACCACAGTACCATAACTAGATTAATTTTTTCGTTTTCATTGATTTGGAGCTAAATGAAACAAATTTTTCATTTAGTTATTGGTTATGATTGCAGCTGTTACTGTCTAAAGTTGGCCATACATGTAGCTGCAACAGTTCCGTGAGCTAATCGACGATTAGTGCTAATCAAGCTTAATTCACCTGGGCCTTAAACGTTTTCGCTCCTTTTGTTTCAACTTCTCCTCACTTCCTTTATCCCTACTCCTAACTAAGAGGTCTAATGCACAGTGTATTGCACATGAATACATCAGGGTTGTGTTCTTCACAGTTTGAATTGATCCAAACGGTGTTAAAGCAATCCGCTTGCAGATCAACTCGACAAGAAAATTTTCAACATTTACAATCAATGGTCAATAACAGAACAGGTAGTGGTGAAAATTGATCACACTCTGATGACGAAATGTAGCTATTATTGATTTTGATCATGAGATCAAGTGGCTTATGAACGCCACTTTGCCTCTGGGCTGATGATACATAATCAGGAAAATAAAAAATTTCAAATATTTTAAAATACTTCAAATTACTCGAATAATATTATTATTCAGTCCAAATACTATTCACATGCCTCATTGTTTTCACATTCCATAGAGTGATAACTGGTATACGATTGGCAAGAGTACGAATGCCTTGGGAGGTTCGACACGTTACGTACATACAAATAAAACAAGGAACATTACAATCTGATGGTAGAATTATAGATGAATCTGATACTTGGGAGCCATCTGAGCCTTCTCAAAATCTGTCAAGCCAATTCATATTCACTACTAAAGGTCATGGTATACATCTGGATAACCTTGTAGGAATGGATGACGAAGTTCTCACAGGTAAAAATCAGAGAATATAAAGTTTTTCAACAAATTTCATTCTGTCATTAGTTTTTTTTTAATTTCAAATATCTCGGAGCCTGAGCAAGATCGTCCGATTTTGTCTCCCTACTTTTTTTTGTAGAAAATTTCAAGAGCTACGAAGAGAATTTCGAGAAAAATCGCTCTGTCTCGATTAGTTATCATTCAACTTGCTTGAAAATTTCATAGTCGTAAAAATCAAATTATTATACTTTTTTTCAATAGAATATCTTGAAACCTAAGTGTCCAACGCCTCCTCATCTTCATCCTTATTTGAATAAAATTTCAAGAGCTACAGAAACAAGACGAGTAAGATTACCCTATCTCGCTTAGTTTCCGGGATATTCTCAAAACCCTTTGTCTTCAACTTCTCACACGGAAAATCCTTTCCAAAATATCTTGTAAAGTGAGCGAGATAGGAAATTTTTTTTTTCAACACTTATTTAACGTTACCATCTTTACACTGAGATTATGCCAATCAGCGACGGAGGGTCATGGTGTGTCTGTGAACAAAGCACTTGTAAAAAATTTTACAATGATGCTTGTATCATTTGGCAGAGCCTAGGATTTGAATTCAGAGCTTTGAGTTGGCAATCCGACACTCAACTGAACGATCCAACTGAACGAACACGTTCGCTTCGTTGGAAATTTTTGTGGTGAATTTTTTTTTTACACTGAAAAACTGATTCGTTTGGCTAGAACGAGCCTCGTCAACTATTAACTAATATTAGTTGGCAAGGTAACCAAATTAATATTGGTTAATATTTAATGAATGGCTCTTTTAGAGGGTTTCTGTTGAGGCAAATGAACCATTAGTTAAGAATTAACAAATGATTTGTTGTCTCAAAAGAAAGGTGAGTTAACTGAAATTTCGATTTACTTATAATTAACAGAGCTATCGATTAAGAAAAATTAACATTATTGAGAATTATGTTATTTATATTAATATATTTATAAGTTTATATTATTCATATTTTGGCATCTCAAACGCATATTCGTTAATATTTAACTAATGCGCTGCTGGGTGGACCGGCTCATGTATTTGAGAACATAATATTCGCTGAATATAATGAAATCCGATTTTGGTACAAACAGGTGAAGTCTTCCAGTTCAACTCAATCCGTGAATTAACTTAACGAATCGTTTTCTCAGTGTAGTTCCTAAAATTTTCTACAAATTGTAGATTGAAGCAAAAAGGGTTAATCATCTCTACTATTCGAGATGCATTGTATGCCACAGAATCATGTTATTTTAACAACGGATTTCATTTTTTTATTTTCAATTAAATTTAGGGATAGGATTCAGGCGATCAGGAGAAGCTCCGCAACTAAGAATAAAACTTCAAATTCAAGTGACAAAATTCAGTTACGACAGTGGACGGCTGGGAGGTGATCATTGGTCACGAATCATATTTGCTTCGGATCGATGGAGGTTCATAATTAATTATTTAAAAAGTGCTATTTTTTCTTTTCCTTGAGCTTGTACTCAAGGAGGAACTTCAGCAACTCAGAAAAAACAAGGGAATGTGACAGACTGCTTAAACTCTCTGAATACATTCATTGAGGAATTAACAGAGGAGCTATTCTCGCGTCTTAAAATATTTATGATTTTGCTCCCGTCAGAGGGCGATATGAGTAATTTTCAGTCATTTTGCTGGATTTTGATAACACTTGCTCATTTCTCCACTACATGAAGAATAGAATATTGATAGCGGGAAACATGATCTACACTTGAAATTATCATTTTAATTCGATTTATTGATAATAAAATGATTTTTTCATTTCGGAGCAATACTAAGGATCGTATCTTAACTATCTTGATTGTTCAGTGAAACACATAGCGTTCGTAAGTTTCATCAGTCCGTTTCAAATCTAGCCGAGATGCCCTCTGACGGGAGCGAAATTGTAAATATATTAAGACACGAGAATAGCTCTCCAGTAGACACTAATTCTTTAGAAATGAGTTACCGTTATTATAAGAAAAAAAATAATTATTGAAATAAACTTTTTTACATGAGGTTATATGGGTAATGGGTGATTGTAGCACAATTACGTTATTACCGACTGGTCGGATATGTAGTATTTTCACGAAATTGACCAACCGCCTATATAACCCTATATAAAAAAGTTCAACTTTTTATATTTATTTTCTCCCTTATTCTACGGTCACTTAATTCCAAAGAATCAGTACATATTTTTGATCACCCAGTGAACTTATTTATAAATTTTCAGGACTCTATCACATTTCCTTTGTTTTGATTCAATTGCTGCAGTTGCCTTAATCTTTCTTTTCAGTACGCGATACATTCCTGGTGCAGGCAACCCCCTTATGCATATGCAAGAGAATGTACCGAGTTCGTCAGCGAGCGATGAAACTAGCAAATATGTGGTTATTGAGGCATCTAGTTTAGCTGATGATGCCGGACAAACAGAATTACCTCTACTTGATTTGGTGCCTGTGGAGGGACGACCCGCAAGTCCATTAGGTGGAGTTGGAATTTTCCACAAAAGTGCACCTAATTATGGTGGATTTTTTTCATTCAGAGCTATTGGTATAAATATTGCTAAGTACTTCACGGACAGTGTAAAGGTGATACCGACTACGTTGTTTACTTCTGATAACAAAACAATGCAGGAAATGATCTCTGATGTCATATTCGAAGTGTCTCGCAGGAAGAAAGAGAAATGAGAATCAATGAATTCATTATTTTTTATCAGACTTCATATTCATGGCATTTGATGTTTTACATAATGTAAACATCAGAGACTTATTCCTATAAGTTTTTCTTGACAATTTGAATGATTTCACCGAAAATTCCTGACACAAAACTTTCTTTTATTTTGAAATTTATTGGAAACATAGAAGTTAATTTACGTACTTTCAGCTATTTTCGTAATTTTTTTTCATGAATTTGTGATGATATTTGTGAAAATCAAGTTATCAATGCGACTAGTGCGAGCAACTATAGTTGCTCGCACTTGTAAAAGAAATGAGACTAAATTAATGAATTTTGTCTTTTGTTTTTCTTTGAGTTTTTTCAGTGATGAGTAATTGAATAAAAATATTAAAAATAAAAATTTTCATATTCATTTTGGTGTATTCTGGATAGTGCATACTTTCCTTTATTTTTCCTGTGATATCTGCTGATTTTATTCAAAAACAAGTGGGAACTTGCTATCATCATATATGCAGATAGAACTATAATGATAACTATAGTTATCATTATAGTTCTATCTGCTAATTCATTAGCAAGAAATCGAAAGGTAGAAATAGCGATTTAAAGGATAACGTCGGAGGAATACCGACTAACATAGCGACAAACGCTTGCTTGTTTTATATAACATTTATAATCTACAGTAACTGAAAAAAAAAAAAAAAAAATTTGCTTCGAAGGTAGAATCCCAGAGTAGAAAAGAGTCCAATTGAACATCTCGAATGATGTGTTTTTCATTGATTGGGGACTATGATAGCAATTGGGATTAATCACGAAAAAAAATAAAAAAAATTTCCAAACTAATTTTTTTGATTTTATGCAATTAATAACAAATTTCATTGGATTTTTCAATATCAATTTGAGTCACTTCTTCTAGTACTTCATGCCTAGAGATGGGCGCCCGTCACATGACGCGTCACAAGACGGTCATGTGACGTCACGTGACGAAGTAGTTGTGACCGTGACAGAATTCGGTCACGAAATTTCACTGAATGACGGTCATAAAAGGAAAATAAATTATGACCGACGTTCAAATCAAATGTATCAAATTCCCACAGATTTATGAAATTAACTGAATAAATGACCGTCATAAATTGAAAAAATTTAATGACGGTCATTTTACATCTATATAGATGTTTTAGCATCAATTATTCTTCATTCCTTTGCAAGTGTAAATGAATTTGATTATGAAAGACTCAATTGAAATCCGTTTGAATTGAAAAACAAAAAATTCATATTGCAATCAAATGTATTGAATATTTACTGATTTTTCAAATTGACTGAAAAAAATGACCGTCACAAATGAAAGAAGTTTAATGACGGTCATTTTACATATATATGGATGTATTTTACTATCTCACTCATTTTCCAGTCTTGGACAAGCATAAATTTAATTGTGACTGTCATTTTCCATTTGAAATTTTGTGACGTCATGTGACCGTCACAAGACGGTCATTTTTTGGTCATATGACGTCGGTCCAAAAATGACCGTTATTGTCCATCTCTAGCCACCAGCATCTGAGTGAGACAGACGTGCGGTTATTTATTATAAAAAATAATTGAAAAAAAACGGCACGGTAAACGCTTTTTTTTTGTTGATCAATTATTAAAGCTTAAAATTTATCCTTTCCTCTGAGAAGTTTTTTTTTATAGGTGAACTGTGCCATTTTCAAGCAAATAGCCGACTTCCGGTTATATTCGGGCCTTTTGCTATTCCATCCATGTTATTTTGAGCAACTTTGATAATTAATATCTAATAAACTATACAGCTAGGGTGACTCAAATTGCACAGGAAAATGTAAAAAAATATGATCTCTGAGAATAAGCGAAAAAAAAAAAAAAACGGGGGTCAACTGTGACCGAGATCTCTGGGAAACTACCTTAAGGAAGTTCATCCGGTATGGGATTTAATAGGACGAAAAATTATCACGACTAGTGTAGTGGTTATACGACTAACGTAGTCGTAACCTGTACAGCTGCTATGTACTAGAAATTCTTGTTCGTCGATCATAATTGTTTTTTTGTAAAAAATCGAATTTATAGAAATAATTTTTTTGAAGATCAAATAGAGAAAGGTCAATTCAGCACATTTTCAACTAGTTTTGTATGATTTAATGTGCAAGCATAGCATACATTGCGTTATTCGGAAAGCATTCTTATTGAATTCAAAAAGCGCGCGGTTCTGACGTCATTGTCATGCGAATAAGACAGAGGTTAACTTCCCAAAAATCAGCATTTTTCGAGACAAATTAATTTATTCTTAAATCACCGAGTATCTAATGCATTTGAGGAAGCTCTCAAACTGTTCTTTACATATTTATTTATCCATTATGGAAGTTTCTCCCCAAAAAACCTGTTAATTGCCACAAATTTCATGTTTATAGACGAAAACCCATAAGGGACCGTGTTAATTCAAAAATCTTTATTTATTAATTTCTCCCGAATAAGATATCCGAAGAGTTTGAAATTTTAACAGGTGACTTTTTAGATTTTCAGAAGTATATTCAAATTTTTTCATAATTATTGGTCTGTTAATTCAGTTACCGGATGAACTCCCTTAAATAGACATTTTCCCTATTGAACAAGGTTTAATTCTATTAGTACTGGAAAAAACAATATGGCTAAAGTCTTCGCTTAAATTGTTAATACGCCTGAAAAAAAAAAACAACACAAATTGATATAAAAAATGATTTTCTAGGAAAATTATCTTAAATTACTACCTTAAGAATATTCAAATTACCGCCAAAATTCCCGCCATCAAGGATTTCTCCCTTTCGGAAATCAGCCATTTTTAAATTAACAACGCCAACCGGAAGCTGTGAGCAGCTGTCCAGTAACAAAAAAAAAATAATAAACACAGAAACGTCAGATTGACGTCTACGTAATGTCACAATAAACACGAGCAAATAAATAATCGAAAGAATTGATTCAAAAGAAAAAAAAAGAAGAAAAATGTGTTTATCAGAATTAAAATTAAAGTCTAATTAAATATGCTGAGTCACTTCCGGCATTTCTCGAGGTGCCGAAGGTCTGGTAAGAGACTAACCTCAACAAATTTAATTAATCAATTAATTTATTTATTATTATTATTATTTTTAATAATTTTTTTTTTTTATTGAACATCAATTTTTAATCAGATTTCATTTTTTTATCAGGACAAAGAGGACAAAACTGATAATTATTATTGAAAAAACGAGTGAATATTGAGGACTTTTTATCATTTATTGAGCATTAATGATCGAAATAAAAAGTGGCAGAGTACTTTGTTGATGTGATTTGACAATTTTTCATAAAATATTTGAAAATAAAAGATTTAGACGATTTAATTTATCTTCAATGTCACAAGAAAATGGATTTGTTCAGCCAACTGAGGATTTTGAGCCCCCAGAATGGGGTACACTACGTGAATTAGCACGTGCTAATAAAGAATATTTTTCATCTCATCATGATGAAAGTGGCTTGAGAATAGCTGCTGCACTTGTTGCTGTACTTGATTTACTAGATGAATTACGTCCAATTTATAATGAAATTGTTGTTATTGCACCACACTATGATTTTGATGAGGCAGTACCTGGTAATGGATATAGAAGCTTTATTCTACTTGTTGATAAGTGTATTTTACATACTGGAGATATTTGCCGGCAAATTTACAGCTTCAGGGACTCTGTTCTCTTCAGAAAAACTAATTACATGAGGTATTTTTATGTTTTTTTCTATTTTTTTTTGTGTTTTTAAGAGTAACTTTGGCGCGAGTGAGTTTAGGAGAAAGGGTCAAGATACTTTTTTTGTAGAGAATTTTAAGAGCTACAAAAAAGGTCTCTTGAACTTTTTTCCTAAACCTACTTGCACCAAAGTTATTAACAAAAGAAGCTGCAAGGTATTTTTTAGAGTTTTTTTCACAAAAAAAAATACCTTGCAGCTTCTTTTATAGTGCACCCGTAAAGAATGAGGTTTATCAAGATAAGTCAGGAGACCATTTTTGTAGAGAATTTCAAGGGCTACAAAAAAGGTATCTTGACTTTTTTTGATAAACCTCATACTTTACGAATGCCTTCTAAAATAAAGTACTGATGATGTGATTTGCCTTAATTTCCAGGGAAATCGAGTCCTGCTCTCAATTAATGGCCTCTCTATGCACGTTTCTCCATCATCTGAAGACCCTGTACAGCTGGAGTGAGTCTGAAATTGACAACAGACCGTCCCTCTATCCCTCAGACGAGCACAGTCCCCAGGAGCTTCTCAATAAAGCAGATAACATCGATCAATACTGCTTTTACGGTAGATGTTTAGCCTTTCAGTTCTCCGACAGCATAAGATACATCTTAAAAACCATACTAACATCAATGGCATCCTTCAGCGAGGTCTACTACACAAATCGCTCCTTTTTCGGCCGCTGCGCAAATTCCCTGAAATACGTTATGGACCCTGAGGCCCGAGCCCGAAGAATCGTCAACATCAGTCAACGCGCAGACATCTATTTCTGCAAGTCCTTTTGGTATATACACGAGAGCAATCTCCTCCAGCTCATTCCTCTCATGACAACCTCCATCCTCAGCATCAATCAGGTCATCTCAATCCCTCCGGAAGAACTCTCCATCCCCTCCAGTGACAACAGCATCCAGGTCAACATCCCTATTCCCTGCAGTCATGTCGGAAAAAAACCGATTCACGTGAAACTCTACAGTTCAAAGCGGCGAATAGGAATGGTTGGATCTGCAAGCTCTTCCGGTGATCTTCATGGACCCGCAGATGTCCTCCTCTTTCACTGTCACGGTGGCGGCTTCGTCGCGGACAGCCCAAAGTCGCACGAGGTTTACTTAAAAAATTGGGCAGTTTCTCTAGATGTTCCTTTGATTAGTGTCGACTACAGCCTCTCTCCAGAGGCACCGTATCCTCGTGCTCTTGAAGAGATACTCTATACCTACGCCTGGGCGCTCAAACACGCGACATCTTTACTTGGAACTAATGCTACAAAGGTGATTCTTTTAGGTGATTCTGCAGGGGCTAATCTGAATTTAGGACTCGCAGCCAAGTGCATCGAGATGAACATACGCAGACCCGATGGTATCTTTATGGCTTATTGTCCGGTTCTAGTGGACTTTATACCGTCACCTTCGAAGATGCTGGGATTAACGGATCCGGTTCTGCCGTTTGGATTCATGATGAGGTGTCTTCAGGTAGGTTTTTTGGTGAAGTGGGACCGATAATCCAAAAAAGTGACGGTCATTTGACCGTCAATGACCAATTCGCAATGACTGACCATTTTGGTCAAGAAATAATGACCAAATCGTGGGTCAGAAAATTGACCAAACATCGTTTTGACGGTCAAATTCCATCTAAATAGAACTAATGAATTTTTTTATTTTTGTGAATCTCATGAATATTTTCGTAAATCAATTTTTGTATTTCTCGTGTCAGAATTCCGAGACGATTGACTCGTGCACTGAGCCAAAGACTTCTGTGGCTTCTTCTGTAACTAGAGTCAAAAACATTCAGGATACAAGTAATATGATTGAACGTTATGGAGATATATATCTATCTGTAATACAGAAGTGAACTGAATCTATTAGGATAAGTGCAGAATTTATGCAGAGTTTACAATTTGTTGAGAAAATAAGAGAATATTCCTGTGATATAATTATATTTCAATTTAATAAGCCATTTCCTCTTTAAAAATATCATTCCACTAAAAATGACAAAAAAAATGACCCAAGAACAAATTGACGGTCATTTTCCATCTAAATAGCTGGATTTCATTATCGATTTTGGTTCTTTATTCTTGATTCGGGTATTTCAATCGCCGTTATTTTACCAAAAATGAGAAATACTGCACGACTTTTGGAAATTAATGATTTCTATGAGTATTTCCATTGAATTCAAAAAAATCATAAAAATGGCATAAAAAATGACCGAAAATAAAATTGACGGTCAATTCTCATCTATATAGATGAATTTTGACATTTATTTCTCCTGACTGACCATTTGAATTTTTGACGGTCAATTTCCAACGAAAATTGCGGTCAACTCAGAAATTGTCACAAAACGGTCAATTGATGACTGACCTGACCAATTTCAAAATTGACCGTCATTTTACATCTCTCAAAGGTTCCGGGTTCGAACCCCTTTCGGGTATTTCCCGCCTTTTTTTTCAAAATTTCCCCGCGAAATTCTTAATTAAGTGCTCTTTTTTTTCAAGGCTTACGTTCTTGGGGATGCTAAACTAAATCAGAGGTACAAGGACGACGAAGCAGGAGAGTCGCCACAGGAGGAGACGGAGTCCTTTGCTGAAGTCTCGGAGTCAGATCTAATCGCTCTTGCCCTGAGTCCCAATGGAGAGGAGGAGGTAGACGAAGGACAACTCGCGTCACTTCCCTCGGATTCGACCCTCAATTCCGTCAGTTTGGCGGAGGCCGATAATCCCCAGGAGGTGGAGGACAGGAGCGAAACAACTTCTCAAGAGTACATTCGGAAGTTCCTCGACCTTTATAAGAACGCCGGATTCAAAAAGGAAAACGCGGGAAATGGCCGGAGTTCAAGGGATTTCGATAATTTGCAGGAAGAAAGGTCCGGACTTTTTGGATTCAATTTTGGAAGAGGCAGTCAGTCCAGAGAACTTCTCGATGGTGTCTCTGCCAAAAGCCCAACAGAGGAATTCATGTTCACTGTACCCAGGGACCCTTATTTGAGTCCTTATCGACATTCTGATAGAGTTCTGAAGGAATTTCCACCTTGTAAAATCATTGTTAGTCGGATTTTTAATTTTTTTTTTAATTCTTCAATTTTTAAAAAAATTAAAATTTTCATAAAAATTTTCAAAAATTCTGAAAAATCTTAAAAATTAGAATATTTTTGATTTTCATCAAAAAAATTTTCTATGATTTTTTGGAGGTTTTTTTTGATGAAATCTCGTAAATCTTATTTTTTCCAAGATATTTGTGTTTGAAATAGAGAGGAGAAGACGTGATTTTTCACTGAAATATTCAAATTTAATCGTTAATTTTTTTCTTGTAGACCTCCAATTTGGATCCTTGCTTGGACGACTGCGTGATGTTTGCTAGAAAATTAAAGGCCCTAGGTAATTATGTCTCGTTGGACATTGTCAAAGGCTTGCCGCATGGATTTTTGAATTTTGCTGGGGTTCGTATGAATTTTCTTAACATTTAATTTAATTTTAATTCTAATTTAATTTTAATTTATTTTAAATTTAATTTTAATTTATTTTAAATTTCATTTTAATTTTTTTTAAATTTAATTTTGATTTATTCTAAATTTAATTTTAATTTAATTTAATGTCAATTTTAATATTTATTTAATTTATGATTCTAAAAATAGCAAAAATCTGACAATTTTTAGTTTTTTTTTTCCTCAACAAATAAATTATTTTTAAATAAATCAAAAATATGTACATGTAAAAAATTTAAAAAACTATATAGGGGAAGGTGGGGCAAAACGGATATAAGGGGTAAAATGGGCACTTTTGAGTTTTTATGCATATATTATGAAAAAATCTCGAAATGAATGAAAATGTAGGAGTTATATTTTTTTTTCGATCATTACATTGCAAAACTGAGTAAAATTTAGGCGAAAAACAAGTGCCATAATTATTTTTTGTAGATTTTTTGAGAATTCGATTTTTTTTGGGCATTTTTGAGAGGTAAAAGTCTTTTGATTTGTAAGAAAATTCAGTTTTTTGGAAATATCTCCGGTTCTGTTGGTCATAGCAACCTGGGACCGATTTTAAATGAAAGGTGAGATCATTTCCCATCAATTTCTGGGGTTTCGAATTCAAAAATATCGATATTTCACATAGTTATAGAGCAAAACTCGATTATGTTAATTTTTCACAAAAGTAACCATAATTATCTGAAAAATCCATTTTTTTAAATTCAAAACCCCATAAATCGATGGGAAATGATCTCAGCTTTCATTTAAAATCGGTCCCATATCGTTACGACCAATAGAACCAGAGATATTTCAAAAAAACTCCATTTTTTCAAAAATCGAAAGGTTTTTACTCCTCAAAAATGCTTTAAAACAAATTCAAATTCCCAAAAAAAATTTAAAAAATAATTCTGGCAATTGCTATCTGCCTAAAATTTTCTCATCTTTTCAATAGAATCATCAGGAAAAATCTATCTCCCACTGTTTCTTTACAATGTCCATTTTGCCCCACTTTCCCCTAAGTGCAAATTTTTTAAATATTTTTTGAATATTTTTTTCTAATAATTTGAGTTCTCAAAAAAATCCAAAAAATCGTTGAATCTCTGCTATCTTCAAAATCATAACATTTTCCCCTTTTTTCACTAAATAATCCATTTTAAAATCTTTTTTTTTTTTCAGATATGTAAAGAAGCAACCGAAGGTTCTGAGCTCTGCATAAAATTGATCAAACAATTGATCGAAATGTAGCTTTAATCCTCGAAAAAAAAAAAAAAACACACCTGCCTATCATTCAAGTTTAATAATGATGTTAATTGTTAATAATTCACCAAAAAAAAAAAAAAAGCGTTGATAAAAATGAGAAAATCATTGAATGGCTCAATAATTATGTACTTGTGTGTTTGCCAATTTCTCGCAAAAAAAAATTAAATTCTATTTGAGCTAATATATATATCTTTGATACACTTCAGTATGAAAAATGAGATTATAATACTCATTTTATCGATAATAATAATAATAATTGTAATTATTTGGTGTTTTGTTAAAAATCTGCCGGACGGATTAATCAATTTTTACTTAAAAAAAAGATTAAAATTTTTTATCAATTTTTTTTTTTTCTTCAATTAAATTGATTTATTGATACAGGCACAAATATCAGATAATTGTCCTCATTTATCAAGTTTCTACAGCAAAAAAAAACAATACAAATATTTTTTTTTTCCTTCGAAATATTCGAATTAATTAATTCGAACAACTATAGGATTTTTTTTTTCGTCTTTATTATTAATTAATTTTTTTTTATATTTAATAATAAATCATTACTCAATTAATTTTACTTTCACTATCACGTCCAATAAATTAAGAATTAGGAAAAAAAAAAAATCGAGTGACCAAAAAAATGAAAAAATAATGTGTTAATTAAATATAAAATTTAAATGAATTGAAAAATAATAAAAAAAAAAAAAAGAAATCAATGTAGAAATACGAGATTTTATTGACATTTTGTACAGCAATGAAATAATATGATCGAAGAGAAAAATGAAGAGGGACGAAATACGGGAATTAAACGTAGAAAGAGAGAGAAAAGAGAGAAATAAAAGGGGGGAAGAGAATTTTAATTTTTCTTTTTTTTTTTCTTTATTTACTGACTGGACGTCTGATGATTGGTGTTTGATTGTGGATGTATCGTTTTTTGTAGTACATGTGCGTCAGCTGGTTCAATTCTCTTGTAATATTGTTGTTTTGTTGCTACAATTTCAAAGCCAAATTTTTTATAAAAATCAATGGCTCCCTCGTTGTTGACTTGAACATGTCTATAATTAAAAGAAAAAAATTATTTTAATTCTTAAGGAATTTTAAAGGAATTTTATCATTTTTTTTTAAGATTCAAATCTCAAAAAAATGAATTTAAAAAAAAATTCGCAAAAAACCATAAAATTACTATTTCGTTTTTTGAGAATATCTCGGAAAATAAGCGAGATAGGGCGATTTTGTCCTAATCGTGTTTTTTACAGAATTTTGAGGGCTCCAAAAAAGTATTGGGGGAAAAAAGGCGTATCTCCATTATTTTCGGAGATATTCTAAAAAAGCAAAATTAAGACAGTTTTTTCATTTTTTTTCATAATTTTCTTGTTTTTTAAGAGTATCTGGGAAACTAAGCGAGATAGAGCGATTTTTGAAGAGACCTTCTTTGTAGAGAATTTCAAGGGCTACAAATAAGGTCTCCTGACTTTTTTCGAAAAATCTCGTATTTTACGAGATCCTTTTACTTTTCAGTTACAAAATTACAAGAAAAAGTTAAAATTATCGATAAATTACTTACAAAAATATTGACTCAAAGTTTCCATCTTTTTTTACATAATTTAATACGTGTTGCACCATAACAGTACCAATACCAAGCCTTCTGTATGGTGATAAACAGCCTAATGTCATAATATATAGTCTTCGTGAATTTTCAGATGTGTCAACACGACAACAAACAGCTCCGACCTATTTTTTAGAAAAAATAAAAGATTTAAATTAATTAATTTATTATTAAAAAATAATGGAAACAAGTATTTTGTAAAAATTGGCAATTAGGGCTATATATATAGTTGTTTGAGTTAAAGATAATTGGGAGGTACAATCGAAAAAAATCATTAAATTTTTGTTTAAAATTGTTAATAACAATTTATACAAGATGAAATTCTCAAATTTGCTTCAGTGATTCTGTAAATAATGTAATGAGAAATAAAATAAGCCTTAAAAACAAAATATTAATTGAAAATTGAGGAATTTTCATTTCTTACATTTTTTTAAATTTTGAAAAATTTGAAAAAATGTAAGAAATAATGAAAAATTTTCAATTTTCAATCAATTTCTTTGTTTTATGGCTTATTCTATTCCTCATTACATTATTTACAGATTCACTGAATCAAATTTGAGAATTTCATCTTGTGTAAATTGTTATTAAAAAAGAATGAAAGAAAAAAAAACAGTTTTATTTTAATATTTGAGATTTTTCGATTTTTTTCGAATTTTTTCAAACTTTTCCAAATTTTTTTTAATTTTTTTTTTCAATTTCTTTGAAATTTTTCGAAATTTGAAACAAAAATTTAACTTTTTTTCCGATTGTAATTCCTAATTATCCTTAAAAGGAGGGGATGAAAAATTGTAAAAGGCCGAGAGATTATACAAAAAAATAAATAATCATATAAATATATTAAAAAATGATAAATATTAACGATACTAAAAATAGCAGAAATCCAAAAATTTAAATTTTTTTATTTTTTTTGAAGAAATAAATTTTTTTAAGAAAATAAAAAATATGCACATGTAAAATTTTTTAAAAAATACAAGTGCACTTTTTTTATTTGTTTTTTTTTTTAATTATTTGCTTGAAATAAATTCAAAAAAAAGTATGAATTTGATCTAATTTTAATTTAAAAGTATTTAAGTTTCTAAAATTTGTAATTTTCCTAATTTTTGCAATTTTTCACGAAAAATCGTTGATTAACAAACAAATAATTTAGGTTTCCATTGCCAAATGATTCTCAATGTCTTCCAATTGTGCAAGACATTGTAAATTTAGCATACAATTATTTATTTGTAACAAATTACGCAACATTTACTTTTATTTTGTGATTAAAAAAAAGGGTTAACTCATGATTGTGCTCATTCTTTCTTGAATATCTCGGAAACTAAGCGAGATAGGGCAGTTTCGCTAGAATCCTTTTTTGTAGAGAATTTTAAGAGCTAAAAAAAAGGATTCGTGTAAAATCGCTCTATCTCGCTTACTTTCCGAGATATTGGTAAAAAGCAAAATTAATTCGTGTATTTTTAGTGAGAATTTTTTTATTTTTTTGGAATATCTCGGAAAGTAAACGAGATAAAGCGATTTTGCAAGAATCCTTTTTTTAGCTCTTGAAATTCTCTACAAAAAAGGATTCTTGCAAAATCGCTCTATCTCGCTTAGTTTCCGAGATATTCAAGAAAGAATGAAGACAAAAATCAAGAATTTTACTCCAATCTGCGAAAATAGAAGACAATAAATTAATTAAATAATTAAATAAATAATTAATAAATTATAATAATACCACAATGTCATTGTAGTAAACAAGCTTGGCAAGTTCACCAGCTTCCAGCACGTCTTTGTAAAATTTTTCGTTGTATGATACTGGAAATACAACTTGATTGAGCAATTTTAATTGCTTTATATTGTGCGGTGTTACATCTCCGAGTTCAATTTTTGCCCTTTAAAAAAAAAGAAGAAAAAAAAAAATTTGATTAGTGAGAAGAAAAGAAAAAAGAAAAGAGGAGTAAAAAGAAAGATCATTAATTACAAAAAAATTGTGTGATGACTTGAATTAAAAATGAATATTTCAAAATGTGAGTTTAAAAAAAAATTAAGAAAAAAAGAGTAATTTTTTTTTTTTTGATTGCTTTTGGTATTTTATACTATGAAAATTACTCGAAATGAATGGAAATATTAGAGATAGGTTTTTTCTGATGATTCCATTGAAAAGATGAGAAAATTTCCCATGAAAATCATATGTCAAAAGTTATTTTTTGGAATTTTTCAAAAATTTCATTTTTCGCGCGAAAATTTGAAGGTGAAAAGTCTTCTGTTTTTGAAAAATTTCAGGTTTTCGAGAATATCTCTGGTTCTATTGATCGTAGCGACCTGGGGTTGATCTCAAATGAAAGGTGAGCTCATTTCCCATCGATTTATGGGGTTTAAAAAGAAAAATATGAATTTTTTCAAGTACTTACAGGGCAAAAACTGATTTTCAAGAAAATGACCTATAAATATTTGAAAAATTGATTTAAAAAAAATTTGAACCACATAAATCGATGAGAAATGAGCTCATCTTTCATTTGAGATCAACCCCAGGTCGCTACGACCAACAGAACCGGAGATATCGCCAAAAAAGTGAATTTGTTCGATTTTCAAAAAGAAAACCCCTTCAAAACTTGGCCAAAAACGTAAATTTCTCCGAAAATAGAGAAAAAAAATTTTTGACACATGTTTTTCGCCTAAAATTTCCTCAGCTTTTCAATGAAATCATCAGGAAATTTCAAACTCCAACCGTTCAATTGGAGGGTCCATTTTACCCCTGAAAAATCACAAAAAAAAATCAGAAATTGATTCCTTTTTTAATAAAATAGCGATTTTGACCTATTTTTTTTCATTTTCTTTAGAAAAATAATTTTTTTGAAATTCCCCAAAAACCTGGAAATTTGTAGATTTTGTGAGATTTTTAGTAAATTCAATATTTTCCCAAATTTCCCTCGAAATTTCTTTGAAAAATCTGTTTTCTTCAGAAAAATAATTTTTTTTTTTTTTTTTTTTCTTGAAAAAAATGTATTTTTTTTTATTAATGAGATGAAAAAAAAGGAGAGAAAAAGCGCGCGCACGAGGAATTGGAGAATCACTAATTACCAAAATTTTCCTGATGATTTGAGTCACAAAAAAATATTTTTAAATAAAAAAAAGGAGTGACAAAAAAAATGTTGCAAATAAATTCAGAATTAATTGACAATTACGTGACACAACAGAAAATTCAAATGAATATTTAAAGAAATATCATTGGTGTAAAAATCCTAACCTCAAAAACATGAAAAAAAACTGTGAATTTACTTACCTAGTCATATTTAAATATTGTCGAATTTAAATTTTTTAATTAATTATTAAAATTAAAGATTTTTTTAAAATTAATTTATAATGATTTTAGTTTTTGAGTGAAGAAGTGGTTTTTTTTACAATAATAAATACATCAATGATTATTTTATAGGCGATCTACGACCGCCTTGGAACGAATTCCGCTCCTCACTCCTTGGAAAAGTGGTGGGGCGGAGGTTGAAACAGGCGGAAGCTGCAAAAATGCGGGAGTTTTGAATTTTCTTAAAATCGATTTTTGGGGAAATTTTAGAATAACGCGGGAAATATTGGAGTTAGAGGAAAATGTGAAGAGACTTTTTTTATAGAAAATTCAATTTTCTTTGAAAAAGGTCTCTTCATAAATTCTCGTATCTCTAACGGTTTTCGAGATATTGAGGGAATTATGTTGAGATCGAGGGAAATGAGAGAATTTAGGGAATTTCTGGGAGTTTTTTTGCTGATATTGTTAATAACTTTGGTGCGCGTGGATTTAGGGGAAAATGTAAAGAGATCTTTTTTGTAGAAAATTTCAAGAGCTACAAAAAAGGTCTCCTGATATTTTCCCCTAAATCTAGTAGTTTTCGAGATAACTATCGAGTAAAGTGAAGATTTCGGTGATTTTCAAGAATTAAATTTGAATTTTGGCGGGTTTTCATGAAAACGACGAAAATTGAAGCAAATTCGCAGTTTCAGGCAAATTTTGGAGGTGTTCAGGTGTCAAGTTAGGTCTGTTATCAGGTCCAGGCGCATTCGCGCCTGAATTTCGTCAATAATCGTCGCGGAAGCACGTGGAATGGATTTGAAAAGAATTTTCATTATTTATTTTTAATTATTTCGAATATTTTTGGATTTTTCAATGTTTTTATGATAATTTTTAGACAGAAATCATGAGTTTGCGGAGTCTCAGGACAATTAATGTATTTTTTATGCAAAAAAGATGCTACAGGAAAGATGCTGTAAGAGTAAGATTTGCTCCAAGTCCGACTGGTGAGAAAAATTCATTAAAAATTCACAAAAAAAATCGAAAATTTAAATAAAAACAAAAATAGAAAAAATCTATTTTTTTGGCATTTGTTTTTTATTGATATCTCGGAAACTAAGCGAGATAGAGCAATTTTGCACGAATCCTTTTTTGTAGCTCTTAAAATTCTCTACAAAAAAGGATTCTTGTAAAATCGCTCTATCTCGCTTAGTTTCCGAGATATTTTCAAAAAACAATTGTAGAAAAAAATTGAGTCAGTTTTATTTTCTTTAGTTCTTTGTTTTTACTGTTTTTTCATTTAAAAAAAAAGTTTTTTCTTTGAATTTCAGGATATTTGCATCTTGGAGGACTGAGAACAGCTTTGTACAATTATTTATTTGCCAGAAAATCCAATGGCGTATTTATTCTCAGAATCGAGGACACAGATCAGTCGAGATTGGAGTTAGGAGCTATGGAGAGGCTCCAGGATGACCTTGTGTGGGCAGGAATTATTCCAGACGAGGGACCAATCAGAGGAGGACCCAAGGGTCCTTACATCCAATCAAAACGCTTGGATCTTTATCAGTACTTAATTTATTTTGAATTAATTGAATTTATTCATATTTTCACAAAATTCGACAGTTTTTCGTTGAATATCTTGGAAACTAAACGAGATAGGGAAATTTTCGTGAATACCTTTTTTTCAGGTCTTGGAATTTCCTACAAAAAAGCATTCATGCAAAATCGCCTTATCTCCCTTACTTTCCGAGATACCTTCAAAAAACAAAAAAAAATCGAAAATAAAAGTAAATATGAGCTATTTCCATTTTTTTAAGGATAGCTAGAAAAATAAGCGAGATAGAGCAATTTTACCTCAATCCTTGTTCGTAGCTCTCAAAATTCTTTAAAAAAAAGGATTCAGTCAAAATCGCTCTATCTCGCTTAGTTTCCGAGATATTATTCCCAAAAAAAAACAAGAAAATGACTAAATTATGAAAAAAATAAGTTTATTTAGTTTTTTAGAAATATCTCGGAAAGTAGGCGAGATAGAGCAATTTTATCCCAATTCTTTTTTGTAGCTCTTGAAATTCTCTGTAAAAAAGGATCCATGCAAAATCGCCTTATCTCCCTTACTTTCCGAGATATTCTCAAAAAACAAATATCATAAAAATTGACTTAAAAATTCGTTCTTTTTTTCATCTTTTTTTCCCTTTTTTAGTGAAGAAATCAAGAAACTCTTGGATAATGGCTCGGCTTATCACTGTTTCTGCACTGAAAGACGACTTGGAATGCTCAGAAGAGAGGCAATAAAGGCTGGAGAAGTACCGAGATACGATAATCGATGTAGACATTTAGAAAAATCCATTGTAACAACAAAAATTACAAAAGGAGAACCTCACTGCATTAGATTCAAGGTAAACTGTCAATTAAATTTGAGAGTTTAGTGGAAAATCATTGGTATATTTATGCAATACAGTATCCAGATAAAACAACAACCTTTCATGATTTGGTTTATGGTGATTTAACACTTACTCATGCAGAGGGTGATCCAGTTATCATGAAATCCGATGGTTATCCAACTTATCACTTTGCCAATGTCGTTGATGATCATTACATGGAGATATCACATGTTTTGAGAGGTGTAGAATGGCAGATATCAACACCAAAGCACTTGGAATTATACAAGTGAGGAAAATAGGAATTTAATATCCTAGTAATTCAAAATTTCTGAAATAGTCAAGGAAAAGTCAGGAAATTTTAATCTTAGTCAGGGAAATTTGTAGTTTATTCTTTATTATCTCCATATTTTTAAAAGTTAGGGGAGAGTGGGGCAAAATGGACACTGTAGTGAAACGGTTGAAGATAGATTTTTTTTGATGATTCCATTGAAAAGCTGAGAAAATTTTAGCCGGAAAACAAGTGTCAGATGTATTTTTTTTTTTAAATTTGATGATTTTTGGCAGTTTTGAGGGATGAAAGACTTTCTCTTTTTAAAAATTTTCAGTTTTTTGCAAATATCTCTGGTTCTGTTGGTCGTAGGAATTCGCAGTTGGTCTCAAATGAAAGGTGAGCTCATTTCCCATCGATTTATGGGGTTTTGAATTCAAAAATATCAATTTTTGGGATAGTTATAGGCCAAAAACTGCTTCACAAAATTGTTTTACAAAAATTCCCATAAATACCTTAAAAATCGATATTTTTAAATTCAAAACCCCATGAATCGATGGGAAATGATCTCACCTTTCACCTCCGATTTGATTTTTTATGCTACGACAAATAGAACCGAAGACATTCTCAAAAAACTGAAAATTTTCAAAAAAAAGAAGGCTTTTACCCCTCTAAAATGCTCAAAAAAAGTCAAAATTGCCAAAAATTAAAAAATAATAATTCCGGCACTTGTTTCCCGCCTAAAATTTCCTCAGCTTTCCAATGAAATCGTCAAAAACAATCTACCGCCAATATTTCTATCAATTTCAAAAGTTTTCCATAATATTTGCCTAAAAATTTAGATGTGTCCATTTTGCCCCACCTTCCCCTATAGATATTTAATCGAAAAAAATTGAACTTTTCGATTAGTCATAAATCTGCAGAAAGGTCAACAAAAAATCACAGTTCTAAAAATTTAACGCAATTTCGAGTATCATTGTTAAATTCTAATGAAAAAGAAATTCAAATATTTAAATATCCGTTAAATTATTGCGTGCTTTGGGCCTCATGTCAATTATGAGACCCATGACAAGTCCCAAAATGTGACGTCCCTCAAATTTCCGGTTTTGAGAGCTTCTCACTACTTTTGTCCTTCACCATTAAAAAAAAATTGTCTCTTAATTCACCATAGGAACGAATTTACAGAAGAAAAATGTGCGCGAAATTCAAAATTTAGCGCTTAAAAAAATTCCAACTACTCTCTAAATGTGACGTTCCTCGAATTAGTCTTTAAATTTTAAATTTAGTGCTTTCGGATGGAATCCACCACAGTTTGCTCATTTGCCTCTAATTATGAATCCTGATGGAACGAAATTGTCGAAGAGACAAGGCGATATAAACATTGAATTCTTCAGGAATGATGGAATTTTTCCATTAGCTTTGTTGAACTATATAACATATGCTGGAGGTGGATTCAATCGCGAAGAAGGATTTCAAAGTGTCTGCCACACTTACGAGGACCTCATCAAACAGGTATTTCACATAATTCTTCTTTTTTTTCTAATTTTTTCTCTAAATTAATATATTTTGTTTTTTTTCAGTTTGATATATCAAAAATAAATTCGAGTTCCTCGCGACTTCATCCAGACAAATTATTGGAATTCAACAGATTGGAGCTCACAAATTTGCTGGAGGATGAGAACAACACACGATTTTTAGTGCACAAAGTTCGAAATTTAGTTTTAGAAACATTTCCGGAGCAGTAAGAATTTTTTTCTTCAATTTTTGAGATAAATTTCAATTTAATTCGTTTAAGGACATCCAAGCAGAGATCGGCCAAAAAAATTCGCATTTTTAATTTTTTAATTTCTTTTATTTCTGTAAAAAAAAAATTGGATTTTTAAATTTTTTATTAGTTTGAAAATTAATTTTTTTTTTCTAACAATTTTGATTACTATTGTAATTTAAAATTTGACTGATGGAACTTTCATAATTATTTTCTTTATTGAACTTATCAACATTTTTATTAGTTAAATTGAATTGTAAATGTCATATAAGCGTCATTTAGATTGGATTAAATTATAAGTTCTTATTTGTGTTACATTTAGTTAAAACTCTCAACTCAAAATTTTTGTCTGAAAGACGATTATATTTGGGAAGATTAAACATAGTAGCGTTGATTTTATTATAAAATTAATTATTCCAATCAATTAATAAGTAAGAAAGAATCAAAATTTCGAATAAGAAAAAGAATTATAAAATTTCATCAGTCAAATTTTTAATTACAATAGTAATCAAAATTGTTAAAAAAAAAAATTAATTTTCAAACTAATGAAAAATTTAAAAATCTAGATTTTTCATTGAGAAAGTAATTAAAATTTTTTCGATGGAAATTACAGAAATGAAAAAAATTAAAAATGCGAATTTTTTTTTTTGCCGATCTCTGCATTCAAGTAGTTTCGATAGTATATTTTTCCTCTTCAATTTTTGTCATTTTTGATGGAGTAGGATGAGGTGATTTTTTTAAAATTCACTTTACACCATGTGTTACCAAACACAAATTGAGCTGAAAAATAATTTTTGAAAAAAATTAAATTAACATTAGAACTCCATAAGCGTGATTCAGTTTCAGTTTCACTGCAACAATTCATGGTTACAGATCTATTATTTCCTTGTATAACTATATATATTCTTGTTCGTCAGAATGTCTATTAATTTTTTAAATCATAAAAAATGCCTGTTACCGGACAAATAGCGACGATTAATCCAATTAATTGCATGAAAACATGAAATGGCGGGAAAATTGGTATTTAAAATCCGAGGATTCTCCAATTCCAGTTCTAGATGCTGGAACCGCGTAATTCAAATTCGGAACAATATTGGATATTTATAATATTATTTAATAACAATTTATTATCGTGGACATTGTTTTAATATCGGTTAAATGTTACAAAATCGGAATAATTAGAATATTTATGATAACTTAGAAAAATGAAAAAAAAGTAGATCATTTGGACCTACTACTTGAATATCCTTAAATTATTGGGTTCAAAAGAAAATCTCGAGAGATCTTTTTTTGTAGAAAATCTCAAAAACCACGAAAAAAGGTCCCTCGAGTTTTTTTTCTCTCGATAAACCCAATATTTGCCTGAATACCATAAAAATAAAGCAAAAGAATTTTCAAAAAATTGAAATTAAATTTTTTAGACAACACAGCGGGAATTTACAACTTGACGACGACCACATCGTGACTGTATTGAAGTGGAGCAGAAGTAGAATAACTAAGTTGAATGATCTTGTGTCAAAGGATTTTGCATTTATCTGGAGTAGACCAGCAACAACAGCCATTGATGATCCGGAAACTCTAGGTAAAATTAAATAAAAGAAAAATCCAGGGAAAATCGGAGTAAAATGCTCCAGAATTTTTATTCGGAGTCAAGGACTGTCCAAAAAAATCTGAAAAAATTTGAGAAGATGTGCAAACATGTCTCCATTGTTGTGTAATTTTTTCAAATTTTTTGGTCTCTTCGCCTTTACTTGAAAAAAAAAATTCTTATTCATTTTGCCTCTCATGTTCATTTTACTCCAATTTCACCTATAAAAATAATAATAATAATAAATAATAATAATAATGATAATTACCTGCATTTTTTATTTGTTTAATAACTCTTTTTTTTCTATTTAATAGGACGTTTGAGGAATTTGTGCACAGACTTGGATAAATGGAGTGCTGAGAATTTTGAGAAAACAGAAATAAACGATTACCTGAGAAAATTCGCGAAGGAAAATGAAATTAAATATCCGGCATTTATGAAGACGTTAAGATCGACATTGAGTGGCTTACAGGTAATCATTTAATTTAAAAAAAGTGGGAGAAAAAAGGGAAATAAATTATTCAACGATATTAAAGAAGAAATTTTTTTTTTTTTTTTCAATTTAAATTTTTTCCCTTTTTTTTCGTTTGTTTTCATTTTTGAAAATATCTTGGAAATTAATGGAAATACGTTCGTTTTGCCTCAATCCTTTTTTGTGAAGAGTTTCGAGAGCTACAAAAAAGGATTCGGGTCAAAAAGGCGTATCTCCATTATTTACCAAAATATTAAAAAAAAAAACAAATAAAAAATAAATTTAAAAAAATTATTTTCCTGAAAAAAATGAATTTTCTATGAAAAAAACGTAAAAATGATTGTTTTTTGCAGCAAGGCCCAAGTATAGCTGAAATGATGGAAATTTTAGGAAAAGAAAAGACATTGGATCGTCTGAGGCGCTTTAATTCCACATAATTATTATTTTAATAACTAAAATAATTGACGAAACTTCGAAGAAAAAAAAAGCAAATTTGAAATAGTCAATTTTATTTGATAATTAACATGTTCATTATCATTTAATAAATAAACTTCAATGATGTGCATTGTTTATCAACTGGTTTTTCCCCATTATATTTTAATTAAATTAACGTTAATGATCGTAGTAACAATTTTCGTGGAAAGGAAAAACCATTTCTAGTGAAACATTAATTGAATGAATTTTAAGAAAAGGAAAAACAGTCGATATTAAAGCACTAAAATGTTTATTAATTAATAATCAAGCAAATACAAAGTATTAATTGATGATTTTCATTTTGAAAAGTGGGATATTGCATTAATAATCGTCACAAAATTAAAAAAAATTCAAATAATCGCTTTAAAAATGATTTTTTGCTTTAATTTTAATTTCATTCAATTCATTTATTCAATTATCAAACATTTTCACTATTTAATATCGACTGTTTTTTTATTTTTTAACTCTTTTCGAGTAGCGATTGCCTGATTTCCATTACTTATACACAATATTTCATATTTTTTGTTTTCATTTGGAACCAATTGTTACAATTTGAACACAGTTTTTTTTTTTTTTTTGAGAAAAATGTCTTTATCATCGATCTCCATTTTTTTTAAATTATTATTTTCCATCAATTATCGAAGATAAACTTCAGTTTTACATTCTATTCAGTCAAATAAATAGAGAGCAATTAATAAATTAAACGAAAAATTACAATTAAAATGTGCGATAACTCGTTTTTTTTTTCAAATATTTTTTTCTTTTTTTTTTTTCAAGGATTTAATTAATTAATAAGTTAAATTGGTAAAACGCATCTATCTAATTATCTAATACTTATTAGCTAAAAATTAATAAGAATCTAGGATTCTCAAAATGTGGAAGAAATCATTATGACTAGTAACAATTCGATGAAAGAGGGGAAGATTTTTTTTTTTTTTTAATTATCAACAAACATTTACGTGAGTTCAAATTATGAACTGTATCGTCAGCTTGGAAGCAAAGTGGCATAAGTGCCACAAAAACACGCTTTATTTTGGAGTAAAAGAGGCGTATGTCTCAAAATCAGGGAAAAATATTTTTTATGATGTGCTTAAAGTTATTTGGATGAGTGAAAATTCAGAATAACAGAAAATGGGGGAATTGCTAATGTTAGAGGTAAAAGGGCGTATCTCCGCGCTTACGTCTCGGTGTTTTTTTTTATTTTCCAGAGTACATTTTGGACTTGCGTCTTTTTATTATTTGGATTTTTTTTATTTCAAGAAATCCTAATTTGGCACTTGCGCCTTTTTTGTTTTTTTATAATTTCTTCATGTGACATGAGAATATTTGGAGTTACGTCTTTTTGTTTTTTTCTTTTCGAATTCTTTATCTAAAGATGCCGTATTATGGCACTTACGCCTTTTTGTTTCTATAGGTTTTCTATTGAAATTTTTTTTTTTTCGGACTTACGCCTATTTGTGTTTTTAAAATTTTATAATGAGAAATAAAATGCGAGGAAGGAATACAAGCAGAACTTGTTGTTACTTATAACAAAAACAGGCATTTACTGGAGATACGCCTTTTTGTTATTATCAATTCAAAATAACAAAGAGACTTATGTGCTGGAGATACGTCACTCTGTTATTATCAATATTTCCAGAAAAAAACCGAATTCAGTAAAATTCTAATAACAAACAGACTTATGTGGCCGGAGATAGGCCTTTTTGTTACTAGTATTCTTTCGGAGATCAAAAGAAAAATTGAATAAATAACTAAAAACAAAAAGACGCAAGTGCCGGAGATACGTCTCTTTGTTCGTAATAAGTGGCACTTAAAACTATATGTCATAGTTTTTTTTTTTACACCACTATTGCATAAAATACCGAGAAAAACCGATTGGAGCGAAAAAAAAATACGCCACTTTGTGTGTTTTTTTTTTGGAAGAAAATGGAGAAAAAAAGTGCACTTGCGCCACTTTATTTCTAAGCGCAACGATATAATAATACATAAGCCTTTTTACTCAGTACTTTAGAATTTTAGATTCAATCCTTTCTTTATGCAATTACACTTTGCTAATGATAACTCTTTACTTAAGTTTTCGTTCTTTTTTCTTCTTTCATTTCTATTTGAAAAAAAAAAAATTAAAAACACACGAAAATTTCAAAAAAAAATTAAGAGTTTACAATAAGTTATTAGCGGAAAATATTTACACTTGGATTTTTTTTAAATATTATATTTGTGGTTTTTCATCTCGAGTACGACTAATGAAAAAGGCAAGAAGTTTCTTTTTTTTTTATGTAAAGGCTTTTATTTCAACAGTAAAACTCTCGTTATTTCAGATTTTCTCTGAAATTTATTTTATTTCCTGAATAACTTTGGAGCGAATGGGTTTAGTAGAAAATTTCAAGATACCTTTTTTGAAGGAAATTAAATTTTCTACAAAAAAGGTCTCTTGGCTTTTTTCGATAAAACCAATAGTTTAGGAGATCCTTATCAATTTGTCCAATTGTTGGAATAAAGAGAGTTTTTTTTTGAAATTTATGCATGGTTAAATTTCATTGATTTTTATTTGTTCAAAAAAAAACAAAATTATGCATTTAACTATAGATTCTATCCTTTTTTACATCTGTACTCAATTTAACTACTGTTGCCAATGAGAGAAGCATTATTTCCCTTTTTTTTACTTCAATTGATTCATTTTGATTAATCATAAATTGATTAAATGACTTAATTTTCCTTTTTTTTCCCTTTAATTCCCAATAAATACGGTATAAGTGTAAATAATCGTTTTTTTTTTTTTCATTATTGAGTCCCATTAATACTTTAGTTAATTCGTTTAATTATTTCAATTTTACGCTTTCATTGTACGTTCATTAAATTAATTTATAATTATTTTCATTTTATGCTTTTTTGGTTTTTTTAAATTATTCTTTATCGGTAATAATTAATTTGCGAGGGGGGGGGGGGGGGGCAAAACGGAAATGGAGAATTTTTTTGAGTAGTTTCATTGGTACTTCCCCAATTGCAATATTTTTTCGTCTGTGACGAACACATAAGGACACTTGAAAAATTACTGAAGAACTTGAGTTTTTTTTTTTTTCGTTTTTCTGTTTTTCCTTTTTTTTTTTTCGTATTTCAATATTTTTAGAACAGTCTGCAAAGATGCGAGTGATAGTTTTTGACTCTTAATTTACAGACTACAAGTGAGTTTTCATTTTTTTTTGTTGATTTTTGAAAAGTCGAAGAGTATAATTCAGTGGTGAAGAAAAAACTAAAATTAATTTTTTTTAATTAATTTTTTTTTTTGGGAAAATTCAAAAAATTCAGGCTTTTGTTATTTTGTTCTTTGAAAATATCTCGGAAACTAAACGAGATAGAGCGATTTTGTTCTTATGGTGTTTTGCAAGAAATTTCAAGAGCTACAAAAAAGGTCTCTTGCAAAATTTCGCTATCTCGCTTAGTTTCCAAGATATTTGAAAAAATAGAAAAATGTCTAGAATTCAATGGATTTTCTTTTTTTAATAAAAAATTCTTTCAACTTCATTTTTATATTCTAGTTTTTTCGAGATATCTCGGAAACTAAGCGAGATAGCGAAATTTTAGTGGAGACCTTTTTTGTACCTCTTGTAATTCTCTACAAAAAAGGATTGAGGCAATAAGGGCGTATCTCCATTAGTTTCCAAGATATTCTATCTTGAAGATATTTTTTTTAAGAATAATCATGAAACATCATTTAAATTATTTAAAAAATAATAATAACGTAATTTTTGTTATTTTATCTCTTCACTACTGAATTACTGAATGTGTGAGATGAGTTTTTATGATGAAAAATTTAGTGTGCATTCATTCGTTGTTCTCTTTCATAATTCGTCGTTCCAAATGATTTTTTTTTAAATAAAAATTTGAATTTTTTTTCCAATTAATCGAAAAAAATTATTTTAAACAAAAAAAATTAACATCCCAGTGTAAATTGTCATTAATACGTCAGAATTGACACTTATTTTGATCATCGTATGTTTTTTAATTCAAAAAAATACGAATTTTTCATTCACTTTTGGATTTCTTTTCATTTCTGCACTAATTTCCGAAATTTTATGAATTTTTTTGACAAAAAATTGTGGAAATGGTGAAACGAGGGAAGTCTCTCCCACGAATATCTTTGAAGCAAGTGGATTTAAGAAAAAATGTGAAGACACCTTTCTTGTAGAGAATTAAATTCTCTACAAAAAAGGCCTCTTGAGTTTTTCCTCTAAACCCACTCGTTTCCTAGATCCTTTTTAAAAAACGAAAATTCATCATTTTTATGCGAATTTTCGTTTAAATTCCGGATAGAGAGAAATTCGAGTTGTTCTTTAAAGATATCTTGGAAACGCGAAGATTTAGAGAAAAATGTCAAAAAACCTTTTTTGTAGAGAATTTAATTCTCCACAGAAAAGGTTTCTTGAAATTTGCCCCTTAACTCAACAGTTTACGAGATATTCAATTTTTTCAATGGAAAAATCTCACCTCGTTTCATAAATCCACGAATTTTACACTATTTCTGATGCTCCAATGGAAATCACGATTACTAGAGATTAATAATTTAAAAAAAAGCTAGTCTATATAACAACTGTCCTGCAAAATATCTAATTTTCTCCTTCAGTTTTTACATTATTTTTTTTATTTTTATTTATTATTTTTGAATCGCATTAAATCGAAGAGTAAAAATAAATATAGAGCAGGGCCTACAGTACTGTATATACTGTACACAACACAGAATTATCAAATATCACGTTTACATACAGTTGAAAAATGCAATTAACATTATTCGGGATTGTAAAGTTTTTATAGAAATTGGAAATAGCTAATTGCCAAAGTAGAGTTTAATTGATAAAATTGAAAAATTCGTAATAGTTAGGGAAGGTTTTTTTTTTTTTATTAACACTATTCTATAGGGATGTGGCGAATTATTCGAGTTTACGACTCTTTCGTAATCGAATCGAATATCAGTATTCGATTCGAAATTCGTATCGAATAATTCGAATTTTTGAATATTTTAGGGTTTTTGAAAATTTCACATTATACAAAAACTAGTGAAACGGAACAATTGGATGTTATCGATTAATCGATATTCTATATTCGATTAATCTCTATTCTAGATTAGATTAATCAATATTCGATTAATTGATGATTAATCTATTAATCAGGATTCATCGATGATTAATCAATTAATCGATGATTAATCGATTAACCGATCATTAATCGAGGATTAATCGATCAATTGATGATTAATCGAGGATTAATCAATTAATTGATGATTAATCGAGGATTAATCAATTAATTGATGATTAATCGATTAACCAATCATTAATCGAGGATTAATCGATTAATTATGATTAATCGATTAACCTATCATTAATCATGATTAATTGATTAAGCGATCATTACTCATGATTAATCGATTAACCGATCATTAATCGATGATTAATCGATTAATCGATATTCGAGTAGACGACTAATCGATATTCGATGAACCTATTAATCGATACTCGATTATTGATGTTCGATTCATTAATATTCGATTAATTGATCCCCTTGAACTGAAACAGATGAAACGGAACTCTAGAATTTTCAGCGATATCTCGAATTAAATGCTAGATATCGTATCGATTAATTGATAGTCGATCAATCAATATTCGATTAATCAATATTTGATTAATCGATAGTCCATCAATCAATATTCGATTAATCGATATTCGATTAATCGATGTTCGATTAATCGATGTTCGATTAATCGATATTCGATTAATCGATAATTGACGAGATATATTTTTAAAAAAATTCATCAAATTATATCAAAACGTGAATATTTTCTGTTATTGCTAATTCATAATTAATTCGAAAACTTCAAATTATTCGAAAATTCGAGTTATTAAATACGAATTTCGAATCGACTATTAATACTCGATTCGATTCGATTCAAACGCTAATCGCACATCCTTACTATTTTATAATTTTTCACATATTCTCATCAAATTCTAGAAATTTTAAAGAATTTTTCACAAGCACTTGCACTTTGTGTTTTTATTTTATTTTTTATTAATTTTTTTTAATTTAAGATAAATCGGAAGCACATAGTGCGATAGGAGAAACTTGAAAAAACATTTCAACTTGCACGTGAAAAATTTGTATTTCTCATATAAATTTGAGATCATAATTGCTCTTAAATTCAAAGAAGAATAATAAATTGAAAAAAATTAGTTTGAATTATTTTTAAAAAAAGGGATATATATGTATATATTAGTTATCTCACTCAAAGGCTCATTTCAAACAATTTTTTTTTTTTTTCAATTTTAGAGAATTAATTACCATCGACAATGATCGTCTAATACTGTTTGTGGTTCTCTTCCCAAAGATTAATTAATTAATTAATTATTAATTATCTCGTCAAAAGATTTTTTTCTCATCCTTTTTAAATATCGTTTTAGAAGTGAAGTCTTAGAATAAAGAGCACTCTTAAACCAATGCACTTAGAGAAAAAACACAAGAGACCTTTTTTGTAGACAATTAAATTTTCTACAAATAAGGTCTCTTGACATTTTCTCCTAACTCCAATAGTTTCCGAGATCCCTTCAAAAGAATGAAAAAGTAATTTTTTTTACCTTTTTTCGTTTCACTTCTTCACTCCTGAATTATTCTGCGAATATCTCGAAAACTATTAGAGTTAGGAAAATTTATGAAGGAACCTTTTTTCAGGAGAATTTCATTCTCCACAAAAAAGGTGTTATCACTTTTTCTCGTAAATTCAATAGTTCCCGAGATATTAATAATATAAATTCAAAATTTCAACTAATTTATCGAAATAAAATAAATAAAAAATTATCGAAGGAGAGAGATTACGTAGAGAGCATTAAATTAATTAATAAATAATTATTTAAAAAAATTTCCTCAATTATTAAGATCATTAATAGCTTGTAGTATACGTTTAACGTGACCAACTTTAACAATTCCAAGTTCCTTCAAGTCTCTTCTTGCTAGTGTTAATAATTCACGACCACGTATATCATGTGATATGAATTGTTCAGTATACTCGCCAAGTTGAAGATTCTCCAACCATGTACATACATCATGTACACCCCATGCTGTCACTTGGTCCCGTGCTGGATGATTACCCGTACTACCACCGGGACGTCGAAACTTCAACCAAAATAAACCGCGATGACGATTCTTTTTATCACCCTAAAATTTTTATTATTATTATTAATAATTAAATTCATTTTCATGTTAATGAATAATTGATTTTAGAGAATCATGGGAAATTGGGAAGATTTTTTTTTTTTTATTGTTTTTAATTATTAAAATTATTTTTAATTGTTAAAATGGTTTTTAATTGTAAAAAAAAATTAAGAAAAAAAATTTTAAAAAATTAAAAAAAAAAATTCTTTCAATTATCCATGATATTCTTAAACAAATTATTATTATTATAGCTTTTTTTATTTTTTTATAAATAAAATCAACTCAGAAGCAAAGGGGCGTAAGTGCTAGGAATTAACATAGTCCTTACGCCCCTTTTTTTCTAAGACGACGAAATGATTTTACAAAATTATAGAAAAAATTCATTTAAAAAAATAGAAATCTTGTGAAAAAAAAGGAAGTTTGGATTATTTTTTATTATTTTGTGACATCACTTTAATGGCAATTTTTTTTTTGGAAAATTAGGATTAAACAAATTTAAATAATAATAATGAAAAAATTATTTTAATTAAATTACTCAAATTCTAAAGGAAATTAGTTTGATTAAATTATTTAAATTAATTTAAAATTGAGGAAATTTTTTGGATAAAAAAAAAAAAGAAGGTCAAGCACATTTATAATTAGAATTCATTCAGTAATTAAACGAACAATGGAAATTATTTGGATTAGAATGTGAAAATTAGGTCAAACACTAAAAATAGAAATTAATTTATTTAAGAAATTAGAAAAATTTAGAAAATAAGGAGAATTTTGTGATTTTTATCTAAATTTTTTGAAAATATCTTGGAAATTGAGTGAGATAGGACGATTTTGCCCTATACTTTGTTTTTAGGAAATTTGGAGAGCTACAGGAAAGTTTTCTACAAAAATTTTGCTATCTCGTTTAGTTTCCGAAATATTAAAAAAAAAAACCTCCGGAATTCAACGAAAAATTCATTGAACTCCATTTTATTTTGCAGTTTTTTCAGAATATCTCAGAAATTAAGCGAAATGGGACAATTTTGCCTCAATTCATTTTTGTAGAGAATTTCAAGAGTTACAAAAAAGGTTTCTACAAAAATTTAGTTATCTCGCTTAATCTCCAAAATATCCGCAAAAAACTAAAAAAATTCTGTTTAAAATTAAATTATTTCAATTTAAAAAAAAGGAAAAAAAAGGAAGTTACAGATGAATTTTTTTTTTTTTTGACAATATTTTGGAAAATAAACGAGATAGGGCATTTTTTTAAAAATAATTTTCTATATTATCATTTAACTACTGAATTCATTCAACACTTATCATGCTCTCTTCAATTAGTCACAATTAATTGTTTTTATTTTAAGAGTTTTGGCTTCAGATTTATCAGATTTAATTGATTATTTTGAGGATTTTATTCCTGAGTATACGCAAAATAGGGGGGGGGGGTGGGGGGTGTAATAATTTAATAATTAAATTTGCAATCAATACACACTCAGATGTCCGGGTGATCTAATGCGTGCTAGCTAATTTGCATTAAAATTATTAAAAAATAAAAGTAGTGTGAAATTCATGAAAAAAAGTGGTAAAAATTTCATTTTCAAAAGGATCTCGTAAACTATTGGAGTTACGAAAAAATGTCAGGAGACCTTTTTTGTAGCCCTTGAAATTCTCTACAAAAAAGGCCTCCTGACATTTTCCCCTAACTCCAATAGTTTACGAGATCCCTTTAAAAATCGAAATTCACCACATCGAAATTGAAAAAAAAAATAAAAATGAGGGGCTAATCCTAATGTCTAATTTATTATTATTAATTAATTTAATAATTCTATCGCTACACAGCATTCTGATTTTATAAGAGTGTATTACCGGTAGTAGAATTGAGTACTCAGATAATCCAATAAAATTCCAAGGCATAGAATAATTTCGTGATTAATAACTTTTTTTTTTGGAATTAATTTAATTTTTTTTTAAATTTATCTGAGCCTTTATCATTTAATTTAATTTAATTTAAATTTAAATTTAAAATTTACAATTGAGCTTATTAATTAATTAATTCTGCTATTTAACCATGCAGATTTGTTTTTTTTTTAATGTTTTGTATAAATATATTAATTTAATCTAAATGACAATGATACTCGCACTTTGCCTACTTTTTTTTTTTTTTTTCTTTAATTCAGGTATCGAGAGGATCAATGACTTTTATTAATCAAAATATTAAGAATCTGAACAATATTTGTATTCTTCTAAATTTGAATTAAAAAGATAATATACCTGATCGTCTGTTGGAATATTTTGGAGATAAACCATTCCAGTGAGTGCTTCATCAAATACACATTTACGTAATTCATGCTCCATTGTTGCTAGTGCCTGGGACAATTTTGTCTCGAGATCCTCACGCAGTCTCTGTAAAATTATGTTAATTTAAATTATTTATTTCAATTTATTTTATTTATTTTACTCATTTATTTAGAGGAAGGTGGGGTAAAATGGGCATTAATTGAATGGTTCGAGGTAGAAATTTTCTGATGATTCCATTGAAAAGCTGAGAAAATTTTGGGCGAAAAACATGTGTCAAATTTTTTTTTTTCGATTTTTGGAAAAATTTACTTTTTTGGCCAAGTTTTGAAAGGGTTTTTCTTTTGAAAATCGAAAAAATTCACTTTTTCGGCGATATCTCCGGTTCTGTTGGTCGTAGCGATCTGGGGTCGATCTCAAATGAAAGGTGAGCTCATTTCTCATCGATTTATGTGGTTCAAATTTTTTTTTAAATCAATTTTTCAAATATTTATAGGTCTTTTTCTGAAAATCAATTTTTGCCCTATAAGTACTTGAAAAAATTGATATTTTTCTTTTTAAACCCCATAAATCGATGGGAAATGAGCTCACCTTTCATTTAAGATCGACCCCAGGTCGCTACGATCAATAGAACCAGAATATTCTCGAAAAACTGAAATTTTTCAAAAACAGAAGAGTTTTACCTTCAAATTTGGCGCAAAAAATGAAATTTTTGAAAAATTCCAAAAAATAACTTTTGACATATGATTTTCATGGGAAATTTTCTCATCTTTTCGATGGGATCATCAGAAAAAACCTATCTCCAATAATTCCATCCATTTCGAGTGAATTTCATAGTATAAAATACCAAAAACAACCCGTTTTACCCCCATTTTACCCCATTTTTCTTTACACTAAAAATTCAATAATTTTTGAACAAACAGAAGAGGAAATGAAAGAATAAGAATAAAAGAAAGCAATTCAATAATAAAAAAGTGAAATCGAATTTTTTTTCTAAAATTTTAAAATGAAAAAAAATCAATTTCCGCATAATTTCAAGATTTTTGAGAGAAAAAAAATTCGATTATTGAACTTACAAGATTATGGGCCTTGTCTCGAAGCAATTCACAAGATTCTTCGTACAACTGTCTTGAATTCGTCACCAGTTCAGTGATGACAGGCCTCAAGCTCGACTATATTGAATTCAAAAATCATCATTAACTCCAAATTTTCCACTCCACCTCTTCTCTCTCTCCTTATCCCAAAGAAATCTCAAAAACTACTCAATTTATCAAAAAAAACTCAAGAAACCTTTTTTGTAGCTCTTAAAATTCTCTACAAAAAAGATTTCCTGACGTATTCCTCTAAACCCACTCGCTCCAAACTTATTTCCAAAAATAAATCCGAAACAAGATTTTGATTTTTTCGTTTTCAATTTCAAAAATATCACTTCATTACCTTCACATTATTAAAAGGATCTCCAAAATGGTCGAGTGTATCGAAAAAACCCAAGATACCTTTTTTGTAGAGAATTAAATTCTCTAGAAAAAAGGTCTCTTCACATTTTCCCCTGAATCGTTAATTTTTTAGTTTGTAACAGCGAATGAATGGATTATCCAATGGATTTTCAAACCTGCAGTCCGAAATTTAATAAACATAAAGATAAAGATAAACCAACTCGCGTCAAAATTATTGACCAAAAAATCCCTAAAAACTCACCCCTTCAAGAATCTTTCCGTCTGGATGGACCTTTTCCAGACTAATAGCAGTTCTATCAGCTATCTGATAAAGATCTGGCTCCAGGCTTGGATGCGAGATGATCAACAGCTTCACCCACTTCACCAGAGTAGTAACAACTTCAATGAATCCAAGTAAAATACTCAATTCCTCTTCGTACAATTGAATTGATTTGCTTTCCCGCGCATTATCATCGCTAAACACCTGTTTATTTTCACTTCGTGAGCTCCCAGAAATAGATCCGAATCTGTTGCTAATAGTCGAGGTCGACTGCGAGACAGTAGCCGAAGTGTTGCTCCTTTGCTTCTCTTCCCAGGCCCTGAGAGACGTCTCTAACGCTCGATTTCTGTACAGCATCTGCATGCGATTCTTGTGGATGATCCTGATGATGCCAGGTGGCTGGACCCATGCCTCTCCATCTACCTGAATTGGCACTCCCTCATCTCCCAGAATGTTGATCTGCACCGTTTGACACTGCGCTATCCTGCGATTACGAATGGAAAATGGCGGTAAAATTTGAAATTCGACCGTCATTTGACGGTTGATAGATCGTTTTTGACGGATTGTTGCGGTTCTGGGTGTCGTGGACCAAAAATTTGGGGGGGAGGGGAAAGATGAGATCATTCTACCCCTACTTTGTATTATATCGAATCGATTTTTATCGATTTTTGAGCGAGTTATTGAGAAAAGGGGATTTTGTTGAAATGTAATAGGATTCTTTGAGAAAAGTAATCAAAATTGATTGAAAATTATATGAAATAGGGGTAGAATGATCTCACCTTTCGCCTTCTCTTCTCATTTTTGATCCATGATAACCAGAACCACAATTATACGTCAATTAACCGTTAACTGATCGTTTTTGACTGTTAATGGACCGTTATTTGACTGTTAATCGACCGTTATTGAATGATTTGTGGATAATTTCTAATTTCTAATTGTTGGAGATCAAAAATTTGATATTGAGGGGAAAGGTGAGATTATTCTACCCCTACTTTGTATTATATCGAATTGATTTTCATCGATTTTTGAGCGAGTTATTGAGAAAAATGGGATTTCGTTAAAATGTGATATAACTCCTTGAAAAATCGACCAAAATTGATTCAAAATTATATAAAGTAGGTGTAGAATGATCTCATTTTTTCCCTTAATATCAAATTTTTGATCTACGATGATTAAAAATTAAAAATTATCCGTCAATCACTCATTAACGGTCAATTAATCTTCAAATAACGGTCCATTAACAGTCAAAAACGGTCAATTAACGGTTAATAACAGTCAATTGACGGTTTTTTTGACGGATAATTGCGGTTCTGGGTGTCGTGGACCAAAAATGAGGAGGGGATTAAAAAGGTGAGATCATTCTACCCCTACTTTATACTATTTCGAATCGATTTTTATCGATTTTTGAGCGAGTTATTGAGAAAATGGAATTTCGTTAAAATGTGATATAACTCCTAGAAAAATCGATCAAAATTGATTCGAAATTATACAAAGTGAGGGTAGAATGATCTCACCTTTCCCTTCAATATCAAATTTTCCATCTACGACAATTAGAAACTAGAAATTATCCATCAATCACTCATTGACGGTCAATTAACAGTCAAATAACGCTCCATTAACAGTCCAAAACGGTCAATTAACGGTCAGATGACCGTCAAATGACGGTCTACCTCCTTTCACCCCTACCTATGATGCTGCAGATTGATCAGCCTCGAAGCCGCCATCTGCACACTCCCAAAAACCGCTACGACCTCCAGCACCCTGTCATCGAACGAAGGCGCCAGAAACAAATCGCCCTCCTTCGTCCCTCCCCAGAAGTTCGTACCCCCCATAAAACTCGGTATATTAAGGACCACAATTCCCTGCAGTGAGGGCAACGGAATCCTCTGCCCATCGCACTCCAGCTGGACCCTCTGCTCCAAGTTCTTATAAGTCTTCTGGAGCCACTGCTTCGACCCCAGTACTCCATACCACATATAGTTCTTTGCCCTTGACCTGCACTTCTCCGGATGCTCCTCCCGCTTCTGGTGAAAGTCAAGGCTTATTTTCGCGTCTATCCCGATACCAAAGTAGTTGTTCATGACGCAGCGCTCAAAGTACCCCTCCATCAGCGTCTCGTCTGGGTCCATCAAAGGGGAAACCGCTGCACAGAGGGCGTCAGCGTTTGCGAGAAGCGCTTGACTGATGAGACCAGCGCCACCGCTCACATTCGGCCACATTGGAAGACGCACGAGCGGATTTATAATAGGAAGCTTCTTTACCTCCTCCGATTTATCGACTGATTTCGAGCGATCGTGACGCAGACTGAGGCTTGAGCCGAAACGCGAGGCACTGGCTGCTAGGGAAACGACTTCGGATGCTTTCAGCAAACTGCCGCTGCTTATTCGACGTGTTGCCTGAGGAGAAAAGCCGAGTTCTGGGAGCTCGACGCTCAGGCGCTCCATGCTGCAGCCGCTGTGACGGCGAAGCCTTGACGGGTGACTCTCTCCGTGACTCTCAATCGAGATGGAGGGGCTCGGGGGATCGACGATGACGCTTATCGCGGGGGGAAAGGGCGGGGGCGGCTTCTCGGGTTGCAGGGGGTCTGCCGTTACTTTGAAACAACAGACCGGGCTTAGGAGGTCGATCCTACCGTCCAGGGACTGCTCGCTGTCCTTCTGACCCTGGGGATGATGGAGAGTTTTTTAGGGGGGTTTAGAGGAATTGAGGGGGGGAAGTTGTTTGTTTTGAACAGATAAATTATTTGAAAAATAGGAAAATATAAGGGGAAGGTGGGGTAAAATGGAGACGGGTTGATTTTTGTATTTTATACTGTGGAATTTAGGAGAAATGAATGGAAATATTGGAGATAGGTTTTTTCTGATGATTCCATTGGAAAGATGAGGAAATTTCCCATGAAAATCATATGTTAAAAGTTATTTTTTGGAATTTTTCAAAAATTTCATTTATTGCGCGAAAATTTGAAGGTAAAAAACTCTTCTGTTTTTGAAAAATTTCAGGTTTTTGAGAATATCTCTGGTTCTATTGATCGTAGCGATCTAGGGTTGATCTTAAATGAAAGGTGAGCTCATTTCCCATTGATTTATGGGGTTTAAATAGAAAAATATCAATTTTTTCAAGTACTTATAGGGCAAAAACTGATTTTCAGAAAATGACATATAAATATTTGAAAAATTGATTTTAAAAAAATTTAAACCACATAAATCAATGAGAAATGAGCTCATTTTTCATTTGAGATCAACCCCAGGTCGCTAGAACCAACAGAACCGAAGATATTACCGAAAAAGTGAATTTTTTCGATTTTCAAAAGGAAAACCCCTTCAAAACTTGGCCTAAAAAGTAAATTTTTCCAAAAATTGAAAAAAAAAATTTTACGCATGTTTTCCGCCTAAAATTTTCTCAGCTTTCCAATGGAATCGTCAGAAAATTTCTGTCTCCAACCGTTCAATTGGAGTGTCCATTTTACCCCACCTTCTCCTATGTAGGAAAATTCCAAAAATTATAAGAGTTTTTTTTTTTTTAATTTACTTTTTTTTTCTATAATAATTCGTTTGTTCAAAAAAATCTAAAAAATTGTCACATGCTGATTCCATTATTATTATTATTATCATTATCATTATTATTATTATTATTATTATTATTATTATTATTATTAATTCTCACCTTTTTCAATGACGAAACATATCCGCATGGTTTTTTGAATGATCTTCTCGCAATATCACTGCCCTCAACAAATTGCGCTAAACTACAATACTTTTTTGGCTTCTCAGCATCAGTCTCAATACACTCCCTCACAGAATCATATTTTTCACCCAACATTGTACTCATCAAGTCCTGTCCAAGTGAACTCAAGTCATCAATAATACTCTCGGAATTCTGCATCTCTGAGACTTCGGGTGAATCAATGTGTCCAATGTCCTGACTCTCTGAGCACTTGGTCGAATCAAGAATGTCGCTGTCTATGTGCCCTGAAAAGTGTCAGAGAAATTATCCGAATAAATGAGAATTTTACGAACTACATTTGAATACAAAGAAATTTTGGACGACTGATTTTTTTTGGGAGTATCTCGGAAAGTTAGGGAGATAGGATGACTCGAAAAAAAAAATCGAAATTTTTTTCTTTTTTTTTTTTTTCGAAAATTGTGAAAATAATTTCGAAAATTGTAAAAATAATTTCAAAATAATTTCGAAAATTGTGAAAATAATTTCAAAATAATTTCGAAAATTATGAAAATAATTTCGAAAATTATGAAAATAATTCCGAAAATTGTGAAACAATTTCGAAACTTGTGAAAATAATTTCGAAAATTGTGAAAAATTTAAAATATTGAAATTTAACAGATTTTGGAGAAGTTTTATGGAATTTGTAAAGTTTCTGAAGCTTAATTTGAGAAAATTTCGAGAAAAAAAGAAGAGAAAAAGAAATCAATCTAAATTTTTATTTCAAAAATATTTCGAAAATAAATTTGGAATCAGTTGGAAAATTCGTAAAAATCTCAAATATTGAAATGTAATGGATTTTTAAGAAGAATATCGTCGCTTTAGAAACAAAAGGGCGTAAGTGATATTTATAAACATAGCATATACGCCCCTTTGATTCTAAGGCGACTATATATGGGGTTTTGAAAATTTCCGGAGTTTAATTTTAAAAATTAAAAAAAAAAGAAGAGAAAAGACAAAAAAATCGAAATTTTTTTTCGAAATATTTCGAAAGTAATTTCGAAAATTTTAGAAAAATCGCATATTTCGAAATATAATAGATTTTTAAGAAAGCACTAATTCTTCCCCATAACTCTTGAAATTCTCTCCAAAAAATGGTTTATTACAAAATTTATCTAAGCCCACTAATTTCCAAAAAATTTCTAAAAACTAAATTCTCATGATTTTTCAAATTTTTTATTATTAGTCAATTCCTTGCAGCTTCTTTTTCAAATATCTCCGAAACTACTGAATTTATCATGAAACATCAGGAAACCTTTTTTGTAGCTCTTGAAATTCTCTACAAAACGAGTCCAGTACAAAATTGCTCTATCTCGCTTAGTTTCCAAGATACTCTCAAAAAAAGGAATATTTTTTTTTTTTTTAATTAAATTTTTCTGTTTTTAATTAAATTCGTATCTTACCAATTTCACTTTCGCTGTGCTTAACAGTCATGCTCTTTGAATCAAGTGTGTCCGAGACAATACTATCAGAACTGACAATACTATTACTCCCACTGCTCCTCGAATTTTCGCTTTTTCCCGCGTGATCAGTCCGATGAATCAAAGACATATTCGTAGAATTCGGTGAATCCGAATCTGGTGATATCATTGCGTCTTGAATTGTCGTGTCATCTGATCTCGATGTTGTATCTAATGTTGTACTTGTAACACTGACTTGAAGATCTGTTTGTGTATCTAATTGTGTTTGCTCAGATTGCTGCTCCACTACTGCTTGCATCGCGTATTTTATCGAGACACTGTCAGCTGGAGTTGAAAAACTAAACATCCTGACAATAATAATTCAAATTAAAATCATAATTAAATAACAATTAAAATTAAAATCAATTGCATAATGAATTGAAAATTTGATTAATGAAGAAAAAAAAATTTGGAGATCATTTTTTAACCTTTTTAAAGATTTTTTTAAAATAAAAAATTGAATTTTTTTTTGGTTTATTTTAGAAAATTTTGGAGTTTTTGGGAGTATCTCAGGTTGTGAGTGTCGCAGCCTGAAAATTCGGGTACGAGGGGACAGGTGAGATCATTTTACCCCTAATTCATATAATTTTGAATCAATTTTCATCAATTTTTGGAAGAGTTATCGCATTTTTTCACTTAATCAAGTTTTCTCAATAAATCATTCAAAAATCGATGAAAATCGATTCGAAATAATGGAAATTAGGGGTAGAATGATCTCACCTTTCCCCTCAAATCCAAATTTTTGATCCACGACGATCAGAACTTGAGATATTCCCAAAAACTCGAAAATTTCTAGAATAAAAACAGAAACCTCCAATTTTTAATTTAAAAAAACCTTTAAAAAAATTTTAAAAACCTTAAAAAAAAATTAAAAAATCATCAGTTCCATCGCAAAGTCTATTTTACCCCTTCCCCCCCTCCCGCCTTTTTTTTAAAAAAAGAAAAACTGACCCTTCCCAATATTTTCATCTACCAAAATCATCTCCCCTATCAAATTCGTCACAAAAACCCAATTTATAAGCTGATAAATCAAGTTTTCATTCATAAATAATTCATTCGAATCGTCAAATATTGAATTTAATGGACCGAAATAGGTCTGGAGGCAATATAATAAAAAAAAAATGAATATTGAATTTACCCGTGTGCCATATTTGAACTGTTTCGTCTGCTATCGGCAAATCCATCTGGTGCTGGAAGTGTCAATATTTCCTCAGCCTGTGAGTCTCTTCGTAAATCTGGCATTGGACTGAGTGATGCTAAATTTGGCATAGGACTAGTACAAGGTGAAACATCACTGCTCCCTGATGACACAGGTGTTGGTGATAAAAAGCCACTCGTATCACTGGGTGTAATCTTGAAATGAATGAAATCCGCGTCTCTCTTAATTGGACTATTTTCATCAGAAATTGCGATATTCGGTGTTTTATTGGACAATCTCAAGGATCCATTCTTCTGTTCTTCAATGACGACTTCCGCATGTTCAACAAGTTGCCTTATAGCACGTTTCAAACTATTAGCACGTGACAGGATAATGTCACGCTCGATAAAACTCCGATTTTTCATGACTCTCTTTAAATTTGTCATGTCTTTTTCCGGTTTTTCCAGTGATCCTTTCTCAAATTCACCGGTTTGTTGGTAAATTTCGGGGTCCAGGACCTTTTGATCCTCGAAATCATTGTTGAGGGATAAATTTTCATTGTTCATTGTTTGGAGAAGCTCATCCACTTTGCTCTCGAGGAATTGACATTTTTCCACGAGGACTTGGTCGCCTATGTTGAGACTCGCTTCCAGGACTTTTGTCGCGAGATCCTTGACGGTTTCGTGGAGAACTCTGGAAGAGAAAAGGGTTTTTTAATAGGCGTTTGAGGAGGGTTGGAGTTAGGGGATTTTTGCAAGAGACCTTTTTTGTGGGGAATTTTGAGAGCTACAAAAAAGGTCTCTTGATAAATTCTCCTAAACCCAAGCAGTTTCGAGATCCTTTTAAAAATGCAAGTTACGGGATTTTTCAAGGGATTCTTCATTGATTAATTTCTTGGAGTTTCTTTGAAGAATATGTCTGAAACTACTGGATTTTTGGGGAACATGTCGAGATACCCTTTTTTGTAGAGAATTTAATTATCTACAAAATAAGTTATCTTGACGCTTTTTTCCTGAAGCCACTAGCTTCAGAGATACTCGTGGAAGAAGGTGAAAGTGCAGTTTTTTCTTGAAATTCACTTGTTTTTAAAAATATCTCGAAAACAGTTGGAGTTAGGAGAATTTATCGAGAGACCTTTTTTTTTTGTAGCTCTTGAAAATCTCTACAAAAAAGGTGTCTTGATAAGTTCTCCTGAACCCACTCGTTTTCGAGATCCTTTCTAAAAACAATTTCTCATGATTTTTCGAATTTTTCTTCATCAAAAAAATTCCTTGCAGCTTCTTCAAAGAGGATCTCTGAAACTACTGAGTTTATCGAAAAATTCCAAGAGACCTTTTTTGTAGAGAATTTAATTCTCTACAAAAAAGGTCTCTTAACATTTTCTCCTAAACTCACTCGCTCCTTTTTTTCCGTTTAAAAAACACAATTACTCTTCATCGATGAAACTTTTTCAAATAAAAATTCCATCATTAAAACTTAAAAAAATGAAAAACAATGCGCGACCTAAAAAGTCTGCAAACAATAAAACAACGAATCGATGGAAGTGAGTGAGTTTATCGGAAAATACTGGAGCACTAAAATGAATAAAAAAAATAAAAAAATTCCAGACAAACTTTAAAAAAAAAAGAAAAAAAATTATAAAAATTTTAAAGAAATTTTTTTTTTTTTTCGTAGAAAAATTGAAAAAAAATAAATAAAATTCAACTCACTTTGCACTAGATACTATTATCGTGTCCTGATCAGACTGCATGATATTTTTCAAGTTTGAAATAACATTGTCCTCGTACTGATGTACCATTGATACACTGAGTCCTGATTCTGGCTGACTTGGTGACATTTTGTGACAAGGAAGTGAGATACTGCGTTGAAATGTCATGATACTCCAACGATCTAGCATTTTTGTACCTGCTTTTTCATATTTTTCTAGTAACTGAGGTAAATGTGTGTCATCATCACAGGATGCACCCCAACCAAGTACTCTGGCAAGATCATTTCCTGTTCCCAAAGGAAGTACACCTACTTGACACTGTTTCTGTTGGAAAGAATATTGTAAATATTTATTTTATTTTATTATTATTATTATTATTATTATATTAGAAAAAGGGGAGAAGTGGAGGATCAAGTAAAATGAACATTTCGATGAAACTGAAGATTTTGTCGATTTTTTAAAGATTTTTTTTTCAATAAAAAAAGGGATTTTCTTTTCTTATTTTCAAATTTTTTGGAGTTTTTAGGAATATCTCCGGTTCTGATTGTCGTAGACAAAAAATTGGGGTATGAGGGGAAAGGTGAGATCATTTTACCCCTACTTTCTATAATTTCGAATCGATTTTTATCGATTTTTGAGCGAGTTATCGAGAAAAAGGGATTATGTTAGTATGTGCGATAACTCTTTCGAAAATCGATGGAAATTGATTCAAAATTATATGAATTAGGGGTAGAATGATCTCAGCTTTCTCCTCGTCTTCGAATTTTTGAGATACAACGATCAGAACCGGAGATATGGACGAAAAACGTTTTTTTTTCAATTTAGAAATTCGCAATTTTGATGAAATTCGAAATAAATTTCTCAATGTCTATTTTCCTTAAGTTCCTTCCACTCCTGAAAAAAAGAAGAAATATATAGTAGCACAGGCAATCTCAAAGGAAAAGACTTTTTCTTTGTGTTACACATTTATTGCTCAAATAAAACGAGAAGATGAGAAACTGCAGTAAACTCTGGAAAATTTCTACGAGAAAATGTTCTGTGTTGAATTTACAACCGAGTTTTATTTTACCTCAGATGGCCAAGATTTAATTAAGTTTTCTCAATAAATCATGGAGCTTGGATGAAAGAAGAAATGCAAGAGGATGAAGAAGTATTTTTTAAGATTATTAGGAAGATGTCATGCAGAGCATTAAACATTAACGTATGTTAATCAAGAGAATTGAGAGATTGAGGAAGAAAATTAGATTTTTAGAAATATAAATGTTTGCAGAAATCCAAGTAGCAGGCCCAAATAATCTACTTTTTTTTTATTTTTCCAAGTTATCATAAATATTCTAATTATTTCGATTCTGCAACATTTTACCGATATTAAAACAATGTCCACGATGATAAATTATTATTAAATAATATTATAAATATCCAATATTGTTCCGAATTTGAATTACGCGGTTCCAGCATCTAGAACTGGAATTGGAGGATCCTCGGATTTTAAATACCAATTTTCCCGCCAATTCATGTTTTCATGCAATTAATTGGATTAATCATCGCTATTTGTCCGGTAACAGGCATTTTTTATGATTTAAAAAATTAATAGACATTCTGACGAACAAGAATATATATAGTTATACAAGGTAATAATAGATCTGTAACCATGAATTGTTGCAGTGAAACTGAAACTGAATCACGCTTATGGAGTTCTAATGTTAATTTGATTTTTTTCAAAAATTATTTTTCGGTTCAATTTGTGTCCGGTAACACATGGTGTAAAGTAAATTTTCAAAAAATCTCCTCATTCTACTCTATTGAATGTGACGAAAATTGAAAAGAAAAAAAATAGATTATTGGAAGTACCTTGGATATATCCTTTAATTATAATCGTGCAACTACTCCAATTACTCACGTGCATTCCTAACCGATCGATCTCCGAAAGAACCCAACCAACAGACCCATCTCCACTGCATACGAGAATCCGGAATGGGTCGAAATGCCGAAACAGTCTCAGCCTGTTCATTATATTCCACTTAATGTTACAGATTAATTAATTTACCGAGTGAATTAATGATTTAGAGGAAGTTGCTAAATTTGTGGAGTTTGCATTAAAGGGCACTTGGAAACTGCTGGGTTTAACGAAAAATCCCAAGAGACCTTTTTTGTAGAGAATTAAACTCTCTGCAAAAAAGGTCTCTTGGGATTTTCCGATAAACCCAGTAGTTTCGGAGATCCTCTTTAAAGAAGCTGCAAGAAGTTTTTTCGATGAAGAAAAATTCGAAAAATCATGAGAACTTGTTTTTAAAAAGGATCTCGAAAACGAGTGGGTTTAGGAGGATTTATCAAGATACCTTTTTTGTAGCTCTCAAAATTCCCCACAAAAAAGGTCTCCTGCTAAATTCCCCTAACTCCACTCGCCTCAAAGATATCCAACATGATAATCCTATTTCACCTCTTCACTCACGAATTTCTACCAAATTCATTTCCTTTAATTTTCTCAAATTCAATAGCTGAAGCTCATCAAAAGACAGAAAACTAAAGGGAATATAATAGAAATTGAAATGAATGTGAATATGCCTCAGGCTAACAATTAATTTTCCCTTTGTTCAAGTGGATATTGATGTACTTCAAAAGCAATATCAAAATTGGGTCAATGATAATCAACATTTCACCAGAAACTTCCTTTCAAAATTCACTTTATACATAGAATTTGAACTTACCCAGGTCCAGGACCTCCTTTAATTAAATCAAAAACTTGAGCAGGATTGAGCAACTGCTTGAATCTCCTCAAGAATTTAATTCCCTGATTGTCACCAGATTTGCTGTTAACGAAAACGAGTAATGGACTGCATCCATTGGGCCTGACTGCCTCCCAAGCTTCATCACTACCTATTACAAATTATTATAATTATTATTTTGTTATTATTATAATTATTATTTTATTCTCTTCAATTTTTTAACAAATTAATTATTTTAGAAAATGGCAAAAAAAAATGCATATGTAGAAAATATGAAAAAAATTTAGGGAAAAATATTTTTTAATTAAATTTTTATTGAGAAATTGAAAGTAAATATTTACCAATGCTGTGCAATGCTGTTGGTGGAACAACACTGAGTTTACTTGGCCCCAGAGGACATTCAGGATTGATGGATGGTCTGCAGGCAGTGTGCACAGTCGTTCTGCACCACAAACACTTCCAATCCTGGAGTCTGAGTAATTTTCCGAGTTTTTTAAAAGAAATTTAAAATTATTATTTTTATTTTGGGGTAAATTTGGATATTCAATTGTACCTGAGGACGGAGCCACATGTTTTGTCGCAGACAGAGCACTTTGAAGACACTGGCAAATTTCCCTCCAGCCACTGATGGGGCATCTGGATATTCTGTGAAGATAATAAAAATTTTTTTTTAGAGTTTTATTGGAAAAAAATTACGATCGATCATTCAGTTTTTTCGGGATATCTTGGAAAGTAAGCGAGATAGAGCGATTTTGCCTGAATTCTTTTTTGAAGGTCTTAAAATTCTCTAAAAAAAAGGATTCGGGGAAAAAGGGCGTATCTCGTTTAGTTTCCGAGATATTGAAAAAAATGAAATCAATTTGTTGGAAACTTGAGATTTTTGAGAAATTGTTAAAAATTAGAGGAGTATACATTCGTATTTTGGAAATATCTTGGATGTGAATGGAGTTAGGGGAAAATGTCAAGAGACCTTGTTTGTAGAGAGTTTTGAGAGCTACAAAAAAGGTCTCTTGAAATTTTTTGATTAAGCTAACGATTTCGAAGATCCTATTTGTTTTCATACTCACTCCATCATGATCTTCAATAATATCTTTTCCAATTGAAGAGAGAGTCGTCCACTTGCAGTTGTTAATCGCCTTCGGACTGCACCTCTTGTGAACTTTGTATTTACACACTTCACAGCTGAGTCCATGTGACGTGACACCTGAAGAAAAATCAATTTCATTAAAAAACAAAAAAAAAAACGAGAAATTAATGGAGAAAGTTGAATCGCGTAATTTTTTACAAATATCTCGGAAAATAAGAGAGATGGAGCAATTTCATCAGAATCCTTTTTATTAGTCCTTGAAATTCTCTACAAAAGATGATTCAAGCAAAATCACTCTATCTCCCTTACTTTCCGAGATATCCTCAAAAAAAGAGACGAGAAAGCACTTTACTCCCAAAAATTATCCAAAAAATAAAAATAGACAAGTGGATAATAGTATTGCTTTCCAACTGATATAGCTTTTTCTGCTAATACTTTAGCAATATGCTTTCGAATGGAAGTGATACAACTTTTTTCAAATCATCATTAAAATATCAAATTTTGAAAAATTCATTAGAACGCCAATAACTCGAGAACTAATCATGCAAATAAGCTCAAAATTTACAGACATTTAACTGATAAAACTTCGAGAGTAATTGTGTCGATTGAAGAATTAAATCCCAAAACTTCTAGTTTATTCCAGATTTTCGAGATTAAATTAAAAGGATCTCGAAAAATAATGAGTTTAGAGAAAAATATCAGGATACCTTTTTTGTAGAGAATTTCAAGAGCTACAAAAAAGGTTTCCTGACATTTCCTCCTAAACTCAACAGTTTCCAAGATACTCTTTAAATAAGTTGACTAAAAATTTGAATTCCTCGAATTTTCGATTATTCCATGATTTCCACAATTCAATGAGTATCTCGAAAACCATTAGATTTGGGAAAATTCATCAAGAAACCTTTTTTGTAGCAAATTCAATTCTCCACAAAAAAAGTCTCTCAAAAAATTGCGCTATCTCGCTTAGTTTCCGAGATAACTATAAGAAAAGATAGAAAAAACAATTGGATAATAGTATTGCTTTCAAACTGATATAGCTTTTTCTGCTGATACTTTGGCAATATGCTTTTTGGCAATTTTATCTCTATTTAGATCATTTTAAGTATCTTCTGTTTAAAAAAATTACAATTGAATATTCTGATGATTACATAGCTTCCATTTGGAAGCAAAAATCATATCATCAACAAACCATAAAGTGCATCCCTGCAGACATTGCAGTATGTTGGTCTGGCATGACTTGTAGCATACCAATGATGATTTCCTCCAAGAAACTCAGCAGCTCCTGATTCTCCCTGAGTTCTGCCCTCTCCTGCAGTTCTCAGGGCACTAAGCCATTCCTCCATATCTTGTCTAGTCTCGCCACAGAGCACCAATGATCGAAAAGGCGTTATCACCTGTTGAAAAAAGAAAATCCATCATTATTTTTTACACACAAAAAAAAGGAAAACAATGAAATTAGACATCTCTTAACGATTTTCTTCATTTTTTTAAACAAATAAATCACAAAAGAAATTTTTTTTTTTGAAATTTGTACTTGAAATTTTTTAAATTTTCTACATTTTCGTATTTTTTTCTTCTTTTTTCTGAATAATTTAATTTAAAAAAAAAATTATCATGTCTATTATTTTTAGGATTTTTAAAAAAGTGAAGTTTTGAACATGAATACTTGCAAATTTAATTATTATTAAAAAATTAGAAAGATCTGACAATTTTTTCAATTTTTTTAAATAAATAAATTACAACAAAAGAGAAAATTTTACATTTGAACTTCAATTTTTTTTGAATTTTCTACATTTTCAATTTTTTTTTTAATTTTTCTAAATAATGAAATTAATATTAAAAAAAAAAAAATTGTTAAATGTCTATTATTTTCAATATTTCATTTAAAAAAAAGTTTTGAGAATTGATAGATGCAAATTTCATTATTCATAATAAAATTAAACACATACAACAATTTTTTTCATTTTTTTAAACAAATTGATTGCAACAAAAATTTATTAGAAAAAAATTTCACTTAAAATATTTCGAATTTTCTATATTTTTATTTTCTAAAAAATTAAATTATTATTTAAAAAAAAAAAGAAAATTATCAGATGTCTGTTATTTCCACTATTTTTTACAGAAAAAAATGAAGTTTTGAGCATTGATAAATGAAAATTTCATAATCACAATAAAATTAAAAACATTTGACAATTTTTTTCATTTTTTTAAACAAATAAATTACCACAAAAAAAATATTTTTCTTCGAATTTTTCATTTTTTTTGTGTATTCACATTTTTTTGTTATTTTTCTAAATAATCAAATTATTATTTAAAAAAATAAAAAAAATAACTGTCATGTCTACTATTTTCAGTATATTTATTTATATTTTTTTATCATTAAAAAAAAAGTGAAGTTTTGAGTATTTTTCATACATAACCTCTCTTTCACTATTTCACTTCAAATTTTCATTGAAAATAAATAATCACCTTAAAACGCGAACGTGGCTTTGATTCTTTTGGTGGCATTTGAGCTTTTTTTCAGGCATCAATATAAACAATAAAATCATAAATAATTATATTATATATTTAATTATTTATTTTATTATTATCATGGCAGTTGAAATGTGTGTTTTTGTGGTAAACGCACGACTCCTCTGCGTTCACTGGCCTTTTTCTCTCTCTCTCTCTCTTTTTTTTTTTTTTTTTCTTTTTTTTTGGACTTGTCACGTGTGACTCAAATTAATCGTTAATTAATTATTATTATTATTATTATTTTCGTGAGTTTAGAGAAACAAAATTGATTGAATAACAAAAAAAATTTTTCTATTTTTTTTGAAAAATTTTGAAAAATTCGAATTAATTTCAATTTTTTAATTTTTTAATTTTTTCAAGTTTTATTGAGGAAATCTTTTTCTTTTCTTTTTTTTTTGAGAAATTCAAATTAATTTCAACTTTTACTCCAATTTTTTAATTTTTCAATTCTTCAATGTTTTTGAGTTTTATTGAAAAAAAACATTTTTTTTCTTTTTTTTTTTTTTTTTTTAAATTCAAATTAATTTCAACTTTTTTATTTTTTTAATTCTTCATTTTTTCTGAGTTTTCTTGAGAAAATCTTTTTTTTCCTTTTATTTTTGAAAAATTTGAATTAATTTTAAATATTACTCCAATTTTTTAATTTTTTAATTCTCAAATTTTTTTGAGTTTCCTTGAGGAAATTTTTTTTTTTTTTTAAATTGGAATTAATTTCAAATTTTACTCAAATTTTTTAATTTTCCAATTTTTTTGAGTTTTCTTGAGGAAATCTTTTTTTTTTTTTTAAATTGGAATTAATTTCAAATTTTACTCAAATTTTTTAATTTTCCAATTTTTTTGAGTTTTCTTGAGGAAATCTTTTTATTTTGTTTTTAAATTGCAACTAATTTCAAATTTTACTCAAATTTTTTAATTTTTCCAATTTTTTTGAGTTTTCTTGAGGAAATCTTTTTTTTTTTTTTAAATTGGAATTAATTTCAAATTTTACTCAAATTTTTTAATTTTTCCAATTTTTTTGAGTTTTCTTGAGGAAATCTGTTTTTTTTTTTTTTTTAAATAATTTTTTTTGCAATTTCTAGATATGAGGGCTAAAATAGAAAAATTGTTGCATAATTCGCCTCTTTAGCTCAGTGGTAGAGCACTGGTCTCGTAAACCAGGGGTCGTGAGTTCAAACCTCACAGGAGGCAGGTATTTTTTTTTTTTTTTTTTTTCCATTAAATTTATAGCGAATGTAGGGTGATTGATAGAAGAATTAATTTTCATATTTATAATGATTAATTTGAATTGTTGTGAAAGACTAGAAGATTATATTTAAAAAAAACAATATTAAATGATTGTCAATTCGTGACATTTTGCTTATAATTTAAGGGGTTACACCACTGTAGAATTTTCAAAAAATCGATTATTTTTTTCTTGCTTTAAAAATTACTTTGGGCCCTCCAGAATACGGACAAGAAAAGTTATCACCTGAAACCCATTTTTTCTCATGAAATTTGGAAATTTTTCCCGAGGAATTTCTTCATATTCATAGCCCAAGTCAAAACTTCAATCGTGTTTTTCTCGAAACATGATTTTTCAAATTGCCACGCAGCATAACTCCAATAATTTTCATTATTTTCGTTTGAATTTAGCACAGGATCTTGAAAACACTATTTCGAACAGAAATACGTAGGGAATTTTCAAAAAATTGATTTGCACATTTTTTATTGATAAAAAATTGCCAGTTTTTTGGTCGAAATTTGAATTTTTTCATTGAAATGGTCACTAATCACACGAAAAACAATATTTTTGAAATTCCCTACGTATTTCTGTAGCTATATGTATCTAGACTGAGCCAATTTTTTTTTTTTTTAAATTGAAATTTGCATCAGTTAGACTGCGTGTCACAGAGTGTTTTAAATTCGAGGAGCCTCGAAAAAATGGCTCTTGTGTCATCATCTTTTGATATTTTTTGATGATTTTTTTTTTTGCTGAAGACTCAAATATATGCTCAGTTACTTCCTCAAATATCATTATTTTATTGGATCTTTTTCTATAGAAAAAAATATCCAAAAACGCCTTTTTTGAGCTTTTACAGTGGTGGAACCCCTTAAGTTTCATCAGGCTTTTGAAATTTTCTGTATTTTGTCAGATTAACCCTTTGCTTTGCAAAAAGCACGAATTGACGCTTAAGGAAGTTCATCCGGTATGGGATTTAATAGTACGAAAAATTATCACGACTAGCGTAGTGGTTATACGACTAACGTAGTCGTAACTTGTACAGCTGCTATGTACTAAAAATTCTTGTTCGTCGATCATAATTGTTTTTTTGTAAAAAATCGAATTTATAGAATAAATTTTTTTGAAGATCAAATAGAGAAAGGTCAATTCAGCACATTTTCAACTAGTTTTGTATGATTTAATGTGCAAGTATAGCATACATTGCGTTGTTCGGAAAGCATTCTTATTGATTTCAAAAAGCGTGCGGTTCTGACGTCACTGTCATGCGAGGAAGACAGAGGTTAACTTCCCAAAAATCAGCATTTTTCGAGACAAATTAATTTATTCTTAAATCACCAAGTATCTAATGCATTTGAGGAAGCTCTTAAACTGTTTTTTACATATTTATTTATCCATTATGGAAGTTTCTCCCCAAAAAACCTGTTAATTGCCACAAATTTCATGTTTATAGACGAAAACCCATAAGGGACCGTGTTAATTGAAAAATCTTTATTTATTAATTTCTCCCGAATAAGATATCCGAAGAGTTTGAAATTTTAACAGGTGACTTTTTAGATTTTCAGAAGTATATTCAAATTTTTTCATAATTATTGGTCTGTTAATTCAGTTACCGGATGAACTCCCTTAAGGAGGTTCCCAAGGACCCGTGGAGCTCAACTTTTAAAAAGATTTCCCTATGTAAAATACTATAGATAAAATAATATATGGTTGAGGCACAGTGTTCCCTTTCTCTGCCATTTATATGCGCAGAAGTTCAAAATGCCATTTATATGCGCAGAAGTTAAAATAACCGTGAAAATCAACAAAAGTACTTGACTTTAACGAAAATTTATAACAAAACTAATACCACTTGCTTTGGTTATCTTTACAGAAAAATATTTCTTATATCTTCAATTACTGATTCTCAGTTTTTTGAAAAAAAGTAATAGAAAATTACTCTTGAAATTTAATAAAATGTGTGTGAAATCATTGATCGGGAGTGGGTTTACATGTTAAACATACGAATTTCAGTTGTTAATATCTCTTAATTAACCCCCGCAAAGACTATTCAAATAAATTTCTATATATAAAGGGCACTTTTGACTGTGTGTATGCCAAGTTTCAGAAAAATCTATAGAAAAGTGATTTGCTTGGGAACGTCCTTAATCGAAAGTATTGGAGCATTCGTGCAGAGCAAAGGGTCAATGCTGAATAGACTCATGTTGATGACCAACAACAATGCAAATTATTCAATACAGTAAATCTTTATCTCTATCTTTATTAAATTCCGGACTCCAAGTATTGAAAATCCATCGAAGCCCATTAATCCATACATTCGCTATTGCAAACAAAAAAATAAAACTGTTATCAAAGTAAAGAAAAAATAGCTTGATGGAAAAATAATATTTTAAAACAAAATATCACACAGATTATCTAATAATAAATTCAATTATGTTGATAATTACAAATAATAGAAAATAAAAGCAACAATAATGAATATAAATAAAAGCAAAAGAGAAAAAACAATAAATATACATTGTTTATAATATTTCCAAGTGATCATAACGAGACTCAATTCAAGGAAGTTCATCCGGTAACTGAATTAACAGACCAATAATTATGAAAGAATTTGAATATACTTCTGAAAATCTAAAAAGTCACCTGTTAAAATTTCAAACTCTTCGGATATCTTATTCGGGAGAAATTAATAAATAAAGATTTTTCAATTAACACGGTCCCTTATGGGTTTTCGTCTATAAACATGAAATTTGTGGCAATTAACAGGTTTTTTGGGGAGAAACTTCCATAATGGATGAATAAATATGTAAAGAACAGTTTGAGAGCTTCTTCAAATGCATTAGATACTTGGTGATTTAAGAATAAATTAATTTGTCTCGGAAAATGCTGATTTTTGGGAAGTTAACCTCTGTCTTATTCGCATGACAATGACGTCAGAACCGCGCGCTTTTTTGAAATCAATAAGAATGCTTTCCGAATAACGCAATGTATGCTATGCTTGCACATCAAATCATACGAAACTAGTTGAAAATGTGCTGAATTGACCTTTCTCTATTTGATCTTCAGAAAAATTATTTCTATAAATTCGATTTTTTACAAAAAAACAATTATGATCGACGAACAAGAATTTCTAGTACATAGCAGCTGTACAGGTTACGACTACGTTAGTCGTATAACCACTACGCTAGTCGTGATAATTTTTCGTACTATTAAATCCCATACCGGATGAACTTCCTTAAATAACATGATACTAAACAGCTACAGCATTTTATTGCGACATTAAATAATTATAACACAGTCTCCGAAAAAAACAGTGAGAGACTGAGCAGTAGTAATTTCTGGTGGCAATTGATTACAAAAAATCGTTGCGGATACAACAAAAGATCTTTGAAAAATTGTGAGCCTGACGTACGGTATAATCAGAGTATCAGAGCATCAGTTTAAATCTATTTAAGTCTATAGACAAACAATGATGTATTACGCTATTGCAGTTCGCTTGATCCTCTATGTTCTACGTTGCAACGTGATTATTGACGAGTAGAATGGGACTTTGAAAGCTGGCAGAAGCTGTTTGAATGGATAAGCGAGTTTTTTTTTCAGAAAACGAGGGAAGTTTGAAATTTTTTTTTTTCGTTTTTGGGATTTTTTTGGATATTTTGAGGATATCTCCGGTTCTAACTGTCGGAGTATGAAAATTTTGAGATCAGCGGAAAGATGAGAAGGTTTTACCCCGATTTCGTATAATTTTGAGTCAATTTTGATTGAGATTTAAAGAAGATATAGGGGAAAAGAGATTCTGATAAAATCTGGTATTAGTATCTCAAAAATTGATGAATATTGATTCGAAATCATATTAAATAGGGGTAGAATGAGCTCACGATTACGCTCGTTTTCGAATTTTTGAGCAGTGACCGATAAAACCGGAGATATCTTCTTAAATTAAGAATTTAAAAAAAAATCGAAATTTCGAAAATTGAAGAAAAAATCGAAAAAATCACTTCCGACGTGTTCTCCAATGCAAATTTTCTCAGCTTTTCACTGGAATCATCAAAAAAAATCTGCCTCCAGCCATTCACTCAAAATTTCCCCTCCCCCCCCCTCTTTCCCTCCAAAAAAACCCTAAATTTTCCTTCTTTTTATACTAAATTAAATTAAATTAATTGAATCAATTAAAATTATCTTCGACGTTTCATAATCCAATTCCTCATCTTTCTTTCTATATATAATTGGAAAAAGAAATGAAAACTAAAACCATAAAAAAACCTTCAGTATAATTGTGTCCACTTTAGTGTCCGGACATGGGAAAACACGAGGGGAAATGTAATTTTGATAAAATGAAAAAAGAGAGAGATGAAGGCAGGAAACACACATTCGTTTTCTCTCGGGAGTCCCTGAGCCTTCTGGCAAGTGGGCGACATGAAAAAAAAAGCCTTTATCAACACAAAAAAAAAGAAAAAAAAATGAAAATACCCGCATCCTGCCTCTCGCCTTTATTTCCCGCTATCAATTCACCAGAAATCGAAATTTCCTTTTGTTTTTTTTTTTAAGATGAATTAATGTACTTCTAGGATATCCAAGCAGTAGGTCCAAATGATCTACCTTTGTTTTTTTTATTTTTCCAAATTATATGGGATCCAATAAAGTGACGGTCCTTCGACCGTCATTTGACCGGTCAATTGACCGTCAATGATCAATTCGCAATGACTGACCATTTTGGTCAAATAATAATGACCAAATCGTGGGTCAGAAAATTGACCAAACATCGTTTTGACGGTCAAATTCCATCTAAATAGAATTAATGAATTTTTTTATTTTTGTGAATCTCATGAATATTTTCGTAAATCAATTTTTGTATTTCCCGTGTCAGAATTCCGAGACGATTGACTCGTGCACTGAGCCAAAGACTTCTGTGTCTTCTTCTGTGACTAGAGTCAAAAATATTCAGGATACAAGTAATATGATTGAACGTTATGGAGATATATATCTATCTGTAATACAGAAGTGAACTGAATCTATTAGGATAAGTGCAGAATTTATGCAGAGTTTACAATTTGTTGAGAAAATAAGAGAATATTCCTGTGATATAATTATATTTCAATTTAATAAGCCATTTCCTCTTTAAAAATATCATTCCACTAAAAATGACAAAAAAAATGACCCAAGAACAAATTGACGGTCATTTTCCATCTAAATAGCTGGATTTCATTATCGATTTTGGTTCTTTATTCTTGATTCGGGTATTTCAATCGCCGTTATTTTACCAAAAATGAGAAATATTGCACGACTTTTGGAAATTAATGATTTCTATGAGTATTTCCATTGAATTCAAAAAAAATCATAAAAATGACATAAAAAATGACCGAAAATAAAATTGACGGTCAATTCTCATCTATATAGATGAATTTTGACATTTATTTCTCCTGACTGACCATTTGAATTTTTGACGGTCAATTTCCAACGAAAATTGCGGTCAACTCAGAAATTGTCACAAAATGGTCAATTGACGACTGACCTGACCAATTTCAAAATTGACCGTCATTTTACATCTCTAATCCTCAATGGACCAATCTTTAATCTTATACATTCGGATAAATTGATCTGGCAAACTCACTTGGAAGCTGTGGTTGAAGCTCTTTGTACTGCATTCAGCGAGAGTCAGATCCGTTAATTCGATTTCATCGAAAATTGTATCCTAAAAATACAAATTTTTCCATTATATCAAAGAAAAACAACAAAAGTCGTTTCATTATTCAATAATATCTCGGAAAATAAGTGAGATAGAGCGATTTTACCAGAATCCTTATTTGTAGCTCTTGAAATTCTCTACAAAAAAGGATTCAAGCAAAATCGCTCTATCTCACTTACTTTTCGAGATATTCCCACAGAAAACTCCACAATTTTTTTTCTTTTCAATAATTCTAAAAAAAAAATTGATTTCCTCTAAAATTCACATTTTTCTTTTTTTTTTTATTTTATCATAAAAACTTTGAAATCTATTATTTTGTGGTAAATAACATTGTTCAAAACGAAATTTATCACTCAATCAAAAAGTTTCAGACGTAAATGGTAAAATATCGCTGACGTCATTGATGCAATATGTCTTTGGTCTCATAAAATTCGTGTTTTCTCTACTCACTGAGGGTAAAAACTAACATTTGTCGTTTCAGTGTAGTGGTAAAACAGCAATAATGTTAATGGAATTCTCTTGTAAATAGCTTTTTACCCTCAACTGAGTTAGAGTAAAGCCACAACACACTCTGCATCGTTATAAGGGGGGGAAATGGTGCAAAATGGACCTGTAAATCAAAATGATTTGGGATTTTTTTTGAGAGTGAAGGAGTAACCGAAAAATTCTGAAAAAATTCACCAACAATTTACATATTTTGGACCATCTTCTCAAATTTTTTCAGATTTTTTCAGTGAGTGCATCACTCAAAAAAAAAATTGCTGAATTGTGTTTAGATGGAGGTCCATTTTGCCCCATTTTCACCTATACTTCTTCATCTAGAGAGGGTTTTTATGGGAAAAAAGGGAAATTGAGACGTAATGTCATAGACAATTTAAATTTTCATGCTGACACAATTTTCTCCCATTTTGACCCATTTTACCCCGACTTTAAGAATTTAAATAAATAATCTTGTGAATTTTTTCAAAAAAAAGGAAAAAAAATGTACTTTTTTGCTGGAGCAATCTTTCAGTAAAAGGATCTCGGAAACTAAGGGAGATAGAGCGATTTCACACGGATCCTTATTTGTAGAGAATTTTGAGAGCTACAACAAAGAATTCCATAGAAATCGTCCTATCTCGCTTAGTTTCCGCGATAATCTTCAAAAATTGACAAAAAAAAAATTTACTAAAATTTTTTTTTTAATTTTCAGTGTTTTTTTGTTGAGAAGATCTCGGAAACTAAGCGAGATAGAGCGATTTTACCAGAATCCTTTTTCATAGAGAATTTCAAGGGCTACAAAAAAGAATTCCAGTAAAATTGCTCCATCTCGCTTATTTTCCAAGATAATCTAAAAAAACTACAAATTTTTTTTGTTGCAATTTTCGCTTCCAAAAAAAACATAAAAAAAGAGAAGAGAATTCTTCTTTTTTTTTCGTTTTTACGTAATCTTCGCAATTTGAACTGTCAAAATTTGATGGAACTGGAGATTTAATGAATTCCCTTTTACTATCAGCCAATATTGATCCCCCCCCTTCCCTCTCCCCCTCCCACAAAACTTTCATCTTCTCTTCCAACAGAATCACATCCAGCTGCAATCTCCCGTAAGATTGATTGATCCTGAGGAAAACTTTGTGCTAACAGCTCGAGACTTGTTTCTCTTTATTTACTTTTATATTTATAAGAAGAAAAAGAGGATAAGTGAATGAAAGCGCAACGTAAATTCAATTAAACTAAACAGTTTCTTCTCTATTATTACTTGGATTACTCGAGAACTTTTTACACTCGAATCGTTTTTTTTTTCTACAACTTGAAGGGGAAAAAAGGGTAAAAAGGCATTAAAGTCGTTTTGTCGCGCTTAGAAATAAAGTGGCGCAAGTGCACTTTTTTTTCTCCATTTTCTTCCGAAAAAACACACAAAGTAGCGTATTTTTTTTTCGCTCCAATCGGTTTTTCTCGGTTTTTTATGCAATAGTGGTGTAAAAAAAAAAACTATGACATATAGTTTTAAGTGCCACTTATTACGAACAAAGAGACGTATCTCCGGCACTTGCGTCTTTTTGTTTTTAGTTTTTTATTCAATTTTTCTTTTGATCTCCGAAAGAATACTAGTAACAAAAAGGCCTATTTCCGGCCACATAAGTCTGTTTGTTATTAGAATTTTACTGAATTCGGTTTTTTTTTCTGGAAATATTGATAATAACAGAGTGACGTATCTCCAGCACATAAGTCTCTTTGTTATTTTGAATTGATAGTAACAAAAAGGGCGTATCTCCAGTAAATGCCTGTTTTTGTTATAAGTAACAACAATTTCTGCTTGTATTTCTTCCTCGCATTTTATTTCTCATTATAAAATTTTAAAAACACAAATAGGCGTAAGTCCAAAAAAAAAAAAATTTCAATAGAAAAACTATAGAAACAAAAAGGCGTAAGTGCCATAATACGGCATCTTTAGATAAAGAATTCAAAAAGAAAAAAATAAAAAGACGTAACTCCAAATATTCTCATGTCACATGAAGAAATTATAAAAAACAAAAAAGGCGCAAGTGCCAAATTAGGATTTCTTGAAATAAAAAAATCCAAATAATAAAAAGACGCAAGTCCAAGATGTACTCTGGAAAATAAAAAAAACATCGAGACGTAAGCGCGGAGATACGCCCCTTTTCCTCTAACATTGGCAATTACGTCGATTTGTGTTATTCAAAAAATTAAATTTAAAAAAATAAAAAAAATTCCAATTTTTTCTCCTTTTATCTCATAAAATCATCAAAAATAATTATTTCGTGGCAAATAATATTTTGTGGCAAATGCTGATACTCTGAAGAAAGTTTTTCACCTTTTGTAACAATGAGAAAAAAAAAAAAAAAAAGAAGAAGAAGAGAATGAGGCAAAAAATGGAAATGGCAGTAAAAAGGCATTAAAGTCGTTGAGAAGTGGCATGCTCAGAATTTAGAGGTACTCGAGTATATATAACACAAGAAATGGGGAAAAAAAGGTCAGTGACCAAAAAAAGATACTGACGTAGAAGCAAAAAAGAAGAGAAAAAAACGAGTTGAGCATGAGAATAGAATAGACGAGAAAAAATAAAAGGATTTCTCGTATTTTTATCGTGCAAAATTTATTGATAAGACTCTGCAAAGAAAAGGGCATAGGGTCATAGCACTTTTTTTTTTTTTTTTTTTTATGACTCCAGATTTTTTATCAACTTCTTTGAAGATTTGATGAGAAATAGAGTAGCTGAAGAGCAAATAAGAATATTGAGGATGTACACTATTTTTTTTTTTTTTTTTTTTTTCGTGGATCCACATTCTTTATCTCTTAGCATGCACGTCTCACGTACACCCCCCCCCCCCCCCCCCAGGGGAAAACTTCAAAGTATAATGGGAGGCTAAAGGTCGAGAGGAGGCTGAGAGGTCCTTTATAACTCTGCCAAAAACTCACTTACATTTACCGAAAATGGGGAAAAAGAGGGGGGGGGGGGAATTTTATATTTGTCTTGAGGCTAATGGAATTCTTGATATTTCAGGGAGAATATTGTGGTAAATGGGGAGGAAGGGAGGGGGGGGTGGAAAATTAGGGCAGATGGGGCAAAATGGGTGGAGGGGTAGAATTGAATGAACTTTTTTTTTTTTTTTTAAGTCAATTTTTCATTTTTTAGGAGAAATGTTGAGGCAAATGTGGGGAAAGGAGGGGGGAGGGGGATGAACACTTACGTTTACGGAAAATGGAAGAGGGGGGGGGGGGGGGGAAAGAATTTTATATCTGTCTTGAAGATAGTGGAATTCTTTATTTTTCAGGAAGAATATTGTGGTAAATGGGGAGGGAGGGGAGGGGGGGGGGGGTAGGAAAATTAGGGCAGATGGGGCAAAATGGGTGGAGGAGTAAAATGAAATGACATTTTTTAGTTTTTTTTTTCTTTTGAGGGAATTTTTTATTTTTTAGGAGAAATATTGAGGCAAATGTGGGGAAGGGAGGGAGGGGGGGGGGGGGGGGAATGGAAACTTACGTTTACGGAAAATGGAGGGGGGAGGAGGAGAATTTCATATTTGTCTTGAAGATAGTGGAATTCTTGATATTTTAGGGAGAATATTGTAGTAAATGCGGAGGAGGGGGAGGGGGGTAGAAAAATTAGGGGAGGGGTTGAAAAAAAGGGAGGATGGGGTAAAATGGGTGTTTAAACAGAATTGAATGAAAAAAAATTCTAAAATAATTATTTTGGAGAAAAAGAGGGGGGGGGGAGGAGGGGAGGGAAATGAGGGCGATTTCACCCTAATCTTCTTTTGTACCTCTTCAAATTTTCACAAAACCATCTTAGGACAAAAAAAGCGAATCTCCAATAGTTTTCAAGATATTTTCTAAAAAAAAATCGTTAAAAAAATATTCAAAAACTTTTTTTTTTTTTTAAATGAAACTCCATTATTCAATTTACGAATATTTTCGTAATTCTACGAAATCCCGATTGATTGAAGATAAAAATTTCATCATGTTCCACGTCAAACGTTCAATAATTCACGTAATACGCCCACAAATATAGGCCATATTAAATCCAAACATTAAAGGGATCAACTTGTTTTACGAGGTGAGAGTATTTTGACCCCTGAATCGTGTTTTTATGTCTTTTTAATACTTAATTTTTCTCATTTTGTAAGGGGGAAAAAGAGAAAATGCCTTTTATTTCACAAAATACCATGTCATTTTCACTCTAACAAGAAGAAAATCTGAATACTACGTCTTTCTCTAGTTACACTCTCCGGAAAATTCAGGAAAACATAGAAAAAATCAGGAAAATCGAGGGAAAAAATTCAGCAAAATCGGGGAAAATTCGAAATAAATCGAAATTGAGAGGAAAATCCTTTTTCCAGTTACATTTTTGGAAAAATCCTGTAAAATTCAGGAAGAGTGTGGGAAAAAATTCAGAAAAATCGAGGAAAATTCACAATGAATCGAAATTGAGAGGAAAATTCGTTTTCTAGTTACATTCTCGGGAAAATCCTGGAAAATTCAGGGAAATTCGGGAAAATTCCGAAAAATCTTAAACTGTCTCTCAACAGAAATCGTCGATTGCGAATTGTAATTGTAAAAACCGTGAGTGATCGTGAAACCATGAATGCTGTTTAGAATAATTGGACTTTGGAGGAAGACAAAGCTCTTGTTGCTTCAAGACTTTGGCGCCATGGAGAGGCATACCAATTCAGTCACATACAAGATGAACATGATTTGAGAATCTGGCAACTAATTTTCCAAGAGAAAATATTCCTGTACGAAGGAAAAAGCGCTGGAGAATGCCGTAATCGTTTTCTACAGATACTTGCAGAGTACTTGGATTCGTATAACAGACTGCCACGGACAGCCAAAGGGGTGCAAATTCTGACTGATGCAGATCATGCAAAAATCATTAGTGAACTGAAAGTTTTGGTGAGGAGTGAGCTGTCCGATCACAAATCTCCGTGCTCGGCTGGTGTTAAGGGGTAACGGAACGCCTCATATTTATTGAATTTTCAAACCAATTGTTTGACGATATTTATCAATATTTTTATGATAGAAAAGTGGCAACGACTGAGGAAGGAAATTAGAAAGTCGATGCTTCTGATATTCAACGCAAAAAATCATAATTATTACTAAGCAATGGATTTGGAAATTTGAAATTTACTAGGTCCTTCCGTTACCCCTTAACGGAATTCTCTCAGATGTGGCTCGTAGTGGTCTTTTTTTGGAGTTGAAAGAAATAGTTAGAGAAGAAATCACTAGTATTCTCAGATCTGAATTGGGTGAGGCAGTTCGTGACGAGTTAAAGGTCCTAGGGAGAGAAATTATTAAGGAATCGCTATCAGCTGTTAAGAATTTAGTCAATGTGGAATTAGCTGGAGTGAGAAACGATGTTCAGGTGTTATCTGAGTCTTTGGTGGCAACGTTATAGAGAGTAAAAGCTCTTGAGGATAATTCTTCCGAGGTGGGCGCTCAAATTCGTCAAACGCTAAGGGCTACTGATGATAACGTGGCTAAATTGTCCCAAAGCGTCAATGTGCTTCACAAAAATGTTACTGAACTATCGACTAAAGTCAGTACGTTGTCTGCTGGTCTAGTTGGAGTGTCTGAGGGGGAATGATGAGGTGTTGAAGAGGCAATGCTTGAATGAGCTTGATGACAGGAATCACCGTAAGAATAATATTATTGTATTTGGTGTGGCTGAAGCCTCAGGTGATACGGGTATTACTAGACAAAAGGAGAATGAAAGTAAAATAGTACTTGTTCTTGGTGAGTTAGTAGCTATTGGTGATACTAATGACTTCAAGTGTTTCCGGATTGGTCGATATTCTCCAAACCTGGCTAAGCCGAGACCTCTCAAGGTGGTGTTTAAAGATCCTAATAAACCTTCATTTGTTATGAAGAAATTCAACTCAAAGAAGAGTCTGAGTACTCTTTCAAGGATGTCGATGGAGCTTCAACTGCGGCCAGATATGACCTCTCCTCAGAGAAAGCTCAGAAAAGAGTTGAGGGAGGATTTAGAGATAAGGGAGATTGCAGAAGCGAATCCCAATCTCAGAATCTCAATGCACAATGGCGTGGAAACAATTGTGTCGGTAATGACACAGCAATGTCGTCTGTCCCAATATAATTAGCTACAATTGTGAACTGCGTAAAATCGAAATGTGTACAATTTGATCCAAATACACTAGGTGCAAAAAGACTAAAATTTGTGAACACAAGTCTTGAGCTACTTTGTGGGGGTCTTGCAAATATAAACTGGAATCCGATGTATGTTGTGAAGGATATTAATGAAATTTGTGAATTTATGTATGAAAAAACTTATAAGGTGCTCGATGAGCTTCTCTCATCGAGCACGGCGACTGATAATAATCATAAGAATTATGGAAAGAGTATGAGATAGCGGCGTTATGAAAAATGGATTGTAATTGAATGAATGTGAAGAGTATGTGATAGCGGCGTTGTGGAAAATGAATTGTAACTGTCTATAATCTGTGAACGCCTTAATTTATAATTGTTTTGTATCTATAAAATACTTTGTTGAATTTTGTATGAGATTTATACTTTGACCCTGTCATTGGCTTCGGCTGTTGGGTCTAATTGAAATAAATAAATAAAAATAAATAAATAAACTGAGAAAAAAATGGTTATTCAAAAAAAAAACATATAAGCAAATGAAGCTTACTAAAGTTTAACTTTGGGAAATTCTGGAAAATCATGGAAAATTTCAAATGGAGAAAAAATCAGGATTTTTGGAAAATCATGGAAGCAATGGAAGGAATTCGATTGACCACAGTTCGATTTGAGGAAATCCTGAAAAATTCTAAATGGGCAAAAATTCTTGATTTTTCTGGAATCCTCTGAGCAAAGGGAGGCTGCTAGAGTTCAATTTGAGAGAATTCTGGAAAAATTCAAATGTGGAAAAAATTCTGATTTTTCAAAAATCATAAGGGCAATGGAAAATGGCCAGAGTTCTATATGGAAAATTTTTAAAAAATCTGGAAAATTCAGGGAAATCCTAGAAAATCCCAAATGGGAAAAAATCCTGATTTTCCAAGCATCATATATATGGCAAAGGGAGGTTGCTTGAGTTAAATTTGAGAAAACTCTGAAAAATACAAAATTTATAAGAATTCTGGAAAATTTTGAAAAAACCTGGAAAATTCAGGGAAATCCTAGAAAATTCAGGAAAATCCTAGAAAATCCCAAATGTGAAAAAATCCTGATTTTCCAAGAATCATACATGTACCAAAGAGAAGTTGCTTGAGTTAAATTTGAGAAGTATCCAAAATTTATGAAAATTCTAGAAAATCTTAAAGATGGAAAAAAAATCCAGATCCTTCAAGAATCATGCAGGCAATGGAAAATTGATCAAAGTTCAATTTGAGAATATTTTAGATTTTTTAAAATTTTGGAAAATTAAAAAAAATTCAAAAAGTGAAAAAATGCAGATTTTTCGGGAATAATATAAGCAAAAGAAGATTGCTGGAGTAAAATTTGGGAAATTTTTTGGAAAATCCTGGAAAACCCCAAACTGTTTAAAAAAATAAAATCTCGTTTTTATCTCTTTTTAATACTCAATTTTCGTCTTTTTGAAGGGGAAAATGTCTTTTATCTCACAAAACGTCATTCCATTCAAGCTGTCACAAAAAGCAAACGCAAACACTACGTCTTTCTCTAGTTACACCCTCGACTATTTAGGGATGATAGGATATATATAGGTAGAGAAATTCAATTGAGCCCGGAAATATCCAGCGCAATATTGACTAGCGTCAGGGACACACACTGTCGTATAAACCGTTTCAAGCGCAATTATCTTGATCCGTGTAGATTTCCTTGTCAATAAACCGATTGACACACCAAACAAAAGTTTCCCCCTATTTTTTTTTATATTTTTTTTATAGAATAAACAAGATTCTTTTTGGCTTTGTGGGATGAATGAAACGGTGTTAATGAAATTTTGGGTTTTTACGGATTATTCGGAGAACAATAGGCTATAGTCTGTCTCTATTCATTGCATTCAATTCTTTTTTGATTGAATTTGGAAAAATCGTTGTCTAATTGTTGGAGTTTGATTTGGGAAAATCCTGGAAAATTCCGGGAAATTCGGAAAAATTCAAAATTCGGAATTTTTTATTTATTTTCCATTAAATCATGTAAACAAAGGTTGTCGGAGTTTAATATGAGAAAATTCTAATGCTTTGGGAAAATTCAGGAAAATCTGGAAAATTTAGGAAAATCATCAAAAATTCTGAGGAATTTCAAATTGGGAAAAAAACATGGTTTTTCAAAAATCATGTCCACAAATTGTTGTTCCATATGGGGAAATCTTGGAAAATTCAGGAAAATGTAGGGAAATCTGGAAAACTCTGGAAAATTCTGGGGAATTTAAAGTTCGAGGGAAAACATGATTTTTCTAAAACCGTGTGGGCAAGAATTGCCGGATTTCAATTTAGGAAAATAAGCAAAAATGGTGGGGAAAATTTTGAAAATTCAGGAAAATCTGGAAAATTCAGGAAAATCTGGAAAATTCAGGAAAATCTGGAAAATTCGAGAAAATCTGAAAAATTCAGGAAAATCTGGAAAATTCGAGAAAATCTGAAAAATTCAGGAAAGTCTGAGAAATTCAGAAAAATCTGGGAAATTCAGAAAAATCATGGAAAATCCTGGAAAATTTCAAATTGAAAAAAAAAAACATTATTTTTCGAAAGCTATGTGAGCAAAAGCTGGTGAACGTCAATTTAGAAAAATAATCGCAAATAAAGATGAAAATCTTGAAAACTCAGGAAAATCATGGAAAATTTTGGAAAATTTTAAAAATATAAATAAATCATGATTTTTCAGAAATCATGTGAGCAAAAGCTGCCGAAGTTTAATTCCGGAAAATAATGGAAAATTGTGGAAAATCCTGATTTTTCTTTTCAACTTTTCATTTTTTTGAAAACCCTTTTATCAATTGAATTTAATCCTCTTTGATTGAATTTTGAGAATTTCGAATCGTCCGGGTTCGACATTTTGTCCAGAAAATTGCATCTTTTTTTTGGAGGGGGGGGGGGGGAGGATGCTTTTTGTGCGAGTATTTCAGGAACGAGTGGAGTTAGAGGAAAATATCAGGAGACCGTTTGTATAGAGAATATAATTCCCCTTCAAGAGAAGATTTCTCGATAAATCCTCGTAATCCTGCATTTCCCAGATATTTCGAAAAAAAAAGTTGAGGATGATGGATCCATTCGGAGATCGTCTGACATTTCGTCTCCGACATCATGCGAAGTTGAAAAACGAGGGATATTGTATTGCGGTTGTTTTTGGCTTCCTCTAATCTCGGAATTAACTTAACCATACGAGATCTAAATGACGTAATACCCTCCAGTAGTTTCGTAGTTTACGAACATTTTCTACCACAAATTCTCCGGAAACTCTTGTCCCAATTACGTCACGTCAAACTTGTATTAAAATTAGAAAATAAGAATTCTAAAAAAAAAAATTGGAAATAATTTGCAAAATTTTCGAAAATAATTTTGAAAATTTTTGAAAATAATTCTGAAATCAATTTTCAAGAAAAATAATGAAATTAAAAATTCAAAAAGAAAAATTTCAGAAAAAAATAATTTTCAAAATTTTTAAAAATGTCAAAAAATGAAAAAAAAATTGAAAAATGATAATTCAATTTTCTCAAATTTTTTCATTTTTTCCACAAACTCCTTCACTCCAAAAAAAAACATGAATCCTGTTACCCTGATGGTCCATTTTGCCACACTCTCCCCTATAATGATCTTTATGATTATTTCCTTCGATTTTATCTGATATTTTATTATTCGAGGCACACGCTTAATATTTTCGTGGAAAAAATAAATTCCCCAATAAATCAAAGATCCACAGGCAATATTCTTCGCTTTATTTATCACTTCTGAATTATTTGTATCTACCACCAAAATATATTTATCATGATAACCACTCAGTATCAATGACTCGTAAAAATTTGCGGCAAATTTTCTCCTTTACTCTTCCGAAGAATGATAAACGATAATTTATTCGGTGAATCAGGTGTTAAAGCAGAACTTCCGTGTCCAAACTATCATAATTCAACGCAGGCGTTATCAGATTAATTGGACTATATATCTTCAGGGTCTATTCTTGGAGCAGCATCTATTTCTCTGCTCCATCATAAATAACATTTTTCGATTAAATTGAGCGGAGAATTTTTCGGTTACTTTCATTATTTATGAAAATTTCCGCATTCTCTTGCGATTTTCGAGGTTTTTCCGGGTGAAAGAGTTGAGATAGGGGGGGAAAGCATGGGACCTTTTTTGTGGGGAATTTTGAGAGCTACAAAAAAGGTCTCTTGATAAATTACTGTAAGTCTGATGGTTTCTGAGATATTTGAGGATAAAAGTGATTGGAGAGAAAAATTAAGAAAAAATTTGTTTATATTTTTTTTTGTAAATTTCTTGGAGATGAGTGGGTTTAGAGGAAAATGTTGGGAAATCTTTTTTGTAGGGAATTTTGAGAGTTACGAAGAAGGGACTGCGAGTTTTCGTCGGATTTTTAATGGTTTTTTTTCGGGAGAGCCTGAAAAAAAAAAAAATTTCATGGAAAATCCTGGGAAATTAAAGAAAATTGTGGGAAATTCGGGGAAATCCTGGAAAATTCAGGGAAATCCCAGGTCAGAGGAAAAATCATGATTTTTTTTTAGAAAAAAAAATTTTAAAAGAGAAGAATTGCCAGAGTTCAATTTCGGAAAATTGTAGAAAATTTCGGGAAACACCGGAAAAACTTGGGAAATTCGATAAAATAGTGGAAAATCCGAAAATGGGGAAAAATTCCCATTTCTCCAAAATTATGTGGCCAAAGAAAGGTTGTCGGAGTTCAATTCGGGAAAATCCTGGAAATTTCAGGAAAATCTTGGAAAATTCCATAAAATCCTGGAAAATTCCGGAAAATTCTAAAAAATCTCAAATTAGGAAGAAAATCTTCATTTTTCGAAAAATTATATGAGCAAAGGGAGGTATCATAGTTTGATCCGGAAAAATCATGGGAAATTCAAGAAAATTGTGGAAAATTCGGGAAAATCCTGGAAAATTCAGAAAAACCCCAGGTAAGAGGTAAAATCATGATTTTTTTACGAAAAAAAAATTGAAAAAGAAAATCGTTGCCAGAGTTAAATTTAGGGAAATGGCAGAAAATTCCGGGAAACCCCGGAAAAATCTGGAAAATTCGATAAAATCCTGGAAAATTCTCGGAAAATCCAAAATGGGGAAAAAATTCTTATTTTTCAAAAATTATGTGGCCGAAGAAGAGTTGTCGGAGTTCAATTTGGGAAAATCGTAGAAATTTAAGGAAATTCTTGGGAAATTCAAGAAAATTGTGGAAAATTCGGGAAAATCCTTGAAAATTCTCTTAAGTCCCAAATCAGAAAAAAATCCTAATTTTGCTTAAAAATGATGTGGACAGAAAAATGTTGGTGCAATTGAATTTTGGGAAATTCGGGAAAATCCTGAAAAACTCTGGAAAATTTCCGATTGAAGATAAATATTCTCATTTTTTTTGTTCGTTGGTCTTTTTATCTGCAGAAAAATTCTATCTCCAATTTTATTTTTCTTCAATTTTCAACTGTTTATCAACCAAGTACTGCTTCTTTTCTCCTCCATCCTCAGCTATTCAGTTTGAGTTTCGTAACACAAACACTGACAGGACAATCGGAGGAAGCAGCACGAATAGGGAAGACCTGAATAAACCGGTAACTGATACAAAACGTTCGATATAGCTGTGTTCACATAGATGACATAGTGGTTTGTCACCGCACTAAATTACGTCTTATCGTGCGGTACCCATTGTGCTTGCCTATGATGTATTAGAGAACCAGAGAGAATGTCAAATGGTGATAATCTAAAAACCAATGCCTGGAAATTCTCGAGTTTTAGGTAATGAAAAGGGGCTAAGAGTGATAAAAATACTAGAGATAGAATTTTTTGGATTATTTCATTGAAAAGATGAGGAAATTTCAGATAGAATTCATGTTCCAATTTTTTTTTACAATTTTTGAAAATTTGAGAATCTTCAAAAATTTTGAAATTTTTGAAATTTTGAAAATGTCAAATTTTGGGAAATTGTTAAATTTTGGGAAATTTCCAAAGTTTGGAAAATTTTCAAATTCTGGAAAATTTTCAAATTTTGGAAAATTTTCCAATTTTGGGAAATTCCTGAATTTTGGGAAATTCCTCAATTTTGAGAAATTTTCAAATTTTGGGAAATTTTCAAATTTTGGGAAATTTTCAAATTTTGGGAAATTTGTACTTTTTTTCAAAGTAATTTTTTTTGGTTTTTCCGAAATAATGAAATTTTTAATATTTTGAGAAAAAGTGGGAGGAGGGGAAGAAGAGAAGGGGGAGGGAGGGGGGGGGGGGGGGAAATGGATACTCGAATAAAATTTAATAGAAAAAAAATTCAGAATTAAATTAAGAAAAAAAAGTGATTTTTTTTTTTTTTTTTAATATTTAGGAAATTAAGCGAGATAGCACGATTTTGTCCTCGTTCTTTTTGTTCCTCTTGAAATTCTCCACAAAACCATCTCAAGGCAAAAAAAGGGCGTATCTCCAATTAAATAGTTTTCGAGAAATTAAAAAAAATAAATAAATCCACAAAACTTTTCAATTTTTTCCCTTTTTTAAAACATTTTTAAAGAGATTTTTCAAAAAATGTCATTATAACTCAAATAACTTTTCAACATCTTTAGAAACACAAAATAAATGAGGGAGACAAGAATAAAAAAAAATTCCCATGAAAAATGTAATGTGTACTGTTGTACAATGGTTTATCATAAAGTTTTGACGTCAAACATGAATACCCGAGTGCTAAATCAACAATAGAACTGAACAAGTGCTTCGAGAAAAATGCATTTGCATTCATGAAAAGAGAAAAGATAATAATTTCATATTTTTCAAATCCCAGAGATCGGGCGAAACAAAATTTAAATAAAAAAAAAAAAAAAAAAAAAAAAAATTGTGAATAATTTTGTTGGTCCGAGGATTTTATGAATTCACAATTCGGAACGGATTTGCAGTTTTTTTTTTCGTGGACCGTGTGAGAAAAAAAACAGTTGTTTTATTTATTTTCATTCATTTTATATTCATGTAAATAATGCAGATGTGATATGAAAAAGAAATCCACAGACCAAAAACATCAGTGAATGAAAAAGAATTTCCATATTTTTCCAGGGATTCTATTTCTCAGCGAATATTTTTTTTTGCCTTGGACGAAAAATTTACAAAACACTGGCTTTTATTTTATTGATAGGATTTTATGAAAAATTTCGTTGTACATTGTGGCGAGAGATCCCCTGGATTTTGAATTATTAAATTGGACAACGAGTTGTTAGGAATTTTTCTGAATAATAGATGAAAACCGTTTTTTTCTATAAGAAGCTGAAGAAAATGGGGTTTAATAAATGTATGAGGGTGAGAGAGAATGAAGGTTTTAGGAGAGTGGTTTGAGGGGGAATTTTCTCTTTGCATTCTTTGAAAAGCTGAGGAAATTTGAGATGGAGAAGACTTGTGAGAATTGATTTCTCGGGATTTTTTTTTTTGGAGACTCGAACGTTTTATCAAAGAATTCAGGGGAAAATTCAGTAAAGTCGCAGGTTTATTATTTTGCGAGTATCTCGAAAATTGTGGGGTTTAGAAGGATTTATCAAGAGACCTTTTTGGAGTCCACAAAATTCTCTACAAAAAAGGTATCTTGTGATTTTTCTGTAAATCTGTTTGTTTCAAAGATATTTGCTAAAGAATCTTCAATAAATTCATGGAATTGTCTCCACTTGAGTTGTGTTCGTTTGGGTCCAGAGTGAGCCACTGGCGCATGTGCAGAGAATCCTTCCGGTCTTGAGTGTGTACACTCTGCGCATGCGCCAGTTGCTTACTTCAAGCTGTTTGGCTCACTTCGGGCCCGACCAAACACGGCCTTTTACTACTTCGCTACTGAATTAAAGTCTGCTACCTTTTTAATTTCCGAAAATTTTCAGTTTTTCCGGAATATCTCCGGTTCTAATTGTCGTAGTGCAAAAACTCGAAGTGAAGCTTAAAGCTCGAGAAATTCTACCCTCAATTCATGTGATTTCGAATCAATATTCAATCATTAATCGACATATGATGAAAAAGAAAACTGTTTTTCATTAAATCCAGCCCTACCCCACGAACTGAGAAGAATTCGTACGATAATGGGAAAAGCCTCGAGACAGAAAAAAGGCTCAATTCCTTTTCCCTCCCCCCCTTCCCCCCTCCACGAAGAAAGCTAATTTTTCATTTTCCCTTTTTGTCCCAGAGAAGAGAAATGATCCCACGACAGGAAATGTATCTTCCTCATTTGTAACTCCAGTGAATTTGCCCTGGCAACATAAATTCCCTTTCTTACAAGAGGAAGAAGAAAGAAATCCAATGAATCACGTAAAAAATTCTCATCTCCCATCATTCAAGTCTCGTTCCCCTTGACAGGGCTCAAGGCACAATGAAAAAAAAAAAATTCGGAGACTCAACAATGGCTCGAACCGCAATTTCTCTCAAATCGAAATAAAAAAATATATTAAAAAAAAAAGGTGAAATTGTCACGATGACGATGCGATGTCCGTCACACGTACTCCAGACAAAACAAAGTGTCCTTTCAAAGGAGCCACTCAATTTTTTAAGGACCTAAGTGGTTCTTCATTTTTCAGAGTGTCATTTCACAAAAAAAAAAAGTTTCACCAACAAAAAATACTTAATGTTTATTTTTAAAAAGTTCAGGAAAACTAAAGAAACCATCGGAGCTAATATAGTAAATTGCATATATATATATATGCAAGAAAATTTGCATATACCTTATAAAATTACAAAATTCATATATAAATACATTTTTCTGCGAATTCACCTTTAAACTAAAGCGCACCCCCAAAATAATGAGTTTACAAAAAAAACTGAGGAGACCTTTTTTGTAGAGAATTCAATTTCCCACCAAAAAGGTCTCCTCACATTTCCCCCTAAACCCATTATTTCCGAAGATCCCCTCAAAACAATGAAAAAGAAAAATTCAATTTTTTTTAAATCAAAAAAACTCACCATGAACTTGTTGCTGAAGAGAACAATAAGACCTGTTAAACAGTCTTTACCTAAAACTACCCTTAAACCACTAAAATTCTCTGACTAAACAAAGTGATTGTCATCGAAAACTTTTTTTTTTCTCCCTTAATTAATTAAACATCAATCAGCTTAATTAATCCAGTCCCGAACCGAGCCTCGATCCCCCAAACCAGAAATGTTCTCCCACCCACTCCACCCCACCTCGCCCCATGTCCCTTTACCACCAAACAGATATAATCCCCAAGATAAAACACCTCAAACTGTGTCTCATCAATACCATAAACATAATCAAGAATGCACTTAGGATCGTAGAACTCTAGATCATGTGGGTCATGATTTGCCCGTGTTTGACCCAGACTCCCGCTTTATCTTGGTACGTGTCCCGCGAATGCGCACTATCTCGTGACCCTTTCAAAATAATAGCCAAAGTGCAAGTTCAATCTCCTCAAATTGGCCCCAAAAAAATTCCCCACATTTCAATAATCATGAAAAGTGCAAAAAAAAACGCGTTAAAATTTTTTTGAAAATCCTCGAATTTTTTTTTCTTTCAATTTAAATTCAAGAAAAAAAAAAAGGAATTCTTCCGCGTGAAGGAATAAACCGTTGACGCTCGACGTACACGAACCGTATCATCGAGCGGCTCCTTTGCAACTGACGGATACGCATCAGGATGGTCAGTTTTCCTCCTGCCTCTGTCTCTCTCCCACCTGTTTCCGTTCCCCCCCCCCCCCCTCTTCTACTGCCGAGTGCACGAGGCAGTGTCCCGCCCTTCGGCACTTTTCGGGGCTTCTCGGCACTTTCCGGGGCTTCTCGACCGCTTTTCGGCGCTTCTCGACACTTTTCGGCGCTTCTCGACACTTTTCGGCACTCTTCGGCGCCTCTCGGGCACCTGCGCGCATCCCATCCAGTCTCATTCCACTCTCGCCCTTCGTCCCTTACTGTCGCAAACTCTTCTTTTCTCTCGAGTTATAAAGTAAAAAATAAAATTTTCCCCTATTTCCATTTCACATTAACAGACACATACACACACATACACAGCAATAGACACAATTCTGCTTTATTTTCCTTGATTTTCAAACGCAAAGCACGAGGCTCTACTCGTGTAGAACGGACACACGTGTGTAAAGAGAGAGAGAGAGTCTCTTTGTGTTCGATTTAACAGTGTTTTACACGTTTTTGTATCGTTCAAAACTCATCACGTACACTAAACGGAAATAGAATTTATTTATGGTTATTAATTTTTTTTTTTTTTCATTTCCTTTTGTAATTCTACTGATAATAAATAACACTGGACGATCACATTGAGAGTCCATCGTCATTTATAATTGCCTCATTGACGTTAATATTTTCTATGAAAATATTGATATGATCAATTATTTTTTTCATTTTCATGTTGAAGTAATATTATCTTTGGGATCATGGGACGTTGGAAGAAATTAATTTAACAATACTAAATAATTGTCAAATGAACGACGTTTTGCCTGTTTTACTGAGGATTCTTCAGGTTCTTGACATCATTAGCGTATCGTCGACCTAGAAACAAAAGGGCGTAAGTGCCAAAAAAAACTACTTTTCAGAGGGAAAAGGGCGTATGTCCAAAATGCCTGTGAAAATGTTTTTTATGCTCTCCCGATGCAAAAAAAAAAACGAATTTAAAATTTGAGTAACAAAAGGGCGTATTTGCCAATCTTAGCAGGGATAAGGCGTATCTGCAATATATACGCCTTTTTGTTATTATGTTTTTTTTTTTGCTTCATTTCCCTGATTCATTTAATACCAAAAGGGCGTATGTTTGGAAAATACGCCTTTTTGTTGTTATAAATTATATACAGGATCGCGCAATTGAGGATAAAATTAATTAAAAAAAGGCGTATATGAGGGAGATACGGCCTTTTCATATTAATAATTGGAGATACGCCTGTTTATTATTCGAGAAAAAAAAAATGCTCCAAATGATCGGCAAAGTCGAGCATAATCGATGGAGTGAATAGAAAAAAAATTACGCCCTTTTGTTATTAAAAAAAAAAAAAATTGACAAAAATAGCACTTACGCCCTTTTGTTTCTAGATCGATGATCTAGTCACCATAAGATGAATTATATCTAATCGAAAATTTAATCCATGCAAAAGAGTTTCTGCTAACATTGCAGTGTTTATACTCAATGGTAATCCTACTTGTGTATACAAATATTGATTTGGAAGTAAGAAAGATTATCTTGGAAGGAAAGAGGCGTAAGTGCTGTGTGTATAAACATAAGCATGGCACTTACGCCCCTTTGTTTCTTAAGGAATATGATCTTAGGGAAAAAGAGGGTGTAAGTGCCATGCTTATACACAGCACTTACGCCTTTTTGTTCCTAAGGTGACATCACGCTTAATCAATACTTAGGAACAAAGGGGCGTAAGTGCTGTGTGTAAACACTGCACTTACGCCTCTTTGTTCCTAAGATTTGTTGTAAGCTTGGTTCTCACAAAATACTGAAAATAAATAGGAAATTTTTGGGAGTGGAGAGAAATAATTGTAAAGACACTGTAATTAAGTTTTTTTTTTTTTTTTTTTTTTTTTTTAAAATTATATTAAGCTATCTTAGCTTCCATTGAAGCTAATTAGCATATTGTAATTAAGTTGAACTAGTACTTTTAATATATATATATATATATATATAGCACTTACGCCTCTTTATTTCTGAGGTGATAGAATTCCGAATCAACATTTAGAGAAAAAAAAGAGGCGTAAGTGCTGTGTATAAATATGGCACTTACGCCCCTTTGTTCCTAAGGTGATGTAACTCTGAATAAATATTTAGGAAGGAAGGAGCGTAAGTGCTGAGGATAAGCATGGCACTTACGCCCCTTTGTTTCTGAGGTGACGATATGTATGCCACTTTTTTTTGCGGATTCTTGAGGAAAAGAGGGGGGGGGGGGTGGGGAGAGTGGGTATTGTTGGAGTGAACAATGAGAGCATGTTGGATGATAAAAGAGACAGGAGTGTCTTCACACGTGACATATACACACACACACACATTGGCGTAGGCATGCGCGTTTGCTGTCGTGTAAATCGATAGGCTAATGATTTATGAGTTGTAACGTATAAATTATTGGGACGCGGGAGTTTTGGTGATTCAGAATTGTTTCCGATGTATTTGGCTAATGTTTTGGGAGAGTTTTGGAAATTGGGGGGGGGGGGGGGGAAGGGAGGAAGGAGGGGGGCGGGGAATTTTAAGGCGGAAAATCGGGTGAAACGAGGGCTGACGGCGGGATCGATGGCTCTTCCGGTTTCTCATGTCCTGGAATCAAACGGAAGATTCTGCGCGTCCATCACACGAATACTGTAGTTATTATACGAGATAAGTCGAGGATAATTAAATCCTTATTTTTTGGTTGCCGTATCAAAGATGATGGTTTTTTTATATTTTTCTGAATTTTTTCATAATTTTTGATCGTGCAGTTTGCGAGATATGAATTATCAAAGTTACTGAAAATACCGGTGTTGGGGATGAAACGCCCTTAATCAGACGGAAATAACGAAATTACTAAAAAACCACACGGTTGATCCATTATTTAAAAATAATTGGCGAAGAGAACAGCATTTTAACTAAATAATAGAAGAAAAAAATAGTCAATTCATCGTACAGTTATTGAGAAATTTTAATTAGAAGGTAGTCGTAACTATTTGCCTCTCTCTCTCTATCACATGCATGTGATAGGAGATTGATGGAAAAAAAATTCGAGAAAAAAAAATTATATTCACAAGCTGAAGATATGGCTTTCGAATAGTTTAATCACTTTTTTCGGGTAAATTGAAGCACTTTTTCCCCGAATTATCAGCAATTAATTGAAAACTAACCTACAAATACTCATTTTTTTCTGTTTTATCGACTGTTTTCTAGGATTCTACCTTAAGCAATGCAGATTCATTCCAGAAAAATGAATAGATTATTAGATTATTAGTTCCTAGCAGATTATTTCATTTTTTTTCAAGTTCAAAAAAATCATTTCTACTAATTTTAAGTTTTTCCAAAAATATCTCGAAAACTCTTGAGTTCAAGAAAAAATATATAGAGACTTTTTTTGTAGCTCTTGAAATTCTCTACAAAAAAGGTTTCGTGACATTTTTACCTAAATCCAATTGCATCTGAAGTATTTGCAATCTAATGTTTATTCCCCGAAATCCTAAGGATTTAACTAGATTAGATCAGCAATTAATTGTGAAATAGGTATGTATCCTGTGGTTGTTCAAATTCCTTCGATTTTCAACCGCAGAAACCGCACGAATGCTCTGAAATTTCCGGAATTCAGCAGTTCTGCATAGATGATAAACGTAATATCATCGTTGTAGAGAGAAAAAGGCGTAAGTGCTGTATATATGAATAGCACTTACGCCCCTTTGACTCTGAGGTGACAAATATTATTGAGATGATTTTAATGGCTTGAAAATTGAAATTTATGGGTAGAGAAACAATTTACCTTGGCATCTTTCGCGTAGTATAATGTGCGATCCTTGAGCTTGAAATAACGTCGCCGCCAGCATTGAAAAGACCACGTTTGTTTCATCAGAAATCCCTCCTTTGTCCACCAGTTCTATTTATTTTTAGCAAATCATTGGAGATTAGTTAAAAAAAAAAAAAAAGCAGGTTTTTGTAATAGTGTTTTTTTTTTCTTCGAGATGAAATATAATTTAATTTCTTGAGAGTTTGGGAAATTTATTGACGATTTTTTCCTTCTCACGTGATTTGATCATTAATTTAGGGATTCTTGGAGTTTGGGGGAGTAAAAGTTTCAGTTTGCGGTGATTTGGAAGATAAATTTTGTTATTAATGGTAGTTAATGATCAAAGTTAGTCTTTTCAGGAGTTCTGAATGATGCTTATTCATTTGGGGGAGGAATAGAGGTTTCTGGGGAGCGATTTGAGGGGAAATTTTTTCGTTGGTTTCTTTAGGAAGCTGAGAAAATTTCAGGTGGAGAAGACTAGTGAGAATTGATTTTTCGGGGTTTTTTTTTTTTGGAGACTCGAACGTTTTAGCAAAGAATTCAGGGGAAAATTCAGTAAAGTTGCAGGTTTATTATTTTGCGAGTATCTCGAAAATTGTGGGGTTTAGAAGGATTTATCAAGAGAACTTTTTGGAGTCCTCAAAATTCTCTACAAAAAAGGTATCTTGTGATTTTTCTGTAAACCTGTTTGTTTCAAAGATATTTGCTAAAGAATCTTCAATAAATTCATGGAATTGTCTCCACTTGAGTTGTGTTCGTTTGGGTCCAGAGTGAGCCACTGGCGCATGTGCAGAGAATCCTTCCGGTCTTGAGTGTGTACACTCTGCGCATGCGCCAGTTGCTTACTTCAAGCTGTTTGGCTCACTCCGGGCCCGACCAAACACGGCCTTTTACTACTTCGCTACTGAATTAAAGTCTGCTACCTTTTTAATTTCCGAAAATTTTCAGTTTTTCCGGAATATCTCCGGTTCTAATTGTCGTAGTGCAAAAACTCGAAGTGGAGCTTAAAGCTCGAGGAATTCTACCCTCAATTCCTGTGATTTCGAATCAACTTTCAATGATTATTAATCGACAAATGAGGAAAAAAAGAACTGATTCTCATCGAAAATCGATATAAATTGAATTTTTTTGATCAAAAATTTCCTTCCACACATTTTCCCTTTGCAATTCAGCCTCCAATCGAATAAAAATCCAATTACAATCAATTTCAAATAAAAAAAAAAATCCAAATAATTTCATCAACTAACCGCATTTTTTATATCTCTATTTGTACTGAGCTTTCGATGAAAGCTTCGTGCCGGTTCAGTTTCTGCCTCACTGCCCGAGCTCTCTGGATTTTCTCCTTTGTTTCCATTAATATCCCGCATATTCGTGTCATCAAAGTAATCCACTGACCGTTCAAGTCTCGTCTCAATTCTGTACATCATCCCTCTTCTTTTTGCCTTAAGCCCTCCACAGTCCATAAATTCCCTGTAATTGCGCTTCTTCTGCTAGCTCATTAGCCTCATCTCAATGACCATCACATCTCCCTCCCCAAATTTAATTTAACATTTTCAATCACTTTTCATTTTCATTAAATCCATGAATTTCCATGAATTTTACGTGAACCTCTCGAAAAAAAAACACTTGTTTTCCTCTTCCCGCCCATTTCCTTCTGCAATAAAAAATGAAAAAAAATTGGAAAAAAATGATAGAGTTTGCATAATTATAGACTGACATTTCCCATGCGATTGACGTCATTATAAAAAAATTAATGAAAAAAAAAATAGTACCCACCTGATTTTTTTTTTTTTTTACAAATTTGATTTTTTTTTGTTTAACAAATTTGAATTTTTTTATTAAAATTTTTTTTTTTTTAATGAATTTGAAACACGTGTTTAACAACAATTCACTATCCTAAAATTTTAATATCAAAAAACCATGGGAAAAATAGTTCAGCCTCTCCTTAATAATTTGAGCAAATTGATTAATCCATTAGATTAAAAATATTATGAAAAACAGCCAATATTATTTCTTACTAACACGCAAACAAAGCCATCACGTTTTTTTTTTTTTTTTATTTCAAACACATTGCCTTCATTTATCGGTTTCTCATGAAGGCCATGCAGCAAAGTTGCTATTGTTTCATTCGCTTAATGTCTGTAATGTAGACATTGGTTATTGTAGATAGTACAATACACACATGACACAGTTGTTATTACAACTGTCGTTTTGATATTTTTCAATTAATTCCAATTGCCTACGGTTTCTCCATTTTTTTTTTTTTTTTTTTTTTTTTTTTTTTTCATGGCTTTGTGCACATGTTTGCGGTGGATTTTTCAAGCTCACTGTGTTCAGAGAGATGCTAGACGTAACCATGGGTATGAGTATATATCTATATGTCTATACCTATCTATGGCTGTCGTACGTACCGACCTTGCGCAATTTTCACCTATATTTTTTTTTTTGAATGAGAAGGGGTAGACTTGATGGGGGTTGATGCGCTTGGGGGGGGGGGGGGGGGGGGGGGGGGGGGGGGTTAAGGTAGTGTGGACGTGAATTTGAGGGTAGTTGAAACCTTATTTTTTTTGATGGTATATCAAAGATGATGTTTTTTTACGTTTTTCTGAATTTTTTCATAATTTTTGACCGTGCAGTTTATGAGATATGAATTATCAATTCAATTCAGTAGTGAAGAGGTAGGAGAAGATAAGTCTCTTTTTTTCTCATCAAGTTTTTTGAAAATATCTTAAAAAATAACCGATTAAAAGCAATTTTGTCCTAAAAATCTTTTGCAATTCTTGAAATTCTCTACAAAAACAGATTAGTAATATCACCTTATCTCGCTTAGTTTTCGAGATATTTCCTTCGAAATGACCTCAAAGATAAGTCGATTTATCCTTTTTTACCTGTTCACTACTGAATTTTATTCATTGTTTCGACATACAGTCATATACAACAGAGAGTCAAGTCGAGATCAGCTTTTTCATTGTACATTTTGGTGTTTTAACATTTTTTTGATTCATAAATTTAATTACATTTGCACAAATCAGTTCATAAGTTTCAATTTACATAGAAAATTCAATAGTTTGTGGATTTTTTTTTTGTCTGACAGTAGTTGACATTTTTTGCTTTTACTATTTCGTGCTTTAATTCGCTTAGTCTATAATACGATTCAAAGTGTATTCTAATCATATAACTTGCATTGCGATATGTTGATTTATTTTATCATTTTTCAGTCGAGATATGAATTATCAAAGTTACTGAAAATACAGGTGGTGGGGATGAAACGCCCTTAATCGGACGGAAATAACGAAATTACTAAAAAACCACAGGATTGACCCATTATTTAAAAACAATTGGCGAAGAGAACAGCATTTTAACTAAATAATAGAAGAAAAAAATAGTCAATTCACTGTATAGTTATTGAGAAATTTTAATTAGAAGGTAATCGTAACTATTTGCCTCTCTCTCTGTCTCATGAATATAATAGGAGATCGACGAAAAAAAAACGTTGAAAATAAATTTGAAAAAAAATGTTTGGAAAAAAAAATCAAATTTGCTAAAAATTTCAAATTCTAAAAAAAAAATCTTAAAAATAGTAACAAAAGTGTTTTCCACAATTTTCATCAGCTTTTCAATGAACTCATCAGACCATAAGTCCCTCGTTTCAATTCAATTTCCCTCAAATAAGACACCCACAAACAAAAGGGCATATCTCCACTCCCAGCGTCATTTTAATCGATTGATTTAATTAAATTAGGGTTTTTTTTTCTCCCCTGAAATTCAATTTAATTATTCAGAGGGTTCATTTAAAATCAAGTAATTGAATTTTCCATTACCCCACAGGGGAAAATAGGGACGATAAATTAATCTCCAGCAATTAAGAAACTAGATAATTCAGAAGCCTAATGGGGGTATAGGTCAAAGGTCAAGTGATTTTTATACTTGAGTTAAGAAAATTGTTTAGAGAAAAAAAGAGAAAAAAAGAGGAAAATTATTACATTTGTGTTTTCGAGTGATATTGCTTTTACTCCCTGTTATTTCAGCTGAATTCTTACTTTCTCAGGAGAGTATTATTGTAGCCTTCTTCTTTTTTTTTCTTTCCCTTTTATGTTGAGGCTTCGAGAGTACGGCTATTTCAATTCTCGTAAAAAGTAATGTCAATGTTTGGTAAATACAAGAAATGAAAATATAAAAAAAAAATCATGAAAATACTTGGAGTAGAAAAAATTGATTGGGTATGAGAGAGTCTGAAGGGGATAATTCGAGATGGGAGAAGGGGAATAATGATTTTTTTTTTGGGATGTTCATTAAAGAGATTAGAAGTGTTTCTGCACTTTTTTTAAAAGTGGTATCCTAATTTTTTTGATGCCGTATTGAAGATGATGTTTTTTTTACATTTTTCTGAATTTTTTCATAATTTTCGAAAAAAATTCGCATTTTTAATTTTTTTATTTTTCTTATTTCTGTAATTTCCATCGAAAAAATTTTAATTATTTTCTTAACGAAAAATTTGGATTTTTAAATTTTTCATTAGGTTGAAAATTAATTTTTTTTTTTTAACAATTTTGATTACTATTGTAATTAAAAATTTGACTGATGAAATTTTATAATTCTTTTTCTTATTCAAAATTTTGATTCTTTCTTACTTATTAATTGATTGGAATAATTAATTTTATAATAAAATCAACGCTACTATGTTCAATCTTCCCAAATATAACCGTCTTTCAGACAAAAATTTTGAGTTGAGAGTGTTAACTAAATGTAACACAAATAAGAACTTATAATTTAATCCAATCTAAATGACGCTTATATGACATTTATAATTCAATTTAACTAATAAAAATGTTAATAAGTTTAATAAAGAAAATCATTATGAAATTCCATCAGTCAAATTTTAAATTACAATAGTAATCAAAATTGTTAAAAAAAAAAAATTAATTTTCAAACTAATGAAAAATTTGAAAATCCAAATTTTTCATTAAGAAAGTAATTAAAATTTTTTTGATGGAAATTACAGAAATAAAAAAAATTAAAAAATTAAAAATGCGAATTTTTGTCTTGCCGATCTCTGGATATGGGATTGTGTGTTAGTTGGGATGGAAGAATGAACTTCAAAATATAGAAAGTACTTTTCTTCCTTATTGAAAACATATTCTAACTTCTTGAACCTTCTAGGACATTCTCGGAATTCAGAAGATTCGCGAACCTTTAGGGACATTTTAAAATGTTCTCGAATTTCCTGGAACACTCCAAAATATTCTCACACCTTTGAGAACATTCTAGGAAGTTCTCGGACGTTTTGAAACATCTAAGAGTGTTCTCGAACGTTTTAGAACATTCCACAATATGTTCACACCTTTTGGAACATTCTAGAAAATTCTCAAACCTTTGGCAACATTCGAGACTTTCTGTAACATTTCCAAAGAAATTCCAAACCTTTTGGATCATCCTACAGAATTCTGGAACTTTCTGAAACATTCCAGACTATTCTGAAACTTTCTGGAACATTCCAAAATATTTCCAAACCTTTCGCATCATTTTGAAAAATTTTCAACCCTCCTAAAACATTTTAGAATATTCTCAAACTTTCGGAAACATTTCAAAACATTCTTAAATCTCTTGGAGTATTCTAGAAAATTCTTGAATTTTCTGGAACATTCTAGGAAGTTCTTGAATTTTCTGGAAAATTCTAGAATGTTCAGAAACGTTTTAGAACAATCTAGAAAATTCCCGAACCTTCTGGAACATTCCAGAACATTCTAGAACATTCTAAAGCATTCTCAATTATTCTAGATCATTCCAGTGTTCTGTAGAACGATCTAGAGCATTATTTCATCCCCATAAGGAGCAATATTCGCTACCGCCATTCTCGAAAGGAGGGCTAATACCTCATATAACACCCATGGGACTATGAAGGTTGGTTTCTGAGTTTTAGCGGCACGCACATAGGACACTTTCTCTTATTACATATATTAGATTAGATTAGATTAGATTAATCATCAAAGTTACTGAAAATACCGGTTGTGGGGATGAAACGCCCTAAATCGGACGGAAATAACGAAATTACTAAAAAACCACAGGGTTGACCCATTATTTGAAAACAATTGGCGAAGAGAACAGCATTTTAACTAAATAATAGAAGAAAAAAATAGTCAATTAACCGTATAGTTATTGAGAAATTTTAATTAGAAGGTAGTCGTAACTATTTGCCTCTCTCTCTATCTCATGCATGTAATAGGAGATTGATGTAAAAAAAATTCGAGAAAAAAAAATTATATTCACAAGCTGAAAATGTGACTTTCGAATAGTTTATTAACTTTTTTCGGGTAAATTGAAGCACTTTATCCCCGAATTATCAGCAATTAATTGGAAACTAACCTAGAAATCCTCATTTTTTTCTGTTTTATCGACCGTACTCTGGCCTACTACCTTAAGTCGAATTCAGTAGCGAAGTGGTAAAGGGAGTTAAGTCATATAGAATAACCATATATACTTAACTCCCTTTACCACTTCGCTACTGAATTGTTTATTTTGAGTTGTTCTTATGTGAATATCTTGAAAACGAGTTGAGCTAGTGAAAAAATGTCGCGAGATTCCTTTTTGCAGCAAATTTCAAGAGCTACAAGAAAGGTTCCTGGATAAATTCTCCAGAAACTCACAATTTCTAAGATATTCACAGAATAACGTAATAATTCTTCCGATCGATTGATAAAGTCTCAAAATATCTTGTTAAGTGAAGCGAGATTTATCAAAAAAAGGTCAAAAGACTTTTCTCGTAGCTTTTGAAAATTCTCTACAAAAAAGGATAATTCCAAGATAATTCTCGAAACGAAAAGAAAAAAACCACCAAAACCTCTTAGATGTCCATAAATTTATTAACCTCATCACTCTTTACAAAGTAAATTCCGCCAATAATTTACAATAAATCTGAATATCACAAAATTATCTCTCCCACCTCTCTCTCTCTCTCTCTTTCTCTCCAGATTAACATTTGTGTGCTCAATAAAACGCAGTGCAAAAAGTAATTAACCAACACAACAAAAAATAGTTCTCTTCCTCCTCCACCAGCTGGTCCTTTTCTTCTCGTTCTCTCCACAAATTGGGATTCTCGACAAGCTGCCCCCTGCCAAGGACCCCTCAATGGACCCCGTATCACAAATACTCGAATTTTCATGCCAAACCAAAGAATCCTCCGGTCTTTCCCCCACCTCCCCCTTCTTAACCTCCAAATTCTCATTAAAATCCCTAATTCTCTCATCAAACTCAAAAAAATGATTCTCCCGAATATTGATAACCTTCCTCTTCCCCCCACATTCTTCAAGCGGCAGAAGCTTAATTTTCTCCGGACCCACCGGAAACTCAACGTTACGATAGTCCAATGGCGTCATTGGCGTCCCTCCCTCACTAGCGCTACCCCCAAACTCAATTCTCGCTTGCGCCAGTATTTCCTTCTCCAAAAACAAGCGAAATGCTCTTTTGCTCGACTCAATATTCTTCAAATTCGTCCTTATTTTGACACCATCTACAGCCTCAATTCCGCTTATTTTACGTGAATTCTTGATGATCAGTTGCTGCTGTCACTTGGTCGTTAGAAACGTGTGGTCGCTCTGTCGGCGATGCTGATACGTCAGTGGCGCCACCAAGCTGCTGTCCTTGCTCTTGTAGTGCTCATTAAAGTCCAAACGAACGCTCAACAGCTGCAGAGATACATCCTCTGCAGACGCCAGCATTAGAAGGAACTTCTTGACCTGGTCCTGATAGGTCTTCGACAGCATCTTTAGCTGCTTTGATAAGGTCATCAAGTACTTTGAAAAAGCAGCGGTTCGCTCAACTGCTTCGGCATCGGTCGACTTCGTTCTGCCCCATTTTCCGGTCTTTTCGCTGTTGACGTCGATAAACTTGGTTTCGGTCATTCGCGCCTCGTACTCGACAGTCGCACGTGCTAGAAACGTCTCCTCGATGCTTTGGAGGGATAAAATCGGGTTGTAGACTGTACGGAGTTGATCCCGGAGCTCCTGCGAGTTTTCGTCGAGAAGGGTTCCTTTTCGGACAGAGTCGACGAAGCTGTTGTGGGCGAGGATTATGTCGTCGAGGGAAGAAGCTTGTCGCAAGTTTCGGGCAAAGACGTCCCAGGAGCACTCGATCACCTCGAAGAGGAAGTAGTACTGCATTTGGTGGACAAGATGGACCATTGAACTGGTTATTAGGTGGATGAGTTTTTGGATGGGGAGGACTTCCGGCATCTTGCGGAACATTTTGGCTGTTGTGATTTCGTGCTTCCAGATGGCGGAGAGGATGTATTCCATGCGCTTCGCTTTCCAGAGGGCGAAGAAGACGGCTTGGTAGGTGCCTCTGCAGGGCTCGAGAATCTGGAAGCATTGAGGGGGATGATTTTTTTTTGTTTTTTTTTGGGGGGGTTTGTTGGGATTAGGGGACCGTCATAGCGAATTCGAGTACAGTTAACCCCTTATTTTTTCGATGCCATATCAAAGATGATGTTTTTTTACATATTCCTGAATTTTTTCATAATTTTTGACCGTGCAGTTTATGAGATATGAATTATCAAAGTTACTGAAAATACCGGTGATGGGGATGAAACGCCCTTAATCGGACGGAAATAACGAAATTATTAAAAAACCACACGGTTGATCCATTATTTTAAAACAATTGGCGAAGAGAACAGCATTTTAACTAAATAATAGAAAAAAAAAATATTCAATTCACCGTATAGTTATTGAGAAATTTTAATTAGAAGGTAGTCGTAACTATTTGCCTCTCTCTCTCTCTATCTCATGCATGTGATAGGAGATTAATGTAAAAAAAATTCGTGAAAAAAAAATTATATTCACAAGCTGAAGATATGACTTTCGAATAGTTTAGTCACTTTTTCGGGTTAATTAAAGCACTTTTTCCTGAATTATCAGCAATTAATTGGAAATTAACCTACAAAAGCTCATTTTTTTCTGTTTTATCGACAGTACTCTGGGATACTCCCTTAAGATAATTATAGAATTATTTTCGTCTTATATGATCATTCTGTTGAATATCTCGGAAACTATTGGTTTTATCAAAATAACAAAAGAAACCTTTTTTGTAGCTCTTGAAATTCTCTACAAAAAAGGTTTCTTCGTAAATTTCCCCAAACTCAATAGTTCCTACGATCTCTTTTATCAAAGTTGTTGATAATTTGGAAAATTACGAAAAATCGAGTTTAACGCGTGTTTTCCATTGGGAATTTCCGAAGTTTTCTTTATGGAAACATCAAAAAAATGTTTTACTCAAATAATTTCATTGCTTTTCCCTATTTCGTTTATTACTTTTCCCCTATCAATTCTCCAATTAACAAGTTCTTGGAAACTTCCTATCTTGACGTCCAGAAATAGGCTGTCATTAATTATGAAAGTACAATATCCACGTGCTCAATAATCCTCTTCGTAACGTCCAACCGAATGAATGTGATGAGGGATAATAATTTTCCATTCGATTATTAATAATCACTAGAGCTTCAATTTTCTCAGAATAACAAGAGATTTAAGGAAACAATATCAGGGAAACGTTAAGTAAAATGGACATTTCAATAGAAAGGCTTGAGATGAAATTCTGCTGATGATTCTATTGACAAACTTAGGACACTTTCCAATAAAAAAAACGTGTCAATTGTTTTTTTTTAAGCATTTTTTCCCCAAAATTCTACTTTTTTTTTTTTCCAAAATTCAACTTTTTTCCAAAATTCTACTTTTTTTCCAAAATTCTATTTTTTTTTGCGAAAATTGTGCAATTTTTGGAAAAATTAACTTTTTTTGAAAATATTGCCAATTTTGTTGGTCAGAGCGATCTGAGATCGATCTTAAATGAAAGATGAGATAATTTCCCATCGATTCATGTGGTTTTGAAAAAGAAAATATTGATTTTTAAGGTACTTATAGAAACTTTGATAAAAATTCAGTTTTACCTGCTATAAGTACTTCAAAAATCGATATTTTTCTGTCTCAACCATATAAATCGATGGTAAATGATCTCATCTTTCACCTCCATTCTGAATTTTTACGCTGCGACTTATAGAACTGGAAATATCTCAAAAAAATAGAATGTTTCGATTTCCTAAAAAAAAGTCGAATTTCCAAAAAATTCAAAAATAATCAGAAAAATTTTTTTACATAGCTTTTTTTGGGAATTTTCTCTGCCTTTCAATGTAATATTCAGGAGAACACTATCTCAAATAATTCCACTGGTTTCCCACGGTTTCCCTGATATAAAACATAAAGACTAAAGTAAATTTTTCCCCCTAAATCGAAAAAATCTCCGAAATTCGTAGAATTTTCGAAAATCCCAAGAAACATATTTCCAATATCTCAACCTCCCATCAACCTTTTTCCCTGAAAACTCTAAATAAAATCTAATGCTAATAAAATTAGCACAATCTAACAATTTTTCTGATTTTTTTAAAAACAAATACATTATTATTCAAAAAAATGCATATTTTTCATTTTTCTAAATAACATATTCGTAAAAAGAAAAAAGGACTTGTGAGATGTCTGCTGTTTTCAGCATCATAAAACCTGAACTTACCGTTCCAATTGGTCCATCGACATTATAATCAAGCATGAAAACGTCCCATCCGGTCTCATTTTCAGACGGAGGCAGCATCCTGATATCCAGCCTCCTCTGCACATCAATATCCTCAATTTTCGTGCAAGTCGCCCTAATTGCGGTCTCCAGTACCGACGAAATGTTATGGGGATACAGAGAATTCGCAGGTTTAGCTAACAGCCCCTCCAACAGATGCATCAGATGCTGAATAAAGTGTCCCTGCCCCAGGAGCAAATACCCTTTGATCCCCTGAAGATGATCCATAAGCTGATACTCTTTGGTCAGAATCTCGACGACTCTTTTCGACGTCTCATTATATGCAGCCTCCATCATGGTCTGAAGGGGTCCATCCGGGTCCATGTCGAAAAAGGCTTCAACATTGCACTTGCCATCATCCCCAAAAAGCTCGCGATCCCTTCCCCTCAAAGGCGTCGAGTCCTTGCAGACTTCTCTCAAGAAGTTGATGCTCTTTCCGGTCCCTAAGATCTTCCGCGCCTGCGATTTGCTGGAAAGAAAAGTTTTACCTATTAATTCACCTATTAGTTCAACTACTAGTTTTACTACTCAATTACCGATTGTCATCTTAATCGGATTATCCAGCATATATATAGCCTTCAAAAACTGTTTTACCTATTAGTTCACCTATTAGTTGGATAATAGTTGACCTATTGGTTCAACTATTAATTTACCTAAGATTTCATCTCACTTCGACTATTCGTCATACAGCTTTCCGAAACAGTTTCCCCTATTAGTTCACCTACTATTTTAGCTATTAGTTCAACTACTAGTTTACCTACTAAATTATCTGATGTTTCACCTGAATCCAATTATCCATCATGTAGCCTTTCAAAACCGTTTTACCTATTGATTCAACTACTAGTTTACATGTTAGCCCACCTCCTATTTTACCTACTAGTTTACCTATTAGTTCATCTACTCCTTCACCTATTAATGCAATTACTAGTTTACCTACTAATTTTTCTATTAATTCACCTGCTAGTTTACCTATTAGTTCACCTACTAGTTTACCTATTAGTTCAACTACTAGTTTACCTACTAATTTTCCTATCAATTCACCTGCTAGTTTCCCTATTAGCTTACCTACTAGTGTACCTATTAGTTCAATTACTAATTCACCTATTAGTTTACCTACTAATTCACCTGAGTTCAGCTAAGTTTCAACCTCATTCCAACTATCTATCATATAGCTTTCCAAAACCGTTTCACCTATTACTTCAACTATTAATTAACCTATTAGTTTACCTACTAGTTCACCTAAGTTTTAACCTCACTCCAACTATCCATCATATAGCCTCCCAACAGTTTCACCCATCACTAAATTCCCAATATTACCTATTATTGATTATTACCTGATGAAACTCGGTACCATACTGTCCCTAACGAGGTACTTCTCATGCCACATCCGATCGCCGTTGACATTCGCCCGTGCCTCGATAAAGAACTCTTGAAATGGGTCATCTAGGACCCCGTCAGTGATCCATCTAATAAGCATACTGTACAGTGGTTCGCAGACGCTTTCCAAGATCCTTCTCACTAGCTTCTGCACCCGCGGATCCCCATGATTGCTGAACTCGTAGACAGCGGAGGCCAGAGCACCTCCTTTGAGCGTCTGACAAGCACGCACAATGCTGGCCAGCCACTTTAAGCTCTCGAGAGGGTCATACGCCCATAAGTGGAGATGAGAAAGGGTCACTGGCTCGAAACCCATACTGCCATGGGCCCTATTCACCTCTTCCTGCATCATCGCTATCAAACGGTAGTATTCAGACAGCTCCTTATGCAGAACTGCAACCAAGCTGTCCGAAACTCTTCCTGCACCTTTAGGGGACAGCCTTTCCAGGCCTCTGCGGACTACATTGTGAAGATATCCTAGTTCGCAGAGGCGCAGGACAGCCTGGTGATGATAACGATTCAGCTTCGACTTCTGGTCGATCTGGAAATAAAAATATGAAATCGTTGTTGATTTAGAAATGGGCCAGATCAGTCGTAAGTTGACTGTTTTTGGCAATATCTCTGGTTCTGGTTGTCGTAAATCAAAAATTCGAAAACGAGGGGAAAGATGAGATGATTCTACCCCTACTTTCTATTATTTCGAATTGATTTTAATCGATTTTTGATGGAGCTATTGAAAAAATTAGATTTAGTTGATATGGGTTGTAACTTTTCGAAAAATTGATGAAAATCGGTTCAAAATTTTATGAAGTAGGGGTAGAATGATCTCATCTTTCCACTCGTTCTCAAATTTTATGCCTCCGACATTCAGAACTAGGACTTTCTGAGTTTTATTTGAAAATTGACATCCTTTTTGTTTGATCCTTACTTGGAATCCATAGCTTGTGTCCAGTTTTAGCAGTCTTCCCTCGATCCCTTGGAACGAATAGATCAGTTCCTGCACCAGGACCTCTTCCGAGATGCAGTCGTCGTTGAAGATCCTGCTGGTGCTTAAAGGCGTGCTTTGGGCTGTGTCAGGGGTGTTCAGGGCAACGATTTGGGCAGAAGGCGTCTGGACACTTGTCGATGCCACTGGAGATGGCAGACCCAAACGCATGTCGTGGAGGGAAAACCGTGGGTCCGAGGACTGGGACATGTGCAAGAGAAACGTTAATATACCAACGCGGTTCTTTAAGGGATTTTCTTTCAAGTCGTTAAGGAACTTGTCGAAACAGATGTTGTCCCGAGTCGACAATTTGCTCTTTATGCGGTTGATGACGGAAATCTCGTCATCCCGAAAGGATTCGACGCCTTGTGTCGAGGAAAGGACTCCCAGCGAAAAGCGCATGAGTCTTCTAATCGTTTCTGCAAGAATTAAGTGTTTTTTTTAAATCAGAATGTAGGAATCGTGGGACGTTGGAATAATTGAATTTAACAATACTAGGTAATTGTCAGTTGAACGATGTTTCGCACGTTTTATTGAGGCTTTCTCAGAGGTTTTTGACATCATTAGTATGTAGGAACCATAAAGCTAATATTATGGAATCGGAAACTTCAACATAGGCAGAATTCTTTGAATTAACATTGCGATGTGCTCTTTTCTCGAATGATATTTTGTTGTTTTTTGTTATTTTAGTGTTTTTCTCGTTTTCTCAAGATTTTGAGGATTTTTTTGTTTTGTTGGGATTTTTAAGATTTTTTGAGATAATGAGATTAGGACATCTCTTTCGATTTTTTTGAATTTTTCATAAAAAATGAATTTTTTTTTGAAAAATATTTTAAAAATTTGCACTTGTAGCTTTTTTTTCGAATTTTCTACATATGCATATTTTTTTCATTTTTTTGGGAATAATTTATTAATTTTTTTTTCAATTTATTTTTCTACATGGGAAGGTGGGGTAAAACGGGTAAGGGTTGATTTTTGTATTCTACACTATGAAATTTAGGAGAAATGGATGAAAATATTGAAGATAGGTTTTTTCTGATGATTCTATTGGAAAGATGAGGAAATTTCCCATGAAAATCATGTGTCAAAAGTTATTTTTTGGAATTTTTCAAAAATTTCATTTTTTGCGCAAAATTTGAAGGTAAAACTCTTCTGTTTTTGAAAAATTTCAGGTTTTCGAGAATATCTCTGGTTCTATTGATCGTAGCGACCTGGGGTTGATCTTAAATGAAAGGTGAGCTAATTTCCCATTGATTTATGGGGTTTAAAAAGAAAAATATCAATTTTTTCAAGTACTTATAGGGCAAAAACTGATTTTCAGAAAATGACCTATAAATATTTGAAAAATTGATTTTAAAAAAAGTTGAACCACATAAATCAATGAGAAATGAGCTCATCTTTCATTTGAGATCAACCCCAGATCGCTACGATCAACAGAACCGGAGATATCGCCGAAAAAGTGAATTTTTTCGATTTTCAAAAGGGAAACCCCTTCAAAACTCGGCCAAAAAGTAAATTTTTCCAAAAATTGAGACAAAAAAATTTTGACACATGTTTTCCGCCTAAAATTTTCTCAGCTTTTCAATGAAATCATCAGAAAATCTCTATCTCAAACCGCTCAATTGAAATACCCATTCTACCCCTTTTTCCCTTCTAATTACTTGGAAAATTAACCTCACCTGGTGTTTGTTCACCGCACATTGATGTTATCATCTGTTGAATCAAGTCACTGACTGTTTCTGCCTCTGTCACACTCATGATTGTCGATTATTTGTGCTAATTAACTTGAATTTCACCTGAAATTATGAAGTTATATTGGTTTTTTAGTGGTTTTATTTACAGAGAATTCAATTTTTTGGGGAAATGTGTGTGTATATCAAAAAGACGCCGAAATCTGACGTTCTGTCGGTCACGTGACACTAAAAAACTGTAAAAGTTCTAAAATACACTGAAAGATGGCGGTTGAGGGGGAGGGGATGACTGGTCGTTGGTAAGTGTACTAACTGTTGATAAAAGCGATTTTTTAAAGATTTTTCCAATTTTGAATTTGGCGCCAAAAGCGCGCGCGCTCGCAACACAAGCGCTAAATTTAAATGTTTCATCTTTAATTTTAATTATTTCAATAATTTCAATAATTTGGAATTTTTTGAGGAATTTTCTTTATCAACAGTTGATAGAACAATAAATTTTCTTTACCAAGAGTTTTTTTTTTTTTTTTTTTTTCAAAAGAAAAAGCGGGAGCGTGTGGATTATTTCAAAAGTATCTCGTAAAATATGAAGTTTAGGGAAAAATGTCAAGAGACCTTTTTTGTAGAGAATTTAAAGAGCTACGAAAAAGGTTTCTTGACATTTTTTTCTAAATCTACTTGCCCCAAAGATATCCGCAAGAGAAGATAATTTTTTCAAAAATTTCAATTTTTATTATTTATTCAATTGGGAAAAAAAAGAAATTGTTCAATTAATTTCTTTTATCATCAATATCTCCAAAAATAATGAGTATATCAAAAAATATGAATAGACCTTTTTTCTAGAAAATTAAATTTCCTACAAAAAAAAGTCTTTCTACATTTTCCCCTCAAACTCATTATTTTCAAAAATATTCCAAAAAATAAGAAATCCCAAAAATTGTAAAAAAATTCAACTCTTCAAAGCTAAAAAAAAAAGTCAAAACCAAAAAAAATTCATGAAAAAAAAAAAATTCAATTCAAAATTTTTCTTTTTTAATTAAAAATACTTAAAAAAAAATAAAATCCCACCAAAAAATGAGAAAGTTTGGCCCGCAACCGTTATTATCCACGTCGAGGGCATTAAAAAAAAAAAAAAAAAAAAGAGAGATAGGGTCTTCTGATAAAGACAGGTGGCTCCTAATTATTCCAAAAATGAATGAGAAAAAAAAATGACTTTAAAAAATACGTGTGACACGCTATATGACTCGTACACGTGAATTAAGAGTAACGATCAATTAAAAATCTCCAAGGAAGCGCAACTCGCGCGTGATGAAGGGGTCGCGGGAGGGGCGGTGGAGGGGGGGGGGGGGGGGGGAGGCCCACCTAAAATACTTCATAGTGTCTTAACCCCCCCCCCCCCCTTCCCCTCCCTCCTCCCGCGCATCTTTCTCCTCTTTCTCTTTTCCTTTGAACAGAAGAGAAAAAAAAAAACCAAAAAAAATGATAATAATAATAATAATAATAATAAGAACAACGTTAACTCTCGCGCAATCGGCGTATCGTGAGTTTATATCACTTCACCGGAAGCCAATGCGCGTTCCTCTTACTAACCGGAAACGAATAATTCGGCTTCTCTCTATCGTCTACAAAGAATCGTGACTGATGATTAATTTAATTGTTGAACTTTCAAATCAATACGTAAAATCACGTATGTAATTAAAAGAAAAAAACAAGTGGATAATAGCACTGCTTTCCAAGTGAATATAGCTTTTTCTGCTGATGCTTTAGCAATATGCTTTCGAATGGAAGTGATACAACTTTTTTGCAAATCATCATTAAAATATCAAATTTGGAAAAATTCATTGAAATGCCAATAACTTGAGAACTAATCGTGCAAATAAGCTCAAAATTAACAGGCATCTAACTTATACAACTTCGAGAGTAATTGTCTTGATTGAACAATTAAATCTCAAAACTTCTAGTTTATTCCAGATTTTCGAGATTAAATTAAAAGGATCTCGAAAAATAATGAGTTTAGAGAAAAATATCAAGATATCTTTTTTGTAGAGAATTTCAAGAGCTACAAAAAAGGTTTCTTGACATTTCCTCCTAAACTCAACAGTTTCCAAGATACTCTTTAAATAAGTTGACTAAAAATTTGAATTCCTCGAATTTTCGATTATTCCATGATTTCCACAATTCAATGAGTATCTCGAAAACCATTAGATTTGGGAAAATTCATCAGGAGACCTTTTTTGTAGAAAATTCAATTCTCCACAAAAAAAGTCTCTTAAAAAATTGCGCTATCTCGCTTAGTTTCCGAGATAACTATAAGAAAAGATAGAAAAAACAATTGGATAATAGTATTGTTTTCCAACTGATATAGCTTTTTATGCTGATACTTTAGCAATATGCTTTCGAATGGAAGTGATACAACTTTTTTTCAAATCATCATGAAAACACACAGACACACACACACACACCCACACATGCGCTGAAAATATCATTTACTCTCTATTTAAATCATTTTAAGTATCTTCTATCAAAAAAAATTACAAAAAAAGGTAATTACTGTACAAATGTTATTGTTATCATTATTTTGGAGTTTTGATGGTTTCATCGGAAAGAACGGGAAATTCTACCCCAAAAAGTACTATAATGCAATTAATTTTGGAGCAATACTTCTTGAGATAATCGAAATCTCAAAAAACACTTTGAAATCCAGATTTTTTGCATTTTCTTCCATTTCTTGAGAACTGCTGGGGCAAAATGGGTTGAATTATAGCACTTTTTGGGGTAGAATTTACCGCTCTTTTTGATAGAATTGACAAAAATTTGAATATTCCAAAAATTTTCAGGAAAATCGTGAATTGTCTATTTTTTCAATGAATATCTCTCCTCGAAATGATAGTTTATACGTGTGAAAGGGATTAATCAAGGCGTGGAGAAGTTAATGAATGGCTTCACTTATAATTGATTACTAGATGAAGTAAAATTACGTTTTTATTATTGTATTACGTAGTGTTTGTTCAGTATCAAATTACTACTGACACAATATTTATGGAGACAAACACAATACTTTATTGATTGAGCAATCAAGAATTTCGTTGTAAAATTGCATTAACTAATAAAAAAAAAAAACAAATTGAACTTTATATTTTCAAAATTTTGATGATTGCAATGAAAAGAGCGGGAAATTCTACCCCAAAAATTGCTATAATCCAATCAAATTCCAATCAATACTTTCTGAGATAATCAAAATTTGCCAATTTACTCGAAAACTAAAGTTTTCAATAACTTTTAGGCGGTTGGAGCAAAAGTAGTTGCATTATAGTACTTTTTGGGGTAGAATCTCCCGTTCTTTTCGATGGAATCAAAAAAAATTTGAAAATCCATGAATTTAAATTTTCTCACGTTAATGTACCGCTAAAAAGAAACATCGGGTATTCATAGCTAGTCCGTGACGTTTCTCTCCTCAGCCACAAGCATATATATATATGTATATGTATATGTATATAGCATATAACTATATACAAAGCTCATAACGTAACGTTTACGTTCATTATTATTTCTGCGAAATGGAATTCAACGACTTCTATACCACTGTCCACATTTGAACGCATGGGGCCTCCTCCAACTCTTTGCAAGAGAAGGCTCTCTTGGTTGGAGCTCTTTCCGAGCCCTCTTTGGCTGACGCTCGTGCGCACACGCTTGGAACGCTCGAGTTGTTACCCACCGTGTATATATACATGTACTTCTTCTTTTTTTTTTTTCTCCTCTTTTTTTTTTTTTTTAACTTTAAAATGTGTTTTAGCCCGGTCTGTGGCCGACACGCTGCACTGAAGTTCCGTGGCAGTGAGCGACTCGTGTGCATACACCGGTTCGGGCTTTAACTTTTATGTGTCTACAACCCGAAGGAATATTTCTTTTTTCTTTACTATATACCTATATATATATACATATATATATCGTTGTCGTAGATTGAAAAGGGCGTAAATTATACACGTTTCCTATTTTTTTACGCCCTTTTCACTCTAGGACCATGATATATATATATACTATATATATGATATATATATGTTATGTATGTATATATATATATATATATATTGTCGCCTTAGAAACAGAGGGGCGTAAGTGCTATGTTTATTCACAGGATTTACGCCCCTTTGACTCTAAGGCGACGATATATATATGTGTATATATTTACTATATATGTATATGTATATATATGTGTATATGTACGTGCCGTCAATGCAGACGAGTTTGTGTGGACTCTCGAATTACTCGGGGTACTTGACCCTCTCGATATGAATCCTCCCGCGATTTTTCCTTTTCTTTAATGTTTTTTTTTTTTTTTTTTGTAAATTATTTTAATTTTGAATTTGGCGCCAAAAACGCGCGCGCGCTCGCACAAAACGCTGAATTTGAGGATTTTTAGTTTTAATTGAAATTATTGAAATAATTTCAAGTGTTTTAATTTTGAATTTGGCGCCAAAAAAAATGCGCGTGGAAAAAGCGCCAAATTTGAATTTTTTAGTTATTTCAATTTCGAATTTGGCGCCAATAATACGCGCGCGCTCGTTAAAGGCAATGAATTTGAAGATTTTCATTTTTAATTGAAATTATTGAAATAATTTTAATTATTTTTATTTTGAATTTAGCGCCAAAAAAAGTGCGCGTGGGAAAAGCTACGAATTTGAATATTTTTGTTTTAAATTTTAATTGTTTCAATAATTTGAATTATTTCAATTTCAAAATTGGCGCCAAAAACGCGTACGCGCAAAAAAAAATGCTGAATTTGAATATTTTATTTTTAATTTCTATAATTTGAATAATTTTAATTGTTTCAATTATTTCAATTTTGAATTTAGCGCCAAAATTGCGCACGTAAAAGGCGCCAAATTTGAATATTTTATTTTTGTACAATTATTTAAATAATAATTCAATAATTTTAATTATTCAATAATTTCAATCATTTTTATTTTCAATTTCGCACCAAAATAACGCACTTAAAAGGCGCCAAATTTGAATATTTTCGTTTTAAATTTCAATTATTTCAATAATTCTATGATTTTAATTATCCAATAATTTTAATAAATTTGAATTTGGCGCCAAAATGCGCTTGCAAAAAGTGCAAAATTTGAATATTTTTTTTCATCAATTTCCATTGTTTTAATTCCTTCAAAAATATTCAATAATTTTTTTAAATAATTCAAGTATTTCAATTTTGAATTTGGCGCCAGAAGTACGCGCGCACAAAAACCGCTAAATTTGAATATTTTTGTTTTAAATATACTTTTTTTCTTTTTATGGCATTATAATTTGAATAAATTGGCCTTTATTTTTTTTTTTTCTTTTTAACATGAGTCCTTACTGTCGCACTTGGAATGGAACGAGTATATACATGTATGTTCCTGCTTCTTCGTCACGCATTGCAACGATAAAGCGGATAGACCCGTGTCCAGGGCTATCTTCGGAGTAACGTTACCAGCTCAAGTAAAACCCTGTCGCTTAATGCAAAAAGTAGTAAAGAAATAGGAATTTTTGATTGGATTATATTGAAATTGAATTTTTTTCGGAGTTTTGATGATTTCATTGAAAAGATCGGAAAATTCTACCCCAAAAAGTACTATAATGCAATCAATTTTGGATCTCTACTTTTTGAGATAATCAAAATCCAACAAAAAAACGTCAAAATTTTGGATTTTTAGTAACTCCAAAACTACTGGGGCAAAATGGGTTGCATTATAGTACTTTTAGGGGTAGAATTTCCCGCTCTTTTCGATGGAATCATCAAAAATTTGAAAATCCAAGAATTTAACAAACTCGTGATAGCTAAGTTTCTTGAATGAGGAAGAAGTCAATAGAAAATAAAACGTTCGAACTTGCAATTTTTATTTGAAAAAAAAAAAACCTCAAAGCTACTTTTGCGGAAGAGGTTAAAAAGGTTTCATGAAGAGTAATGGTTTGGGTTTTAGTCACTGACGGTAAAACGGTTTCCAGGTGAAAGTCTCTTCTCTCTGAATGCGTGTGTATCATCCTTGTTACTGCCTCAGGAAATTTTCTAACGATAAAACGCTGCACAGTTATTCTCACGATAGATTGGAGAATTTTCAAACGAGTTTTTTTTTTTTTTTTTACAATTTTTTTTCTTTTTTTCTTCTCACTCGTTCACTTGAGATTAGAATTATCAAAAAAAAAAAAAATTTATAAAGTCAGTGAATTTATTCAGTTCTAATATTATCACGAGTCGTGAGAGTCTCGCAGCAGCCCTGAGGCACAATTATTTCCAGACATGACCTTGCCAATGTCCAATGCTCCGGTAGAATATAGAAATTTTCGTTTCAACTAAATTTTCCAAGTGGAAAATAGAGTGGACGAGACGTTGGAGAGATTTATTTATTTTTCTTGGAATTTAGAGGAGAATAGAATGTTTTTTTTTGGTGATCGAGTGTGAAAAAAGGGGTCAAATGGCTTATTTTGGGGAAATAGTTGGAGATGAAATGTTTTTGAAGATTTCATTGGAAAGCTGGAGAAATTTGACTTGGAAAGCATATGTAACATCAATTTTTGAGATTTTTTGAAAATTTTGAGTTTTTTTTTTTTTTTAATTGGTGGTTATTTTGAAAAATTTTCGATAAAATCCAAATGACGACTTGTGACACATGTTTTCTGGCTAAAATTTTCTCAGCTTTTCAACGCAACCATCGAAAAACTTTTATCTCAATTATTTTCATTTTTGTTGGAATGTAGAGAAGAGTACAACGTTTTTTTTGTCGATCCACTGAGAAAAAAAGGAATAGAATGTTTTCTTTTGTGAAAACGGTTGGAGATGGAATGTTTTCGATGATTCCATTGAAAAACTGAGGAAATTTGACTTGGAAACCATATGTAACATCAATTTTTGAAATTTTCCAAAAACGTCCTTGTTTTTTTGAAAATTTGCAGGTTATTTTCAAAAAATTTCAAAAAAATCCTACATATCACTTGTGACCCATGTTTTCCGGCTAAAATTTCCTAAGCTTTTCAACGCAACCATCGAAAAACTTGTATTTCAATTATTTTTATCCTAATTGGAGTGCAGAAGAGACTAGAACGGTTTTTTTTTTGTTGATTAATTGAACAACAGGGGTAAAATGTTTTTTTTTTGCAAAAACGGTTGGAGATGGAACGTTTTCGATGATTCCATTGAAAAGCTGAGGAAATTTGACATGAAAAGCATATGTAACATCAATTTTTGTAATTTTTCAAAAACGTCCTTGTTTTTTTGAAAATTTGCAGGTTAATTTCAAAAAAATTCCATAAAATCCTACATATCACTTGTGACATATGTTTTCCAGCTAAAATTTTCTCAGCTTTTCAGTGCAACCATCAAAAAATCTCCATCCCAATTATTTCTACTAATTCCGATCAATTATCACTATAAAAATTGGATAAAAACTTAAAAAAATCATCACAATATGCTAATTATCCTTCACAGAAACGAAAGCAAATGCCAAATTGAATAATGCCATGGCAAAAGAGCGAGCGCCCGGCAAGTCTCACAGAGAGATAAATGTGAGAGAAAAAATTTTTAAACTCGAGTATTTTAAAATGTATGAATACATGATTGGTGTGTATATATATACTCTCGAGTTCATTCTGCGTGAAAAAGATTATAACCAGAGGAGAGAAAGGTTCTCTCTCGTGTCGAGAGGGTAGAGGGGGAGGGGGGGGGGGGGAGGAGGCACATATAACATCAAGTATTACTCTTGTAGTGTGCGTGTGTGCCCTCTGTACGGGGTCGCTTAGATGTCGTGTCTCTTCTTACAGACATACACGATATACCTAACGGATTCCACTTCATGTACATTCGCTAAATAATTGATCGAAGTGGGGCATGTCTAATGTATATTAAGCGATTCTCATAATTATTGTAATTTTTTTTTTAAAGGATTTTAGGCCGAGATGGTCGGCCATAACCTCAAATTTCTGTATAAAATCGTTAATAACAACGTATACATGATAAATGTCTCAGAAATGATTTTGGTGATGTTTGAAGAATGTAATGAGGAACAAAATAAGCCTTGGAAACAAAGAATTGATTGAAAATTGAAAAATTGACTGCATTTTTTAGGTTTTTTGAATCTTGAGAAATTTGAAATATGCCAAAAATGCACCCAATTTTTCAATTTTCAATCAATTTTTTGGTTCCAAGGCTTATTTTGTTCCTCATTGCATTTTTCAAACATTAGGAGAATGATTTTTGGGACATCTATTGGGCTTACGTTTTTATTTACGATTTTATACAGGAATTCAAGGTTATGTTCGACCATCTCGTCAAATTACAGGTGAAAGCCCTAAATTCCATTTGATCGTGATCTTCCCCAGTTTTTTCGTGATAACTAATAGGCAAAAGGTTTTAGGAGATTTTGTCAAGAACCCTTTTTCGTAGAAAATTAAATTCCCCACAAAAAAGGTCTCTTGAGATTTTTTCGTAACTTCAATAGTTTTCAAGATGTCGGCTTTGAAAATTTTCGATTTTCACACTTCCCCAAAAAAAAAAAAAAAATCGAATGAATTCCTCCAGATTTCTTTTCATCTTTCGTTCATAGACGTGATGAGACTTGGAAAAGGTGTTGAAAATCCTGGTGAGAGGTCGGATTCAGGCAAAACGGTATACAGTTGAACGTAGCAATATTTTTCAGTATACAGAATATCGTTGCTTTAGAGATAAAAGGGCGTAAGTGATGTATATAAGCATAGGACTTATGCCCCTTTGATTCTAAGGCGATGATATAAAAGGAAATCCCCTCAGTGAGAGAAAAAAAAAAAGAAGAAGAAGAGAGACTCTACACAGCCACGATCGGAGCTGCGATCGAATAGATTGCCCTCGTGCTCGACCGCGAATTTAAACGACCTCATAACCACCACTGTGTATACATATAGACGTTGTATATTCCACTCTTTCTACAAAAAAAATTTTGTTCTTTTCCTTATTCACCTCTTTTCTCTCTTATTTCAGCATTTACAAGGAGACATCGTCGCCGGTACGGCAAAATCGTGCGGAGAAGAATAAAAAAAATCAAGGAATAAATTTAAAAAAAGAAAAAATACTATTTAAAATCATTTTCCCCAAAAATTTAGATGAAAAATCGATGAATCTAATTTTGAAAATTTCAAAATTCCCGCGCGAATTGAGGGTAGCCAATGAGGGATTTTCGTTGCATTTGAGCTCGGGATAAATGGAGCAATGGAAAATTTCGTTAGAATTTTTTATTTCATTTTATTTAACAAGTTTTTAATAACGTGTATATAGAGTATACGTATATATTTACAGGCTTATAACTAATTATTAACAATGGTTTGAACTCATAGGCTTTTACACGTATTTTTATCTAAAGATTCTTGTTGGTATAACTTGATTTTGCTGTGGATGGAATACAATTTGAGATAGGAAAAATTTTGTATTGCCAAAAACCCTATTGCACGTTAGAATTTGTAGAAAAGGAAGTTTTTGGGAGAAAGGGCAGATTTGAACAGATTTGAGAAGATTTGGATAGATTTGGGAAGACTTAGGAATGATCTGAGTGGAAATCGGGGATTAAAAAAAACGCTCTGAGATTCTAGAGTTTCTGCAGTGAGGAAAGTAGTTGATTGGAATGGATGTGCACAGATTTGAGCAGATGAAGGTAGATATAAAAAGATTTGAGCAGATTTGGGAAGATTTAGAAGGATCTGACCGGAAATCAATAACTAAGAAAGACAATTTCAAAATTGTAGAGTTTCTGACTCAAGGATAGCGGTTGATTAAAGCAGATGTGTATAGATTTGGGCAGATGTTTGTAGATTTAGACAGATTTGAGGGAATCAACGCAAATCTGGATGAATTTCCTACACTTAAAAGTAACGATTTCACAAGGATCAATTTAGCAGTAAAAGTAGAGATAGATTAGAGCAGATGTGGACAGATTTCAACAGATTTGAGTAGATTAGACAGATTTGAGGGAATTCACGTCAATCTGCATGAAGCTCCAATCTTAAATTTCAAAAACAGCTGTTTTGAACTTATCAAGTTCTAATGAAACAGATTCAAACAGATTCAGGTAGATTTCGACAGATTTATGGAAATTTACATCAATCTGCATGAATTTCCAATCTAAACTTTCAGGAGCAGCTGTTTTGAACTTATCAAGTTTTAACGAAACAGATTCAAACAGATTTAGGTAGATTTGGACAGATTTAAGAAAATTCACGTCAATCTGCATGAAGCTCTAATTCCAACTTCCAAAAGCAGCTGTTCTGAACTCATCAAATTCCAACAAAACACATTCAAACAGATTCAAGTAGATTTAGCAAAAATCATCAACCACAATTCAAAATTAACCGTAAAATCAGATTTTCAAGAATTTTTACAACCAATGACATGAGCGTTACACATTCCCGTTCCCTTTGATTTATTCCATCTGGCTAATTCCCTTTGATCTCCGAGGCAACTGAAAGCTGTAAGATGACCTTAGAATTAGACGCGAAATTTTCGGGATAGCGCTATTTGTCTCTGATTTCACAATCTACTGTCGCCAGTACGTCGAAATAATTCACCAAAAAAAATCCTCCAAAAAAAAATCCTCTCTCAACGAACATAGTTCGAGATACATAGCGAAGCCTATTTTCGTCTAGGTTTCTAGGATACCAATAATTATAATTCGACTGCACGGCGGTGGAAAAAAAAAAAGAAACGTTACAAAGCTAGGTTAAGGCCCAATCTGTCTAAATATACGTTACCCAAGCTAAACAGCTGTTTGGATGTATCGTCAGGTGGATGTACCCTAGTTCGCGCAAAAAAAAAAAAAAACCAAAGTGGTGTTCAAAAAAAAACGCATTATCCCCTCGGGGGAACGGTAGAATATTCCTGCTGGAAGTTTTGCAGGATCTCTCTCTCTCTCTCTCTCTCTCTCTCTCTGGACCTAAAAACAGAAAAAGGACAGGCAAAGATGAAGAATCAGCAGAAAAAAAAAAAAAAAGGATAGCAGTAGGTAGCAGTGAGTAGAGAAGAGGAGTCATATACCATTTTGCCCCAGGCAGTTTCCACTAATATAATAATTGGTGGTGCGTGAGAGTTAGTTGATGCCACCGGTAGGAGAGAAAGAACACAAGGCCAATATTTCTTCGGGGGGCCTTTGCACTGAATTTAAACGGCGGAACATTTTCCCCTCTATCTGTGCGTCTTTACTTCGCTCTATTCTTCTTCTTCTTCTTCTCCCTCTTCTTCTTCTTCTTCTTCATCATCATCGAAAACTCGTGAGAGGTGAAAAGAAGTTTTTAAGTTATACTTAGGAGATATTTTAGAGACGAAAGTTCAGAGAGAAAGAAATGTTAGGCATTTGCGGAAGGTAGAAACGATATATATGTCTATATATATATATATGTATATATATATTTATGTATCGTTGTCTTAGAACCAAAGGGGCGTAGGTGCTATGCTTAGACAAAGCACTTACGCCCCTTTAACTCTAAGTTGACGATATATATATGTATATGTGTGTGTATGTGTGTGTATATATATGTGTGTAAGGGGGGAGAGGGGGGGTGCGATGACCGCAGGGTCGAGGCCAGATAGTCAGGAGCCAGTGAGTGTATATACACAAACAGGATAAGCGGTATGTGCAGGCTAGAGACCGGATTGGCAAAGTCAAGAAGCCAAATGTGTAATTTCGCAGTTCGTGGAGGTCGGTTGAGAATGATTTTAAGGTTTTTTTTTTTTTTTTTTTTTTTTTTTGCTTTTTCTTTCCTTTATTTTAAAAACCTTTCCTCTTAGTTGGGGTTATCCACAGAAAAAGAGAGAGAAAAAAAAAAAAAAAAAAAAGGACCTGGGGTTTTATAGTACCCGGGTGCGCTGTTGTGCCTCAAGCGATTTTCATCCAGCAGCCGGCATACCAATACGAAGAAGAAGCATCTTATTTTGTGCCAGGAGGAAAAAAAGCAATCGCGTGAAAGTTGTTCACCTCTTATGTTTTGAGGGAGAGAGGAGGGAGGAAGAGAGGTATTGAGAATGGATTGATGTGTTTTGCCCTGTGGCCCGATGTCCGGTGGCTTCGATTTGCTAATAGCCACCCGACCTAGGCCAATTTGACCCAGATGCTAGCCTTTTTTCTTTTCTTTGGGTTGACAGTGGAAAACACAGGGGATTTGGGGATTTTTCCGGGATTTGGGATCTGGAATATGGGGAAATGGAGAAGAACAGATGTCTTTCTTGGCTTTTGCCTATTTGGGTCTAAGGCCTGATTAGGGTGGTGAATTTTTTTGGATTTTTTTCTATAGGATTAGAGCAAATTTGTATAGATTCGTAGATTTGGAGAAATTTGAAGGAAAAGTAAGGACTTGAATGATGTGTTTTAGAATTTTTTGATTTTCAAAGGGAAGGAAGAGAATTTTGGATAGATTTCGGTGGATTTGAAAAGATTTGGGGAGATTTAGGGTGATTTGAGTGGAAAATGATTGAGAAATGAAGCAGATGCTTTGAAATGGTTGTAATTTTGTAGTGAAAATGGTGGCTGATCATCGTGGAGAGTTTTTGAGATTTTTGGTAGATCAATGTACATCTGCACAGATTCGTGCAGATTTGGACAGATTTGGGAGAATGTGAGAATGAATTGAGGACTTGAAGAATGTGTTCTAGATTTTTTCTGATTTTTATTCGAAAGGTAGTGAATCTTAAAAGATTTGGATAGATTCGAACAGATTTTAGCAGATTTGGACAGATTTAGGATCATCTGAATGAAAAATGAGAACTAAAAGAGAGGTTTTGGAATGGTCGAATGACTGCAGTAGAGATAGCAGTTGATCAGAGTAGATGTGCATAGATTCAGGCAGATTTGTGTAGATTTAAGCAGATTTAGAGAAATGCATCACAATTCATCTGGAAGAATCTCACGCACTCATGGCAACTTTTCTGAAATCACCAATTTAGCAATGAAAATGGCGATAGATTAGAGCAGATGTGCACAGATTTGAACAGATCTAGATAGATTTCGACAGATTTTCATCAAATTCACGTCAATCTGGATGAATCTTCAGCTCTTAAAGCAACTGTTGGAAAATCTTCAAGTTGTAACAGAACAGATTCGAACAGATTTGCGTAGATTTCGGCAAAAATAAGAGGATCAAAATTCCAAGGTAAATATAGTAACTGGCAATATCTCAATTGGTAGAGCATCAGACATGTAATCTGAAGGTTGTGAGTTCAAACCTCGCTAGCACATTCCATATTTTTTTCGAAATTCGATTTCTTAACAACTTTTCAGACGTAAGCCTGATGATTGTTAATAATTGCTAATTGCAATGGATGTAAAAATCCCCAAAAAAAAGTCCAAATCCACTCTCAAACCAGACTTTCCCCTATCACCTCTAATCCCATAAACCCCCACAAAAATTCAAAATCGAACAGAACTCTCGGATCCTCTCCATTTGCCCCAGTTTCCCACATTAAAAACAGCAAAACATCAACCAAGCATCAGTGCACACAGATTCCCACAATAATTCTCTCTAAAAAAAACTCAATAAAAAATCATTGAGGAATGCAAAAAACTGCGCATGAAAGAAAAAAAAACCGGTCATCACAGAAATGAATAAAAAACCCATAAAAAAAACCGTGATTTATTTATTCTCTCTTGTTATTTCTACACTCATCGTATATAATACAATTTTTCCTCGTTGTATTTTTCACATTGTATTTTTTGTGTGTTTCTCTTACTCTCTCAAGGTACACACAATTTTTAGTGCCTCTTCACAAACTCATCAAATGAAAGGAAGAGTGTCAGGGCACAAAACGATAGCCATCGTCGTGCATATGAGCTTGCGTCATCCACCTGCTGAGGTACATTACGATGCCTGTGTCCACTCTACGGTCCACAAAGAAGAAGAAAAAACGAAGAGAGAGAGAGAGAGAGATGAAAAAAAGCCAAGCTCTCTTCTCTTCTTCTTCTTCTTCTTCTTCGTTCGTCCGGTACCGTTTCGTATTTCTGGTTTTATCGTTGGCTCAGCTCAAACAGCAAAACTCACATATCCTCAATACACACTGAGGCAAAAGAGATTACAACGAGAGTAGAAAGACCAAATGAATGAGAGAAAGAGAGAGAGAGATGAAATCATCGCCTTATAAACAAAGGGGCGTAAGTGCTATGCTTATACAGAGGACTTATGCCCCTTTGACTCTGAGGTTGTCAAATGAATGAGAAAGAGAGAGAGGGAGGGAGAAAGATCAAATGAGTGAGAGAGAGAGAGATGAAAATATATGCATTACCCACGCGATGTTAAGTCACTTCTGAGCTGCTTGTCGAGTACATATACAAACCAGTCACTTTGGTAAGTAGAGAGACTGTGGGATTCGCGTAGGTATTTTGCGGGCGCTAGTCACTTTATTTTTTTTTTAAATTTTTTTTTCCTCTTCTCTTTTTTTTTTTTTTGCTCTTTCTCTCTCTCTTCATTCGGCTGCAAAACTCCCCCGCCGTGTAAACTTTAATGAGTCATATGTGAATTGAATGTTACTGAAATCATCGGAGACTGAGGATTTTTTTATTATTGGATATTGCGTCAGGTAATTGCGCTTTTTTTTTAGAATTTTTGGAAATTAGTGGAAATACGCCCTTTTAGAGGGTGTGCCTTTTTTTGAAGGTATGAATTCTTTGTTGAAATGGAATTTCAAAGGAAAAAGGACGTTTTTCTATAGTTATGAGGTTTTTTTTACCTCTTTATTGTTGGATTTGGGTCAATAAAACAGGAAAAAATGAGGATTTTTAGGTTAGTTTTCAATTAATCGCTGTTAATTCAGGGATAAAGTGCTTCAATTTACCCGAAAAAAGTGTGCAAACTATTCGAAAGTCATATTGAAGATTGTGAAGAATTGGAGAAAATCATTATGCTCAATTTATTATCTTCCAGAATTTCTCCCAAAGAGGCGGCTCTACAAAAAAATCTGAAAAAATTCAACAACAATGTAAACATGCCAGAGCATCTCTTCAAATTTTTTCTGATTTTTTTATAAAGTCCTTTGCTCTGGAAAAAAATCCTTATATATTTTTCGAAAATTTCTCCTTATTAAATTCATTTTTTTCCCAGAATTTTGTGGCAGAGACAAGTTCTTCCAGAAAAAATCAGAAAAAATTCAACAATAATGCAGACATATTGGGGTATTTTCTCAATTTTTTCCAGATTTTTCTTGATCGCATGCATGTGATAGAGAGAGAGAGAGAGGCAAATAGTTACGACTACCTTCTAATTAAAATTTCTCAATAACTATACGGTGGATTGACTATTTTTTTCTTCTATTATTTAGTTAAAATGCTGTTCTCTTCGCCAATTGTTTTTAAATAATGGATCAACCGTGTGGTTTTTTAGTAATTTCGTTATTTCCGTCCGATTAAGGGCGTTTCATCCCCACCACCGGTATTTTCAGTGACTTTGATAATTCATATCTCGTAAACTGGACGGTCAAAAATTATGAAAAAATTCAGAAAAATATAAAAAAAGATCATCTTTGATGAGGCATCAAAAAAATAAGGAATTAACTGCACTCGAGTTCACTGGGATACTACCTTAAACAATTTTTTTTATTTTTTTTTTTCATTTCTTGGGATTACGTAATTTGGAAAAAAATTATTTATCCAGTGCACAAGGATTTTTAGCATTGAGAAAAGGAGAATTTGATTATCCAAACACAAACCTCTTTTGCCTCTCTTTCTCTCTCATTTTTTCCCATAATTCTATCATTCGAATACGTGAGGAATCGTATGCGTGGATTATATAAATAATCCGAAAGGGGAAAACCTCATTAGGATTATGTAAGAGTTTCGGAGTACTATTAAGCCTCAGTTGCAACGCATTGCAGGAGGATATGGATGGGAGAGATGATGATGATGATGATGATGACAGAGAGGACACGAGGCGCCATTTGATCACACGGTGAATCTTAGTTTTTTTTTTTTTTTTTCTACTTTTTAATTTCGATAATTCAGGTAAATTGAAGGCTAGAATTTAATAGTTTTTTTTTTTTCATTTATTCTCTGGGAGGAATTAATTCTTTGAGTTACGGTGCCTTTTGTCCTTCAGGCGCGACACGAGTTATGGGCAATAGCTGAGAGAATAGCGAATAGGCCATTCTCCAGGACAAAAGCGCGCGTAATTCAAATTTTTTACCCGTTTCCTTTGTTCTTTTCTAGTATTCTCGCTTTTTTTCTTGAAGGGAATCATGAGTTGGAGGTGGGAGTAGGAGTGGAGGGGGGGGGGGGGGGGGGGGGGGGGGGGGGGGGGGGGGGGGGGGGGGGGGGGGGGGGGGGGGTGAGTCATTATCCGGGTAAATTAGGTGCTAGCTAGGCTCTAGATAGGTGCTAGCCAGGCCCTGGCTAGTGCGGTACCAAAAGCGCGCGAATTTCAAATTTTTTAATGGATTTCTTATTTATTTTCTTCTATTTTCATGATTTTTTCAAGAAAATTGGGAGTCAGGGTAGGGAGAGGGATGAGGGGGAGTTCCCGGGCTCATATTCGAGGAAATTAGGCGCTAGCCAGGCGCTGGCTAGTGCAGTAACAAAAGCGCGCAAATTTCAAATTTTTTAACGGATTTTTGTTTATTCGCTTCTATTTTCCTGATTTTTTCCAAGAAAATTGGGAGTCGGGGTAGGGGGAGGGATTAGGGGGAGTTTCCGGGTTCATATTCGAGGAAATTAGGCACTAGCCAGGCGCTGGCTAGCGCAATGAAAAAAGCGCGCGGAGTTCAAATTTTTTAACGCTATTTTTGGTTTATTTCTTCATATTTTCATGATTTGTTAAAGAAATTGGGAGTCAGGGTAGGGG